>OY979680.1:9197419-10502753 GCA_963855955.1 Luperina nickerlii
GTACTCATCATTATGAACAACTTTTACTATGGGACCAACCCTGAAATCGTTAAAAAAATATCTGTTGATCCATTAAATCTGTCCATCCACATTATGTCGAGTTAATGCTAACATAATGGATCAATAGATTTTTTTTCACGATTTGATGTTTGGTCCCCTAGTAAAAGTTCATAATGTTGAGTACAATGACCCCTTTTAAGGATTAAAACGATCAAAATGTAACGGTGTATACATTGTCAATTTCTCAGACTCAGATATGATTCCGCAAAACAACTTATCAAAAGGTACTTTTTACTGCGAACAACTGTTTTAACTTTTAACTAATGACAGTCATTCAACAACCCCCACAGACTACTATAACAACCCCTGTTGAGTTCGTAAGTCGTAACCATGGATTTTTGTAGAGAAACATAACTCTTAATACGTAATAAGTATTTCTCTTACTTAGGGAGTAACATTTATTTATCGATATGAGAAAGAGAAAAACCATTGATGTAGATAGATAGATAGGTATTTCATTGAAGTTCTCATTTCCAATTTATACGGGACTTATTAAAAGGGAACTCCCAGAATCCCGTATTTCAATTCAATAACTGATAAAAATTATGAATCTTATGATGACATAATGTTTTATCGGTTTTGAGGTAATCCCCTACGACCCTACGTATGATCTTATTTTTAACCGACGAAAAAACGGAGGAGGTTCTCAAGTCGACGCGTAGGTGTACCTATAATATTTTTTTATGTATGTTCACGCATAACTTTTTACAGAGTAGTCCGATTATGATCATTCTTTTTTCGTTTGAAAGGGTATACTGTCGAGGTGGTCCCATTGTCATCAAGTTAGAATCAGATGAGAGGATCTCATGGAAATCGTGGGAAACCCTCAAATTTTATAAGCAAACCTATAGCGAACTTGAGAATTTGCTCTCGGAAATCATCATTTGGTAAAGTGGAGCTGATGATGAAGACCACAGATAGCCATCGGAACTATGTAATAATAAATATGTCACACGTTGCGATTACTTTAATATGGTTGCTAAGCATTTTATGCTAGTCACAATGCGAATGGTTAAATAGAGCTGATGGTGGAATACCAGGAGAACTCCTCAACAATTAACGTCCCTGCATCGGGAAAAGCAATATTTTGTAAAAGGCGATGAGCAAGTTGACACTATGCCATTGTAACTTAGATAAATAATAAGCAGACCCACTAAAAAGCGTGAAATAAAAACGTTGTCATAAAAAAATTAAACCGCCTAAAAAACTGAAAAGTAAAAAATAATAAACCTTTTTTATTTAACCTTAATAACTAAGTTCTTAAAATAATAGGTTGTCCAAGTATACCTTAGTAGTTTTGAGTCGGTGCCAAACAAGCAAATTAATTAATTACGTAAAGCGTGATGCGCGGGGCGGCGGCGGCGGCGGTGCGGCGCGGCGCGAAACTACCCTTCGCCGGAAAATGTAGAGAGCAACCCGAACGGCGAACGCGAACGGGCATATACCAGTGGTCTCGAACCTACCGAATTTTCGGTATATCTACTGATATGGGACCGGTTCTATCGAAATAATGTAAACAATTTCTCACGATTTTTGAGAATAGGAGATCCTTCCGATTATTTACCGTTTTTACATTTTTGAACAGGCAACCCATTTCATTTTGTCTATAATGATTCATGGGTATTCCCTAAATCCCCACCGACTTTGAGAAAGGTTTACCTAAGTATGGGGTAATACCCTTTTATTCTAGTTTTAGGGGATGCACCAAGTTGATTCGCTACTTCGCTAGCCTATACAAGTGAAAATTCGAACTTTATTTTTTTCATTCGCTCGCTCTCGTCAAGCTGTCACTTTTAAAATAAAACATAAAATACGTAAACGTACTCAGAATGTTGTCTGATGAAGAACCACGTTCAAGCACGAGTTTAAAAAGAAAAAAATACCAACAGTTTTATAGAAAAGAATGTGAAGAAGAATTTTCTGGCTGGTTCCAAGAAGGCTCTAAAGGCACAAATTATAGTTATTTTAGAAGCTGTAACAAGGATATTAATATTACATGTGGGAAAGACGCTCTGAAACATTACAAGCACATTTAGTGTCAACATTTTTTTTTATGTCCTTAACAATTAACAAAGTTATTTTATGTTTTAAAAATAAATGTAATCTTCAATAGACTTTTTTTTACCTACCGTTTTCGGATACAAATCTACCGATATTTGTGGGCAACTCTACCGATTTGGCCATTTGACGTTCGAGACCACTGGGGCACACGTCGTCGTTGCGAGTTGTCGTGCGGAGAGCGCAGTTTTTGGAATGTTAATCGCTGGAGATTTCACGTTACATTGTTAACTGATTGGGTTATTTGGTAATTTAGTAATCTTTGTTCATTGATTGTTTGGCGCCGACTCAAAATTACTTGGTATACTTACATTAATTTAAGAACTTAGTTATTAAGGTTAAATAAAAAAGGTTTATTATTTTTTGCTTTTCAGTTTTTTAGGCGGTTTCATTTTTTTTATTAAAAAGTTTTTCTAAGATCGGTAGGATCTTCATTTGAAGAGAGAAGAGGAGTATTTTAGGTAAGTATACCTATTAGGGATGGGCCGATCGTGGTTTGGACCGAATTCGAATTTTCCGATTCGGTATAAATAAAAAGTTCGGTCGAACTTCGGTTATTTTCACTAATTCCGATCCAGCCTGTCCCTTGCTGCCCTCTCCCAGCGACGACGCCCTCTAAGTGGAGGTCCGTAACCCATAGGGGGTGCCCTTAGCGTATAGTCGCTTAGTTTTTAAGTTTTTTAAGCCCTGGCTGGAAGTCTTAATTTATTGAGACATCCACAGGCAAGCCCGGTTAAGCAGACGACAACCTCATAGGTTGAAATGCGAGAGGCCATTAAAAAAAAAACCGGACAAGTGCGAGTCGGACTCGCGCACCGAGGGTTCCGTACAAATTTATAGGTGTGTTCAAGTTATTTATTTATTTCATAACAAAAATACATTGGTGTCGAAATATTTGCACAGTAGGTACACAAAAAGAAGCAACATAAAGAATTATAAGTAACCTCGTTCCTCACCCATCATCGAAGTTAGAACGTCTATCCAAGTTCAAAATACTGACTTTACAAACATTAATAGATATTTTTATTGATACAGAACAAAGGCCCTAGCAAAATCCTACAAAAATACATTTAATGTCGAAATATTAAGTATAAAAAAGCAACATTTATAACAAAGTCAAAGAGCAATGGGTACACTTATTTAATTTAAGTACAAGTTTTAAGATTTTTGTCATTACAAAATTCGTCAATGCTGTAATAGGCTTTATTGATTAACAAAGCCCTGAGTTTATTTTTAAATATGTTCACATTCTGAATATTCTTTAATTCTGTGTAATAATAAAAAAATAAAAAAAATGACTATGGATGGATGGATGTTATTAAAAATGTGTATTATGAATGTGTGTGGTACTCCAAATAAATAAACAATAAGTAGAAGTGATAATTCGGGCGCCAGGAGTACACAAAACTGTGCCAAGGATAGACTAACCTGCGGGGACTGGAAACCTTTAATCTTCAAGCGGGGAGTATCAATAAAAATCGACATAAAAGTTATTGAACGATTTTATTGCCCGTAGGCTGCTGGTTTCAATATACAAGAAAATTCCTTTCTATAATTAACGGTTCTAAGGTGTAAAACTAAGATTAAATTGATATTATTTTGTGTCCTGTCATTATTGCACTTTTGTCAATATAAGTTATGTATTATAAACCATACCACGTTCCGTCGAATAAACTAACAACCGAAAGAGCAAACCACGCTCATCTTGGTGATTTTGATCTTCGCGGAGACGTCAAAGGCGGTCCATGAAATATGCTGGTAGGGGCTAGCTTTCAGACTTTAAATTGAAAAAGATAGAAGAAACGCCTCGCGGCGTTTCTTTAAAAAAAAATGATGTCATCAGTAGATGAATTAATCCAAAATATATAAGGTTTAAAAGATCCTTTATAAAAAATATGGGCTATCCAATCAGGATGCAAGGGCAAATCGGCTACCACATAATGGAGACTAGATGCCGTCCATCTGAAGTTAATACTTCAGGATTTAATTCGGAGCTCTGAACTTACTCCATTCTATGCAAAGCTTGAGTCGGAAAGTGACCTGTCAAAATCAACTGACAGCATCAAAAAGAAAAAATCTGTGTGACCACTACACGGTTCCGATTCAACCAAAAATGAATTTTTACATGGCAACACCACAATATTGCCTACAAATTAAAGCAAAAATCCGCTATCATGTAACAGGCTTAAAAGACTCGTTACATGTGGTAGTTTGTTAAACAGATTGACAGACTGCACGCGTGACGAGTGTTTGATAACATTAAGCTTTGCCTGCAGAATAGTAGGAAGATTTTTTCTGCGAGTATCTACTCTATTTTTTCTTTCATCGTCTGTTTCAAACTCGTTTAAGTTTTTGTTTAAATGAGTAAGGATCCCTAAAATATAAAGACCGTTAAAATTCTAAGTCTTATAAAATACTCTTTACACGATTGCGTCTGGTTTAAACGTAGCATGATTCTTAATGCTCGCTTTTATATAGTAAATAAAAAGGCTGCCTTAATATTATACATAATATATCTAAGTTTAGATTCAACTAGAGCAAAATAGAGGGTACCTACGAAGTTGGGCAATAGACCAAATATCCCTCAGAGATCTGATAGCATAACACGCACTATTTATTGTATTTGTAATTGAAACTAGTTCTGGCTTCCAATTAAAGTAACGAATCAATTTGTACCCACAAAAATTTTAAACTTTCTACTATATCAACTTTTCTGCCTAAGAAGTCTACGTTTACTAAAGCTTTGTTCTAACTGTAGATCTTAATATCATACATTTTGTCTTACTTACGTTTAATTTAAGATTATTCATAGAAAACCAGCTTTCACAAGCAGCTATTAATAAATTGAATTTATATTTCAAGGTTTCCATATTGTCCGCAGCTATAACAGCACTCGTATCGTCAGCAAATATTATCAAGTCAGCATCTGGTAAAATGTTTTTAATGTATTCAGCTAGATCGTTAAGAAATATTATAAAGAAAAAGGGGCCCAACACCGAACCCTGTGGAACACCTCTTGTTCGGGGTTGGGATGAGATCAAGATAAACTAAGATTAAAGATTATAAAGATACTATGTATTTCAGTAATACAAATGGGATAACGATTAAAACTAATAAGATGAATGAGATGAGATTGAGTCTATTGGTTAAAACATTCTGTTGGTTAAGCATTCACTGACGTAGAGTTCTGTTGGGGAAACGTTCATGGGTCAAAACCTTTGGATGAAAAGTTAATAGTTTAAAGATAATGTTGACCAACGGTTCATGGGCCAATCGACTGTTGGTAAACCGTTACAGTTTCATTTTGGTTCCTGCTGCCCTCGACAAAGCTAACTTGTTTGTGATCTTGTATATGAGGAAGTGGTCGCCTATGCTACCTAGGTACCTATTCGTTTGTACAAAGGTAAAGCGAAGAAAAAAACATGTTTTCACACGAAATCAGTGGAATTTTGGATATGACGTCAGAGTTGCCAACTGATAATGTTACCTAACCACCTCAAATCAAATAGATTGAGATTGGCTGAATGTAACAGGTACCTAAACCACACGATGATAATGATTGACTAAAACAAATTAAAAAAAGACGTTCGAAGAGGAAATAAAATAATTAAGAAAACCGACCGAAAAGTTAGCGTGATTCCTTTTGCGAAAAGGGTTAGACAGGTTGCGGAAGGAAGAACAATCTTGTAGTCTGTAGATGCTGATTAGAATTATATAGCTATCTCTGAAGACCTACACCCCTTTTGTATAATACTTTCCATCCATTAATTCTAATCCTTTATATATATGTCTGAAAAATTCGTCTACTCTGCTCGACAACGCAAATAAATAATGCAACGAATTGTCAAAATGATAAGGCATTGCAATTTTTAGTGTGCTTCATAATTAATTAATTAATTTGCTGGTCTACTGATCATAGGCATCGCGCTAGCTATAAGTGCCAATTTAATAGGTACTAGTAGTTACAATACATAAAAAATATATAAAATAGGCTCACCCCTATTACACGTCGAGACTTACCTAAATTACGGATACACACGATCACCATCGCATTGAACTGCAAACGAAACGACGTAGTAGGTAAGTCCCAGAATTCGAGTCTGCCTAACCCTTCGGGGAACCAGGCGTCTTAATACGTAGTAAGTTATATTTGTCGAACACCTCAAAATTCACCGGGTATTTCCAGTTTTCAACGTCTATTGATGCCGTCTCGCTTTGGAGATTTTGAAAAAATAAATAATAGATTGTAGAATTAAGTATTTAAAGAAACCTGTTATATTACCGTCTGTTGGATACGTACTAGTTAAATGCTTTTTTAAGTTGGTTTTTGCTTGTCCGCGATCCTGATAACCTACTTAATAAATTATGAGTTACCCAGTTACCGGTGTAGGTACATAGCTTAAATTATACCTATCGAGTTGTTGATCAAAGTAGGCCCACATAATATTTTGATGGATTTACTCGATTTCGATGCCAAATTCTAAACTTTTTTTAGCCTAAGTATACTGTAAAATAAACTCAATTTTAGTATAGGTATGTTTTTTAATAATAGCATTTTAATTTATGATATTTATAAAAATACAAAAACTGTCTGTGTGACCGCTTATTTTTCCACGCTTGTGTTTTGATGTGGCCATCACCATTTGGATCATTTATTCAGGAAGGTATACTTATGTGTACCTATGATACATTGGCATGTAACATTACCGGATGACAGCGATGCGGACGAGTATTTCGACGCCCTAGGGCGTTTGTGCACTGCTAAGAATTTGACTGTCCGGCAGTCCAACTTTTTACGGTCCCATAATTAAAATCGGACTGTCAGATAGTAAAATTCCTTGTAGTGTACAAAGGCCTATTTTTTATAGTCCGATATTGCTTGCCATAAATGTACATACTAGTTTGTGCACATAGTGCACTTGTGGATAGTGAAATTCTTTGTAGTGCACAAACGCCCTAAGTGTCCTTTATTTTTGTATCTAAATTTATTTGCATAGTTAGTTAGTAATTTAATTTAGTACCTAGTGTAAATAGTTAGTTATTTTACATAAATAAAGGAATACATTCACGACTATTAAATATCATTATGATAAAGAAATCTAGAGGTCCACTCTCTACGCCCGTCAACGAAGTAACGGGGTAGTTGATCAGTCAAAACAAGGGTCAAATTATTTTTTTCGGACGAGTAACACATAACGGTTGAGTACGGACAACAGACAAATCGTGTTGTCATTCAATCTTAATACGAGTCCCAAAGTAATCATTATTATGTCCGTAAGTGATACGGAGTATGTATAAGGAAACATCCGTAAACATCTTTGGCCGAAACTTCGGATTTCTTGCTTATGGAGTCGATACCCTAGATGTTTTGTCAAGTCGTTAAAACCGTGCGAAGCAGCGGGTGGGCTGTTAGTTACCAATTTACTTAAGTACCTGCCTATTTGAAAAATGATGCATTAGTCATATTATAATTTCAACAGAGATCATCTCGAAGTTATCTAAAATACCGATATAGTAATCTCTGTGTCCGCGCTTATTTCATGTCACATCAGCAGATCCATTCCGCGGAATTCACGTTACAAACTTAAACACATTTTTTATCATCGAAAACCCGTTTTAATTTGTACGCATGACGTTCGATTATTTGTATATAGCTCCGAACATTGTCTCGGGGGAGCCTAGTCGCTCTCGAGCTGTGTATTTATGAGCTCGTACTTAATATTAACTTAATTTTGTTTTGACAGTTACTCGGTCTAGTCAACTCAGTTTGGTGTGTCACAGTGGTTAAATTGATGAGTTTGTTCAAAATGTGTTCCTTCAAAAGTTTTGTGGTAACTTGGCTGTTGTTTAGTGTGACTTTAGCGGCTAATAATACACAAGCACAACAATCCATTGGTTTTCCTGAGCCAGAAGAAGATCCCAACTTAGTGAATAAAGACGTGAGTACCTACCAGATTTACCTAAGTTTAAAGCGCAAACAAGTTTCTTGTCATGCAGGTAACTTAATAGGAATACGATTTTCCTTATGTCAAACATGATGTTTTTTTTCTAAATTATCCTCACAATAGTTACTGTGAAGGCAGCTACATTTTTTGCTTCACGTTGTACAGACGCCAGCACATCAAGCTACTACAATCTGTCTAATTTCTTTAATAGATTTTCAACTTTATCGCTAAAACTTAAGGTTCAATGTTAATTGGGAAAATTAGACAGTTTCAGGTAGTTTGAGTGCTAGTCTGTACTAACCTAGATGATTTTATGGCAAAAAATAAACTACAGCTCGAATTTTATTTGAAATTGCTTACAACTTAGAAGCAAGCATGTTTATGGAGTGGGTAACGTCAAACGGGGTGAATAGGGACGCAGGGGTGAACGAAACTTTAAAAGGGATTTTAACATTTTTTATTTATTTATTTATTTATTGGATCGCCAACAGAGGCTACACAGTTACTTACATGTTAACATGAATAGGGACAAATACAAGTGTGCGCTTCCAATTACAGGCGACCACATCATTCACTTAACATCTAGGTGGGTACAACAAGTTTGACATAAATCACCATACAATACACGAAAATGAAAACATAAAACAAAATTAAAAGCTATAGCAAAACAGTAAGTACGGGTACAAATAAAATTAAAAAAAATAAGTACGGACAAATTTCAAACAAATACAAATAAAATAAACTAATAATGAAAAATAACCAAATATCAACAGAAAAAGAAAATATATATAGTATTACTTGGATACTAGGACTTTTAGGTCTTTTTTAAACTTTGTTAGTTTGCATGTGATATCCAGTTTAACATTAAAATACTTAGTATAGTTTCTTGCCAAAAAGGACTAATGTGCTTACTGCATTATGTAATTAACGATTAAGTGCCCTTGTTGGCAACAAACTATAATTTCAATGTTATAAAAATTAATTAATTAATTTTATGTTTAAAATCCGTTTTAAACTTGCGTCCCGAATCACCCCTGCATCGCTATCCACCCCGTTAATTATATAGGCGAATACACAACCTACACACATACTAGATAATTATTTAATACTTATTATGTTTCTATTTATCTTGGTAAACATGTGTGTCGGCGGCTAGACGTGTCATACTCATTGTATCAAAGCAGTTATATCGCAAATGACCTTCCATTGGTGACTACGTAGGTCATGGGTCTCTCATCTCGACTATCACGTTCGTTATTCACAACTATTAGAGTCGAGCAATGTTGGTACAAAGATAACGCATTGTTTATAAACATTTAAGTCAAATTTAAGTAAGATTCGTTAGTTTAAAAAATGGTAACAAACAATTAAAAAATATGTGTACTAAATAGTAGTTATGTACAGACGCCAGCACATCAAGCTACCCGAAACTGTCAAATTTTCCCAATCAACTTTGAATCTTATGCTTTAGCGATAAAGTTGAAAATCTATTAAGGAAATTTGACAGATTGTAGTAGCTTGATGTGCTGGCGTCTGTATCTACCAGATTTCAAGAAAAGAAATAATAGCACGTCACAATTATACTATACCGACCAACTCAAAAGAGATCTTCAAGTAGAAGTAGCAAGGGGCACTTACTATTCGCCCAAAGCTTCTGCAATTTTGAATAGTTGCCATGGGCATGTTTTATTTAGCACGCATGCACCTACCAAAGTGACTTTGCTACGCCTAGGAATTAAACCCAAGGCCCCGCACTCGTTAGCCGCGTTAATGGTCACGCCATTAGACTGGTAGATAAGCTAGCCCCAAGGGCCGTAAGAAGTTGACTGTTTCTTCTAACTTAACGAACAACTTAGACACTTCAATATTCACTGGATGTTTTCCAGTTTACAACGTTTATTGATCTTGTCTCTCTTTTTGGAGATATTGAAAAAAAATAATAATAGCTTGTAGAATTAATACCCCGTCGGGGAATCAGGCGTGATACTTGAATATATTTTGAAGTGTCTAAGTTGTTCGAACTTAGACATTTCAAAATTGACTAGATATTGTCTATCCGTAAGGGACGTCAGAAGTTGACTGCTTCTTCTTGGGGTTTGAATTGAAATGAATTGATATTAAAATTAGACAGTTAAGTGTTAGGAGATTTGGAAATTAAATTATTAAACTTGCTGAGGAAGAACAGCACCATAATCGCGTGACACGCTAGCAATCATAACCTGAACCATTTTGAAGGATATTGTTAATTAATCCATTGCTACATAATGGGCATTGTTCATATTTTTTTAAATGTTGTAATTGAAAAACCATTTCGAGGAATAGCGTTACTGATCATTACGGACTAATTAATTATGAAAAATAGTCATATTTTATTGATATTTTTGATAAAATACGATTGACCCTCTTTGCCCTTCAAATTACGTCAGCTTTGGCCGTACAGTTTTGTATCGTTACCTCAGAAAAAAAGTAAGATTGTCTACAAGCTGTCAAATTATTATAAATATGTCAAAAATATAAACATTCATGTTTATATTACATTACATACATTATTTCAACACTCGACAATATTTAATATACTGGAAGAGTTATGGAATACAGGAAGTGCTTTGTTCCAACTTGCAGCAATAATAGTAATAATGTCGCCGCGTGCGTTATTATTCTATTTCTAAGTCGCCGCGTCGATTGTTCTAGTGACGATAGAGAGTAGTATATTCCTTGGAGGACACTTACTCATAAAAAAAACCATTTGTAAATAAATACGCTAAGATAGGATTCGATTATTTAAGACGTCTATTCGGCCTATTGACACTTTGACAGATGTGACAGTACTCTTTGGATTGATGACGTTGTGTTGACAGATTAAATTTTTTAATTATCTACTAGTCAGGCAACGGCACTTAATCTTTATGCCACTGATGACGTCACCTCCTAAAATAATTCAATATATTTTTTTAAATAACTATTGAGCCAATCATCAAAATATTCAAATTAGTTTCTCAAAATACTCTAAATTTTCAAAAAATAAAATAAAATCTAATGGTTAGAAATTTTGGACAATCCCCATTATGTTCGAAAAAGTTGTCTGCTCAAAAACACAACGTAAATAACGCAATGAATGTTGATGAATTGTCAAAATAAAATCCATTGCTTCTGATAAGTAGTGTGTTCCGCAATTACCCCGCAGGAGTTCGACGGCAGAACTCGGAAGTCACATCTAAGTATACAGGGTTATTGAAAAAATTATGAACAACTTTTACTATGGGACAATTATTCACATATAGGTAGTCATTACAAATTTTTGTCTTAGCAACCATAATAAGAAAGCCTTAGTAAGTGCCAAGTGCATAGGTAGGTAATCGTAAGCATGAAGCTAATAGTAAAATGTTGTTTGGGTACAATTTGTGTAATATTTCCTAGAATTCATTCTTTGAGTAGGTTATATTTTTTGAAGCTCTTCGAGGGAAGGCCTATTTTTTCGTATATATCACAACAATGGCGTCATACAATTCTTAATTGGTTCAAGACTATAATATTAATTTTAGTTTAAATACATAAGTTCTTTGGTAGGTATTAGGTTTTTCCAGATGCAACGGTTGCACAAATTAAGAACTTGTGTCATTAATCCAAAACCTGTTAGGTTCGTAACTGCAATTTTGATGTCGATGATGATTCGATGTTTGTTCAACAGCTGATACATATTTATTCTCACAACCGCAGTTCGTTCTGTATCGTGACGCAATTGGGTGAATATCCCAGTAGCAAATTTTACGCGTCCACGTTGAGAATCGAGGTGTTAAATGATAGGATATTTCTTATTTTTTTTTATAGTGAGCTACGTAACTTGGTTCAATTAGGGCCACATTTTTTTTTTATAAGTGGGTCAATCTCCAAAACGGGCGTATTCGTGTGATCGCTCTGGTGCTTTTCAGATATTGATATTTAATGGTAATTATGTATCTCATTAAAAAGAATGATATTCAAATAGTACATTTTTACTATTGGCCTTCAATTTACACAAACAGTTATGGAAATATTTAAGTTCAAAAAATTTCGCGGCCAGAGCAATCATAATTGGTGCCAGAGCGATCATAAATGGTGAAATCAGTGAAACAAAAAAATTTATATTGATAAAATATTATTTATTTAGCCGTTTTCAGTCATATTCAGAGTACGTGTAACAAGATTATATGTAAGAGAAATGTATTATTTTAGAAAAAGGTCAAGGCATATTATCAGTCATACATATCAAAAATACGGAATATCTATAATATAAAAATGAATCGCAAAATGTGTTGGTAAGCGCATAACTCAACAACGCCTGGACCAATTTGGCCAATTCTTTTTTTTTTAATGTTCGTTGAAGTTCGAAGTTTGAAGGTCTCTGGAAGACAGGAACTTGTCTGAGAATGAACTTTTACACGATTAATAATGTTAAACTCATTTTCAACATCTTGTGTTACAGTTTGCAGTATCTCTCTGTGTTTTTTTACATTGTTGGTGCTTAAGGTTGTTAGATGATTGAGGAACATTTCAAAGAGGATCACGGTTCTCAGACATATAGATAGGTTCTTCATTTATTGGGAGCTCATCAGTTGCTGGTAACTTATCCACTTTTTTCTTTAAATAATATCGTCGAGAACTCTGCCTACTTTTCTTCCTACGAACCTTTTGCGGGCTTGGAGTCAAATCACTCATTGGTAGTACTGTGCCCCGAACTTTTTTCCTTTGGTAACTCTCTCTTGACTTTACAGGCCATTGTGCGTATAGATCTGCAATGGATCATTTTTAATCTTGGCCATTCTACGACGCTCATCTAATTTCTTCCTAAGACGTTTTTCTTCAATAGATAATTTATGTCGAGGCATGATTTCAATCAGCAACAATAGTTGCCATTAAATTTTAGAGAAGAAAGGGTTACAGTTGTGGTTAGCTAAATGCCAATATAATAATATCATCAAGGTAAAATACGTCAAAATCTGTTTATGGGTTTAGGTTACCCAAAGAAACCCAGGAAAGGTTATAAATTAAAGGTTATATGCATAGTTCATCGTTTGTCATTGTTACAGTCCGGTACTACTACTTAAAATAGGTTTATAACGTACAATAATTGCAAAATATCATCGCTCTGGTCTTTTTGGACAGAGCAATCACAGCCATAGCGATCAGAAAAAGTCACAAAATCATAAATATAGCCGAATTTAAAAGCAGCAGAAAGTTGTGATTACGTCTCATAAAAAACATCATAACGATCACTTAATTCACGTAACAAACACATTCACAAGCTTACTATTTAATTTAAATAACGTGCCATAGCAATCATAAAATTCGAGAACCAAATCCAGAGCAATCATAAACTTACCTTCGTAATGTTGGAGCAGGGGAACGTGGCACACAGGTATCCTCCTCGGTGGTTAGACCACCCCTGCCGTTGCCCCGCGGGAGGGGAATAGAGTGTCTATAAAGCGTAACTAGGGATGAGCGCGATGTTTTACCTCAGCGCAGAGCGATGAGATAAAATGCCCGGTCACAATTTTAAATTCAAATTGTGGCAAAAGTATTGTTAATATAACTAAAAATATTTTATTACCATGAAGATTAACTATTTGTTATGTAATCTAAATAAGTTGTTTCATATGAACCTTCTCATTAAAAAGTTAAAGAATATTTTTTTCATTCAATCGGGAGTTGGGTCAACCCAGAGCGATCAGGATTTTAGGGTTTAAGATTTTTTTTTCAATATTTACAATAAACTTATTCATAATATTAGCCTTGTATCATATAGATTAGACACCGAACTGTATATAAAAAAATATTTTGAAAACGTTTTTCGATTTTAACATGGGTTTATCCAGCCCGACACGAAAAAAAAGGCCTCTGGAGATCGACCCAAGTATGTATTTAAATAATCAGGAAAAAAAAAATCGCCTTAAAATTCAAGTTAGGTGGCTTGTCCCAGCTCCATTTTTTGATATAATTGCATTCACCAAAGCAACAATTTGCTGTACAATAAAAAATAAACAACTTCGTTACTATATGCTTAAGATACATTATCTAAAAACAATTAAACCATATTAGAAAATCTAATTTAAAAGCACAGGATACTCGATCAAAGTTTGTCCAAGCAAAAATCAAAATTTTGGTGGCACTTTTTCAACATACTATAAAATGAAGTTTCGTGCGTGTGCGATCAATCGCGTTTTATTATTTCACATCTCTCAGTCGTGCGCCGGCACATGCGCGTAACAGGTGTGTGATTAGTGCTGTGATTTCCCGCCAAAAACGTAAGTATCATTTTGGGTGGCACGGGGGACAAGAATTGTTCAATTTTTGGTGGATCGATTTGCTGTTTATTTTAAAGTGTTTTAATAGTACACATACACATTATAGGTAGTGATTTGGGTTACGCATAAAACAGTGATATTAATTTAATCGTAACTTAAAACCCATATTTTTGAAGATTTTTTTCATATCTGGTTTCAACTTTGGTGGCTCAATTTTGGTGGTTTTGGTGGCGTTTTCATGCCACCAAAATTGAAAACGCGCCACCAAGTTTTAAGTATATGTACTGTATGTATTGTGTGTACCTATATAGCCAGTTTTTACGATGCAAGACAGTTTGATTAGCAAACAAATAAATATTATGTACTTGGCAGTAAGTAAGACCTATTATTATAAGGACCCACCTTCATATTTTTAGAACTAGCTTCATATTTTCTGACTGACCGACTTCTTGACAATTCAAAAATGCCTGGTAATGGTTTAATTGAAATAAATGCTTTGAGTTTGAGTTTGACTTGCTAATGACCAAGTTTCTTATTCATATATATTTATTTTGTTGCTTTTTAGAATGCCAAAACAGACCAGCGAAGAGAGGCTGCTTAAAAAGAGGATGGCAGAAAGAAGAAGAAAAGCAAGTATAAAGAGCAATCCCAAACAGGCTGAAATATTAAGAAAAAGAGAAAGGGAGAGATATCACCAAAAAAAGCGAGAAGGTAAACAACAGCAACAGAAGTCACAACGTGAGCGTCGAGCTTTGCAAAAAAGAAATAAAATATATCAAACAGGATACTATCAAAGAAAAAAAGCAACAAAAAGGCTCACAAGAGAAGCAGAATCAAATGCTTCACCTCAACGTGTACTTTGTGACATATTACCTAATTGTAGAGTTGTTGATACGCACGACCCTCTTGCAAGCAGCACGACGAGATCTTCACGATTTGATAATGAGAGCACGCATCAACATACTGCAGTTACTAGAAATTTACGTCCTCGAACCTGTCGTGAATGCAATAGTCCAGACACTCGCACCAGAAGTTACAATCAATCCAACAGCTTACAACCGACCGCAAGTCTTGCTAATCCACAACCAAGTAAGTCACGAAATCTTCGTACAAGTAGCCCTGTTGAACTTACGGCACTGTCGCCCCCTACATCTCCATGCGTCAGCAGCATTGATATTTCTACTGTTCCTATGGTATGCCCTAATAGTCCAACATCAGATACGTCAATTACTTCAGTCGACTTTAGACGTGAATTTAAGAATAAATTTCGACGATATCAAAAAAGTAAAGCCAAAGAGATGGAGTTATTGCAGCGAAGAATTTCAGAACTTAGAAGAGATAACACTACTTACAGGAAACGAGTACAAAGATTAGAAAATGTTAACAAAACACTAAAGACTAAAAAATCAAATGAGGTAGTTGCCTTGCCGAAGCGAAACACAATAAGTAAAAGTACAAACAATCAGAATAAAAAAATTCGCAGTGATGTAATTAAATTTTATGAAGATGATGAAAACAGCCGGCTTTGTCCAGGTAAAAAAGATACCATAACAAGAAATACACTAAAAAAACAAAAACGATTTCTGTCAAGTTCTTTAAAAGTTTTACATAAGAAATATTTATCTTCAGGTCTCACACCAATTAGTTACACTTCGTTTTGTAGAATGAAGCCATTTTGGGTAGTAAAACCCAACATAAGCAATAGAAACACGCGCATGTGCCAAATACACTCGAATATGGAACTTATAACCATGGCACTAAAAACATACAAAGTTATAAGTGAAAACACAACCACCGATCTATTACAAAGTATGTGTTGTGACAAAAATAATGTGAATTGTCTTTTGAGAAAGTGCTCGGACTGTAAAAATAAAACAATACTATATAGAGAATTTGACAATTCAAATACAATGATTTATTGGAAATGGGGTAAATCTACGAGAATTTACGTTCATAACAATATAGAGAAATCTGCAAATGTTACTGAAAAGATCAGACTCGTGGAAAAACCTCTACAGGTTATTAAAATTTTTGAAAACTGTCTGGAAAGATTTCTGAGACATTGTGGTAATAATATAAGGAATCAAGCAGATGTAGTTAATAAAATAAAACAGAACCTCGGTTATTCAGAATGCCTAGTACACATTGATTATAGTGAAAACTATTCGACGAAGTATGGATCTGAAATTCAGTCGGTCCATTTTGGTGCAAGTAGACAGCAGTTGACACTGCACACCGGAGTGATATATTACCGCTGCTCACAAGACCAAACACTCAAGTCACAGGCATTCTGCACAATCAGTTCTTCTTTACGGCACGACGCCTCCGCAGTGTGGGCTCACATGGTTCCGATACTATCTGAAATTGACAAAATACTTCCTGAGATATCCACCTTACACATTGTTTCAGATTCACCTTCTGCACAATACCGAAATAAAAAAATATTCTACATAATGTCCCAGTTCTGTTCCTATTGTCAAAATCTGACGTGCGTGGTATGGCATTACTGCGAATGTGGTCATGGTAAGGGTGCACCTGACGGAGTTGGCGGTGTTTTAAAGAGAACTGCAGACCAGTTAGTAGTATACGGAAATGACATTACGGACATTGATAGTCTCATTCAAAGCCTGAAAGCCCATACAAAGTCAGTAAAAATTAAACGCGTGGAAGACTACGAAATCAATGAGAAGGACTGGCTTATTCCTAAACAGTTAAGACCATTTCCTGGAACTATGAAGGTTCACGAAGTTATCTGGACCAAATGTTTCAAACACCGATTGGCGCTCCGTTCTCTGTCTTGCGCTGAGCCTCAGTGCATGTACAATTCCACCGAATGCCTTCATGGTAAGCACTTAGGATTTTACTACTTACCAAGCAATGAATACAAGGATGGTGAAATTCAACGCATAGTTCGCGAAGAAGGTTTAGCTCAGGCTCAGACTACCAATGTGATTAAACCGAGAACCGATAGAGTACGGCACTCTGTAAACATTCAGTCTTCAGTACAAGACATCCATATTATATCTCAGCAGACTGTTTTGCATGGCAAACGTCCCGTGATGGTTCATAGATTCAAAGGATCTGAAAAAATGGAATTTAGTAATTTGCAAAGACCAAGTACATCTCAATTATTAACTACTAGAACATCTCCTTCTCAGCAACGTTCTAACTTGTCAAATACATTTTTATCGAAATATACGAAGCAGATTGGAACCGATTTGGATGAAGCAGTTCTTCCTTCGCAGTCTTTTTTTGAAAATATTAATAGTGATGTGTTTTCGAAGTTCGAAAAATCTGGTGATTCTGCAGCAACTGCTGGAAAAACATCAGCCTTAGATGCTAATAATTCATCTGATTCAGAATTCAACATATTTTAGAGTTTATTCGTCGTCGTTATTTTTTATATGTTGCATTTTATTTGCAAGAATTGTTATTAAAATTCAGCTTGGTTATTTGGTAGTTGATTACTAAAGATCTTTAAAAGATTGAAGTCAAAAATATAATAATATTGTTTTTAGAAAACCTATTGAATAAGTTAGTTTGTAGTAAGATATAACACAATTAAGTTTGTTATTCCATGCAACTCTTGTAACTATTCTGTGTCAAATTCCTATTAGTGTGCAGTCAAATTCCTATTAGATGTAAATCCTCTGCTTATTGTTTTCTTGTTTTTAAGTTTTTTTTTAGTATAGATGAGAGAAGGTTTATGTTGGAAAATTTCAAATACCTTTCTTAGATTTAAAGACTGCTTGTAGAAACCATTGATCTCGTCTGGTGATTAGCACCCAAATATTGAGTTAAGGTTTTTTAGTGAACTGAAATCTGAGCGTTAGTGAAATGTTCATAATCTGTTTGCTATTTCACTATGTCTTGGATTTAATATTGTATATGTTTCGTTATTGTTTTTTTAAGTAAATTATGTTTTATGTTGATTATCTTTTATTTCTTAGTTTTGTTTGGGAACCTTTTGTGGGTTGAGTTGACAAGTAATTTTGTTTACAATAAAAACATTAATGTTTTTTTGTTGTCGTGTTTTTGTGTCATAAACTCATAATTGTCATTATGAGTTTATCAGATAAATAATAATAAATATTTTTTAACAATAGAGAGTTTCATTAACCGATGAAAGTTATTGATAATTCCCGAGAATTTGTGAGATTAGTTACATTGAGCTTTATTAAATTTGTGAGATGAGGTTTGTGACAGAATAATCCAATTTTGGTGCCATTGTTTTTCAATTTTGGTGGGCACTTTCGATTTTGGTGGTCGATTTTCAATTTTGGTGGCCACATTAGACTTTGAACTAAAATATCTCAAAAAGTTAGCGAGATATTCTCAGATCTCTTGAAGATCCTTCTAGCTTGGACTTTCTATTCTTATACCATGTCCTTATTTTTCACGAAAACTGAAGAAAAAATTTCGCCACCAAAATTGAAAAAAAAATCACTTTGTTGATATTGACCCAATTACTTATGTGTTTTGTTAAGAGACCTACACTTTTCCCAAACTAAAAGAAAATACACTTACTAAGTGCCTACTTAGTTATAAGAAATAAAAGAACACTTTCGAGTTTCACAACTTCTTTCCGGAAAATGGATGCAATGAGGACAGTGGTGGCCCAATGGTGTCGGCTCAACTCATGGTCGTGGGTTTGAACCCAGGCAGGTTGGGTTTTAAATTTCATCACCACTGCTCTCAAAAGGGTGAAGGAAAACATTGTAAGATTACCGGCATGTCCTAGAACCAAAAAATCGAAGACATGTAACATCCACCAACCCGCACAATGCTCGCGTGGTGGATTACAACTTTACAAACCACTCCCTCCCACAGAGACGAGGCCTGTGTCCCAGCAGTGGGAACGGTATTGGTAGATTATGCTACATTGTCATACCTCTATGCTAACTTCTAGACACAGTATCTACTTTAATAACAATTTAATTATTCTTTTCCAGAACCGTCAGCCCGTGTATTTTCCTTCGATGTGTCCGGAGAGCGAGCTGTATTACCCGGGAGACCAGAAGGATGATTGGATATGCGACTGCAGACCAGGTAAGAATTTACTGAAAAAAAAATACAATTGGCAGGTTTCAAAGTAACGAACAGCGAGAAAATGTTCAAGCTTCAGTAGAATGTCTTATTTTATTGAAATACAAACAAAACGCATTAGTTACTTGTACAATATACGAGCTAACACTAAAATATATATATTATGTACTTACAAGTTTAAAATAAAAAAGGAAGAGCTCATTGTGCTTCAAAAAATTCGTCCGCATCGCTGTCAATGGTATAACTGCCCAAAAGGCTGGCAGCATTGCCACGTTGGATGGCAATGCTGATTCTTTGGGCTAAAATAGGCCAGCTCGGTAACGTGAAGAGTCAACCAACCGCTTGGCGATGTCCCGAAATAGTCGATGAGCACTCGGACTTCAAAGCCCAAGTGTTTCAACTTAGTGGTAATTAATTAAATTTATTTTTTATTTCAGCATTCCTGTATCACCCAAAGTCAGATACGTGTTGGCCAGCCTACAGAAAAGGTCCCTGTAAAGACGGAGAGTACCTGGTTCTCAGGCCAGACACGGCGATCCCTGTGTGCGAAAAGAATCCTTGTTCTATCGACAGCTACGTGTATTACAACGGAAGGTGTGAGCAACTGGCCACGATTGCCCCCTGCAGGCACATGTGGCCTATTCCTGCGGCCCTAGCGGTGAACTCCACCACTTTGTCTATCACCTGCGAGAAACTCAACCTTCAGTCCAGGTTTGGTGAAGACACCCAAGCCCTCGCCCGTGCGCCTTGTCCACCAGGCTGCAAAAGAAGTGTTACCGCCAAATGTGTTCCAATTGCTGGATAACCTACCAAAATAAAATTTTATAAGTTAAACTCTAAAGTTTCATAACCATAAATACCTTTTACTTGATTATGTGTATTTTTTTTTAGAAAAACAATTAGCAGTAACAATTTATAATACTACATTTTTCATAACTATGCGCAAATTCGCGCGCTTGTCACGCTAAATTTCATGCTGCTGCAAAAAGCCAGTTTAATTTCTAGCATGGTAGTAGGAACTATAAATGCTTCTGTCAAAGTATATTTAAAAGAAACTATAAAAAAAAAACTGAAATCAATATTCGCTACGTTAATTAAGTTACAAATCCCCCAAAAGTTGTAGCGACACGGTAATATTCGTCTAACCTTGCACGGTATGGCACGAGCTCGACGCCGGCTCGCTATGGTAACCGCCGGGCGTCCCTCGTGTAGCCATGGCGACTCCGCCATCATTGTGCCACACCATGTCCCTGTCATCGGCGTTTATTTACCAATTACCACAATGGACATCGACGTGGCCGTCTGCACGCACGATTATCGTCAACCCTCATGATACAATCGGTACCCAAATGTCACCTCCTCTAATGACATTGTGTTTCATTACTACGAGCGAGTCGTAGTAGCAGTAAGTGTTCGGAAGGTTAAGGTTGATTGACGGTTCGGTGGAAAGTTTGAAACATTCCCAAGTGAAAAGTGCACCTTTCTTGAAAGCACACCTCGTAAGAACATGCAGCTGAAATGTGGTAAGTTTTATATAATGACCTAGTTAATGAATAAAATTAGAATGCATGCAAAAAGCAAAGGAAATAAAGTTCTCGTTTGAGTTATGTTATATTAAAAAGCTTTTAGAATTTTTCTGTTTATTTCTATACGATTGATGTTGAAGCAATAAAACCTGTTCGTAAATGTAGCTTCAGCGGGCAGTGCGACGGCTGATCGTTGAATTTCCATATAATCGCGAGTAGAGTCGAGCTTGCTCCTATCGCGATTGATCGCTGACCCATATTCCCGACGGCTGGCTACTGGCACAGTGGCTACTGACCACCACAGCACACTACTCACTCTGATTAACTGAGTAACCGACATATACGACCTTCGACGATTTGTGTTGTGGCAGTCAGCCGGAATGTTATTTCCTCTCAGTCTACATTTTGGCAGGTTACCTAGTTTATTAAGTCGAGGGAAATGGCGATAGGAAATATTGCTTAATAAACCATAGCATGATTTATTTGGGAAACCTTCGTTGTTTTGTGGTATCGCCTAAAATATATACATACATACTTTCAAGTAGCAACATTTTGTAGGTGCAGCCATATATTCTATTTTAAGTGTTACATTACATTGCTACATGTCGTGTGTAGCAAATGCTTAGTTTAATATCCTGTGAACGTCGGCCGGCTAGGTTACCACCTCGATAGCCACAAATGTAGGTATACTAAAAAGCTGTTTCATAATTTACATAATTAATCGTTTAAAACTCAGTTTTTAAATGTTTAAATATTCGTGAAATACGTCTATGACGTCTAGGCTTTGTAAAATTGTTTAGAGCTTTTTATAACCTATGTAAACCTTTTATTGTTCAAGAATATAAGTAATAAACCTATTTAAGATTTACTAGTTCACCAAAGCCCACTACAAGTGGGTGTACTTAAATAAGTTATGAGTAGGTACATGATATAATAAGTATAAGTAATAACATTTGTATAATAAGAATAAGTAATAACATTTAAGTAACTTTGCCGTTTTCTCGGGCCGTCATTGGATGCGCTCACGCCGCGCCGGTTGTCCTGTATAAAACGTTAAACTTTCTGAAGTGCTTATTACTTTATGCAAATTCAATGAGAGGGTACTCTCTCTAAAGCAACTGCATAATAATTTATCCGATTTCTACACCGGTCATAATATATTAAAAAAAAAGAAAGATTTCTACACCTAACGCATACCTACCATATATAAACGCGCACCCATAGATATATTAATATTTCTATGCGCGCACTACTTTCTCCTTAATAACGATGTGTTTTACAAATCATCTACCAAGCTAGGCTATTAAATAATGAACGTACCTATTTAAGATTTTTATGAAACACAACGCCACTAATTGCTCGATAGCATGTTTATTGTAAATCTTAGGCGTACTCATACATACAGTGATGAATTATATAAGCTACTTAGCTCACTGCAGCTGTAACTACCTTAGTACCCGCACTTTCTACGGACGCGTCAAGTGCTTGACACTTCGCACACGAAGGGAAAAGTAAATATCGTGAGGATAAACCAGGTCGACACACGGCCTACTTCGCTATATATTTCCCCTTGTGTAATACATATTGGAAGAACTGTTAAATACTAAAGAAATACAGTTAAATTCACTGAAGTGTCTAGTTTCGTTTAGGTACGTGACATTCCGAGGGTGTGACAATCCCATTCTTCTAGGAAAACCGCTGACACCCAATGATTTCAGAAGAGTAATATGTCAATGCTGACACCCAACATAGCTTTGTACATTGTGTAATTAGGGATACCTAGAATTAGCTGATTGATCTACTTATATTCCTAAGGGCTGATTTTCAATCATCTGATAACTTTATTCGAGGAATAATTTTGAAATTTTGACAGTTATTTCATACAAAAACTGTCAAACGTCAATTTTATTCTTCGAATAAAAGTTATCTGGCGATGGAAAAATCAGCCCTAAGTATCATAAATGTCTACTAAGTTTTCCTGTTAAAGTATTATTTAATCTTTGTCTCTATATTTGTCTAAGTTTGCAATGACTGTAAAAACCTTCATGGCATGAGTTATCTCTTTACAATGATATCATTCATTGCTACCAAGCACGTCACTACGTAAATAGGTTCGTAACCAAGCCTAGGCCGTGCTTAAAATAAAATTGTAGGCATTGCTTAATTATAAGCTGCAAGCTCGAAATTTTTACAACATGCTTGGCCCTTTTCTTTTATTATCGGGGGCAGTGGGTCAAATCTAAGGAAATTACGGAAAAGCACGACAATGATTTTAAATGCGTCCTTGAGGGTTGCGTGAGAGAGTAGCAAGCCAGTCATTTTGCGTGTAATTTGGGCGTGAAGCGGTATTTGATAGTTCAAAGTTTTTGTGTTGCATGTAATTATTATGACGTTTATAGGTAAATTTATATAGTATAATAATACCGTACAGTATATAAATATTTGTGGTATGAAACCACAAATATTTATATACTTTATATATTTCCTGTTTATGTCCGACTAATGAGTCAAATAGTGATATAGCTAATTTAATTTGTTATTTACCGGCTAATTGGTGGGTTAACAATAATGTGCATAGGTATTGTCTCATTGCGTCGATTGTCGACTCTTGATACGAAGTTTAAATGATGCTTATGACCTACAGGAACTCGGCATCTTCGTCGACTTGTCTTGATAATATATTTAGTGATTGTGATGCCGAAAATAAATGAGTGTTAAATAACGTAACGTCTGACCACTGTGAGCTGTGGATTATTAGCTAGCTTCCCTATGCCATTACATAAAAAGCCGCATAAACTAGAATGCAGGCATTACGTTCTAGTCGTTACAACAAGTTTAAAACCGGGAATCTGATGAAATGGGATAGGACTTAGTTTTTAAAGTTTTTATTATGTAAGCGCTGATCAGTGACAGTGACGCCGTCTATAGAGTTTTAGAGGACAACTTTCGACTGACCGATTATTGGTTTTTTTAAGGGATTCGTGCCTAATGGATTTTAATGACGCCCATCACTATGGCAATCCTTACCTAATTCCTACTCCCAATAGTTTCGGCTGTGCGTTAATATGGCGGTGGTTCACTTCCCCTTTTATTATACTGGGTGACTTGTAATTTGAGGTATTCCTTTCCGGACGTGATAGTGTAGCCATTTTGTAAGTTTAAGCACCCCATAAACCGCTCCACCCACCCAGCTCCACCCAGAGCGGGAGGGGTCATTTGATGATTTTCCATCCTGAAAAAAAAAGCACCCCATAAAGCGTAGGTAGGCGAATATTCATGGGATTAGGGAAAAACCAATTTTCATGAAAACTGTATTTTTCAAAATTTCCCATAATTCGTCACTTAAAAATATTACTTTTCTCTAAACTCTCAAATATGAATGGCCATCATTGCAATTCCATTGTTCCTAATATTTTAACAAACCTTTCTATGTACTTCCCTTTTTTTTTCTTGGGGAAATACTCATGGATGCCTTCCGTCTGGGAAGAACGGAGGGTTATCTCGGACTCCTACCGACTAAAACCCCACTGTTCCTTCTAGTACCATCGTCGGGGGCCCGTGACATCCGCCACACCCCCGACTGCCCAACTAACCATTTAACGTCGTTCAAAAATTTAGTAAAAGTCGCACTAACGTTATAATAACGTTTACTAAACGCGGAAATGGCCCCAGTTTACGACCAACATTGTCTTATAATGGACATACAAAAGTCACAAGCTGACTTCGTTAACGTCATTCAAAAGTCGTATGAACGTTATGGAATTACCACTTTCGTCGCACAGAAGTCGCATCATAACTTTACAACGGCTCGTTTGTTGTATTGTCGTCATACAGGTGTTTTTGAATGACTAGAGTCAAGGAACAACACCTGTAAGACATTCATTTTTTTGTTAGTGACACGTGTTTGTGGTTTTGTTTCGAGATTTGAGTGCCAAATAAATAATTACAAGGAAGTAAAAGGTGAGTATTATTTAACTTATATTATTATATCTCGCTAATAACTGTATCTGTCTCTCATACCGTTTAGTTCGACTGGGTATTGAAGTTATATGATAATATTCCTATGTGTATATATTTCAGATTTTCATGACCCCTCGCAATTTTGTGTTTAGATTATTATATTTTTATTAATAAAAAAATGTAGGACATGTTGCTTTTGTCACACACTTATCTCTTTACGACGTTGTAAAGACATAAAATCGTAGGTATTAAGGTTATTTCAAGACCATGCAATACGCCATGACAGCTGCTATTAGGATTCCTCATAAATTTAAAACCCTTTTCATATTGTTCACAGTAAAAGTGCACTGCAGATTTCAAAACATTTTAACATTCAAGTAAATTTTATTTGAAAATATGATCATTCAATATTATTTATATATTAGATAAACTTCTAATGAGAGCAGATTTTAGACTTCTTAATAGATTGATTTGGCCATGGGAAAGCTCTCATTTTATACTACCTGATGATACTTTTGGGGGAAATAAAATAAACGGTTAAACTAGAAAAATTGCGTGTATTGCTCCCATAGAGGTTACAAGCTTAAGACAACGCAGTGTTGCCAACTTAGTATAAAATGTGGTTGCGTTCTAACTTGCCAACACTCCCCACAGAACGCAAACCCATTTTACCTACAAAACAAATGTTTTTCAAATGTAAGTAAAGTACCCTTAGTCAAATTATCAGCTACCAAGTTGGAACCATTAACAAATATAAATTTAACTTTAGATTTAACAATTTTTTCTCGAAGAAAATCTATATGTTTAGTTTTTGGTTTATAACAGTCTGTTGATGCCAGTCTTATTGCACTTTGGTTGTCACAGTGGATGAGTATCGCGCTATCTACGCCCTGACCGAGCTCGTCCTGCAGTTGCCGTAGCCACAGAGCCTCCTGGGTTGCCGCCGCCATCGCCATGTATTCAGCCTCCGCCCGCGCCGTAGAGAGTGCCACGGTTTGCTGTTTACATGAATTCCAAGATAAACAAGCATTCTGAAACAGAAAAGAATAACCCGTACAAGATCTTCTATCCACTGGGTCACTAGCCCAGTCAGCATCACAGTATCCAATTATATCCTTTGAGTCATCTTTGGCATAACATAGCTTTAAGGTCTTGGTTCCTTGAAGATACCTCAAAATTCGTTTCACTCCAAGCCAGTGTTGATTTCCTGGATTATTACAGTACTGACTCAACATATTGACTGTATAGGTAATATCAGGAAGGCCAATTCTCGTAATTTAAAACGTTCAAAATCTAGTCGCAGTCTCATCTCAGCGACAAAGAAATGTCAAAAACTTGTCAAAATGTAGGGAAATTTGAAGTATTTTTTGACAGATTGAGACTGAGATCAGACTGTGAACGTTGTTAAAATTAGTAGAATTGCCCCTCTGGTCTCGTGACATGTGCCAGATATATTAGACATCCCACCGCTTCCCTGTATGGGATTATTGTTTGCATCTTCAGGATTTTTATCGAATTTTGCATTCACCTCTATCGGGGTACTAACTGGTTTGCATTGAGACATATTGAAACGGTCCAATACTAGGTTAATATATTTCTCTTGATCTATCATAATTACACCTGTCTCTCAGTTCCTATTTGTATTAGTAGTTTAGGAGTTTTACCATGAATGGATTTTGTAGGTCCAAAAGTTAGATCGCGGTGTCGAGATTCTCCGCCGATTATATATAGCATGCATGTAATAAGGTTCAAATTAGACAACATTTTTGTAATGTAATCAACAAAGTGAAAGTAGTAAACATTTGGTAAACCGGTACCTTATGTTTCATTTTTGCGGTCAGCCTTGAAGAACGTAGGGAATCTAGATAGTGTCACTGTGACCTTCACGAAGCCCAAGGGTTCACATGACCTATTCTTCTGCAAACACCAGCTCGCAAGGTGAGCGAGCACCCCAACCAAGACCCTTACCCTCACGATGCCCGAGGGTTTAATATGGTCCTTCGAGTCGAATGGTGATGATGAACTAGTCTCAAGGGTGGATGGAACCAGTTCATCAAGACATCTGATGCCAAACCTACTGTGACTGAGGATAGCATCAGCCCCGAACGTGCCCAATTCAAGTGGAGTGTTTTTCCAAAGGTACAGCTAATAACCAAGTCTTATTAGCCACAGCTTTAGTGAAGGCTGTATCGAAAAACGGGTCTATGTTCACGGTTAGGGCTTTATTAGATCAAGGCTCTCAAGCATCGTTTGTTACGGAAAACATTGTCCAAATCTTAGGATTAAAGAAAACACCAGCTAAGGGTTCGGTAGTTGGTATAGATGTCAACCACAAAGTAGAGTTGAAGTCGGTTGTTAAGGTTAAAATACAGTCTAGGGTTGATCCATCTGTGGAATTGGAAATAAATGCATACGTTCTAAAATCACTTACATCTTTATTGTCTAGTAGGAAAACAGCACATTTAGATTGGGTACAATTCCAAGAAATACAGTTAGCGGATCCCAAATATCACAAACCAGATAAGATTGATTTCTTGTTGGGGGCAGAAATTTACGGCAAGGTTTTACAAGACGGGTTGAAAAAGCTTCGGGTTGCAGCACGGTTGCACAGTGTACTTCTCTGGGGTGGATTCTGTCAGGAACGATAGCTACTGCTGACCATGAGTCTTCCGACTTCACCGTTATGCACGCCCTCGTAGGTGATGACGAGATCCTGAAAAGATTCTGGGAATTAGAGAAAGAACCAGATGAAAACAAGTAACATATACTCACCGAAGCAGAGACCAAATGTGAGGAGATATTCATTGCCACAACTACAAGAGATGACAGCGGACGTTACGTTGTGAACCTGTTATTCCGAATCGAAGATCCAGGCTGTAAATATGGAAAAACAAGAGACGTAGCAATTAGGAGGTTTCATGCTCTAGAATCTAAACTACGCCGAAATGAGGAACTGGGGCTAAATATGCAGAGGTAATCAACGAGTATCTCGAACTGGGGCATATGAGACCGGTAAGCAAACCGGACTATCATGTAACCGAAGCTGTATTTTTACCTCATCACGCAGTAATTAGAAATGACAAGGATACATCTAAGGTGCGTGTAGTATTCGACGCATCTTGCAAAGGAAAAACCGGCATTTCGCTCAATGATGACCTGCTAGTTGGGCCAAGTCTACAACCTGACTTGCGGCATCTATTGATGCGTTGGAGAAGACATCCTATTTGCATGGTATCAGATGTAGTCAAGATGTATCGACAAGTACGCGTAGCGGATAAACACCAGGATTTTCAACGTATCTTATGGAGATACCCGAAACTCTGAATTGAAGGATTACTAGCTTCAGACCATCTGAAGCACATCATCACAACTCTCTAAGACCACGTAAGTCCCAAGAATAACTGTTTCATGAAATCATCATTCTTTGGACTTACGTGGTCTTAGAGAGTTGTGTTGATGACTTTAATGATTATAATTCTGTAAACACATATTTCTTACGGCCGCGATTCATATACTAATCAACGTACAACTTAATACTGACCACCAAATTCCAAAAAACCTAAAAAAAATTGAATTTCGCGGGCTACCTTGGCGCTTTCGCCTTAAATAATACAAATCATTGATCAAGTGCTTTACTTATTAAGAATTCTTTGAGTTAAGCTTTAAAAATATTCAGTTTTTCAATGCTTTTTATACAATTTGGT
Organism: Luperina nickerlii; assembly: GCA_963855955.1. NCBI lineage: Eukaryota > Metazoa > Arthropoda > Insecta > Lepidoptera > Noctuidae > Luperina > Luperina nickerlii. Next base: position 9,226,000 of record OY979680.1, read on the forward strand.
AATCTGTTATAAAATTTTATCCCCATCCCAAATATACTCTTTTTAAATTTAACTGTCCTATATTTAATATTTTACACTCGATTCATTTTTGTGTCGTACACTTCTTAATGTTTTATACTTGCTAATATCGCGGCTTATCATCACCGCAGCCTCTTAGATATATAATATTATATTGAATGCTCTACAGTCTACATGTATCTTGCGTCTTGTTGTTGACACCGGCCAGCTATGTATCAGCCAGCGCACAGTGCTGCCCTGATGGACAGGCGCTTCTCATGAAGAGGGATGTTGGTTGGGAACCAAAACCAGTGATATTTGCTTTTGGTTCCCAACAAACTTTCTTCTTCATCGATATCATTGCTGTGTAAATCGATACAAACATAACATCCGGGGGATGATTTCGACGAAACATTTGAAACTAGCTCGTAAGTATAGAATTTTTGTGATGTGAAGTTAAAAAGTTTTATATTAGATGACTATTATGAAGTAAAGTGAAACACTGTTCTTGACACTAGCATGCACAACTGTTTTAAACCCGTGGTAAGCAGCCTGGCCTGCCTACTGCGACTCCTAGGTATATATAGGTACATACTAAACCATTTTTTTTGCGGATGGGAAATCGGCACGGGCCTGGTTCTGATCGGACGGTGAGCTACCCATTACTCTCCGTCCACAGGCCCCGCGCCTACGGTGGCCGGGAGTCGTCACGAAGCTCCCGACGCCCGGAGCGTCTCCCGTGGCAGCTGGAACGGGAGGCTCTCTCCCTCAGCCATCCTGCCACCTCCTTCGTTAGCATGACTGCTTCGCAGAAGGAGGTGACTGCCTCCCATTCCCTCTCGCTCCGGACCATGGCTTGAACCAGGGACGGACGCGGCGAGAGGTCGCCGCCGCTGCCGATCTCCTCTACGAGGACCGTTATTCATCTCCTTTTGATACGGGTCTTTGCTGAAGGACTAATTGCGGATTGCGGATTGGTCGCATGTTGAATTGTATGTGACGTCATATAGCCTATTTAAACCGCGCAACAACATGACACTTCCAGCGATACGAGCAGTTAAGGAGTTATCAGAAAACAGATGAATATAATTATACATACATACATACATACATACAGATAGCGCCATTCAGGAAGACGCGCCCCACACTTTCCTAATGCTTACAGCACAAATGTGCAACATTCCGCTAGTGTTTTTGTTTTGTCGATACCTACTCACTAATTATTATTAGTGGGTCATTAGTGTGTTTCGAAAAAAGTAAAACGCTAGCGGAATGAACTAACGATTAGGAAGAAGAGTGGGGCGCGTCTTTTTAGATGGCACTATCTGTACAAGGCCTGTTAATATCATAACTCTCCTTTGGCTTTGCCGTAGTAGGGTAAGAACTCACCTTTTTCACAATTCAAATGCGACTCCATCCCTTTTTTGTGCTCTATCATTCGTAGTGACAGTATTGTGATCAATAAAATTATAACTAGTCTTTGCTTTTTGCGACCAGTTTTGTTAGGATGTTGTTTTGTAGTACCTATTTACCTAAATTTATTCAGAACCGGCGCCAGCGGTTATCCTAAAGGAATTTCTAGTTTGTCAATATTTTAGATTCTAGGATCATGTGATGAATTCTTAGTTTTATTTTGAGCGTCGATGTCCCTGTCTCTATTTTGGGTATAATGAGATCACCATAGAAAGATATTACTAAAACAACTTCAAATGTATAATGAATTCGACAGTCAGAGGTCCAAAGCAACCGGAACAGTTTAAATAGTACGTTACGATACGTGTGACTGAAGTACCTAGTCCATTATTGTCGGCGTGGTGCTAAACCCGCACCATTTTTGTGTAAAAATGGACTAAGTTACAGAAAAGCGTGACTTAAGTGTGGATTTAGGTCAAACAGTGCTATAAAATAACTAAATAGCTGCTCTCATCAATTTTCTGGTAGGCAATATGAGTATGACTATGAATGAAGTACTTAAGGGGCTTACATGACCTAAAGCGCGGTCATTGTCGGACTGCATAGAAAAGAAAGAGAAGCGCGATGACACAACGCTGGTAATTTATTGCAAAATATGAAGCAATTATTTAATTACATAAAATCTATTGTTTGGACTAAAAAATTAAAACATTAGTGTTTTAGTATGTTGCTTGTAGAATAATCTGACAAAAAATCAGAAGGATTGTATGTACTACTGTGCCCCAAAAGTACCCGGAAATTGTAAATAAAACACAAGAGGCAATTTTAATCATTCAAATTTATTTTGTCCCCTTCAAAGTAACTTCCATTAGAGGCAATACACGTACCCCAGCGCTTCAACCAGAAACACTTTTCTCGAAACACTTTTCATACGCCGCCGAAATCAGGATGGCTTTCAGCGCCTTCGTCGTACTTTCTTTCACCGCATCTATGGTCACGAAACGACACATTCGGATGCTTGTTGATCTGTTTCCATGTCGTACTCGTAGACCCATGTCTCATCACAGGTTATGATGCGTTTCATAAACGTGGAACCATTTCTTGGTTCAGAAAGTGTCTCATTAGCAACGTCCATTCTACGCTGTTTTTGCATGAAATTCAGATCTTTTGGCACGAGTCGAGCAGAGACGCGAGCCATTTGCAAAAAGCCAGTCAATATGCGGTGTACTGTAGTTTTTGGTACGCTGTTTGGTTGTCCTTCGTCTCCGGACATAATGTTTTACTGCATTAAAACAAGTTGGCTCGACAATCAATTATTCCTTTTATTCTTACACAATTCACCATCATTTTGTTGGCGTCGTCCGATACGCGGGAGATGCAATTGACACTTGACAGTTGGGAGCTGTCACATATCAATGACATTATTGACCCATAAACATCCCCCCTTTTCAAGACAATTTTTCTTAATTCTAAAATTAAACCTATTGCCCTAATTCTGAACTATCAACAAAATCTTTAAACTTAATCGGTTTTCTTATCCGACGCCCACTGCGCGTTACATTAATAATTTCGCTATGATGTGAGCTATTGGCTTCATCTAGACTAGGAGTGGGCGCATTGACATCAATATTTGTTGATTTTCCAGATGTATTCAGACAATTATTAAGAGGCTCAATACAGGATTCATCAGTACTACTAGACTCACCTGGTAAATCAACAACAGGTGATTTATTAATTTCTGCAGATGAAATATCTGGTGCATTATCATCAGTAAACTTAAATGTTATATTTTCCTTTCTTATTTCTGTGTTTCCCAAATCATTAAAATCAAAAGAATTACTTGGCTTTATATACTTTCTATTCCTCCTATACCTGTTCCCTAACTCATCCCCCACTACGTATGAACGAGGCTCATCACACTTCTTTACAATTCTACCTTTAATCCAATTAGCATCTAAAGATTTCTTAAAATAAACATTTTGATCTACATCTAATTCTGGGAGAGATTTTGAATTTTTATCATAGCTTTTTTTTGTTGAGTCTAAATGATTATAATAGTTATTATCATAAGTTAAGACTTTAGGTTTTAAATTACTCCTTGAAATTGGTAACAATGAATTTAAGTTTCTAGAGAATAACATCTGAGCAGGAGATGGCATATATGGTTTAGGAGTATTCCTATAATTTAACAATCCTAGGTATGGATCCGATCCATCCTCGTGACATTTTTTAATTATATTTTTAAATATTTTTACACCACTTTCACTTTGTCCATTGGACTGTGAATGTTTTGGGCTTGACTTAATATGCTCAAATTTATAAGCATCTGTAAAACACTCAAATTTATCTGAGGTGAATTGTGTTCCGCAGTCTGTTACCACAATTGCTGGTATGCCATGTCTTGCAAAAATTGATTTACAGTTCAGTATAACACAATCACTTGACAAGTTATCAAGCTTACATACTTCAATATATTTGGAATAGTAATCCATGAAAATTAAAAAATCTTTGTTGTGAAGGGTACAGATGTCAATGCCAACCTTGTGCCAGGGAATTTTCTCTATAACATGATTTATTAAGGGTTCTTTTTGTAGATTTGGGTTGAATTTTGCACAAGGTTCACATTGCTTAACTAGTAATTCAATATCTTTGTTCAGTTCAGGCCAGAAAATACAGGACCTAGCTCTGATTTTACAAGTACTTAGACCTACATGTCCATGATGTACATTTTTTAACATTTCAGCCTTCAAGGATTCTGGTATTACAATTAAGTTACTTTTCAATACAATACCATCCAAAACACTTAACTCATCTTTAAAGGTCCAGTAATTTCTTATACTTTGATTTACATTATCAATATTTTTTGGCCATCCATTTTTTATATGAAATATGATCTTACTTAGTACATGATCAGAATTAGTTGCCATTTGAATTCTTTTTAGTTGAACATTAGATATAGGCAAACAATCTCTTTGGAGTTTTACATGACAAATTATATTCTTATGGAGTTGCTTCATCTTAAGTTCATCATCAACATCAGGACAACTACGTGACAATGTATCTGCAATGAACAGTAATCTGCCCGGTTTGTATTTAACTTCTAAATTATAACCTTGTACAGCTAACATCATTCTTTGGAGTCTTGCTGGCACTTTATATAGAGGCTTTTTGAACAATGTTTCTAGAGGTTTATGATCTGTTTCTACATGTACTTTACGACCGTACGCATACTGATGCATTTTATTACAACCAAAGACTATTGCTAACATTTCTTTTTCCAGTTGACAATAATTTTGTTCTGTGGAATTAAGAGAACGAGACCCAAATGCAATTGGCCTTCCATTTTGCAAAACTACTGCACCCATTGCTGTTGATGAACTATCCACTGACAATACAATATCTTGATTAGTGTTAAAGAAGGCTAAACATGGACTACTGCACAAAGCTTTTTTCAATATCTCAATACACTCGTCTTGATTGCTATCCCAGCTAAATACAGAATCTTTTTTCATTAGTATACGTAATGGTTCTATTATTTTTGAGTAATTTGGAATAAAGCGTGAAAGATAATTACACATTCCCAAAAATCTTTCCAAATCTTTTTTATTTTTAGGATGTTCCATTTTCATCACCGCCTGTACTTTACCAGGATCTGGAGATACACCATTTGCAGTGAATTTGTGCCCTAGGAATAAGAGTTCTGACACAAAGAATTTACATTTGGACTCATTGAATTTAATGCCATTTTTTAATGCAATCTCCATCACTTGTACTAATCTATCATTGAGTTCCTTCACTGACTGGCCATATATACATAAGTCATCTATATACGGAATTACTCCTTCTACATTTTCAAACATTTGCACAATAATTCTACTAAATTCTTCTGGAGCGGAACTTATGCCAAATGGTAACCTTTTAAATCTATACCTGCCAAATGGGGTAATAAATGTACAAAGGTCTGAACTTCTTTCATTTAAATTAAGCATCCAAAACCCATTAGATGCGTCCAATAATGCAAAAACTTTAGCATTCTGCATCTTGTTTTTAATTTCATCAAGAGTTGGCAATTGATATTTGGGTTGTATAATATATTTGTTTAATACCCGTGGATCAATGCAAATTCTCAATTTACCATTTGGTTTTCTGACAGGAACTAAATTATTGACCCATTTGGTGGGTTTTGTTACCTTTTCAATAACGCCCAACTTCTCCATCCTATCCAACTCCTGGCGCATCTCTGGCATCAATGAAAATGGAACACGTCTAGCTACTTGCACCGATGGGACTGCTTCACTGCTTAATTGTATATTTACTGTCCCCGGAATGCAACCAAGACCACCATCAAATAGCTCACTGAAATTAGATTTCAAATTTTTTATTAAACTATAACCTTTATCAATGCCACATGTGACATTATGTACATTTACAAGATTTGTGTTTGCCGAAACAAAATTGTATGTTAGACACGTTTTGCAACCAAGAAGAGTGGGAATATTTCCTTCAATTATTATAAATTTGACATCATATTTCTTTTTATTAGGATGTACAATTTCTAACCAACAAGTACCCCTAACTGGTATGCATTTACCATCAAGTTGAATAACTTTTTTGTCACAAGGTAAAATTTCTGCATTTTTTACATCCAGTTGTCTACATACCTCAGTTCCAATTACATTGCATGCAGCCCCTGTGTCCATTTTAATTGGTATTTTTGTTTTATTCACAGTAAATTCTTGAATTATTTCATTTCCAATATAACCAACAAAGAAATCACTTTCCTCATTGTCATCAGCACTGTTCATTTCCTCAACTATGTTTACCTGTTTCTGAATATTTTGCTTCCTGGAACTGCGACAAACCTTACTAAAATGGTTTGGTTTTTGACATTTGAGACAGTTTTTTCCATAGGCTGGACACTGGTTTAAATTATGAGTAGACCCACAGTATCGACAGTTCTTTATAAGTTTGTTGGAAACTCTTTTATTTATTACCAGAACTTCATTGTGGTTCATGTTGCTCTGTGCTTCAACTTTTTCTTTGACATACTTGTTTGAAGCCTCCGCACTGAGTAGGTACTTCATAACATAGTCTAAGCTTAATTTACTGTCTTCTTCTGCCATTAGTTTTGTTTTCAGGTTATTGTAATTATTATTGAGACCCGCTATAATTTTAGAAGCTGTTAGGCTTTCTCTTAGCTCTCCAAACTCACAGGTATTCCCAAGATTAATAACTTTTTGAAAATAATCCTCTAGTGACTTGTCATTTTGACACACTGTGAAGAATTCATTTCTTTGTATTGTTAGGCTTCTTCTAGGAGCGAAATAAAGAAGAAATTTATCTATAATCTGCTGCAACGATTCTTTACCATTACAATTAAAGGAATTATAAATTCGAATACCCTGGTCTCCAATGTAATTAAGTAAAATGCTTACTTTTCGTTTCTCCTTAGCTTCGTCCAAACCTGTGGCAGCAAGGTAAATTTCTAGCCTCTGTTTGTACGCCTTGAAATTTTCGTACAAGTTTCCTTGGAAACTCATCCCACGGAGTGGAGGTGGATTCGAAGTATCACCTGACACCATGTTTGGTTGTCCTTCGTCTCCGGACATAATGTTTTACTGCATTAAAACAAGTTGGCTCGACAATCAATTATTCCTTTTATTCTTACACAATTCACCATCATTTTGTTGGCGTCGTCCGTAGACTGAGAATATAGGTAGACAAGTCCTCAGCGTATGCAGTATGAGATAGCGATAGTTCGACATAAGTACATTACTCCAGTTACGTGCAATTAATATTGCCATACCTAGACGTTTTCCCCCATCGTGTGGGTAATCTGGTACTTAGTATTTTGATCAAAGAGTACAGTATAGTATATGAGAATTTTGATTGTACTGTCTACTAAGTCATTCAATTAATTGTCATTAGACTTTCAGGGGGTGACATATTTATAACTTCGAGCGTATGTATGTTTGAAAAATACATAATAGCAAAAAAAAAAACATCAGTTTCATGCATTTTTGTATGCAACAGCAGATTTTTATTTTGATATTTCAGGGTTAGTCTCACAGCAAAACTTTATAATCAAGTGCTGTAAGATTATTAGTTAACAGTAGTGTGACAAATAACAACAGGTCGCGCGCGAACTGAATGCGACCGGATGCGAGAGAAGTGAAGGTGAAGCGCGAAAACAAGTGAGTTGTAATTGTTATTTTAATACAATTTAAACTACGATATAAATTTATTTTCACCTCAAGATGTAAATAGCACTAGTTGGATAAATCATAAGTAGCACAACTTATTTACGCGCTTTATCACAGGCCCTGAAATAATTCAGTTCGCGCGCGTAGTATAGACGTGCTATAATTTTAGATGCAATAAAAAAACTGTGTAGATCAAGTATAGTTTAATTAAAACCTTGAATGACAAAAGTATACATAATAAAATGGTACTTAGGACTAAAGGGAAAACTAATCATTCCTTTTGATCTGTGTCCTGAAAAACGAACGAGATCTGATTACCAAACAGGTTAATTGGGTACTACTGACCTTTAAATAAAACTAATTTATTATAAAAAATTCTGACCTTATCAGTTTTTTCAGAAAGCTTTTTAGTTGCATAATGAATACGAACTTTGAGATATTTCAAACTTATAGCCTTAATTAAGAGTGAATAATTACAATAAAAATTTTATTAAGAAAGTACCAAATAATCCTTTGCTTCCATATCAACCCCCAAAATATCACATTTAGAGGAACTCGGTTGATCTAAAGCCGGTGGGACCTGAAATTTGAAACAAAACGGACACGAACTTGCGATTAACTGCTAAAATAATCAAGGAATAATAATTTTTAGAATGAGTTAGTAAGTTTTACTGTATCTCCTTTACATTGTTTGGTAGCTTAATAATTAGGTTAGTATATATTCCACTTAAATTAATTCCACGTAATAATATTAAAAAAGTCATCTCAAATGATACACTATTATTTCCGTGTCACACGAAATAAAGTCACAACAAATTTTTATGTATCAAAGTTAATTAAACGTGTAGAACGAATTGGTATGTATAATAAATTTACTTTACCTGGATGAAAAGTGTGGATATCGAACGTGGATTTAAATGAGTACTATTTAATTTCTGTCGAATGCAACTAGCTTGAAAATGTCGTGAGCAGATTCGGGAGTGACGACTTGGATGCCAGTTAATTCGGCCCGTACATTCCGTCCACTTTTTCTTAAAAATGGTTCATTCGGAAAACTAAAAAAAAAAGTAAAGAAATTAAATACGTTCAGTGGTAAAAATAATTAAGTGCTGGTATCCCCGTCAAGTTATTATCCGACTATTGACAAATGACACGAAGTAAAATAGATAACAACCTAACATTAAATGCCTTACACTTTGGTCGGTTAGTACAAAAAACAAGTTAGGATTTTATCGTCTTTTTAGATAAAATTATCAATAAATTTTGCTTAATATTGACACAAAATAGTCTTGTGTACAATAATTCTTTGATTTACTTGCTGTAATAGTTAAAAAATGCTACTTACCGATGAAAGGTTATGTTTGGTTGATTTCGTTCACTACGACTTTTACAGCCATATATACTGCAATTCACCATCGTTAGACACTAAATAATACCTTTTGGAATATCACTATAGTCACAAATTACACAAAGTATGCGTTTCACAGTTTATATCAACAAAAATATTTTGACACCACAATTTGTTTGCCATCAATGACTAGTGATGGCAAACAACAAAAACCGATACGCAAATAGAGATAGAAAACTTATGCTATGTCCTGCTCACACATATACATTTTGAAACATGTGTCATCTCGCTTTCGCAATTATAGCATGTCTACCTTTATTCTCTGTCTACGGCGTCGTCCGATACGCGGGAGATGCAATTGACACTTGACAGTTGGGAGCTGTCACATATCAATGACATTATTGACCCATAAACATACGCCGATGGTACTGGCTATCTCGCTCACACTCACACGACGATTTTGCATTACAATTTGCTTCACTTTATTGACATGATCGTCGTCAGTTGAAGTGGATGGCCTTCCAGCCCGTGGTAAATCTCTGACCACTGTACGTCCCTCTTTGAATGATTTGTACCACTCGTATGCCTGAGTTTTGGACATATAATTATTTGCGAACGCTTTTTGTAACATTTTAAGCGTTTCGGCACAAGAAATTTCATTTGCAACACACAATTTAATACAAGATCGTTGCTCAACAAAATCGGCCATAGTAAAAAACACGCGACCACAAAAGTTGTTTGTCACAAATGTTAATTAATTACAAAATACTCGACAGCTAGGTTAGATTATTTTTTACCGCCAATCAATGACATTTGTACCAACCTAACACAAAATTATTTTTTTAAATATCTCTAGCACGGGATTTTGAAATGAGACTTTTGGGACTGACATTCAGTCCCAAAAGTACCCGGAAAAATCTCATTAGGTGTGATTACGTTACGTTATGGTTACATATAATTATGTAAGTATGGTTTTTATTGTAAAAAGAAAGTTTTTAGAGGTATCTTCATTTTTTTTCTATCGTATCAAATTAGTTGTATTATGTTTTCAACACACTATCTACCTAGCTTAAATTCTGAAGGATATCATATATTTTTCTGATTTTGTTTACTGTAATCGATCATATACCTAGGTACTTTTATTGTTTCTAAAACTTGCGTTTTTTGCGTTTAGGTCCTGTAATCCCCTTAATCCTCAGCGAGAACCATACAACTTGAATCGCTGGCGAATATTCCAATAACTATATTGATTAAGCAAGTTCCTTGAAAACTTTTATCAGTAGTGAATCACGCGCAAAATCATCTGAAACTCGCAACGTAAATTTTGTTAGCATGATTAGAATCAGCGGAGGGCGAGCGGCGAGTGGGGCGGGCGGGGCGTCATAGCGTGCCAACCTTACGTCACGCATCACTCACCGACACCTGAGCTACTTACACCCTCTCCTTATAAGTTAAAGCACGCTTAGCTGACTACCAACATAATAAACAAGGGAGTTTGGCTGTTTAATCCAAAAAAAAATTTAGGGAGTGTTGAATTCGGCAGCGAATCTCTCATCGCCGGTTATAGGTAGCTAGCCGACACCGTGTGGGTTTAGTTTGACCAAACCAACTGAAACAACTTTGCCTTCCCCAGGCAGAATACCTCTATATAAGAGGTTTCAAATGAAAACGGTAAAACATTACCATTCTATTGGGCTTCACCGCAGTCGGGGAAGGATCGGGGGTCATTCAAGTTTCGGTACGCGTGTATGAGAATATTGAGAATAGGAGAGATAAAGTTTATGAGATCGTGACCTATGCCACAGTTACCAAGGCTGGTAACGGGTTTGCCCACCCAGGTTGCACCAGAAGGTACATCCTATACTATCTACCTGCCCCTTTTTATGGCTGAGCCGATGTCCACTTAAGTAAAGTTATGCCAGTGCCAAGGGAAGGGTGCTATAAAGACGCGGGTTCCCGGTAAAGACAAATCGTTACCTATCAGTGAGGGTAAAATAGCCCGAATTAACTTATGCGCTCGGTAAAACATTGAAACTGTCTTTTCCCTGTAGCGATCTGTACCGGAAATCCCATTGCTTTATGCAGGTACCCGAACGGGATACTGCATGTCCAGTAGATCTAAAACATCGTCACCTTATCGGCCCCCTGAACAATTAGCTTCGCCCCGCGGTTTCGCCTGCATAAGTCTCGATCCTGTAAGAATATCGGGATAAAAAGTATCCTATGTCCTAATCCAGGCCATGGTCTAAAGTGCCAAATTTCATCCAAATCCGTTCAACCGTTTTAGCGTGAAAACGTAACAACAAACATGCAAAAAATCAAATCTTTTCTCTTTATAATATTACGAGTAAGTTTAGATCATAGATTTTGTATTTACTAGCGTACTGCGTATGCTACGCTTTATTATATACAAAATCTATTGTGTATGTACTAGGTGGATGAGACGTCGCCTTAGAAAAGTTTCCTCACACGTGTCCGATAAAGTTCTAATATTATACTGGTGTTAACAATATTTACTGCTGCCATAATTGTCCTAACTTTTGACATTATACATGAGTATAATGTTACCTTTCTAATGACTGTAGGGACACGCAATATTTGTACACCCTGTAGTTCAAGGGTAGGGTGATTCACATCTAGCACATATTAGCTTATTTTGAAGGTGATCTAAAGAACATAGGTAATAGCTGCAATTAATAATTATGGTTCTTTTGACTTTGTCGCAGTTTGTTAAGCGAAGAAGTCCAAGCAAATAAATACGATTAAAGATAAGCCTAGCAAATAAAAACCCTTAGGTAATTGATGTAGAATGAGCATGTACAATGAACAGTAAATAAATATGGTTCTGTGGACTTTGAGAGTACGTGATCTAACACCAGCCCCAGGGGACTGGGTATTGGTCATAATTACTAAACTAAGTCAACTCGTCGAACAGTTTGTTGTTACCTAACTTCTTGTTATAATACAATTCTCGAGCTACGACATCCATACGAGGAATAGGTATGACCTACTCCTTGCAGGAAACTAAAAAAATTTATTCGAATAAACGATGTTAATGTGTCAATAGCATTCAACGTCTGATAGTTATAAAGCTTCGTACCAACTTATAAAATCGTGTAAGACTGTATAACAGTTGGAAAACGGTGACCTGCTTTGAGCCCGTTAATAGATTAGGTGTTGGGCGGGCGGCGGGCGTTGCGTGGCGCCCGCCGCCCAGCGCCTCCTCTGTCCGAGCGGGCAGCGCGCGCGAGGGCCAGTCTGAGGCCCGCGCCCTCCGCGCCCGCTCGCCCGAGCCGCGACCCACACGCGCCACATCACACATGGCGCCTCACTAACCTTTGTTATGGATAAGCGCGCCACCAGCGGCCGGGGCGAGCCCATCCCGAGCATTCTCAAGAAACCTAAAGGCCGCCACAAAGGAGACCTCGTTGACAAGAGCACAAAGATCAAGCGCGAGAAGGTGGAGGGCTCGAAGAAAGACGGAGATGTGAGCGCGCCGCTGCAGCAGGGGTGCTCTCCGCTCATGTACGCCTGCCAGCAGGCAGACTATAAGGCAGTCGTCGATATACTCAACAAGGACGTGAGTTCAGCGGCTGCAGTCTCTTAGGGACGAAAGCATTCAGCTTGGAATGATTCACATCATTGTCACCAAGATCTTAGCTGAATATAATGCATGGTGCTTTATAGATGCCTCATTCCACAGTTTCGTACGAGTAGTATGGAATCATAAACTACGTTAATGTCAATCATAAATTCTTGGTCAGTTTACTGGGAGTTTATCGTACATGAAATGGAAAAACGTACGTTAAATGTTTTGAGCAGAGCACGCGATGCTCCTCATCCTCGATCGCTTCACTCCTGTCTGTAAACAAACTTTGACGCCTGCCCACTGCGCTGTTGAAATACTTCCCCCATGTTTTACAACAATTATTTGTCAAGATACCGAGTTATTACAAACCGATAATGTAGAACATGATGCTGTTAGCAGCTACATGAAGTCAAAAATAATAAACCAATACTTAGACTATTTGTGTTACAAAACAATTGACTGAACACAAAAGTAACTAATGGTTTAATGTAACAAACATTACATCAATTTTGTAAATGTTGACATACCATAGAACCGGAACGCTTTGAAGGAAATGCACTAGCACGCGGTGAGTCGGTGAGACAGGGGCGCAGGGGCGCAGTCAATCAATAGGTTTAGAATTGACTGGCACAATAGAAGGAGCCGCTCTCACATGCACGGCGAGCGTGACGATTACAATCGGTTGTCTAGTAACACGACACGTGGTATAACCCTCACCTCACCCCGCTAACGACTCACGTCGAAAAACCGACGTTATTCACCAAATAGACGTCAATTCTTCGAAACTCCATGTTTAATTAATCATATTTCACTTTTAGTAGATACGCGCTTACTTTCACAACATCGTCAATAATCTATTTTTTAATTTTCATTTGATTTTCTTTTACACTGTTAGATATTTAGCTTTGGACATCAAAAAACAATTAACAGTGGCTTGTATACCACGTTACTACACAAGTTGTTAATTTGTTTTTGATAAAATATACTCCATGCGTCTTGCTGATGCTGATTGCACATGATGGTGATGAAGTTATTTTTGTTCAACAATGCTATTAAAAGAGAAGCAAGTTTGAAACTTGTAATTCTAGTCAGACTTTGCTGGTTCAATGTAAAATACAGACTAACATGGTTAGGAATTATTATTTTACAATTTCATGTTCCTATGCTATGAGTTGGGTATATTGGTACTAACGTATGATTACTCCAAAACATACCCAGTGTAGTTGCTCAAGCTTACCTACCCGGGTATGCCTTGTCTTAAACCCGTGTAGATGGCCAAATTGCATTCTGGCAATGAATAGAATGTAGGGCAAAAATCTTTTTCACACAATTTTTAAATAAGTACGACGACAACACTTTCATCCATCCAGTTGTTCCCATAACTAACTAACCTGTTAGTGTAGTAGTCGGCTCGTAGTCGACAATCGGTGGTTAAAAACTCAGCGCCCCAAATCGTGGAATTTCTGAATTGTACAGGGCGTTTAATCCATATTCATTCTAATATTATTAATGCGAAAGTGTGTAACTTTGTCTGTCTGTCTGTTAACTTGTGATGCCCTAAAAGCTGAATGGATTTGAATGGGCACACGGATAGACCATGATTTGGGGACATAGGGTACTTTTTTCGACGCCGCGGGCCAAAGCTATTTCTATTAGCGCAAAAGCTGACTATTTCTCTTAGCACAAAAGCTGATTCGACTATTCCTCTTAGCGCAAAAGCTATTTCTCTTAGCGCAAAAGCTGACTATTTCTCTTAGCGCAAAAGCTAATTATTTCTCTTAGCGCAAAAGCTGACTATTTCTCTTAGCGCAAAAGCTAATTATTTCTCTTAGCACAAAAGCTGCCCATTTCTCTTAGCGCAAAAGCTAACCGTTTCTATTAGCGCAAAAGTTTGCTATTTCTCTTAGCGCAAAACTTGTCTATTTCTGGTTTTGGTCTAAAAGTTCCTGATAATAAACCTATTGTCGTGTAATAGCCGGCGTCAGTTCGCGTACGTGACCGCGGGCTGCGGAGTGCTCTGCACTACTGCGCGTCGAGCGGCGCTGGCGCGTCTCAGGCGGCGCGTGCGGCCTGCGCTGACCGAGTGCTGATGGCCGCACCAGCCCTGGCTGACGCAAGGGACGCTGACGGCCTGACACCGCTGCACCTCGCAGCCGTGCACGGCAACGTTCCCCTGGTGCAGACGCTGCTCGCTGCCGGCGCTGACGTCAACGCGAGAGACGATGAGCATCATACTGTTGTTCACTGGGCTACAGGTGAGTACTTTTAAGTCATGACTGATAGTCTTAAGATGTTCCCAAACCGGGAACTTGGTTAAAATTGAAATGTAGCCCCACCACATTTCACTGGTACCTAAAAACCGAAATTAGATAAGAAATCCTAGGTACAGAGGATTTAACCTATTTGGGTTTGGAATTCAAAGAGAAAAAATCTGATGTACCATTTCTATTTCATCGTAAATAGGTAGGTACATAACGTATAGATAAACTATCCAACAAAGAATCATTTAGTTCAGCACGCTGTTGCCCCTTCACTGAAAAAGATAGATGGGAGTGAGTCGTTATCTAAGGGGTGTCATTCGCGGCGCAGCAGCGTTGCCTTCGTGGTTATCATCAACCGAGCCTCACGGTGGCTGCACGCGAACCAATTAGTTACCCACCATGCTCGTGTCAATCATATGCCTGCTATCAAGTTATTCTGGTTTATTAAATCACAAAACTTTACAATTGTGAGGTTTTTATGAAGGGTTCGAGATTGGTTGTAGGTATTTGTTTCGTTTACTTCTTTAGCTGATGTTTCTTTATATGAGGCACCTATTAGAGAAAGTCGGTGCTGGCCTGAGAATTACCTTACAGTACGAAGGAAATTTTAGAATTGCAGTAGTACCTACTAGCATTTAAACCGCGACCTTCAAGCTCGTGATAAATGGCTCAGAGTGGTCACCATGAACTTAATTTACATTATATATTAGGCTGGCAGCCCGGCTCCCACCCCAGATGTCCTTGTACTCGTAAGCATACGAGTAGGTAGTTCCACTATATAAACGTCTTAAGATCTTTATCACAGTTACTGTTTGTTTCCACTTGTTTTTGTTTGCACTTATATTAAAGAATTAACTGTTCAGAATCCGTACAACCAATGTTTCTGTGTTTGCGGTTGTCATAACTATATCATTCTTTCTTCTGGCAGGAAAGACCACATAAGAAAATGTCTAAATAAAAGGGTACTTTTGACCGATTCAAAAACTGTTAAATGTTTTAAAAAAACCACTAACTATGCTAATGCCCCAGACATGAATTTTCTTTTACCTTAGAAGCAAGGTGAAAGTATGACTGAAGAACACGGGCATGTTATAAATAGTATACCAGCGCAAGGTTGCATAATATAAGATGACAATGTTTAATGCAACTCGGAGATCACGACGACATGCAAGGTCACTCCGTCTTCCGTTCTTGTGAGTTGTGTGACGAGCACTAACGGACGTCCGACAGTTACTTCTTGGTGTTTCCTCAAATGGAAATGAAAGAGAAAAGAAACTATAGTTTTCATATGATCGATTTTTAGGTCTTATGAGCATGGTGGAAGTTAAATATTCACAAGTCGTAAAGCTAACATTAAGGAGACTCAAGCCTCGTTCTCAGACTGTATAACGGCGTGCCGTGTCGTCGAAGTAAAGCGCTATTCGAATGCCGCATTGTTATAAGTTATAATAGTGACTGTGTTGCGGGGTCGGTGGTGGTAAGGCTAGTCCATACTTTAGGGGGAAGTGGGTTGTCCAGTCCGATGGTATTGAGCGGCCAGCAAGGTCAGGCCCTTGAACCCTCACGGACCGCAGTCTGATATATCAGACTAGGTTTCAGGAAATTTGTGCGATGTAAGGTCGAGTCTGACTGAGTGACGAGTAATGTTTTATGCAGGTCAAGTTGACGTGGAAGGCCGAGGTTAGGTGTCTACTATCGCTCGTTCAGATAATAATTATCGTTATTAATATATGTACCTACTTACTGCTGTTATTTATGACTGAAATTGTATGAACGCGTGTTAGATTAAGTGAGGTACCTAATGCGTATGACATGGTTTGTTGTAAATACTAATTCGAGCGGTAACTTTTCTAAACTTTAATTTCCGAATCTACAAAGCCTGAGATATTGGAATAGTTTCGATATTTTCACGAAAGGACTCTTACGTTCATGTCAGGCTAGTTAGTCTGCGAGTAGTTAACAGCTGTTTTGACTTAAGATTATTTCACAGTGTGTGGCGAAGTGGGGGCGCTGCGAGCGGTATTAGCCTCCGGCGCAGACGCAGCCACCCCGGACCAGCACGGCGGGTATCCTCTGCACTACGCCGCGCAAATGTGCGGGGCTCCGGCTGCTACTGACCATCAAGTATACTTGGATTTAATTGATATTATGTATATTTCAAACACCGTGAGGTGTTTTAAATAAAGTTAGCGGCGTTTCTCAAACATAGCGGCTAAAGAATTAATTTAAAGCGTTGAAAAAAAACCTTTTACCTATTGAAATTATTATGCATGGTCTATGATTAAGATGTGTTCGAGATTACGGAAGGTGAATCTCGGAATCATAGTAGTGTATGATCAAGCTTTTTACTGGAATTGATGTATTTTGACTTATTTAAATTATTTAATCTCAATTACTATATGATTGATAAATGTATGCCTAAGCGGCGGGACATAGCTGATCCTTTAACGTTTAAGAACAGTGTACCTATGTATTGTTTAGGTAAACAATACATAGGTAGGTAGGTACCTATGATCCACAATAAAGAATATATGAATATGAATTTTATCCAACAGAGATCTTTGTAATGGTTACGAAGAACTACGAGTAAATGTGTGACAGCTTTTGATTAACCATCCTACTTATATAATCTTCACAGAGCAGAGGTGCAGCACTGGAAGTACTACGGGCGCTGGTGAAGGAAGGTGGGGCAAGTGTGGACGTACGGGATGCCGACGGGCGGACGCCTCTGTTGTGGGCAGCATCGGCAGGGTCCGCAGCAGCTGTGCTGGCGCTGCACCAGGCTGGCTCCAAGGTTGATGATGCTGACAGGTGCAAATGATCTTATACTATAGGAAATTTCTGTTAATGGCTGTATTATAAGAAGACCAGAAATAGACTGCCATATTTACCGGCTGACTTTTTTAACCGTCTAGACAAAAACAGGGTAGGTATAAAAGGTGAACGGAGTAGAGCCTACGGCACAGAAACATCTTTTTTTTTACATTCAATTCTTTGATTGAAGCCGGCCGATGGCTTCAGTCAAAGGGTTGAATGTCGCTATGAATTCATTGATAATTTCCGCGCGTATAGTGCCTGTAAGTTGAATTTTTATATTATTTGTCGATTTACTTGTTTTTTTTTTGTTTTAGTATGATAAGTTTACTGTATTTATTGATCATAAGTTAATTTCATATCAGTTTCTTTAAAAAAAAAATAGATTTATGTGCCGTAGGCTTCAACTCCATACATCTTTTAACAGGGTATAAAAGGTGTACGGGTGTATTTTATCCAGACGGTAGAAAAGTCAACCGGTATATGTAGACCTTGTAGACTTTAAATCTGTAGAACATTTTTTATCTTATCAAGTACCTGGTACTTGTTGACAGGCCTACTGTCCTCCCATACTTACTGTAATTTGAAAACATTGTAATAGCCAATTGTTTTTAAAAAGAGTAACCAAGGAGTGTCTTGCCGGCTCTTCTCCATAGGAAACGACCAATTGGAACCATGCACCTAGCTTCTGACGTTTCATAAGTGCCCTTGTAGGTTTATATGAAATAAAATATTTTGATTTGATTTGATTTATGAATGACAGATATGGTGATTTAAAAAGTCGAACTTTTTCTAACATACAATTTTGTTATGCCTATAATCTTGGGACACAGGCCTCCTCTCTGAGAGAGGGAGTGGGCCGTAATCCACCACGCGAGCCCAGTGCGGGTAAGTAGATGTATGTGACATCTCCCAACCCGCACTGGACTGTCTTCGAATTTTTGGTTCTAGGACATGCCGGTTTCCTCACGATGTTATCCTTCATCAGGTGATGAAATAATTTACACAAAGTAAAGCACCTGTCAGGGTTCGACCCTACGACCTACCTGCTACACTGCTCGCTGGGCCACCACTGCACCATTATGACAATGACTTGAAAAAATATGTTTCAGAGACGGGTTGACAGCTCTACACTGTGCTGCCGCTAGAGGACACACTGAAGCTTTAGAAACGTTAGTTGGCTTATGTGGCGCCCGAGTGGACGTGGCAGACTCGCATGGATGTACTCCATTGCACTACGCAGCTGCATTAGGACACGCCGACGCTACATCAGCTCTATTGCAACATGGCGCAGATTCCCATCGACAAGATAGAAGAGGTCGGAGTCCAGCACATACAGCAGCAGCTAAAGGACAAATAGAAACTGTACGAATACTCGGTTAGTAACCTACCTATATATTGGTACTTCTAACTATAATTACATAATATCATCTATAATTTTGTCATCTGGAAATTTCTAGGTGCAAGAGGAGCTAACCTTTGGTTGCGAAATTCCAAAGGTGACTTACCTTTACACGAAGCAGTTGCATCTGGAAGACGAGAATTGGTGAAGTGGCTCTTAGACGGTCGGCCATCCCAAGTTAACGCTACCAATCATGAAGGCCGTACGCCATTACATATAGCAGCAGCCACGGATAACGCTGATCTTTGTCGCTTGTTATTAGACCGAGGCGCTGAAACTAATCTAGTCGCGAGGTCATCAAAGAACGAACCACTGACACCTTTAGATTGCGCAACAACTCGTGGGCACCGATCTACGGCAAAATACTTGCAAATGCATGGTGGTATGCCTGCCTCTAAATTAGCTAATACAGAAATAGTAATAGATGGAGCTCCAATAACTGCATTGCCCACACGAAGGGTCACAAGTACAAAAATTGACGTTCACGATAGGATAAGAATAGAAAAAAGAGAGGTGGTTGAGATGTCTAGCCCTGTTCAAGAAAGGCGTAGGATTAAAGATAAAAATAGCAGTGATACATCTAATGAATCCTCTGCCGATAATCGGAAAAGAATGATAAGAAAAAAATCAGAACCCCATAAATATAAAAGTAATAACCATAAAGAGCGTCGAAAAAGACTTATGCACGCACAAAAAAGCTTTAGCGATGGATACGATAGTGAATTTGAGGGGTTTGAAAGAGAAGATTCACGCGACCGTAAACACAAGAGTCCGAAAGAAAATAGATCGAAAAGTGAACCCTCCAGGCGACATAAGCGTAGTGCAAGACACCATCATCGCTACAGATCTCGTTCGGATAGTTCTTCAGAATCAGAAAGTTATTCAGAAAAAAGGAAAAGCAGACGCCACAGACGTAGCAAAAAAAAGTCCAGTTCACCCTCAGAAAGTAGTAGTTCAGAATCTAGCGAAAGGCGCAGCACTAAACGTCGAGGAAAAAAAACGTCAATTCATATAGAGCATGATGACGAAAAGCAAAGTGTGAATATAGTTAAGTATAAAACCACAGATAATTTACAGGGTAAGGAAAAAAACGATAATTTAGCTACTGATACCGAAACTAAAGCTGAGGGCAGTAAATCAGAACCTGAAAAAGAAGAAAATAAGTTAGTAAAGGCAGCGCACAGTGAGACTGAAACGGATACATTATCAGTTAAAACCAATATGATTATAACCGAAGCTCAAATTCACATGGAACGACAATCGAGTCAACTAGGGAATTCTGAATTAAATGTAACGGTTGATTCTTCAAACAACGTATCTATTGAGACTACAAATTTGTCGTTAACACACAAAGATATGATAGAGGAAACGAAGCCAGACAGTGAAAAACTAGAGATGGAGACCGATGATAAAAAAGGTTCTAAGGATGAAGTTGCGGAAATTCCCAGCAATAATTCTCAAATGGAACCATCAAAAGCTGACAAAACGGTTGCACATAAACAAGATACATTGAATGAGGGCGATCAAACGCAAACTAAAACGTTAACTGAAGAGAACAGCAATCAAGACAAAGTAACAGATGAACAAACTAAAATCAGTAGTAAATCTCAAAGTGAAGAACAAATAGTTAAATCAAACAATCAAGCAAAGCAAACAGACAGTTCAGAAAATTTAAAACCCCCGCAACAGACTAGCAAAGACCTTAGTCAAGTGTTAGACGATGAACCTAGGAATACTCCAAGTTCTTTAGAATTAACACGAAGAAAATCATTTCAAGTATTATCAGGACCGGATGAAACAACATCACCAACTAAAGACGCATCTGAATTGAAAACAAGTTGTGATGTGCCTAGTATTGAACAAACAGAAACTCAGGAAAAGAGTGCTTCCCCAGCGGTATCGTTTTCAAATAAAGATGTAATTATTGATCCCGATGAATCTAAAAGCAAAGCTGATTTTTTAATGGGAGAGTCAGTTGATCACAGTTTGGATCCTGAAACTGATAAACAAGTTCAAGATAGTATTCTACAAAAAGATAGCAGCGAAAGCAACGTGATGAGTTCAGAAGAGAGAAGGAAGGACTTTGCCTCTACTACCGGAAGTAGTACTGAAAATGCTCAAAGCAATGCTAAAGGCCTCGTCTCCGTGCTAGACGATAGTATCCCTACGAGTGATCGTGCAGTGCAACAAGTTATCTTGGAGAATTTATCGGAACAATTTGATGTAGATATGTCGTTGCCGCAATCATCACCCAAGGATAGGATAAGAAAAACTTCAAAAGAAAGCCAAGGCAGCAGTCGAAAGAGTAGTATTTACGAAACAGAGAGTTATAAGGTATTGTCGGATATTGCCAGTGCGCCAGATGTTACAACAGGAATTCTCAAAAAAACATCTATTAAACTGGATGATGGTTCTTTGGAAGATGGAGAAGTATTTGAGGGAGATAGACTCTCAAAAGATGGTTACTTAGGTAGAGTTCCCAGTGTCAGTGATAATGAACTGTACAGTCACAGCGAGGCAAATGGCAGAAGGAAACGTTTTCGTAAGAAGGGCAGGTCAAAAAGTCGTATTACTATTAGATCCAAAAGCGAAAATTCTGAGAGGGGCTATGAATCCAGTGGTTTAATGGACTCTGGTTTTGAACCAAGTCCCAGAGCTATTCAGCGCCGAATTGTAAGTCCTCGGCTAGCAGCTTATTACCAACAGAGAAATGCTAGCGGCAGGTACTCAGGAAAATCTGATAGTCGTATACCGGTACGAAAACCAGGAGATAAAAACGCTGTTGATATGAAGTCCGTTACTCAGAGAATACAGACGAATATGAGGAGGTATGTTGTTTATGTTTTAATTTAGCAAAAATGAACACAAACCCTTGCAAAAAAAGTTATTCACTTGATAGCGTTATCACCTGCATGTCATTTTTTCACAAATATTTTGTTAATTTTAATTACAGGTATTACTGCGAAAGGAAAATTTTTCAACATCTATTAGAGTTAAAACGACTTCAAATAAGAACAAGCAAAACTAATGAAGCAGTTCTAGTAAAAAGAGCCATCGAGGAGTACAACAAATCGAGTCTAGCTAACGTTGGATTAGGTCCATACAATACTCCAGATTTTTCCTTCAGCAGTTTTGAGAAATTCCTTTATGAGAGCTTGAGAAAGTTGCAAAAAAGTAGCAAGAAACATTTGGATAAACTGCCAGAGACGCCTTTTGAGTTTGATTACGGAGAAAGTGAACTGTATAAAATGAGTGCAATTCCTGACAATCCTTGTCTTTGCACTAGTAAGACTCACAGGTGTTTCCATGCAGTGCATGCGTATACTGGCATACCGTGTTCGGCATACAGTAAGTATCTCCTTTTTTAACACGCTTTTATTAGCTTCCCTTGTAACTAATATAACTAACAATGTAACGAAATCACAGAAGTCAATTTTAACCTACTTATAAATAACGTTGTATCAAAATCAAACTTTGTATGTATATGTAGTTTGGAAGACAAAACTATAATTTGGTATCTTGGAGCTGGTCTGACGATGGATCCAGGAGGTGGATAGTGCAATGGAACTCTTTAGCGGCTACTTGTAAACCCCTCGAGTTTACTAGTAGCCCCTAATCGTCATAACATCGTTGACTTTATACATAATAACTGAATGAAGAATATACTAGACGCAAAAGTTAAAAATTAAAATAATGTAGTTTAAAAAAAACTAAAAAACACGCTTTTAAAATGCACTAAAAATTATAAAATAAGTAATTTTACCTAAATTGAAAGCGTTGACCGCACTTATAATTAATTTAAAAAGCGATTTAAGTAAATTTATTATTTTATAATTTTTAGTGCGTTTTAATAGCGTATTTTTAGTTTTTTTTAAACTACATAATTTTTTAGTCCGTAAGTTTAATATAAAAAAGTCGCGTAAATTGAAAAGTGGAACGTAATATCACTGATACTTTTATCATCGTTTCAGTACCGTATAAGTGGAACCATCACACAATGCCAAAGCCCGCAACAGCAGGTCCGAGCTCAAAATCAAAAGGGTTTCTCCCAAAGATCAATCCGAAAACCAAACCACCAGCAGGTGGTGGCAAGGCGCACGTCACGCTGGAAGTCTCCCACGGTACAGAGAAGCAGCTGATCGCACTGCCAGCGGAGAAACTGGATAAGAATAAGCGATATTACGTCACATTCACCGTTAAGGGTTCCGAACCGACGTCAGATAATGATAATTCTTCTCCAAGCGGGAATTTAAACAGTAAGGGTGTGAGAACAGGATGATTGTGATAATAGTTTACGTAATGAAGACGAACGCGTGCTAATCTAATCACTGCCAGTTCAAAATAAGTTAAAATGACGAAAGGGCGTGATAAAGTACATAATTAATGCACTTCTAATGTTCTCAATTATGATTCAAGTTATTAGACTGAATGAAGCCGTCCATTACGACAAATAAAAGGGCATATTTATTTTTATAAATTTAAAGAGAAGTATAATACTTATAATAAAAGATAATGTATATCCCGCAGAGTCTCTATTGTAATGATATCTTTAGCTATAAGTAACTAAATGTTGTGTAGTCTTCCCGTTAAAGCGTTGTAATGCACAGATAATGATGAAAATTGTAATTTCTTAAAACGCCCATTGTTGTCTGCACAAAATATTTTGTCATGATACTCAACAGTATTAAATTAGTGAGAAATATAAACGGCTTTTTGGATAACCTGCGTCAGTTGCGGCTGTTGTAACAGATGCTCTATAAACATCAATGTTACGTTATAACTTTCCGATGAGTTTTAGTCACCCCTGGTCTTCCAGGTCTTCCATAGCGTTTTGTAACCTAAACCTATGGTTTTAGAAGAGTGGTGATCGCCCAGATAGCGTCCGCCATTTACCGGTAAACGTAGTGTATTTATATCCTCTTTGACCGGTAAATGATTTCACTGAAACGTTACCTATGAAAGTAATTTGGTGTTTTCCTAGAGAGCGTTTTTGATACCGTAACGGCAAACCCTGCTGCCCATAGATTTAAAACGCTAGATTTGCCCTCACCGTACTTAGTCACGCGACAAAGTGTCCATGCTGAAAAGAGTGAGCCTAGGCCCCTCGCCCACGGCGACTTTGCGTTTCCATGACAATCAAATCGACTCACTGAGTCATTGTGTGTCAGAGGCGAGAGAGGTGTCAAAACGAAGCAAACGCGACTATCTTTTAAAGCATTATGGCGTATGTATTTAGCGGTTTAAATCTTTGCTGCTGTCAACATTTTCAAGACAGCTGTCACTACGGTCGTTATGTGCGGTCACTGCTTTTCTATAGTTCGACTATAATTTAGCTGCAGTAAAAATGACACTTCTTGCTGTAATTTCGTAAAATTTGCCACACAATCTCTACTAGTGATGTGATTAAAACGTAATGAAACAGTGTTTTAATTTAGATATTCGAAATTGATAAATTTTGATTTAACCGTAAACAAACAAATATTCTTTGTATCGATTGGATAAAAATATATGTTGTAGTTTCAAATCAGCGTAAATACATAGCCTACTAAAGACAATTTTGTTTCAATTTTTACTCTAAAACTCCTACTTATCGATCTAAGAAATTATTTTTTTAAATTAAATTAGTTTTTATTAGGAACAACGTTTACTACAGGATTATTTGCATAACACCATAAACCTCAAAAATAAGAATATTTAAAAGATATGTTTGTGATTAGAATTAATGCTTTTTATAAATCCAATCCGATCACTGATGTGATAACAAAACAATAATTAGGTACGCATTGCTCAATGTTTTTGTTGTAAACTTATATTATCCTGAATTTCATTATAAATAGTATCATCCTCTAAAAATATTATCCCCTTTTATAAAATCAATTAAACATGGATCGATTTTGAACTGAATGTTACTTGAATGAATCGATTATTTTGTCACATCACTATTTAAACTTCGTTATAAAGTGGTAACGCATAAGCTGTCATTTTACTGCAGCTAATTAAAAGTCCGACTTTTTTTTTTAGCAAACCGTAGCTTATTCCATGTGTTTCAGAAATCAATTATAATTGTATGCTTGCAGATAAGGTAAAGATAAAAAGTCCATTTCGATAGAAATACATATTTATTAACCTAGCAAAATAAAAGATAAAGCATTTTATGGATCTCCCAAACATAATTATGACGTAACACTGAAAAGACGGGATCCGCATCAGAAAGGTAATAAAGATACGTATCTTATACTCCCAGTAGCAAGGCAACGCCGGCGAGGGTCCAGCGAGTGGGCTTGTCTTTGGTCTTTAGATTGAACGTCCAGACAAAAGTCGGACCACGCATACTGTGGAAAAAATAAATGTTAAAATCAAACGAATAAACGTGAGGTGTGTTGTGTGTGTGAAGATGGAAGGAAGCAAATTCGTGATAAGAATAAAGGATTTAAACCTTTGTAATTGAAGGAAAGACGGAGACCCACAATAAAAGGAAAACACCGTCGAATCAGCTTGTCCAATACATGGCTGATGACAAGTAAGAACATGTACTTACGGCTACAGACCTATATAATGTGACTCTATGGGGCTACGCTCCCGTTGCCTTTCATGATGGAAAAAAGGAAAGGCACTGATTGAAGCCTTATCATAACTCCTCATTTTAAGATCCCAGATATGGTCTGTTTCAAAAGTATCTGACAAAAGTGTAAACAAACCCTGCTCAGGCTAAATTCTTACGCAATCACTCACTAAAGGTAATTAGTAACACATTCATCTGTATTTAGAAGGTTTTAACTTTACAAATAACTCACCCTTTTTTCAACAATTATTGTTTGTCCCTCTTACAGAGAGGAGGCCTGTGTCCCAGCAGTGGGAACATTATAGGCTGATTATGATTATGATTGTTTTTATAATATTTTTTAATTGTCATAGAAAAATTATCAACGTAAATTGAGGTGAAATTAACATCAATTGTCAAATGAAAAACATCCTTAAGGTAATAAGATTAGAGTTTCGGGCTTATCATGTTTTTCGAACAGACTTGTACCTATGTACGGACGCCAGCACATCAACCTACCACAATCTGTCAGATTTCTTTAATAGATTTTCAACTTTATCGCTAAAGCATAAGGTTCAAAGTTGATTGGGAAAATCTGACAGTTTGTGGTAGGTTGATGTGCTGGCGTCTGTACCTACGTCAAAATTGACAACTCACCGAATCTTATAGACGGGACACTCGTAGACATTCCTGGTTTCCTGCTTATCCTGCGTGACGGCGCGGATGAAGATGACGGGCATCATGGGGAACAGCTCCATCATCAGTGACTCCACGATGCCGCCGGTCATGGTGTCCCAGCGCGCGCCCTCCATGTACAGGCCGTGGATGTTGGCGCCCTCGCGCGGCGGGGCACTGCGACATGGCGTGTTTATTTATATATTTATAATAAGCACACCGACAGTGCAGTTCGCGTCAAATAACTTTGCCGCTCTGAAGCTAGGCTTTTCGCTAGCCGCGCATGCGCGCTGCTGTTATATTCATAGGATTTACTACTGCGCAGTGATTTGTTGCCTACTTCAGAGCGGCAAAGTTATTAGACGCGTACAGTCACATACAATTCAAATGAAAAAAATAGATATACAATGCGTGCCACGAAAGAAGAGACTTGACACACCACGTGGTTTGACATGCGCAGTACACGATTTTAGGTATCTTTAGCGGTATGAGGTCTGAGTGCGGGACGGGACCGGACGTCATAGGGGCGGCGGAAAGAGGCGGGGGAGGCGGGGTCAAGTCTCTTCTTTCGTGGTACGCATTGTAATTGGTACTTCAGTAACCTTACAAATAAGGTTTGACTAGTAAACTTAAATCAAGAACACAGATCCAACAAATCCATTTGAACTACATAGACGCGCACTGTTGCACTCTCTAATTAGGGACCTTCATAGCTATTCACAACATTTCGATAATCTGATTTGCCTTGCCCCCGACAGCAAACAGCTGTCGGAACAATAGCTGTCGTCTATTTGATTTAAACTGACAAATTTTCAGGTTTTCGACTTGTGAACAGCGTTTAGAGGACTCCTGCGATAACACTGATTGATATTCGATACGGTACAGAAGCGTATCGAGTGGTTGTGAATAGCTATGCTTATCTAGTTTGGTTTTTTTAGCGTATGTCTATTGTTGAATCATTTGTCAATCTCTCTTTTCAACTTAAGGTGAGCGTTAAGGCTCCTTCAAACAGGCTCGACACGCGATAAAATCGCGCGCGACAAAAGGCACAGCAAGTCGCCTAACGAGCGGTGCTTTTGTGTCGCGTCGCGTGTCGCGCCTGTTTGTATGAACCTTTAACAATTTCATGCATGAAATTTTATCTTTTTAAGCAGTGCGCGGCCACAACGACGACTGGTCGCAATCTGAGCTGCAGATGCTTTGACCAAGAAGAATGTTTGGCCGTCTAAGTAATCAAACGTTACAAGATTTTGTTTTACCGCCTGCACTGTGTAATAAGCATATAAAAAGTTAGGACCAACGGGGTAATTGCTTTCATTCTGACAGTTCAACAACATTCATTGCGATATTTACGTTGTTGAGCAGACAAATTTTTCAAACATAATGAAGTAATGGTTTAGCAATATCTTTCAAAATTATTGACAGTATGTTTCGCAATTAGGGTGCAGGTGCTAAACCATTTATTTCCCAATGAGTACATACTTGAAGTCCTGCCTAGATTTCTTTGTGACGTCACAATTGAGGCACATTTTGTCGAGGGGCCACTCGTTCTTGCGGGCCGTCTGCTGCATGATGGCCGTCAGGAACGACTGCGGGTTGAAGAACCCTGCTAGCCATACCGCTGGCGGTAGCTGGAATAGTAGAATCATACTGAGACCGAAAAGCATTAAGTTATGAGTCTCTTTAAATTCAAGATGTTTTAGGAGTCTCTACTAAGAAATTACAGAGAACTGAAAAGGTATTAGTATACACTTTACAAGTAGGTATAGTATTTTTATCTCGGGAAACGACGCGTGCTTTAATTGTGCTTACCAATTGTACAAACACGCTGTGAATGTGTGTAAGCGCAGGACTTCTCGGTACCGTCCGAGCCAATGGCGAAGTCGGAAGTGTGTGTGTTATGTGCCGACGCTACTCGTCTTCCCGCACACATTCACATCGTCTTTGGACACTTGATTACCATAAATAAAGCACGTGTCGCTTCGTGAGATGAAAGTACTGTACGATGACGTATGGTCTGTTGCACGCCGTTTTGACCAATCTTAGGAAGAGTTCTGAGGACTAGCAGGCAGTAAAGTCCACTAAGCCAAATAGTGCATATACAGCGAATACATCTAACGATTAGTGGATTACAAGTGATAACATACGTTGAAGTCTCCGGTCCAGTTCTCAAGCTCAACGAGTCGCATGCATAGGTCTGAGAACCACGCGGCCAAGCCCAACAGGCTGGGGTACGCCAGATTGCTCCACGAAACTGGCACATGGTCCATGAAGAGAGATTCCATCAGCTTCTCCATGTCGCTGCTGATGGTCAGCTCACCCTGAAAAGCAGGTAAAGTTGGACAGGTTAATATTGATCCAACAATTCTTGAGAATCACTGCTTATAAAGGTGTTTTAGCAATTCGGTATGTAATTTTTTTTCAGGTATTTTTTATATATTTTCATTTTATAGATTTAGTTATTTTAAGCAGCTAATTTCAGCGTTTAACAACGCATTTAAATTGAATAGTTACGCCAAATTAAAATATCGAATTCAACGTGTTATAAAGTAAATTTAGAGCTTGCGATGCACATACGTGCGAGTAGGCGAGCAATTTGGCAACGTCGCGTCGCCCGCGTCGTCGCGCGTCCTTTTTTTCGTAGGAACGGTCAAAACAAGGTAAATACCGCTAGTAAACGCGTTGCCAACTTGATTCATGATGCGTTGTGAACTCGGCGATGAATGGATTGCATATCGGGCGCGCGCAAAAATTGATACTTTAATTTTCTTAATTTTCTTGAAAATTATGTTTTTGTTTTTACTGGATCGACGATAATTCGTGTCTACTTGAAGGCAAAAACTTAGTTTGCACTATCTAAAGCGATAAATATACGATTTTCATCAAGAATTTCGATTTGGAAAATGACAATATATAATGAATATGTAACATACTGCACATAGTTTTCAATTTAATCCTGTATACATATATTTTTCTTATAGTACTGGTACTTTTTCGATCAGTGCATTTGTTTATTAGCTATACAAATGAACATCTCACCTTGAGCCCCAACTCCGTCTCCTTCAGAGACCGTCGAATCTCCCCCATGAGACGGTTCATTCGTTCACACTCCTGAATGGCTACGATGGTGAAGGGAGTCAACTCCTCCACTTTGCCTATCAGTTCCACCAGATTGAAAGGTTCAGGTACTCGGTCTAGGATATCATCTAGTATAATCCGGATCTGAATAAATGTAAAGACTGTTAAATAGATATGATCTACTAGTAGTCTGTTGGTTATTTAGTGCTCATACATACGACCGACACGCGTCGACGACAAAGGCAACTGCATCCGCCGACACGCGTTGACATACATAGGTATTTGAGTACGGTGCTAAAATACACGAGCGGCATATTGTCGACGGCAGCCGCAGACGCTTCGACGGCTGCCGCTGACACGCGTTGACGGCTGCCGCTGACACGCGTTGACGGCTCTGTCGTCAACGCGTGTCGCTCGTGTGTATGTACACTAATAGTAAATAAAGGATGTCAGGTACCAATTCGTCTTTACTTGCACCACCGCCTGCCTGCGCGCCGGTATCTCTCGGTTGCATTTCAAACACCACCTTTTAAAATTTATAGTCATTTAATTATCGTATCTCGTCAGGTAACCATGCATCGTATCTAGTAAAGTATTTAGCATATTTCATGTGTTGGGTAAGTTATGTAAGTCGTTTCGTTCTTAAAAGACAGGTCGCAACTCAAGCTTATAGACATACCTTGAAGAGTCTCTCGGAGACAGTGGTCAGGTATCCTATTTCAGCGTTAGGATGCAAACCATATAAGTACGGTGTTTCTTCTGGTAAAAAGTCATCGATGTAGGAATGGTACCCAACATAATCAGAGTTCGGTGGTGAAATGAAGCCCGGAGCTAGTTGCAATTCACCGTCCACCTGACGAATAACGAGGAAAAAGTAAATATTATCCTATGATTATGACTTTAGACCTGTGGAATTCCACAAATTAAAAGCTGGTTACTGGTTATAATACGATTAACCGTCCTTTTCCTGAATAGTACCGATACCAATTTAAAGGCACAGGTAAGTGACGCGCTTATTAAAGTGCAACTAGTCACTAGTGGTCAAATAGCGGTAGATCGACGTCGATTGATGACATCGACCCTTCAGATCGATTCAGATCCAGTGGTGTATGACATCCGGTTTACGATCGACTATCGATTATGTTTCATCATTAGCCTACAGCAGTCCACTGCTGGACATAGGTCGCTTCTATTGCACGCCATTCAGCTCGATTCTCGGCAACTCTCATCCAGCTACCAGCCACCTTGCGAAGATCGTCGCTCCAAACCTGAGAGCGTCCTGTCCTACCATACGTTTGTCGATTCGCGTCCTCCACTCAAAAAACGTCTACCCCAACGGTCATCGGTTCTACGGCTAATATGACCGGCCAGTTACCATTGTCGATTATGTTTAGAGGTGATCAATATCAACTGCCGACGTCGATCCACCACAATCAAGTTACTCAATTAGTTAGTTCTTAGCTTGGGTGCCAGTGGAGTAATCAGTAATTTCTGCAATTTTAAGAGACTATTGTCATTGTCATAGAATTAACTTATTGCCACAGGCAAATTGTAAAATTGGAAATAAAGTTATTATTTTTTATTTAATCCTTTTATGCAACTGACCAATTCCGCCTGCATATATTCGAGCAGGAAGGTGCGACAGAGCCGCCTGTCCCAGTCGTCGGTGATGTGCCCGCCATACATGATCTCTCCGAACAGATAGCGCAAGTCTTCCCACGGCACACGAGGATTTGCCTCCAAGTAGTTATACAGTACGTATACGCAGATCGTCAGGTCGCCGAAGTTGAATGGATACACCCTGCAGAAGTATTCCATTAATACAACGCCATGCGATAGCGACAGTGGAGATAAGCTTGTAAGCTTCGAGTGCCTGTTATGTAAGAAATCATCATAATCGGCTTATATTCCCACTGCTGGGACACAGGCCTCCTCTCTGTGAGAGGGAGTGGGTCGTAATCCACCACGCGGGCCCAGCCCCAGTGCGGGTTGGTATATGTCACAAGTCTTCGAATTTTTGGTGCTAGGATATGCCGGTTTTCTCACATTGTTTTCCTTCACCGTTTTTAAGAGGAGTGGTGATGAAATAATTTACACAAAGTGAAGCACCTGTCTAGGTTCGAACCTGCGACATACAACTCGTAAGTCGCGGCCACTGGGCTACCACTGCTCAAGCAGCACTGCCTCATTTTATTCTTTAGCTCAAGAGTTGGAGTAAAATCAGAGTCCAATAAGGTCTAACATAGAAACATAGCCCAAAAGTAAAGATAAAGTGGTGGTATTTGCTATGCGTAAAACAGAAAAATATTAAAGTTACCCGGCAAAACCGAAACCTACTTGTCTTTGGTTACCCTAGAAAAGTAAAAATGAATGTAAGTACCTGTTCCATCCTTGCGGGCCGAATTTTCGTCTCTCAGCAACAACGGCATGGAAATAACATAGAGCAAACAAAACAGATTTGAACTCCGCCTCCTTGCTGCACATCTCCAGGGTCTCTTGACTGAAGCAGTCCAAAGACTGTGGACAGAATTTAGAATTTAGTTGTTCCGGGTCTGGCTGTTTGTGTATGTGAGTTTAAATGTAAACCCATCCACAATACAGGAGAAATTCCTAGTGAAGGGACGCCTTTAATAAAAAATGATATAAGTAGTACCCGGTGCTAAGTGTGGTATAGCGGTACAAGGTTCTTTCGGCGCGTGGCCAAAATCGGAACTACCGCCGCCACCTTGTTCTTTTAATACATTTCACAAAACATTAGCACAAATGTTTATCAACAGCGCTCCCCTGTTAACGTTTTTTGAGTGCCAAGAGATCCTTGTAGCGGTGTACATCGAGTTTTAGAAACCCGCACATACCCCCGGCTCCGTAACGCTGTCACTCATAGTTCGTGTGACAATCTGTTCCAAAGTTCGAAGTGCCAAATTATCGCCCGGGTAAAACAGTAATAGAACTACGGTTTCCTAGACGAGCGGTGGCCGCAGTAATGGCCGTAGTGTCGTGAAAATGACGACAGCGACAAAGATTTGAATCGTTAGATTCGTCTTACCGAGTCAAAAGGTAGTCGTGTTTCCGTTTCGTTTTGACACTTCTGACACAAAATTACGCAGTGACTTGACTTGATTGTCATGGAAACGCTATTCAATAATATGTGGGCTCACTCTTCTCAGTATGAACATTTCGCGTGACTAAGTTTGGCGAGAGCAAATCTAGCGATTTAAATCTTTGGGCAGCGGGATTTGACTTTACGGTATTAAAAACGCTCTCCAGAAAAACACCAACTTACTTTCTTTAAAATGTTTCAGCGACGTCATTCACCCGTAAATTGCGGACGCTATGTGGACGGTCACCGCTTTTCTTGGAAACCGTAGCTTTACCCCCGGCCCCATAACGCTGTCACTCATACTTTGTGTGACAATCTCTTCCCAAAGCTCGATGTGTCAAATTAACACCCGGGTAAAACGAACTTTGTTACAAAATGGTCAAGATGTGTCATTTGAGGCGAGCAAAAACAGGTATGTATGTATCCAAAAGTCTACTTACTTGTTTTGTATGGAGGTGGGTCAAACTCCAATATTATAAAGAGTGACAGGGGGCATCGACGCGCAACCTGATACCATAGATTCAGTACATGATTTTGAACTTTCATACGTTGAAATTTTTTGTCGGTTTTTTTTTTCGTTATGCTATATTGTGTCCCACTGCTGGGCAAAGGCCTCCCCTTTTTCCTTCCAATCCTCTCTGTCTTGAGCGATCTCTGGCCATGTTGGCCCTGCAAACCTCGTCAGACCGTCACACCATCTTCGCCGTGGTCTACATCGACGGCGATGTCCTCCTTCAGACGTCGAGTGAGTGACGATCTTTGCCCATATCTCCGGGTACATTCGCGTGACGGGACAGGCGCACTCACACTTCAGCTTGGCTGTTTTTTCTCCAACATGCGCTACTTTAGTACTTTATCTTACTTTCATTAGTTAATAAAAAAAATAGCTTTGTTTCTGTTTTGTAATCATGTGTTGAATTCATGGTTCCAGTTTGCGCGTCGATGTTCCTGCCACCCTGTATGACCGAAGTTATTTTCGTCAACTTATAACGGCGTTATATAGATACCTACTTCATCCGTGCCTTAGAATTATTTAAAAACAAAATACAAAAATAAGTAATAGTTACCTATATTAAACAGTTTACCTTATGTAAGTTAGCCCACATGCCGATGGGCGGCTCATTTGTGATTTTGATAGATGACTCTAAGATTCCTTGCGGGATTATGTGGTAAGCAGGATCACCGGCCGGCTCAGCACTTAAAAATAACCTATAAAAAGAAAGAGATAAAAATCCCAACAGTGGATAAAATGGCCATTTATTGCAAAATATGAATAGATCGATGAGCATAATTCCTACCTATACTCAGGCTCAGGATTTTCGAAGCACTCTTCCATTTTCTTCTCAAGTGCTGCGAGCCACTTGGCGACCAAGTGAACGTTTTGCAAGATGACCCAGTGGCCGTTAGCTGAAGAGATACCCATGGCCTCTTCGGCGACCACCTCCTGACCTTGACCCAAAGAAACGATGTGGAAATTCTTCTTATCAGTCGCAAATCCAATTTTACGACCCATCTTTTCTATGTCCTGAAAATATGTTTCATTTAAAAATCATTCTAAGTAAAACAAGGGTTCATCTACAACAGGTTGAAATACGAGAAAAATATGTACATGTCTATAATATAACTTAAAGTGTTATTAATATCTACTTTGTAATAAACAGCGGGCTAATTAATATCCTTCAAAATGATTCAGATTGTGATTGATAGTTTGTTACGTAATTACGGTGCTGGTTACCTTCAATGGATCGACACCAGCCGAAAGAATAAAGAACATAGCTGTGCTGGAATTGCTCTCCTCGTAAGACTTTTCTAACGGTGGCGTACGGGCCTCAACGTATTTCGTGCCCAGATTCTCTTCACAGAATGCACTAAGGGAATGGTAAAAAGAGTTATTTTTTTAAGATTTTATTGTTTACGACTTCTTAGCTATTGTGATAATGATGATAGTGACGGAAGCTTGCTAGTCCGGCTACTGCGACAAGTCGTGATACAGCTTTCACGAGTGTCTGAAAAATTTTCGTTCCATTGTGAATTGGTAGGACTTAATATTTTGTACCTACACCGTATTTCGACTTTTATGCCAAGATCATAATGCCTAAACTGTAAATAAAAAGTATGAAATCACGTAAAAACTAAAATAGAACAATAACAACAACAACCCATTTTAATTTTTACCTGTGGTTAGTTCCTCTTTTATTTAAAAAAACTTTTTGAGGTAATTTCTACACACTAAGTTAACCCACACACACAAATATGCCGCAAAGAAATGTGGCGTTTTAAGTAAAAAAATATATAAGAACATAATTATGCCGACAATAAAAATGTTTTGACGTTGTGATTTTGTGAAAGACCCGAAGAATATATTAAAATTGTATTTGGTTGTATTACGAGTTTTTTTTATAAATTAATATGACGGACCATGCAAGTTGTATGCGATAGAGGGTTAAGGGGACTACATGACCTAAACGCGGCCTAACGCGGTCACTGTTGGACTGCACAGAAAAGAATGGACTGCACAGAAAAGAAAAGAGAAGCGCGATGATACAACGCTGGTAATTTATTGCAAAATATGAAGCAATCATTTTTTTCTATCGTATCAAATTAGTTGCATTATGTTTTCAACACTAACTAGCATATATCCTGAAGAATATCAAATATTTTTCTGATTTTGTTTACTGTAGTCGATCATATTATTATGCTTTTAGGCATTATAAAACTTACGTTTTTTGCGTTTACGTCCCCTTTAAATGGGCAATTCTCATAATTTTAAGAAAGTTCAGTCTGATCTCAGTCTCAATCTGTCAAAATACCTCTAATTTCCCTACATTTTTGAAAAGTTTTTGACATTGATCGTCGCTGAGAAGAGTTTGCGTCTAGACTTTCAAAAAAAAAAAAAAAAACAAAAATCAAAATCATTCATTTGCGTAAATAAGGTACAGCCGGTCGAATCTGTAAAGATCTCACCGTGAAAAATTAGGTGAAGCGAGTTTGTTTTTGCTCACTCCACGCTCACTTCACTTATGTTTTTACGGTGAGATTTTTACAGAATAGCACCGCAGAAGGTTCTTAAAGATATAACGTAACGTAACGTTCCTTCGTTCGTTCGTAACGTTATAACTACGGGAATTGGCCTACTGTTAGCACGTGGTGTTAAATGTTAGATTCCGGTCACAGCAACCATGGTCACCGCCATGGTCGTCAACTGGGCGGACGGGCTATATCGATCGTGTCGAGTAGCTATCGACGTTCTGAGGCTTTGGGCATAGTATAAAGAGGGGAAGTACGTTATCTTCATACAAACGCACCGCGCGCGGCTTGTATGTGTGCGTCATAGTATCTATGCGTCGCCGCACGCACACTTAACAAAATCTCGACCGGTTTCTCAGTGCGCCAGTCGGGGCTAACACCGCATGAGCTTCGCGCGTCACGGCTTTCGGCACCGCTAAATGAATGAAAAATGTGTGATAATCGCAGGAAAACGTATTGATGTGTGCTTGGGTGTCTTAATAAGTAATTCCAGAATTGTCTCTGTTCTGATTACCTATTGAACTGGAAAGGTAAGCAAGTTGCAGCTTGCAAGTTCTAGCATATAATTTTTACTTGATGATGAGATACCTACTTATTTAGTTTTTGTTGTAAGTATTATTTTATATCAGACAGAGGAAGTAGGTAGACCTACTTTCTCACTAGAATGCATTAGGTACTTTTGATCTATCAATTGATTTGCCATTGATCGTTGTTTTCTCGTGCTCATTACCGCCCCGCGCCGCCCGTTTGCTGGCCCGTCACTCTTTCTTTTATCGTGAAAGGTTTCATCATCGTTTAGGTAAAACCGACCTCTCAAACCCTGTACTCAGACAATACAAGTAAAAATACAACTTCCCGACCCTTGCCAATTTATAGGCACTGAATTAACATTTAGCTAAAAGTAACAACCCTGAGACAGTAGGCAATTATATCGCGGATCGGGCCGGAGATAGCCTACTTCCCCTCTTTATACTATGCTTTGGGTACGGTCAGCATCAAAAGTCGATTAACACTTCAGTTTTTTTAATCTCAGTTATTGAGCAAAATATTTATTCAAAATTGCAGCAGAAGTACGATGCAATTTTCAACAAATATTTTGCTCAATAACTGAGATTAAAAAAAACTGAAGTGTTAATATTTTGCTTAATAACTAAGATTAAAAAAACTGAAGTGTTAATCGACTTTTGATGCTGACCGTACTGTCAAGTTTCAAGTAAGCGCCAAGCAAGTGTATGACCGTACTTACTTAGAAGCATAAGACATTCTGTCGGGACGCAACGCTCGCATTATGCACAGGCGCTGCAATGACGACTTGTTCTTCCACTCGCCAGGTAATTTATCTCTCTCGGGAGCTTCGCCCTCTGTGTATTTCTGCCATCTAAATTAATTTAAATCGAATGAATTGATGTTGAAATTATAATTTTACAAAATTGAAAAACAGCAAACAGAACACTTTTCTTATAATAAATTGGATTCAGAATATGATTGTGAAGATCCGGGCGTTGAAATTTTTCGTCTGTTATTAAAAAAAATTGATGTTCCATACATTTTGACGATTTATGCGAACATTTTTTTTTCGCGATTACTGGATTGGTCTTATCGTAAAAGTTGTTCGTAATGATGAATACAATGGCCTATTTTCAGGTCCAACACCATTTAAATTATACCTACCTTGTATTGGAACCAACCGGGACCACCATTTTGAAAAAAATCAATATGGCGCGATAGTAGGTATTTGCTTAAAAATCATCAATGCCTTTAGAAATGCCAGGGTTTAAATACCTTTTGACAGCTCCCTCAATATCTTTGTCGAGATTCTCAAAGGCATCCATCTTGGCGAGCGCTATGATACCGCCCCAGCTCTGGTTGGTCAGCCAGGGGAACGGTGAGCTCTCCGGTGCTACGGCAAACTTCAGCAAGAAGTCCAACTCTCTCGGATCTACTTTACCTTCTGCTTGGAGAACCTGATGAAGTATGACGTACAGACTAAATATTAATCTAACCTCTATGGTTACATTCAATACTAATAATAACAATAACATAATACATATTTATAATAATAATAATAAAATTATTTATTGCATTTCCCATTTCAAATAATGCGAAAATCCATTTTCTTACTATCATGGTAATACCGAGAAAGTGTGAAATTAATACAAAGATGGTGAATCATGTTTTCCTAGAGAAATCAGTGTTTACTTGCATGCTCTCAGTTTTACACGTTTTTTTATACACCCATACAAGCGCACTAGACCTTCCGAAAGTACCTTCAAGTTCGAACGAACAAAAACACTGGTGTAAAACCGCTGTAAGGCCGGAAATGCAACCATTCAAAAAATTAGCAACCTGAATCGTAATAAGGAATAGGTAGACGAGCTTGTCTCTCTCAAAAAGTCCTCGGCTGGTGTACACGAAGACTGCGAAGGTGATGTTGTCTAGCAGGTTTGCGACTCGGTGTTCCAGGTCTTCGGCAGGTTCGGCCTTGGCCAGGGCGTCCTTGAACACCACGCTGTACGCCTTTAGCGAGAATTGGTACATCGGGTTGATCTTGTACAGATCGTTTAAAATGAAGTACAGTAGGGAAGCTCGGGCAGCTGCACGCCTGTTTAATGACAACATTCAGTAATTACTTTAACAATTATTATGTTCAAAAATCTGTAACGGATTGGTATACTCTTACTTACCGATACCTTTCCCTAGCTTCGTCAATTTTGACTGCCGTTACTTTTCCCTCTTCCACTTTTATCGCAATGTCTCCGGCAGTCTTCTTTGTGGTCTCTAAATTGATGACCAGCGCTGAGTCGCTCAGTATGTCGGGGCCGGCAGATGACAATCGTTTTAGCAAGTCGTCTTCTAAAGTCTTGAGCGTGATCTTGAAATCGTTCTGTTGTTTCGTAAGGCCAGAACGCAAGCTCTCTAAATCTGGACGCTCTGCTTTCACTACTTCACCCAATAATTGCTCCTCTAATCTGTTAAGCGAGATATAATATAGTTCAATAGGGAGTGGGAGATGATTGATAGTATAATATTAATTTAAGTCATTTACTATCCCGCAGCCCAGAAGGCACCGATTGGAAACAGCTGAAAATGTTTACACACTGGTTAGCGATAACACGTAACAATTTAATTGATCCATAATAATATTATAAATGCGAAGCGTGTCTGTCTGTCGTCTGTCTGTTACCTCTTGATTTAGATGAAATCTGGTATAGAGATAGTTTGAGTCCTGAGAAAGGATACCTATAGGATACTTTTTATTCCGATATTCCCAAGGGATCGAGACATATATGCTTATACAGGTGAAACCGCGGGGCGCTGCTACTAATTAATTTGATTTTTTTTTTATTATTTTTAAGTACCTAATGAGTATGGCCGCCAAAAATTTTAATATAACAGCCGAGAATTGGTAACATAAGTGAATGAAGGTTACAACACACGTGAAATTTGTAATTTGTATTTGTGTTTTGTTTGTTCATGTGAGAGAAATTCCTAATTTCTCTGTAATGATAATGACTTTTTGTTTTGATAATTACCCCGCGGGACTCAAGAAAGGTCTTGCACTTGAACTTTCCTTCGTTTCATAGATGAATAGTAATAATATACGTGAAGTAACATTCGGAAACGAAAAAAGGGACCCATTTATTCATTTATTTTTATTCTTAGAGCATTGGTTTAATGCTCTAAGTTTTTATTTAATACAAAAACGCTATTTATTATAAATTTATTTAAAAAATATTTGAAATATCACAGTATATTTTATATACTGTAACTGTTAGCCTACATCATCCCACTGCTGGGCAAAGCTCCAGCTCTATCGATGCAGAGCTAAAGTCGACCACTGGTTGTTTGTTTTCTCCAGCTCGTCCCGCAATCTTCTACATATTTTTTTCTACTTCAATGTGCGAATATCGTAGTGGGACACAAAGCGACCCATAAAAAAAAAACTCGCTCGTAAAGAAACCGAAATCTACTTTTACTATAAATTATAAACTTTCATACATAATTATGCTAACCAGAAACACTAAAAAAATATCATAAAAATAAACATGAATTTTTTTCTATAAACGAGGACACAGCCTTTTATCAAATTGTAAAAATTTTGGCCATACTCAGCGAATTTTGGCCTATACGATTCACTGGCAAAGGATGATTAAAAAAATAAAATGATAACCGGTAACGCGCTTACCCGTCCTTAGTGACAGTGAAATTGATGAGGGTACATTGTGCTTGCATCTCAGGTTGGTAGTGTGGGTTAGCAAGCTTAGTTTGAAGCAGGAAACGAAAACTTGGGTGGTAATCTATTTCCCTGTCTCCTATCTGAAAGCGTAACATTTAGCTATCAGGTTATTCAGCATTAGAAGAAGATGCACATGCAGTTTTGGTCACGATGACAGTTTCAGGCGTTTTAAGGCCTGAAAACAGTTGACGTGTCTCATCTTAGGATACTGTTGCTTGTGGCTTGGTGTATATTTGGAGTAGAGTTTGCAGTTACTTTTGGGTAGATAAGGAACGACCTCAAGTAAGACCTTGCTGTGAACGAGAAAGCGTTAATAACGTTAGGGTGAATTCTCCATATAACCAAGGGCGTCTTGCTCGTCTTGCCGCGTCTTGCCGAGCAACCTTGATACGTCAAGGTAAGGTCATTAATGGAAATGTAATTCATATGATCTCTATCAAACTGACTTTTTAACTTCTTACAGAAACGTAGCAACGAGGATAAAGATCATTGTGATGCAAAATGTTAGGTTAGTGTTAGGTTAATGTTAGGTAAAATAACGAAGGATTATAGTGGAGATGCTTACCTTGAGCACTTTCCCCTTGCGTATGAGCACTCTGCCGAGCAGCGGCTCGAGCACGGCATCCACGGTCTCACCAATGTTCTCAACCATCACCACTTCGCCATTGCTCACGCCGCGCTCAATACGATCCAAATAATTGCGCTGCGTTAATCGTATCACAACTAAAGACTCGCCGAATTTCTGTTTAATCCACTTTATGCCTTGCCTGAACCAACGATTGCAAGATAAGGTTTTTTTACATGAAAGCAATAATACCAGTTTAATTTAATGTCACAAAAGTGTACGCAGATTGATGCTTACAGCTGCGGATCGATCATGAGCGGCCAGCGCGCGGAGTTGGTGAGTATGGTGGCGTTCTCTGTGCTCATGGTGTCGGTGGGCAGGCCCTCGTTGTTCCACGACGCGACCTGTGCGTCGTCCGTCAACATCGACAGCACATCCAGATTTTCCGTCGTATCGATTTTAGGCTGCGTCATGTGATATTTATTTTGTAAGTTTTAAATAACACTTACCTATAACTAGAGATTGGATATTCGGATGCATATTTACGTAAAGTGAATTTTTAACTGTGAAAGTATGGAAGCGGCTTCTTAAAGATTTTTTCTGTAAAAAAATCCCGGGATAACTAGTCGGGTGTATAGTATGGAAGGAAGGACTACATAAATAAAATTATTCAAAATATATGTAGGCCGTTATTTTATCTGCACGTTGTTTGCTATTGCAGTTTGGTATTACTTACCTACTTTGCAATATTAGGGAGGTAGATAATTATGCATCCGATTCTAATAGAAAAAAGCACAAAATTCCGGAATCGCGAGATTTTTACGATCGATACAAAAGTGCATTCCCTATAAGCCAACATTTGAAAGTAAGTAAATATACATCCGATTCTATAATCAGAAACCAAAATTTGTCGATTCCGGAACCTTTTTCGATACAAAGGGGCATTCCTTATTAGCCAACATCTCAAAATCTCAACTGTAGGTGAATATGCATCCGAATATCCGATCTCTACTATAACACACGAAAAGAACAATAAAACAAAAACACAAACAATAAATTAATTATTTTTTTAAATGTACTTGACATAGTTTTTAAGCGTACTAATAATATTATGGGCAAAATATGTCTGAAATAAAAAGATTTTATTTTATTTATTAACACGACCAAACTCGATGGGGTCGGTATTTCTTATCGAACTACCACTAACAAGTTCGACGTATACGATCTTTTGTGAGCTCATACACACGGTACGGAATTTGGTCAGATCGGGCGGATCTGAAGGTAGAACTGATCTCTCAAATAGTTAGTGTAACTAAAAAACATGTTCAATGTATGTAGCAGTTATCGATGCCTTACATTGGTCTTAGCGAGCGTAGGCACCCAGTCATCGTTGATGAGCTCCATGCGGTATCGGCGCGTGAAGCAGCCCACGTACGAGATGAAGGCGGTTACCAACAGCACATCGCCCGGCAGCAACACACCGGACTCCTTCAGGTTTACCACCGTTGCTGACCATCTACATATCAGGAAAGACCGACACGCTTATTAACCTGTCAAAACTAGCCGGTTCCCAAGAGAGCCACAAACTGAAGAACTTTTAAATTCAATATGCAGAATTCATTGTGTCATTACTTATTACATATATCAAGCAATCAATCAATTTTTATTTTAAAAATTACAATAAGTAAAGGTCTTACGTATACATTTTAGTCGAGCTCTGTCTCTCTACCAATGAAATTGGTGTACAAATATATTAGTTTTTTTTTTGTAATAATAAGTCTGAATTAAACAATACAAAGTCACGTTCGAGCAAATAATGTTAATTAAATTAAGCTTGATAAATTAATTCCTAGTAGGAAATTAAAATAAGTATTCGTTACCTTTAGGCAAAATTTTAATAAATGAACAGACAAGATTTGATAAGTGAAAATGTAAAGAAATGTTTGTGTTATGTGATTTGAATACAGACCTGATTTTTTCTGAAGCTAGACCGTTAACCAATCTGTTAGCCAAGTCAATGGTAGCATTTGTGGCATCAGCTTCAGCCTGACACTTCATCTTCTCATTCACGGCCTCCTGGAAGGCTTTTAGCAATATTTCCAATTTTGCTTCAAGTTCCTGTCAAATGCAAAACCAGGTTAGTATATGCTGTTGATAATAAACCTCTACCTATTCTACTGGGCAATAAAGTCAATACTCAAAACTTTCAACTCGCTAGAATGAATTGGAGACCCGACCGACGTTACCGCTCTCGTCATCAACGTCTCAGCGAAGAATCCCTAACTCTTGCGGGTTGTAAAATATGTCATTGCGTTACAAAATATTTTAATTTTTTTTTAGTGAAGACGTTACTTACGGCAATTTGGTCAGTGAGGAAGGCGAGCTTGTCCCGTGCGGCCTGCAGCTCCGCGTTGGCCGCGTTGAGCGCGCGTCGCTTGGGCTCCACCACCACGTACACTTCGTAGAACTTGACGATGTTGATGACCCACGCGCACAGACCGGCCGCCGCCGCTGACTTCGACATTATGAACGCAGCGTTGAACTCCGGATCCTTGATATAAGGCTGCACTGCCTGCGATGATGTCAATCATGTATTCATTTATAGTTGTGTGTTGCACGAGTGAGTGAAGCTATACAGACAATTGCGTCATGTAAGGATGGATGGTTTGGTCAAGTTTACTCTAAAATATTTTCTTGTATGAATTTTCTGACGTACTTTACTCAAGTGGTATAATCATGCAGATACTTACGTATGTATTGTGGCTAGGTAATAACAGCCGCACGAGTCAATCATCAGGTTAAGCTACCGTCAGGTTACCATCAGGTTAAGTTAGGTTGGTCCGTGTTTGGGTGACCATCTTTACATACCAAGACCCTCCGTGCCTAAGAAAGCACGTTAAGCCGTTGGTCCCGGCTGTCATTCGTGGAT
This sequence comes from Luperina nickerlii, assembly GCA_963855955.1. Taxonomy (NCBI): domain Eukaryota; kingdom Metazoa; phylum Arthropoda; class Insecta; order Lepidoptera; family Noctuidae; genus Luperina; species Luperina nickerlii. The sequence goes on from OY979680.1 coordinate 9,269,179, forward strand.
CACACACACATGGTGATAACCAGTCTTACCAAGGGGTATCGTATTACCTAGTAACTGGGTTGTGGAGGTCAGATAGGCAGTCGCTCAAATATTAATATTCAGCTGTATCTGGTGAGACTGGAAGCCGACCACGACGTTGGGAAAAGGCTAAGTAGATGATGGTGAGTTACTTAAGTATTCCGTATCTAACAAAGTTTACCTTAACCACGTCAGGATGAATGTTCTCTTTGTCGTAGTACACCAGGTCATTTAAGAATTGATCCACTTTTGCCATCATCAACTAAAATAGAGAAAAAATGATTTTAATTATTCTGAAATGAGTTTTTATCTTGCATTATTGTATCGCTAGGAGACAACAAAAAAATTGCTTCGATTTAAGATTTAATGCTCTAAGATTTAAGAGGATCGGTGTCGTGCCAATGCGAATGATTCAAATTAACCATTACTAGTCGCAGACGACTTTCAGCTGGTGTTTGTGAATTCCTTCAACTTCCTGTGATAGGATCTTTTTTTTCAATCAAGAGTCTACTCCTAGTTTTACAACGAAACACTTCATCTTCGAGATCTATTGATATTTATTTTAATTTTTTCGTTAAGGTAACCAAAAAGCTTTTTAAGTCACTACCTTACCTTAGCTAACCTATTTATCAAGGTATCTATTTGAGAACATACTTTGCACCCCTTCCAAGATCTATCTTTGGGCAGCTTGCCCTTCTTTGCGAAGAGTACAAGCACAGCGGCGCACACGTTGACGACGGCGTCGGGCGGCGAGCCGAAGGACTTCAGTTCTGTCAGGTTGTTCTTGTTGAGCGTGTTCAGCGCCTCCTGCGCCGCTATTAACGCGGGCTCGGCTTTCGCCAAGTCATCCGCGCAGATTTTGGCCTTGATTGTCACGTCTTCCTCTATGACCTTTACTTTCTTTTCCTCTTCGGCGGCTGGATTTAAAAAGACGGGGAATTTTTGTGGTTGGTTTTGTAATACTTTCGATTAGATATCTAATGATAATTATGGTGGCATAGAGCAACAAGGGCTTTTGTCTAGGTATAGTCGGTATGACACAATCGTTTAGGTTTATAGTATTGTAATTGAAACCATAAGAAAAGATAAACTTATGCTCGCAATCAACTCATAGGAGTCGCGGTGGTATACAATCCAGCCGGGATTGTATATTTCGATCCATAATCGAACGGCGAACGGCTAAGTATTTAGTCTGCAAAACGTTACGCTTAATGTTTAAAATTTCGCGATACATTACCAAACGCTTTTTCTTTGGACACTTTCTCACTCTCAGCGCCGACTACTTCAATAAGTGCCTCAGCAGCTTTGTTTTTTTCTTTTAGTATTACCTCTTGCTCAGCAAGAGTCACCTGTGCAGCAAAAAGTACACATCAGAAAACCAGATCAGTCACTGTTTATCCATTCTAAAAATATTAAAAGTAGTTAAGTATATGACGAATGAGCCGCATGCAGACATTTTTTAGGGACTTTCGGGGATTTCTGCTCGGATATTTGAATATCCGAGCAGAAATGAAAGTGGAAATCAATAAAAAACTAATAGTAAAATACTAACTGTAAATAATAGGCCTTCATCTTGCTTCTACCATGCGGTTTAAGTCAAAATTATTGTACTTCTTAAATTACCTTTAGTATGGCGACGTCACCAGCACACGACGCCAACTTCTCCAATCCGTTCTCTAGCCTTATTATCATCATCTTAAGATTCATTGTCTTTTCATTGAGTAGTTTACTATATAAAGCGATTTGTTCTAGGAAAGTCTTGGGAGTCGTGTAGTTGTATCGCTTTTCGTTTTGGAAGTATACTGAAGACATGTTGTCTACACTTTGATGCACGTGAGACATAAACAACGACACTGGATCTACTAATCGCTCCTGAAAATAATATGGAAGACTGACGATTAAGGCTAGATTAAGAAGAAGCTATTTGTGAAGACTGAGGCTAGGTAGTTAAAGATCATTTTATAGCTGTATAAAAGAAAAAGACATGATAACCATACCGGTAAACTTTCCACTTCAGATATAAACCGTTTGGAGACGGAGCGCAACGCCTCATGCGGCCACGTGTGGAACCAGTTGATCGACGTGCAATTGACGATGGAGGGGAACTTGCGCGCACGCACGCGCAGCGTAGCGCCCACCGGTGAGAAACATAACACCACCTGGCAACCGACGACTTTACAACTATGAACTATGGATACCCCTTTTCTTTTTTTGAGGATGGGAAATCATCAAATGACCCCTCCCGCTCTGGGTGGAGGGAAGGGAGTGTCAGATTCTTACTGACTAAAACCCACCCGTGTTCCTTCCTTAGCCCTTTATGTTCCGGGCCAGCGGTAACCCTTTCGGACAATCCCGCTGATCCGGCAGGCTTCGGCCCTGACGGGCCCCTTCCCTTGATGCTGACATCTCTTTGAGGCTCGCGTGGAACACGTACGCGCCGTCTGGCACGGGCCTGGTCCTGATCGGACGGTGAGCTACCCATTACTCTCCGCCCACAGGCCCGCGCCTAGGGTGGCCGGGAGTCGTCGCACGGCTCCCGACGCCCGGAGCGTCTCCCGCGCGGCGGCTGGGACGGGAGGCTCTCTCCCGGGAGGGAAAATACTTAACTGGACCAAATAACAGAAGGCCAATTCCCGTAATTAAAAACGTTCAAAATCAAGTCGGAATCTCATCTCGGCGACAATCAGTGTCAAAAACTTGACAAAAATGTAATGAAATTAGAGGTATTTTTGACAAATTGAGAGTGAGGTAAGACTGTGAACGTTCTTAAAATTACGAGAATTACCCCTCAGGACTCTGCCAAACGCGTAGTGAACTGTTGTCTACAGTCCCCTTCCGTGTTACTTAGTGCATACATTTAACTATCCAATTAAACAATAAACCATCAAGTTTTACAATGAAGTTAAAGCATTAAAATAGGTTATGAAATATTAAAGACCAAACTGACTGACCTTGAGCAAGGTTCGGACGCGGTTGATGAAGAACATCCAACAGTTTTCGCGTGTTTCAGGCACACCAGTTGCTTTGGTCTGCAACACAATCGTGCATTAGGTAAGGTAGCTATACCTGAGTTTGGCGCATGGTATTCTGTGTTCGGGTACCTTTATTTCGTACCTACATATGTAAATATATGACTGCTACATAGTCTAAAAAGACATCTATTTATTATTCAATCTAATGGTTCGGTCATACCTCTGCTCTCACTCCGTTGATGATGTTTTCGATGTCTTCATCTGGAAACAACTCCGGTATTTCCCCGGATGCCAGCAAGTCGTTAATGAGCACCAAAAAGCGCTCCTCGGCGACCTGAGCGTCCGTCATCAAGAACACGTTCCCAATCGCCTTTACGCCAGCCTTAAAATTCAGGCCAGCTAGAATCGTAATGAAAAAAGTGTTGGTGATTATCATTTTGAATTCGAGGGGCGTTCAATAAAAATTGAGAATGGGATAGAAGTATTAAAAGTGCTGCATGGGAAAGCTGGAATATCTGCTATAATAATATAATAATCATATCGTTTATTTCGTCCAACACAGGATCATATAGGGCACAAAAATTACAAAATAACGACAACATATTTCATACTTCGATTGCCCAGTATGAGGACCATACAGCAATGATATTTATTTTCCGAACCCTGCGCACCAGGCATGTGCATCGTTTTCGCATAGCAGAATAAAAACAGTCTACTTGCGACTTAGTGAACATACCTGATACGCTACAGAATCGGGGCAGCCCCATGAACACCCTGAATGCATTATTATATTGCACACGCAAGGCGTTGTACTGTCTGCGCATATGAGACCCACAGGCTGCTCATGTAGAAAGATGTACAATATCCTCTGAAAAATGTTGTTTTCACTTCATTGGTACAACGAGCAAACCTGCGGGCCATCATTTTCGCCCTTACAGACAACGTCCTGAGTTCTCGCTCTATGTTCTAGTTCTCATCATCTTTCAGATCAGAGGACATCATATGTCCAAGGTATTTAAAATGTTCCACCCTCTTCAGTGGTGTTCCACATAATTTTATGGCAGGTATTGTTGTTGGATATTTTCCTCTAGCCTGAAAGACCATGCATTCACTTTTACTGACATTATAAATCAAGGCATGGCTGTGACCGTTGTTTTCACAGATGCCCAACAGTTTTGAAAGGCCACACACAGAAGCACTCAGCAGCACCATATGTAGTCCATGTAACTGATATTATTGAGACATACATCATCAATATGGCAGCCGACACGGGTGCTGCTGAGCTTCTCTATCAGCGCGTTGACGTACAAGTTGAAAAGTATGGGTGAAGTCAGCCCCCCCTGCCTCACTCCACATTCCAACCTGTACTGCTCGTAATATGCACTCGACCATCGCACGACATTGACCTGGTTATGATACCAAAATTTAAAGATCCTGCTTAGTTTTGTCGGCAAGGATATATCTTTCAGTTTCTTCAGGTCAAATGCCCTTGACAAGTCGAGCAAACATGCATCAATATTGGCCTTCGGCTTTCTGTGTAGTACTTGATAGTTTGCTTCACACACAAGATGACTGTCTTTGTGGAGAGTCTCGGCTTGAAACCGAACTGGTTGTCACTAATGTTCAGGTATTTATCTAGTTGATTGTTAAGCAAACTATCAAGCACTTTCACTACCGTAGTGGCAAGTGAAATCGGCCTGTATGCTGTAGTTGCATTTTTTAGAAATATCAGCCTTATTTAAATTAAAAAAGTGATTATCACACTAATATAATATAAAGGCGAAAGTTTGTGTGTGTTTATATGTTTGTTACTTCTTCACGCTCAAACGGCTGGACTAATTTTGATTAAATTTGGTATGGAGGTAGCCGACATCCTGGATTAACATATAGGCTACTTTTTATCCTCCCACGGGATCGAAACTTATGCGGGTAAAACCGCGGGGCGCAGCAAGTAGTCTCATAAAGGCAAAATCTGCTCAAAATTGAAAAATATCACATACGATGAAAGGTTCATACTACTTAAGATAATAAAGTAAAAGGATACTTAAGGTAAAATGATAACTTCATAAGGAATGCAATCAACATTTACTCTTAATAAACCTTGGTAGAAATACCTACCTAAATCAACTTTGAGGTCGTTTATGCCGTATCCCTTCCGTAGCTGTATTTGGAATACCTCCAATGAGGAGATAAAGGCCGAGAGACGGGACAGCGATTGCTTGCCCGATCCACCGACGCCAACCAGTAGAGCATTGCCACGCGGAGCCTCCAGGATTCGGTTGATCCTTTACCAGCAAAATAATGCGTAAAATAAAATAAACTTTGAGGGTCTTATACTTATCGTATACCTAAAGGCGGCAAGGAATTGATGATTGTTGATGAAGAACTCTGAAGAAGCTGTTAGACACAGTTCTCATAGCGTCGTAGGTAGTCTGCCAGTTTGAAATGTCTTTTTTTTTCTGTCTTTACTAAATCATTGTGAGAACATTAAAAAACATAATAACTTTTTTGATAGTCGGGTAAAAATAACAGTCGTCTAAGGCTGAATTTACACTGTCACGGCACGGTTTGGAAGCTCTTATTTAGTTTGTACGTTACTCAATAGTCTTAAAGTTCTCTATGCTTTGTTCAATTTTGTTAAAAAAAGCGCTTCCAATCCGATTCGCGGCAATGTAAATTAAACCTTACGTTAAAAATCTTCACAACCCATTGGGAACGGCGTTAATCCTTACAATGTATCCATAAAAAAAACATGAGTAAGACACTGACGACTGTCCTGTGCTTTAAGCATAGGACAGTCGTGCTATCGTTTCAGAGTGGGTGGGTGAGCTGGGAAGTTAGCAGATAATACACAATGATGGTTGACGTTAAAACTACCTGCATATATGGTACATGGCGTCTTCAAAGAGCACCAGGTTCATGGTGGCCACGAGATCGTTGTACGCCGACAGCGACTCATCCAGCAGCTTCTTAATCTGGATCCAGTCTTTGATAGGGAAGTACTTGGGGTCACCTATGCCCTCCGCGAAGTGGCAGTAGATGAGGGGCTTCGTCAATATCACGGTCTCGTCATAGTCCTGCGCATGCGTTCAATTATTTCAAGGCGCCGACAGTTTTGGTACCAGAAACGATTCAATTTACTTTATTTTGAAAAATTATTACAATCTTTCCCAAAACTTAAACCGTTTCCAAATAAATAATATGTTGTAGAACTGACTCTATAAGAATACGCCGTATTTACTACATTTATGATTTGAGTTGATGATCAAGACCATACCGTGACCAAATTGTCATCTTCTACTTAAGTCTTTTCGGAGTTCTTAATGTCTTTCTTCCATTATGTGACTCATACTATTGAACTCACCTCAACGTTTTTCTTAATCACTTCTAAAATCAGTTTCCCGAACGCCTCACTATCGCTGGAGTCGACCAATTTGTCTGAGTAGACGCGTGTTGCCTCGTGCATCCAGAGTCGAAGGAGTTCTGTTGGCGTCTTGATTGCGTCACCGGTTGTGTATAACATTCCCTGTAGGTATGTACATAGATAAAGTGAAATTAAATTATATAAAAGCATTATTATTTAAGCTCGAATGTGCTTACTGACTGCAGATACTTAGTTCTAGAAAAAAATAAATAAAAACCACACGCTTTACGATAAAAGTACCTATCCAGCTTGTCACTCGTTTTATATCCCATGATTGAATCAAAAACCATGAGGGTTGTTAACTAAATATTAGTGTGATACCTATAATAATAATCATGAAACAAGAGCAAAGAACTATAAATAATGATGAAGGAGAGAAGAAGCGTTTCTGACGGTATGTGATTAACGAAGAAGACGATGTGGGTCATTTATTTTATTCATTTTATATTTTTTTATTATTCTCTCCATGGTCTGGCAGTTTGAGTAATTTATGTGGCCTACCCAAATGTCCTTTTTTTGGTATTGTTCATCGAATCGTTGAGCTCCTTAAGTCTTCGAGTTGAGCTGCACGATTTCAGACAAATGCGTGCACCTGAGAGGACCTGTCCAGTCATGGACAGGTCCTCTCAATCTGTGTGGTTCTTTCCTCAAAAGACCATCTCAGACATCGACCTACATGGTCTTCATATAACCTGACCAAGATTATGTCTGGACTTTAAAAGAGACTATGACCTCTGAGTTTGTTTTGGCTTTTCTTCTAAGAGTAGTCAGATAGGAAAAGCCGACCTCATCTAGTATAAAAATTATATGATTGACGTGTAAAAGTGTTTGTGCAAACCTACTTACAAAAATAAAATCATTTATCATTAAAGAATTGTGCCAAAATACTGTTAAATGGTTTAATATTTAAAATTGGTTAAAAACCGCCAAATACCTGAAATATATTGGAGAGGTCCCGCAAGTTGAATATGTAGTGGAACTTGATGGCGGTGGGCAGGAATGTGCTGGAGAGTTTGGTGTGCAGTGCCAGCGCGACGAACACGAGGGTCTCCGTGAAGCGGTACACCGTTGGCACGAATTTGTTCGCGACATTGGCCAGGTGCTGGCCCAGGATACTCTTGTAAATGTGGTGGCATGCGTCCTGTCCGGGGAAACTAACGAACGTTCAAAATTAGACATTGTTAGCATGGACACGACTATTTTAATTCTGAGTTTAACTTTTTAAGTGTTTTAGTACGAAGAAAGGGGAAGTGTACTTAACGGATTATTGGAATTTTGGAACTTAACATAAAAATTTACCTCTATCCTTATATTATATTTCAGTTTCCTTCACATAAGACATAATAAATAATACTTAGCTAAGCTTAAAGAAATAATTGAAAACTTTTGCAAACTCATATGGATGTATTTAAACGCCATTGCATCGCTAAGAACCAAAGGACGTTTGTCTACCGAAAATAATTAGGTATGGACGAAAACGAGCGTTACCTGACTGCGAAGGTACAGAAATGTCTTTGCAACCGCGAGTCAATAGTGAAGGAGCCAGATGTTGGGTTCATGCACGCAACAAACATGCAGTTCGATATATCCTTCAATGACAGCTTCTGTCTGTCGTACCTGAAATATTACACTTATTTGAACTCATTACATCAAGAAGCACAAGCTCGGTCGTAGTGGCGATGCTAGCGTGAGGCCTATGTCCAGCAGAGGACGTCTTTCGCCTAAAATGATAATGATGTAAATATGCATATACATAAATAAATGAACTCATTAGGTACTTCGTTTTTAATTGATTTGTTTTTATTGCCCGCTTATATCCAAATCCTACAGCTGGGCAAATTCTTATTTAATCCTGTTCATCTACAGGTTCAGGTTCAACCTTCTGTGTACTCTACCGTGACTCCATCTGGCTATATTAGCCCTTCAAGTGGTGGGTTTAGACCATAAATTAAGTTTCTATTTACCAGTGCTTATAATCCATGAATTGTCTGATTAGAGTATGCGGCTGTACTGTGCCGTAAGTATCTACTTCAGGCATGTTCATATCGTCTACAAAATAGATCATAAACTTGCTGCCCGGTGGCCCGAAATTGCGACCCGATTTCTTCTCCAAAGGCTTCTCTAAAACTCTTTGAATCATTTCTGCAACAAAATAGGATTCTTGTGGACACAACTTATTATAGCAGTGGTTGTAAGACATCGAACAGTTCTTGAAGTAAAACAAAATGTTACGGCAGTGTCATGGGCGCCGGGTAGTTTATTTTCAGGGGGGTGCAACTTCAGTTCCACGAAACGAGCTCGATCATTTTTGCACTTCACCTGACCAGAAAGAGTGTCTATAAACTGTTTCGATTTATATAGAGTAGGATGCAAGAGCGGGCGAAGTAGTCGGTCGATTAGATTTAGGTACCTACTTGTTGACTAATGCAAAAAAAGCTTTAGAATCGAGAGATTGCATAATGCAAGAGCGAGCGGAGCGACCTTTTTTTAGTTCTGAATGTTTTTACACCTTTATTTTATTTTGAAGCCAGGGAGGTGCAAATACACACCACACTTACACCCCGCTCCCGGCGCCCCTGGGCATTGAGCCATTAATATTTTTAGGGAAACTTTAAACATGTAGAGTAATCTCAAACTAGACGCCCCACCACTGCATACCTATACTCGTAACATAGACGCAACATCAATGGATTGTCATCATTGGTCGCTCAATCATCGGCTATATGAACGTGAAATGCTGTCAAATTGATGCAATTACAATTTGATTTTGTACAGGATCAAATATGACGTGATGGACATCGAAATGTAGACACGACCAAATAAAAACTGGCCAAGTGAGAGTCAGATTCGCAAACGAAGAGTTTCGTACCACAAGGCAAAAACGCCGAATAAAACACGTTTGTTGTATGGGAGCCTCCCTTAAATATTTATTTTATTCTGTTTTTAGTAGGTAGGTATTTGTTGTTATAGCGGCAACAGAAATACATCATCTGTGAAAATTTCAACTGTCATAGCTATCACGGTTCATGAGATACAGCCTGGTGACAGACAGACAGACAGACGGACAGTGGAGTCTTAGTGATAGGGTTCCGTTTGTTATCCTTTGGGTACAGAACCCTAAAAATAAAAAGAATTCATGATATCTTTTTTGGGGGTCAACGACCGCTGGTAGTGTTCTTGGACGTTGTTACTTGAATTATGAGTTTTTTTTTTGTTTTATCGTGTAAGTTATCGATACCCATCAAGTCTGTGAAGTTTACACATACTTACTATTTTTTTAAACTGATACTTCAAGTGACTAGTGATATTGGGTGCAAAAAAAACTCATCAAATTAATTTCTTTTTTGTTTTATCATGTTAAGATGTCGATAATACCCATCACGTCTGCGGAGTTTCGCTAGCTAATTTAATTTGACCTGTATAATGAAAAATTAACATTAGTATAAAGGTACCTGAAGTGGTGTAAAAGTTGAGTGGTACATTGGTGACGGCGTACGAGTCAGGCAGCGAGTTGAGTTTCGCCGCCACGCTCACGCTCTTGCCGCTGCCTGCACTGCCGACCAACATCACTGGTTTGGTCTTCGCTATCAACAGGTCCATGAAGAACCTGGTTCGCGTTGTCTCCGACGTCGAAACCAAGCATGACTGCGAATATTAAGGTGGATTAAATTTCAAATTCGCTAATAGGTACATATTGGTTACAGAGGGGCGCCGGCTTTTAGAAAACTTTGTGAGTGCTCATACGCATGCCCATCGGGTTCTTTTTTAAATTTTATAGCCTACTTAATCGTGACAATCGCATCTTAATCCGTCCAGTAAAACTCAAGAAAGGCGGTATGGCAAAACACGTTAAGTACATATGTATATGCGATTATGCGTTACTAAAATAAATAAATGAATCAAACTATGCTATATTAATGCCAGATAGGTTACGATAACTTTTGACCATTTGCACATTCGCACGGAACAGAATATGCAAAAAAACTCAAGCATGAAGAAAACCTAGGATGAAAGAGTGAGCAAAGTGGGCTCGAAAATTAACGTAACCAACGTAATAGTCTGTAGGTACTAGGTCTAGATTGTAGACGTTTTAGCACGCGGCGGGTGATATTAAAGAGATTGATTGATATGTTTTGATCTCTATGATCGCTATTTATTTCTCGTGGATGTTGGAAGCCCCATGCACCCACGGAGTCAGCGCTACTCTATTTACTTATAAAAATAATGTACACGTCCAGCGTTCACAAATCCATAATACGTGACGCCACACCGTCTTTAGAAAGTCCGTATGTAGGTACCTGAAGTGGCATATCGGGGTCCAATTCAAAATTTTCCACTTTTTCGGACCACGGTAAGAACTTTTTGGTCTCGGGATCTATGAAGAAGCTGAATACATTGCCCGTAGAGGGGAACTTGATCTGTTTGAACTCGTTGCAGAACCACTTGCTGAACTCATTACGCCAGTCAACGAGCTGATCTTGGAACAGACTGGAACCGAAGCCCCATATCACTGAGAAAACGAAATAAATTTCATACCTGGAAAAAAAGCATTTGAAGTAACAACACAATAATTTATCTGCAAGTGAGTAAGCTCTTTGTTGAGATGGTTCTGAACCCGCAACGAAAGATGAGACTAAACATATAAAAAGATATAAAATATATAAACAAGTTGTAGACAATACAATGTGATCAATTTCCTCACCATTCTTTAGGACAGTCACTAGGCAGTAAGGTCTTGTTCAAAAAGCACTCGAGCAGATAGCAGCTGAGCTGTATTTGTTGCAGCTCTGTAAGCGGAGTGACTTTTTTGTACTTCTTACACGATTCTAGCAATGGCGGTATGTACTTGTCGAACATAACTGTTAACATAGCCTTCTCGGAGTCGTTATCTCTCGTTGTTTCTATCCATGATGCTACAAACCTGTTGAAAAATTTAATGAAATTATTATCTGAATCTACCATGAATGTATTTGTTCTTGATAATCTAAATTCTGTATTATGAATATATTCCTATGAAAATCATGATATCGTGATGGACGGCTCCCGCGAAGTACAAACCTCCGTGGACGTCTCCGACACATAGTAATTGTGTCAGTACTTACGGATTCCATCCTAAATCTTGTGGATTAATGTAGAGAATACCAGCTCGAGACACCGTAGCAGGAGTGGCCGTCCTCAAGGTAGCTATCTCAAACAGCAGTCGCATTGATTTAGTCAAAGCAATTCGTTCATTACTGGCCAGCGTCAGCACCTTGAAAGAATTACGTATAATAAATAAAAGTAAGTAAACCAAGTACATAATAATATGTATTTTTAAAGCATTAATAGGCTGTAACCAACTTTATTGTCGTCCATCAAAGTATTTAAGCTTTCAATCCACATAGGATCGATATCCCCATCAAGTACGATCCACTTTGGACCATCTCCGGGCATATTAGCCATATCGCGCATAATCGTGGAGAACAAGCCGTCCTTCCACTCTCGAGTGGCAGGGTTTATAATACCGAACAATTCATCATTAGTCACGGCTTTAGGATCAAGGTCATTGTAAAACGGCTTCATTTTCAACATGTAGTAAGTCCTATTGAGACACTGCCACACCATAGACTTGCCAGTCCCTGCAAATCCATTGATAAAGACCGAGTGTCTCACAGCAAACAGTTCCACTAGTTGCACCATCTGAAATATAACATTAAGTACTGAAAATAAGGTCACGAATTCTGGGGGAAAAAACTACTAATATTTTAATTTACCTTTAAAATAAAACCAGGTTCTGGCTGAAGCTTCATAGACAGAGCTCCATCTATCAAGCATTTTTCAAAATCCAAGTCACGCTTTCTGGGTACATCAAGTGCCGGGAATAAGTCACCGATCAATCCCATAAAAACAGGCAAATCATCTGTCACGATTTTAGGGATGTTAAAATCTCTCAGCGCTCTCATTAGCACTTGGTCCTCTGGTCTTAGGCGGTCACCTCGCTAAGAAGACAAAGGGTTTATGTCTAAGTGTTCAACTATCCTGGGCTTCGTATGTATTCAATCAAAGATCTCAAGATATTTTTTCACTCGAAAGTATCTATCTGACTGGGGATCTATTATGTACCATCTTCAGATACTATTATACGGATTAAATCTGTGGAAAAATTTACCTTCAAAGAGCCGGCGACCACCAACACAGATTTGATGGCCCTAAGCCCCCAATCGTAGTGGTCTTGTTTAGACAGCAGCTCACGACACAGCGTATATAGAGTGATGAATTTTCGTGCTAGCAGGCGAGCGTCTTGAAACCCTTCGGCCACCAACATGATCTCGCAGATCAACTCGAAATCCGGTACTACCATGGCGCATGGCCTGTCACATAGTGGAAGTTGTAATTAGCAATCGTTATAAGTATATTCCAGAACTCGGCCTGCAGAGTTAAAAGTATAGGTAGGTAGAAAGGCTTTGGTCTTTCTTTACGTATTTGTTGTTTTTCTTGAATTATTTAGAGTCACTTTTTCGAAAGATTTTATATTTTTATGGATAGTAGAACACCAAGTCGAGCTATGTGAAACGAGCCTTTCCCAACCTGCAGTATTAGTATAGTTTTTTTTCTTACTAGCACTTCGCGGCGACTTCTGCCGCGTACTGCGTAGACTTCGTATTTTCTACTACAAAATTTAAAACCTGACTACTTAGTTAGTCTAGTGGTCGCTAGCGCTACTGCTGAGCATGAGGTCCTGTCCAACTCCTGTCCAACAAATTAGAGAAACAATGGCAAAACATTAACGTTGTGATTACACTGCCAGCTTCTTACGAATGTGCTCGCGAACTTTTATTTTAAGGATGATGGGTTGGTTGCCATCCTGAATTCCAGGTGGAACGCATTCCACAGAGAGATACACTGAACGAAGAAGGAAGAATGAATAAAGTCTGTACCGTGAGTGAGACACTGAAGAAGGCGATTATTTGATGAACGGAGATTTTTATTGTGGTTTGCACAAATGTACTGAAAGTAAGGGTCTAGTTAACTAAGAGAAGTGGGAGAGTCAAGAAATGGAACAAGGTGGTCAATGCCCTTTGCTCTATGCGCTGGCGTATGGTACCCACTTTAGAAGCGACCAATGCGCAGAGTCATGATCATACTTACCCAGATTGAAAACAAATCGTATGCAGTAATTGAGAAGACGGTCAAGTTTGTCGAGGAGATCTGCATTAACACCACTGCACACATCACCATAATCGATGATAGGGAAAATTAAGGATAGCACAAGTATTGTCTTCGTGCCCATTGATAAAAAAGATTCAGTCGGTACAGAGCCCGCAGCGTTCCTTCTGGCTGAGCACACCAGTTCAGGGTACTATAAATGTGTATATAAATGTACGCACTATAAATGTGTGTGTGCCTAGGTTCTTCAAATCAGTACTAAATGTAACGATCGTACTATTGAAGAGAACTTGTGGCAAGGTTGTACAATCCACCTTACTCATACTCTGAGAATTACCGATGATGATTATTTGACACTTATTAGGGTTTACTGCTACTCCAAATCTATCACACCACGTTTTTATGACTATCAAGTCTAGGGACTTGATAGTCATAAAAACGTGGTGTGATGCACACCAGCATAATGGAGAATCCTCAACATGAACGTACTACCGACGTTTCTGAAGGTTAGAGGAGAACCATTCCAGTCCCTCGAGAGATCATAACACAGGATAGAATAGCTAACAGGATGTCGTGAGTGACGGTATTAAAGGCATTCGAGAAATTCACAAACACTAGTGTAGTAACTTTGGTGTCTTCCAGTCCTGCCAGTAACTGGAGGACGGAAACAGTACTGTGCCCAAGCCTGAACCCAGATTGAAGAGGGCTAATGAGTGAGTTAAGATGAAGAACATTAGAGAATTGTTTGTGGAGGCCTCGAGGACTTTGGATAGGAAGGGAAGGATTGAAATGGGGCGAAAGTGGGTAGAAAGAGAGGGGTTACAAACCTTACGTAGTGGACGAACATAGGCTCTGTGCACTATAGGGAAGGGAATATTCCGGAGTATAGGAATTTTTTACAATGGGTAACCGCGGGTAGGGGATGATCCAGAATAGTATGATCATACCACGGGTAATAGTGTCACATCCCATCGCTTTTGATTGAATAGATATAATGATCTTTTTGATCTCTCCCGTTTCAACTGGGATGAAACTAAAAGGAGTAATATAAGGACTCATTAAACCAGAAATTAGGAACAGAGTTTGTTGTTTAGTTAGACGATCCATGGTAGAAACAGCGGAGAAATGACGGTTGAAGTCGTCCAGGTCAATTGAATTAGGAAGGTCTAGAAGACACGCACAATGGTCCATTTGAAGGACTAAGTGCGGAAACTAAATCCATGACATAAAACATAGATGCCGCCGGTTTGCCGATACCAAGAGTTCCAGGAAATATCGAAATATCGGCAGAAGAGAAAGAATTTATAATAATATTTATAATGTGGCAGCGTTTAGCATTGCTTATCATCTGATTACATCTATTCCTTGCAGCTTTACATAGTGCCCACTTCTCATCAGTACAACCCCTTTCAAATTTACGGAACGCGCGGTCCCTACGTCGCATGGCCCTCTGTGTTCCTCTTGCCATCCATGGTACAAATGGGCGTTTTACATTCACTTTTTTGACGGGAGCATGGATTTCGGGTAACCACAACATCATTGAAGATCCCAACCTTGTTGTCAACGGAAATGGCTGCTTTCATAACATTTTTGACTAAGTACTAATTTTTAGATACAAAATGTTGTTGTTGGTCAAAAAAAGTTTGCATATCTATACTAATGTTAGGATCCTCCTGTGCTCATGGCTCTCTCTGGTTTGGGGCCCCCTCTGGCTGGGGAACACTCATTTTTTCATTTTAAATTACAACAAAACGATTTGCCTAAACTCACCTGAAGAGAGCTTTCAAGTTCTCTGGCAACTCAGTCCTGCCCGCGTAACCGGGGTTCATCGTAATGAACATACCAATGGTGGGTATCAGAATGATGAATTCTCCCATGAAGTCGAACTTCTTTTTCTTAGCCTTAATGGCATCCAGCACACTCTTCACTTGCACTGACACCACAGACAACACCTCCACTGAGATTCTGTTGAACTCGTCGAAGCAGCCCCATGCGCCAGTTTGACATAGACCTTCATTAAAACGCAAAAAGTTACAGTTTAGAATGCCTTACATATTTAAAAATGTGGCAATTACAAATACTGTGAGGAAGAAAATAAGGAGTGCTGCGTCACCGATCCCAAATAAATTGTGATAAAGCAGAAGGATTATCATAATCCAAAAAGATTACGAGTATGGACACAATAATAAATGTAATTCAATTAAAGTAATTAAAACAAAACCTTTATAAATATTGCCGCAGGACTTGTAGTCCATTTGTTCTGAACAGTTGAACACATAGACCATGATGCCCAGAGCTCTGCCCAAATCCTTCGTGGTTTCCGTCTTTCCGGTACCAGCTGGACCGGCGGGGGCTCCACCCATTACCAGATGAAGGCTCTGTGAAACCGAACGCAACAAATTACGGATAAATATTTGAATATACTTACAGAGGGCTGCATGAAATCAAAATATTTTATGATTTTTTTAAGGGTTTGCGCACTCTATACCGTAAAATGAAAGTTCATTGAAAAATGAAGTCAAAAGTCAACTCAAATTCTTCAATCCATTCTTCAGTTACCTATGGAAGCTGCCCCAGCATTTTGCAGCAAAGTGAGCGTGACCATGAGACGTAATCGCTTGACCTAGAGTAGAAAGTTTATTGTTTAATGCACCCCCCAGTCACAATATAAATATGGTTATATTTATATGGATATATTTCGCAGCTCCATCTTGGATTTATATTTTGACTTCACTGTTGGCTCGAAAACCTTGAAATCGACACACATGACGAAAAATTTAAAAAGCATTCGCATTCACATGTATGAACCCTTTTTTGCGTGACGAGTTCTACCATTAGTCAACCTCAAACGCAAGCCGCGTTAAAGAACTTCATTACAATAAAACACTTTTCAATTTTACAAACATTAAGAGTGACAACCCTAACGCTCCAATAGAGCGTAGGTAATTATTTAAACAAATTGGCCTAGTTTCCATACTGTCCATATCACAGTGCGGCACCCGTCTCACTCCTACGCTCACACTCACCCAGCCAGCAGCCGGTCGATTCTGTAAAAATCTCACCGTGAAAACTTAGGTGAAGTGAGTTTGTTTTTGCTAGGAATTGACACTATTGACAGCTCACTCCACGCTCACTTCGCCTAAATTTTCACGGTGAGATTTTTACCGAATAGCTCCGCTGTACACAGGACTGAGCGCGAAAGTGGCGGCCTACGATTTTTGTACGTAAGCTGGTGCGATTATTGGCGACACGCGACGTAGTTGTTGTTGCGTTATCCAGGTGTATCTATATCTGTGGTCCATATTTATTTTGTGCCCCAGTGTACTAAGTGTATTGTGAAGATGGAAACGGACGTCTGAAAATGCGATTCCACCGAAGCAGACGATCCTGCAACAACGACCACGGGAAAGATGTTGCCGCGCAGACTCGCGAATACATAGTGCAGTACTTTCACTTACTTTACCTCTGGTTTTAAAGCACTGTCAAAATCACAATGATCTTTATCATCGCTGCAATAAGGTTGTTGGTAGGTTCGTCTGAAGTAAAAAAAACTGGCCAAAAGCGCGTCGAGCCCACATAATTAAGATTTCAAACCAAAATTCACTGAAATTGGAGCGGAAAGGGAACGATCGCTGGCCTGCCAAACATAGCTACTGTAATGTGAGAAACAACAGAAGCTGTGCATGGGGACAGGTGGTAGATGCATGCAACTAAATGCGCTGCCATATTATGCAAGTCTACAAGCAAGCATGGAAGGCAAGCAAGGGGTGGCAAGGGGTGTAATGTGTGTATTACCTGCGTCAATGTGATATAACAGCGATCAGTCAGTGGCGTGATTACAAGCCGAGGCGTGTTTCCAAGGTATTCGTAATCATACAAAAACTGTGCGTCACATATATTCGCGAAACAATTGCCCAAATTGAGATCCCAGCGATGCCTGAAAAAGGTGCGATCGACTTTTATAAAATATGAATTGATCGTTTTTCTGACAAGTCTTATATATCTACCTAAACCAGTGGATAAGAATTAATGGCGACAACTACAAAATAAATCTAATCTAGATAGAATCTCACAGGAACCTAAAGGTTATTTTATCATTGTCATAAACATCTAAGACACATTTTATTTACCACTAAAACGACACATAAAATAAGTACCTACCTCAGCTGGCTCTGCCACTGGAAAGCATTAGAAGTTTCCACCTTAGCGACGATAAGCTTAGCGACCACGTCCCTAGAGTGTACATCGATGGTACAGATGGTCATAATCTTCTGTCGGTCGCCGACTGTCAGGTCGCCCAGTAGCAACATTATCAACGAACTTAACTGGGAGATTTGTTTCTTCTGGTAATCTTTCAATGCATTCTCGTAACCTAAAAGTTTCTAATTGATAACATTTGAGGAATTCAGGTCCATAGCAGACATAATATTATCGGTGATTTGGCGCGTGCATAAAAGCTACGCCGCCTTTTAGCGGCTCTTTGCGTTTGGGTCTCGGTAAAATAAATGCCGTATTACGCAGATGGCAGATCAGATGTCACTAAAATCAACTGACATCCAAATGAGTGCGGAGTAGCTATAGCTTTCCAAGCGTATATCGCTATTCGTCGATGCTACAAGTATCGAGTCTGCCATAGCCCTCATAAACATTGTACACCCGGTGGAACGATATCCCCCTTACAAGTAACCTCTAGGTAAGTTGGGCTCTCTATGATTACTGACTGTACACAAAGTACACGGAAATGTTTCGTACCTTCTTCAAGTTTTTCAAAAGCCTGGTTAGTCTCAGTGGTCCACCAAATCTGGGTTCCGACGAGGGCAGGCTGCGCGGGCCAGTCAAAAACCCACTCTTCTCGCGCCTTGTCCTCATACGACTTGACGGAGTGCTCGAAGATATCACGAAGAGTATACCGCATGCAGTCTGTCACTCGGTTCAACCAAGTTTCCACCTGGTACACCATTTTATATTTTATAAGTTTTTACAGAGATAACGTAACCTAAACTTATCATGTGATGCGAATAATAGGTTAGGGAAACTCTCATCTAAAGAAAAAGTAATGAACTATCAACAAAAACAAGCAACCGTTATATAAGTTTGTATTACACATTGCACCTATGTTTTATTGTATTTTATTGAAAGACATACCTACCAACCGTTTCAATAATATTTCAGTTGAATATAATATTAAGATGAAAATGGCTACATAAATAAATGAGAACCTTCCCAGAACAGTCGCAACAGGGTGCTTTAAAAGGCACATGTTCCTCGTTCTCCTTGGATATCATCTCGTAGGCTTGCTTGCTGGTCGCGTTGGGGAACACGAGTACAGCTAGATTGTCATACAACTTCGTCAAGTGCCGCGAAACCGCTGGCGGGTTGTTGCCGTTCGACAGGATATCTGACAACCATAACGTTTATTTATATCAGGAAAAAAAACAGATTTTCAAATAAGTATTTATGAAATAATTATTGTTACCAAGCAAATCTGCAGAAGACACGAAGTAAAAGCGAGGATAAGCCAGTCGCTTTGTCTCGAGATAATTGTTTAGCGCCTTCTCGCACAGATTGAGTGCAGACATCAGATCCTCAAGTTTCTCTTGCAGATGCGGTTTGTTGGTGGCTTCTATCACGTTTGGAGTCGTTGCGATATCTTTTAGCATTTCCTACGACGAAATTATTGCTATCATGAATAACTTTATTTAAAGAAATTATGCGAAATAGACCTAATAAAGGTAATTAATGTAGATACCTTAAAATCAGTGTCTATACGATCAAACCTCTTGGAATCCTCAGGTAGTTGCGCGCGAATATCGTCGGATCCAACGAAAATACTTTCCAAGTACTGCCATTTACGTTGTACTTCGAACCATAGTGCGATCACAGCGTCGGCAGTGCCTAGTTTCTTCTGCCATTCTGTCACCTCCATTTCAAAGAAGCCAACGAACTTGGATGACATCATATTTTGTACTTGATTCTATAAAAAATGCAAGAAAAAAACCGCTAGGTTATAAGACACTATTCAAAAAAAAAATGTTATTACAAGGTGGCAGACATCGACGCGCAAACCGTAAACATGGATTCAGTATAGAAATGTTACTCCTACGACTATAAAAAAAAATTTGCTGCTTCATAGAAAAGTGCAATACCTACGATGTCAAAATGTATAGAAGAACAAATAATTTTTTTAATAACCGACGAAAAATTTCAACACATGGGCGTGCGTTGCGAGTCTGACCCTGTATGAGTAAGAATTGGTGGATCACCTGGTTATCTTCCAGGGTCTCTACAAGTTCCTCACTAGCTTTTGGTATTTTGATTCCAGTTCTATCATGTATACCGTAATCGAACTCCATAACAGCCCAGGTTGCCTCCAACTCCCTAAAAATTGTATATTTTTTTAACAAATTCAAAGCAAAGATACTTACAACAGTCAATCTTTGTCCATGGTAACAGTTTGAGTTTGACTGTGTCTTTATTTCGTAGCAGTAAGGGGTTTCGTAGGTCAGTTACTACATACCGACATCTGCATGTGTACTAATATAGTCAGCCTATAATGTTTCACTGTTGGGACACAGGCCGCCTCTCGGTGAGCGGTAATGAATGAGCCGTAATCCACCTCACAGGCCCAGTGCGGGTTGGTGGATGTCACATGTCTTCAAAATTTTGGTTTTAGGACATGCCGGTTTCCTCACGACGTTTTCTTACCTACTATTCTATAGGGCATTATTTGAGAAACACGCATCCGTTAGGCTGCAGGTAAACAACGCGAAAACGATTATAGTTCTTTTTTTGGGTTTTTACGTTAATTAAAGTAATGTTTCTTTCCAAAAATCTGAATTAGTTTAAGTAACTCAAACATGACGGGTAGAATATAACGGGTGGCTGTTAAAGTGAATGGACATACTTGAGAGTTTTCTCCATAGCACTTTCTTTGACAGATTTATCAACAATAGTTTTAACTTCTTCTTCATACTTATGTAGGTTTAGTGCTAGCAAGTCTGCCAGTGTCGTGTCATCATCGATGTGGAACTTAACCTGAAGAAAATCTCAGTTTTATTCTACTTACTAAATCGCTAAGTTACAAAGTTGCGAGGGATATTCTTTATTTAAAGCCAAACCTTAATATGTTAATATACTAATTGAAGTAGGAATTCTCTTTTATTCGTTAATTAAATGTTTTATCGATAACACTGCAATAATGTAACCAAAACAAACTTAAGTAGGTAGGTATAGCAAGTGCAATAATTAAAACCATCAGTAAAGTTCCTACCTTATTATTATCCGTATAACCAATCTATATACACTAACAAATGATATTATCTATATAAATTATATTATATCTACAAATCAAATCTAAATAATGAATTCTGATAATATTATTGGATGATGCGGGAATCTCTGCTGCGACGAATTTGTGTCAGTCTTCAGTTGGAAACCCTTCTGCTTCATTTCTTTCATTGAGTACGATCTATTCAATCTAAACGTACTGATTCTATTTCCTTCTTGTAACTTAGTTCTTCTGTAGTCTTGTATTTGTTGATATTTGCCATATTCTGATTTGATTCCATTGTGAATTGTATTACTATTATTTTCTACATCTACATCAACAGGTGATTCGTCTAATGATCTGAAGTCATTTATAATTGCGTCTAAATTTGTACTGGATGTATTATTATTTGAGGACGATGAGATATGAGAGTGCTTTGTTTTGATGTTCATGACGTGCGAGTGAACCGCTCTCTAAATAAAATGAAAACATATATTTAAATATTTACAGAACAAAATAAACAACATGCTTATACAACAACGACACGGGGACGACAATACGACAATAAATTAAACTGCGTATTTCTAAGGACGTTCCCAGTCTGCATACGAAAATTCATTCAAAGATATCCAATAGTTTAGTCACTAGGTATAGCTAGTCAAAGATTGGCAAAACCTTTAGCCGGCTCATCATTGCTATTTAGTTTATTTTTAAAAATCACTGTTTTAATTTCAGTGCTAGGATTTAGTTGATAGTTCCAAAATACTCTTATGCAGTAGTATGACCAGTTTTTTCATTTATTGTCGTATTGTGGTCTCCACATTGCATAATATCCACTTTACCTTAGTTGCCATCATAAGTTCTAGCCAATGCCTATCTTTGATAGCTGGATTCTGTAGATCAGTGACGGCCCTTAATGACGTCATCAAGTTCTTTATTGTAGATTCTATTGCTATGTAGGGCTCCCTGCGATAAAAGTATATTGTAGGTAAAGGTAACAGTAAAAAAACATTGGAATGACGGAACATTGACATCATTTCAGACGACGTTGCTGGACAATACTGGACGCTGGCCTTCCCTAAGCATTGCCAAAATTATGCGTCCTGTTCTTCCCAGATGTAACGCGATGTACTCGCGACCTTTACCTTGTCGTATACAGCATGTGTCAGAAAGGTGTGGTCAAAATTAAGGATATTGTACAAACCAACAAACTGAACAACTTTCGCCATGAGACCAGAATTGTTCAGTTTGATGGTCTTTATTTTGATTTCACCTTTCTGATACAAATTGTACCTATAAGATGGATTGTAGAATAGTTTATGCATGCATGGAATTTTTTGTCTTTTTCGATGTATCGAAGATACCTTGTACTTGTTCTACACACATAACAATCATGACCGCTTACCATGTTCTCATTTCCTTGTCCAGCTGTCGCAGATCTTTGGTGAATCGCTTACATTCCTGGTCCATGCCATCGGCGTCAATCTTCTTCCATGGGGACTTCTTCCAGAACTCGATAGTACCCATCACCAAGTAGTAATAGTCCCACAATTGCTGTTAAAAAATGTAAAGCCTTGTGTTCATTGGGAGACAAAATTACGTAACATTTATTTAGCAACATTTTTTT
Source organism: Luperina nickerlii (assembly GCA_963855955.1). Lineage (NCBI taxonomy): Eukaryota > Metazoa > Arthropoda > Insecta > Lepidoptera > Noctuidae > Luperina > Luperina nickerlii. Next base: position 9,291,633 of record OY979680.1, read on the forward strand.
GTCGAAAATATGTATGTTGCTGGCAACATTGAATGTTGCAGTATTCTCGGAAACGTGCTTTAGATATTAGTATTCATAAAATGCAAAGAACGCACAACATTTGATACTGCATAAAACAATATTGCGCAATTGCGACATTGTTTGTAATGAATTTCAAAAGTCAATGTTAGTCAAGCAATACAACAAAGTCATCAAGCAGGTACTAGTTTTTCAGCTAACAGTTTTCTTGCAAGGCTTACCTTAGAAAGTTTCAGTTCCCGCCTGCATTGTTTCAGGCTCTTCTCATCTGGAGGCTGGATGTCGAACAGGCCGCATGACAACTTCAGAGCTTCCAGTACATCTTCAAAACCTAAAAGCTCCTGGTGGACCTTGTCGACACTCCTGTATGGTTCTTTGCATGACTCGAAGAACATCTACAGGAAAGATCAAAGTATTTGATAGTAGTATTTGCCTGCGTCTGAGCCCGCGTGGAAGTTCGGAAGTTATCCCACAGAAACGTACTACCGAGTTAAAATGCCACACAATACATAAATAACTACTTATACCTAATGTATGTTCAATAAATAATTTTTACATTATCAATAGTGTCACGGATTCAGTTATGATCAACATTTAACGTGAAATACTGCAACAATTTGCAGGAAACGCGAATTTTTGAATTTTACGGGTTACATTGAAGGCAGGATCACACCCCCGCCGCGAAACGACAGTAGTTCCACCATCAGTTGTAGAACAAGCGAAACAAGCGAAACTGCCTGTTCTGTACGTTAGAACAGGCAGTTTCGCTTTAGTTATGATTCTATCTTTTTCCCACGTGATTTAGCTGATCTGCTCAGAAACCGGTTACACCTCCGCGCTCAGCCCGCCATTTTGTTGCTATGCTTTTTTTCGCACGTAGGTGTCTATGGCCACAGTATAAAATAGCTAAATAACACTTAGCAATTCATACTCATTGGCAATTTCATTGAATCGGTACGGAATGCGCGTAGCAACGTCCTCTCCGTTACTACACATATTTCGTAGTGACGATACCGCCCAAAGTCTTCAGCACTCCGTTCAAAAGTACTAGGCTGCCAGTAACATGAAGGGGTTGCGATTTCACTAAGCATGGAAAACCGCGAAAAGCTGCACAACTACATAGACACGGACCACCCCTCCATCACTGTACACACACTCCAATCTAAAAAGGGTATGCCATCAAACAAGTAGGACAGAGTGATCGGTTTGACCATTGAATGAGCGTGACAACCAGTAAATCGGCAGCTAAGTACAAAATCGTACTTATATTTTAACTCCCGAAAGCAGGTTGCATAATTGTGTGTGTAGTTTAATGCGCTGTGTGCGTGAAGGCGGCTCGTTCAAAACTGAGCACCCTAAGTCCCGTCTGGTTTTATCGACACCGGATGTGCGTCCGCAGTCAAATTGTAAAATAAACGGGTAGAGTAATAAATATAAAAAAAGTCCAAAAATTTGGCACGCAAGTTTTATCTAACTTAAATTTTCATTCATAATTCGTTTTTATAACCAAACTATCAATATTATTAATATGTAATAATCATTATTCTGTTCACATTTTTTTAAGAAGTTAATCGGCAATCTGATTACTGAATACGTCATGTAGATTCAATTCGTCCTTACATCAAGCGTAGCCCGTAGAAGCGTACGTAGCACTGTAGGGTAGAACCGTAGCAATGTAGCATGCAGCACGAATTACCAGGATAGCAGAAAATTAAGAGGGCTGCTATTAGTACATTTTCGGAACGCTACCCTCAGTCGCTAAGTGACGTCACCAATGACGTAATATTGCGGGAATTTTCAGTATTCCCGTAAAAAGTACTAGGATAGGATAAATAACAAGAACATGTAGCTCCCGTGTGTCAGTGGACGTAATGAGGGGCGGAACATGTGAGGGTGAGGGTGCCTAGTGTATTTCTGTTTCATATTATTGGGCGGCGGGTATATTGTTGGAGAGTGACAGAAGAGCACATTTGTATATAAAGCAGTGTGCAAAAGGCATGAAACAATAGGCTGTGATTGTTGTTCATGTTAGGCGGAAAAACCATGAGTTTACAACCACGGAGAAAAATTAATATTAACTAACGTAATAAACAATAATCAGTACCTATTGCCATACAACGTGGCAATGCGGAGAGCCTTTATAGGCACTTTTCCTGTTGACAACGATGCTGAAGAATTTTTTGATGCCGATTCCTTCCTTTTCATATACTTGTTGCACATATTATTATTATTTTAAGACTGTTTGCTTTTCAATTACGTTAATATGATTCAGCAACATAAAACACTAATGACATTTTTTGCTTGCGCTAAAAGCCACTATTTCATTCATAACCGCAGGAATAGCAGCAAAATTTAACCACAAGAGTAAACAAAACAGTTGAATAAGCAACAGGGACTAAAATAGCTCTTTAATCATAGGGCTAAAAGTGATTTGAAAAAATGTGGATATTGTTAGTAAAAGTTCCAATCACCAAGAGATCAATCACAAACATTGTATGAACAAGTAACAAGCTGTATCATAAAGTAAAACGCGCGAGCCAAATAAAAAATAAAAGTTTGTGAAAAAATAAAAAACGCGCGAAAAGCATTCTGCCTACCTTTGTAATTGTTTACTGAAATTAGGATTTTACTTAGTTTCATAAAAAATGAGTAAGTATTCCTCAAGTAATTGTATGTAAATAAATAAACGTACTATTCTTATTCATAAGTTGCACTTACTTATTTTTTCGTAGAGTGTGATAAAAAGTAGTATCCACCTCGGGAGAAACACTATTTTAAGATCAAGTGAGGTACTTTGATTTCCTCACTTCGCTCAGGATTCTACTTTAGAACCCCTCGATGCGCTCGGGATTCTACTCTAAAATCTTCGCTGCGCTCTGGATTCAAAGAAACACTCTCGCCTTCAAAATAGTTGTTTCCTCCCTTGGCAAACAATCTACTATTAATTAAATGACATTTAAATTGCTAGGAAAATCGTTATCGCCGATATTGTAGCCACTTTTCATGCGTATCTAATATTTTTAAGATCCAGGCCCTGATTTTGAATTAGCCTCTTTTTGAACACGGACCAAGGATTCGGCGTTACGACAGTCGTAGCATCTCTATCGTGACGTGGTCACGACCGTAACCGTACGGAAAGCTTCAGGAATCCGAGCGAAGTTACTAGGGTAATATAAACTGAAGGCTGATTATTATGATATTACAGGCTGTCGCTGAAAATCAGCGTCTAGCTCTGTTTTGTGCACACATACACATCATTTGCTAACCAATGGTTGTTTTGCGTGAAATGTAAATGTGACGCATATTCTATATCTATGGTTTTGTTTTTTGTTTTGGTAAGTTTTCTTGTTTTCTTTATTAACCAAACTGGCAGGAGTAGCTTGTTTATTATCTTTTTTTTTCCTGGACCCAGAAATTAAAAGCAGCACATAGACGTAGGTAAGCTTAGTGATCATCTAGCTATCTGAAACTGAAAATATAAAGAATACTCTGATCGTCCGCATTTACCTCCTTGTTCTTGAACTGTTCCCTGTACATGGTGAGCCGCAGGTTGATAAGCGCCACCCGTTTGGCGATGAGTGCTGCCTGTGCAGCCTGCAGAGGCGCCACCGTGTTCTTCATCACAGTCGCTTGTTTCACCAAGTTGCGCCATCTCTCGGGCAACACGTCCAGCTAAACAGTCATTGGTTGAAGAAAATAATGATTTAGGGAATATCAGGTAGGGTTCAAAACAAGCAGTTTAAAAAAAAGAGCCATCGCAGTACGCTTGGCAGATGTGAAACATTGAAACTATTTTCAAGTATAGAAAATATGCATGAGGATGTTTAAAAGGAAAAATATGTGACATAATCAAACAAAATATTCCTTTTTTTTATTGCTGTTGGATGTTGGCTGTCGGCCGCGTCGCCATTCATACAGTCGGTCTGACCCGCCAAATTAGAAGTTTCACAACAAAAATTTAGTTTTTAGCGGAATTAGTAAGTTTGCTGTTCTTGAAGTTTTTACCAAAGTGGTGCGAAAATAAGTTTCAGTCCAGTGCCAAATACTTAATGTAAATTATAACGATATTTTGTACAGAATACTTAGATAATTTGCTTACCAATGTGTGTACAGAGTACTGATGTTTTTTCTCACCCTATGGTATCCAGTAAGCATTAAATTTATAAACAAAATCAATGAGGTATTATTATGTTCATTCAAGGAAAAGTCTATATCTAACACACAAAATGATTATGAGCAGATTAGCTTTATCCTTATATCTGGGTCTCCTTCTTATGATAATCGTGAGGCACCTTTTATTTGCACGATTTTTTCCAAAACTAAATAGAGATACACTAAGTAGCAGTATATTCATGTCATACCTGTTCATAAGTTTCCTCAGGGAAGTCAACGCCGTACTCCTTGAGCACGTCTATGATATCTCTAAGCGGCTCAAACATATGGTCGGTATCGGCGTCCATCTTAGCCTTAACCTCGTTAAGAACTCCCATCACTTTCAGCAGACCTTCGTAGTCATCCTCAGCTAGTTCCACTGCCAACTCTTTGGAAGCATAAGCTATGAACTCCTCCAGATCATCCAACCTATAAAATTCAAGCGATTGATTGACTAAAAAATTGCCGACATCAGCACAGGATGGGGTTGAGGCAGTGCTTGCAAAAAATATTTCAGAAACGTTTATGAAATGTTTCTAAATGGTTGCAGATTCCTTCTCAGTTTAGAATCTGGCTCCTCCCAAAAATTTTATATAGTGGAAAAATAAATCTAGAATTAAGGATATATACTAGGGTTCCCATAGTATTCTTAGGGTCCCGTACCACAAAAGGAAAAACGGAACCCTTATGATCACTTCGTTGTACGTCTGTCCGTCAAGACCCTTTTTCTCAGGAACGCGTGGAGTTATTAAATTAAAATTAGATAATATCAAATACTCAGGGCTGCAATCCCGTGAAGCAGTGAAAAAAATCAAATTTCTAAGTCAACACAATCAAAAGATACAGGCGCTTATGTTCCGTTTATGCCGCATATTTTGACACTCGCATAGGAATCAAAACCTATAGGGTACTTACTTCCCGTTGACATAGAATCATGAAATTTGGCGAGAAGCAATTTCATGTAGCACAAGTAAAGGAAAAAATCCGAAAACCGTAAATTTGTAATTTACAAACCTGCAAATTTGTACGGAACCCTCTGTGCGCGAGTCCGACGCGCACTTGACCAGTCTTTTCATGTTTTTCGTTTTGAATTGTATTTAAAATCAAAAGTAGTGTAGATGTAATAAAAACACGTCGCACTATCAAGCTATACATTTCCAGTATTTCCAGTATAAGCTGACTTCTCATTGTACGAAAAGCCTATACAGTGCAAGGTCAGCTAAAACTGGAAATGTATAACTTAATGTGTCGTCGTGTGTACTATTGAACGCAAATACTAATTAGAACTCACTTTTTATGCACTTGTTGTTTTAAATCCTCTTTATAGAGGTTGCTCCACTTGCATATGATATTCATGATGGCTTGGTTTAGCCGCTTCAAGTCTAAGTTCAACCAACCGTTGACAAGATACGATGTAGGCAGCGCCGCAACTTCATCGTACAATGCATTGTACTTGTCTATCTATAAAACTTCATACATTTGAACAACTAAAAGGCTGAATGGACCATGGAAATGTCATTTCATTCATATTTCCATGACTCATATAAAAATCTATTTAATGTAGGTAAGTCAAACAATCACCATTTCCCATACAGGGTGCCGTGGACATCGACGGGCAACCTGTTACCATGGATTCAGATTTAGTACATGATTTTGAAGCCCCGTGCGTTAAAATTTTCAAAGGTTATTAAAAAAAAATTGCTGTTCCATACATTTTATATACCGCGTAGTTATTGCACTTATCTATGAAACAGCTGACTACGGAAAAAATCTCCGCTAGGTCTAGAATCATGTGCTGGATTCATAGTAGGTATCAGTTCACGCGTCAATGACCCTACCACCCTGTATGGACAATGGTGATTGTTTGACTTTTACATTAAACGGTTTTTGGCTTCGTCCGAGAACTTATAGACAATGGCAAACAATGCCTTCTGTTATTTATAAGTTCCAAATAGACATGTCGTTACCTCTGCCTGATACTGTTCTAGTGTAGGTTTTTGCTCCGGAGGATCACACTGGTTCTCATATCTATACTTATCAAACTCTTCAGGCGTTATGAAACGGCCATACTTTAAGAAAGCTGCTAGAACTTCTTGTCTGTCTTCCTCCCATAAAGGTCGGTATTTGTCATATTTCTGAGGAAATACAAATTTGATCAAAACGTAGAATTAATTCCATTACAAATACGTACTGCATACTTCAAAAATTATTAACATTAGCAAAGATCAGAAGACAGATACTTACCGTCACATACCCGATTATATCGTTGATACTATTTTCAATTCGCTTCAACATTTCATGGTACAGATCAATCATACCGTTTTCTTCAATTAAATCGTCTACAATAGCAATCACAGAGTTCTAAATATGGCCAATATCCCATTAGTGCATAACGTCCGATATATCGGACTTCAATAATATGTTTATATTATGAGTTACAATTTTTATTTTTAAAGTTTATCATTATAAGATAGTAGTTTATTATATTTACTCTTATGACAACGCTGCCAATATGAAATCAAACAACGCGACTGCGCGACAGCTGTCAGTTTTCAAAATGGCGGGAAACGGTCAAGATTCTTCGCGGCGAAGGTAAAAGAATTTGAGTTTCTTTTTATATATTGTTTGGTAATTGGTGTAAAAAACTGATATTTTTATTGCTAAACTATCATACTATTTATTTACAATATTCTTTTTACGTAACCACTGTTATTTTGTATGCTTTGCTGGTGAATTTTGTACTGTCCGATATATCGCACGCTATGCACAGCGGGTACTGTATGTGGTGTTGTTGAATTGTTACAGTTTGCAAGTGCATGAAATATTATCTGCTTTGGAGTGTGACGATGATGATAATTATACCGAAAATATAATTTATGTCGAACCCCCAATAGGGGTATTGAAGATGCAAATCAAGTTACTGATGAAGACAGTGACAAGTCCGATGAGGAGCATGGTGCGAACCTAAATCATTTAGGACGCAGATTGCTGCAAGCTGGCTGCGAATTGCAACGTTTTTCGAGGTGATGGCACTGTTTCTACTCCATCGACGTCCACAGCCCTCGGGTCAAATACGCAATCGACGTTGAATAATAATTGTTCGTCAAGCGATAGTGAAGACGAAGGGCCTCTTTCTATTTTTAGTTCTCGTAACAAGTCGACAATTTCTGCTCTCCCGGCTAAAAAGAAAAAACCCACACACTGGAGAAAAGAGGAACCCGGTTTTATTTGTACTGAATTTCGTCCACAGCCACCATCAGATGAAAGTACAAAATGTCAAAATCCTTTGGAATACTTCAAACTATTTTTTCACCAAGATCTTATCAAACATTGTCAAACTAACGAATCTGTATGCTTTGCAAAAGAATAAACCTTTGATGGTAACGGAAGACAAAATCTACGTTATTTTAGGAGCAATGCTGTTATCGAGCTATAATAAATACCGAACGGCGGTGTGCAAACCAATGTGGAGGGAAAAGTAAATTTCAATGTCAGAAATGTGACGTGGGCCTTCATCCGAAATGCCATATGGCATATCATGTCATACATTAAAATATAGTTCTTTTCTTTTGTTTTCTACAATAAATGTTCACATACAATCCGTATTTTTATTGCAATCTATCTTTAACGTCAATTGTGTCCGCCCTGCATAGCGTCCGATTTATCGGACGGGCTATAAAATCTGAACTATCATAAAAACAAAGTATTTTATATCATATAATCGTCAAAGATACTCTAAATGATAATATCTAATAGTTATTATAACGAAAAAGGCAGAAACAAACTGTATGCACTAATGGGTTAATTGTTAAGGGGGAAGGGCCAGCCCGCAAAATTCTAATTTTCTTACGTTTTTGAAATTTGTAGGTCAGGTTTTATGTTGAACAAAATATGATTCGCGAGCGTAACAAGTATGTATTTAATGAATTAAAATCATCAATACAACCCTATATGTTTATATTTGTTGTATTGATGATTTATCAAAAAACTTACGAAAATTTAAATTTCGCAGGCTAGGTAGCCTGCGCCTCCCCCTTAAATGGTTAAACATATTGAATTACTTAAGGCTAAGGCACATTTGGGAGGGTCGCATCGGGGTTTATTGTATTAGAATGTGGTGCGCTACGACCCGATGCGGATATAATGCGCGCTAGCCTTAATTGTACAGAAAGATGTACCTTCATACGAAGCTATAGGAACGACGACTGGGTCTATCCTAGGGAACATTGTGGTCTGAAGAAACACATCTTTCATCATCTCCATCAACGTACAGAAGACCCCATCTTGTTCCATCACATCCAGGGACGGAGTGAAATGTAAGTCTGGAATGACGTAGATGCATTCACTTTTAACCAGATAAATCACTTGTTTTACTTATTTTTATTACATCCTAATTGGACAATCAAACTACCAGAGTGCAGTTTGAATTTACTAAGTTTTTTTTAAGAGTTCTTAAGAAAATCTTCTGCTGAAACCTTAGCTATGAATGTAGACAATAAGTAAATGTAAAGCACTGTTTTTGGATAAAAACTATTTAAAACACAACAATATCAGATAGTCGAACGGATACTAAAGTTATGTAGGTAAGATAGGTATTAGTACAGATAGGTGTTTCGTTTTGTTAAATTTTGTCTTGAGATACTGAAAACACTGAATTTATCATAATAAACAAACGGGCACATACTGCTAAAGTTATATCTAATAGTATACAGGGGTGTAAAAAGACCCATCACATAGCCGTCAACTAGGTACGCATTCTGTACATCAATTCATCAAACAAAGTAACATTGCACAAAAATAATTGCTGCGAAACGACTTTTTGCGGTAGTGCGCATTGTAAAATGCGAAAAACATGTGCTTATGGTGCATGTAACGGTACAGGGGTCGTGGAGGAATTTAAAGTTGTGAAATAAAATTAAAAATTTGTTTTAAAAGAAAAAGTTGGAATTTTGACCTTCAATATCTCCTTAACCAAAAGGGTCTCATGTATATGGTCCAGTACAAAAAAAAAATGACGGAGTACCTACAAATGACTCTCGGTTTCGTTAAGTGTCTTTTTACACCTGTTATATTGAGTATCAAAATGTATGACAGTAAACAAAGGCACGGACGCCAAGTCTGTGGATGAATTGTATGGCAGGAGTGTGGTTTTAACTTGTAAGCTTCCGTTAGCATGTACTCGTAGGTAAAATTCTACTTTTAGGTGATGGTTACCTGGGTCTCTCAGCTCTGCAATTACTTCCAGAAATGCCACTCTCGGTCCTTTTTCTAGGTCAGTATTTGTCTCAAACAAATCTAAACTAGTCTGCACAGCCTTCATTATTTGGCGAGAAACCTATAAATAAGGACCTTAGATATAAAATTATACACTAGCTTTTGCCCGCGGTTTCGATCGCTTGGGAAACCAAACTCTTTAAAACCTTCTTTTTGCAAAAATACAGTGCGTGCCACGTAAGAAGAGACTTGACACACCACGTGGTCTGACATGCGCAGAACACGATTTTAGGTATCTTTTTAGCGGTATGAGGTTTGAGTGCGGGACGGGACCGGACGTCAGAGGGGCGGCGGAAAGAGGCGGGTGAGGCGGGGTCAAGTCTCTTCTTACGTGGCACGCACTGTACATATAATGTGCCAACACTGTAATAGCGAATGATCAAAATGTTGTAATGTGTTTGTATGAACACTTATAATTATATATGTAGTTAGATTATTTAACAAGATTGTTTATTTTATTGGGTTTTTTATTCTAAGCTAATAAATCTTAATAATATAATCTATCTTCGACTTCGAATAAACAAACCCTTCGTGACAGACGGACGGAAATAACTACATAAGTATCTAATCTTATAAAAAGGTTCAGTCAGTTTTTAACACTTCGACGTAATAACAATAAAACTTCTATTGTGTCTCGTTCAGTGTCTTCAATGTGTTAAACGACTTCTTCTCGGAGAAGGTTCTCAATTCATCTGTATAAAAAACTTGTAAATGTTCATAAATCCGCTCTGGCAGGACGTTTCACCGACTACATTCTCCACTTTTCTTCCTCAGCAGCTGAGCTAGGCCAAATGCTCGAAGAACTGAGCCACGCCAGTCTTCAAGTCGAACTTACAATGAACATATCGAAATAAAAGCTGATGACGAACAGCACACTGAACGCAACATAGAAACTGGGGGTGTACACTGTACGGGTTGAATATGTCCATGAGTACATTTACTCCGGCCAAATAATATCCTTCCAGGCGAGACAGGACAAAGAAGTCGCTAGTCGCACAGAAAACTATTGGTTGATGAAACATCTCATGAAAGGACCTCTCCCGCTTTCACAAAAACGAAAGCTGATGGACATGTGCATTCTTCCCACCTTCACTTACGGAGCGCAAACATGGTCTCTTACAAAGCGTTAAAAGTCCGCACTTGGAGTCTGCCAACGGGCTATGGAACGAAGTATACTAGGTGTCAAACTCACAGATCGCATTAAGAACACTATAATTCGTTCCAAAATAGGTACAAATAGCGGACGCTGGCCGCACAGCTGCTGGACTAAAGTGGAACTGGGCTGGCCATATCTGTCGTATGTCGGAACAGCAATATGCAAAAGCCACCACTCAGTGGATCCCCAATGGCAGGAAACGACTGCGCAGCAGGCCCTGAAAGAGATGGCGGGAGCTGGACTCCTTCTTAAAGGATTAGCCCACAGTCGCAGTAGACCGGGAAAAGTGGAAAGAGGGAAGGGGGGCCTTTGCCTTGCAGTGGGACAACACTGGCTTATAATTAAAAAAAAAATGTTTATCGACGTTTTCGTCAATCGTGAATCGATTTTGATTTTTTTCTATTTGGTAGAGGAAGCTTACGCGGTGGACCCGTATAGGTAAATTTTATTAACTATGCTTGGGTATTTTTAGTATAGCTTCTATAGTACGTATTTTTTTCCAAGTAAACCCTAAACACACGCATTTTCTTTTCTTCCTTTAAAAAAAATAGGAATCTAAATCACTCATTACAAGCGAGTCGACGTATTTCACGTAAGCGGGCCATCGCTCTGCCCTGAAATCCGCCTCTTCTATTTCAATTCTTTCAGCTTCAATATCAGCTAACTCTTCTGGATCTAATTCTTCCTCTTCTTCCTCTGCTGGAGAATCCACCTCCTCCCCTATGAAAGAAAATATAAACCAATGAGTAGGAACGAGATCATAGAAAAACACCTAAGTACCCATAGCCGTTTTGTCTAGCCGATTCTCGTGAAACTATTCAAGTGAACACACTTTTAGGCCTTTAAGCTTTTATTACAGTACTAGCTGACTCAACAGACTTTGTCCTGACTAAATTTCAATAATTTATATGTAAATCCCATAGTAAAAAGCACTTTCATTTTTTTCCGAATTTTCACATTTTCCGGGCAACATTTCAAAGTTTTATTTCCCTAACACCCATGACTATTTAGAACAAATTTAAAAAAAAATATAGCCAAATCAGTCCAGCCGTTCTCAAATGATGCGCTTACCAAAGAACAGCATTTCATTTTTATTTATTATGCTTAAAGAAGAAGATAGATAGATAATTTTATACCCAATTCTCGTCTTGCTTGTCTCCTTAATTTTTCAGCTTCTTTGAGTTCTCTTTTCAATCGACGAGCCTCCCGCCTTTCAAACTTAATCTGATCTCTTTCTGCCTTTTCTTGATCTCTCTCTTCTTTAGCCAGACGTAACTGTTCACGTTGTGCATCAATTTCTTCTTGCTTTCTTGCCCTTGCCGCTTTTTCTTCATCATCTAAAGTCGCCTCGTCTACTTCTTCTAGAGACTCTACCTCATATAGGTCCTAAGAAAAGAAGCAAAAGTACATTCTTACTCGTTTTAAATATATCTTTAAGTATGATTTTTATGATAGATTATTATTGTCTATAGTCAATGTATTACCTCTTCTTCATCCTTTATGTTGAAAAATAGTTTATAATTCTCTTCCAATATGCGTTGAAACTCTTCGTGGCTAGCAAGGATTTTGTCTCGCCTGATGAAATATAAACAGTGATTAAAAACTAATACCTTATTGCATTTTGGTGGCTAAACTACATTATGTTACAATGAGCAGGGTGTGTAGGGATTGTTCTTCTCAATGTTAATTCAACAACAGAATAAGAGCGGTACTTGACAAAAGACGACTATAAGCCAAAAGCTAGCTAATGCTGGGTTTGTGAATCGGATATTCATCAAGTCAATAAATTGTCAATCCTTCGTGCCAGCACCTGCTTATGAATCTGCGGTTTCGTTCCCTGACTGCCAGCAGCTCGAGTTTGTCAGGGTTCTCCTTGCGGTCGTGCAGCGGAATATCGCCCCAGTCCGCGATGTGCTCCAAGCCTGTTTTCACGTTGTTCTGCGCCGTCAGCACACGCTCTTGCAATGTGTTTATCGCTGCGTATACTTCCGCCATCCAGTCCGTAACTACGTAGTATATTTTTGATGGTTCATAAAACAATCAGTTTATGGATGAACAAGAGTGCCCTATTTGATAGCCTAGCTTTTACCTCTTCTACGTATTTTTAGTGTATTCTTACAGTTTAAATTGAACAGTTACGTCCTAAGCCCAGTTTTTGGACGCATCAAGTAGTATGAAAAATAAAATTACACTTCTGATTAATCCAAAACAATCTAACAGACGGATACAAATTATTAGGTTTTCGGAGGCAGCTTTTCAAAAAAAGAAAAAAAATTAAACATATTTCAAAACATTTATTGGAGCAAAACACTGGTAAATTTATAATGCAACATGGGTGATGTAAGATACTCTGCATGGGTCATCATTAGCTCACAATTAATATCCTAACTGAATAGCACATTCTACCTATTAGGCAGCTATAATATAGTGCCGAATATTAGTTAGAAAATTCGCGTAGCATATACAGGGTGGCAGGGACATCAACACGCAAAGTGTACCCATGAATTCATCACATGACATGATTCTACACATTTTTCGGTTCAGAATCATGTGCTGAATCCATGGTAACAGGTTGCGCGTCGATATCCGTGCCACCCTGTATTCTTCGTAATACCATGGTCTATCTGCTAACTGCTCACTAACGTTATACACAAGTGGTTTGGCAGCAACCTAAGTATACTTTAGTAATGTCATACATTTTGACAAGTCCGGAAAAATGGGTAATAAAACTCTGAGTAGGTAGTAGATAGATACACTGTGGTAATAATAAGGCTGTGCTATCTACGTGAAGGCCTTACAGTCGTCATTCCAGGTGAGCTCCTCGACGCCGCGACCCAGCAGATTGTCGATGGCAGAGATCTCCTTCTCAATGAGCGCCACCTCAGTCTCGTGGCTGCCCTCGCGGATTGCGTTGTACCACGCGATGGCGCGGTTCAAGCGGTTCATGTCGTACTAATACATTGAAGTAGTTAGCTTCGTAAGACTTAAGACAAAATCGCCAAGGTTGTCCGCAAAATTCAAATATTGATTCGGTATCGAATTTCGCGGGCTACTTTTTGCCTTAAGTGTATAAATTAAAACAATTGTAAAGAAAAAGTAAGTCACCTGTAACTTTTCATTTCTTGCGTATAGATCAAGCCCATCCTGTGGAATGCCTTGCCTGTCCAAATATTTCATATAACGTATTTCACGCAATAACATTACTAGCTGCAAAAAAAAAAATATGATCAGGCTGATCAAACTAACCAAAACGTTAAAGAACCTTTACTAAAGGCTTGCCGTACATGGAGACACCATCTGAACAATAGCATCAGAAGGACAATTCCCGTAATCAAAAACGTTAAAAATCTAGTCGCAATCCAATCTCAGCGACAATCAAGTCAAAATGTTGGGCTTTATGACAGATTGAGACTGAAATCAGACTCAACGTTTTTAAAATTACGAGAATTGCCCCTCTGATCTGATCGGCATTACTGGATGCTTGCACATAGACGATCGTTGATTTCAAAGATTAGCTTGTAATTCTGCTATTTTTTTCTTCGTAGGTAACCGATCTTGAAGCCGATCAGACAGGTCTAAAGAAAGAATTGTTTCATTAGCGCTAGTTAATGAAACAATTCTTGAATGAGTCTTTGTCTGTTGAGACAGCCCGATTAAAACTTTATGGCGGCTCTGAAGTGCGCTAATTGCTGCGCAGTACCTCGCCCCTCGCCTCCGCTGACAGGTGAATTTGTTACTGCGTAGCGACTCGCCTCATGTTCCGAGCCGCCATTAAGTTTGAATCGGGCTGTACTACTAACCTCCGGGGCAAAGTTGTTTCTAACAAAGGGTGGGTCCCTGTATATGAGGTTCTTGGCGAGATGCGTCTTGCAGATGCCCGGCACGGTGGCGCACCACGCCTTGAACTGTCTATCCTCCACCACGTTCAGGTAGCCCAACATTTCGTTCGTCTTCTGCTTTACGTACAATGCGTACTCAGATTCAATAATGCTATAAAAATAAAATGCATCACTATGTCATAAACACGTACACACAACATGCACACAATGACACACAACAATACGACAATAAATGTAAACACTGGCAATAATTTTTCAAACAAACTAAATAATAGTGATGGGCTGACTATGGGTTTTGCCAATCGTTGACTAGCTTTAGTGACTAAACTATTGGATATATTTGATTGAATTTTTATATGCAGACTGGGAACGTCATTAGATATAGGTACGCAGTTTAATTTATTGTTGTATTGTCATCTCCACCTTGTATAATCCGAAGGTTTTCCGTTGTTCTTTTGGGACATATTGCTGACGACAGTTATAGGTATATCTCGTGTTAGTCCTAGCTACAGAAAAGGAACTACCTACTAAATTATAACAAAATAAAATTGCATATTAAAGACCAATGACTGACCTAAATTAGTACCTACGCTTCAAAAAAACATAATAAATAGTCTGTCGCTTTGTGCAAATCAATCTGGGAACCCCTTAGGGGTCCCCAAGGCATTCTATGAAAATTCTACATCTGATAAATCCTTTGTGGGAGACTGATATCTGGACTAGGAAAACCTGTCACACAGATTACCAAATCTCCCTAAAAACCGTGTTTGAGTATTAATATCTTACTTTGGTAGAAGAACACAAAAAATTATAGAAAAAAAATATACAAAATTAAAATTATTATCGAGAATCGTAGGTACTAATGAAGTATGGTGGTATTCTATGTTCATATATGTCTTCAGATTAAAAACACTTACGGATCTTCAAACATAATGAAATCTTCCATAGGCGCTTGAATCCTCCTTCGAAGCTTGTGGATCCACCATAGCATACCGGCAACTGGTGGGAGATAGGGATCCACCATTGGTCTTTCCGGACCTTTGCCAATTTTCTACGAAAAAAAAACGTTTTAAAAATTGATATACAGAGGGGCAAAACAATCCTGCATAATAATATCTAACTTAAAAGGTCTTTAACAACTTCAATATAATAAACGGACCAAAATATTATGCTTGTAAAACTCACAGCCATTTCTTCGTCGAATATTTCTTTCACAGCATCCAAATTAGCGTGCATGTAGTCAAGTAATCTGGGGAGCTTGGGCTTTAACTCTTGCTTGATTATTGGTCGGTGAAAAAGATCTCCTATGATTTGGAAAAACTGCAAAAATAAGTTAAAAAAAACCTAGATAATGATATTAATAATGACAATTTTGTTTGACGAAAGTAACATTCTAAAATGGACTATGATCCTGCAACGTCTTTCTGTCTTACCCTGTCATTACATAACACTATCCATTTACCTTCTGTCCATCTCTTTGAAACATCTGCACTATTTATTAAAGGAACTTAGCGAAGCCACTGCTAAAACTGCCGATGTGGACTACTGGTCGAAGCTAATTCTATTTATTTGTTTTATATTCTAAAACTCGACGAAGAATAAACGAGAGATCACGTACCTTGTAGAAGTGTTCCAAATTCTGGCACTCATCCAGTCCTTGGGAGAACAGTGACGCAAGTCGTCGGTCAACGTCATCGAGCTCTGCCATGTGGGCCACGTTATCTCTCAGGAACGAGTCGTCCTCAGGATCAGCCGGGTCGTACGTGATGTTGCCAAGGTTTGCATACGTATGCGTGTAGTCTTCTAGGACCTGAATATAACGGGTGTAATAAGATGCCGAGAGTCACTTGTTCTACCCATCATTGTGTTTTTTTGAAGTGAAAACTTCTTTAGGCGCGTTGGGCATTTTTTGAGATGGGAAAAGGCCATTGAACTCGCGACACTGTTACCGTAACCGACACCTCTGTTTTAAGTTTTGGCCATTATAAAGACATCAACGCTTCTTTGGGGAGAATGACCTTCACCATATTTATAAAATTACTATGCTTTTTCAAGTTTTTACTTCTGTCGGCACTCTTGGAGTGCCACTGTTTTTTTTGTACTGGACCATACTTTGGAATCATCAGGTTACGCCTATTGCATAACCAGATGGTTCGAAGTTCCAACTTTCTTTTTCCTTTTTTCACGGAATCAAGTTTTAAATGTTAATCTAACCTAACTGTAAATACACCCACAACTCCTGTATCTACAATTGCATACACTAATAGGCTCAATATTTTGCGTAAATTAATATTGCGCGTAAACAGCGATTCACACCAAAAATATAAGGCGTTTCCCAACAATATTTGTTTACTGAATGATGTACAGAATGTGTAGATAACAGCTATAAAACACAAATTACTAAAATAATGCACGCTGAGACAATAATAAAGTACAGATACAAAGACCAATTTTTGTGGATAAAGAATATGGTTGATGGTTTGAAGTAAGCTTCAAGTTTCGCGAGAATACAAACGTCTAATTAAATAAGGGAAACACTACCAAAAAGTAGTCTCACCTTCATACACTCAGCGCTCAACGTCTTGCCTCTTAAGCCACAAAACTCCACTTTCTCCAACTTCAATATTTCGCAAGTGGCCTCTAGAATGTTCTCGATCATCTTGAGCCGTTTCATGTATATGTTGAACCGCATGAAGACGCGGTCGAAATCGAAGGACCAGCGCACGGGCATCACCCCAGGGGGGAAGAACGTGTGCACCTTGTCTCGGTTCATCTCATAAGTTTCACTGCAGATTATGATAATCGTATTATAGGTACTTCAATATCACTACAAAAAAGACTTACGAGTTTACTCTATAACATTTACTGAACTCTTTATTTAATTTTATTTATTTAGGACTACCAACCACTGCTTACACCACTAACATCTTAAAAAAATACGTGCATTTAAATGTTAATTGTCAGCATAGGTACCTAATCTACATTGATCTAGACCTATAGATATATTGTACAGTCAGCAACAAAAGTCTATTAACACTTCAGTTTTTTTAATCTCAGTTATTGAGCAAAATATTTGTTCAAAACTGCATTGTACTTCTGCTGCAATTTTGAACAAATATTTTGCTCAATAACTGAGATTAAAAAAACTGAAGTGTTAATCGACTTCTGTTGTTGACCGTACCTATGCTTTTGCAATTTACAAACAAACTTAATACTAAGGGAAAAAATGGTAGTAGGTATATGCTAAATATAAAAGTATCATTTAAAAGGCTTCACAACAAATCAGACAAACAGTTCAGAATTTTCGCAGAGAATTATATTTTATTTTCCTTTAGTACCTACCTTCCTAAATAAGGTACCCGTCTATGTAACTATTTTGTAACACAGCATTTTCAAAAGGCAGTACTAGTAGGCAGTATTAGTATTTTTATCTCACAAAGCGACGCGCGCTTTACTTGTGTTAACCAAGTGTACAAACACGCTGTGAATGTGTGCGTAAAGACGAATAGCGTGAACATATAACACACACTCGTACACAAATACACTTACGATTTCTCCAATGTCTCGGACTGGTACCGAGAGGTCATGTGCTTACACAAACATTCACAGCGTGGTTGTACACTTGTTAACCATATCTTAATCGAGCGTCGCTTCGTGAGATAAAAAAATACTATACAAAAGCTCTAACGCGTAGCATTGTCACTAGCGTAGCACAGTCACCCGCGTAGCAATGTCGCCCGCGTAGCACTGTCACCCGCGTAGCACTGTTACCCGCGTAGCACTGTCACCCGCGTAGCGCTGTTACCCCGCATTGCTAATATAGTGATTGTAGCAGCTACGTCGTAGTTCTGCCGTAGAGCTTAGTTTCATAGCAATTCCCTTTTTAAAACAATTTGCAAGTTAGGACTTGCAAATTGTTTTAGCAGTAGGTAGCTGCAGTAGGCTGCAGCTACCTACTGCTACTTATAATTTAAGACGTAACTACGTGTGCAGCGTAAAGCATGGTTTAAATACGAGCCCGGTGACTCGTTTTTGAAGACAGTCGCTAGGTTTGTACAGACGCGATTCTTTTAACGAGCCAGTTAGCTGTCAATTTTGAAAAAATAACTTTAAATTTAATAATGAAACAGTCAAACGTGAACACTACAAAAATCTGGCAGCGATTGCCCAATGCATATAGACGAAGTCAGACTAGACCGACTTGACGGCACGGGGTGGGAAAAATTACTGCGAGCGCCTATCTGCAAGATACATGCTGGCATTGCCGGCACGCTGCATAGTCTTTAGGCGGATCACACAATACAAAGCGCTACTTAACGGGGGGCAGTTAACGACTTTTTAACCGATTTCATTTTACATAAAAATTCAATAAAAACGTGCTTCCTGGCAGTAATTTTGGCTCCGTGTCCCGCACCCCGTCGTGTGGTGCATTGTGGTATGCGATCCACCTTACCTACATACGCCGTGACACGATAAAGTGCTCGTGATGCACTAGAGTAGTTCTTGGTTTTTTAATACATAGTTAAATTAGGTATTATGGCACAATTTCTATCTACTTGAACCGAGTGCGAAGCAAAACCTTAGAAAGCTATAACAGCGTACGTTTAACGTAGCAAAATTATAATATCAGTTAGATACCAAGTTCCAATCATGTTCTATCATAATTTTTATGAACTTTTGTTGGATTAGGATGACAGCCGCTGGTACTTACAGGAAATGATTTAATATGCTCAAAGACTTCCTTATTTTTAAAAGTTGTTCATCGGGTTCTCCTTGGAATATTGATAGAGGATCGATACAGTTTGAACTCTGTTGTATTACTAGATTGCACACTTCACGAAGCAAAGCTGTCAATGGAAATACATAACTTACGTCAGTGAAAAAAGTTAACTCAACAACGTACGGATTAAAGTGCATTAATTCCGCTATTTAAGTATTTCGCAGCAATATCTACTTTTCAGAATCTATATTTGATAGTTGAAAACAATGATAGCTCCGTTTGCATGATTCCGACGGCTGCCGCATACCGCAGACTGCAGCTGCAAAAGTCGTCGGAATCATAACTTGACGTAATCAGTCTATTCTGTAAAAATCTCACCGTGATAGATAACTTAGGTGAAGTGAGCTGTACTCCCATACCTGTAACGCTATTCTGTGAAAATCTCACCGTGAAAACTTAGGTGAAGTGAGCTGCCAATATTGCCAATCCCTAGCACCTGGTGGAATGACAGGTCACTTTAAGCTCACTTCACCTAAGTTTTCACGGTGATATTTTTACAGAATAGCACCGCCGATGCTGGGGATTGACACTATTGACTGCTCACTTCACCTCAGTTTTCAAGGTGATCTTTTTAGTTGCTAGGGATTGACACTATTGACAGCTTACTTCACCTCAGTTTTCACGGTGATCTTTTTACAGAATAGCACCGCTGATGCTAAGGATGGACACTATTGACAGGTCACTTCACCTCAGTTTTCACGGTGATCTTTTTACAGAATAACACCGCTGTTACTAGGGATTGACACTATTGACAACTCACTTCACCTTAGTTATCACGGAGAGATTTTTACAGAATACATTTCATTACATTCGTTCTTCTTCTAGTAGGTAGTTACCTTCCTCATTAGTATTTTTAAGGCATTGAGTTTCTATATCTTTAATACGTACGTATAAGTTTCTCCACGCAACAGAAATATCTCGAGTTTCCCCACAACAGCCCGATACAGTGCAGCATCGGTCTGATCAAGCTTTTTGCGTCAGAGAATTCGGTTGCCTCAAACGATTCGAAGTGTATTAGCAAAGGCCTCTGGTATACGTAAATATCGCGACATTCGACAATAGCTGTAAAATAAAACAAATTTTTGGATTGCAAGACATGGCGACTGTGATGGATGAAGCATATAAGATAAAAGGGATGAATATAAATGTGAATAAGACGAAGCTAGGTCATGTGAAAGAGGAAGAAGGTATTTTGAACGAGTTTGTTTTTGACGTGGACATGCACGATAATATCGTAAAGTTAGAAATTATAAAAGCTCACATCACAAATCCTAGAATTTATCAAGACGAAACTGAATTTTAAACTGAAGTAGATCTCACCAGCAACCACATTGGTAAGCATGGTCTTGAAGCAGCTAAGGTAAACACTCTTCGTATCCTCAAGATAGTGAGCCATCCTCTTGACGCGAGGATCGCGCAGCTGAGAGTATATGCCTTCGAGGTTCTTCAGCCGCTGTGTGTAGAAGTTGACATCCGCGACGGGTAACGGGAACTTTGTTCTTTTAAATGCTGCCAATAATAATTATAATAATAGATTTAAGATAATAAAGACACTATCGAATGTGGTTGTAGCCTAGGTACAGACAACCGTACAACAGCAGTAACAATTTGTCATTTATAGCGCTTTTATATCGTAGTAGTAAGGGCGATTTTCGTAGTGCAAATGTTACCACTGAAGCGCGACCCGCGCCGCGGTTTCAACCGCATAAGTGTCGATCCCGTGGGAATATCGGCATAAAAATCCAATGTCCTTTCCCGGGACTCAAGCTATCTCTATTCCAAATTTCATCTAAATCGGTTCAGCGGTTTGAGTGTGAAGAGGTAACAGAAAGACAGACAAACAAACACAGTTTCGCATTTATTATATTAGCATAGTAACTATGCACATCGAGTTTTAGAAAAAGTTCGGGTGTACAAATAATACAATATCATAGTGACTGGATCCTTAAACCACTCGATGCGGTATTAATAAGTGAAGCTTATATGTTACCTAAATATGAATCCTCAGCCAGTAAGTCATGAACTTGTTGCGCCCACTTTATTATAGCTCCTTCTATGTTCGTCTTTAAGTACAAATCCACGTCTTCTCCATCGCTGTAACGTGGTATTACAAAAAGGTTCAGAAGTCATACCTATTTTAAATTCGAATAAATTCTTGTGTGACCTGGGTGGTAGGCAGCTCCGTTATAATATGGTCTACCAACTTACTGAGAAGCCATTTTTCCACGGCATAATTGCATGCAGTGGTCGGATCCCGCACTTTTCAATTCTCATTATTTTTTTTTTAAATATTTTCCTGTTATTGTTCCGTTACATTGTGTTTTCATATTATTATACCTTTTTACTGCTTAATTTTTCATACCTATGTTTTAGCCTGGCTTCCGCGTGGTATATAGTTTGTACACCGGCTGGCATCGGCAGCAGTACTTGACTAGACATTTCTCCTTTTAACTGCAATTATTACATAATTTATTCATACACTGACTGACAAAGCACAGCCTTAACCGCTGCGCGCTGGGTCTATAAACTCGAAAGCTTGCACAAGAGTTCCTTATAATAAGGAAGGATTTTTGGACACTTATCCCCAAAGAGTAAAGAGTTTATGTAGGGTATGAAATTTTCATGGAAGTTCGTCATTGTTTAAGTAAGAAACGTGGAAGTTGGTACTTAGACTCCTGTTTATAAGTGAAAGTTAGTTATATATTCATTTTTAGGGTAAGAGTAAAAGTTAGTTGTATTATTGTTTCTGACCCATCCCCTAAGGCTTCTGACGAAGAAGTTGCCAGGGAGTAGATGGGGCTCGATCGTCTGTGCTAGTTTGGTTTATGGATACCTATTTAGGCGAATCACAAACTACAATGCACCACGCGTCGGAGCAAAAAAAAAACGCGCTTCCGCGCGGGGAATTAGGCTTCGTTTTCCGCGCCCCGTCGCGTGGCGCATTATAGTGCGTGTTATATTGTAGTATGTGTGTGTCTGATCTGCCTTAGGCTCCACTCGGTCAGTGGGTCGTCTTAGGGGACTCTAGTACGAACTCCACAAAAATAAATATTAAGAGAACTTTTAAGGTCAAAACCAACCAACCTGATACATCAAATTCCTCAACTCATTAACATGTCTCATCATATCGTTCTTCACTATCTTGGGCCATCCCTTCTGGTTCTCAGGATTGCATAGGAGAGGCCCAATGACGTCATCCGCCAACGTAATTAAATCCATTAGTACATTGCCTGACATTTCGCCGATAGTGAGAGCCTAAAACAAGTACCTAACGTCAGTTTTAATCTAAAGTTTCAAAAGTAGGACGTCGTAAGTTCGTTATGCTACGGTTTCGTAGAGCATTTCCACCATACTTATACTTAACGGACGCAGGGTGGATGAAAGGAGCCTCCCCGAGTGACGACATGCGACATTCCCCCCTCCCCTCCCTTCGACATTTTGTGTACCACGATGGATATCGACAAGCTAAGAAGATGATAACGGACGTCATGGAAATCTGTCATTTCCATCAATATTTGACATTAAGGTGTTAAAAAACGTTCTGTATTTGAACATTACGGCTGCATGGCGGTCACCGTTCTTCAAGGAAACCGTAGCTTCAGTCAGCTTTGCACTCGAAATGAGGCCGCCACAGTCACAGTAGGTGATGTTCGTTTTCAAAATTGCGATTGTCCTTAGATAGATGCAGAATTGGAAAATCTAGTGGAACGGATATTCTTCGACTCATACTCAGCGACAAAAATTATACGTTGTGTCACAACTCGTCTGCACCGCTAAGGTAACAGATTGCCCCGCTAAGGTGACAAACTACCCCGCTAAGGTGTAAAACTGCCCCACTAAGGTGTAAAACTGCCCCGCTAAGGTGTAAAACTGCCCCACTAAGGTGTAAAACTGCCCCACTAAGGTGACAAACTGCCCCGATAAAGTGCTAACAAACTGCCCTCCCCCCTCTCCGCTAAGGTAAAAACTGCCCCGCTAAGGTGACTATCTGCTCTGCTAAGGTGTGACAAACTGTCCCGCTAAGGTGACAAACTGCCCCGCTAAAGTGACAAACTGCCCCGCTAAAGTGACAAACTGCCCCGCTAAGGTAACAAACTGCCCCGCTAAGGTGACAATTAACTGCCCCGCTTACGTCATGAAATCCCATAATTATGTACTTACTTAATAGTGGGTGAGCGGCGAGCCTACTATTGCCATCAATCGGGCGCAAATTTAAATGCTCAAGGAATAGCTACTTACTAAGAAATAATATGTTTAGTGGAAAAACCTAGTAGGTAACACTTCAGCAGTCACGCATGGGACCACTAGCACTAGACCAACCGAGGCAGTTTTTAGTAGCAGCACCCTAATTGCGTAATACACTTTCAATCACAAGCTCAATGATTTTATAGGATACTAGCAGCGCCCCGCGGTTTCACCTGCATAATTAAGTGTCGATACCGTAGGAATATCGGGATAAAAACTATCCTATGTCCTTTTCCGTAACTAAAACTATCTCTATACAAAATTTCATCTAAATCGGTTCAGCAGTTTAAGCGTGAAGAGGTAACAGACAGACAGACACACTGTCGCATTTATAATATTAGTAAGTAAGTATATTACTAAGTATGGATTGCTAATCCATTGCTTCATATGTTCGAAAAATTAGTCTGCTCAACCAGGTAATGTTGTTGAACTGTCAAAATGAAAGGCATTGCTATTGTTAGTGTGTTACGCAATTACCTCGCTTATGTAATAATTACAAACCTTTCGGATATTTCCTGGCGTAATTTTCTCTTCTAAATTTCTGAGGAAGTACACCACCTTACCCCTAGAGATGGGCGGAAATGTCACAGAACACGTGAGCATGCCTGCTGTGTTCACACGAAATACAAGCACTTCATACTTTGGAATGTCGAAGAATCTGAACAGGACGTGCTGTAAGAAAAAATAATTTAGGGCTCGCAGACGTTGTGGACTTAACGCACCGACGGCGACGCAACTAAATATGATAACTAAAGCTGCTCTTCCTTCCATGCATTATTTTTTCAGCAATTATTGGTAACAGAGCAAGCAATCTTTGAAGTTGCTCCATATCGCTCAATGTTGCGAGTGGCAACGGTGTCTCTTAGCAACATTTATTACATGATAGAGTCACAGTAAATACCTTATTGTCGTGAGCGTGACGTCATATTTTATTTACGTAATAATGATATAACACACACATAACATCACGCCTGTAATCCCCGACGGGCTAGGCAGGGGTGTACCTACCCTACATTTAGCCAGTTACTGAATAATGCGCTATATTAAAGGCTAGCAGCGCCCCACGGTTTCACCCGCATAAGTGTCGATCCCGTGGGAATATTGAGATAAGAACTAACCTATGTCCTTTCCCGGGACTCAAATTATCTCTATACAAAATTTCATCTAAATTGTTCCAGCAGTTTAAGCGTGAAGATGTAACAGACAGGCAGACGGACATACTTTCGCATTTATAATATTAGTATGGATTAGTAAAATTCAACACTGACCCTCTCATCACCAGTAATGAACTTAGTCCATTTGTCTATCTTCAGTTTTAGCGTTTTCAGGATATATTCGCTTAAAAAATCCAACCGTAGGTCAACATCTTCTTTCTGCAGAAAATTCGTAGAATTAGTAGAGAAATTTCCTGGCCGATTAGTTCAGAATCAGTTAAATCATCGTCATTCAGCCGAAATAAATCCGCTGCTGGACAAAGGCCTTTCCCAAGCATCGCCACGACATCCGATCCTGTGCTTTCCATACACCAGGCAGATTCCCATGACCTTTAAGAAGATCGTCGCCTCGGCGTCAGTTTTCGTTAGTTCAGGCTTGTTAGGAGCAACTATTACTTATTACAGGCTAATAAGACCATGATGATACTCTGCCAGTTGAGTGCAGTTGGACAAATTTCTTTAGCTAGGTATCTGTGTTTTCTGCAATACCGTACCACAGTGTACCGTGTAGAACATGCTAGGTGGACAATATTATTTTATGATATATAAAGATACTTTTATATATAAGTAGTCATATTGAGGCATTATTAATAGTTTTTGGTATGATTTTGTAATAAAAAACAAAAAAAATATATAAAAACAGAAAATATTTATTTAAAAATAATATACAAACAACAAAATTGCATTAAATATATAAATACCTACTATACAAATTAACCTAACCTAAACCTAAATAGTGACTTAACCTAATCATCATAATCATCAGAATCATCATCAAAATCTTCTGATGCATCGTCATCATTTTGTGGCAATGTGCGACAATATGATGACGTTTCCGGTCTTGATGCTACTATGGTCGTCGGGCTTACAATTAACTTTAATACCTCTGCACATATTTTTTCCGGCTTTTTTTGGGGAATCTCACGAAGGCTATTGATCAAAGGGTCAGATGTTATTATTAACATGGACAGCAAGTCTCTATTCGTGGCAACACGTGAGCACTTGCGGGTGTTGTACTCCCTAAATCTGCGGCAATCTTTGTTACGTGCTTCCTGAGCCTCTTCGGAAAGCTGCCCAATTGGAAGCAATGCCGCTTTGATAACCTCAGTACTGTGTACTAATATTTTATGTACAGTAGCAGGCATATAGTACCACGAATAGAGACTAAGGTAATGTCTTCTAGTTTCAAGACAAAACTTATTAAATTCAACTAAGTTTATCTCGAAACCAGAAGACAATGTCCTCAAAATAACATCAAATTGTTTGATAATAGTAACATCCAACCCTGTGATCTGAGCACTCATCTCAGCATTCTTAAAAAAGCGACGGGCAGTGTTTCCATCATTGGAAGAACCAAATCCTGGCTTTGGTTTGTCTACAATGAGTCCCATCTCGTTTTTGAATTTCATCTTGATTTCGTCGGAACGAACCTTGATATCTGCTTTGTTTTCGTCGCTTCTAGCCTGCCATTTCTTAATATTCAACTTGTAGCTGATATGTAAAAGGCATTCAAAGCAACGAATCCAAGCATGAAGTGTAGATAAACCAAAGCCAAAATGTTCTTGATTGCTGTTAAAATTCGCGGGGTCATCGTTCATCGTCTTGGGGGTGGCACCACAGATGAAACACTTTTGAGATGAACGAGTTTCCGTTAAGGCGTTACATACCTTTCCGTCTGTCATTGTCAGAAGAAGTTCGTGTTTCACAGAGATTTGAGAATCACCAAAGTTGATAAGTGTTGGAAGAAGAGCATTAATTTCTTCCAACAATCTATTTGTCTCCGCTAACGTGAAGTCGTTCGTTTCCTTAGCAAATATAAATTTGATTGGGCGACAATACATAGTTGACGAAGGCCGAGGATTTTGCCAAATAATTTTGGACCCATCATATAACTTAAGGGGAACGAAAGAAAATACGAAAAGAAATTCGTCCGTATCTTCAGTGTTCTCGAATTTCTGTTTGTATGTGCTGTGCCCAGAACTTCCATCACATCCCCATTTACTAACAAGTGTAAACGTTGAACTTGTTGGGAGGACACTGCTGATAACTTCATTCTGTGCTAATACTAGACGTTCCACTGTTTTATTTAATAAGGCTTGCAAATTTATTTCAGCACGAGTTTCAGTTATAGCAATATGCTCCTCTGCAGGGTAACAGGCTTGTTTGGATTTTACTACACTCAAATATGACGGAAACACATTATGTCCTGCCATTATGGACCACTTCCTAGTTTGTTTGTAAGCATGTGTTGTTGATTTAGAATCTATATAGTATGCTAAGGCTTCGTCACTACTTAACTGCCTAGGATTAACGGAACTGGTATTTTGTGACTTAATAATATTCTCTGGGCTCTCACTAATGTCTCTAATCAAATTGGCAACTTTTCTTTGCCCTACTGAACGCACAGCAATTTCGGCAGCAGTCACTAATTCACTGGCACTTCGAGATTCTACGAGATCCACGACTCGACGTTTCTTCGTCTTAAATGACGATTCCTCGAAATCTTTGCGAGGTCTTCCTGCAGATGTAACAGCCTCACTCGATGTCGAAGGTTGTGGGGCTAAAGAACTCGCAGTAAACAGTATGTCTCCTTCATCCAGCCAATTCTTATTTTTAATTAAAAAACGCTCCTTCGATTTTCCCGAAGCCAACCATTTGGCTCCAATCTTAGTAGAAAAGTTGGATATTTTCAACTTTATTTCTTTTTGGCTGCTTTCAGTAATGTCACCAAAGTGAAATTTTGAAGAAAGATAGCTTCGATCAATAATTGTACTAGATGCCCGATAAGCGCTTCAAAAACGGCCCGAAAAATAAGAGCACAAATACTTTTGTGCTCTTATTTCAAATTAGTATGATCCAATCATAGCCAACGTTAAGACGTCAAAATGCCTCAGTGCGCGTTCAAAAATTGTGTAAATAACCACCGTAACACCAAGATTTTGGAAGGAATATCTTTTTTTCGGTAAGTTTCTATCATTTAATGTTTTTCATAAAATAATAACACAATTAAATAGTAAATATAAATAAATTAGCAAATATTATGATTGTTTGGCCAATGTTTGCGACAACGCGCCAACTATTTTAGCAAACATCGACTATTGTGGAACAGGGGCATGGAGTGGTGTTATTTTAAATGTTATTTTTGTTTGTAAATCTTTGTAAATCCTAGCGACCCATTTCGATGTGCAGAATGGGTATCTATTGTCGCGAAAGAAAGGGGAGAACAAATATACAAACCTTTTAAAAATTCGACAATATGTTCGATTCATTTTGACAGATTGGACATAACTGGAAACACGCAAAGGCGTAGATTACTAAAAACAGCGGTTCCCAAATTGCAGGTAATTATCATAAATTATTAAAATAGTAAACAATACAAAAAAAATATGATAAAAACTTTATATGTGTCCACGTTTTAAACGCATATATTGAAAAAGATGTGTTTTCTGGGGAAAACGAACACAACCATAAAATAAGCTTGATGAAACTAATTATAGAAAAATTCATTGATGTAAGATTACATTATATTTGTAAAAAAGAAACCGCTCAAATAAAAATTGATTCCAAAAGATAACTTTGTAACAAGCTGAATCTGTTTAAAGGAAATTAAACATACATTACGTTTAAATACACCGATTAACACAATGGTACTATTTTAGTCCTCCTACTTTTTTAAATCGGTTAAAAATATTTGCCACCATACAAAACGAACCTTCGCCTAAAAATATTATATTCTGCAACTCCAATACTTACTGTGTTCTAAGCATTGAAATGCAATACCAAGAACTACGTCTAGTTCCAAAATACAGTAAGCACGAAATTGTCAACAAAATGTTTTTAACCTTATTGCTTAGAAATTAAGTTTCATTTTAGAATAAATATTTTTGTAGTTATTATAAAAATGACGTTTTATTTTCAAGTGACATTTTAAATTTATTGCTTTTAACCTATCTCCGATGACAGAAGGACTTAAATATTTATCATTTGCATTCGTAATACAACTTTATGTTAGAGTGTTAAGGTTTATAATAATTTGAAGTTGTTAATATTATTAAACGTTTTTCTACAGTTCGTAATAAGAAATATAAATGTTTATGTGTGTGCAAACGTGGCCACTTTAGCGACTTACTTTTGTTCCTGATCATTCATCTAGTACTATTATTGATCGAAGAAAGATAGTCATAAATACGCGAATTTTTATCATTCTTCGTGTATTTCAACCACTCTTCGAAAAAGGCTACCCTTGAAATAGAGTAAACGTGTTCTGAAAAAAAAAAAAAAATATGTTGTACTGAAGTGTGCTGAACAATATGTGTCTTTTTACAAACTACACAGTTAGACCTACAATATATCTAAAAACTAGCCTGAATAGAGGCGAATAAAGGTATTTCCTGAACGTTCAAAGTTTTCTTTATGAAAAAAATTACGCTAAAATTTATGCATTATGTAAAAAAAATGCTAAAAATTAATTTTAATAGATTCTGATAAAAAAATTATATTAAATAATAGTACATACCCTCAGTATTAATATCCATCACAAAAAACTTTCACAATATCACTATAAACCACTATGAGATGTGCACAAAAGTGTCGCTAAATTGCAACTGATCGACCGGAACGCTTGCATTAAACTCATTACCTGACTTCTCGACTCTATGACTCATCAGTTAAGCATTTGAAAAACAATTTTTTCTCGGAATTTGGAGTTTGGGGGTGTTGTTTGTGTTACGCAATTAAGATTTCCTGGAAATGAAAACATGAATTTTGTCCACCTAGCATGTTCTAGGCGAAATACCGTGCGTACGCAAAATACGCGCATTGACGTGGAGTTACGGATACCAGCCCGTATTACCTATTACCTAATGCGGATTTATTGTATTTAATACTTACATCACCCATGTTGCTTGTTTCTCAGAACTCAGATTATATTAATAGCTACACAATTAAACCATTGTCATAAAATACAAAATAATTCCAAGAACTATTAAAAATTCTCCAATACGCAGGTTAAAATTGTTTACTATAAACAAAATAATCGTCATGGCAACCAGGATGTTTAGCGTTTTGAATTTCGAGCGTGCTGGTGCTGTATTGTGTAGGTATGTAAACCATGCATTATAATATTGTAGTCTGTGATGTAAATCAACATTGTTTTTTGTAGTGTCCTAATAAGGGTCAAGTAGTTACTCAATCCGACAATTATAAATATAAACTGTGATGTTAACAAGAGCAAATAAATAAATTATTTAAATAAATTATGATGAAAATGTTCAAACGATGGTCGATAGCCTAAATCTTCAAATTCACTTGAAAAGGAACGACATTACGTCAACGACAAGTCGACAACTGTCAGAGTTTTTGGCGGGATTTCTTCGAGTGAAGTCTATTTGGCTGTTTTAATTATTCGCAAATTGATTCCTAGTGGATATTGTGATGTAAAATTGGTGTAGTTTTATATCACAAGTGTCTGCGCAACTGGACAATATGTGTAGTCATTGAAACAGACGCGATCCCGGTAAAATGGAGCTGAGAATTTTATTGTAGTTTTGGCTACCTCAGCGAAGTTTACCGGGAAACTTGATTCGATACATTTGCTGCCAAATACTCCTAATACATAGAATAATACACCCATAATACACCCACCCATATTCCACCCATATTCACCCATATTACACCCATATTCTAATGTCATGTTTCAAGAAAAATGCTAACTGATGACTAGGCGGCATGGTCTCAGACCTTAGCCTTAAAAAAAAAAAACGACAACTGTCAATGTCAAAATTACGCGCTAAAACCCGGCTTGGATGGAACTGCTTAGTGCTTGGAACCTTGCAACTGTAAACTAAACTTGCACCTTGTTTTGTGATCGAAAATAATTCTTACAAAACAAAGTTGAATTGTGAAAAACATAATTGATTTGTGATAATGGAAGGATTTGATGATCCCGGTGTTTTCTTTTCCGACCACTTCGGCGTTGAGGAGAATGAATCTCAAGACCAACTTAACCTACAAGCTGTGAAAAAGAAGTTTAAAGAATTCATTCGACAGTTTCACACGGGTAACTTTAACTACAAATACAGGTAAGCCTCCTTCGAAAACTAATGAAACCCTAAGACGACCCACTGACCAAAATAACAATTTGTATTCATAAAACATAGTTAACACCATCCTCTGTTTTATTTTCAGAGACGCTCTAAAACGCAACTATAACTTGACTAATTATTGGGTTGAGATTAACATTGAAGATTTATCTAGTTTCGATGAAGTTCTAGCAGAGAAATTATACAAGAAACCCACAGAACATTTGCCTATACTAGAAGAAGCAGCCAAAGAGGTACATTTAAACCATTATTTATTCTACTAAATCGCGTTATGCCTAAGAATGTACTTGATGAATGTATTTGCTACTACAGTATTATAATTAAGCTATTCTACATATTTTCAGCTGGCGGATGAACTAACTGCACCAAGGCCTGAGGGGGAGGAGAAAGTTGAAGATATTCAAGTCCTGTTGTCTTCAGATGCACATGCTGCTAATTTGAGAGAGCTGAAAGTATGTTAAATTAATGTAAAATGATAATTTATGTTATCCCGAAAGATTAGGCAGGGTGAACCTATAGGACACCCTAATTTTGCCAGTTAACCTTTTGACCGCCACAGTCATGTATAGATGACAAACCAAAATGTACCCAACACGCCACGGTTCGACTACATGACAGACTTTGACGCCGAGGGCACGTTTTTGATTTTTTGATGTGTGGCGGTCAAAAAGTGAAGCTTCTGAGAAATTCTTGAAGGAAAACCACCTACACAACCTGGGAATTGAACCCAAGCTGTTATACTCTGATTTTATGAAATACTATTATTAATATTTTCTATTGCCTTATCATATTTTGTACCTATAATGAACATGAGCTTTAAAATTTTTCAGTCAGAAACAGTGTCCAGACTTGTTAAAATCCCTGGCATAGTAATATCCGCATCAGGCATCAAAGCGAAAGCAACAAAGATATCTATTCAATGTCGATCATGCCGCAACATCATCCCCAACTTACCAGTGAAGCCAGGACTAGAAGGATATGTGCTACCCAGGAAATGTAACACGTAAGTTAACCAATGAAACATTATGATTATATGGATTTTTCAAAAGTATCTGGAGAAAGTGTAAACATACCTACTCTGTTCAGGTTAAATTCTAACACAGTTACTCACTAAAGGGAATTAGTTACAAATCCATCTGTTTTTAGAAGGTTTCAACTTTATATGTGTCACCACTGTTCCCGAGGGGCCCGTGACTAAATAATAACAGCTGCACAGGTCGATAGATCAGGTTAAGGTACGCTTGTCGCGGTTGGTCTGTGGATGGGTGACCATCTTTACATACCGTGACACCTCTGTGCCTCTGAAAGCACGTTAAGCTGTTGGTACTGGCTGTCATTCGTGGGTCTTTGACAGTTGTTATGGGTCGGGTAGTCAGAAGCCCGAAAGTCTGACAACCAGTCTGATCAAGGGGTATTGTATTACCCAGTAATTGGAATGTGGAGGTCAGATACCTGCCATCGCCGACCCCAACATAGTTGGTGTCGGCGATGGCAGATGATGATGGCACCACTTTTCCCAACAAATATTGTTTGTATAAAATTATTAAATTGTAATTGGAAAATCATCGAAAATTGAGGTTATAGAATTTACCTCAATTGTCAAATGAAAACCAATCAAATGCCTTTAAGAAATTAGAATTTGGGTTTAAGTATTCAAAAAATCAAATCTGAGCACTCAATTTGTAAGTAGTGAATAGCATCCACAACTACGTTTTCAGACCATTGTTTACGTTTTCATCAGATACTTCTGGAACAAAAATCACTCCGCATCTAACTTCTATACTCCAAAGCCTAATTTCTCTTATTTCAGGGAACAAGCTGGTCGACCAAAGTGCCCCTTAGATCCTTACTTCATTATTCCAGACAAGTGCAAGTGCATTGATTATCAGGTACTTACAGGCAAATACTTCTCCCATAAAAAGCAGCTTATTCCTAAATTAAAAAATAATAAACTATGTTTTTTCAAAATTAATTTTTACAAAAATGGACTAATTGAACCTGCAACTTTAATAATAAAATCTTCACCTACAACATTGAAATACATTCTGTCTGTTAATTTATACTTAACTATTATTAATATTTTAACTTTGATAGCTTATCTGTTAACTTTATTCTGCATGCTGTGGTCTCCTATAAGTGAAGGAGTGCACATATTTAATACTTGATGTTGCCCACTAATTTAATGTGAATATGTCATGTATTGTGGAGATATTTTTTTGGAGAGCCTAATTAAATAAATAAGACTACTCTTGGCAGGTACTGAAACTGCAAGAAGCTCCAGAAAGCATCCCTCAGGGCGAGATGCCGCGTCATCTGACGGTGTATTGTGAACGTGTGCTGTGCGAGCGAGTCGCCCCCGGCGCAAGAGTAACCGTGCTTGGAATATATTCCATTAAGAAAATTGCTAAAGTTGGGGTGAGTTTATAATCTTTAATTTAAAACGAGGATTTCAATAGTAACTACTAAAATTGGTTGCACTTATTAATTTTACTTGTGGCCGGCCCATTTAACAACCAATTTAGGGGTGATTTTTCAATCAATGGATATTTTTTATTCATGGAATAAATTTGACGTCTGACCGATTTTGCATGGAAGAACAGTCAAGAATTAAAAATTATTCCCTTTACTATATGGTTTTGGAAAAATCAGTCCAAAATAAATCATGTTCTTTTAAAATGTAATATCCTAACTAAGAAGTACCTATATTTTCAGAGAGAAGGCCGTGATAAAGGTTCAGTAGGTGTCCGCTCTTCATACCTCCGCGCTGTCGGTCTGACGGCCGAAGAGGGTGTGACTGGAGGCCTTAAACCTTTTACTGCTGATGAAGAGGAACAGTTCCGAAGACTGGCAGCCTCGCCAGATATATACGAACGTATCGCCTTGTCTATAGCACCTAGTATATTTGGTGTGGTTGATATGAAGAAAGCTATCTCCTGTTTACTGTTTGGTGGTATGTGTAGTTTTATTTTTGGTATTGTTGTAGCCCTATTTTAATGTAATGTGTATACAGGGTGGCAAGGGCATTGACGCGCAAGCTGTAACCGTGAATTCAGCACATGATTCTGGATATGCTGCCTAGCACAAACACACAAACACAAATGCAATACGTACGCAGTCAAAATGTATGGAACAGCGAATTTTTTTTTATAATTAACGAAAAATGTCAATGCAAGGGGGATCTGAATCATGTACTGAATCCATAGTAACAGGTAGCGCCTGTAACATTTTCATTTGTTACTGATGATAATTAAAAAACAGCGTTTTCCGCGCGTTGCTGAAATATAACACATATGCGCTTACGTGATTGGTGCGTGCGAATCCAAATAATCAGGCACATTGTTGCATTCCATGTTTCTGAAACTGAAACCCTCGAAATTCGTCCTTTCTGCAATAGTTCTAAATGATTTCTGTTCCAAACAGGATCGCGCAAGAGATTGCCAGATGGTCTGACCCGGCGAGGCGACATTAACATACTGCTATTGGGTGACCCGGGTACTGCTAAGTCACAACTGCTGAAGTTCGTGGAGAAGGTGTCTCCTATCGGCGTGTACACTTCAGGCAAAGGTTCCAGTGCAGCCGGCCTCACTGCTTCTGTTATCAGGGATCCTGGCAGTGTAAGTTACAATTTATTTCTAACCTATCATTGATAACCAATAACGAGTAATTTTACAGTTAGTGTTTTATATTATTTTTAATTTAATTAGCTAACAAAACTCGGCAGATGTGACGAGTATTTAATCATAACGCGATAAAACAAAAACAATGTAAAATTACATATTACCGTGGATATCCACGTCCATAAAATGTATGTGTATTCATATATTTCCATACATTTTACTTTGCTGTGTTATCGTGATGCATTGTCGTGAATCTCCACGGTAATATCATCACATTAGAAATTAGAAAAGTACTTAACTTCTGCGGAGTTTCACTAGCTAATTTAATGGGACTTTGTAGTTTCTTTATTAGAATTCATCATGTCCACAGCGTAACTTCGTGATGGAGGGCGGAGCGATGGTGCTTGCAGACGGAGGAGTTGTATGCATTGATGAGTTCGACAAAATGCGCGAAGACGACCGTGTGGCCATACACGAGGCTATGGAGCAGCAAACTATCTCTATCGCTAAGGTAGACATTAATCTCTTCTAATGTTTATTGGCAGCATGACCCATCCAATAAAAATGATTGATATAAATGAAACTCATTAATTTCGCGTTGTTTACAGGCTGGCATCACTACAACTTTAAACTCTCGCTGCTCGGTCCTGGCAGCCGCTAATTCTGTGTTCGGTCGATGGGATGACACTAAAGCTGACGACAATATTGACTTCATGCCAACCATTCTATCAAGATTCGACATGATTTTCATTGTCAAGGATGAACACAATCAAAACAGGGATATTGTAAGTATTCACATAGTATGGTATGCAGGCAGAAGTGTATGTTGTACACCGCACAGACGCAAGCTTTTATCAAGACACAGTTCCAAACCATAGAAAACAGAAATTCTCTTAAAATCTTGCAGAAAATTATGACCACAGATTTGGACACCAAGCTTATTTAGCATGTATGGTGATGACGTGATCATTGTTTATCTCCTATGAATGAGTAATGAACCGTTATTCTTTTTCAGACTTTAGCCAAACACATCATATCAGTACACATGGGTGGTGACAGCGTGGAACGCGAGACAGCCGCTGGCGAGCTTCCACTGGCGTTGCTGCGGCGATACTTTGCGTACTGTCGCGCGCGCTGCGGCCCGCGCCTGTCTGCCAGCGCGGCCGAGCGCCTGCGCGCACGTTACGTTCTGATGAGGACAGGCGCTTCGCTACATGAGAGACAAGTCGACAAACGAAACTCCATACCTATCACAGTGAGGTACCTAAACATTTGTATTGTAGAACATTCAAATATCAAACAAAAGTACGTTACCGTAGAGTCACACATCGTCAGTGCTATAAAAAAAAACTGGCGCTCCGGGAGTGCCGACAGAAGTGAAAACAAAACACAAACAATACTTTGCCTTCACTCACTGACATATCGGACCAAGACGCCATGGAAATCTTTTGTGACCTCTCCAAGGCAATTGATTGCATTGATCACAAAACCTTGCTTTTGAAACTTGAGCATTACGGACTTAGAAAACTTGCGCTCAGTTTAGTTAGTTCTTATTTAAATGATAGACAACAGAAATTTCAAATAAATGATGTCAATTCACATGGTTTAACAGTAAAAATGGGTGTGCCACAAGGCTCGTCAATATTGAGTCCTTTCCTCTTTTTAGTGTATGTTAATGATCTACTACATTTACTAAAAAATCAACCACAAATGGTGTAATTTGCTGATGACACTTCCTTAATTTTTAAGATGACGTGCTACAAATTTTGACGACGTAAATAACGCCCCACTGTACTAGTAGATAGTACTACTACTGTACTGGTCCAAAATTGGTTCACTGCTAATAATTTAGTATTAAATGGAAAAAAAACTAAGTGCTAAAATTACTCTCACAATCACTACTTTACTTAGTTTTTTTTAAGTGCACTAAATTAAAAAACTAAGTAGTGATTGTGAGATAATATTGAATCAAGAGAAACTAGAATTCGTCGATAAAACGGTTTTCCTAGGAATCACGCTCGACTCAAGGCTACTACAATGGGGTCCTCATTTAACATCTCTTGCGGGACGGCTGATTCCGGCAGCATATGCTGTCAGAAAAATCCGTCAATTTATTGATGTACATAGATACCGCGAGACTAGTCTATTTTAGTTACTTTCATAGTATCATGTCTTACGGTATTTTACTTTGGGGACGTACTGCAGACATCGATTCTATTTTTATTCTGCAGAAAAGAGCCATCAGAGCCATATATAATCTCCGCAGGCGTGAATCTCTTAGGGAACTGTTTAAGTAAATTAACATCATGACGGTGCCTCGTCAATATATCTACGAAAATGTCTCGCTGACGGTGACGTGTGTGTTGGATCATTTAGCTCCCTTCAAAATGGTTGAGCTGAATGGTGCTGATCTATGCGCGATGTTCGTGAACGGGCGCCGCACAGTGGGGTATTTGACTGATTTGGGCGGCCAAAATATTTTTCCAGTTTAATCAGTGGAAAGGCAACTATACACTTAATGTGTTGTGTAATTGGTGATATGCACTAGCTTTTGCCCGTGATTCCATTTGCGTCAAACTCGGATTGCCCGCAATTTTAACTCTTAATGTGTCAGTTTATTTATACCACCCCGCTCAGGGAAGAATTTGAATATAAAAAAAGTTGCACCATTTAATCTAAACTGTAAGATGTTGAATCGTGAAAGCCGCATCAAAATCGCCTCAGTAGTTTTTGCGTGATCTTGGAATAAATCAGCAGTCATAAAAATATCCAAAAAATATTCGACTGAGTTCAAAGACTCCCTATAGCATAACACGTGTGTGGTTTGGAGTAGCTTTTAAAATTAGTGCATGATTTTCTATAAGTTTTATAATAGTACAGACAGAATAAGACGCAATTTTTAATTGTTATAAGGTGTAGTGTAATCATATAATACCATATAAACAATTAAAGCAACGAAAACGTTTTGCCACTCGTTTTTCTCAAAACCAAGTGATTCTGTGGCTAGTTTCAACAAAATCGTGTAGCAACAAAATCAAGGCACTCGATACAGAAAAAAAAATTGGCGGGAAACTTTGGGAAGTATAACAATTTCTTTCGGATTTGTTAGAAACAGCAAAAGAAAATAAAAATTATTCGAATTAATTTTATCTTTTTATACCGTATTTATATTACATCTAGTTTAAACTTAAATATCATTAAACTATAAATGCTTATTTGGTTTGTTAAAATCCATTGCACTTTGCTCTAAACAACAATTTTTAGTAATAATAAAACAATGGAAAAATGTGATTTCTCATAGGTCGCCGAACAATGGCATGAGCACTAGTTACAACGAACAAGTTTCGACTAGCCGTTGCAGGGCATTTATTGAGCGGAACCGGAAAGAATTTTAGTATTTTTGTTTTCTTATGAATTATCTGTACTGAGCTACCTCTTGTTTCTACATGCGTTCAGTTTTACGAATTTGACTTATGACCGCCCAGATTACCAAAATACCCCACTGTGCGCCGTCAGTTGGAGCTGGTCATCACTTAGCTGCCTCGGCTTATTTTCAATTAATTTATTTTTGGATTGTTTTGTTACTATTTGCTGTACTCTGGACCAGGGACTTGAAAACGAAATTAATTTCGTTCCGTTACCACTAATATTATCGTATAATGTTCCGAAATTTGTAACAATACTAAAACCTAAAAATTTCAATAATGTTACAAAGAATAACATTATAGATATATAATATCATTTTCGTAGAACAATATTATAAGTAACGTTATAGGTATCAGTAACATTAAACTTATCTGCTTGTAATAACGTTACAGATTCATTTATAACGTTATTCTTCATCATTTTTCGTCATCATTTATGTCATGAAGCTGGCAAAGTTGAGTACCTATCGAAATGAATAACGTTATTATATCATTATACTAATAACGTTATTATATAGTTATACTAATAACGATATATTGATCATATTGTTGGTGGACAGTTTAAGATTTCGTTCCGTTTGTCAGTATCGTTATAGCCAAGGCATTAATTTTGTTACGATCCTGGTGGGACGGTACAAATTATCGGTACTGGAACTACGCGTAACGTTATTTTGAGTAACGTTTCGAGTCGCGCTCTGGACGCTTTTACGCGTACGTCTTTTTACATCGTTCTCACACATAATTATAAATTTAACATTAATGATGTACTTAACAAATATTTTTATAAAAATATAATTTAAAAAATGTCCCATGGAGTTTCTTGCCCGTTCTTCTCCATAGGTACCTATGCTTTGGAATGGCCAACTAGCTTCATATTTTCTGACTGACCGACTTTTTGACATTTCAAAAGTGCCTGTAAACGGTTTAATTGAAATAAATGCTTTGAGTTTGAGATTTTAAGTAAGTAACCAAAACACAAAAGATAGAAAAATAAAATGTTCTCATTATATTTTCAGGCAGCTAGAAGCCGTCATCCGAATATCTGAATCTCTTGCTAAGATGCAACTGCTGCCGTTCGCAACAGAAGTGCATGTCACTGAAGCACTCCGATTGTTCCAAGTTTCAACATTAGACGCATCTATGACTGGCAGCTTAGCTGGTAAGTTTATACTAAGGAAATAATACTAGGCTTTATCAGCAAATGATCTTTTAAATAAATAGAGAGCTAAAGTTTTTGTTTCTCAAGCAGTAACAAACTGCGAAAATAATAGTGTTAAAAAATGATTTTAGGAGCAGAAGGTTTCACAAGCGAGGAAGACCATGAAATGCTGTCTCGCGTAGAAAAGCAACTGAAGCGCAGGTTCGCAGTGGGTTCTCAAGTATCGGAACAAACAATCATTCAGGATTTCCTCAAACAAAAGTACCCAGAGAGAGCCATCCTCAAAGTCATACACACCATGATAAGACGTGGAGAATTACAACACAGATTGCAGAGGAAGATGCTTTACAGACTCTCGTGATTTCTCTACTTTCAGTTACCAATTTCTTACTATAATTTTTTACTTGTATATCATGCAAGTTTTAATTAAAAAAAACAATTATTATTTATTTTATTATATTTATTTCTAACGAACAGTCCACAGTTTTCTGCTTTAAGCTAGTGCTTAACACAATATTCTCATCAGTTTATAACTGATCATTTTAATTAAATATTAAAGCTAAAAGTTGTTTGTCATAATACTGCATTGGTGTCAGTACCTACATTAAGTTGACACTCAAGCGTAGCGGCCATGATAGCAAAGTTTAGAAGCATATTCATTGACTAGAGTGGTAACATGTATTCTTTTAATAATAATTCTCTGCAGAAATCTTGTATTTCACTTCCTTAAAAGGATACTCAGGGTGTTTCTCAACACCTTTCCAGAACAAAAAATTGAAAATTCTTCCTTTATCTCCTTTATCCAATTTCATCAGAGCATCCATATCATCTTGAGATAACTCAAAATCATAGAGGTCCATATTTTCCTAAAATATCAAGACCACAAATCAAACATACAAAGTTGATCAAATTTAAACTTGATAAACCTGATATCAGGCAATTAAGTAAAATCGTTTACCTTCAATCTCTTCTTATTCGTACTCTTTGGAATAACAACAATTTTCTGTTGAACTAAGAAGTGAAGCAATATCTGTGCCGGCGTTTTTCCAAATTTTTTGCCTATTGTTACGACTATCGGCACAGTCAACAAATCAGGAAAAACGCTGGGGCTGAAAAAATAATCGTTTCTTATATATTATCTAACTAATGGAATGCCAAATCAAAAATAATTTATTAATTTGAATAAATTACATTGATTTCTCGGTAAATAAAAATGTTACAGTTCTGTTTTTTTTTTACGAAATAAATCACATATAAGGGTACTAATTATTTGTATACTTAGAATAGCTGTAGCGTGCCCCCATTTTCGGCGCTCATGGTGCTCCTGCTGAAGGGAGAGTGACTGCCGCCGCCGGACCACCTTCAAAGTCGATTTTCTTGAAAACTACTAAGGTACCAATTTTGTTGTTCGAGTACTAATTAGTACCAATTGAGTACTAATTATTTATCAAATATGGAAGCGATTGGCGTTGGTGGTCCGGCGGTAGTCACGGACATTATTTTTGACAGCTTAGGACATATTAGAATGCGAACGTTCATAAAAATACGGATTCGCCCCTCGCATATTTTTGTATATTTTATGAGTCAGTACCTGTATTTATACTTATTCACAAAATGGTTCTTAGCACCTGGGCTACCAAGAGGGGCATAGGCAGTCAAAATAATATTATGGTCTGTGCAATAGGCCCGTAGTTCCTGCTGCTGGAAATAAGTATGAAGTTCCACTTGCAACACTTGTGGTTTGAATGTTGCAGATTTCCAAATTTCTTGTATTTGTTGCTCATTAAAATTGGATAAACCAAGGTTGCGAATAAGACCTGATTTTTGGCATTCTTCCAATTTCTAAAACAACAACCATTATTAACAATAAAAATTACTTCAATCTTATAAATAGCTTCATTCTGATTGCTTACTGTTTAAGAAAATACGATTTAGTTACCCCATAAACACAGACTGCTGAATATGGATATCCTACTAACGATCACTAGGACAGACGATAAATTGTGTTACTTAGCTTGCCCTAATGTAAGTGATATTGGGATAATGACCTAACATATTGTAGTACTTACTTAGACTAAAATTGAATGACAGGCATGGATGGAGACTTGGAGAGTAAGTACGCATAACATAACGGCCGTAAAACGTATCCCCCGAAGAGGTAGGCAGAGGTGTAGGAATATGTGATTATTAAACACATTTTAGAAGTTTCAAAATTATTTAAAACCTACCTTCCATGTTGCTATATGGTCTGTATTCATGTCCAATTCATAATTCCCATCGGCGTCGACCTTGGGCGTCAGTGTAGTATGATCACAATTGAAACCAAAAGGCACATGGATGAGGTACAAGTCCACATACGACGTCTGCAACCGTTTTAGTTGTATATCTAGAAATTTTTCGACATCTGACGCCCTGTTGCCAACATGTGGAAGCTGAAATAAACAGTGTTTTTGTTTATTTATTGAGTAGGTATACCTATTCTGCACATAATGAGTCGTTATTGTCAGATAATAAAAGATTTGTTAACACATACCTTGGTTGTAATAAACAAATCAGATCTGACACCTTTTTTATCATCAATCCATTTATTAATTGCATTGCCAATCGCTTCTTCATTGTTGTAATTAAATGCTGTATCAATATGTCTATATCCCAGTTCTAAAGCCTCATATATTATAGGCTGTAAAACATCTGGCTCAGCCTAGAAAAAACGTGGATTATTAGTTACCTAATTAAGGTTTACACAAATCCTTACAAACAACACTTACATTACCTGCCATGTTCCTAAACCTACTGTCGGCATTAAATCGCCTGTTTGAGATAAATTAACAAATTTCATATTTCTGATTGTACTATGATATGAGTGACTACAGCTGACTGTGGCTCTGAAAATCGAGCACACTTGGAGTGTTCTGAGCATATAAATTGAATCTGAAAGAAGACTGACAGTAGTAAAATTTGGCAAAGAGCCAGAAAATTTAATCAACCCATCTGATTTATGAATCTGCAATATTATTATACAACTTAAATATAATCGTTGCCCACTGTCGGCGTAGTGGTTCTAGTACCTACACTTTTTTAACACGTCCAACAAGATATTCAAGCAAGGCAGTATTTTTTGTAAGTCGTATTGATTTTTCATTGATATTCAGCACACTTTCAAATTTGGCGGCCAGTAGCATTTCCTGGACGAGTTGCCATATTGATGAATACGAACGAACTAATTTTAATATTAGGCTACATTCATATAAATTCATACTAATATTACAAAATAATGTATCACTGAACTCTATTAAAAGTATGTATACTACAAACGCTGGACTAAATATACGATACGAAATGACAGTTGTTTTTTGTGCCGATTCAAATCTCGAGGTTCTGAGGAACTAACATTCAAATAAATAAAGATGTGAATGTTCCATGTCAATAATTTTCATCAGACTGTGAGGAATTTTAAAGGACATGTTATGAAATGGGCTTAAAATAATAATTTTTTTGAACAGCTATCATGTATGGTTTTTCTGATAGGGAAACTTATTCAGGATGGCCTGACAAAAACAGAAAAAATATTAAAAGCACCGTTATTGAATAAATACATATTTTAAATCCAGATATTTTTGGTGTCATAATATTATTTTTGCACATTGAAACAAAGAAAAAATGGTTAAATATCATTTTTTAAAGCAAATTATACACCTTATTGTTATTTAAAATATTCTAAAATAATATTAGATGGCTTAAAATAAAACCAACTCCATGATTTGTACGTATGGCATTAATTCCTTTGCCTTCTAATGGAATCTATGAAAATATTACCTGTGCCAGTAAGGTTGTCATACTTGTCAGCTGTCAGTACACAGGTCAAAATTGTATTGAATTTGACACTTGATTGACGTTAATGACAATAATGACATCTAACCGAAAAGTGTTGCCAAAATCAATAATTACTGTGGGTTGCAATTTATTTTTTAAATAATTATTATTAAAATGTATAATAACTAACGCAAGGGTGCTTTCAAAAAAAAATTAAAAAATATACAAAGTCTCCTTAATTTATGTACTTTCATAAAAATATGATCTCTTCCCTGTTCACAGTAGCTTCGAATAAAAGCCCAGCCTCCATACAAAAACCTAACATGTCCTTTACGTCTTTTAAATAGAAAATTAATGTCACCAGCTGCAATTTTATTACATAGCTAAAACAAATCCGCAAATACTAGTTTCTAATTAACAAAAGATAAATATTATGTTTACTTGTTTCCGAAGTAAACACCTAACATCGAAATAAAACTTGCCATCTACATTTAGCATTTTTGCTTTAATTAAATACTTAATTTCAGATTTCCCACCGACTCAAATAAGCAGTTATGACTCAACCATATTATTATTAGGCTACATCTTATTATCTGTTCCGTGGCTATAACTTTACTCGGACACTATCCACTAGTTTATAGCTTGCGATCTGACCGCGCCCTAATGAATTTTCAGTTAACCTTTGCATCAATTATTCTATTACTTAAAAATTAAGCATAAAAAAATTTAGCGAAGGATAATATTATGACCCATCTCTAATATTAGTTCCACGGAACCTCACGTTGCTATCAACGACAAAATGGCGCCATCGATACTTTGAAGTCCAGCGTACTTGTATTACAGGTCAGTGAAATGTATAGACCGCGACCCCTCCGTGCCTCAGAAAGCACGGTATGCCTTTGGTCCTGGCTGTCATTCTTGGATCTTTGAAAGTCTACGGGTCGTCAGAAGCCCGAAAGTCTAACAACCAGTCATAACAAGGGGTATGGTATTACGGTATGGTATGGGCTGTTGTATAGGTCAGATAGGCAGTCGCTCCATGGAAAGTACTGGTATTCAGCTGCACCTGCATCCGGTTAGACTGGAAGCCAACTCCAACATAATTAGGAAAAGGCTAGGCAGATTTTGCTAGTACAACCTTCATTATCATCAGCCTATAGCAGTCCACAACGGGCCTCTTCTATTGCACGCCACACAACTCAATTTTCGGCAACTCTCAGTACAACCTTGGGTCCACCTATCGGCTTTTATGAAACAAGATATCAACACTGATCATGACAGGTGAGTGAGATGAGGATGAGTTTTCAGTCTATCAAAGGCCGCATTCCGAATTAGCTATAATCACTCACATCATCTCACATGCGTTCCGATTTAGATATTACGATTATGACAGCTGGGAGCTGTCAACAATTCGGAACACTCGTGAACGCGCTCACAGTGCTTACTCAATGTCAAAACGATATTATTACAGTATTTCATTGTATAAACACTACATTTCTTCTTCATTGGTTAGATGGCGACTCTCAGCCAGAAGCATAATTCGAAAATGCCACGTTATTCAAAACAAAACACACACTGACATATCCACACACTCACTGTCAATTTTGACAGCGCTCACGGTGATATTATTAAAAGGCATGGTCGGCGTTATCGCAAGATAGCGCATTTCATGATGTCATCTATGACGATCTACGGGACATCATTATCGCGCTCCCGCTAATTCGGTACGGGTTTAAGCACGCTCAAATCGATTATCTCCCAACTCGGAACGTAGCCATAAAGTACTCTGTGCTCTGTGGACATGACTGACAGCTGTTGTGTTGTGTTTATAGCCAAGTTTGGCATTTTTGTATTGGTTAGTGTTTGTTGTGAAATTAATTAAAAAAAAAATAGTCATTGACGAGGACGACTGGCTGACG
Organism: Luperina nickerlii; assembly: GCA_963855955.1. NCBI lineage: Eukaryota > Metazoa > Arthropoda > Insecta > Lepidoptera > Noctuidae > Luperina > Luperina nickerlii. Next base: position 9,336,345 of record OY979680.1, read on the forward strand.
TTATTTGTTTCCCGTCAAATAGACCAAAATCTTTGTCTAGTTCTCCAACATAATTTAGAAATAAAATAAAATGGGCGTAAGTATTTTTATCCATAGTCAGCATCTTTCGCCGTTCGCCGGCTTATGATTATATCTGCAGCGTCCGCACGTTTAATTAACACCAATTTGTTATTGTTTTGGTTATATTTTCCAGAAAAAAACTGAAACCAATGCTAACAAAAGCAAAGAAAAGCGCCAAGCAAGAAAGCTCGAGCAACGTAGAATTGCGGATGGAATGACAAACGTAACTTCAGCCAATAAACTGAAAGACTTGGCTTCACTGTGCAAAGAACTCCTTGTGTACCGGAATAATGAATTAGAGGTAGAAATGTACATCCAGCGGGTCACTGACCTGGACAAGAATGTGCTTCAGTGGGCGATTGACTTGACGGAAAGGAATATGAAACTACTGTAAGATAATTAATTACGATTTCGTTCCTTCTGTAAAGGAATGCGTCGTGTGTGGTTATCTAAGCACCAGCTCTATAAACTGATGGTCCAAGCATAATCAGTCTATAGTGTTCCGACTGCTGGGACACAGGCCTCCTCTCGGTAAGAGGGAGTGGGCTGCTATCCACCACGTGAGCCCAGTGTGGTAGATGTGACATGTCTTCGAATATTTGGTTGTAGGATATACTGGTTTCCTCATGATGTTTTCCTTTACCGCTTGGAAAGCAGTAGTGACGAAATAGTTTACACAAAATAAAGCGCCTGTCTGGGTTTGAATCTATGACCTGCAACTCGTAATTTGCACCTGGGCCACTGATGGTCCAAGAAGATGGTCTATTCAACTGATTTGTGAAACCTACAGTACTATGATAATGATAACTAAGCATGTTAAGCAGAAACGTTTTTGATTTTGTGCCAAAAATTTTATGATTACTATAAAGACACCACCCACAGCAACTGTTTGTTATCAAACAGTTGCTGTGGGTGGGTGGGTGTGGTGGAAACAAATTATTCTCATATGGCTTATGCCATATGAGAATAATTTGTTTCCTAAATATTTCATTTTTCAGCTTAAAAACACTTTCACAAATAGGTAACTCTAACTTGGCATAATGCTTACTTAACACTTTCAAGGGCACTATACGGCTATAGCCATCATAACAATAACACTTCTATTGTTTCTTGGCTTACGCGGTGGAACCTGTTAAATTATTCTATCCCTAAAAGTTTTTCAGCGTGAAACTACATTAGTCTGAGATTTTGGTCCTTCTCATTATTGGACTACCCCAGTCAAATTACAGGTACTTTACACAACATCACGCCTGTATTCCCTGAAGGGAATTAAGCAGAGATGTCCTATCGTGGACACTCCTGCCTGACCACCACTAAATTCATTTTTGCTTGCACTTTAAAAATAAAAGTGCTCTCTAGCCCCACACCAAGGTCAAATAGTTCATCCGTAAAATTCACAAAAGGAGTAAGTACACATTTAGCGTCACTATGTGCAGGTTGCAACTAATTGCATTATCGCTTTCCTAATAGGCGAAAACCGTAATGGGGCGTGGCTTGGCGCCGCCGCAGGATTTAGGCGAAAAAATGTTTAAGTAATCAGACAGCAAAAGCCGCGATGGTACCTATAATACACCTACATTCTACTCATTAATCAATACATTTAGTACTAAGCAATCCCTAAACAAATATGTAATCCAATTTCAGATATGAAACATGTGCTTGGGGTTGGAACAAGAACCGCAAAGTGGAGGAGATGACAGACGATGGAGCATGGTACCTCATTGCCAAAGAAAAGAATGGAACACTACTAGCTTTCTCACACTTCAGATTTGATATGGACTTTGGGGTTCCCGTTCTTTATTGGTGAGTAAAATTAGAACTTTTTACATTCTGTAACAATGTGCATTACCATAGCATGAAATTAGAAAGGCATAGATCCGGCACTGGACTGCTAGAGGACTATTATGATAATGTAATTTACTTGTACATTATCTGTGCCTAAAGTTAATTTTACATGTTGGTGGTTATCCCATTTCTTGTATTAAGTAATAATTTTACTGACTACAAAAGTATATATTTAAATTTTATAGAAAATAAATTTACTTACGTTTTTCGCAATTTGCAGCCCAGTATTAGGTTGTATGTCGATTAAGGGAGAGCGCCCACGAGCTACTTTTGTCTCAGCAACTAATTTTTTCTCACATCAATCAAGTCTACGGGTTTGTATGTAAGTGCGCGCATGTAGCGACGCGACAAAGACTGCACTTTCATACTTTTGATGTGAGAGACAAATTAGTTGCTGAGGCAAAAGTTGCTCGTGGGCAACTCCCTTAAATATGATTCGCGACCGTAACAAATATGGCTTTACAGAATTATAATCATCAGAATCAGTAATACAACTACTCAAGTTAGAATTGCCCTCAAATATCATGATTTCATGAAATAGTCATTCAATAGATTAATATAAACTTAGAGATTTGTTTTTATGATTATAATTCTATAAACAAATATTTGTTACAGCGAATCATATTTAGATCAATATACAACCTGATTGAAATTGCAAAAAACGTAAATAAAATTAACTTTCACGGGCCATCTTGAACATGGGGGATGTTAAGGGGAAAGCTCCAGGGTAGCCCGCGAAATTTATTTTTTTTAGGTTTTTTGGAATTTGCTGGTCAGTATTAAGTTGTACGTTGATTAATATATGAATCGCGGCCGTAAGAAATATGTATTTACAGAATTATAACCATTAAAGTCATCAAGACAACTCTCTAAGACCACGTAACTCCAAAAAATAACTGTTTCATGAAATCATCATTCTTTGGAGTTACGTGGTCTTAGAGAGTTGTGTTGATGACTTTAATGATTATAATTCTGTAAATACATATTTGTTATGGCCGCGATTCATATTTTGATCGCCGTACAACTTAATACTGACCAGTAAATTGCAAAAAACGTAAGAAAATTTGATTTTCGCGGGCTACCTTAGCGCTTCCCCCTTAACATTCTTTACTTACTTTCATCTGAATTATACTATTAACTTATTTATATAAATAATTATCATTAAGAAAAAAGGCGTAAGTAAATAAAAATACTCAAACAGTTCTAAAATATTTAGAAAGAATATTTTATTTCTTTAGTTTTGTATTTTTGGTAATCATGGTTTACATTTTTATTCATGGCTAGTTGGTCGTTAAACTCTCAACTGATATTCATGTATCATTTCATTGTATCATAATTCATAATATTCGAATAGATAATACAGTCTAAACAAATAACAAGCAAGAATTATCTGACTAGGGGGCTACTAACAAGGAACTTTGGTATTATGAAAGATGGACCATTGCTGTATAAAATGGATGAATGACTGTTATACTTATCACCTATAGAGTTAACAGTTCTGTTAGATTTATATGTGTTGTACCACAAGGTGTAGACCACGTTCGCACGGTCGTAAAAATATCGCGGCGGGATTTCGTCGCGCACTGGATTTTCAACTCTCGGTATTGAACCGAGCATTGAGAATCCAACAGAGTGCATCCTAGGCACTCTGTTGGATTCTCAATACTCGATTCAACAGATGCACTCTGTTGGATTCTCAATACTCGATTCAACAGATGCACTCTGTTGGATTCTCAATACTCGATTCAACAGATGCACTCTGTTGGATTCTCAATGCTCGGTTCAACACCGAGAGTAGAAAATCCAGTGCGGGTCGAAAAAACATATTTTTAGATTTTCAACTCTCGGCGCTAAACAGTGGGGAGAAGATTCAGTGCGCGAAAAAATCCCGCCGCGATATTAATTTTTACATCCGTGCGGACGTCGACAAGATATTACAGTACCCGGCGATAAATATTGCACATCGACCTTTGGAAAGAGACAATCTGCTAATTTCGGCTTCGTAGAGCGTTATCTCTGTCGCACGAAATACAAACAGTCCGGTATATATTAGGAGCTGTTAAAACTTATGATTTCCTTCTTTTGATAATTATTTTTATTCTTTGTATAAAATACACCAATTTTTAATTAGTCGATGTGCAATATTTATTGCCGGGTACTGTATTTGCATATTTTCACCTTAAAAATCTTAAACAACATAAGTGTTTTTTTAAATGTCATTAGCAAGGTGGGCCCACAAAGGTGCGACTTGTTTCATCACGATTCATAGAAACTTAGATATTCCAACACAGCCAAGTCGTGTCTTTGAGTGTAGCCATTTTTTTTTTCTGTAATGAAATCGGAACTCTTGACTGAATAACACTGTAATCAACGATCTATAGAAATACATTTACAATTATCTTACAAAATAATATTTACACCTACATAATACAATGAGTCATTTAAAATCTATGTTCATAGCACTCATCAATTGGGTTTCACTTTATACTTCCACAAAACACACAAGAAAAAGCTAATGTTTCTTTTTAAAAGTCTTTTTTCAAAGACTAGTTTTTCCTTAGGCCACCATTTTACACACCTTGTGCATAAGTATCTAAATAGCTTGTGTAGTATGAATATTGTAAGCAGTGCTATAGCAGTACTTAACGTTACTACGTCGAGTAGCATGTACTGTGGGTAGGTGAGGTCGAGAGCCGGCGACCGCAGATGTGACGCCCCTTTGTGCCTCAGGACATATTCTATCCAGTAGACTCCCATGTCTAAAGGCTTCATAGGGCGGTCCAAGAATATGTCTTTTAACTGTACAGCTTTTTCTTTGTATCTGAAAATATTATTGCTAACATTAGTAAATGCGTAATGCTTTGCAAAAGTCGCTCAGAATAATAAGATGTTTCTCAGTAAAACTTATGTGACTTCACTATCACAATAGCAGATATAATCAATCAACCAATCAATAGTTCTGTCACATGCACACGTGAGGACCTAATGTCTGCGTCAGCGAATGGTGTTAGCGTTGCCGAATTCTAGCGCCTTTCCGAAAAAAATATATATTTGAGCAAATCAAGGGTGTCAATGTCAATACAGTATCCCAGTTACAGTCCCTGTACTTATACCACCCACCCACTGCGGCTTTCTTATAGGTTGTCATTACGGTGATAATGAAAGCAGACTCGCCAATTATCTACGTATCGTATTATGTCAGTGGAGGTTATCTACACGGACCTTATTGTCTCGAACCATCGAAGCCTCACAGGTCTATCATAATTCATAATTGTTTGTTTCAATACTAGCAAGCAGAGCAATGCTTTCCTCGTCTTTTCTAATCGTTGAGCGTTAAAAAGACGCCCTACGGACAATGTTTTGGGACCTTGCCCTTCGTATTCGACTACATACCGTTGATCTGAGAGCAAAGCTCGTAATTTTCGCCTCCACGTATCTTTGTCAGAATCTTTGAGCGCGACGATCTCTGCAACGCCCCGGTCGGCCATGGCTCGTGCATTCAGAGCCTGGTCTGCGTACAGTGGTACCATAAGCATTGGTACTCCACACGCCACTGCTTCTTGCGTGCCCAGCAGACCACCGTGAGAAATAAACAACTTCACGTTCGGGTGACCTGTCAGAATAAGTCATGTTTATTGTTTGTCACTGGTAGCCGATAACTCGCAATCAGTGTCAGAATAAAAAATATATTTATGAGTTTTTGTAAGTGTTCATTGATCGCTTCATTTCGAGCTTATCTTAGTCATATACAAAAACGTGATTAAAAGATAAAAGGGCTATCTCCAGTCGCACTACAGGGGTCGGGTTTAGTCGATAGTGACAATGAAACGAAGCTGATAACTACGACTCACATAAGGTTGCGTGCTGCGGTATCCATTCCATTGTATAGGCATTGTCTGGCACTGTGAGGTTCTGTGCCAGCATGCGTCGGTCCATCTTGATGAACACCGCCTGGGGCAGCTCCGACAGCACACTGAATATTCGAGACAATATGTCGCTTGGTATCGTTTCGATCCTGGACATTGATCCGAAACTCCAGTAGATCACGCCTTCTGTTGATGCGTCCAGCAGCTTCTGCATTTGCTACAAAGTAAATTAAGTTGTTAATATTATTTTAACTTGCACTCGAACGCTACCAACAATAGTGGAGATAGGATAGGCAAGTGCTTGAAGCCTCACCAGCAAGGGGTGGTCAAAGTTTGGGGGTTTGTGTAGGGTTCGATTAATAATAACATTATGAACACGGCTAAATGAATCAACTTTTGACACTATCTGTTGTCAAGAGGGTCTTAGGTCCTGCCTCGGAGCGACACGCGGTTCTCTATTGCATTTTGAAATGTAGGTTAAAATGTCTTCTTGAATCGACGGACCTGTTTTATGAAATAGATGAATGACTATTGTTTATGTAGACATTAACAGTTTAGTAATAAACATGAACTTTCTCAAGAATCGTGCTCCAGTCGATAACTTTATCTAACATTTTACTGTATAATTGTTTGTGTTGTTTTTCTGACATCATTTCATTATTCCTTTGAAGATTTTAATTGCATTGATGTTGATATATTATTATTGTTTTACTTTTAATTACGCCTTTAATTAGTCGAGGCCAGTCACCAAGCTGTGGGTAGTCTGAGTTCGTATTTCTTGGCTAGATTTCAGGGTTTACATAACCGGCAACTAATTAGCTTATAAGTCATAATTAGGTTCGACATTTCCAGTATACTTAACTTAGCGAACCGCCCCGGCTTCGCACAGTTAGTAAGACTTGACAAAACTTCGAGATTTCTTTTCTCATATAACCTTACATATTATGTAAGGTTAAATGTTTTCTACACATACATTTTCCGGAATGAATTCTGTAAATTATGGTGAAAAAAGTATCAAAATCCGCTGCGCAGCCGCGCAGTTTAGAAGAACAGGGGAAAGCGGACACGAAAACTTACAATATAACAAATGTCATAGGTTACCACAATCACGTTCAATTTTGCTGATACGTTTATGAGCAATATACCTAATAATCGTATAATGTCTGGACGTAGATGGCGCAGAGGGTTCACTTAAAGCCAGTGATGCTGCTAGCTAGCTGTTAAATAAAGTAAGATTTCGAGAAGAACATAAATATAGAAATGGAAAGATGAAAATACCTCCCGGGGTGTAAAACTTTCATAATGACCCATTTGCCTTTAAAAATTGCATAATATGCACCAACCAGTGGTAGTGGAGATTACTGATGACTATGAACGAACGTGAAACTACACGAACAATAGCAATAATTGAGATAATTTCAGCGGACACGCAGTCTGACTGACCCAGTGACTTGCGTATGATATGTGCGTCTACTGCATGCCGCTCGCCGCGCGCCGATACGAACGATGATTAAAATGCATTAGAGGTGATTTAATGTGCTGATCAATCACTAATAGCGATATAAAATGATTCAAATGATTAACGAACCAATTAAATTACTAGGTATAATATACAAATGGTACTCACGCGAGAAAGAACTGGAGAGTCGTCCAAATGCAGTCCTCCGACTTCTACTAGAGCAGGCACTAGAGGCCGTACTTCGTTAATGCTGAAATGACTGTTGGACAGAACTAAACTATAATTCTGGGCCAAAGATTCCAACTTTGGTCCGGGGCCAAATAACCGATCCGCGATAGCCTGGAAAAGAAAAAGTTTGTTAATAACCAGTACAAACAGCAACTTATTCATTCTGTATCTAACATATCCCAAAGAACACTACTAACCTGTGATGGAATTTGTGATTTGTATCTGTATAAAACCTTTGCTATTATAACCGCCATCGTGTTTGCGAATCTTTCCCATAGGGACATTCGTTGTCCGTATCCGACCATGTAAGACGGAACATAGGCAGTTGCGTCAGGATTACCTAGTTGATCATTAACCCAGGGCAGTGGTACACTTGATAGAAAACCGACCACCGGTGCTCCATATTTCTTGCCGAGCGGAAGGAAACAGTCGCTCCCGAATACTTCAACTATAACCAGATCGAAGGTCTCCGTAGAATTGAATAGTGCTTTGACGGCGGGCACTTTGGCAACATTCTCACAGGCGTCAACGCATTCATGCATTATCTGTTCCAAGTTCCGGATAAAATCAGGTTTTATGGAATCGTGTTGGATTGTGAGATTGTTGACGATTTCAGGTCTGGTCCCAGCGAGACTTATTTGGTGCATGTTCGGTAGAGGGTTTTTCTGAAATATAAATACTTAATTGAACAATCATCTTTACTTTTAGGTAGGTAAATTAAATCTTGAAGGAAGAGCCGGACCTCCATTACATACATATTTATAATAAAAATGATCTAGGACAAGGTGGATTCCATTGCCTTCAAACCCTAGTCTTTTATAATAACCCAGCCATGTCATGCGTTAGTGCCCTTAGACAAAATGGTGCTACCTAACGGTTACATGACTTCTTCAATTAATTTCAAATGGTTACATTTCCTGTTTACATAATTAACAATGTATTGCAAGAAAACATGCGGCACACAAGCCGGTAGACTATACGTGGCAAATGATAGCGCTCGGTGATAAATACGACAGACGCGAGACGGACTAAAGAGCAACCGAACATGATTATGAAATAAATAAGCTTCGGCCACGCCATAAAGGTTTGTGTATTCAGGATGACTTTCTTCTTAGCGGTGTCGATGGCAATCTAAATTGAGCCGGCCCAAAATTTAGCTACAAGTTTAGTACCTTCAGTAGCGTCCATCAGTTTCTTCTATAAAGATGACTTTGATAAACCTATAATCGTAAAGCGTATGTGCGTGTCTAGGAGAAGAACAAAGTTGGTTTGAAAAACAAAATACCTACAGTTATTTAGATTAGCTACATAAACTAGGCCGCGTTCCCACTATGCCCGACCGAACCGGAAAACGCCCGGACGGTTGTAATATGAATGAGCTCGTGCCGGTATCGACGCCCGGCGCCCCCCCACATGCAACTAAATAGCAACAATTACTCAGGTTGCTCAAGCTCATCTCGCTTGTTCAAGAGAGACCCGTTCTGTGATCCTTAAAGCCTAGACGACTATAAAGAACAAAATTTGAAGATTAACAACAAACACAACAACACCTTCGTCGTCAATCGCGCTCTCAGGTCTGACCTCGACTGAGCGGCTGACTGGCGTTATAATCTGTCTACGAGGGCGAAACTGAAACTTTTTAGGACTGGGCACTTGTAAACGATATAATAAAAATATAAATTCAAATTTTGCAAATGGAACTCTTTGCCAATATTATTATGTACTTATGTACTTTATTCATTTGTCATTGTTTACGATTTGGCGGCAAATTGAAAATTGTCTGTGTCACGTCAGCATGAATTTAACGCGAGAAATTTTTCGTACAATGATTTTTTATGACTTTCGATGTCATTTAAGTCAACAAGAAAGTTATGATAGACTTCGATTGGCCTTTTAAGATGAAGCCCCATCTCGTGCCACTGTTTAATGAGTTTAAACGTGGTCGCACTAATCTCACCGATGATCTGCGTGAGGGACGGCCTTGAAGGCCTTCTACGGCGACGACTAAAGATAACATCAGTGTTGTGCGGCGTGTGATAGAGACTGACAAAAGAGTGACTTATCAGCAGATTCAGACAAGTTTAGGCATCGGTATGAGTCAAATGCACAAAATCCTCCATGAATATTTAGCGGTCAGGAAGCTTTGTGCCCGGTGGATACCTCATAATTTGACAGAGGCCCAAAAACTCCGTCGTATTGATTGGTGTCGTGAAATGGTTCAAAGATTTAACGGAGGTGACTCAAATGCTGTGTTCGACATACTTATAGGTGATGAAAGCTGGATTTATTGTTATGATCCTGAAACTAAGAGACAGTCTGCTGTCTGGGTGTTTCCTTCTGAGGAGTTGCCAACTAAAGTGAAGAGAGGTCGAAGCGTGGGAAAAAAGATGGTGGCCTCGTTCTTCGGAAGGACAGGTCATTACGCAACAATTGTTTTAGAGGATCGACAAACAGTTACTGCAGAATGGTACACTAACAATTGTTTGCCACTTGGAAAAAGTTCGCAAGAAACGACCTCGCAGTAGGATCCTCCTTCACGACGACAACGCCTCGTCGCACACCGCCAAGCAAACAATCGACTACTTGGCGACGTCAGACGTGGAATTACTGGGTCACCCGCCCTGTAGCCCCGACGTCGCACCTTGCGATTTTTATTTATTTCCGAAAAAAAAAGAAAATTTTCGAGGAAAACGTTTTACGGACGCCGAGGAAGCAGTGGCTGCGTTTCAAAATGCCGTCGAAGAGACCCCTAAGGACGAGTGGGCAAAGTGTTTTTCTCAGTAGTTCCATCGGATGTAGCGATGTATTGATGTTAATGGACACTATTTTGAAAAGATATAATAAAACTAATAAGTTGCTAGTTTGTTCAGTTTTTGATTTTCCAAGAACTTTCAGTGTCACCCTCGTAAATACAGTTTATATGTAAGATTTTGGTGGATATAGTTGTTCGAATGTTTTGTCTCTAGATAATATACTATTTTTAATCCGTCTGACCTCGGAGAAGTCTCAGAAACAAACATAAAGATTAAGGCTTCTTTTTTTTTCAAGTCTATCTTTTTTATTTCATTTAGGATCAGATAAAGTGGGAAATTGGTCGAAAATAAAAATTAAGAGTGGCTTTTCCCTTTCTATTGGTGCAGTTCTCTAAATAAAAAGAAGCAGCATGATCACGAAAAGTGAAAGAAATACAGGGAGTCATTAGTTACGAAAAGGAACTGGCTGGACAGAATCGTCGTGCCAAAACTGAGTGACAACTTAACTAAGAACAAGTTAAAGTTTTTGTATAATATGTCGCAGCCAACTGGTTAAATTAGCCGTTTAGTTAACCGCCTGGCCTTTGAAAGTAGTGCTCGCCTCGCTTCGCTCTCTCGGCTCACACGCGGTTGATCACAGTTCTAACCTAACCCATTTGGTCGGGGTGCCCTGGTTTAGTTACTGCGACCAATTCGGCTCTCGCGTGATTGGTTACAGTTCCAACCTAAACTATAATTGAATATCATTCAGGCCATTAGTTGAACGGCCGCCGTTTAGTTAAAAGGCTAGGCGGTTAACTAAACGGCTAATTAAACCAGTTGGCTTCGACATATACACTATACTTTTTTATCTTATGTCCTCTATGTACCTAATCTACTGAACTAACAAAGTCCGTATTTACATTAATGACCATGTGTAGAGTTCATCATTATTATTTTGTATGTACCTACTCATAGATATCTATTTGACCGTTGATTCACACTTTACTTATTGTCTATAACTATCGGAAAGTGGGTGTCATCGGCTGATCATTGACCTATACCATTATGATTACTTCATCATTCACCGCTGTTGTTATATCGTTGGACTATGAGAGTGCCGAAACGTGGACACTGACAGTCGGGCTGATCCACAAATTCAAGGTACCTCAGCGCTTTATGGAGCTAGCTCGCTCCATAGAGTGCTGAACGACCTTGAATTTGCTCGGAGTTTCTTTGAAGGCTAAAATCAGAAATGTAATTATCCGTAAAAAAAAACCAGAGTTACCGACCTAGCTTGCGCAGAGTAAGCTAAAGTGGCTATGTTTGTCGAAAGACCGATGGCCGGTGGAGCAGACGAGTGCTGGAATGGAGACCGCGTATCGTCAAGCCTAGTGTGGGACGCCCCCCAGCTAGATGGACCGACGCGGCGACAACCTTAAAAACGTGGCTGGGACAGACTGAATGAGGAGAGAGAAAAGGCCTATGTCGGGCAGTGGACTGCGATAGTCTGAATTGATGGCTCACTAACTATGAAATTCAGATAAATCGGCACTATTGGACAGGGAACAACTGTTACGCTATTGTTCGTAGCCTCACTGTAGTGAGTGCAGATTATTTCTGTTTTCAACAAACATGGTAGAGCTGCAAAACTTTTGCGTAAACATAATTATGTTGTCCGATCAGGAAAATGAGACCGAGGCTTTTGGCTGAATCAGCGACCGAGGATCAGCGCTGACATCGATAGCATATATAACGATTCTACTCGCGCTCGCAAGCCGTCGGTCGGTGCTACACTATACACGTCCATTTATCGTCAGCGTCTCATGACCGATGGTACGCGACCGACGTCAGCGTAACACAAGCTTCCACAGTGATCCATACAACACTGATGACCGTGCCTACACACGGCGAATAAACCGTAGTTTTTCACGGCACGACAAACGTGTGTGTACAAAGGGCCTAACATTAAATCCAGCCCTAGGGTCACCTAGTTTAGTCATTTTGTAGTTATTGAATGGGTGATACGATCATACGACGCACGAACAAGTAGCGCACTACTTATAGCTCGAAGATCTTTTTCGCCTGTGTCAAAATATCTAGGTACGCGAAAATATAGGATGTAAAATAACGCGGAAATAGGGTGGAGAATAAAGTCGTCGAGCTTTAACCTTTAAGTATGGACGTCATTTTTTCATAACACTACTGTGGACGTGGAGTCTCACAGGCTCCTATATGCACACACATTATTTTTGGGGAATTTGATATAAGATCGCTATAAACCTGATTGAATATTAAAGTTATGGGATTTAGTAACAAAATAACGTACTTATATAATAAACTTTTACTTTAAAAATTATAGAAATTATAAAAATAATAAATTATGGCACTTTTCAGTCCAAATCTACTTAGGTTACATTTTTAGGTATTAAAAACAGTCAAACTTATTCCTATAACAAAATGAGTCTTTTTTTCTCAAAATATAATATATAAGGAACCAAAAACACAAAACAATTATTTCAGATAACACATATAAAAGATTTTGACAACGGTCTAATAACGTAAATTTATTGGCAGTCGGTGCACAAAGGTCTAGAACATTTGAGACACACAGGTTTGGTGCACCCAACACAAACATAGGTAGTCATCCTATGTTTTTTCGCGAGACAGATTCTACATGCTCTTCTGGTTCCTTGACTGGTTTCTTGATCCTTGACATCTTCTGTAACCATATCATTACCTAAAACTCGAGTCATAGTCAACATCAGCTCTCTTGGCAACCGTATTAAAAAAAAAAAATTCACGCAGGGTCCAACAGAATTTGTAGATGGTCGTTTTGATTTAGAACTACCGGCTTTATTGTTTTTTGACATTTTGTACTACAAAATCTGAAACAAACATAATCGCCCATACAAAATATATCATAGGGCAACAATGGACGTGTAGCCTGACAGGCTCCGGTCAATATTTTGATGGTCATTACTTACGTGATATACATCGGAAGACGCAACCTCCTCCCTCATTGGTAATTTTACAACTAAAACAAAAGCTACTGAGCCGCTCAATCGCGGGGAGTGGGGAAAAGTAGGTGAAACTAAGAAAACGAAAACATCGAGTAGCCTGTGAGACTCCACGTCCATACTTAAAGGTTAAGTAGGTACGCATACTTTGCTCCCTCTATCAACCACTTTTATTCCAATTAAGTAACTCTTCTAATTATCAAAGAATAAGTTTTTTCCGTGAGTATTTTCTGAAAAGTTCTAGCGTAAAGGGCAAATTATAGTCGCGAGATAGTCTTAAGGAAAATGAGTTGCTATGGAAATCTTATGCGTTCTACGAATCCGTAATCAGCATTCGATTCGCCTGCACTTGACGACCTTTATGAGTCGATCGCAGAAAAACTTACTTTAGGAAAGATAACGTGAGTACCTACTTGTACAAGCATTATAAGAAAAAATATTTTATGTTTCAGATTAAATATTTCTTACTTTTTTATCACATTAAAAACCTGTGCCTTCTCAAAAACATTTATTTACTAGGCCACTTACCGCGACTTTACCCGTAGAAAATTCCTTTTTAGTTAGAAAAGTAAAATCGTTACGCAATCAGTATAGCGATGACGCCATCTTCTAGGCCGGTTTCAAAGAAAGCGGGAAGATGCGAAAATAACACCTATCTATTGGATGTTCACCTCCTCACCGCTTTGGTGGAAAACGGCCCTAAGATCAAAGAATGTCCAAAACGCGGGCGAATTTTGAGCTGATAATTTTTTACAGGTGGTTTGATAGAAACATTGATATAAATATTTACCGAATTGGATTATATCCTGTAATGGTTTGTGTAAGTAGATAAAAAATAAATAAATAAATAATATAGTTTTTATGGCTCTTTAATTTTATTTTCAATAAAAATAGTATTTCGTCTTTTAAAATATTTCCAAATTAAAATCAGACCTAGGTATTTTAACCGGTCAGCTCCAAATAAGGCTTTCACTGTGGCTATTTGGTGTTTTCACCTTACTTGTGTAACTGCGATAGGGATCCGCGTAAGTTTTTATCCATAAAATCCTAACTAATATTATAAATGCGAAAGTAAGTTTGTTTGTTACCTTTTCACGCCTAAACCACTGAACCGATCATCCTGATATTTTGCATACACGTTGTCAGGTGTACCGAAACGGACATTACCTTTCATTCCGAAAAAAAGTGCTGTTCCCGAGGAAAACAACAATAACGTTATTATGATAATAGATGGCGCCACGTGTCTTTCGAGTGATTGAATTATATTAGAAATCACGGGATCGAGATTTATGCAACCGCGGGGCGCAGCTAGTAATTAAATACACATCAAAAATAAAACCCTTATACATTTCAAAATAAACGTTACAATAAAAAACTGAGCAGCGAAATAGGTCTCAGTCATTGTATAGGTACAAATCATACATACCAATGGGAAGTGCGTGACGACTGTGAGATGGTGGTCCCTCCGAGCCAGTGCATCGAGGAGCCGCCCGTACATTGCGTGATGGCTCTTGGTGTTAGTGGGCAACACGGCCAGAAGGCGTGCGGCCCGCGCCGCCACCGCCCACAAGAGAACCAGCCATAGGAGCCGCGGCCTCATCTCTCTGTTGCTCGTCTCCGTTTGCGAGGCCGTCTAGCCTGAAACCGCCGAACTCCCTACTGCTGATAAAGGCGTACGTCACCGCAGATAACAGGAGCCACGGGTATCTCCTATCCGCCACCCGCGCACCCCGACTCCGCCCTCCCGCTAAGGAAACTTTCTACGACAACTTTTTCGTGATTTCTCATTGCTATTTCGATTTCTGGCGCAAGAGTCATCGCCAAAGAAGAAGCTCGGTTGTTATAAAAAAAATAGCACGAAGTGATTTTGTTCTGTTAATTAAAATGATAAATATGTAAAATGTGCAGTTTGAGTGCATTCAGAATTTAGCAATACTGCGTGTGTGACGTGTGTTTCATTTGAATGGAGCTTATGCATTGCAGCGGTAGCTCCTTGGAATAAATTGACAACAGTTTAACGTTTCGATCATTATCGAAAGCTCTACCTTTTTCAAAGGTGAAGTGACTAGTGACGGTATACCTGCGTAGAATCAAACTCTTTTGTGTGACGTACAAGAAAGTTAGTTTATTTCCCTGGAATTTATTTGTGGGCCTACAACAAATAAGAGAATAATATTAATACATTGGGTGCAACAAACTTTTAGTGCCGTCCTATTTGACCGTCGCGCCACAGTCAAGGTGAATCAAATTATATCATCAAGCGAGGGCAATGGCCTGTCGTTATGTAAATTTTCTGTTTCCATTCAGTTTATGGAACTAGTGCAATAACTTAAGGAGTGCAACCAAAATATTCAACTTCGGGAAACAAAAAATATGCTATCCTACCAATACCATCGGTAAGAAAACAAGACTTCTTTAGATCTAACAACATTATATGCTGATTACTTAAAAGTTATTTTATGCTAATAAAATATAGCACTTCTGTACCCATAAAATAGCCCGCCACTTCGTTCACATACAACGTTCTAAACCCCATTTAACCCGAATTTTCATGAAAGTCTTAGCGGATTACTACACAAACTGAAAGGAATTAAATTATACGTTTGTGAGCTTTATAGTTTCTGAGATTGCGTCAGCCAGCGAGTAATATTTCGTTTTTAGGAGAGAAGACTAGGTGTTGGCCACCCCTTCATCTGCCTGTTGTATTGTACAGTCCACATGTTGCTTAAAATATGTATTACTTCGAACAATATTTCAAGTGTTGCTGTACCTGCAGGCAACCTCAAACGCCTCAAAAAACTTAAGCAGTAATCTTCAGCCGTATGGTGTTGAACTTGAAACACTAGGGTCATGGAGTCGTCAGGGGTACTGCTTTCTTTTCGCGACATCGCCCACCGACTGATCGACTCTTCGCGTGATCAGAGAGCTGGCCTATGACTCGTACAAAAACAGCATTGATTCAACGTGACAATGATGGTCAGCTTTTTGGCCACTTGTGCTTTTGACAGTGATGTTTGATGTCTTATAAGCTTGAAAATAGAATTTGCAACTATGTAGGTATATTATTTTGTGATTGTGTAGGTCTGTATATTAGTTTAAAAACGATAGGTGGACTGTGTGAGAAGCAGATAACTATAGACTACTGAGATAATGGCAAATAGATTTGTATGGAAGAAGACATCATGCTACGAAAAAAGCTGAAAGCTAAAAACAAGCCCATTTTAAATTTAATAAAAGTTGGAATCAGGAGGGACCCATTTGAGTTTGAAAATATAATAAAAATGATATGGATCGAGCCTGAGAAGCAGAGTTCACCACTCGCAAATTGCAAATCTTATAATAAATTATGATGCCAAACCGCGAGCGGTTTAACAGAACATTCTTATCACCTTATTTCTTTAACAGTGGCAGTATAGCGTGAAACAACTTCATATGTAATAATTTACGTCGTAAGATAATAAATCACTGCACTGGCGAGTGATCGGATTAATGATTTCTTATGAATTGAACTTCAATTTGACCTTATGATGAGTTACTTGCTACAATTGCCTACATACTACAAATCTAAAACATTGTGCAATATTGTGAACTTGGTGCTTTATCCAGAGGTGATATATTCTTTTGAAACTATCCCATCTATTCCACATTGTTAAATGTTATCGAACTGTTAAACCATTATCGTTTGAATCAACGTGTAAGTACACACGTTGATTATATTGCACAATGTTTTAGATTATGTAACTTGTAACTAAGAATCAAGTTCTTCTAACTGAATAGAGTGCTGCTGCTGCAGCTGTGCTGCTGGGGAGTTCGTTGGTCCAATTCTTCTTCCCAGCTAAAGTACTAGGAAGTGATGAAGGCCGGGCGTTTTGTGAGACTGTCTTAAGGCGAAAGCACCAGGGTAGCCCGCGAAATTCAATTTTTTTTAGGTTTTTTGCAATTTGCTGGTCAGTATTAAGTTGTACGTCGATCAAAATATTTCGATTCATGAAATCGTCATTCTTTGGAGTTACGTGGTCTTAGAGAGTTGTGTTGATGACTTTAATGATTATAATTCTGTAAATACATATTTGTTACGGCCGCGAATCATATTTTGATCGACGTACAACTTAATACTGACCAGCAAATTGCAAAAAACGTAAGAAAATTTGAATTTCGCGGGCTACCTTAGCGCTTCCCCCTTAAGTAACTTTGACTAGTTTCAATAAATGTGGTCGTCCAAATCAAAAGGGACCTTATGGCGGTAACTAGTTTCCGAGATATTAATAAATTTGTAAAATACTTACCTCAAAAAAATCGTTTTTTTATTAACTGTATTTTTAAAAAGATGATTGTATTTACTACATGTAGATGTGTTCAACTTTTCGAAAAGTCAATTTAAAAAAGTTTTGTATTCATCTAAAGTTTAGTAAAAAAGGAACCTTATCGCGGCAAGACCTAACAAATCGTTTTTCTTGTAATTCAAACCATATATTATATCGACATTTTAATATGTTCCCACAACAAACAAGTTTATGCAAGGATTGTAAGAATTTCCATTAGTAATAATCATAGTCAATCAAAGTATACCATCAGTTACATAACTTCACACTAAAACATAACTTTAGTGTACGGCATACTTAAATTGCGATTTTCTCGAAACTTATAATTTCGATCAGTGAACTTCAAAAATTCGTAAAAAATAACGGTAGTGGTTAGAAGGTTGGTTCTTGGGTCTATAGTTCGGTACATTTATGTAGTTGTCAGCTCTGTTTAACTCATTTCCGCCATAAGGTCCCTTTTGATTTGGACGACCACAAATGACTTTTATTTTAACTTGATTTTCTGAACGAAGTTCCATAGTGCACGCTCCTTATTCCTATTATACTCAGCTCACTTGGCGAATGACAGCTATAACGTAAGTGTAACATTTTAAACGCCACGACACTCATTTTTGCTATACTATGTGTGTTTTTTTATTACCATTCCTTCATTTTTTTTCATTTGGTTATTGTCAAACATTAATTTATTAAATTGTGCCTGTGATCAATATACGAGTATATATGTTAGGGTGTCCCTTATATAGGTGAAAAAAATTTTTTTTCAGATATCGAAACGCATACCCCTTAATTCTTTTTAAACTACCTAAACTTAATCAAATACAAAATTTTATCCTTATATGTCAACATTAACCCGTGCCGACATTGCCTTGAAGATTTAAAAAAATCGTTGTCTTTAACTGTCTTTAACGCTTATCGTTGTGTATGTGTAATAAAATGAAATAAAATGTTTATATTGTATAAAAATAATAATCTAAGGGAAAGTTAGAAAATAGGTATTTATTAATCAAAAGAACATCACAAATCAGCAAGGATTTTTCTTTTAAGGGTCTCTTTTTTACAATCTGGGTACAGATTTCTATGCTCTTGTACACAGCGCAGCAAAAATTGTTTTTGTTCTTCCTTTGCAGTGACTAGATCATGGAAATCTTGCATAAGTTTTACAGCTCTTTCAGCTGTATCATTCACGGCCCTTAAAGAAAGAACCCTTCTTTTTGCCTGCCAATAGGTTACATCTTCTTCCCAGGTAGAAACGGGTCTCTTCAAGAAGTTTGTATCAATGTTTAAACGCGCAAATAAATTTGTGCTCTTAACAGACACAAAATCATTTAATGATTTTCCTGCAACAAAAGACAAGATAGGTAATATTATTATCAGTTTATTAAGAAGGATATAAGACATAAAACTATGTATTTTCATTTAAATTAAATAACTTAATACGGTTTTATCGCGTTTATTACATTTTTTAGTCAGGTCAGTTCTAGATATAAAAATGTGAAAAACGCGATAAAACCGTATTAAGGTATTTAATTTAAATGTGTAACAATCGCGAAAACATATGAAAACATTATGTATTTCCACTTACCATACAAATAATCAGACATATCTTTTGATGGAATGTATCTCTTTATAGAATCATACAAACTCTCTCTTTGTAGGTTCGCTACAATATTTGTCTTAGTTTGTTCATCTACTTCATCATCAAAGAATGGACGATTTATTTATTGGGAACTCATCACAGCTGAGATCTAGGGGTTCAACTACAGCCTGAAGTATATAGACAGAGTCCCTTATGCTTAATTGACATCTATCCAAAGCGGCAACTAACTTAGGAGTGATGAAGTCTTTCCTTCCTCTTTTTGAAGTTGTTACAGAACTTACCATTTGAGATGTCGCTGGCAAGGGATCCTCAAGGCTTTCGTCAGAGCTGGTAGGTTGTTTGGGATTTTCTTGCGTTTCGATGAAATCTGCGGTAGTTAAAGATGACGACAAACTTTCGGAACACATTTGCTCTAGTCTTTTTATCTCTTCTTTTAATTTTCTCTGTCTTGTCTTTCTTCTTTCTCGGCTAACTTTTTATCTACTCCCGCTAAACATCCTGGACGCCCTGGTTCTCTTTGTTTTTGCAAAAAGATTTTATCTTCATCTATTTTTACCCATTCCAAAGCATTTGCGTGTGCTATATCGAATAAATTATCTAAATTGTTTTGAAAGTCCTCCTCACGGCGCTTGTAAACATCTTGCGATTTTTTTTTTATTTTTTTTTGTAACTCTTTCCAAGCACGGTGAAGATCCACATGTTTTTTTTACACAGGCACAGCTCTGGTAGGGATTCTAGCTTTTTCCCAGAATATAATACAATTTCGAACGGCAAGATTTGCGCTTTCATTAACAGTCAATTTAACTTCGAGAAAAAAGAGGACTGCAAGAACTTGACGATTAGACGGTAACTTTGCTCCAGTTATTTGATGGTTCACGTCACCAACTAAGAAAATACTTTTTTTATTGCTTCTTAATTCCACTGCCATTTTATTTTAACATTAAAACAATATTTTAATCACGAGAGTTACTGTGAACAAATGACAATTGACAAATACGACGGGTGCGCCCCGCTAGTTTGGCGTTAATTGTATGAACATGTTTCGATGCAAGTCGGCACGGGTTATCGTTCTCCAAATGAGGTAAAAATGTATTTTCGAGTGTTTTAGGAACATATGAACAAAACTAAGACGTATGCGTTAAAAAATAAAAACTTTGAAAAATAAGGGACACCCTAATATATGTGTAGGAAAAGGTAAAGTGTGTGTCATTATTATCAGGCATATCTTAATTACTGTGGGCGTACTATGTGGGTAGTGTTGGTTATTGCGCAATAGAAAAACGGTTTGCACTTCACATCAGATTATAATTTCATGAACAATTTAATCACATTAGCAAATCAAGCACTGTAGGTACACGATACAACCAGATACGAACGCGATATAGTTTCTGAGCACATGATGTCCGTACGATGTCCAATGGTCAAGTCCCCCGCCGCTTCGTTGCTCGCTCTTTTATACTGGTGTCAAAACAAGTCGAGCAGTGGGGCGGTGGGAGAAGTCGAGTGACGTACTTGTCGGTGGCGTGATCGGTGCACGTGATGTTTACGACAACGCCGCCGACACGGCCATACTGACATGCGGACGTCCTCGTGCGCTTACAATTCGTACATCTGTAATAAGCATAAATCGCTCGATTATCCTGACCAAAAATCGTACTTTACAATCTGGACCGGTTAATCTAAACCCTACAGACAGATAAAGACTACAGACAGCTGGTAAGAATTAGTCCTGGACCGGTCTTCAATGACCCTTCAGATTAAAACTTCTGGACCGGTCTTCATTGACCCTTCAGATTAACAAGTTCTGGACCGGTCTTCAATGACCCTGCAGATTAACAAGTTCTGGACCGGTCTTTTTTTTATTTTTTTATATTGACCCTTCAGATTAACAAGCTCTGGTCCAGCTACAAGCCCTACAGATTAACAAGTTCTGGTCCGGCTACAAGCCCTGCAGATACAAGTTCTGGTCCGGCTACAAGCCCTACAGATTAACAAATTCTGGTCCGGCTACAAGCCCTTCAGAATTTATTTTATCTTATTTTGGCTAGTCCGGAATATTATTATTCCCTATAGCTGATTTATCATTGGACCGGTTTAACCCTACAATGATTATTGCAATTTAACTGTCATCATTAGTTCTATGGACATCAGCTCGCGTTACTATTGATCGGTTCCGAATAAATGGACATGAAGTGCAACTTGAGCCCCGTCATACACTTTCCGGGGTGGAAAATCCTCATGGATGTCCTCCGCCACGGGGCGAGCGGAGGGGTCTGTCAGACTCTTACTGACTAAAAACCACCCCGGTGTTCCATCTCACACCTACACCAGGGGTCACGGGAACGTACGATGCTTCCGTAACGTACGTTCACCGTGACACGCCAGAGCCAAGACTGTCTCGTTACACCACTGCGCGCCCTCTTCGGCTCCACACGAACTCAGGCTAGACTCTGTCGAGCGCCGCCGGGTGACACTGGCGTTCAGAATAGTCAATGAATGACGCCGACACGACCATCTTGCTCGCACACATTCTCGTGTGTTAATCTGCAAAGAAACATACCCCGCAAAGTATCACATAGTTCGGTCACTTCTGACCGAATTTGGTACAGACTAAAACACAATGAAAATTCGCACAAACTATAAAAATTGAGTTCAGAGCATTAATCATTATTTGATTACTAATTACGATTATTACAATGTTACATCTAAAGCATGAAAAACTGATTAACTACCGTTTGGTCATCCTGCTATTGTTTCTGGTCCGGTCAAGTTAGACCTTTCAGATATTTAACCACTTGGTCCAGTCAGCCATGACTCTACAAGACTTGTTTCTTGGTCCGGTCTATTTCTGACCCTACAGGATTAGCTTCCTGGTCCGGTCAATTTCTGACCCTACAAGATTAGCTTCCTGGTCCAATCAGTTTTTGACCCTACAAGATTAGCTTCCTGGTCCGGTAATTTTTTTGCCTTTCAGGTGTGTCCCTACAGTTAAACTGGACCGGACGTAGCTAGGCCGAACGAGTATCGTTCCTTTAGCTTAATTAACAAATAGCTCAATATTTTGGTTGATGTACAAGTGCTTCTGTTATAATGGTAATTGACTCAGGACCAATTGATTCTACTGAAGTAGCACGTAAACCAGGGTTTCTACAATTTGCATTATTATGAGAACTGGTAGATATAGTGGGACTTAGCAGACATGGTATCACTATTGGCAGACATGGTATTACTATTGGCAGATATAGTATCACTATTGGCAGAGATAGTATCACTATTGGCAGAGATAGTATCATTATTTGATTCCCAAATCTCAAGATCACAAACTAAATAATCAACTAAACATGATGGAGCAGCCAATAAAACATCCTTAGAGCATCACAAAACACAGCAGGAATCTTATTCATGGACTGTGGCTTTTCATTAAGCCCCTACAACAAACTTCATGTTTGTTTCATTGAATTCCTCCTGAATTCCGAGTCCCACGGGCTCTATGGTCTCTACAAGACCCCGACCTCCGCCAGAGTTAAACACGCATCGCGCACCCACGGACTACTTGGGTTGCCTCAAGAGACACCGATTTCTACAGGGCTACGACTATGTAATAACTACTGGTATGGTCCCCGACCAGCCGAACTAAGATCCACCACTATCACTCGACTTAATTTCTACTCTGTTTCATCAACAAGACTTTTACTTAGCTTTCCTCAAATTCGTCATTAATACTCTGATCCCTTGGCCTGTGCCATGGCATATGCCTTAGCCTCATTAGCGTACTTGATTCAACCAGAGCCATGTAATCAAACTTTAATAAACGTTCGCAGTTTGCACTTTGTTTTTAAAATGTCAACGGTCACTTTTACTTTTAGAGTTCTGATTTTGCGCATGAACCAACACGAATCCCACTTCTGATGTAGGAAAAGGTAAAGTGTGTGTCATTATTATCAGGCATATCTTAATTACTGTGGGCGTACTATGTGGGTAGTGTTGGTTATTGCGCAATAGAAAAACGGTTTGCACTTCACATCAGATTATAATTTCATGAACAATTTAATCACATTAGCAAATCAAGCACTGTAGGTACACGATACAACCAGATACGAACGCGATATAGTTTCTGAGCACATGATGTCCGTACGATGTCCAATGGTCAAGTCCCCCGCCGCTTCGTTGCTCGCTCTTTTATACTGGTGTCAAAACAAGTCGAGCAGTGGGGCGGTGGGAGAAGTCGAGTGACGTACTTGTCGGTGGCGTGATCGGTGCACGTGATGTTTACGACAACGCCGCCGACATATGTATATTGATCACAGGCTAAAATTAAAAAAACTAATAACAAACTAATAATAAAATTAAAATAACTAATTAAAATGGGCTCGTTTTTAGCTTTCAGTTTTTTTCGTAACATGATGTCTTCTTCTTCCATACAAATCTATTTGCCATTATCTCAGTAGTCCATAGTCATCTGCTTATCACACAGTCCATCTATCGTTTGACAGGCATGCTGTCCTCCCATACCTACTGTAATTTGAAAACATTGTAAAAGCCAATTATTTTTAAAAAGAGTAACTGTGGAGTTTCTTGCGGGGTCTTTTCCATAGGAAACGACCAATTGGAACCGTGCACCTAGTTACTGAAGTTTTTTATCTGCCCATGTAGGTTTATGTTAAAAAAAATATTTTGATTTTGATGGAACGAGCGTGTCCAGAAGATGTCTGTTCACTTTTGCTTTGAATTGAAGGTTGACGGGCTTTACGTGGATGAGAAACCAGACGCTGGCAGAGAGTTAAACTTTGCCCGCGCATAATAAATGTGGGGGACAAGCGCTGACTACGACTAGTCGGGATATCAATCAAGTGCGGATGGTACCCTGTAGTACGTCTGGTAGTCCGGTAGTGAATGAGAGAGAGAGAGAGAGAGAGAGAGAGAGAGAGATGGTGGGATCAGCATGGTATGGATTCCTCGTTAGATTAATTGTGATTGATTTGTGGTGTAATGCCCCCGTGACTCGGAAAGCGTGTTAAGCAGTTGGGCCTGTGCTTGATCTCTCTACGGTCGTGTCAGATTGCCGTCCCATCGGACTATGACAGTGATGGAAGAGAGAGAGAGTGCACCTGGGTCTGCGCACATACTTATGCACTATACATAATTAATAATATCTCCCGCGCCGATACCTGGTCACTGTTGAGATTGACAACACACACATAATCAGCCTATAACGTTCCCACTTCTGGGACACAGGCCTCCTCTCGGTGAGAGGAAGTGGGCCGTAATCCACCACGCGGGCCCAGTGCGGGTTGGCAGATGTCACATGTCTTCGAATTTTTGGTTCTAGGACATGCCGGTTTCCTCACGATGTTTTCTGTCACTGCTTTGAGATTGACCGCCATGGCCGAAATACGGTCTGGAGGACTTTCATTGTAATTAATTATGTTTTAGTGCTTGAATAGAGTGTTACTTTATCAATGTACCTAATTGTTTCAGTTACGAGGTTCAGGTGGAGGTAGAAGGTCGCCGGCGCGGCCTGGGACAGCGCGTACTCATCGTATTAGAGAAGCTCGCTGCCGCCACGCGTATGCGCTGCGTACGCCTCACTGCGCTCACGCATAACCCCTCCGCCTCCGCGTTCTTCAGAGCGTGCGGGTAAGATAAAATTTTTGTGATATAATTTGGGCATACAATAACTATTACACACAATTTTAATGATTCATTGGTATTTGACACAAAATGATTTGATAAACTGCTTATCAGCATTTCATTTTAATGGGCGCGCACGCAGGCTGGGTGCGGGAGCGCACGCAGGCGCGGGTGCGGGAACGCGCGCTGGCTGCCTGTCCGCACTGGAGTGCGGCTGCGTGTTGTCGTGTCCAGTGTTTGTCAAAATATAAGTGTCCAGTGTTTATCCAAATATAATATGGATGAAGAAGACTTATTTTTACTAGAAAAAAGCTCGAACTAGTTTGAGAACCCCGGTCCACGCGCGGGCTCCATGCGCCCACGCCGCGCACCCACTGCGGCCACTTGTATGAACGAGCTATGGCGTGAGTTGCCCGCGCCGAGCAGCGCTCACCGCGCCCGCGTGCCCGCTATGGACACTCAAAGGAATTTCATATATGTTTGAGGTGGCCGCGCCGCGCCCGCGCTGCCAGTCTGGACAAACACTCAGAATTAATATTATTTTTATAACACACTGGTGATGAGCTCGCTGTGCAATCGCCTCGCTTTGGACTCGCTTGCAAATCGCCAGTGTGATAAGGCCATTCCTAAATATTTTGCTTAATAATTACGATTAAAAAAAACTGTTAGTGGACTTTTATTGCTGACCGTAACTATCCAGATGGGCGATGGCTATGCCTTTGCACACATGTCAGTCATTAGTCACACCGTGTATAGGCCCCCGAATTAATAGTATCTTCACACATTCCATGAATAGATTCATCTATTTTTTTATCATCAACAGGTACACTTTAGATGAGACAAGTCCGAACAAAGACGAGGCAGCTCACTACGAAATCCTGAGCAAGTCCACAGAAAGCGAACAAGGAAATGAAACTCCCGAAGAGAAATGCCCACTGAGCGAGGGCATGCGCGCAGTCCAAGTGGCCAATCCTCAATGACCCTTATTTAAGTGAGAACATTTTCCGTAGGTATTTCTTAAGGCGAAAGCGCCAGGAAAGTCCATGAAAACAAATATTCTTGCGTTTTTAGTAATTTGCAAGTCACTATAAGGTTGTATGTTGATCAAAATATTCGCGGCCGTAACAAATGTGAGTTTACAATATTAAAAAGGCGAAAGTTTGTGTGTGTGTGAGTGAGTGTATGTGTGAGTGAATGAGTGTGTGATTGAGTTGTGTGTGTGTGTTTGTTTTTTTTTTATGTTTTACTTCTTCACGCTCAAACGGCTGGACCAATTTTGATAAAATTTTGTATGGAGGTAGCTGACATCCTTTTTTTATTTATTTTTTTTAACATGGAGAAATGCTCATGCATACTGCACTACCACGGGGAGATAGTGCAGTTATGTGGGACTCTAACCATTAAAACTCCACGGTGTCCTCCTCTGCCGCTTACGGCGGGAACACGGGCACGCGTTAGCACTCATCCGTGAACCCACCGCGGCTGTCCGTTGCCGGACCCCCCTCTGGGGAGTACTCCCCATCATCGGCGCACCAGAACACATAGCACGCCGTGACCACCCCAGGGACCAAACCAGCACATGGGCGCCAGACGACCCAGTGTCTGGGCACCCTTGGTCGCCCTGCGACGGGTCAGGTCATTGGCCCCGCCGCCTGCCAATTTTTGGCTGCAGAGGATAGGGAGAGTGGCCAACGTAATACCAATACTCCTCCTCCCCTGCAGCCCCACCGCGTCCGCCATCACACGGTGGCGACCCCGTCAATGCCGCGGAAGGTAGAAAGAGCGGCGCACCGCAATACTCCTCTCCCGCCGCGGCCTCCAACTCTCAGCCGCGATGCCCCCGATACGATCGCGGCCCGCCTCAGTTGCGATGTCGCTCAAACGGCACCGCAACCTACTTTTGGCCGCTACGTCGTTGGCTTGTCAGCAAAAGCCCTGACGAGCGGCCCCTCCTTGGGTTCCTCTTCGCTTCACCGTGGGTGACCAAGCCACGGCTACTGAGCCCCCCCGCCTCGACAATGCGGGAACCCACCGGGGGGGAGGTAGCTGACATCCTGGATTAACATAGACTCTATGTCATAGAGGCTACTTGATTAAATAAATATTATTATTTATTTATCTCGATATTCCCACGGGACAGCCCCGGATCTACGATTTTTTCGAACCGGGGCAAAACCTTGATAGTGGCGCCCCCTCCCTTCAGTGTTTGAGAAAAACTTGCAAATTTTTGATTTCCACTACGATAATATATGATTTCATTAATAAATTACTAATTTTATTAACGCTGATTACTTGCAAACGCAATCAACCACATAAACAAACAGTGTTGCCACATGACGTTCAACTGTTTGAATTTGTTTGGCTCGGCTCGTATAGATATGTGACGGGGATTCCCCTTGACAGAAAGATCACGGACACTACGCACGCGTTCAAAAATTTACTTAATCTGTTAAGATGCGTTCATAAATCACTTAGTATGTGTTCAAAAACTAACTGGGCATATGGAAATAGAAAAGTTTGTTGTTTTTGTTGAAGTATTTCAAACATATTATATTAAGATTCGATTACTTGATAAAAACCTATGAGATTGTAGGAAAAGAGGCTTCATTTGTTCGATATTTCGAATTCTTGTCTCAAGGATTTGGCGCCCCCATGAAACTGCCGCCCGAGGCAAGTGCCCCGGTTTGCCCCTTAGATCCGGGGCTGCCACGGGATCGAAACTTATGCGGGTGGAGCCGCGGGGCGCAGCTAGTTATCAATAGAACTCTTAACTTCAAATTATCCATTATTGACAAATCTTAAATACCTACAATATGCAAGCTAACATTCTAACTTAAACACTTGTATTGATGATTATAATTCTGTTAATACATCCGCAGCCGCGAATCATATTTTGATCAGCATACATCCTGACACTGACCTGCAAATTACAAAAATCGTTAGAAATTTCGCGGGAAACCTTGACGCATGCTTCTTAATTAAATTGATGTTTGCTAGTGTGTTATCTAGAATGTAGCTACAAAGAAACCGAATCCCTCTGAACATGTTATTTAATCATCATATTATCATAAGTCTACAAGAGACTGTTAAATCGATAAATTAATTTGTATATAGCAATAAGTCACTTAATAATAATCTAAATAAATGCCCTAATAGAGGAGAACCTCGACTAACACCTCAAGAGGCTCTCGTTGCGCGGCTGATCAAAAGAGTACTCCTAGACACGGCACGCATAGTGTGGAGGTTTCTCTATCTAGAGCCCTGACCACCGCACCGGTAGCTTGGACCCTGTTGCCGGTACCGATGGGCTACTATTTTTATATTTTTAAATATTTTTTATAAAAATGTTTAAAAATGTAATTTATAAGTATGTATTTAAATGAATGATGTAAACGGAACTGTAAAGTATAACAGTGCTCGAATAATCGTCTCTAGTAAAATCAAATTATAGTCGAAGTAATTATGGGTAAAATTCCACTAATACGCACGGATCGAAAGAGATAAAGATATAGAAAAATGCGGAGCCCTAGCCGTGCCGGTCCGTGCGTGTAAGTGTTATTACACCCTAAATCTGTTATAGATTCCTGAAATATTCTCTGTGTTTTAAAGTAAATTCCATGCGTTACGGCGTGATGTCAAAAAAAGTAAAAAATAGATATATTATAACTTTGCTATTTTTTTGTATCGAGAAAAATTCATTGAATCGTTTATTCCTTTTACATGATACTAGACCAAAGAGTCAAAAACATATACCAAAATGTTAAACCCCTATTCCACATACTTAACAAGTTACACGAAATAGAAAAACAACATTTTTTTCAATATATCACCATAACTAGAAGCAAAATATTATGTACGGACGCCAGCACATCAACCTACCACAATCTGTCAGATTTCTTTAATAGATTTTCAAATTTATCGCTAAAGCTTAAGGTTCAAAGTTGATTGGGAAAATCTGACAGTTAGGTGTAGCTTGATGTGCTGGCGTCTGTACATTAAATTTGACAGAGTTTTACCTCAATAATTAATATTTTTATATACTTAAATGTTTTTACACATGTTAATCGGTTGAAGGACACTGAATGATACATAATAGAAGTTCTATTGTTAGTACTCCTGGGGGCGATTAGTGTCCCGCAATGTTAATGAATGCACATAATTATACAACGTGTCACTACAATAGCGACATTAATTTACCACACGGGTAGGCCAGTAATCATAAAAATTATAACAACAAAAATTTTGACTTGGCTCACGAGGTTGTCGGGATATGGACTCGGCAATCATTATGCCGATAGTCGTGACAGCCAATAGATTAATAGCCAAGAGTCTCGACAAACACCTGAGGAGGCTCTCGTTGAGTAGCTGTATCAAGGGCTTGATTCAGAGAGCGGTACTTCTGGACACGGCTCGCATTGTTAGGAGGTTCCTCACTCTGGAACCCCTTGTCGGCAGACGTAGACCGGAACAAGCTCGGACCCTGTTCCCGATGCCGGTAGGGTTCCTATTTTAAATGTTTCTATATTCTAATATTTCAAAATGTAATTTATATGTATTTAATGAAATAAAGGAATAGTAACAACATAAAATAGTTAAAAAACTACCGCCTGCGCCGCTCACCGACATAGCTCTCTATCTTTCCTTCGATTCGCCTGGCTACTCTTTGCACTTTATTCATTTTAATTTCATTGATGCGATGTTATGATCCGTGCAGGCAGTACAGGTTGCGCCAAGATGCTATTTTAGAAAATTGAAAATAAATATGGAATAACGTTTAGTGAAATTAAAAAGTATTCATGAAACGAAACCTCGAAACAGTATACGTGTAAAAATAATTAATGTCGCCATTAAAGTGGCACGCTGTATGTAACCGGAAATATAATATTAAAATCAAGCAACAAACGATGCCTTTCATAATTATCTCACGAAGAAGTGACGCGCGCTTTACTTGTGATACGAAGTGTACAAACACGCTGTGAATATATGTCTAAGGGCAGGAACTCTCAGTACCGTCCGAGACAATGACGAAGTCGGAATTGTGTGTTATGTGCTGACGCTACTCGTCGTTCACCACACTTTCACAGCGTCTTTGTGCACTTGTTGCATTATGTTTATTGTAAGAGAGGCTTTAGAAAATAGTGAAATATAAAGATTACATTATTACATCTTTATATTTCACTATTTTCTAAAGCCTCTCTTACAACATGCAAGTTTCTTGCCTGTGGCATTTTGCCTGTGCATTTTTTTAGATTGTACAATCCGGCCCAAAATAGAATGTTCTGTTAATTTTAAATCAATGTCACAAGTCACTGGTGTTTACGTGTTTAGTCGTACTTCTTTAGTCATTGGTTTAGTCTTTATGCATAAATGCATGCCAACTGTAACTGGCATGCATAGTATGTAAACAAACAATGGTATGTATTTTTGGATATTCAAATCAATAAATAAACTGCAAGACTCAAAGCATTTATTTCAATTAAACCTTGTACAGGCACTTTTGAATTGTCAAAATTAAAATAGTCCATCAGTTAGTCAGAAAGTTGAAGCTAGTTGCCCATTCCAAAACGTAGATCTCTATGGAGAAGAACGGGCAAGAAACTCCATGGACACTCTTTTAAATCAAGATATTACAAATCGTGGCTACATTATTATTGTTGCTTCTATATGTGAGAACAATGTAAAAAAAAAACAAATGCAGAAACATTTCAAAATATAAGATTAAAAATAAGCCTTGGCAGTTAAGAGATGACCAGTCTCAACCGACGGCGCCCGTTCACGAACATGACGCCATGACGAACATGAGCACCATCTAGCTCAACCATTTTGTAGGGAACCGAATGATCCAACAAACGCGCCACCATCGATGAGACATTTAAGTGAGCATGACATGTTCTCAACTGCCATGCTCTTTCAAGTCAACATGAAAAAAATCATAAGAAACGGAAACATGGTTCTTACATTTACAAAATTTAAAAATGCTTCTAAATTATACAACACTATAGTTTGTAATGTATTTAAGAGATTAATAGAATTTTACTACCAAATGGGAAGAGATATTATTTAATAACGAAGTATTCAACAATTAAGACTTATTGAATAAAACAAAAAATAAATTATGTTCGTAATGTCAAAAACACTAAAAAAAAAGGGAAGCACCTCTTCCAAGTACCTTTGGAGCAGGACCAGCATTAAGCCAAGCATTTTTATCAACGATATAATCATCCAACTTATAATATGCTTGCTTGTCTACATAGTGTGCGTTTAATGCATGATTTAAATTTCTTCTCATTTAGTTGAAGAATATCGAGTGGTATTTTATTATAACATTTTATACAGTAACCCATAAAACAAGTTTTTACTTTAGACAATCTGAAACGCGGTTGATCTAATTTGTCCCTATTTCTAGTGTTAACTAAAGCGGCTGACGTTCAGTCGCTTTTGTCTTGCTTTGCAGTTAAAATGCAGTATAATTTTATGTCCGTGACTACCGCAGGACCACCAACGCCAATCGCTTCCATATTTGGTAAATAATTAGTGCTCAATTGGTACTAATTAGTACTCGAACAACAGAATTGGTACCTTAGTAGTTTTCGAGAAAATCGACTTTGAAGGTGGTCCTGCGGTAGTCACGCTCCTTTCAGCAGGACCACCATGAGCGCCGAAAAAGGACCCACGCTACAGCTATTCTAAGTATACAAATAATTAGTACCCATAAATGTGATATATTTCGTAAAAAAAACAGAACTGTAATATTTGTATTTACCGAGAAATCAACGATGTTAACTTTCTCGCAATTGTTCAGCAGGACCACGATTTTGAATGTTGATTCCAAGTTAGAGAAGCTTGTCGCTTTCCTCAAACCTACATAGAAAATTAGTACCCTGTAAGATAGAATTAGTACCCAAAATTCAAAATTAAAACTCCAGTAGTTTACGAGATATACCATGCCAATGGTGGGGTGGCGGTAGTCACGGTGCCAAATTTTCATTTCAAGATTTCCCTATTAAAAACTCTGATTTCTTCCCAAATTTATACAAAAATTAGTACTCCTAAAGAAGTTAAAGCGACTAAAAATCCAAATTCCTAAGTGTTGTATTTTAAGAGAAATTAGCTTTCATTACTTTTCCATACTAAATCTCCGCGTATATCCCGACCAAATTAAGTTGTCAATTGTGCCATTTCCATTGTTCACAAACTAAACTAAATTTGAGTTCAGTGCATCTTTATCTTTCTGTTTCATTATGAAAAGGACAGACAATAAATTTTAGTTTAGTCCTATCAAATTAATCAGCGTCTGACGTAAATAGACGTAACTTTAGTAGGCATGTAATGCAAATAAAAACCTGCGCGCCATGCCACCAAAAAAAGTTTTGGACCATAGACAAGATACATTTGAATCTCATTTATCTTGTCTATGGTCCAAAACTTTTTTTGTGGCATGGCGCGCTGGTTATTACTTTATTACCGAAGTAAAGCAAGCGAAGCGTGTCGTGGTACAGATGCCAGCACATCAAGCTACCCGAAACTGTCAAATTTCCCCAATCAACTTCGAACCTTATGCTTTAGCGATACAGTTGAAAATCTATTAAAGAAATTTGACAGATTGTAGTAACTTGACGTGCTGGCGTCTGTACATTGAGTTCTTTTTTTATTCGTTTATGGTTTCAAAATTGTATTTATTTAGAGAAATATATGTATACAATTTCAAAAAGGTCACGCGTCTCAATGTTTAAAGGTTTCAGAAAATGATATAATTAATAATGATTTCCTGAGGAACTATAATATTTATTTTAAAAAAATTAAAAAAAGTTTCTTTTTAGGGCCAATTAGATCGAAATTTACAGAAATATTTCGATGTTAACGATATTAAAAGTTGATTTAGTAGATATTTTAAATATATGTGCTTGTCGGACGTAATAGGTACATAATTAGTATACTTTTCATATCAATATGAAAACACAAAAATACGCGTGATGTGCCCTTTACAATGCATATTATTCAAATATAAAGGTACAGACGCCTGCACATCAAGTTACTACAATCTGTCAGATTTCTTTAATAGATTTTCAACTTTATCTCTAAAGCATAAGGTTCAAAGTTGATTGCGAAAATTTGACAGTTTCGGGTAGGTTGATGTGCTGGCGTCCGTACCTATTACTTACTTTTAGGTTTGTAATCCTTTTATACTTACGTTATTAGCAACATGGTAATTAGGTTTTTAATACTGAGGTAGGTACTTACTGCTTGCAGCAATGGTAAATTAGTAGGAAAGAAATAAATACGAAATGCCTATCGCTCGTTAATGATATTCATTTACAAAAATACAGAAAGTAGGTACCTACTTACAAAACCTACAGAAATAAAGTCGGTTTACGGACGATAGTTTAACGTGACAACGTCATAACAAAACATTAATGAAATTGCCGAACGTGGAGGCCGATTCGGCAGTGTTCGACATCTGTCTCTCTCCTACTCATCGCTCGTTCCGCGCTCTCGCTTGCACTTCAAGCCGCCATGGCGTACAACGCTACAGTAGAGCAAGGCCGCGAGGTAACGCTACATGAGTCATGTTTTTTCGAGTGTGCAGCCAGCTTCATCGATTTATTAGACGTTGTCACGTCAAAATAATTATTCGAGTACTTACCTACCTGCCCGCGTCAATAACAAAGGTATGACAGGCCATTGGTAGCGATAGGTTATTTTTTTTCTTAATATGTAGGTACCTAAATACACAGTTTGTATAAAAATTTAGATATTGAACTGTTGTTAATACTATTCAGACATCGATAAATTTATGTGCACGAGTGGACATCTCTTAAACAGCTCAATACCACCATTGTTGCCGATTCCCTTGTTCACAAACTAAACTAAATTTAAGTTCAGTGCATCTTTTTCTTTTTATTTCATTAAGAAAAGGACAAAAGATAAGTTTTAGTTTAGTCCTATCGAATTAATCAGCGTCTGACGTAAATAGACGTTACTTTAGTAGGCATGTTTTTAATCACGTCTAAACTTGTATTGAGTAGTGTCAGGCGCTGATTACTTTGACAGGACTAAACTAAAATTTATTGTCTGTCCTTTTCATAATGAAACAGAAAGATAAAGATGCACTGAACTCAAATTTAGTTTAGTTTGTGAACAATGGAAATGGCACAATTGACAACTTAATTTGGTCGGGATATACGCGGAGATTTAGTATGGAAAAGTAATGAAAGCTAATTTCTCTTAAAATACAACACTTAGGAATCTGGATTTTTAGTCGCTTTAACTTCTTTAGGAGTACTAATTTTTGTATAAATTTGGGAAGAAATCACAGAGTTTTTAATAGGGAAATCTTGAAATGAAAATTTGGCACCGTGACTACCGCCACCCCACCATTGGCATGGTATATCTCGTAAACTACTGGAGTTTTAATTTTGAATTTTGGGTACTAATTCTATCTTACAGGGTACTAATTTTCTATGTAGGTTTGAGGAAAGCGACAAGCTTCTCTAACTTGGAATCAACATTCAAAATCGTGGTCCTGCTGAACAATTGCGAGAAAGTTAACATCGTTGATTTCTCGGTAAATACAAATATTACAGTTCTGTTTTTTTTACGAAATATATCACATTTATGGGTACTAATTATTTGTATACTTAGAATAGCTGTAGCGTGGGCCCTTTTTCGGCGCTTATGGTGGTCCTGCTGAAAGGAGCGTGACTACCGCAGGACCACCTTCAAAGTCGATTTTCTCGAAAACTACTAAGGTACCAATTCTGTTGTTCGAGTACTAATTAGTACCAATTGAGCACTAATTATTTACCAAATATGGAAGCGATTGGCGTTGGTGGTCCTGCGGTAGTCGCGGACATTATAATTTTTTGCCTTAATCAACCTTTTATCAGATTATCTAAAGAACATACATCTTTTATGGGGTACCGGGTTATATGCTACAACAAAATACCTTGTGACATATTGCAATTAAATTAAATAAATTTTAAAACATATTAAAAGTATCTACACTTTGTAAACAAGGATATTACAAATTAGAGGGAATCAGAGGAAAGAAGTTGTAATATCCTTATCCAAGAAAAAATTGCTTGGAAACATGCAGGTCCTGCTCACAGAATGTAAAAATCAATGGCATAAAAATTAAAAAATATAATAGTACATTGCGAGGGGCGCAAACCATTTGAGGTATGGAACTGTACTTTATCCTGAGGGATGTATAGTGCTTTTTATTACACCTACGAGGAAAATTATGGACATAAATGCATAGAAATGTATATACTTAGTTAAAAGTACAATTATTAAAAGTGCAGCTATTTTTTACACGACGCCTTAGTAACAAAAAATACTTAGGTACACGTTGAAGTGTATCAAAATCATACATAATCAGTCTATAATGTAATGTTAATTAATGTTCCCACTGGTGAGACACAGGCCTCCTTTCTGTTCTCAAACTCAAACCATTTATTTTCAATTAAACCATTTACAGGCACTTTTGAATTGTTAAGAAGTCCGCGTTTTATATACAAAAATAATTTCGTTTTTAATTTTCTGTATGCACCAAGGAGGTTGGTAACTGGTAAAAAAAAAACTGTATGTGGCCAGCAACAATTTACTTGAAATTTAATTAGTAGACAGTTAAAGTCTCTTGGCAGTATGACTGCTGAGAAATTAAAAAAAAAGAAAAACCGGGTATGTAATGGAATTTCATACATACTTCCCACCCTTGGGTCGGAAGGATTTTCATACAAACTTCCATACCTTGGGATGAAAGGATTTGAAGGGCGGGATAAAGGCGTTTCTTCCCTCTAATTGGTATAATTAGTATGTATTTTCAGAGCAGGTGTGATAAAATAGTACATTACTTCAGAGGGAAGAAAGTGACAGTTCCATACCGAGATTATGGCATTTGCGCCACGAGCTTGCGAGGGGCGCAAACCATTTGAGGTATGGAACTGTACTTTATCCTGAGGGATGTATAGTGCTTTTTATTAAACCTACGAGGAAAATTATGGACATAAATGCATAGAAATGTTTATATTTAGTTAAAAGTACAATTATTAAAAGTGCAGCTATTTTTTACACGACGCCTTAGTAACAAAAAATACTTAGGTACACGTTGAAGTGTATCAAACTCATACATAATCAGTCTATAATGTTCCCACTGGTGAGACACAGGCCTCCTTTCTGTTCTCAAACTCAAACCATTTATTTTCAATTAAACCATTTACAGGCACTTTTGAATTGTTAAGAAGTCCGCGTTTTATATACAAAAATAATTTCGTTTTTAATTTTCTGTATGCATCAAGGAGGTTGGTAACTGGTAAAAAAAACTGTATGTGGCCAGTAACAATTTACTTGAAATTTAATTAGTAGACAGTTAAAGTCTCTTGGCAGTATGACTGCTGACAAATTAAAAAAAAAGAAAAACCGGGTATGTAATGGCCGAATTTCATACATACTTCCCACCCTTGGGTCGGAAGGATTTTCATACAAACTTCCATACCTTGGGATGAAAGGATTTGAAAGGCGGGAAAAAGGCGTTTCTTCCCTCTAATTGGTATAATTAGTATGTATTTTCAGAGCAGGTGTGATAAAAATTAAATTACAAACCAGTTTGATTTTGTCCAGACTCTAGGTTGTCCTATGGAGCAGGACCAGGAGTAACTCACACACTTGTTAAAATTCTAGGAAAATCTTTTACAATATTTGTAAAAAGGTGAGCACATGTATCAAAAAAAAATTTTGCAATACTTTATGAGTGGCCGCTCGTAAAGTATTGCGAAAAAAGTTTTATGTATGAGAGACTGGCCAGGTATAATCTATTTTGAAAATTGATTATTTTTAAGTAAATATAGGTACGTTCCAATTTCAAAATTTCCCTCCACATTGTTTGCGAGCTAATTTAAATTATCGTGTCTCATTAAAAAAAAATGGATCTGCGCCGGGAACTTTTTCGCGATATGATTTTTGGACGACTCGTACGATACTTTTTTTTTTTTCAAATGGCATTCATGGATGAAGGCCCTTTCAAGGCAACCGTATATCGTTGGTATAACAAATTCAAGCGCGGTCGACTAACTTCGGGGGATGAATAAAGAAGTGGTCGCCTTTTGACGGCTGTTATCTACGGAAGAAAACGTGCTAGCAGTGAAAAATTTAATCCAATACAATAGGCGAGTTACGTATCAAGAGATTCAGCATATAAGTACTGCAGGTTGGATCGGGAAGCCTTCACGAAATTCTACACGTGCATCTTCGCATGAGGAGGACAGTTTCACGCTGGGTGCCACACAACCTCACCGATGCTCAGAAGCACGCCTGGATGGAATGGTGCCGTGATATGATAAACAAATTTGAAGCAGGGTCGTCTCGGCGTGTTTACGACATCATTACAGGTGATGTCGACAGTCTTGGATTAATCAATACGACCCAGAAACGAAGCGCCATCGCGCCAGTCGACGGTTGGGGTGTTTCAAAACGAATCAACGCCTACTCGTACCAAAGTGTAGCGATCTAGAAGCGGGAGGAAGATTTTGATCGCAAGCTTTTTCAATTTGACTACTTTGTGTCAATTCCTTTACGAAACCAAAGAAGCATTAACGCTGAATGGTATACTACTAAATACTTGGCAAAAGTTTTCTCTGTTGTGCGTCCAAACACGGGGCTCCGCGGCCTACTGCTCCACCATGACAATGCGCCTTCGCACATCGCGCTCAAAACGAGGGACTTCCTGGACAGCACGCCGGACAAGCACCTGGGTCACCCTCCTTACAGCCCTGACCTAACACCGTGTGACTTCTTTTTATTCTCGAAAATAAAAATTATCTCAAAGCGTTACAATTTTCGTCGCCGGAAGATGCGCTGTCAGCGTTCGAGCAGGCTGTAAACAAGGTGTCTGCGTCGGACTGAAAAAAGTGATTCAAAAACTGGTTCAGACGCATGAAACTTTGTATGAGGCTAGTAGAGAGTACTTTGAAGATTTAATAAAAAAAATATTTACTATGGAACATTTTTTTTTCGCATTTCTGAGTGACGTATCTATCACAATTGATTTATCTGTCATTGTTTTATTTTTAATTCTTTTTAACTTTTGTGGTAGACTAATTTTATTCTAGGTACATCGTCTTCACATAATTTTATCGAATGTATACAGAACCTTGTAAAACGTTTTAAAAGACTAACGGTGGAGTTTCTTGCCCATTCTTCTCCATACGAACACAGGTAGTGTTCGTATGGAGAAGAAAAGAAGAAGAAGGTATGGAGAAGTTATGTTACAATTAATGAAAAAAAAAGTTATTAATGTATTTGGAAAAGATATATAGATAATTAAATAATTAAACATACATAGAAATGAAATGTATAAGCATAGGCTCTTTAATTCTTCAAACTAAGTCGACAGTCAGATCCGGGCAAATAAAAGGTGTCGACCAATTTTTTTCAGTCATTTAAGAGGTTCTAGTTTCAGAAAATCGTAAGCAAATCCATGTATTCGATGGCTTAAGATAAATAAAAAAAAAATAATTTTTAACGGAGGTCGACTCAGGGTAGCGAATAAATAGAGCTTGTCGACCCTTGACATTTCTATTCTACTCATTAAAAACTTTCGTTTGACATAAATTTTCTTGATGTATTTCATAAATTACAATTACACCTAAAATAAAAACCGGAAGTGACGTCATAATTTTGCATGCGGGCAAAATCAAGCAACTTCAGGGGTGTCGACCTCTAGACCTATGGTTTTATTGTCAAATTATTGTTCATACCCCAAAAATGATTCATGTATCTGATCCATAGGACTTTTATACAGCCGGCTCTCCGACTATTTGGAAGGCGACTAGAATGAATTCAATTTTTTTTTTTTGAATTTTTGACGTTCAAAAGTGCCTTTAATGTGCCTATTTGAAATAAATGATTTGACTTTTGCCAAGAAACGTATTCTAGTAATAGAATAGGTATGGTGTAAAGAAACAATCCTATTTCTCAGCTGAAACTTTACTGTGTCATCATCATCACTCATCAATCATTTATGCCTTTCCCAATTATGTTTGGCCGTACTGTGTGAACTGTAGGTACCTACTGTGTACTCAAAAAATAAAAAATAAACTGGTCAAGTGCTAGTCGGACTCGTGCACCGAGGGTTCCGTACGTAGGTAGGTATGTAACTACAAATTTACGGTTTTCAGATTTTTTTCCTTTACTGATGCTACATGCCAAATCTCAAGATTCTAGGCCTTACAGGTTTTGATTCCCTTGCGAGTGTCAAAATATGCGGCATAAAAGGAACATAAACGTCCGTATCTTTTGATTGCGTTGACTTGGAAGTTTGATAATATTTTCACTGCTTCAAGGGATTGTATTTGATATAACTTTCAACTTGATAACTCCACGTGTTCCTGAGAAATATGGTCTTGACAGACGGACAGAGACGGACAACGAAGTGATCTTGTAAGAGTTCCGTTTTTCCTTTTCGATCGTACGCACGCTAAGGACGCTCTATAATAACAAAGAATAGACAGCAATAACAAAAAAATTTAACATTGAGAATATTTTTTGCAAACATTTTGAGAAATACAAATCTTTTGATGAAATTCGGTTGTTTTTATTTTAAACTAGCTGCGCCCCGCGATATCACCCGCATAAGTTTCGATCCTGTGGGAATATCGGGACAAAAAGTAGTCTATATGTTAATCCAGGGTGTCAGCTACCTCCATACCAAATTTTATCAAAATTGGTCCTGCCATTTGAGCGTGAAGAAGTAAACAGACATATAAACAAACACACTCACTCACAAACTTTCGCCTTTATAATATTAGTGTGATATGAGGCAACTCCTTTTTCTTATCCAAATTACACTATCATTCATCCGCATCGCTGTCAACAGGAAACGTGCCCAAAAGACTGGCAGCATTGCCACGTTGTATGGAAATGCTGAATCTTTGGCCAAAAAATAGGCCAGCTCTCTGGTCACGTGAAGAGTCGACCAACCGCTTGGCGATGTCTCGAAATACTACGTGGGCATTCGGGCCCCATGGCCCTAGAGTTTGAACCCCAAACGGCTCAAATATATAAGATCCAAAGAGATTGGATTAATAGGTTTATGCGTATCTTTATATTTAAAATATTTATTCCTCAATGTTCATGATTGCCTACCACTGTTTGTCTCTGCATCACCCAAAGGTTGACTGGTAGAAAATGCCTATGGCATTAAGTCCGCCTCTGTACATTTATGTGCTTTAAGTACCTATTAAATAAATAAATTGTAGTATTTGCGTCCTTTGAGGTTTTCCGCACCTGCAGCAGCCGCCCCAGCACAGCTCACCGTGCTTGGAAGATGGGATGGCGCAAGAGTGTCGACACACGTTGCATCCCACACCAAAGGCCTACCAACCTTCCAAGGCATTATGGTTATTCCGTCTGGTCTCTTCCCATCGTCGCGTGCCAAGCCATTGGGTTCTAAAACAGCTGGCACAACAGGTGACAAGAGCACGGCGGATGATGTCATTGATGCTGGCATGCCGTGCTATCCGGTCTGCGCTTTTACTGCAGGATAAGCCATGGTGCCCGAGGCAGTCGACACATTCACACCGCATTGGCAGCGAGCAAGGGGCGCCCAGACGCGAAGTAGCGAGCCGGAAGGTGGAGTCACCCAGCAAAGTGCCTATGTTGGTTGACGGTAGCACGTGAAGCCAGAGGCCCGACTGCCACTCACCCACAGCCAGATTTTTGCGGACGCCAAGGCCACCAAAGCGGATGGATAGTGTGGCTTGCAGCCACGCTCGATCGTCCAGAACCACATTTAGAATGAATGATGTGCTGCGAATAATTCGGTCAATTTTGTCCAAGAGGTGTGGCTGCTTCCATAATTCCTTATTTTTTTTTTATCAGGGTGAATGCCGAATGTAAATTAATTTTGGAGAGTCTGTCCGAAATGTCGTTGAAATTTTTGATTTTTTTCTTCGATGAAACGAGAAAAACTGTCTTCCAAAATTGGGGAACCTATGAGGTGCAGTGAGCTTTTTTCTAAAATTTTTATTTGTGGGGCTATTGCATTAAATTTCTCTAGGGTCAATTGTCTGTCGGTAATGTCAGAAAGGTAATTTCGCATTTTGAGGGGTTAAGGTCCAAGCCGATAGATTTAAAGTCCTGTTTGAGAAGTTGTAGGTCTTTCAAAACGGTGTCTACATCACCTCCTAGCGTTCCATCATCTAGATACCACACGTTGAATTTTGAATTTAGTTTCTGGATAATTGGGTGAATAGCTAAACTGAAAATGAGAGGACCGAGAGGGTCACCTTGTTGACATCCTACTCGTACTGCAGATTCCAAAACATTATCCTTAATTATAATAATTTGAAAGGGTGTCTGTAACACTGCCACAAGAAACCAAAAATTTCGGGTAGTTACTTTTTGACTTCAGCCAACAAAGTGTATGTTTAGAGAATTAAAGGCGTTCTTCACGTCAACCTTGAGGATGACCTCACCTTTATTCGAGTTTAAGAATGTGGAAAGGGCATGAACGGCAGCCTCACAGTCCCCTTTTGAGCCAAAACCAAGCTGCAGGGGCTGAAACTTAGCTGCAAGCGATATCCTATACAGCTTACAGCATATTTTAGCTGCCGTACGCCTGTAAGTGCACCCAACGGCGATGGGACGAATGTCGCCGTCCTTCTTGCGCAGGGCACATGGGTTGGCTCCGTACAAGACATCGACGACGGCTTGGTTCACACCGCCGGTGAGCATGAGGTTAATAAGGGCCGCAAGCTCCTTCAAAAGCGACTCACTAGCTTCCCCGGCGTCAGGCCATCGAGACCGCCGGCGGAACCACTTCGGAGACCATCCGCATGCGCTGGGTGTTTACTCTAGAGCTGATAGCGTTTCTGGAGAGTAAGGCGCCACCACATCGCTGCTGAATAGTATCCTAGCCGCTCCCTTGATGTCATCTTCACTTAATTTTGATTCGACATGTGAACACAAGCTTTTTTGTGATAGGTTGTATGCAGGTAAGTTTGGATCTAAAATTAAGGTCGAATCGTTACAGTTTTCTTTAATTTGGTTTATTAAGGATTTTTTAGTTGCTAAATTTTTCTGGACATGTAGAATCCTAATAGGGAGGGCAGGCACTTTGTGAGTTCTCCTGGGTCGCAAGATGGAGACATCGCGACAAATTCAGTGCAACAGACCGTCTCGCGTCCCGGGGAACTCTCTTTAAAACCGGGATATAATTTTTGAATTTTGCTAGCTTTTGCCACAAGGTTTGGTCTGGAGTTGTTGGTGTTGGTGATGCAGCTGGGGGGCACAAAGGTACACTATGAGTTAATTGTGGATCTTGCCATAGTGTATCCTCAGCCCCCGTTTTAAAAAAGCCGCCTTTAGAAAAGCGTGCCTGTGAGCAATACGGGCATCTCACCAGCTGGATATCGAGCGATGTGACAGGTTGACTAGCACTGTTTCCGGCGTTGCTATTGCCGTCATTAAACATAAATAACTTTGTGTAACACTTAGGTACCTATAAAAATTGAAATAAACTACCTATATACACATGCACTAAAAACAAACAAAAAAAAAACTACAAAACCAATTTATCACTATTTAAACTTCACAAAAGTCACTGAAGGCCGACTATCACACTTTGACGAGTGCTGCGCAGCCCTCGCAACCATTGCCCGCCCAACTAACATTTTGGTTATAAGAATAAGTGCTACATGAGCTGCTTAAGAGAATTTTAAGAACCCAAAGTTCTGTAAAGGCACTAACAATTGGGCGATAAAGCGTTCTGTATCTCTCTTATAACCCTGGTTTGGGCCTGTTCATGTTAGAGCTTGAAGCGACTTAATGGTTATAGAGAGTGATAAATGAGTGATTATTAAGAGTTAGAACAGTGCTATTGTAGCAGTGATTACCACTTCAAGTGTTTAATGCACTATACACAGGGTATAACTGCAAGCTAAAGTAGTAAACAAGTTATGGAAACCACTTTAATGACTTTTTGGTTACACATGGTTAGTTCATGTAACCAATATATAACTTAAGAATATACCGGACTTATTTAGTAGCAATAAAAATCACCGAAAGCGAAAATATTTAAACTGTTTTCGCACAGTTTTACGTTCTTGTTACAGTCAATAGTGATAATATTTTCTAGCACGCATTCATGTCTTGGTGTTTTAATAAATAATTAAGGTAAGTGAAATGTTTAAGATTACTGGGTGTTATAGGAATTAAATCACATGCGGCGGTAAGTTTACGGTAACAATATATACTAGTTTTCATCTCATTTTTGAAACGCCTTAA
Organism: Luperina nickerlii; assembly: GCA_963855955.1. Lineage (NCBI taxonomy): Eukaryota > Metazoa > Arthropoda > Insecta > Lepidoptera > Noctuidae > Luperina > Luperina nickerlii. The sequence continues at coordinate 9,379,390 of OY979680.1, forward strand.
AAATAAACTACTTTTGATGATAAAATTATGTAAAAAATACTGCTTGAATTTTTTTTTTTCTTTATTTATCTCATTTATCAATTCCCGGTACCTCCTTAAGACATTTTAATTGAAAATTATGAACAATGTAAGTAAATAATTGGACTAGGAACATTTCAATAAGTTTTTTTCTTTCACAATTTTTTATAGGATATGTTTTTTAAATGGCGTCTTAGTTCTAATTGCTTAAGGATCCTGATAACTCTGTTATTCCTCCCGTAGTGATTAAATACTGAAACTAAGCACTTGCATGGCACTAGAAGTTCTAAAACATATTTATAAAAGTGAAAAAACATAGAGTTTATAGGTTTAACTTGTTTAATAATTCTACGCGGAGCTGTGAGCTGATAATTTTTAGGGTTCTGTTATCGTTTGAAGAAAACCCTTTATATATCACACGCCTGACTGAATGACAATAAAATCCAAGAATTATGTATAATTTTGTAATAATAATATTAGCTGTCAACATATTTTCTAAATACAAAAAAGTTGAAAATAAAATTGCACATACAAAGAATGACCATAAGAAAGTAGTTTCTTCTTAATGTTGAAATATAGTACGTATTGTTACCTATTTATATGAAAAAAGTTCTTATACTTTGCACTAATACCTACTTATTTACCCTTTATTTAGTAAGTTAATTAATTTTATGATTTCTTTAATTATTAACAAAACTTCCCCTGTTATTTCAGTAAAACAGATAAAAACATCGAATACGAACATAAAGGTAATGAATATTGTGTCATAGAATCAAACAATTCTTTTGAGTCTAATGAAACCAACAAAGTAGACAATAATGACAAAATTAAAATAGATTCAAAAGAAATTGAAGAAGACAATGCAGCAATCAAAGAAATAGAAAGAGAACAAAATGATGATAAGAAAATGACAATAGATACAATAGAAGTGGATAGATACAATGGAAGACTAGCTCAGAAAAAAATAAAGAAAATACATTAAAAGAACCAAAAAACAAAGATAAAAGTAATGAGCCAAGTACATCACCTAACAGTAATTTTCAGATCGAGAAACACATCCCGAAAAAGAAAATCGTAACAATATCTAAAAAGAAGAGAGAGAAAGAAGAGAGAATATGAATATTTGAAAAGGCTCTTAAGTTTTTTGATTGTAAGTTTTTAGTTTTGTGTCATGCTGAGTAAGAGTTGCCCTTTGATAATATTAAACAAATACAGGTGAATTTAAAATTATCAGCAATGTTTTAAGGGATGACTCAGACCATGAGCCTGAATAACTTTCATTATAGGACTAACTACATAAATCGCACAAAAAATAAAACCATGTGTTCCATAAATTTTGGCCGAGTAGGTAAGTATTGCACTTTTCTATGGAACAGCTGGTTTATGTTTTGGGACGATTTAGTTGGTCCCATAATTAAAGTTGTACAGGTTCATGGTCTGACCAACCCCTAAAATTTTGCTTATGATTTCAAGTTCAGCCTGTAGATACTATACTATTATGATATAAAAATTAAATGTAAGTAAGAATAGTTGATTGATTGAACACATGTTGATTTTGTTCATGACTGTCTTTCGCTATTGTACAGTCATTCGCCCTGGTGTGAAAGTGTTGGAAATCATCCACTGACTGATTAAATAACTCTTTGACTGATTATATTACTAGTAGATATGTCAAATGACTAATAAAACACGATTCCTTCAAATAACAATCTTTTATTTTCAAACAATGTGTAAAAGACGTAGGAAATACAGAAAACTACTTCTTTTAATACAAACTAATTTACTTTTTACATCTTTAGGATATAATAGAAGTTAGGTTTTTTTGATTACCTTTCCCATAATAAATGCCAATAATGAATGGATCACTAGTGTTACCTTGATAAATGTTAGCCAATATAGACCAGAATTCATATTTAGAGCTTTTAAATATAGGAAAACCATCAAAATTTATATTCAGAAGAATGTTGTTTGGCAGTGGTACACAATTTCCAAGTATATTTGATAAAGGCAATGATCCCATGATGCCAATATTCACCACCTTTGATGGTTTTAAGACAAATTGCTGTTGGCGTTTGTAAAATCGTTCGAGGATTGGACGGTAAAATATCCGTGAATCTCTTATTTAAAATTAAAAGTAAATACCACGTTCCTAAATAATTTTTAAAATTTATATTTTTCATATATTCACTTTCTTGTTCGTCATCCGAGTTGTTTGAACTACTGAGAGGTAACAGATCGTCACAGATTAGAGGATATTCAACATCGGAGATAATTTGCTGTTGTACGGAACCCTGTTGTATTTTAGTTGATCGCTCTTGATATGAATCGTTATCGAGTTCACTGAATTTGTATTTTGTACATCTATTGATATCAGAACGTTAAGTGAATTAAATCCTATTTTACTCAACTTAAAGTGATAATGAAGAGTTATAAAATTTGCACATAATGTTTGCTGCTATATACAAGTTTTTATAAAAACCACAATATTACTTATGGTTGACCGATAAACTGCATTATGTAGCCTGCAATGATTTAAAGGTGGATTCTAACTCTTGCAGAATCTAGCTCTATAAGACTTATAATCAACACTTCTTAGATCCTTATAGCTTTCATACTAACTCTTAAGGCTCGACAAAACTTGTTAGGTGGTACAAAGTATTTGTCTAACTCTTTTTAAGAATACCAGTTGATAGTAAGTGTTAGTACACACCTGAGCATCACTCACAGCGTTTAATACTTCTTGAAGCTATTAGAGTAAGCCTTAAGGTGTTACAAGACCTTTTACTACCTCAGTAGTCGAATATCAGCCGTTAGTAAGTGTTAGTAGACACCTTACAATTGCTTTTATAGGTTTGTGCATCTTAAAGCTATAAGAATAAGTTATACAATGGTTTCGATAAACTCTATGCTAGCGTCTTGATTTATATTATTTTAATTTATTACTGTTATTCCTCTGGAAGGTTTAATTATTTATAACTAACCCTACTGTAGAGTCGAATGTTGCTATCAGAGTTCTTATATAACATATATAATACTAAGAGCTCTAAAAAAGGCTGCCGTAAGCTCTAAAATGTTTGTTGGGCGGGCTGCAGGCGCTGCAGGCGTCGCGTCGTGTCGTCGTCGTTGATTGCAGCAGATTGTTTTGTCGCTATATCTTTGCAAGTAACCAAATACAGAGTCGGCCGTTGACCCTATTGCTTTATGTGCTGTATTGAGTTAGGTACGTTGGGCTCTTGAGGAATAGTTTCTGCTCATTTACATAGTTTAAGATATTATGTTTTTAGGGTTAATTTTTTTTAACGAGACATTTACCCTATAATATCAGATTGTTGATAGGTACATTACAAATGTCACGCAGGTTTGTACAATGCGTGCCACAAAAGATGAGACTTGACCCCGCCTCCCCCGCTCTTTCCGCTGCCCCTATGACGTCCGGTCCCGTCCCGCACTCAGACCTCATACCGCTAAGATACCTAAAATCGTGTTCTGCGCATGTCAAACCACGTGGTGTGTCAAGTCTCATCTTTCGTGGCACGCTGTACAATTTATTAATTGATTTGATTTTGCTTGATCCTTTGAATCCAAAATCTCGATAGGTATCCTATTTTACACGTCTACTAGCTGCCAACTGTTAGTATGTAGGTTCTACTGTAGAACCTACATACTAACAGGTATATTACTTAAGTAAGTACAATGTGTTGTAGAACTTCTACATAACAGTGTACTAAAGTAATATAGGTATTTACTAATCTACGTAACGTACGCAAAAATATGCGCGCTAGTGTTAATAAAAATGCTTGAATAAAATATCATCTATATATTTTCCATAATTTATATCATGTCACGAATATCACAGTAATTGTGGATACATAATAATGTCGTTCTATGCAAGATTCCTTATCCTACTTCAGTCTTCAATCGTTTCGATATCTAGCGGTTCATCTCTATCTCCATCAGTCGATACGCTCCAGGATGAAACGCTCAAATCACTTCTGTCTCTTTCATACAGAGATGTGCTTTCTCCCTCACTTTGCTCCAGAGCTATATTGAAGGGATGGCCGGGTATATCACTGCTTGATGTCCAGGAACAGGAAGAGATTAGTGAAACATGGGCTGTGGTGGTCGCAGGAAGCGCCACAGCTATCGGTGGGACGATGTTGCCACATTTCTCTCTTCTTTCTCTAGCTCGACGGTTTTGGAACCAAATCTTTATCTGAGAACAATATTTTATGGGGTTAGTCACAGAGATCGATGGTACTATGTATAGTCAACCTCACAAATATGTATAAATCAATAAGAAGCATTTAAGAAGTCATTTAATGGTCTAAAATTTGAGTTCCATAATGTTGTATCCGTGTGTAGCCACAAAACATTGAGGCTAACTGTACAACTGCAGTGGGAGTGATGTAGACCTTCCATTGCTGTAGTGACATTTTTGTGGTAATATTTTTCACAAATTCCCTACGAAATCTACAATAGCGTAAAGAAATTTATTATAATAGCAGGTTATTCTACATACAATAGCATCACGAGTGAATGAGAACAAAGTTAAAAGTTAGCATACGTGAGGTACAGCTACTGTCACCACATTTTAACGGTGGTTCCCACACAAACTGGACCCGAGTTTGTGTGGGAACCACCGTTAAAATGCTTTACTGCTACTAATTAATAATAATAACTTTATTTCAGAGTATTCAGAACATCCATAATTTTATTTAATACTAGCTGCGCCCCGCGGTTTCACCCGCGCAAGTGTCGATCCCGTGGGAATATCGGAATAAAAAGCCTACATGTTAATCCAGGGTGTCAGCTACCTCCATACAAAATTTTATCAAAATTGGTCCAGCCGTTTGAGCGTGAAGAAGTAACAAACATAATTATACACACACACTCACAAACTTTCGCCTTTATAATATCAGCATGGAAGAGGCTTATGTCCAGCAGTGGACTGCGATAGGCTGAGTTAATTGAGGTAGGTACGGCTTCTATTGTATCTATGTCATGGACCAAGTGATTATTAGGACATTATAAAAAATGTCCGGGCAGTTTGAAATATGTCCAATATGAGAGGGCAGTGTGATAACTACTATTGATATAATCAAATCGACCAGACATTTTTTATAATACTAGTTACCTATTGGGCAGAACAATTTTTTTAAAAACCAGGTTTAATTACTGTAATTTTTATTCCAAACGTACCTAGAATCAATATTTAAAATCAAATAACATCTTTCCATTCATAGACACTGCTGGCGATAGGCGACTAAGGATGCAAGAGCGAGCGAAGGGCACCCCGAGGTTAGGTTTGGTTAGGTTACTTTAAACCCTTTACACAGAAATTGAAGCCCCGCGAAGCGTGGCTCCGTTGACATAAGATGCAAGAGCGAGCGAATGAAAATACAAATACCTTTAGTTACGATTACATGCAATGTACCTGTGTATTATCAGATTGCCCAAAGACCACACGGGCCACGGCAATATTTATAATGTCGAGGCAATGTCATAAATAAGGAAGCTCAAATTATAACTATTTATTTCGCCCTAAGTAGCTTGTCATTATTCATAATGTGCGGGCATTATGAAAAATGCCCCTATTTATTACTTGGTCCATAACATCTACATTTCTGTTTCTTTCTTGCGTTATTAAGTGATATGTATGTACCCATGTATTTATCTTTAAAGTACAAAAATGATAAACGTTTTACTCATTTCTCTTTTTAATACTTTAGGTACCTATTAAAAAGAGGAATGAGTAAAACAAAGTTACTAACTAAGCAAAGTTCTTGAAAACTTATGAGATCGACAATCTCTGTCTACGTCTCGACTCACAAAATAATAATTATAAATTATTACTTTATGCTTTCATAAACCTGAGAAAATCCAGTTTTTTTTATCAAAAACATGAACTTGTTTAGGTGTATGATAAAATATAAGCTCTTGACGCGATCGAATGGAAGATTTCGGTTGTATTGTTTGCAAAATTATTAGATAACAGTTTTCTTTTATTTCAAATTATTTTTAAGATTTCTTGAGGCAACCTCAATTAGTGGAGAACCAATATGGATTATGTGCTAAATGTCAAATCAAATCATTTATTTTTTGCCAACATGGCAGCCCCGGATCTACGATTTTTTCGAACGGGGGCAAAACCTTGATAGTGGCGCCCCCTCCCTTCAGTGTTTGGGAAAAACTTGCAAATTATTGATTTCCACTACGATAATATATGATTTCACTAATAAATTACTTATTTTATTAACGCTGATTACTCGCAAACGCAATCAACCACATAAACAAACAGTGTTGTCACTTGACGTTCAACTGTTTGAATTGAATTTGTTCGGCTCGACTCGTATAGATATGTGACGGGGATTTCCCTTGGCAGAAAGATCACGGACACTACGCACGCATTCAAAAATTTACTTGATCTGTTAAGATGCGTTCATAAATCACCTAGTATGTGGGTGAATTTCAACAAATGCCATTTTTTTTATCATATCGCTGAACTTTTTTATTTATATATTTTTTGTATATTATTCAGGTTTTTTGTAATCTTTAGGATATTAAATATCCCCAAATTTAATATCATCAACGTATCATTTAAGACTAAGGAGAAAATTCAATTTGAATTCTGGTTTCCACCGATATGACAAACCGGCACCGATTATTTTTTCTGTACACCGATATGATAAGTTTATCCACCGAAATTATGTACATATCTAGCGATATGATAAACTATCCACCTTTGAACATCAAAAAGGAAATAGTAGGTATCTATATCTATCTCTATCTTTTCTTAAATGCTCCTCTCTTAACACAGGATCGCTTTTGATTTTAGCTTTTCTTATACTTTCCAGCAACTTTTTTCTCTCTTTTTTCTCCTCCTCATTTAGTTTTGGCCTCGACATTCTTAAACAAAATTAAGCTATTATGATGTTTTCTTTTTATCTATTTATTATTATGTACTTACTATTTTTTTAACTAAAAAATATTTTCTAGAGAAACCTTTAATACGTTCAATTGCTCCACCTCACCATCATCATCTCAGCCTATAGACGTACATTACCGAATACAGACCTCTCCTAATGATACATTTATACATCTACTACTCAGTGGTATCGTGGTAATGATTTTGGCAGTCTATGTAGGTAAGTATGTATGTATGAATGTTTGTATATAGGTACATATGTATGTATATAATGTATGTGTTTGTATGTATGTTTGTATGTTCCATTGTTTCTTTGTATAATTAACGAAATGACACGGGATCTACCGATATGATAAAACGACTCACCGAGATGATAAAATGATCTACCGATATGATAAAGCAATCCACCGATGTGACAAAACTGTGCGTTGATCATGAATCAAAACACCGATGTTAGATATAAGACACCGATTGATTTTTTCTTATCATTTCGGTGTAAATTATCACATCGTTGGCAATAAAGACCACCGATTACAGCGATATGAGAACAGCGACGTGAGAAATAACACACTTTTTAGAAAATTACAAAAAATGCTTAATATCTAGGATAAATTCAATAACAGTCAATGAAGCTAATTCACTTATTACCTCTGTTAGAACCAAACAACAATAATAAAACTACTCATTACACTAGAAAAATGCAACCACCGATAATATAAAATAATTGTCCGGGAGCTACCGAAATGGCGTACTTACGTTATTGGCGGGAATATGCAGCGATTTGACACACGTCTATCCTGACTGCGTACTAGTACACACTAACGAGGGAAATAATATAGGGGTGGGGACGCTGTCAGACTCGTCGATGTAAAGTTAGGTTTAAATTACTTTTATCCAGCGATGTGAGAACATTTTGCAGGACAAGTACGTTTGTGCCTCTCAGTAATATTAATCGTTAATTATGTAATAAAATATGCTGTATATTAATAACAAAACTAATATTCTATGAAATAGAATAAGTTATATACTTAAGTTACTTATTTTTATTAGTGTAGAAGCATTTTTGTTTGTAAAAAAAGTAGAGGGACAGCACCGATTTGAAAAAAATAGAGGTTTATGTATTTATTTCTACCTTCGTAATAGTACTAGGCAAATTATATTTTTGCCACAACCCAATAACTAACTATTGAATATTAAAAAAAATAATTCAGAACAATATTCCTTTTTTCAAATACTAATTTCACCGAAGACAAAAAAATAAGTCATTTGGGAAATTCACCCATGTGTTCAAAAACCAACTGGGCGTATGGAAATAGAAAAGTTTGTTTTTCAAACATATTATATTAAGATTCGATTACTTGTTAAAAACCTATGAGATTGTAGGAAAAGAGGCTTCATTTGTTCGATATTTCGAATTCTTGTCTCAAGGATTTGGCGCCCCCAAGAAACTGCCGCCCGGGGCAAGTGTCCCGGTTTGGCCCCCCTTAGATCCGAGGCTGCAACATGGGTAGGGGTATAGATGTTATACAAGTTTTGATAATGTTCTCCATGCTCTGCCGTCACTTGACCATGCAAAATTTACACATAAATTACAATCTACTATCAAAATACCATGCTGAATAACAATAAATATTACAAAATGATTAAATTGGAAAATCATTGTAACCATTTTTTTTATTTCTTTTTTTCACACACGTCATACACACATCACCCTTTTTTTTTAATGTATGTAAAATTATAACAAATAAATTATTGTTTAATGTCTCTTAATTGTTTTATTTATTTAAAGAAATAGCAACCGACATTGTTTTTTATCATAAAACTAATCCGATCTAGGTTTTTGATAAAAAAACTGGATTTTCTCAGGTTTATAAAAACATAAAGTAATAATTTTGTCTTCTTCCGGTACCTACTTGATCAAAAGCCTAGATTTTTAATGAAAAACCTGATTTTGTCATAAACCTGCGACAAGCATATCTGAACAAACGCACCCAAAAAAAAAATGCAACACTTAGCAGTTTTACTACCTACTAAAGAGCAATTGATGTGGTTCGGAATACCCCAGGGCGTTATTCTGAGACCGACTCTCTTCCAGATCTACATCAACTATAAAAGATAGATACAGTATAATACTAACGAGTTTTAATTGGCTTGAGTATGCGTGAAATCTGTGTAGCCTAACTAAAAAATATCCCGAATGACAACCAACGAATCCAACAACTAGATTGGCCACTCACTCTATCGTCACGTAGCTGCAAGGCAGCAGCCAGCGCGCGCAAGGCCGGTGGCGCGAGGTACGGCGCGCGCGCATACGCGGCCTCCAGCGCTGTCGCTTGCGCCGCCGTGAACGGCACCCGAGCGTGCCGGCCGGACCGACGAGCGCGACCACCGCCACTACTCACTGCACCTGTCACAAAAACTGAAGAGTTAATTATACTGATTGGTCACAAAAACTAGGCTCTTCTAGTTCGAGATGCTTATTGTATTTAATTAGCTGGACATTCAGTTAAATGGACGGCACTGTACGCGAGATCCCTAGTTTGCTTTGCAAAGGAAACCAGGATTCCCAGGTCCATTACCTACATGCAGTATCTACAGCTACTTATTTCATTTTGGAGCTGGAACGACGAAGGTTCGCGTCGTATTCAATGCAGGTCATTATCGCACTGCGAGGACCCATTTTAGTTTGTCGATGTCCGGTAATTACCCGCTTAACACCTCTGCCTAACGAGGACGACCATATCGCCTATCTCAAACAGTTACAATTAATAGGTACTTACGTACTACTAATTATTATATTTTCAATACACGGAAATTTTTGTAAAGCTAAATTGATAAAGGTATTGTTATTGTTACAGGAAAACACCAATCGAAGGATATAGGTACTTACGTACAAAGTTAATCACTTCCTATAATTGCAACATTGAGAACATAAACTTTATCTTGATTGTTTGATTGAGATCAACCATCGCTTGCATCGTTTCAGCTTCAATAATACCATTTATGTAATTTTCTTTTTTTTTCTCAGGATGGGAAATCATCAAATGACCCCTCTCGCTCTGGGTGGAGCGGAAGGGAGTGTCAGAATCTTACTGACTAAAACCCACCCGTGTTCCTTCCTTAGCCCTTTATGTTCATTTACGTACTTACGTGGCAACCGAGGAGGTCTGTACCGAGTGCAGCACAACCAATCCGGAACTTCTACACTGTCGCTTCTTCTTCTGCTGTCACTACTCAAAATCCGCTCTATGCTGAAATCAGAGCCACACTTCGCACTTGACTGTACCGGGGAGGTATCCATGTCTAACGGCTACTAAATCTTAATACAACTAAAATGTATTCCTTTATCTGCTATCCTTAAAATATTACGTGGACAATAGGAGGAGGGGCTCAGATAAACCACGCCTTACATTTAGGGGATGAATGGGATGTTATCAGCGACCACAATCTATGGGTCCTATAGGGTTGTACGCACCAATGGGTTCACGAGTGTTGTGACAGCTCATTCATACGGTTCGCAAATTGAATGGTAAAAAGATACTGTTTGCACACAAAAGGATGATATTACTTTAAGAGTTTGTGGGAAAATTAATTTGTATTTCTATTATATTGCCTTTGTTGGAGATTAATCGACTTGTAATATGATATCTTAACGTATAATAGCTTATTAAAAATTTATAAAATGTATTCATGTTACGTAGCCTTTTCGGATTCTAATGATGAGATATTTAGAACTTTAGCCATGTGTTGGCATTGGTTAGTTGTTTATAACTAATGAAATGTTATAGTTCAGAATAAAATATTGTTTTAGCACAAGCCACCTTCAGGGAAAAGCCATGTAAGCCATTAGAATATTATGTTTTTACTGATTTATGATGCAAAGGCAATTTTATTATCATCTTATGACATAATCTACCTACTATACATTCGCACAGAACATAATTATAACAGTACAAGTCCCATAGTGTTGATGATAAGTAGTTTCGTAACGTTTTTATCTCCTAGCTGCGTAAGTAAGTACCTACAAGATGCCAGCTACGGAAAGTTTATATAATAATTAATTAGGTAGGTTGGTACCTACCTAATTATGATTAATTATTAGGTCTTTACACATTTTATTTAAAACAAGAGTTAGTGGTCTAACTTTTGGTTTAAATAAAATGTGTAAAGGTCCAAACCTATAGTCAGCAGCCTCAGCCAGCCTGGAATGATACAACCTCTTTCAAGTTGGTAAAGTAGATGTAGGTATCTTACTTAGTAAATATCACCGTGTTCAAGGAAAGTTATTGCTTAGCCAGGTAATTCCTGAACTAGGTAAGTACCTACTGAAAGACTAGGACAAAAGGCGAAAACGTAAAGGGTTAAGCATATTAAACAAATACCTAGGTAGTTTTTAAGATACACTAGATACACTTAAAAATAATTTTGATACCCTGATGAAATACTGAAAACAAAAACAAGATCGATAAATAGTGAATAGGAATAAGTCGTCATTTTCAGCATTCAGTCCGAATTCCGAAAGTCCAACCATCCTATAGACAGGATAATGGCACAACAAACATGATAGGAGCAAACCCTACTTATTTATATAGCAATCATTATTAATTTGCTAATTGCGATTTACATTGTGTTATAGTGCGTCGACAGCCGCACGTAAACAACTGAAGTACCACAGTATATTATTGTCAAACATTGAATAATTGTTACAAAAACAGAATTGTATAATCCTACAATTGCCATTACCTAACCACTTGTAAACATTACAGTGTGCAGTGGGATTGTCAAAGATCTGCCGCGGTGATAAAGGATGTTATTGGGCGCAGATGTTACACCCTCTTGTGTATAGAAATTGGTATAAGGACAAAAAACAGCAGTGTCCTGATAAGTCAGGACACTGCTGTTTTTTGTCCTTATACAAGCAAGCAAGCAAACAAGCAACAAGCAATTTATAATTTAACGTCGTTGCCGTAAGCGGCAACGACGTTAAATTATAAATTGCTTGTTTTTGAGAGTAACATTGTTGTATAAATATGGAATAAAAAGGGAAATAATGTTCTATTCTTTGTAATATCGATATTCCATTTCCATATTTTTAAACACGTCGTTAAAGTCTTTCTCAGAGCCTGTATTGCACAGAGAGTACGAGTAGGTAAAGAGGCATCGTTTGTGAAGTGGCTCCACAGTCGCACTTTGGCTCATCCGAGTGACCCCAACTGACTAGGTTCCTACCTGCAGCCACATCTAGCTTCGTAGTCGATTTAGAGATTTCCAGCTTAGCTATTCACAACCATTCCATACGCTTCCGTACGTATTGAACATCAATAATTGTTATATTGTCATTTTCGATGCGATACCCTGTCGGGTGGTTGGCTGTGCAGGTCGGCTGTGGCATTCAGCAGCCGCTAGGAGATTTTTTAACCCCTAACGAAAACAGAGGGGTGTTACAAGTTTAACGTTTATTAAACTGTCTGTGTGTCTGTGTTAAAAGTCTGTGTGTCGGTCTGCGCCATCGTAGCTCCCAAACGGCTGAACCGACTTTTTTTTTTAGAATATAGGTATAATAATTAGGGAGTGCGCCCACGAGCAACGTTTGTCTCAGCAACAAATTTGTCTCTCACATCAATTCCACGGGTTTGTACGAAGTGCTGTCTTTGTCGCGAGAGTGACTAAATGGCATAACGGCATCCACCTAAAACTTGTTTAACTATATTACGCTAATTGCCAGAACAACTCTTACTTTGGTTCCGTTACTTTGGTGGTCTGTACTTTTGTCTTAATTTATTTAAATATTCAAATACTAATACCTAACACGTGGGTACTAAAAAACACCGTGTGAACGAGTTGATTATGTGAAATGTTATAGGCACCTAAAAATAAAACAATGTAATATGGTCTGCTTCACAGAGGAGTCTCGTCTCGCATGCATACAAAATGATATTGTAAGTAACACAGATTTAACCGTTCATCGGACGAATGCCTACTCTATGGCAAACCGGTACCGGTGCCGCCGCGGTGCTCACTCAATTGCTGTGAGGTAATCAAGGCTGCCCGCGAGCCGACTGCTGAGTCCGCGCCGCTCACTCGCATTGTGTTTTGATTCTCTGCGGTTTAAACACAGAAATAAACAAACAAGAATAATTTAAAACAAATAGATTTGTGTTAAAATATAGTTTGCGTTAAATATGTCGATTCCCGAGTACTTTGAACTGGAAGGCGGTGACCGCATGCCGCGAATTGGATTCGGCACTTGGCAAGTAAGTTTAAAGGAAATATAGTTTTTTTTTTTATATATTGTCATTTATTTAAATTGCATAGCTAGACATAGCATATTCAGACAACAATACGAAACTGTTGTAACTTCTGTCAAAAATACACACACCACAATATATTAAATATGAGTTTAAAAAGGCCTATGTTTAAAAAATCCCATTAGTGTACTTAGTAGAGGTATCTTGTATGTACCTAATGTTTTCTCAACACCGCTCAATTTCTGGTGATCTTTTAAAAAAGACAGTACAATCACCCAACTCTTTGTACTAATAAGGTATGTAAAACACTAATTGGATGATCTGTTTCATTTATACCTATGTATCTTTTTGCGGTTCCACAATTTCTTTTTCAATTTGTTCTGTCTTACTGCTATCCCCACTTTTATCTCCTTTTTTGCTTTTTCGTTTTTTAAAAAAAAAGTGATAAGTTTTTTTGAAAATATTCCACTTTTTTCGATGTATTCGTGAGGTCGAGCGAATCATGCAAGGTACTTCGCAGCAATCCTGAAAGTATATATTACGTGATTCGCAAGAGCACTTGTCGCTACAGAATGAAATCGACTTGCTGCCATCGAAGTCTCCACTCGAGTGCGACAGTCCTCTGGACGTGGAGGCGCGACAAGAGTTGTTGTCCAGGGACCATTTTTCCTGAACACCGTGTTCACTGTTATGACATAGTTCCGACGGCTGCGAAGTCATCATCCCGATTTATCGGGACCCACTGTATTCATTATCTCGAAAATGTTAATTAACCATTTGGTCCTACAGTTAGTCTACACATTGTTATTTTAAAACGATCAAATTTGTCCAAAAGCACAACCAATAACCAGTTTAAGAAGAGAATTATAAAAGGTTTGAAACGTACCTATTGAAATTTGAAAGTATTTGAAAGCGAATTTTGACAAACTTCAAATGTCATACTGTAACCTTGATTCACAGACTACAATACATATAATAAACGGTAATATAGGTATATGCCTTTATTGAAGTAGTTGATAAGAAAGTTGTCTGTTTGTTTTATTTAGGATACTCACGCTTCCCGCTCCCCGCGGTTATGTCATCTAATATGTCCCACTTGTCCCAGTACATTTTTTACTAACTAAAACTGTGAGTCCGCGTAGTTCGACTGGCCAGCCCGACTGACCAACCGATCGGAAGACCCTGACCGGCAAAATTACTATCCGAAGATTGAAATATCTTTACGTTTTAAATAGGTATACTTAACAATAACTTAGGAATAAAAATAAACATTTGAATTCATGCTGTGTAGGCTGCTGATGATGTCTTGGAGAAGTCAGTGGACGCTGCGTTGGAGGCAGGCTACCGGCACTTTGATACGGCGCGGGCCTACGAGAACGAGGCTGCACTCGGCCGCGCCCTCAACCGCTGGATCGCAGGCGACCCCGCCCGGAGGAAGCAGTTGTTCGTGGTCACCAAACTACCTCCTGGTGGTTAGGACACCTAATTACATACATTTTATTGTCAATGAACGTTTTTCTATACCTATTTGTTTAGGCCGTGTTGCTTCACTGCATAGTAAAGATAAGCTAGCTCGACCCGCCATCTTCGCCTTGGTCTACCGCACGTTCCATAGGAACAAACCAATTAAAATTAAAAATCCTTAATTTGTATATGCTTCTTTTATAAATAGCACATATGAGTACCTACTATTCTATTTGTCTCGGTTTTTCTCTCTCGGTAAGGAGAAAATTAATAATAAAAACATAATACTCTCATATTCAATCACACAGGAAACCGGCCAGAGTTGGTTCAGGAGTACTTTGACGCGTCTCTTCGTGATCTCAACCTTGACTATGTGGACCTATATCTCATACACACTCCCTTCGCGTTTGAGCACGTCCCTGGCGACCTGCATCCGAAGAACCCAGACGGTAGCATGAAGGTTGACCACTCAACTAACCTGCTTGAACTATGGAAGGTAAACTATTAACTGAAATGTCATAATACGAATTGACAGCACTTACATAACTATGTTCACAATATGTCAACACGCATCATGGCCTTTACTTATTATAAGAAATAGTCTCGCACTCAATAGAAATTCCATGCGTATACTAGTCTAAATTAATTATATAATTGTTAATGTACTTTAC
The DNA here is from genome assembly GCA_963855955.1 of Luperina nickerlii. Taxonomy (NCBI): domain Eukaryota; kingdom Metazoa; phylum Arthropoda; class Insecta; order Lepidoptera; family Noctuidae; genus Luperina; species Luperina nickerlii. Next base: position 9,394,716 of record OY979680.1, read on the forward strand.
TTCTTGTGAATTTATCAAGCAAACATTAAACATGGGTGTTTCATATACAGACAATTGTATCACAGACCCCATAAGAAAAGGGCAAAATGAAAATATAAGCGAACGTAAAATAAGTTCAATATATCGCAGTGATGAAATATACAAAGAGTGCAGCTATCAACTGCCAGCTCTTCATTTATTCAGGACTAAAAAAAAATCATGCTCCACACTCGAGTCCCAGGAAATAAACAAAGAGACTCCTAAATATAATGTTAATCTAGTTGCACAGGACTACTGGTCACAAGTGAATTATTTCCCTGTCCTAGAAAGACAATGCAAGGTAAAAAAAGATGTACAAAAAACATGTCAACAGTCTCCTGACTATAACTTTGATACTGATCAATTTGAAAGTCGTCAAATAGATACCAATGCCCAAGCATCTCATATAATGCCTACAGACAACGTAGGCACTTCGATCGATTCGTTTCTCAAAAATAGGCAATCGCTGAAAACAAAATTTAAGACATGGTACAAAAGCGCTTTTCCAAAATTGATATGCCCGTGTTGTACAGGTGGAAGCGACGGTGGAGCGCCGTACCACAGTCAAAGTGCCGCAGGATCTTACGAAAGCATTGACTTGAAGGCCTGCTCTAACAGTGCTCTTCACTCATTAGACTTGGACGCATCTCTCATGAGCATTATTCATTTGCACAATAGCTTAAAACCGAAAAGAACGCCGAAAGTTTGTGCAACAATACTAGGTAGTATTCTTCGCAATACTTATGAAAACGCAATTGAATTAATAAGCTCCATAAAATAATCAGAGACGTACGATGTTGATAGAAAAAAGGCTTAATTACATACTTGCAGAACGTAGAAGTAAAAAAATCAAGGTGACAAGCAGAGATGTTAATGTGTCAAAAACAGACAAAAATGACGTTTTGAACACACGAAATAATGTGCAAATTTTTTGGAATCCTCACGTATTGCTGAATTATTTTGTTAATCCACAGGCAGCTATGATTAACTGGCACGAAAATTTAAAATGGTTTTAATTACTATGCCTTCTTGCAACAGGCAAAACACATATGTACCTAAAGAATCCTTACTATTATGAGTAAAAATGTGCGAAACCTTAATATCTCGACCAAACCGCCTACCACTAATAGACCCGTAAAAAAGGGCAGTAAATTAAACGAAGTAAAAGCAAAAATTATAAATCTTATCAAATCCATTTGTTTATGTGGAGTGTGTATAGATAAAATAAAAAATCGAAAACGTAAAGGGCAGGTGAAACCTATTGTTGTACCACCGGTAACACCCCAAGTAAATCAAAACAATTTGAATAAGCAAATTGCTCCAATTGCGCAGCGTGCGCCAAATGTGCAGCGTGGACCAAATGCGCAGCGTGGGCCAAATGTGCAGCGTGGGTCAAATGCGCAGCGTGGGTCAACTGGGCAGCGTGGGTCAACTGGGCAGCGCGGGTCAAATACACCGCGGACACCAAGTGTGCCGCGGCGACCGAGTATGCCCAGAAACGTAAAACGTAGAGTACAAAGAAATACTTCAGAAAATGTACTGGACGGAACTACAACTCAATTATACTACTTCACTGAGAACAGTTTCAATTTAGGCAGACTAAAATGTAGCGCCATGAACTCTAGTGACGTCATTAGAACTGAAGCCTTCATAAAAAAACAAGGAAAATGCAAGCCATCTTTGCAATGTATTTACTTACACGAAGACCATCCATTGAACAAGCCTACTGATAACAACAATCTGTTCGTGCCTAGTAGTTATAATACACGTACATTTGGTCAGTGCTATGTTGCTCCATTAAAAGAGACTCCTATAAGGACAACAGGAAATTCAAAGAACAAATTCATATCATTATTTTTCTGTTGTTTGGGAGTAAAAAAAAATATAGGAGCTTCAAATTTGAAACGAACAGGATCGTACCAACCAGTGCTCAGCAAGCCTTGGACGACTGTGGCGCATGCAGACGTGCACGTCATGAGTGCTTTCAACAGAGATACGTTCGACTTCGGCTGCCAATACAGCTTAGATTCTTATCATAGCCTCGAAATTATCTCTCAAATACTGAATAAATCTGACTCTAATGTTTCCTCGACTGGCAGTGATTATAGTGCTAAATGGCGCGATCGCTTTCGTAAAGACAAAAAACCTTCAAGTGTCCAAGTTATGATGTACACTTTAGCAAGAAAAATGAAAGATAAGAATTCAAAAACTCCGATAAGAAACAAAAAGAACAACGTAGTAGTACTCCGAGTACCCAAAAAATTCAGCAATACTTCAACCATCCGCACAGCTTCCACCACACGCAATAGCACCAAATTTGAAAAACCTGTAGTAATAAGGGACGAACCTTCACGACATGAGTTCATCGTAAATCATGTCATCAATTCAAGAACTAAAATCTGGGGGCCAGGTGAAGTTCTTATGAAAAAATCTTAGCCAACGTGCGATTCTATAGCGGTAAGATGATAATTTAGCGCTTATTTAACCTGCGTAATTACTTGTTCATCGTTGACCATTGTTTCCAGACATTACTAAAATTGAAGGAGTCTGGTCGTGTGCGACACGTGGGGGTGTCGAACCTGAACGCAGCTCAGTTGACGCGCGTGTGCAACGTGGTGCGGCCCGCCTGTCTGCAAGTGGAGGTGCACGCGCTGTGTCAGCAGCCTGGGCTCGCCGCTGCCGCCAGCAAGCTCGGTGTTCCCATCGTAGCGTACTCGCCGCTCGGATCCAAAGCACTTGCTGATGCTTTAGCAGCTAAAACTGGGTAAAAAACCTTTTTTGTATATAAATCTTGAGATGCAACACTGCAGGGTGAAAATATGATAAAACTAGGTTCTGCCCGCAACCTTGTTTGCGTGGAAGTCATAAGACAATACGTATACTAAAATAACAGCCACATTTTTATAACCCTGTATACTGCGTTTGTAGTTTATAATTTATTTACAGAAATAAGTATTTGGGCCAATTTTTAAGTTAAACTAAGATTTTTCAAATAAACTCTCCTCTCTTTTCACCACGACAGGGCTTGCTTTTATAAAAGTGTTCATTTTCGAGTTAATGGAAGCAAGCAGTAAAATCTACCCCTTAAACTTTATTACCCTTTTCCACCTAAGAGTAGATTTAATTTTTAGAAAAACCCTAAAACACATGCTTTTTAGTTTCGAGTTAATCCGACAGGTTATAGTAGGTTATTCAATAAGGGGATAAAGCATGTCGTCTTACATGTCGCGGCCCTATTTTGAATCCTGAGTGCAGTGAGGAATTCAAACTCGCCCAAGACGAAGACACCTTTATCCCCGAGGAGAATACTCTACTTTTCGCATCTACTGCGAGGTAATAAAAACCAAGTCGATTATCGAAATAGTACCTAGTTTATGAAACTGTTATATAACCGGGGTCATACTCAATTTACTCGACTACGTGACAGGACAGGGTTATCTATATTTTTATGCGTAAGTAAGTACTTAACTTTGTATCTGTGTGTGGAATTCAAGCATCTGGATTTTAATACATGAGCTGGTGTCTATCGACTCGATTGGGTCGCGCGAAAGTGGCTAGGTTTTATTTTAATAAAATCAGTATGGAGGATTTTAGACTACAACAAAAAAGGTCTTGAAAAAAAAATAGTACCATTACTATGTGGGGTACCTATCAAAATAAATGGCTTGAAGAGAAGAGTCCAAAAATATAACACACTAAAGGGATTCAAATTAAAATGGTTGCAAATTTTTTTTTACAGTAAGGTTCTATTACAAATATTTTTTTGTGAGACTTAAAAGATATTGCAAAAAGGTGCCACTACTGATAAATCATGGTACCCTCGGTACCCTCTGTCATAAAAACACTCTTGTAGTGATAACACTTTTTTTTTTTGTTACTGCTAGTAACCCCAACTATCGCCCTGTTTCGTTTGATCCACGAATTTTTTACCCACCCTGTATGTACATAGATGATGATTGATTGCCATGACATGGTAGGCAGGACACGTTCATACAGTAGGGAATATCTATGCAAATTTAATATCTTGTAATTTAAGATAAGTATGTACTTATCAGCGCTCACCCTCATAGATAATGAGGTATAGCCGAAGTTATAAGTAACCCTTGAATGTCCTGTACACAGACGCGAGTACCCGGACCTTCTGCAGCTGCCAGTGGTGACGCGCATTGCGCAGGCGCACGGCCGCACTCCGGCGCAAGTGTTACTGCGATACACGCTGCAGCGAGGCCTGGGCGCCATCCCTAAGAGCACTAACCCTGCCAGGATTAAACAGGTCAATATTTTATTCGGCAGAATAACAAAAAAATTACTTGTAAAGGTGTCTCAGGGCAGATTTTTCCTACGACAAATAATTTAATCCGAGGAATAATTTTGAATTCTTGACAGTTCTTCCATACAACATCTGTCAGACGTCAATTTTTATTTCACGAATAAATATTATCTGTCGATTGAAAAATCAGCCCATAATCTACTGGATCTACTAATACAAAAACCGGTCAAGAGCGAGTCGGACTCGCGCACCGTGGGTTCCGTACCATCATAATAATAATATGTTTTTAAATTTTCATCGGCGAGGCATATATGTATTTGTCAGAGAATTTTAACCCTGCACATTGTGGTGTAGAATATTGTAGTTTTTGGTCAGCGCCATCTCTTGACCGATAGTGGAACGAATGTAACTTTTGTTCATGATTTCTGAAAAAATGTGCTATTTAGAGACATCGTTTTATTTTTCCTGTAATCTTTACATAAACTTCTATCACGTAGAATTATTTCAGATTTTTCTCTTTGCAAACTTCGGAGATAAGGGGGGCGAACGGTATTTTTTTTTACATTTTTCATCAAAATTGGAAAACTGTGCTGCCTAAAAAAGAAAGAAAAATTGTTTGAGAATATGACAACTGCGCTCTTTCATAATGATACTCCACATGCCATAGTAGCCCCACTTAGAATTTTTCAGACAACCTTTCAGTCCCTGTTGCAAAAAAAAAATTATTTCCTATTCGCAAAAAAGTTGGGCAAACGTCATCTGAAACTATACCAAATTTCAAGTGGATAGCATTAGTAGTTCTTGAGATATCCAGCTGTGACAGACGGAGAGATAGACAGACAGAGTCTCACCATAAGGGTTCCGTTATACCATTTTGGTACAGAACCCTAAAAATGAAGCAATGGATTAGTAATTTCCTTCAAAATGATTCAGATTGAGATTACACAATTAGTTAGGCTGTTCTGGTGTGTTACTGCTGGTCAGTAATGTCCAAGATAACTCAGGAACATATAAATTGAAAAAGTCACTTTGGTTGGCCCGGATTTGAACCTCATGCATGAGAAGCGAGGCCATAACCATCACGACATTCGAAAATTCATATAGGTACATACATTAATTAAATATTATTTGTTCATCAGAACATCTCGCTGTGGGACTTCGAGTTGAATGAAACAGAAATGAGCGAGCTTGCCTCGCTGGACCGGGGAGAGGATGGACGTATCTGCGACTTCGCATTCTTCCCCGGGATCGACAAGCATCCCGAGTTCCCTTTCAAGAAATAGTATTTTAAAATATGTTTAATAAAAAAATATAGAATAATGAAATATGTAATAAAAATACAATTAAAGAACATACAAGATTTTTATCACTTTTTTCCACACTGACAAGAGATACCAAATCAAATGTAGTAACGACAGTCCTTCCACAATCATTTTACCTCTGACAGCAGCAACACAACAGCAACCTTGTGCTAATGAGAATAAAGATCACTGTGATTTTGACAGTTAGGCTACATAGATATGCTGTGCTAGATATCATATTTTCTGTTTTTGTGTGTGTATTTTCTGGTTTTTTTTTCTGTATATTTTTTGTATTTTCTGTATTGTCTCTTTTTTTTCTGTACTCTGCGATCCCTGTATCGTCTGAGAAAGTTTTTGCCCGCTAAGACGAAAACCATGCTTGTGCAGACTTTAATTTTCCCTATAATCGACTATGGTGACGTGTGCTACTTTGACTTGAACGCGGTTTTGCTGGATAAGCTCGACAGATTGCTCAACAATGGTATCCGGTTCATATTCAACCTCAGGAAATATGACCATGTGTCGAGCTATAGGTCTGAGCTCAAATGGATGTCCATACGCCAAAGAAGAAGTTTGCGCGCTTTGACCACGCTTTTCTCCCTTCTCAACTCTCCCACTCCTCCTTCTTATCTCGTGTCTCACTTCCAATATCTGTGTTCTTCTCACGCTAAGAATCTCCGTTCTTCTAACAATCTGTCCTTCTCATACTTCTGACTTTGTTCATTCTTCCTTTCATATTCAGTCCATTCTTCTTTGGAATGCACTTCCTCTTGATATCAGGACGGCCACCAGTCGGTATGCATTTAAGCGGAAATTGCAGAGTTATTTATAAAACAAATAGAGTAGAGTCATCTCAACACCTCTCTCCCTTGAATTTGTATATATATTATAAGTATATACTATAGTAAATAGTATGTATGTGTATATAACTTATTTATGTATTTGTGTACCTAGTTTTAATAGATTTTTTTTATCATTGTTCCTCTCATTCAAAGCACCTGCCATCCAATCTCTTCACCACCCTTGGTTGACTGGTAGAGAATGCCTAAGGCATTAAGTCCGCCTTTGTACCTTTTTGTGCGAGAAGTTTAAATAAATAAATATTTTTATCTCACGAAACGACGCGCGCTTTGCTTGTGGTAAGCAAGAGTACCTGTGAGTGTGTGTGTAAGCACAGGAGCTCTCGGTACTTTCAGTATAGTCTAAAGCTAAACTATTTCTAAAGTATTCTGTGCTCGGTACCGTCCGAGACAATGGCAAAGTCGGAAGGGTGTTTTATGTGCTGCATGGCGCTACTCGTCTTTACGCACTAATTCATAGCGTGTCCGTAGCTACTAATTCCATACTCACTGAAACTGGAATAAGTAGGCATATGGAATATTCTAATGTTGCCCTATGGTTGGACCCAAACCCAGACCATATAACAGAAAAAAAGAAAGAAAATATTAAGTTTATTTGACCCAGGTTAAGTAATGCTGTGTTAAACTATTGCATGCAATTAACAAAGAAACTACCCATAAATCCAATCTAAATGAAAAGAGAAGTATCGAGAGTACCTACAAGAGAAGAGAAGTAAGAGTATAGGTAGTAGTATCGTGTTACTACCGTAAATAACAACTTTAAAAAAAATCTAAACTATTTTATTTTTTCTTTATAACTTGAACTTAAAACAATTTATCCAAAAAAAAATAAACCTAAATAAATAGATCTATAAAATTATGTATATGTATATATTTTTTTTGTAGCCTTTTTAGATTGAATGCAGTTCCAATAATATTACATACATACTTGTCGAATTAATAACCTCCTTCTTTTTGAAGCCGGTAATAACCTTTTTTTGAAAGAGGTAAAAATAGGTATTTACTGTAGTAACACGGGCTATTTATTTTTTCCCTACTAACAGCTCAATACTGGAGTAGTAGGAAGGGTAATCAAAATTAACGGTTTTACAACTGGTAGTAAGATTGGTAGTAACTAGGGCAACAAAGGGTATGCTTTGGCCCTATACTGGGTGGCAAGAACTTCGATGCGCATCCTTTACCATCATCTTATAACATCATTTTTCAGTACATGATTCAGAACCCGCATGCATTGAAATTATTCATCGGTTATTTAAAAAAAATGGTTATTTATACATTTTTATTTTGATAACCTACTAAAAATTCATCATCATGTGCCTGAATTTATAGTACAGTGAGCATGACGACGTCCTTCCACCCTGTATTATTATTATTACCTATCTCGTCACAAACACGATCGTTCCGTAATATTCTAAATTGTGACGTAGAGCTCCGCAAGTGACCTATGCTCTCTTATTTGCATAAGGGTCTACATAGAACGTAGAGCGACTTAACCCGATTGTTCGTCGCGTATCGTTTTTTAATAATTTGACGGAATATAAACGGTTGAGTCTCAATTCATCAACTTTATTTGTCGCTAATAGTCATTGACATTTTAACACTAGGAATTAACGTTTTTGTGACTTCTACTTAGATAATCTTATTCCTTTAAAGGTGTAATAGTCCTAACTCTACACCAAAATTGAATGAGTAAATTCTTGGCCATTTCAATTCTTATCCAACCCTATCTTTTTGCCTACTAACCTTATTATAGTTTAGTATAGTTAGTTTGTGTTTACCTGTTTCAGAGAACGTTTAAAATAAAAATTCAACGGTACAAAAGGCGGGCTTTTCAGTCCTGAAAAAGAAGTACGAACGAACGAAGCCGGGTGTACAAGCCAGTCCACGCAATCGGCAACTAAGTATTAAAATGCAAACCGTTTTTTAGAATACATTGATATTGAAATTAATGTAGGCATTGTTGTAAGCAGACACTCACGCTCCGTTGTAAAGTGGCATGTCACGCTGTAGTACTATGCGCCGTTGTTAGCTAGAGGACTGTGCTGCCGGGCTTTGGAAATTAGTGTCGTAATAATTTTGAAATTATGTCGGTCATAATAAAGGGTGCAGTGAAATTATATTACTATTTAAATGAAGATATTTCAGGTACAAACTTAATTAATTAACTTATGAAGTTTAAATTAAGTAAATATGCAGTTTCGTAATAGCTCTTTATTCCATCAAGACCCCAGGACGCAAGAATGGTTCCTAATGAAGTCGCCCTGGCTAGGACTGGCCATCATGATACTCTACTTGGCGACTGTGTTCAAGTGGCTGCCTGAATTCATGAGCAAGAGACCTGCTTACGATCTTAGAAGAACTATTGCAGCTTATAATGCTATTCAAATAGTGGGCTGCGCATATATCGCTTATAAAGTAAGTATTAACTACATTTCTCAAAAATATACGACCTCCTAAAAATCATCAGCCTACTTGAAATCTGTCCTTGACAGTCTCCTAAATATTATTGTTCTACCACAATATTACTAAACTTTAAGAGAGGCTAACGAGAGGTGCAAGGATGGAAACTCGCTGATGTGGCACAAGACCCACGTCTCACTTTAAGCACAAGCACACGACACGTATGCCTAAGACAGAGCGACGCAAGAAGAAAGACAAGGAAGTCTGACACCACCCACACGGGGGATTAACAGCTAGGAAGAAAGAGAGAAGATGAGCTGAAGTGATGAAAAAAAAAAATGAAATGAAATGAAAAAGTGTTTATTCACAGAATTATTTTTTTACAAAATATATTTACTTTCGCCAAACTGCAAAGCAGTTTGTTGGCAGACGTAGCTCCTTTTTTTCTAAATACTAACATACATATGAACCAGCCATGTTCGATGAAGGACAGGAGCAAGAGCCGTTGGAGCAGACGAATCCTTCTAGATGGATCGACAACCTCAAAAGAGCGGCTGGGACAGACTGGATGAGGAAAAGGCGACGAACCGGGTGTTGTGGAGCAACTTAGGAGAGGCCTAATCTCCAGGCAATGGACTGCAATTAGCTGAGCTGATTGATTCATTAAAGAAATTTAACTACAGATAGATCAAATAGGCAACTTACATAGCGAGTAAACTATAGTAAATACTTTTTTACAGAGTCTAACCCTAGGATGGCTAAGTCATTACTCGCTAATATGCCAAGGAGTAGATGACGCACCTCATAGCGTCGAATATGCGTGGAGTGTGTGCTACGGATACTTTATCATGAAACTTATTGATCTTCTGGATACGGTACGTACGGAACAGCGATTATATTTATTTCCCTTCTTATTTGCTATGTGGCCCAATTCAAAAGCTGGTAATACGACCTGATCCCACCATAGCCCTTTAATTACCGGACTACCAGATGTACTGCAGCGTACTATCCACACTTGGTTGATATCCCGACCAGTGGTTATGCGCACAAACTAAGTGTGGAACTCACTGCCAGCGTCTGTGTACCCTTCCACATTTAACCCATCTGCCTTCAAAGTAAGAGTGTACAGGCATCTTCTGGACACGCTCATTCCAGCATAGACCTCATCCGTCGCTTTCCATCAGGCGTGATCGAGGGTAAGTGCAGGCCCATTCAGCAATAAAAAATAAACTTACCTATGTGTTTATCATTTGGATAGAACAGATTGTACCTAATACTTCAATATGCGATGTAATGTTATAGGTATTCTTCGTGCTAAGAAAAAAACAGAACCAAGTGACATTCCTGCATGTGTACCACCACTTTGGGATGGTTGCCGTTGCTTGGGGCATCGTTAAATGGGTACCAGGTGAGTTTTATCTAGGATACTTTTAATTTCACCTGGGATTTGATAGGTTTTCTTTCTAAAACAGAATAGTCATGTCATGTGTTTACGAAAAAAGAACAATGGTGGCCTAAACATTAAACGAAAACCATTGATACTGTTAGTGTGTTACGCAATTCCTCCGCAGGAACCTCCGAAGGATTAATGAAGAACTTTTTCACCACAGGTGGTCACGGGACGATGCTGGTGACTTTGAACTCGATCGTCCACATCATCATGTACGGCTACTACCTGCTGACCACGTGGGATGACTCCTACAAACAGTCTATCTGGTGGAAGAAACATGTCACCCAAGTGCAGATCGTAAGTGTTAATGGACATTGGTCAAAACTTTATGGGACTTTGTCCACCACAAACGAGACCTAATTCACTGACTGTCTATTAAATAAGTCGAGTATCTTTTACTAAGACACCCATAAAAAAAAACTTGTCTATAGATAACTGTCACTGAACAGTTATCTATAGCTAAATAGTGATTATTGCTTTTTCAATAATGTTAGCCTAAACGGGTCGATTGATTTTGACAAATAAAATCATTAGTGGTGGCAATAGAACCATTTTTGCCCATTTTCTTTTATGTTATTTTATACAACCTTTATTAAAATTTGACTAGGCACTTAAATAATAGACAACTTGTGGATAAATCACGTAGGTACCTATAGGTGAGCACGACCTATTGTCCACGTAAATTGTTACGTTATCAATGATTCGTGATTTCACCCGCATATCATATCATAGGTACCTACCTACTCGTAGATTTGCATTAATTACGCATTATGATTCGTAAACAACACCCGTTTCGGAGTATTTTGACGAAAAGTAGGAACTTATAAAATTATAAAAGGTCATAAGCTCCTTTCAGTGCACATTGTCCTCACGGTGCGTGCACCTCAACACTGTGTTCAGCCTAAAATTTGTCATGCTAATTTTAAGGAGGTACCTAAATCACTGCAGTTTTTTAAATAAAATTTAGAGTCATGTTTATGATGTAAAAGCTGCAGAAGTCTGAGTTTCGCAGCTCTGTCGGCCTGATTAATAAATAATTTTTCAGCTCCAGTTCACACTGCTGCTGATGCACTTCATAGCGCTGGCGGCATCGTCGTCCGAGTGCAACTTCCCGCGCGAGCCCGCCTTCCTGCTGATCCCGCAGAACCTGTTCATGGTCATACTGTTCTCAGACTTCTACTACCGCTCATATATCAAGACCAAGAAGTCGTAATCGTTTTATTAAAAACATTAAAAGTTATTTGCTCTTGTTTTATTTTATCCAGAGGCTAATAAACAATGGGGTTTTGCACTTAGTCTGATCACCAACCTATTTTGAGTAGGTACGTCGTGATCGATGCTGCCAGTCGATTCTGTTAACCATCTCACCGTGAAAACTTAGGTGATGTGAGTTTGTTTTTACTAGGAATTGACACTATTGACAGCTCACTCCACGCTCACTTCACCTAAGTTTTCACGGTGAGATTTTTACAGAATAGCACCGGTGGTGCCTTTTCTGTGTGAGAAGAAGTTTTTGACCGGCAGTTGTGGGACAATAATAGGCACAATAATAACCCCTATTATTAATATCTCGGGTTCGAGCCACCCACGGGACAAAACATAATTATGAGTGATAACCTATTTACTTATAGACATACTTACAGGGTATTTTAAATTGCCTATAGTCCGCGCGGAACTAGTTGGCCGCGCCTTGGGTGGGGACGGGGGTGAGGGCGGCGGGGTTGCCTATTGTTCGCAACGCACGTACTGAGTCATGACAAAGCGCCCCTGCCCCCCCCCCCCCTCCCCCTGCTCACATACCTAATGCGCGACCGTGGGCCAACCAGTTCCGCGCGGACTATAGCTTAACTGCGCAGATGCGATGGATAAAATAATAAATAGCAAGATTTTTTTTTTTTTGGGAGGTTATCGACCGTTGAGCTTTGTTAAAATGTTGTTACTTGAGAATTAGTTGATAAAACCTGTTTTCTTAATTTTTATCGTGTTTAAATATCGATAGTAGCCGTCACGTCTGTGAAATTTACACACAAAACAGACTTTTTAACTTATATTTCAAGTGACCATAATAATAACTGCGGTCGATGACCCAAAAATCATCAAATTAATATATTTTTATTTTATGTTGTTTAGATATCGATACCTACCCATCGCGTCTGCGGAGTTTAGCCAGTCAATTTAAAATTGTCTTAATATGTATTATCTGGGATAAGTAGTTTTGTCTTGTACACGATTAGGTATATAAGCGCATAGCATCCCCAATCGTACCTACAATTAACCCCTCTTTTTAGCGTGTCGATGGCTATTAAATGGACTCGGCCCAGAATTCGACTACTCTGTCCAAAGTCGATGACAGAGGGGTTATTCTCGTAATTTAATGCGTGTGCGTTACCCCAGACAGAAAATGTCGATAATCGACACTCCCTACGTATAATATCGTAACTGTATTTGATCAACTTTACAGTATCGCAATTCAAAGGTATGCAAACGGTTTATTGATGATAGTGAAGTCAAATATGCCAATTTTGGTTTCTAAATAAGCTTATTTGACTTCACTATAATCAATAAACCGTTTGCATACCTTTGAATTTTGCGATACTGTAGAGTTGATCAAATACAGTTACGATATCATACGTAGGGAGTGTCGGTGTAATCGTCATCTAAGGGCAATAGATAATTAGATATATAGCTTCTGTAAGTAATTGGTAAGCAGATATTTTAATTTGGTAAGCTGATAGTTTATTAATTACATATTTGATAAAAACAGTTCCGGCTGGAGTAACGTTACCGCAGCCAGGTCTTTTGTTTTCTAACGGGTATGTTGAAATAAATGTTATCTAAATAATTAGATATCAATTTGAAATAAATGTTACAACTTAATTTGTATTTGTACGGACGCCAGCACATCAACCTACCCGAAACTGTCAAATTTTCGCAATCAACTTTGAACCTTATCTACGCTTTAGTGATAAAGTTGAAAATCTATTAAAGAAATCTGACAGATTGTAGTAACTTGATGTGCTGGCGTCTGTACCTATTTGCTATGGTTGCGAAGATATTTAAAATCTTGCTGCGGTAACGTTTGCAGGATTGTTGCATCTCGGAATTGACTAAACGGATGATTATAAATAATATAATGTTTGAAAGTTATTTTAGCAAATAGAAATATGCTTTAATAGGTCCTTCCAATAAGCGCTCCAAAGACTAACTTGACGTTATTATATAATAGGTAATTACTGCCTATAAATGGTACTGTAGTTTCATTAGTAGGTATCCTATAAGTTATTAAAAAATTATGATGAAACCTCAATTTGTTCCGGCCATGGCGCGCAGCTGAGTTATTTGACGATCGATTAACCGAATTTCCTGTAGTATCTAATGGTAACTGAATTTTAAATCAATAATTAGATATACAGTTCAATAATATACCTGTGAAATTTCAGACTTGTACACTAATTAATTAACGAGATAATCGAAAAAAATATTTATCCGTGGTAACCCAGACAAACAAACAGACAAAAAAAGCAGACAAATCTGAAATTATTCTATGTGATAGAAGTTTATGTAAAGATTATAGGAAAAATAAAACGATGTCTATAAATAGCACACTTTTTCAGAAATCATCAACAAAAGTTACATTAGTTCCACTATCGGTCAAGAAATGGTGCTGAACTAAAACTGCAATATTCTACACCACAGCGTGCAGTGCTAAAATTCTCTGACGAATATAATATAGGCCTCGCCGATGAAAATTTAAAAGCATATGATGGTACGGAACCCTCGGAGCGCGATTCCGACTCGTTCTACAAGATGCAACACAGCCAAAATTTTTCTCGCTAGCAATGCCTATAATTAGATATGCGGTTGAAAAGGTGATTGCACCAGCCACCTGCGTTCACATTCTATACAAATGACGTGGACCTAAGTAGCACATATAAAAACAAGACGAGGGTTTTCGTGAAAATTTACGACACCAGTTGGCACCACCGTGACAAGAGGTCTTCCAATATAAAATATATGATGACGTTCATCATTCGATTCATTCATTCGTTCATCATTCAGTCATGACTAAAGAAAATATCAAAGACGTTTAATAGTACATCTTTGGAAAATATAGGCTCTTTGACAGATGCCTGGACCTGACGTGTCAGTGCTGCCACCTGGCGAACGCCATTTCAGAAAACCCTCAGGCAGAGGTGTAACTATAGTTCACCCACATTTCGCCAGTTAGGTATGTTTAAGTTTCGTGTTACGGAGCGAACCTATTATTACCATCAACTCGGGGTAATTGCGTAACACACTATAAGTAGCAATGGAAGTCATTTTGACAGTTCAACGAAATTCATTGCTTTGTTTACGTTTGTTGAAAAGACACATTTGTCGGACCTATGAAGCAATGGATTAGCAATAAGTGCAATAACCTTCAAAATGGTTCAGATTGAGATTGATAGTGTTACGCAATTAGCGTCCGGGTAGAAATCCAGACTCCCGGCCGCTACTGAGAAACGATAACGAACTCAGGACCTCCTGCTCAGTAGTAGCGTTTACGATCACTAAACCAAAGAGCCAGCAGATAGGTAGCACATTTCTTTTCTTTTTCACTTATGAGGGATTAAAAAGTTAATACAAACACAATATTCTATTCTATTATTTATTCATTTCTCTTACAATCTAATCCGACACTCCCATTTCTAATATCACAATCAATACAGTTATTTATGTATTTAAACTATTGCCTAAGTTGCGATACATGTTTTGTGAATTGGTTCACTCCTAATACATTTTAGTTCCCGGCACACGATGTGACGCATGAGGAGGAAACAATGTGTGGCAACTTGTGCTCTCGTGCGAAGGAAGCGTAACACAATACAGTCAGTCGTTTACTTTAACCAAAAAGTACACGTTTCTTATTCTATTTAATGTATTTTTGAACACCGTGAGCACTGGTGGCGCAATGGAAACGGTCAAGATTTACGAGTTGCGGGTCGTAAGTTGAAACCCAGACAGGCGCTTTAGGTACTTTGTGTAAATTACACAGGCCGACAAAATTTTTACCCAGAAACCAGACTATACTTTTCCGAAGGATTTTGACGCGCTGAATTCAAATCTGGCCTCAAAATTGCTCTATCGCGTCAGGGTTTCGAGATATCCTAACCTAAAAGTGCAAAAACACCGTTTTTTCTCATTTTTGAGGTTATGTAGCACGGCCGATCCTATTTTCTTTCAAAAATTATGAATAGCATCTCAAAGGACTAGTCTTCCTCTTTAAAATGACGTGTAAAAATGAGTTTACTCAAATATCTTTTTTTTCGCTGAGATATATACCTATCGCATTTTGAAATTTTCGTGTATGTGGATTGTTCTACGTTTGACAATTCATACACATACAGTCTATTGGAAAATTTCAAAATCCTTCGGAAAAGTGTTCGTCAAATTTTGTCGGCCTGTGTTATTGCATCATCACTGCTCTCGAAACGGTGAAAGAAACACCGTGAGGAAACCGGCATGTCCCAGAACCAAACATTCGACGACATGTGAGATCTACCAACCCGCACTGGGCCCCCGTGGTGGTTTACGGACCACTCCCTCTCACAGAAAGGAGGCTATATAATGTCCCAGCAGTGCGAACATTATAGGCTGATTATGTCTTTTTTAAGTTTTACCAACAAATTTTAGATTTGGCCACCTAAGTAAACTTAACTAGTCGAAAAGTTAGAGGGACTGCCAGGACGAAATTATAAGGGTTTCAAGTATGTTATTCGTCTATGGAAGCCTAAAAAGGACAAGTTTAAAAAAAACCTTGATATTTCTGTTGTTTTAGCACCCGTTGCACGGTAATTCTTCACGCACAGATGGTGAAGGCTCACAAAAAATGTACTTTAGCCATATTTTTCATGAGCCGAATTTTGAGTAAAAATAAAATATTTCGGAAGTTCTGAATAAATAAATTGATTTGTTTCCTGTGTTGGATATTATTCACTTGTTCATATCGGGTCATTTAAATTGTTAATTTATTTGAATTTAACCAAAAATAAACCGGTATAACAAACTGCTTACATCTTGTTTCATAGAAAATTAAAACGTGCCCACGCCTAATAGAATATTATTATTTTTTATTTCATCGTGTATATACTGTATACAGTAACATCTTAGTAATATATGAAATATATGGGAATAAAACTACTATCCCAATAGTAGATTTAATTGATTATGCAAAAAATTATAAAAATATGACTTCAAAAACAAAATGTGCCTATAATATTTCACGTGTGTTACAAACAATGTGTTACGTAGTAGTTTTTTTGTAATTGGCAGTAGCAACACTTGTGACGTTTTTTTTGTCATTGCAACATTACTACTTTCAATATGAAATGTCAGTGTCCTGTCAGACATCTTGGTTTTTATGGAAAAGGCAGTACTCGCGTGTGTGATATTTTCGTACTTAGATTTTAGCGACTTTTCGGAAGCAATTTTGCATGGTAAGTAATAAAATAGTATTTTTTAAGGGCAAGGACAATTAAGAGGGATATGTATATTATTGAATAATGTAGTTTTTCACTACTTTGCATTGCATTTAGATATTCTACATGACTTTTAGGTTATATTACTCACGTGTGTTTGTTCACGTGTGTTGCGTGTGTTACGAATTTGTGTTATGTAACACACGTGAAAAGTGTAAAGCTTAGTGCACATTGCAATATTTTCATCAACAGCGTGAGATACTGTACACTACTGGACAAAGGCCTCCCAAGTTTTTTTCCCATAACACGCAGTCCTGAGCCAGCTGCATGCAACGCCTACCCGCAACTTCCATATCGCACTGATAGTACAATACTGCTGTAATTAACTCAGAATATGTCGAGATAACAATATTTTACCTGTAATTTTTAGAATAATTGGTAAATGACAATTGCGTTAATTATATTAACAAACCTAAACCCTAACCTAATAAAATATTTTTTTATAATGTTTATCAAGTGAATAATACATTTTTCGTCGATTCCGAAAAAGGCGCATTTTGAGTAACAACAGTATTGTATTATCAGAGCGGTATCCAATATGGTGGTCGGTTCACGTAGCGGAATGCCAACCCACACTACGCTTAAATAGCATGTTTTCTTCCAGCAATAACTTTTTTGCAGATGCCGCTAACACCTGCTGAAAGACAGAAGCTCTATCGAGAAAGGCTAAAAGAAAAAATCCTGAAAAGTTCATAACACAGAAAAGAAAAAATGCTGAAAGGACAAAACGAAATAGAATGAAAATAGCAGAATATTCTTCTTCTATGCTGGAAAATATTAGAAAGCAGTGGAGAGAGAGAAAGAAGAAAAGCAAAGAAGAGCCGAAACCTGAAGAAGTGCCTTACACAAAACATTGAACGGCCAAAAGAATACTTTTTAGCTGCTACTAGCGACGAGGTTTATTTTGAGTAGGATATTTATGTGCAACAAACAAAAAAATTGTTTGATTGTATAAAATTAGTTTTTTTCTAAGCATTTTTAAGTACAAATCTTGATCTCAATATTTGAATGATTAGTCTTTAAGAAATAATAAGTAATGCTATGCAACTTTGTTAGCGAAGCTGTTGAGTTTAATATTAATACTTTTGTCTATATAGTGTTTTATTTTAAATTCCATTATAATAAATAATCTTGTCTCGTGTGAACTAATCTTAACAATATTTCCAGTGTGCTACCTATTTCCAGTGTGTTATCGTGCGTTACACGTTCACGTGTGTGATGGTACATTTTCTGTGAGCCTCACCCAGATAACTCAGTTACTATCGGTCGCTACAACTTCTGTATCCAATCAATTCGTATAGATTTGGGTGCGCATGCGAGTTATTTAAGGTACTTACAGGCCTATCTGCCATAGCGTATCGTTGATTGATAGTCGTATATTGCTGTGCCAATACTAACGTTCTACGATATAGTATTTTTTTTTTTATTATTCGAGTTAGTAGGCTTTTGCAAGCGTGGATGTCAGAAAGTATCCCCATTCTTATCATATAACTCTTGGTTTACGCGGCGCACGCCAGTAGAGATTCCAGTCGGCATGAATTTTTCAGACATCTTCAACAGCCATCGTCAAATTTTAACCGATTTAAACTAAACCTTAATGAATTATTGCCATGATGATGATTCATAATTATTTTATACCTTGCTCATGAAGGACTCCTTCCATTGATGAAAAGCATATAATTATGAAAATCCGTTTAGAAGTTTCCGAGTTTATCGCGTTCATACAGACAGACACCGTAGAAAATTAGTATAGGCATACCACATAACATAATGCCTATATTGCCCATATATGGGTAGGAAAGGTCAAAGGTGTACAGATAACTCCATTGTTACCGTTCACGAGTCTCCAATAAATTAATTAGTCTATGAAAGCAGAACTTTCTCAATATTACCATACTTAACAACTATTCTTGCAGCCATACCTGCCTGTTCCAATAAATATATAAATACTTCTCTAAAAAATAATTTTTAAAATATAAATATAACCCGAGATATTTTCAGGGGTTTTCCTAAATGAGAAAAGAAAAGTTAAACTTTTGCTTAAGACTAGAAAATAACTACCAGACCGAAAAGTCAGTCAGTATAGTGCATAGTGCATACACACGAGAGACCCGAGTTGATGGCAGAAGCAACTTTAGCCGTCGATGAGTTTCGAAGGCTGCCGTCGACAAGGTGCCGCTCGTGTATTTGAGTACGGTGCTCAAATACACGAGCGGCATGTTGCACGGCACCCGTCGACAACGCTCGTGTGTATGAGCACTTACGTAGCATGGTTACTCAGACGAGCGAATAAATTCTGTTTAACTAGATCCATAACACCGGCTTCACTGAACGCATCGATGACCGCTTTAGTGAGACACAACCCGGTTGTGGAGCCGTCTATCTCATCGTCACATAAAGGTCGGTCTTTATTCGCGTACTCGATCAGATTCTGCTTGATCAACTTGATCAATTCCTCGCAACTCACATTAGGCGGTATCTCCAAATTGTTAGCTTTATTTTCTATTAAAGCATTAAAGTCGTAATCTTCGACGGCGGTGCTGGCCGGCTCGTCCTCACATGTCCGCTGTCGTTTGGCGCGGCGAAGCTTACGTCGGTTGTCAAGATACGCTTTTGCCACTGTGTCTAGTTGTAAAAATAGCACAGACAACGGCGTATCTGCAATGTCGTCCTGAAAGTATAATATTTTTGTAATTTAAAGTATCTCATTAAAATAAATGCCAGGGATTGGATATGTTTGGGTGAACCTACCCGAGAATTTATTTAGATGACTTTCGCTTGAAATGTTAAGGCAGAATCTGCAGGGGATGTGAATTTGGCACTGCCCAAACAGATTCTATTTTGCACATAGCTGCTATGCATTGTTTCGCACGTAACATAATACAGGGTGGTATGGAAGGGACATCGACGCGCATACTGAAACCATGAATTCAGCACATGATTGTAGCGTAAACATTTTACGTAGGTTATAAAAAAATTCGCTGTTTCATTAAAAAGTGCACTACCTGCGCGGGCAAATTTTATGGATTTGTTTTACCTATAACTGAATCCTTTGGTAACAGGTTGCGCGTGGATGTGCTGCCATCTTGTATAACATGTAACTTAGGTAGTAAGGTATCTACCTACGTAGACAAGCAGATATGGTATTAAACCGAAACGAAACTAAATTGAATGCCGGGGCCACGTTCGTACCCAATTAGATCATCATAAACTTGTAACGCTCTACGTGACGTAAAATATAATATAGGTAATAATTATGTGATAAATAATTTGGTCATGTCCGAATCAGCCTTGTAATCTTAAATGCACGAACGCACAAGATTTCACTCTCGTTACCATTCAATGTCGTTTGATGTTGTTATTTTTTTTTTAATGCAACATCGTAGCATATTCAGCCTATAATTTTCCCACTGCTGGGACACAGGCCTCCTCTCGGTGAGAGTGGGCCGTAATCCACCACGCGGGCCCAGTGCGGATTGGTAGACATGTTTTCGATTTTTGGTCCTGGGACATGCCGGTTTCCTAGCGATGTTTGCCTTCACCATTTTGAGAGTAGTGGTGATGAAATAATTTACCTACACAAAGTAAAGCATCTGTCTGGGTTCGAATCTACGACCTACAACTCGTAAGTCGCGGCCATTTCTTCTGGACCCCTACTGCAGTGGTGGCCCAGAAGAAATGGCCGCGACTGTTCCGCAACATCATAATGAATTCTAATGTTATTATCATTATCATGCGACATGTAGTTTCTAATTAACCGAAACTTTAGATAACAGTCAAACCAAAACAGCCAATTAAATTCTTGGCCCAGAAACGATGATGACATACCTATATGACGCGAAAACAAATAAACACGCCTTTGCAATTACATGAGAATTCAATTGATTGATGTGGCAGCATGTTCAACTAATCCCATGAGTAACAATAGGTGTCCAATCATTTGACAAAAAACAAATAACAAATTTTCATTTGAAAAATAACTATTGACAAAATTATACCTGATAAATTTATTATTTTACAAACTATTGTTTAATAAACTACTCATTAGACAAAATATTTACTAAAAAAAAAATATTATGCTAAAACATTAATTTACAAATTGATTATTTTTTTAAACATGTGAGTTGGCAAAACAACGTAAAGCATAAATAACATTTGAGAAAATGCATTGCTTGGTAAATATTTTACTAACCAAAATCTACGTTAATACAACAATCTTTCTTACACAGAAGAAGGTAGTTAGCTATTAAGTACGTATATATTATTACTTTAGGTTCATGCATGGAAGTCTAATAATAAAAAAGAAGTTAAATAATCATTATAATCATTTATTTTCATAATAGGTACATTGTTTTATAATTTTAAATTACTTGCTATAGATTTTAATAGCATGACTTCTGAATAATTGTCTTTTAGCTTTAATATACGTTCGATGCGATCATCTTTAGCAGCATATTTCTTTTTCTTTTTTGCTGGAGGAGCACCTATAATTTTTTGTTGTATTTCACTTAAATTGCTTAAAGTCTCCTGAATTAATTATTTAATCAAGTGATATACACCCGGGTGATATTTATCAATGATTTGATTTATTTTATGGTGCCAAGCTTCAGCAGAATTCGAAGTTCTGGGTATGTTCATAGTATTATTTTCGTAACAACTCCAGTATTCTGGAGCATACTTAGGTGGCGTATTGGAAGTTCCACTCACATAGTTCTCTTCGAACCAATAAGCAATGGTCCTGCTATCTTCATCGGTCAGGCTTTCCAGATATTTATTGAAATAGACTGGAATATCTGTGCCCTTTAAATAGCTTAGTGCTAATAGACATTTGATGTCCTTATTAAATTGTCCGTTTTCCGCATACTTTTTTGCCATGCCGCTACTTTGAACTCTTCTGAAAATATAAAAATAACATATTTAAGTACACATATCAAATATTTTACTTTTAGCACGAAATCATATAACATGTGTAGGGTCAACTGAAACAATGACTGGTTAGGTTAGGTTAGGTTAGAACTGCGACCACAACGCACGAGCCGAGCGAGCGAAGCGAGCGTGCCGCGGCAGCGGCCGGCGAGTGCCAGAACCGAATTCTACTTATTTCGCTTAATTCAGGCAGTGTGTATTTTTTAAAAAAGACTTAAGTTTCTATGGAATAAGTATTAATACAAAATTATTACTTGCCTATAAATAATCTGTCCAAGATGAAAATTGCAACCATGCAATTTAATATTTTCAAAATTTGATCGCAGGCTTAAGATGGCTGCTTTTTCGAAGTCTAATATGCACACTTTTGGTTTGATATCAATATTATTTTCTGCTCCATATTCCATGATCATTTCAAATATTATATCATATGTCCTCTTGTCCTTGTGAGAACAAAGGCAAAATATCAGTGGAAAGGTTTTTAGGTCATCCTGAAATATATTTCCGTGTATGGTGTACAATTGAGTAAATATTGTAGGCACAATTTTAAAAGTACCATCTAAAATCCAGTAATCTGATTTACTCAGAATTTCCATCAATTTAAATGTAGACAATATTATAATTCTTTTTTTGTCGTATTTACGGTCCTTTATAATAAAATTTTTGCCTTCGATTTGTGTCATTGACTCATTAATTTCAAATTCTAAATTATCGGGTTCTTCTATTTTACTCCTTATTTTGCATTTTTCGCGATACATGCACTGCTTCAAAGCAGATGTTGATGGTAGACTCTCCAAGACTTCAGAAGGTACATCGGATTTACACTCATTCAATATTTTGCACAATTTGGAACCTCCAGCTACTTCTTTCTTTAGCTTTTGTCGAAAATCTGCAATGTTTTTACGTAGGGGATCTGGTCCATGAGTGTGATTTTGTGTAGGTTTTGATGGAATATGAACACCTTCCTCATTTACGGTTGTTTTCAACATCACTTTGCACTGATATATTTCGTTTTTTCGCATTTCACACGTCCAATAATATACATTATTTTTAGAATTTACTTTGTTATACGCATGACCGTTAAGATAAACTTTAGTTCCATTTTTGTTTGATTTAAACACTTCACACACGAACTCACTATTCATCGTGTGCAAATATATTAATAATTAAAGCAGGAAAATACAATACGCGTCAGTACTACAATCGACACACTCACTTTAAAAGACAGTGCAATAAAACGAAATAGTGCGGCAATAGGTGGGTACTTCAATAAATTATTCTAAAATACCGCCTTTTGTACGGCTTCGCGTAAGTATTGGTTAGAAATTAGTTATTTTTTAAAACTAATAATTTATCTTCTAACTTTTTATATAATCACCAATTTGGCAAACGAATTATTTAGTCATGTGATTATTATTAAAATAATATTTTAACAGTTTAATTATTTCTTAAGTAAAACATTTGCGAAACCTGTATTATGTCAAATGATTGTTTTTAAAGTAATATCTTTGCGAAATGAAAGTTTGTCAAATGATTAGTTTTTCAAACGTTGTTTGTAAAATGATCTTTTGTTATAAGTTTTTTGTAAAACAATAGTAAACCGTAACAATAGCGTGTGGAGAACATAACTCCGCGTCCTAACTGAAAGCGACCATCGCGCGAACGCGCGACTGACGTAATCTTTTCTATGAATTATTACGTACAAAAGCGACTTGATTGATTACGGAAGTACATCTATCTATACTAATATTGTAGAGATAAAACTTGTGAGTGTTTAAAAGAGGTAACCTTCGGAACTACGGAACCGATCCCGAAAATTCTTTCACTGATAGAAAACTAGACTATTGCCGAGTGCCATAACATGTTTTGTATTAAAACAAGAATGTTCGCGCGAACGAAGTCCCGGACAGAAGCTAGTATCAAATAAAAGACCGTGACGATCTCGTAATCGCGCGACCATAGCTTTCAGTTAGGACACGGCCTAAATCACTCAGTCAATGTCAAGGCCTTAGGGTATCCTCCAATTAACAAAAGAAGCCATTAAACAATTCCTCTTAGCTACATGATGTCATTGTTGCAAAGCCTTGCTGACTCACTCGTGATGAGCATGCAGCTAATATTAGATATTATTATATTATTATTAATACATGTTTGGATAAATGTCATGGTACATAACACAAGTATTATAATATGTTTACTGTGTTTTGTCAGAATAGTCTGGCGTGCACCCAAGCGTCTTAAATATGAAGTTTCATGAATGTAAACAAAAGTATCATCTGGCTTCCCGCGACTTCGCCCGCGTGCAATTTCTTGTTCCACCGACCCACCCCGTCGCATCGTACGCCTGCCCGCACTATTACTTCGTTTTTGCTCAGTGTTCTTTCTGACTTTCTTTTTTTTTTCTTGGGTCATAAGGGTCCAAGCGTGATGTTAGGTAGCCTATAGCCTTCCTCAAGAATTGGGCTATCTAATCCAAAATTATTTTTTCAATTCCGACTGGTAGTTCCAGAGATTAGCGCATACAAACAAATACTCTTCAATTTTATTATTAGTACGACTTTTTGACAATTCAAAAGTGCCTGTAAATGGTTTAATTGAAATAAATGCTTTGAGTTTGAGTTTTGAGTTTGAAGTATAAATAAGATTTAACAAGTTACAACATTGACCTATTTTTCAGTAGTAAAACAAAAACTGATAAAATCTCGATTTTGAGTTGTTTAACGTTTTCATACACACAAAAAGATATTATCTTTTTCATGCATAAGAGAATAAATTAACTTACTTCGTTAGGATTGACTACCAGTTTAGCTGTTTCATGTGGCAGGTCTTTACATATTTGAGCTACTAACATTTTGGTGAGGGCCTCAGACACTCTTGTTGACCCATCTTTTTCCTGTAAACAAGCAATAAACATTGAGAAGAGTTATTTTATTACTAGCAGCGCCCGCGGTTTCACCCTCGTAAGTGTCCATCCCGTGGGAATATCAGGATAAAAACTATCATATGTCCTTTCCCAGGACTCAAACTATCTCTATACCAAATTTCATCTAAATCACTTCAGCGGTTTAAGCGTAAAGAGGTAACAGACAGACACACTTTCGCATTTATAATATTAGTATGGATTTATAACATTTAAAAGTTAGTATCAAGAGATTTTTTTTTAGTTTGTGAATATGTACCTACATAGTTCTTGTTAAATTAGGGTATAATTTTGTTATTTTTATTAATTAATTAGATATTAGTTGTAAGTTACTTACATATTATTTTAATGCTAAATAAATAACAGGAAGGATTTATAGAATTTTAACATACCTAAGAAGTGAAAGAGAGAGTTTGATAATGTTAGTAGATTTTTTTTTCTTTTCTGTTAATAATATTATTGAAATTAAGACCTGTACTTAATTGAACTGAACATACATGGGGCAGCCAGATATTGAGGGCAATATTCAATGGGTCTACGTTCTGCACATAATGCCACCATCCCCGAGGCACCAGCAGGGCATCACCAGCCGACAGTTCCACCATGCGGCCACCTGTCAATCCTGAAACAAGTATTATGCCTCTTTATTCATAAACGTTACTTAAAATTAAGTAGTGACTAACAACTGTTTAACCATACATTTTTGATATGTAAACGTTACTGTTCCCGCACGGTAAACGAGACACAATGGAAGTTTTATTGAAAGTGTTAACTTTAATCATCATTTATAAATAAGCCCCTTTATCTTCAATATATTTTATGTGGTAAATCAATTACCAATGATTCTATGATGTGGTTTAACAACCATGTCAACTTAGTCTTTAAGTCGATTTAAAACTTGAAAACATTTTTAAGCATCATTAATTTCCATTCCATGGGTGACTAATCAAGTTTAAACAAGCATGTTGTTACTATGTCTATGAATAGTAGCTTTATAGAAAAAAGGCTATGTGATCGCCTACAGAGGAAGTTGTTCAAACTGGCTTGAAATACTTAGTAAAAATGAAGAATATCTCACCATTAAAGACATCTAAATTGTTAGGGCAGTAGAAGTTCAGTTCACTGTACACACTTGATTCTTCATATGGCACTCTGGTGGGCTTCAATCCACCAGTTTCTGGGGGAAACAATATCCAGCGTTTTCTGAAAAAAAAAACAACATATTTCTTTTATTTGCAACACATTTTTTTTACATTGCCCACAGAAAACTGTTTAATAACTTACTTTCCATGTAATTGAGTCACTATGTTAACTCCATACGTGTCTTTATGTGCCGGCGTGTGCGCACCACTGCTGCCTACCCACAGCGTCGCATCTGAGGCGCCCTTGTCAGAACATCCAAACTGCTCCCATGAAACACCCTAAGAAAACAACTAGCCTTAAAAATTATTATAACAAGCACTTTGTTAATATCTAAATATGAGTTCGTGTGAATATTTACCTTATACAATTCATCCTCTCCATTGAACCATTGGTAAAGATATTTATAATCGAAATACATCCACTCGTCGCTTGAAACTGAAGTATCCACGAAATTTTTTAAAGTCATCTTTTTTACAGAGCACCTTCTCTCCCAACAAGGTTCGTCTGATAGAAAATCTTTTTTTAAACACCTAAATGGTATTTCTTTTTCTCCAAATACTGAACACCATTTTTCTACGCTCCACTGGCATATTGGCCAGTTTCCCACAAAGCCCTTAAAGACCAATGGAACAATAGAATTCGCTATAAGATTACGAACGATATCTTCGCTCAGTACAGACATTTAAACGTTTAGTTAAAAATAAGAAATAAACAAAAGTATTCCCGCTAATAACAAGCGAGAACCGATCAAGCGACACCGGCTAACTACTACTCAGGGTTGCCAACCGTAAGAAAAAATTCCTCGTACATATGCAGCTAAAAATCTCGTATTTTGACTTTCAAACCTCGTACATTTATTATACATCGAAAAAGTGCTAAAACCAATATTAAGGTATATTTAACTACTAGATTTAGGACTTTTTACTCAATTAAATAAACTATTGCAAGTTTCCTACTAAATAAAACATAATTTTGTGTTGTATTTAAAAAGAAGTTAAATTAAAAAAAAATATTATTACTTAACTTTGCAAGGTAACTTAGTTTACATCTCTCCAAATATTATGTCAGAAACATCTTCACTGTCATCGTTTTTTTCTGCCGTATATTATAGCTGTTTTCATGCGGCTATACATTTCTTTTGTGGGTTCAAAATTGACGCAGTTTCCAGTACGAGTTGAACCTTTTGCGCTCTCTGCAGCAAGAAGTGTGCCGTTCACTGTTTCCACTGTTAGCCGGTTTCTTATCTGTCTTTATTAAATTGACTTTACTAAAAACCCGCTCGCAGTCAGCATTCGCATGGGGTAGGGACAGTAAGACAAGTAAGGAAAAGAGAAAGTAGAAATTTGCGCTGTGTGACTGAGACTATTAATGCTAAGAAAGAAATGTTTTATTAGCTGGGGACTTCCCGGATGACGGGATAGCCACCATAGACAATCATCGTGTAAATGCGGTAATGAAATTTTTGGTGTAAGATGAAGTTCCATTAAGTTCTGATAGATGACACTAGTTTTTACTATTATAATGGTGATGCAAAATGTTCGTATGGCCATATTATCAAAATCTCGTACATAATTGTACGAGGTTGATAGTGTCCTCGTACCTCGTACGGAAGACCACAAATCTCGTATTTGTACGAGGAACCTCGTACGGTTGGCAACCCTGCTACTACTAAAACAAATTGACAGCTTATTGACAATGACATTGACAGGCAAGGATTTATTTTCGTTCAAAAACTAGTTGTTATTTACGTATATTATTCGAATTCTAAACAAACTAACAATTATTCGACTAACTCATCCTGCATCAGAATGGATGTATGTATCAACTTTATAGCAGCATCACTGCTGTCACTGTCTGGCTAAAAGGTCCCAGGAGCCAGGCCATTAAAATAATTAAAAAAAAAAACTGTCACTGTCAGTCACAGTCTGTGGTTTTTGTGCGGGTCTGTGGTTTTTGTGCGTGCCGACTGCCGTGTTTGTTTTGAATTTGTATGCGTTTCTGCGATGCCTTTTCACCGGATAATGCATATCAGCAAATATCAAGATTACATTGATACATTTGTATAGTAAGTGATAAAAGTTTTAGTTCATATTAGTGTTTAAAAGTGATCTAATACAATGGAACCAGAAGTTGTATCATCGTTTTTCTCGAGTAGTTTAGGGGATTCTAGTTCTCAGGATATTAGCGAGAATTTTTTGAATTTAATAGACGAATTGAATCTTTCTCTTGAACAATTTCCAATGCCCAAAAAAGTAGAAGCTATTTATAATCCAACCATTTATGCAAGGCATACATTTGAAATGTACGTGCGAAGATATTGCAATACTGCAAAGCCTATTATGTTCTTTGGCATGAATCCTGGACCTTTCGGAATGTCTCAGACTGGAGTAAGAACCACCTCATTTACTCAAAAATATTAAAACGTCTTTATCATAATTACATAGAAGTAAGTAGGTCAGTGGGTTGTCTTAGGGGCGGGTAATAAGTAATCATGATAAAGACTTTAAATTAAAAATATAAATTTAAAAGGCTTACAAGTGTAGAACTAGTTTTCAACCTACAGTTTACAAATGAAAAAGCTTCACTTAAAAACATTTGATGATATCAACAGGTGCCATTTGGTGAAATAAGTTCAGTTCGAGATTGGTTGGGCATCAGTGGACCAGTGCAGAAACCACCTACTGAGGTTAAAGCCCGTCCTGTGTTGGGCTTTGATTGTAGTAGAACTGAAGTAAGTATAAATGGTAGCTGGTATTTTTATCATATTGCACATCTCTAGCATACCCTGGGTACCTAGCTGATTGGCATATTCTTTTATTATGTATATTAAAAATATAAGCCAATGGCCTCAGTATAATTGAAAGTATCAGTATAGTTGAAAAATATAAAGTAATATGAAAGAAAAAGAAGGTATATTTTATTGTTAAATCATTATAATCTCAAGCATTGCCAAAGAAAAACAAACAATTGGCACACACACAACTTAATACATCTGGCTTCATTTTGTTACATTAATTTTCCAGGTCAGTGGCAAGAGATTTTGGGGTCTGCTTCAAACTTTATGTGGAACTCCAGAAAATTTCTTCAAGACTAGTTTTGTTTATAATTATTTGCCTCAGCAATGGATGACTGCCTCAGGTTGCAATCTCACTCCTGGTGATTTCAAAGTAAGAGGTCTTTATTTTCTAAACAAGTGTTAAATTTTGGTCTACCACATTCATTATTCTAGGACCACATAAGCAGAGCTTGCCAACATGTTACTAAGTACATATCTGTTCTTCTGTACATACTGAAATCATAATAACCAAATCCTATAAAACAGTTCCATGTTTCCACTTAAAGTGAAAGCATGTTTGTAAGAAGTTGACAGAAACAGTGCTGCGGGGAAATTGCATGACACACTATTAGTCCACTCAACAAATGACCCAAAAGGAGGTGTAGAGTACGTGAGCTGGGCCCTACGCGATTTCTTCAGAAAATTGTTCAGGGTGCTTAGGAAGTATACATACTAAAAGTCCCCGCGTCTAGGAGGTGAGCCGGAGTGCGGGGGGGGATAAAAATTCCCACTTTTGAGTTTGTATCTATACTAATATAATAAAGCTGAAGAGTTTGTTTGTTTGTTTGAACGCGCTAATCTCAGGAACTACTGGTTCGAATTGAAAAAATATTTTTGTGTTGGATAGTCCATTTATCGAGGAAGGCTATAGGCTATATAACATCACGCTACGACCAATAGGAGCGGAGCATCAATGAAAAATGATGCAAAAACGGGAAAAAAATATTCCTTTTGAGAGCTTTCGTTGCGTACGCTGCGTAAACGGTTAAAGTTACGCAAAAATCATGTATGACGGAATTGTTTCCCTTTAAAAGTTCTAAAAAAAAGTCCGCGACAGCATATGTCTATCTTTTAAGGTTTACTCACTATAACCTTTTTTATGGTAATCAAATTTCTTCTAAACTAATGCATTATTTGCGAAGGTTTTTTTATAAACATGATATTATTAATCCTTATCAAAATAAATACGTTATTCATCACAAGTATTTAATGTTGAATAAAATTGCCCTTGACATCATTTGATTTCAATGAATATCTTAGGAGTTGCATAGTTTACAAGTAATATAGTCGCATAGTTTACATGTATAAGTAATAATCTTAAGTAATATCTTAAAGTAATGGAATATATTTTTAACCGACTTCAAAAAAGGAGGAGGTTCTCAATTCGGATGTTTCTATTTTTTATTTTTTATGTATATTCGGGCATAACTCCCTCATAGTATAATATGTATAGACAGTATTGTCCGACCGAAACAGGTTTTTCAGCCGAAACCGAAACCGAAACCGAACTTTCGGCCTTGCTCTTAGTTTCGGCCGAAACCGAAACCGAAACCGAAAAGTACTTAAACGTATTTAAAATTTCTATCGTATACAGAAATCTGGTGTGTTTTTTTACACATTTATTTGAATATCCAATGTATATTAGACATACAGACAGTTGAATACTTACCTAATCATTTACGAGGTCGGTCCCATAATGAACTGGCCTGATATAGTTCTACGCGACATGTCGCTACATGTTGTGTTGCATAGTACGTTTATCGTGCACTTAATATAAGAAACACGCATCGGCATGAAATGTTTAGTCTTAGTTTAGCAGGCATTAGCATAACGATAGTCGCGTATTTCTTCAAAATGTCGAAAACTGAGTATCGAAGTGACATAAAGTTTTTGTTTAAAGAAGGTTTATACCCTGCCCAAATAAAAGAACGATTGGATGACGTGTATAAGGAGTCTGCCCCCTCCTATAGCACAGTGAAAAATTGGGTGAAAGAGTTTCGCCTCGTGAGAGAAACCGTCGAAGACATTTGCCACGACGGTCGACCTGTGGAAGTGCTCACTCCCGAAACGATTGCTCTTATCGAAGAGGAGGTTCTGAGTGACCGCCGTTTGAAGATTAGAGAAATTGCAGCTAGGCTTAGGCTCTCTAAAAGTACGTCATCGTGCGATCCATGAACATCTTCACATGAAAAAAGTGAGTGCAAGATGGATACCGAAACTTCTTTCAGCGGTACAGAGACAGGAAAGAGTGCGCTGCGCTTCGGAGTTTTTGGATCTTTGTGGCGAAAATTCAAAGACTGTGATCGAGCGCCTAGTGACTGGTGATGAAACTATGATCTTGTATTATGACCCACAAAGTAAGCGCGAATCAATGGGATGGCGTTATAAGGGTGAAAAGCTCCCTAGAAAGGCAAAGGTGCAACAATCCGCAAAAAAACTGATGTGCACAATCTTTTGGGATTTTCAAGGCATTTTGATGGTGGATTTTAAAGAACGTAATACAGTCGTGAATGGCTAATATTATGCTTCTTTAATATATAAATTACGAGACAAGATAAAGGAAAAACGAAGAGGCAAGCTGTCTAAAGGTGTCCTGTTGCTCCATGACAACGCCCCTGTTCATACCGCTGGTGTTTCGAAAGATGCAGTTCGTCAATGCGGATTCACAGAAATTGAACATCCACCTCACAGTCCAGACATGGCCCCGTCCGACTATTATTTATTTCTAAATTTAAAGCGAGACTTAAGTGGAAGAAAATTTTCAAGCGATGAAGAGTTGCAGGCGGCCGTCTTCGGTCATTTTGAGGCTAAAAATTGTGATTATTTTTATAAAGGTTTAGAGATGTTGATTCACAGATGTCAGAAGTGTGTTAGTAGTATTCATGGTGATTATATTGAAAAATAAAATTGGTTTCGTTTCATTTCCTTCATTAGTTCATAGTTAGGCCAATTCACTATGGGACCGCCCTCGTATGTGCAAAACACAACCTCAACTCCATGCGATTAACGATGGACGGCGGCGAACTGGGCCGGCGACGCGACGAGCGAGCACGAGCTAGCCGCGAAGTTCGCCGAACGATGGACGATAATTCATGAACACTCGAGTTTCGGCGCGGCCGAAAGTTTCGGCCATTTCCTGGCCGAAACCGAAACTAAGGCCGAAACTAGATTATTTGGCCGAAACCGAAACCGAACTTTCGGTCGGTCACTAATAGACAGACGGATTTGCAAAAATTTTTTTTGTTCGAAATATTTTTATTCCGGAAATATTTTTACTCCGAAACTCATCATCAGATCTTTATGAAATTTAAATAGGACCAATTTAAATTTCATAAAGATCTGATGATGAGTTTCGGAGACAGACAACGGAACTCTTCAATAAATGCCAGCAAATCAACCGCGATTGCTGCTATAGCATATGTATGCATTGTTTACGCAATCACACAACATAACATTACGCCTGTACCTTTGAAAGGGGTAGGCAGATGTGTTCAATAGCTTCCTGTCACTGATATTCACATACCAAGTAGTGTTATATGAATTTGTTTGGGGTAGGCAGGTACAACTAAAAAGTGAAAAATAAAAACTTAAAAATAAAAAGACAACCGACTTCCAAAAAAAAAACTACAAAGTGAAAAATAACTTTAATTTCGAAAGTCGGTGTCAAAAAATGAATATACAGTACCAACGACACCGACTTCCGAAATTAAAGTTATTTTTCACTTTGTATTTTTTTGGAAGTCGGTTGTTTTTTTTTTTTGTCAACAAGTTTTTAGTAGGTTTTTTCCTGAAATTACCGCGGGTGAAACGGCGGGGCACAGCTATTATTAAATAAAGTTACCTTTAGCAGTTAATAGAACAGAAAAACAAACTGTTGTTTGTTTGTTTGAACACGCTAATCTCTGGAATTATCAATTATTTTTGCATTAGATTGTCCAATCCATGTGGAAAGCTTAATCACGCTAGGACTCTTTGGAGCTGAGCAAAAAGAAAAAGGTTGACTGGTAGAAAATGCGTCAGGCATTATGTCCGCCTTTGTAGAGTATTGTTTACTTGTGCTTAAAGTTTTAATAAATAAGTAATACAGCCCCATCATTCTAAGCTAAATTATTTTTTTGTAAATAATTTCCAGAGAGGTGAAGTAAAAGAATTATACAACATCTGTGATCCAGTATTCAGCAAAATTCTAGAACTGTATGAAGTTGAAAAGATAGTTGCAATTGGAAAGTTTTGTGAAACTCGGGCAAAAGAAACATTAGAAAGATACCCATCCTCAAGATCAATCCAGGTATGAAGTTGAACAATTAAACATGATTATGAATGAATGATTCATTCGTTTTTGCATTCATTGATAATTTATCACAGTACTTAATTATTGTACTTTCCTGTTTCAGATTCTGTACTTGCCACATCCAAGCCCCAGAGCAGTGAATAATAACAAATGGCCAGAGAAAGCAACTGAGTTTCTTAAAAATCATAATTTGCTTCAATACTACCAACAAGACTGAATAAACAAAGCTGTGCTTGCCACTTGAAGAACTACAACAAACATAAAAACAAGATATTAATATTATTATTATTTGGTTAGACACACTAGCAGCTAACTAGCTGATGCCTGTGTATCAAGTAACTGGAAGATATTTAATCTATCCAGTCAAATCTTGACGCAGTTCAGTGTAAGCCGTCGCATATTCAGTGTAAGCGTCGCAGTTTTATAAAAATGGTTGAGTTCATGAAGAGAGCTCTTGAGCTAGCGTCAGAAGCTTTATCAGCTCAAGAAGTACCAGTAGGCTGTGTTTTTGTCATAAACTCAGATATAATTGCTGAATCTAGGAATAGTGTTAATGCTACTCACAATCCAACAAGACATGCTGAAATTAATTGTATAGATCAAGTCATAGATTACTGTAAAGCCAGTAATATTGATTACAGATTGTACTGTAAAAATATTACAGTTTATGTAACAGTTGAACCTTGTATAATGTGTGCAGCGGCGCTCAGCAACTTAAATATAAAAGAAGTTGTATATGGTTGTGCCAACGACAGATTTGGCGGCAAAACCGTGTTAGATATAAGTAACTTTTATGAACGTAACTATAATTTGACTGGAAATTTAATGGCAACTGAGGCAATGGCTTTACTCAAACAATTTTATAAAGGTGCTAATCCCAATGCACCAGAATCGAAGGCAAAAAAATAAAAAGTAATAAAAACCCGACTGTGGTAAAGAACATAAGTTAAAAAAAAACTGAAAAGCTAAAACAAGCCCATTTTAAAAGTTGGAAGCAAGCGAGACCCATACCATTTTTATTATATTTTTAAATTCAGTTATATTTTTTTTAATAACTTTTTTTATTTCCTGCTTTTTAGTTTACAAATGTGTAAGATTTCGCAGACGATTTAGTTCTTGATACGTGTTTTTTACGATTTGTCACTTCGAATTACTTTTAGCCATAGAAGTTGTATATAGTTTTGTAAACACCTTTTAAAAACACCCTTTATTTTGATACTCGATAGGTTCTGAAAAAAAAAACAAAATTGCGCCAAAAATTGGCCATTTTATTATTTCCAATTTTGTTATACCCTGTGTCACTCTCACAATTAAGACGAATCTACAGGCACCTCTCAAGCTGAAATCGATCAGGCCGTTTAGGCTACAGAGCGTGCCAAAGAAATGTACATACCCCTCCCCCATAACCCTCCTGACGCAGTCGGGTAAAAAGAAAAAGTATAACGTTTGATAAGTGCAGTCACGGGTGCAGTGTTTGTATACATGCAAAATGATGTTGTGGGTATTTAGAATAAGTAGGTACTAGGTTGTATACAGAGTCGAAAGTTGAAACGGGACCTCGAGGGGAAGTAGGTAACCGAAATATTGAGGTGACCAATTTTTGCTCAAAGAAAACATTCTTTTTTTTTTAATAACTAAACCTACATACTTTCAAATATTTCTGAAAAGCCGCGTGCTTTTACCGGGTTTCGAAACAACTCAAATGCAAAAAGAACATTTTGTATGACATCACTAGGTTTTGCCACGGGAACGTTAAAATGAAATAAAAAAAACAACCGACTTTTGTAAAAAACGTTTTTATTTGTCATCTCGCAGGTCCACCTAGGAGGTGGTCGTCTACTTAACCGAGCTTGCCGGTGGGTGTACTACCGGGATTAAAAGTAGGTATCCTATGTGTTAATCCAAGTTATAAACAGTAACTATCTGTGTGCCAAATTTCATCCAAACCCGTTCAGCAGTTTTTGCGTGATTCATAAGTACCATATTTCACATCTGTCATATTTGAAAAGGTTGCCAAACGAATGCTTCCTTTGAGCAATTGCTTGAAAGACGGTAGGTTTAGAATTAATGTTAAAAAAAGCGACCAAGTGCGAGTCGCACTCGCATACGAAGGGTTCCTAGTCATCAATATTTAGAGTACTTTCCCTCCTATATCTATATAATAAACTTGTCAGCGCAGACAGAGCGGCAATTGCTCGAACACACTCAAGCAAAATCCTTTTTGGTTCTAAATAATATTATCGCTGGCACGCATCGGTGACAAGGGCTCAACGAATAATATTAATATTTGATAATTTATTTAGGTACTTATAAGTATTTGACATAGAATTAAGCTGAGACATGTTATTTAGTTTTATAAACACGTAAGTATTGAGGTTTTTTTATACTTTCATTGCCATGAAAATTATTTTACGTTGTTTCTGTTTTTAACTATTTTATTTTTTATCTGATCTAGGTACTGTTAATTTTGTAAGGGAATAAAAACTCTACTTTCACTCAAACATAATTTTCTTTTTATTAAATAATCCTACTAATATTATGTGAAAGTTTGTGAAGACGTTTGAATGTTTGTTAATCACGCGTAAACCGTTGAAGATGAAAATTATCACATAGATAGACCATTAATTTCCTGCATTAATACATAGGATACTTTTTATCCCGATATTCCCACGGGATCGAAACGTACGCGGGTGAAACCGCGGGGCGGTGCTAGTTATATATTATAGTTATATCGAAACTGTTTTTTTGCTACTCCAAAAAAATCAACGTCAATTAATTCTGGAATACTGGCCTTGGTAAATATTAGTGTAGGTAAATAAAATCACATTATACTTCCGACTTATTACTGTATTTTAATGGCGCAGCAGAAAATTATTACAATCCCTGTTAAAATATAAGTATACCTAAGCTTTATAAATAACATAAAACTATCTCTACAAATTACTTGACACATTCAATTTGGTTTAAAACACAGAAAAAAAAACACTCATTCAAAACAAGTCCAACAGCAATCATAAAATATAAGAACCTAAACATTTCAAAGATCAAAACCCAAAATATATTATACAAAATAAGTGATTACTTGGTACAACATTTTTACTTATATCTAGATTATTATTATGTCCCACTGTATAAATATAAAAGTGAGATCTATTTGGAATTAAAAACAATTTATTACATTAATCACTACTGATAAAATATCCACAAGGATATCACAGAATTATTTCACTAATCTAAAACAAGATCTCACATTTATATTCCCAATGTTTACAGGAAAGAATGTTTGAGGGCATTTGTACAGAAGGGTGCTAAGTGTAATAAGCAAGTCACTAAATGCATGTCTTATAAAATCCACACCTCACCAGAAAATTAAATATAATTATACACTGTAACTAAGGAATAAGCAGAATAGAATAAAGATACTTAAATACTGTCCAACAATTTTACAGAACTTAACCAGTAACCTATGACCTACTTAATTATATACTAAAAGTATTAAAACTGTTTTAATCATTTGAATCATGACAGCCATTAACCATTGGGTATGTAGTTCCCGAACCATCAGTCTCTTCATTTTGGCCATTTTCATGAATATGATTTTCGTTAGTCAAGTCTTCAACCAAGTAATCTTCAGCTACTGGCTCAGCTACGGGACCTGCACTCCTACTGGAGCTGCTGTCACTGTCTGATGAGGATGAACTATCACTTTCAGAGTCTGCACTTGATGAGTCATGAGAATGCTGACGTAAATGTTCATTTTCCAGTCTCAACTTTTCATTGTCCAACTGTAGAGAGTGTATTTGTTCTTCTTGTTCTTTAATACGCTGCATAAACTCACTGAAGGACTGCTCATCCACGGCACTAGAACCAATGGAGGTGCCTGAAGTGTCTTTGTCTGTTAACATACTGTCCCTATCAGTAACAGAAGTATCTCTGGCTGTAATATCTTTATCCTCTTCTAAACACTTTGCTTTAGATCGTTCCGTCCTTTTAACGAGATTATCATATTTGGCTTCCAATAAAAGATATTCCTGGATGAGGTCATCTTTTGACATATTTGACAAACGTTCACTTTGAGCATCTTCATATACACTTGAAAACTCTTTTGTCAAGTACTCCTCTTCGTCTTCAGGCAGCGAAAAAAAGTAATTTTCTTCTGAATCTACGCTAAAACTTGAATCGCGAGTTCGTGCTGATGGTGTTCGTAGAATATGAAATGAATTTTCTGGCTCTGGTTTATGTATTTCCATCAAAAATTGGTTGTTATTAAATGGGGCATGCGTTTTTGCCAACACAATCTTCCGAAATCTGTTATTTCTTTTAGATTGATCATTCTTCCATGGAATTTTTGAAAATGGTTTCATTATCTTGCGTTTAGATTTCCCGCGCCTCCTTTTTTTTCTGACAAGTCCTTCAAATTGTTGTTTTGGCACATCTACAGCAGATGGCGCTTCGACTTCAGCAGGTCGCGTCGGATCGCCATCTTTTATAGCGATAAAGTTATTTCCGTTCATTTGTGATGAAAAAATTCACTTACTTTGAAAGAACTTAAAATGTCATAGAAAATAATTAACACTTGCACCGTTATTACAATGTTTGCACCACTTAGGCTATTTAGAATCTTCATAGAAGTATATTGTACATCGGAGCACTCCACTGAGGACGCAATCCGCCATCTTTATTTATTTATTTATTGTTCGCATTTTTTTCTACACCTAGTTGACGTAGTCAGTGTTGCCTAGAGTACGATTTTTTATGGAGACTGTGATAGCGTACGATTTTTTTATTAAAATATCAGTTACTAAACTTGCATAGATGGGGACCGATAGTTTAAGAGCGTTACTCCAGAGCGGCGCGCCTCGTGTTTAGGTAAATTTACTCACACAGCTATACAGTTAAACGCACACACAGCCGTCTGTGTTGGAGCGCGTATCATACACCGCTTAGAATCATCTTGATACTTAGCCAGTTTTTAGTTAGTAGGGAATGTTTTCGTTTTCCGTAAGCGGGGATTCAGTTTTTTGTTTATTGTAATAAATGAGCAATTAAATTATTATTAGTTAGGTTAAAGTAAATAAAAACAATTTCGTATAAAATAAAATCTTAATATTTGTTGTCTCTAAGTTTCATGGACCTAGCTTTTCGGGGATCAACAATTTCGGGTATCAGGCATTTATTGTAAAAGCTGACTAGCCGATGTTCCATATTTTCGCTCCAAAATTTATCGTCCCTGATTATGTTTTCAGTCTTCAATTTAAAATCTTTGCCTGTCCACACAGCAAACAGACAGTAATTTCTGTTAGTTATATGCAGCTGCCCCTGTATCTGATAAAACCAGTCATGGCGTCGATTCACAGATCCATCTATTTTCCAGAATTCAATTTTTTTTTGGCTGATAGCAAAATCTGCCTCTAATCCAAATGCCGAACTAGGACATTTAATTTCGGTGATGCCATCATCGTCGATTAGTCCATCCGGCGAAGCACCTGTAATCATAATAATTTGAAACTCAATACTCTAATTACTTCTTTTTAATAGAATTTAAGAATATAAAAATAAATTGTTTGTTAGAAAAATCTAAACTTGTACCTGCAACTGTTCTATGGCCACTTTTTCGTTTACTTTCCCATGTTGAATACTAGGGATATGGTCCAAGGAATATGAGTAAAGAAATTGTTTAACCAAAGGGGCTGGGCTAATAGTCGATCGCCGTTTGCACACTTTACAGAATGAAGAGGCTGTCAATAAACAACGTCGTAGCTCTAGCCAAAGTGCACTCTCTGTCTGAAGTACAGTATCCCTTTCAACTTCTTGTCTACTATTTACCTATAACATAAAATTTGGAAATATATTTTTAAGTCTAATATTATCAGAAACAATGTACAACATGTATCTGAACTTATGAAAGTATACTGTAAATACGCACTTGTTCTTGAAGGTTCTTGTTTTATTTGTCCTAAAATATGTTTATAAAGACCAAGTCATTCTTACAAGATTCCCTGCGTCAGGATCTTGAATTGAAGCAGTTTCTAATGCCTGCAAGTTTTCCTGAATTTCCAGTGTTTTATCACTGTCTTTTTCATTTTCTTGAGTCTGAAAATAATATGTAGAGTATAATATATAGTGACACAAACCGTATGCACCATGACAGGCGATCGATTGTCGGCTTAAGATAGCACATAACTAACAATGTTTTTTTTGTGCTAAAATATGTATACAAATGACCAAGTAATTCTTACAAGATTCCCTGCGTCAGGATCTTGAATTGGAGCCGTTTCTAATGCCTGCAAGTTTTCCAGAATTTCCAGTGTTTTTTCACTGTCTTTTTCATTTTCTTGATTCTGAAAATAATATGTAGGGTATAATATAGTGACACAAAAAGTAAGCACCATGACAGGCGATCGATTGTCGGCTTGAGATAAATAAATAATGAAGAAAGGTCTTATTTAGTTTTGGTTTAACAACTGCTCAATCAAAACCAAGGAAACACGTGTCTGCCGCAGCTAGTAAAATATAAAGTAAAAAAATAAAACTTACAACAGCATTTTTATTTAAGTCCTGGTTTTGAAGTATTTGAACTTCTCTTTTCTGCCTATAACAACGAATTGGATATTAACTTTATCTTATTACTACTGTGTTTCATAAAAATATCCAAACAAAAAGTACTTAATAAAAAAAAAATTACTTCAAAAAGTAGTAAGTATATTGTTTCTTATTACACCTAATAAAAATATATTTTTTATAAGTAGAGAACCTCGGTAACATACCTTTTAGCTTCATTAGCCTTGGCCAAATTTTCGTTTTTTTTTGTTCCCATATAGCGCCTTTTGTTAGCCATATCTGAAAAAAAAAGTAAAATGAAAACATACATAAAGAAGTCTAATTTAATCTTTCCTAAGTTAATAGAACACCATTACATTAAAATATGTACTCACCAAAGTTTTGTAATATAATAAAAATATATTATAATAAAACGTATCAACATGTCCTAGTCGCGCTAAAAACTCGCGAAAGTACGATAATATTTTACGCGACTCGCGGCTACGGGAGCGACACACGTCCTACCTCTGAAAGGCCTCGGCCGGCACTGAGCGCTGGCGTGATTCCGCGCCGATTATATAGCTGCACTAAATAATTCATAGTAAAATAAAAAAATAAGTTATTAAAAAAATATTTGTACCATGTTTTAGAACGTAAATGTCTTCGTTTACTAGGCCTAAAATAACATATAAATATTTCAGATTTCATCCTAAACTAACGCGTTTAAAATATCGAAAAGTGGCTAAAATTGACACTTTTGAATATACTTTTCTTGAATGAAAACTTACAGTAATCGTTTTTTTTTTTCAGCCATGCACTAATAAATGCTATTATTATTTATAAAGCAACGTTGTTATAAGTTTGTCGTATATGGTTTTACTAATACCTTACATTTGCGTAGACCGTCGATCGCTAGTTTAAAAAAAGGCTTGCATAAAAACTGTTCTAATGAGAAAACTGTACGAATAAATGAAAATGTTTTTCAGCCATGCACTAGATTATGAAATTCCCATTAATATGACGTCAATATCTTATCTATAAATTAAACAGATTATGGTTTTATTGTCCGTCGGAAATCATCAATTTTGACTCCAGCGTGGCTCTAACGGATCAACCCTCTTAAGAGGTAGTCACGGGAATTCGCAATACCATGGTTGCGGGCACCGGTGTCGTTGCAGCGGTGCGTACATGAGAATTCAGCAATGGACTTCTTTCGACTGAGATTTCACAAAACGCTTAGTAATAATCTCTACGGAATCCCTCTACTACAAAAATACTACGACAATGTATGTTTTTCTATCGTCAATAGTGCGACTGTAGAGCGTGAGGTTCACCAGGGTTCGATCAGTTTCCTCAAGGGCAGAAACACCAAGGCTTAGGCGCGTCGCTCACTGGTAGGTAAATTGAGGCGAGAGCGCAGGGGCGAAGCGGCACGCAATTCCTAAAAAAACGTAGATGCGGCGCGGCGCGCCGCTTGTGTCGCGCGTGCTTTGACGCCGCTTGTGTTGCCCGCGCTTTGACTTATTACGTAGTAACTATTTAGTAATCTGTGCTTTGACCGCCCGCGCCGCCGCGCCGCCTCGACTCTAGTTCGTGAGGTGAATCCATATCTGCACAAGCACGAACCGTGCACACTACGCGCCTAGTACGGCTAATATGGACGCGTGACACTCTGCACACATGTAACTTGCTGCTACCGCTGTATCAGCCATATCAATGGATACGAATGATGAATATATGAAAATTACTTGAACGTAATCTGTTTATGGCTTACAAAGGCGTCAAGCTACTGGCTCACCTTCCATCCTGCGCCGCATGCCCTGTCATCTGTGCACTTGATGAACCTTAAAGCGGGCCCCACTAGAGCCGCGCAGCCTTTTGGGGCCGTAGCCTCGCGAGGCTAATGCTGTTTTTTACAACGCGTCCCCATTATATTTAAGGCGAAAGCGTCAGGGTAGCCCGCGAAATTCAATTTTTTTTAGGTTTTTTGGAATTTGCTGGTCAGAATTAAGTTGTACGTTGATTAATATATGAATCGCGGCCGTAAGAAATATTTGTTTACAGAATTATAATCATTAAAGTCATCAACACAACTCTCTAAGACCACGTAAGTCCCAAGAATAACTGTTTCATGAAATCATCATTCTTGGGACTTACGTGGTCTTAGAGAGTTGTGTTGATGACTTTAATGATTATAATTCTGTAAACACATATTTCTTACGGCCGCGATTCATATATTAATCAACGTACAACTTAATACTGACCAGCAAATTCCAAAAAACCTAAAAAAAATTGAATTTCGCGGGCTACCCTGTCGCTTTCGCCTTAAGAGCCGCGCGGCCTGCCTTGCGCAGTTGCTTTCGAGATCTACGAAGAATAGGTGCTGCTTTCAGCTTCAGAAGCAGGTAGTAATATCCATGAGGGTATCATTCCTTTTGATTTTAGTTAAAAACAACTCCGACAGTCCCATACAACCGATACCAATCCATTAATAAAAGAGTTTGATCGTCAGTCCAATTTGGCGCGAATACAAACATAACTCGGTGTAACGGCGGCGTTTACAAGCGCACTGACCAGTCGCGCGGCCCGTCTTCACTAGCCGCCGTGCGGCTTCCTTAGAAGGCGCGTTCCTACTACAGGCCGTGCGGCCTCAAAGCCTCGCGAGGCCCGGCCTCGTGAGGCCTTTGCTATTGTTTGCAACGCGGCCCCATTAAGGTGGGTCCCCACTACGGGTCGCACGGCCTAAAAACCTCGTGAGGCCAGGCCTCGTGAAGCTTTTGCTATCATTTAGTTATTTTATTTATATATTATTATTTAGTATTGATTTGTCAAGAAGTCG
This sequence comes from Luperina nickerlii, assembly GCA_963855955.1. NCBI lineage: Eukaryota > Metazoa > Arthropoda > Insecta > Lepidoptera > Noctuidae > Luperina > Luperina nickerlii. Next base: position 9,437,028 of record OY979680.1, read on the forward strand.
GTCAGTCAGAAAATATGATGCTAGTTGTTGTTGTAGTAGTTAACTACTAGCCTACTCTATCACTTCTTCAGTGGGTCAATTCTACTAATTTTAACAACGTTCACAGTCTGATCTCAGTCTCAATCTGTCAAAAAATACTTCAAATTTCCCTACATTTTTTGTAAAAGTTTACGATCATTATCTCCTCATACCTTGACATTGGCAAAATCATCGAACGTAACCGATGGAGCCAGAACCTCAAAAATAGAATAGAATAGAATAGACAAGTTTTTGACATTTCTTTGTCGCTGAGATGAGACTGCGACTAGATTTTGAACGTTTTAAATTACGAGAATTGGCCTTCTGATCACTTATTCAGTCTTCTGAATAAGTAATCTGAGTTAGTTTAATTTTATGTTTAGACTAGCTTCTGCCCGCGACTTCGTCCGCGTGAAATTTCTTGTTACTCCGACCCACCCCGTCACATCGCATCGCCTGCCTGCGCTATTACTTCGTTTTTGCTTAGCGTTCTTTCTGACTTTTTTTTCTGTTTGCTCGGCTCCTAAAGGTCATAGCGTAATGTTAAATAGCCTATAGCCTTCCTCAAGAATTAGGCTATCAAATGCAAAAAGAATTTTTCAAATCCGACTGGTAGTTCCAGAGATTAGCGCGTTCAACCAAACAAACAAACTCTTCAGCTTTATAATATTAGTATAGATGCAACTCAAAACACACACTGACACATCCCACACAAACTGTCATTTTTGACAGCGCTCACGGTAATATTAAAAGGCAGGTCGGCGTTATCGCAAGATGGCGCGTGTCATGACGTCATCTATGACGATTCACGGGACATCGTTATCGCTCTCACGTTAATTCGGTACGGGGTTAAGCACGCTCAAAACGATTATTTCCCAATTCGGAACGCAGTCTAACCACGGTAATAATATGCATACAGTATGTCGTCTTCATACAAACGGACGAAACGCGGGCTATACCTACGCGCTTCGATCTCCGTGTGCGCTCAGGCGGCTCGGAGTCGCGACTGTGCCGCAGTGACGAACGGACGGTGTGTTGTTTTTTAACAATAACCGCGCGATTTTTTCACTAAAAATAAGTTCAAGTACATATTTAATATGACGAGTAGGCTATATTGTGCTGTTTTTGGTTGCATGAATTCGTCAATAACGCATCCAGAGATAACTTTTTTTAGTTTACCTGGAAACTCTGAAGGGTAGGACTATAAAATAATTTTACTTACTTGTAGGTAGGTACATAATGTGTGTCTTTTTAATGGATAAGTATTTCATTTTATCTCCCGAAAAAAAGATGTCTGGATTAATAAATGAAGTGAATAGAGTACCGGGTCAGCGGGATTGTCCGAAAGGGTTACCGCTGGCCCGGAACATAAAGGGCGAAGGAAGGAACACGGGTGGGTTTTAGTCAGTAAGAGTCTGACACTCCCTTCCGCTCCACCCAGAGCGGGAGGAGTCATTTGATGATTTCCCATCCAGAAAAAAAAAAAAAAAAAAAAAAAAAAAAGTGAATAGAGTAAAGGAAAGTGATAAACACGAGTGAGGTAGGTAGTTATAGGCGGTTCATGAATCATTAAACGGTAGGTACGCTGGTGTTAAAACCTCGGGGCATGTGTGTTTTGTTAGTTTGTATAATTCCAAGTAAAGACGTGGTTTTTATTATTAATAATAGTTGTTTATTGTACTGTGTGTATGAATAATACTAGAAAAAAATTGGTTGTCTGTAAAGTCGATTTACGGACGATAGTCTAACGTGACAACATCATGAACAAAACATTAATGAAATGATTGCATACTTTTATGAATAAAATTTAATTATTTTTATTGAATTATTAATATTTTGTATGAATGGAAAGAAGGAGGAAAGAAAGGAGGAAGGAGTGAAATGAAATCTACAATTTAATTGATAAATTTGCTTTTATTTGCACTCATTAATTTAAATATGTTTATTACTTCAATGAACAGATTATTTTAATTATAATTTTTATATTATACATGTTTGCTATTTAACTTCTTCCAATCTGTGTTATTCTGTTAAGGATAGGACGATGATAGGAAAGATTAAAAAAACATTAATATACAAATTTTGAATTTTATTTGTAGTTCTTGAACGTTTGATTTAACTATAATAATAATAATAATTTAACATAATTTGTTTAAAAATACACATGAACAAGTTTTCATAGAAATAAACTGTAATCAGATTAATGTTAAATAAATGGTTAATTCGAAATGACGAATTATTTTATTATTTATGTACACACAGTAAAATACAATAACAAAACTAAATGGAAACACAAAGTAGGCAAATGTAATTAAAATGCTGGAGGCGGGCAGCCCTATCGCATGTTTACGTACCGCGCGGCTGTAGGCATTTAATTCAAGGTTACGGCCGAGATACAATACTGTATGTCTTTATACTGTGGTATAACTGTCGAAAATTTGCTTCTCTACGGCTGTCATTGCTGTCAAGTGTCAATGCACAATTTGCACATCCATCAGAGTACTTTTTGATAGTGTCATGTGTCAATGTTACAAAAATAAAAGTTGATTTGAGTAAAAGTGGGTCACAAAACAATAATTTATTTTGATCTATGTCGCTTTAGAACGTTGAGGTTCTAAATAATTGCATTTATAAGAAATAATTTCTGAATAAATAGATTACAAAATATAAAATTTGGCGCACTTGTACTGTTTATGGGAGAACTTCAGGAATTACCAATGGCTGACGATATTGTGTTTGAATTACTACATTCCGAAATAATTAACTATGCTATAGACCAATCTAAGGAAACCCTCAAAGATAAAAAGGTGTTAACATTTTCTAATCTTATTAGTTTTAAAATATAGTAACCCATTGTATCGCATCATATTAAACAGGAAATAACATGGTGTTTCAGGAGGTGGATTTGTCTGTCGTAGAATATATTGGATTTGCTACTGGCTATAAGATAATGGAAAGGCTAACTAGAGAATGGCCTAGGTTTAAAGATGAACTGGACACCATGAAGTTCATCTGTACAGACTTTTGGACATGTATCTATAAAAAGCAAATAGACAATTTGCGGACAAATCACCAAGGTGTTTATGTCCTACAAGATAATGCATTCAGATTCCTCACAAACTTTTCTAATGGCCATCAGTACCTGGAATCTGCGCCAAGAGTAAGTACTGCTTGATAATAGGAAACAAACCTTAGTAGATTCAAATTAAACAAAAGCTTTTGTGAACAATTCAAAGACAGTGTAGTAAATCTAAATGCTTTACAATCAGTCAACTCTGCCATTGTAGACTACCTGAATCTTTTTCACTTAATTGTTTTTTTTGATAATATTCATCTTATGATTGTTTTTCGGTTTCAGTATGTTGCTTACACTTGTGGATTGATCCGAGGGGGGTTGGCCAACTTATGCATAAACAGCGTAGTCACAGCAGAAGTTCAATCTATGCCATCTTGTAAATTTCATATTCATGTCCAAAGAACATAATAATGTTAAAAACTTGTTGAAATATAAATTTATTCATTATGAAATGTAATCATAATTTTATGGAAGCCAATGTAACATCAATTTAATTTGGTATGAAAGTCTGAATATTTTCCAAACTTAATATTGGATGTTCATTGATAAAGAATAGTTAACTACCCATATTGTTACATTTAGTTGTATACATGATAAATGTCATAGTTCATCATCATCTGCCTAGCCTTTTCCCAACTATGTTGGGGTTGGCTTCCAGTCTGACCAGATGCAGCTGAATACCAGTATTTCACATGGATCGATTGCCTATCTGACCTCCACAACCCAGTTACTGGGCAATACAATACCCCTTGTTAAGACTGGTTGTCAGACTTTCGGGCTTCTGACTACCAGTGACTACAGGTAAACGATAAATTGCATAGTTATTGTATAAAAATAAACATGATTTTTTCCATACAAATAACTATTATCCTTTTCACCACATTGATTGTAATATCACTGGCATGAATAAACATGAAAATTCAAAATAAAATTATTCTTTTGTATTTTTTCTGTTCTTTTTTTAAGTAAAAAATAAATTGCTTGTTAGGGTTCCGTACCAAAATAGTAAAACAGAACCCTTATGGTGAGACTAAGTCTGTCTGTCTGTCACAGCTAGATATCTCAAGAACTACTAATGCTATTAACTTTAAATTTAGAAAGAAACATCAAAATTATTTTATTAAATGTATTATTAAATTTTGACATTTTTAACCCCCAACTATTAGGCAAATAAAAAAGAAATGAGAATTTTTTCTTTCAACAAACTCAAATTCAAAGTATTTATTTCAATTAATCCATTTACAGGCACTTTTGAATTGTCAAGAAGTCCGTCAGTCAGAAAATATGATGCTAGTTGTTGTTGTAGTAGTTAACTACTAGCCTACCTACGTACCTATGGAGAAGAACGGGCAAGAAACTCCATGGACGCATAGATCAGCACAATTCAGCTCAACCATTTTGAAGGGAGCTAAATGATCCAACTAACGCCACCGTCAACGAGACATTTGTGTGAGCATGACATACTATCAGCCGCCTGGGCACATTCAAGTCAATGTTTACATTGCCCGGTAAATAGTACATAAAGTATAGTACATCAACAATGAAATACTTGGGTCTCGTCCTCGACTGCTGGTGGAACTTCGTCGAGCATTTTCGACATTTGGCTCCCAAACTGGAACGGGCCGGGGCCGCCTTCAAGCGGCTCTTGCCCAACCTGAGGGGGCCCAACGCCTCCTGCCGGAGGCTTTACGTGGGGGTCGTGCGGTCCATGGCCCTATACGGGGCCCCGGTGTGGGCGCGTTCACTGCAGCGGCGAACCACCCACTATTTGAACGCCCTCCAGAAGTTTGTAGCCGTAAGGCTGATCCGGGGTTACCGCACGATCTCGAGCGAGGCAGCAAACCTCCTTGCCGGACTGCCGCCATGGGATCTGGAGGCGATAGTCCTCGCGCGCCTCTATGAGTGGCGCGCAGAGGGCACTACGCCGGGAGGAATCTCCGCTTCCGCGGAAAATCGCGGCGGAGCAGACAGACCTCCGGCGCGATCTCATGGCGGCATGGAAAGAGCGACCCTTTTGAGGAGACCCCTCTTTGAGGAGTGGCTAGAGAGTTTCAGAAAATTTAAAGAAAAGAGTTAGAGAAAATTTCAGCAGAAAGAGCTATGGTCGTGGGGAGTTGGAGAGAAACCCAGTACTGTTCCGTTTAAAAGTTCAAATTAACTATTATAAATTTCAAAGATAAGGTATGTACAGACGCCAGTCAGCACATCAACCTACCACAATCTGTCAGATTTTCCCAATCAACTTTGAACCTTATGCTTTAGCGATAAAGTTGAAAATCTATTAAAGAAATCTGACAGATTGTGGTAGGTTGATGTGCTGGCGTCCGTACTTATAACTTTCCAGTTATTAAGAATGTTATTAATTAATAAATGGGCGCCAGGGACTTTGAGAGTCCCGGATCCCGGAGCCGACGAAGGTGTCCAATATAATTCTGGATGAACTTGGAATGTCGAACCCAAGATCCTCAATTCAAATTTCGTTGAAGACCGGACTAAGGTAACCAACTGGTTCTTACAGAAACCGTATTAAAATGGAAAGGAAAAATATTCTAAGGGATAAAAAAAACCGTCCGTGTTTTATGGCTTATTTTTAGTTATCCATGTGACCTGTGTAATATGATATACAATATATATATACTATTTATCCTGGAACGAGTCTAATCCATTTACCAACATGTAAAAGACAAGCACCAAAGAGAGTAGAAATGTGTAAATAACTCCCGAAGTACTAATATCCTAGTCTGACCTACTATATTTATATAGGAGAGACCACCCTACTCCATCGTTCACCACCTTTCACATCCTAAATGAGTCAACAGGGACTAAAAGGGGGTCTGAAAAATTCGAAGTTGGGCTACTAGGGCATGTGGGGTATCATCATAAGAAAGAGCGCAGTTTGCACATTCTCAAACATTTTTTCTTTTTTTTAGGCCGCATAGTATTCGACTTTTGATGAAAAATTAAAAAAAAATACGGTTCCCCTTATCTCCGAAGTTTGCAAAGAGAAAAATCTGAAACAATTCTATGTGATAGAAGTTTATGTAAAGATTACAGGAAAAATAAAACGATATCTAAATAGCACACTTTCTCAGAAATCATCAACAAAAGTTACATTAGTTCCACTATTACTCAAGAGATGGCGCTAACCTAAAACTGCAATAATTCTACACCGCAGTAGTGATTTCAAAGTAATATATTATGTCAATGGCCGCAGTGCGCAGTGATAAAATTCTCTGACGAATATAGGCTTCGCCGATGAAAATTTAAAAACATATTATCATGATGGTACGGAACCTTCGTTTCGCGAGTCCGACTTGCTCTTGTTTTTAATACTATTGAAGCCCAACAGAATTAATTTTATACCCAAGCATTATTTCCCTTCACAACTCTGAATCACCATTACATAGAGGAAAACTTTCATTTTGAAAATTGTTGTGAAGGGGCGTCTACATTACTTGTACGGACGCCAGCACATCAACCTACCACAATCTGTCAGATTTCTTTAATAGATTTTCAACTTTATCGCTAAAGCATAAAGTTCAAAGTTGATTGGGAAAATCTGACGGATTGTGGTAGGTTGATGTGCTGGCGTCTGTACATACACGAATACCGGTGTCTGTGGAAAAACGTCTATTGGATGACTCTTGTCAATTTTCGATGTAACATTTGTAGGCGCGCCTTGGGAGTAAAATCGACTCGTAGGTATGCCGTGACGGAAACGCCCGCGCCATGACGCTCTCCTGTGCCGTCATAGTTCCCTCTCCATCATTAGTTTAGTGTTTGCCATCAATTTCGATGCTTCATAACTATTCTGTCGAGCGTCCCATGACGACAGTAATACTTACATTATATCGATGGTGATGGCCTACTTTGTTGCTCTATTCAGCATTAGACTATAATGTTCCCACTGCTGGGACACAAGCCTCCTTTCCGCGAGAGGGAGTGGGCCGTAAACCACAACGCTGGCCCACGCAGGTTGGTAGATGTCACGTCTTCAAATTTTTTGTTCTGGGGGACATGCCAGTTTCCTCACGACGGTTTCCTTCACCGTTTTGAGAGCAGTGGTGATGAAATAATTTACACAAAGTAAAGCGCCTGTCGGGGTTCAAACCTACGACTTACAACTCTTAAGTCGCTGCCTTTACCACTGGACCACCACCTCCTTCGTCATCTTTCTTCTAATAAGTTAATCTAAAAAATGATCGTTCTGGGCAAGGATTATGGACAGCAAAGTGGATTGATAAGTATAACTGCTGCACTTCATAATTCAGTAGATTTAGATTAATATTTAAACTATATAGAGAAATGGGTCTGGAATAATCCATAGGTACTAATATTATAAATGCGAAAGTGTGTCCGTCTGTTACCTCTTCACGCTTAAACCACTGAACCGATTTAGATGAAAGGCATAGAGATAGTTTGAGTCCCGGGAAAGGACATAGGATACTTTTTATCCCAATATTCCCACAGGATCGACACTTATACGGGTGAAACTCCGGGGTGCTTCTAGATCAATATAAAAGAAAAGGATTGAGAAGTTTCAATGACAACTAACTTTGTCACGTGTACACCACGCCGATATAAGAGTGTTGCCATGGCTGGAAAAAAAACGAGCCACATAGTCTGTGGTCAAAACTTTGACGAAACGCATGCAAACTTTTTGATTGGCGTTGGCGCTCTTTTGCTTCCTTTCCTTTCATTCGCTCTTTCAATTTACAGAAAATGGCTTCCGAAGAATTGGTGACTGAGCAATTTCAATTTTTCGGTTTAGATGTGCCTAAAGAAGTCTTAAGTAAATGTGAGTACTCAAATAATTCGTGATAAGCAATAAATTTGTGCATATATCTGTTCATCAACTTTACCAAAAGTTTTGAGAATAACTTTGTACCGCTTCAAAATGAATGTTCAAGGTTGTTCCACTAATCACTTCTTTTTCTAAGGCGTAAGTTTATGCGAAGAATACAACATCGACGCTGAATCTTTCATTGAAAAATGGATGGCCTTCAGTTTAAACCATTTAAACGGTGCATCACCGAATTTGGACAACTTGGATACATTTGTGAGAAAGGAATTTTCCAAGCGGGCGGCGCATCGTTCCAACACTACCGCTAAAGAAAACGGACAAGTGGGTACCGGCACAAGTCTGACGCTTTACGGCGCACCAGCTTCAGTTCAGTATCCTTTTTAATGCGCATGCTCCACGTGCTCATTATTTACCAAAGTATTTGTAACTTTTAGTTTGTTACTAACTTGTCGTTTAGTAGCCGCCCGTCTAATTAACGGTTTATTGTCGATTGTTTATTTTTTTATGTAAGGTTGGTTAATGAGTTGTATTTCATCAATAATCCTTAGCATTGATACAGATCAGACAATGAAGTTCTAACAAATTATATGGCCACAACACCAAAGGTATGATCAGTTACTTAACCCTGTGCTATTTGTATTAACAAATAACTTATCAAGTAGATTATAACCTCCAGTAATTGTTTTGGTATAAACAACTACTATATTTTTATTAAACCCTTTAATAAAACTGTGTTGTCATTGCAATTATTTGTAGCTGCATAGTTGGTTTTTAAATGTTTTCTATAGGTATCATTGAACATTGACCACATCATTGAAGAAAGAAGGCTGGAGCCACCTTCTTGTGCCTAATGGGTGTATGTCTAGTACCGCAGTGCATAATTTCTGTGACTAGATCTACACTCATTGAGTGCTTGCAGGACATCTATCAGCGATGAAAATGGACAGAACTCCGTTTATATCAACAGATATTTATGGACTTGTAACAAAATATTTACAATATTGTATTTTATTTGTATTGTTTTATTACCCAGCTTGTCAAGCAGTTTTACTAAAACATTTTTGACATGTACATAAAGATTTAACCTTGGGACATGAATGTTAGGGGCGTACCATTTAACTTGATGATATTTGTGGGCGAGTTTGCTTCTGGTTCATGTTCACTACAAATCATGACTAGATCCATACTCGTCTGCAGCCATCAACTTAATCTGCATTGTTCATATGGTCCATGTTAACTTTCATGTCAATAAAGTTAGGCTGGTTAATAATTATTTCAAGTAGTTTACAGAGATTTTAATGATTTTCAGAGAGTTAAAATTGAAATTGAATCTGCACCGAATCAGCCAAATGATTTATGTCCAGCCACTTATTCACCAACTATGTAAGTTTGGGAAAATTGTTTTTTTTTATGAAAACAAAAACATGTAGGCCTTAAGTCTTCTGGGGTGCATTAAGCCCTCGCCACCTCCTGGGCAACCAATCCCTTTTATGACACTTACAAATTTTTTACTTTCAAGATAAACATAGCACAAATGTGGACTACCAGCAACATGTAACCAAATTGATATTCATCTCCTTTTTAAAGTTGGTTCAAGAGGAAGTGTCCTCCCCACTACTCTTACCTATTTTTATTGTAAGCATCTATCTCCCACTCACAAAAATGAATGGAATAGGTAGGCTATTCATGAGCCTGCCCCTTGTAAGCAAACGTTACATCATGCCTGTAATTCCTGAAGGGTTGGGCAGTAGCATAATGAAGAAGCTTAGCCAAAAACTCCATCTACCAGATGGAGCTCTTCGGTTATACGGACACTGGCATATAAAGACTTCATACACTACAGGTTTGACTTTGGTTAGGTCATGAGAATGAGCAGCCTGCCCAAAACCCATAGTCAAGCATAATTCAATAGGCATGTGCTGCTCATTTTTATGCATTGAAATTGAGGTACACCATTTTTTTGCCGGGTTAGCTTTCCTATTCTTCTAGTTCTTACAAATGAAAGGCCCATACATTTTATTTCAGTGGATCTGCTAAGTATGCATCAAGAACAAATACAGGTGCTGTAGTACACTCCTATGGTGATGAGAAATTATTACAGAATATTGCTGATCCCTGCGGCCCTAATGACATTTTAAATCTGAAAATCACACAAGTGCCTAATGATGATGGTGATATGTACACCAAATCTATGTAAGTATTGTAAGAGTAAACCACCCAAGCAAAAATTTGCAACATGTTTACTCAAATGCCTACTGGGGAAATCTTACGCATTCAATTTGACCGCCTGAATAATAGTCTTTTATTGATCACTTGAAAATTGTTAAGTATTAGCCAATGTTAAATTATTATATTATGTTAATTTAAATTGTATTTCTCATTTCCATTCTAGGTTTGGCTTTGAACTTCTTCACGAAAAAGCTAGTATGTTTGATAACAACATTCGCTACTTATCTCAATGCATCATTAAGAAATGTGGAATCTCAGATGTAACATCAGTTAGGTGTAAAACACAGGTAGCTCTTGTAAAAAGTCTCCCAGTAAGGCTGGTTTTCCACCGGAGCTGTATGAGCAGTGAGTTAGGAAAAACAATCCACCCATAGAATTTCCTCATTTTAAAATTAACCCTTATTCTGGAATGTGGATCTACGCGAGACTGGTTTTTTAATTGTTTCTGTAATTACAGCATTCAACTGGTTAATGGAGCAATTGTATTGGTGGATATTTTCCTTGCACTCTAGAGAAAGCCAGCCTAATAGTCAAAATCTAATTAAAAAATGCAGTTGTATAGAGTTTATAACAATTAAATTACAGGCTGAAGTATCGGTAGTGGGCCGCATAGAGTGTGATGCGGATGCCAGGCTCAACCCAAAGAGTGTCATCCTCCAAGGAACATGGGATCAATCACTTAGTCAAACAGTGCCAGTGGATTTGGACAAGTCTGTATTATATTCAATTGATAAAGGTGTTTATATTGCGCTTAGGTCGATCGATCAGGTTAAGCTTCGCTTGCCGCGGTTGGTCTGTGGATGGGTGACCATCTTTACATACCGAGACCCCTCCGTGCCTCGGAAAGCACGTTAAGCCGTTAGTCCTGGATGTCATTCGTGGATCTTTGATAGTCGTTACGGGTAGTCACAAGCTTGAAATTCGGACAACCAGTCTTACCAAGGGGTATCGTTTTATCCAGTAACAGGGTTGTGGAGGTCAGATAGGTAGTTGCTCCATGTAAAATACTGATATTCAGCTGCATCCGGTTATGCTGGAAGCCAACCCCAGCATAGTTTGGAAAAGGCTAGGTAGATTATGAAAGATGTTTATATTGATAACAAGCCAGAGAGATCCTTTAAAGTTGGAGGGTAGCATGTAAAAGTTATCAATAGTTCGTTTTCAAGTCAAATGTCACATCTTCTGTTCATCATTTTTTCAAAATTAACTGATCATAATCAATATGCGACAGCCTTTGCAGCGGATATGGAACACCTTGCCTGTCTGGTGCCATTTTACTGATGCAACAGCTCAGCTGCACCATTTCAAAACCTAGTAATGTAAGGACTTAAAATGAGATTTTACAGGAGAGCGCATAAACGTAATATTGGTCAGCCTATTGGAATGTATTTTTTGAATTGGTTAAAGTGACTTACTAGGTTTTAAAATGGTCACTAGGGAGTGAAAAGTGCACTTACTAGGTTTCAATGCTTAAATATATCTCCTTTTATGTAAATTTAAAACGCTGGTGTTTTTGTATTTGGTAGAGACCTTCTAGGTTAGCAAGATTATGCAATAAAACGATTTTTGTAAAAAGTGTCCCTTACTAGGTTTTGAAATGGGACTGATGGTTGCATGATGTTTTTTGAGGAAGTTAGTTGATATATTTCGTGAATTCTCCCTTTTGGATGTACTGAAGATATACATTTATTACATACTTCTTGTTCAAACTTACTTGGACCTAAATAAACACCTTATATTTTGTAACATAAGCTTTCAAAAAATTAATTCTTATAGGTTTATTATTTTTGTGACAGTGTGAAGCAGTACTCTTTATTTCCTGGTCAGACTGTAGTGATGCGAGGAGTAAATACGCGTGGTGACAAGTTTGTAACTCACGAAGTGTTCTGTGACGCATCGCCTCCTGTCGCGGATCATAAGGCTGATATGATGAATGTTTTAAACGGTATGTCGTTATAAGAAACAATTTTAAAATTTATCTCTGATATGAGCTGTTAGGTCTGAGTCTGTATTTATTTGTCGCTATTAGGACTGCATTTAATGGTTACAAAGAGGTTTCAATAATAAAATGTTTTAGGTAAAATGTCAATGGTGATAGCATCAGGACCATACACAACATCGGACAACATGACCTATGAGCCTTTGAAAGACCTAGTAACATACATTACGACACACAGACCTCATGTAGTTATAATGACGGGACCATTTTTGGACAGTGAACATACAAAAGTCAAAGACAATACCATGGCTGAGACTTTCAAGTCATTTTTCGACAAATTAATTGATACTTTAGGTGAACTAAGTAATACAAGGTAATCAGAAACGACCCGTCTACCTAAAGTAAATGATTCTCTTCGTAATTATTGTAAGAAGATGATAATGTTTGTATTTCTTTGCAGCCCATACACTAAGATATACATAGTTGCTAGTAATAAGGATGCCTTCCACGTGAACATCTACCCGACGCCAGCGTACCCCAGCAGGCGGAAACACACGAACATTCACTTCGTGCCCGACCCAAGCACGCTAAATATCAATGGCATAGTTATTGGTGTTACCAGCACAGACATACTCATGCACATCAGCCAGGAAGAGATATCCTTGTAAATGTGTACCTTTCTTATTATTCTAGAATTTTAGAACTCTCAGCTCAGTTGTGTATTACAGATGCTGGTAGTCCCACTGGTAATGAAAAGGGTTGCAATCGTCAGGGAATAAATACATCTGCACTTGGTTTTTAGGGTTCCGTATCCCAAAAGGAAAAACGGAACCTTTATAAGATCACTTTGCTGTCCCATCTGCCTGTCTTGTCCGTCTATCAAGACCCTTTTAAGGAACGCGTGGAGTTATCATGTTGAAATTAATATCAAATACTCAGGGCTGCAATCCCTTGAAGCAGTTAAAAAATCGAACTTTCAGTCAAAGAAATCAAAAGATACGAGCGTTTATGTTCTGTTTATGCCGCATATTATGACACTCGCTTGGGAATCAAAACCTATAGGGTACTTCCCGTTGGCCTAGACTAGAATCATGAAATTTGGCAAGAAGCAATGCCAAATTCCGGGAACCGTATATTTGTAGTTACATACCTACGAATTTTTACGGAACCCTCGATGCGCGAGTCCAACTCACACTTGACTGGTTTTTTATACTGAAATTATATTATTAGAACCTATTTTTGTTCTTGCTATAGACACAAATAAGAATATTATTTATTGTTTTTAGTCAGTCCATGAATTTCAAGTGGCCATTAAAAGGCACTTTTGAACATCAAAATGTACAAGAAACTAGAATTGATTCTAGTCTCCCCTTCCAAAAGATAGTTTCCTATCAAGAAGGTATAGGCAAGAAACTCCATAATATGTTTTACAACATTTTGTATATGTCGCAGCCAACTGGTTTAGCCGTTTGGTTAACCGCCTAGCCTTTTAACTAAACGACGGCCGTTCATCTAACTACCTGAATGATATTCAACTATAGGTTGGAACTGTAATCTGTAACCAATCACGCGCGAGTGAATTGGTCGCAGTAACTAAGAAAGGTCATCCCGACCAGGGATAGGTTAGAACTGTGATCAACCGCGGGCAAGCCGAGAGAGCGAAGCGAGGCGAGCTTACATCCAAAGGCCTGGCGGTTAACTAAACGGCTAATTAAACAATTGGCTGCGACATATACATTAATTATATTACAGAGGCATGGGCGGTGACAAACTTTCACGGCTAGCCTGCCACATCCTGATGCAACAATCATACTACCCGCTGTGGCCGCCGGCACAAGGCCTGGCCGTGGACGCCGCACTATGGGCTGCCCATGCGCAGATGTCCTGCATACCGCACGTCCTAGTACTGCCCTCTAACTTCAGATACTTTGTCAAGGTTTGTATAGTAATTATGTGTTCTGCCTGCCTTTGTCAATGTTACCTGAGTTTTTCTGAGATGCGAGTTTTCACGACATTATTCACTCCATATCGTCCCTCACACGTTATTCATTCCATCCATCTATTCTTTGAATTGAAGACTTCACTTAATGGAAGTCTTCAAAATGTCGGTCAAATGGTCGAAAAAAATAAATTAATAGAATGATGAAAATTTTATTAAAAAACCAAAACAGTAGAGGTTAAAAACTAGAATAAAAGCTGCAAAAACTTGTAATATTATCGTTGTCTTTTTCAGGAAGTAAATGGCTCCGTCGTGGTGAATCCGGAGCACCTGACCAAAGGTACGGGCGGAGGAACCTTCGCCCGGTTGCTGATAGCCAGTGACAACAACGATAAAAGAATCGCGGCTCAAATTGTACGCATTTAACAATAATTATTATTAACTAAAGTAATTTACAACCATGTCCCTCTTTTATTTCTTAAATATCTAATTGCTTATATTCTTAAAAAGTTATAAAAGTACGTTAATAAAAAAATGCGAAACAAAAATGTTTTATGCCGCGTAAATAGGGTCGTTGAGTGAGATCTTGCCGCCTGGTCCACTGCGCAGCGCCATCTGTAGCCCCATTCGCGGTGAGTTCCCACACAATTTGCGTTCTTCAGCGGTCACGGCTTGACGATACCTAGAAAAAAACCCGTGTTATTGTCACTTGTATAATCGGGCGTAGATTAAATGGTACAAGCTAATTAGGTTAATATGTAATTACTTTTTCAATTCCGTCAATGGTTCAGTTTTGGAGTTGCGAACTCCTGTCTCTGCATCGATGGTCGTCAACACGCATCTGAAAGTAACACAAAAACAATAAACAAAGCATATTATACTTAGTTACAAAAAATTATGGGCAAACACTTTTAATAAAAAAACCCTCACCTAAAGCACGGTTTAATTATTTCAAAAATATTTTCGCCGATTTTAAGAAACTTCCATTTGTCTTCGTCGTAAGCCTGAGCTCCAGTTAGCACGAAGTTAGGTCTGAAATTACGATCTGTAACCTGACTGTCCGATGCAAGACGACTGTTCAAGTCCTCGACCGAAGCCTCGTTGACGAGGTTGAAAGACGTTTCATCCGGAAGAGCACCCTGAAAAGAAAATAAACTCTTTAATTAATTAATTTCTTAACGATCCCATGAAAAAAGACAACCGACTTGGGTATTTTTCTAGTGCTTTGGGCACACGTAACACTAGCTATTAAAATTCGGTTTCTTTGGTTTTGTATTTTCGTGTTTTGCACAGACTTACACCGACAAGTAATTTTTCAAAGACATGACATCTACCAACCCGCACTGGGCCCGCGTGGTAGATTACGGCCCACTCCCTCTCAAAGAGAGGAGGTCTGTGTGTGTCCCAGCAGTGGGAGTTTTTATTTTTTATTGTTGAGTGATTCTCTTAGAAGTCGGTTAAAAAGGTACAAAACAGTTTTACTTTTCTATACCTAATGCTTTTTTTGTCACTTTATAAAAATTTGTAACATACTAGGATGATTAAAAATGTTGGTTTTATGGAAAGTGCCACGACTTTGATTAAGTATAAGAATACCCTGTCTATTATTATTTATTAAGTAGGTACTGTATCATGTACTAAAGTTGCTGTTACTATTTATGTTCTTTCTCATCACATCAGACAAGGGTATGATGTAATAATCTTGTTATCACCTCTGCTTTAAGTGGTTTTTGATAGCATAAAACATGTACATAAGTCCAGCTTCCTCATATGTGATAGAACAATTCTACCTATGCCAAAATTTAAGGCATAATAGCTGCAATCAAAGTTCCCAGTCTTATTTTAGCTGCCACAAAAACTTCGTTAATATGAGCCGTTTAGTGTGTGTTAGCTGGAGTGACGTCACCCCAGCTGCTCATGTCATATCTTCCAAACGAAAGAAGATATGATTATGTATTATAGCTCAAAAATTAAGGCATAATAGCTGCCATTGGCAGCAAAATTTTCAAATCTCTGGTCAAAACACTGAGTTATTAACAAAATAAACATGTGTAAGCTGGAGTGACGTCACCCCAGCTGCTCATATACAACGTGTAACGGAAAGGGTATATACATACCAAAGGCACGGCTTCTTTGGATGATATCAAACGATATTGGAAGGGTTTTTTAATCCTATATCTACATGTTCAGAACTTATGAGAATTTTTAATACATTGATACCAGAAACCGAACTTTTCAAATTGAAATAAACACATCACTAGCACTAAATCAGCTGATCGGTGTCAGTGAACCATTTGTGAGTAAAAATAAACCTCTTACTCCTGGTATTTCTGAATAAAATGAATAAAAGGTTCCGCATGTTTATTTTTTGTTTACAAAATATACTGACTTTTCCTAAACTTTGATTTTGGTCTAGGTATTAAAATTTTACGAAATAATATTTAGGTAGGTACCTGTTTGCACTGTCACGTATTATTTACACACTTGTTGGTTTTTTATGTAGTTGTCCTTTTGTAGAAGATTACTTTGTAAATAATTATTATCTACATAGTAAATAGTAATCTTTCACCCACCCCACCTTACCATCGTACCTACAACACAATAAATACCTACTTAATTAAAAAACAATATTCCTGTATTGAATTTCCCAACGTTATTCCTATCCTTTTATTTTGGTGGCCATAAGGATAAACGATGTTTTGCTTTAAATTGATTTTTTAATCGATTCACAGAACGAATCCCGTGCTCTTGAATCGATCTACTAAAAATTCAACAAAAATCGTAATCAAAAAAATTTTAAACAACATTTAACACACCTTTATTTTGTGACATATTTACAGTTGCCAGTCAGGTAGGTACGTCTAAACTTTTAATCAATAATATTAATAATTGATAACCTTTCCAGCGTAATTAAATGACTTTCATTCAGATGGTACAGATGTAGTCGGTTAAAATCAAATGTTTCAATCTTCGCTTAGTGCTAACTTAAATAATGCGGACACGCTAAAAAGTGTCGGCATAATTATGTATGTAATTGATCTTGTTTGAAATAAATAAACCTACCTATTCGCTGTTTATGATTGTCAGCATAATACTTTGGGCAAACATGAACTTGAACTATTATGAGCCCTTATCATAATAATTTTTACACATACGATCCAGGAGATTCGATTCACCTTACTATTGAATCGATTTGCTTGAAGATCGCATTAAAACGAATTGTTTCGAAAAATCGTCAGCTCGTACCATTGAATTGATCATAAAAAATCGAATCCTTACGTGTATCCTACCAAGAATTAATTGCTTAAATAAACATTATTATTTGCCATTAAAACTTAGAATAGAAAAAGGATTTAGAACAAGAATTTTTGTCCAACTGAACCCAAAACATCATTTCAATTCACCTCTTCGGTATTGATGCTTCTCCTAGTACAAAATAAAATCACAGTTCGGTTGCACGGTTCCGTTCATAATTTTAAAAATAAGTTTTTTTTTTTTAATAATTATGTCGAAAACTATTAACAACAAGTTAATACTATTTTTTTATTACAAAATAATAGCACGCCCGCATAATTTTTGTCTGTAGGACTAACCGAAAGAATTATCGGAAGTTCACGGTCTGTCGGTGCTTTATCAATAGTACATGGGTTTTATTGGTTTGAGCACGTTTAGTCTTTAGTATAATTCAAACGAAGTCAATAAAAAATGTCGCAAAACTGCATCTAACTGTGGAAAGAAATTAATAAAAGTACTAGGACCGCATGAGTTAGGAATTGTTATTGCCGAATTGAAAATCTTTTGCTCACAGAACCCTGATTACGTCGTTACACACACAATGTAAGCATCTTAGTGTGTGTAAACCTAATGGGTTAGTAGGGTACGTGCACCAATTGCCGTCCTGTAGTTTCAATTACTCCTGGTAAATACAACTTCTAAAGAGATAACGCGGCCCCATAAATTATGATTTTTAATGGATTGAAATTACTTAATAATTGTCCGGAGTTGCGGGAATTTCCGAGGTTGCGGGAATGTTGTTTTTAGTCAGTAAGAGTCTAAGGGGAGGCCCACACTGCACCACCGTGTCACGCAGCGGGGTTCGTGGAACGGAGCAAAATTCCACGCGCGGAAGCACGTTTTTATTGAATTTGGTAAAAAATCACGGGGGCACGTTCAGCGTCCCACTGCGTGATGTGGTGAAAAAAAATGAATGATTTTTCAATTTTGAATTTGAATTAGGTACGTAACTCTGGTGTGTTAGATTTACTTGAAAGTTTAACGGAGTTTAGTTGAAATTATTATTAAGATGTAAAATAATCTTGAATCCTTGAACAATATTTTTTAATAGTACTGGACACTAATTGGGACAGCCACCCTATACTCGTAGGTATCTAAATTTAACGAAATAATATTTAGGTACCAGGATAGCAGGGAATAGGAGATTTATTTAGCATTGTTATTGTTTTGCTCGCCAGTCGACGTCTGTTCCGTGTCTAGTGCACTCGTTTCTAGTCCCTGTGACACGCGCATCAGTTCAGTACGGCTACACCTAATTGACTTTTTTTTGTTGTGTTTGAAAATGTCGATAAGTAATAGCGAATATTACGAAATGATGTTGTGTGTCGGAGCAGAACATGGTAATTTGCGAGCTGCCCGAGAACTGTACCGTCACCGTTTTATTGAGGGTAGACCAGATGCTGACCGTCGACAGCTGCCTTCGTCGGCATGTTTTAGCCGGATGGTACATCGTCTGTACCAAACTGGGTCATTCCACGCACCTGCTTCAGAGGGTCGCCCGAGTACTACCGATCCAGAATTTGAAGAAGCTGTTCTGGAACATTTTGAACTCAATCCACGCACTAGCACACGTCGAGCTGCATTAGCGCTGGGTGCCTCTAACCACATGCAGGTATGGCGAGTGCTAAGCAATGACGGTCAGCACCCATACCACATCCGTCGTACCCAGGAGCTGATACCGGCAGATTTTTTGCCTCGCGTGGCCTTCTGCGAGTGGTACAGAAACCAGTCAGAAGCTTCGCCAGATTTTGGTTCAAAAATACTATGGACCGATGAGGCATCCTTCACGAGAGCGGGAATAAGCAACATCCACAACGAACATGTTTGGTCTCACACGAACCCGCATGCTTCGACAGAGTCGTCATTTCAACACCAATGGCGACTGAACGTGTGGGCAGGTATAATTGGAGACGTTGTCGTAGGACCAGTTTTCTTGCCGCAAAGCTTAAACGGCCAAAATTATTTAAGCTTCCTGAGGAATGAATTAGACGATGTCCTCACAGTGCTACCAGTGTTAAGCTATGTCAATCTCGTGATGAGGAATAATTTAATGTTCCAACATGACGGTGCACCGGCACATTTTGCTCGAGATGTTCGCCATTATTTAGATGCGCGCTTTTCTCAGTGGGTTGGGCGTGGTAGCACAAGCGTGGCTTGGCCTCCGCGATCCCCAGACCTAACCCCGTTAGACTTTTTTTTGTGGGGGTACATTAAAAATGCAGTGTACGCAGTGCAGTGTGATACAGTGGACCAAATGAAAGTACGAATTGAGGCCGCTTTCAGGACAATCACACCAGACATGCTACGCAATGTTCAGGAGTCTATGAACAAGCGAGCGGCCTTGTGCATACAGTACCAAGGCCACCACATCGAACCCCACCTTTAAAAATGTAAGTCAATTTACTAAATTAAGCAAAACTTTAAGATTTTACTGTTTTCTCGGTAATAAGTAATAATAAGAGATGAAACTAGTTAACCTACCTAAACTTTGTTTCGATATTTTACGTAAGTTTTGTTATCTCGGTTTTTACGTGCAATTTATGGCTTAATATTAATATTAACGAGTAAACTGAAAATCAATAATTACACATTAATTTTTACATCACGGTAAAGTAGGTATTGTATTGCGCGCGCGCACATGCCGCCTATGCTTTGGCGGTACGGCGCGCCGCACCGCCAAAGCGGTAGGCGGCATGTTTGATCTCGTCAGTTCGCGCCGACAAAGACGCCGCGTTTGGTAGGCTAGTACAGTACTAGGCGCGCAGAATTACCGAAGAGATTTATCGTGATATTGGCAAGTAAAGTGATTGACCTACGTAGTGCGGTGACATGTTTGTTATGATTTGAATTTCAGAAACCTAAGATACCGAAAATTTGGTATCAATTCTTAGAGTATTTTATTTTGAGTTGAAACTAAGTATAGTGACTCTATACCAGCTGTTATCTTTAGTGCTTAAGGATAGCTATAGGGTTTCTGTTACACGTTGTATATCTTCCAAACGAAAGAAGATATGATTATGTATTATAGCTCAAAAATTAAGGCATAATAGCTGCCATTGGCAGCAAAATTTTCAAATCTCTGGTCAAAACACTCTATGAGTTATTAACAAAATAAACATGTGTAAGCTGGAGTGACGGCACCCCAACTGTTCATGTCATATCTTCCGAACGAAAGAAGATATGATTATGTATTATAGCTCAAAAATTAAGGCATAATAGCTGCCATTGGCAGCAAAATTTTCAAATCTCTAGGCTTTGTAGTTTCCACGTAATAAGCAAAAAAACAGGTTCCGCGCCAAAAACATCAATTATTGCTTCGGAGGAGCCAAGGAGCGGCGTTGCCGTTCCGTGCGCTACATTATCAGTTTGAACTAGATTATAGACTGGGAGCCGACTACACACTTTAATCGTACTATGTAAGTACTGAGGTTATTTATAGTCAATATTGTGTTTTCAAACATAGGACAAAAGAAAATTTAAAAATCTAAGTGTAACAATTTCGTATATTTAAAACAAATACGGCCGTTTATGCCGCAAAAAACGTATATTTAGACACTGTCAAGGGAATCAAAATGTATACCTATGGTACTTCCTGTTGACCTAGAATCAAAAAAATCGGCAAGAAGCAAGGTCATGTAGTACAAACAAAGGAAAAAATCCGAAACGCATAAATTTGTAGTTACATAAAAAAAAACTATTTACATACCTTGTTTTTTTTTGTCGGGGGAAACCTTCAAAAGGCATCCGACCTCCGGGTCGGGGAGTGTGGGATTTTTAAAACTATTTACATACATACCTACAATTTTTTACGGAACCCTCAGTGCGCGAGTCCTTCTCGCACTTGACCGGTTTTTTTAATGACATTTGTTCTGATTCGATGTTACTTTAGTTTTGCTTTATGTATAGAATTGTTATCAAATGTCACGTTTTCATGAAAAAGTCATTCAATCGCTAGTAATATATAGCATTCAATAGACCAATTCTATCTTATTTAACTACATAGTATAAAACAAAGTCGCTTTCTCTGTCCCTATGTCCCTATGTCCCTATGTCCCTTTGTATGCTTAAATATTTGAAACTACGCAACGGATTTTGATGCGGTTTTTTTTTAATAGATAGAGTGATTCAAGAGGAAGGTTTATATGTATAATAACATCCATTAAATAGTGGAGAAGTACTGTTATTTTTGAGGTTTCTAATGTGATGTCGTAAATAATTACATTTTTTCCGCTTACATTGCAAACGCAGGCTGAACCCTACGAGTTTTATCAAAATAATGTACTAAGTATTGTACACATTGAAAAGGTCTACAGAAAAGTCCGTGATGGTATATGTCTATCTCTTATGGATAACCCACAATAACTTTTTTTTGTCATTTACTTTTTACGACAAATAATGGCTAATTTTCGAAGCGATTTTAACCAATACAGCATTAATCCTTAACCAATTAAATACCTTGAATACATTGTTCATTTAATATAGATCTATATGGCCCTTTACACCGTATGATTTAAGTGAATATTATCGAAGATATTACAGATTTAAAAATTGCGGGACGTAGCGTTTGCGGCGGTGCGAAGCCGGAGCGGGCCGCTATGTTTTTATATACAACGTTCACAGTTTTTCTGTAGTGTATTTAGTATCAGCATTGCAGCCGTGCGAAGCCGGGGCGGGTCGCTAGTATTTAATAAAAGAAAGAACAAGACAAAAAAAACAATAATAGTAGATACCTAGTTCTCTCGCCATCCAAAGTTGATATGAATCTACTTTTTATATTCATAGTTCCATTAAAGTTCAGTCGGCTCTCAGTCTATATCTTCAATATACAAAATTAAAATTATTTTTAGCGCAAGTTAAAATGACCTCTAATAGTATGCCTGCTAAGTGCAAACTTGGTTGCAGTATTGTAGCGCACGGAACGGCAACGTCGCTCCTTACTTCTTCCGAAGCAATATAATTGATGTTTTTGGCGCAGAAACTGTTATTTTGCTTATTACGTGGAAACTACCAGGCCTAGAGATTTGAAAATTTTGCTGCCAATGGCAGCTATTATGCCTTAATTTTTGAGCTATAATACATAATCATATCTTCTTTCGTTCGGAAGATATGACATGAACAGTTAGGGTGCCGTCACTCCAGCTTACACATGTTTATTTTGTTAATAACTCATAGAGTGTTTTGACCAGAGATTTGAAAATTTTGCTGCCAATGGCAGCTATTATGCCTTAATTTTTGAGCTATAATACATAATCATAACTTCTTTCGTTTGGAAGATATGACATGAGCAGCTGGGGTGATGTCACTCCAGCTAACACACACTAAACGGCTCATATTAACGAAGTTTTTTTGGCAGCTAAAATAAGACTGGGAACTTTGATTGCAGCTATTATGCCTTAAATTTTGGCATAGGTAGAATTGTTCTATCACATATGAGGAAGCTGGAGTTATGTACATCATAAAACCCATTTAACTCATCAGTGTGTCACCCCGAATCATGCCATAAATTGTGCCATGCAGTAACTAGCGATAGCAAGAAATTTTCTTTTGAGGTACGGAACTCAAAAAAATGAATGACAAAATGAAAAACGACCTGTGCCTGCTACTCGTATGTGACTTACCGTATCGTTCTTCGTGAATTTGTAAATTTTATTAGTGCTGCTACCACGCAATTTACGGCAACTTTCAGCTGCATAATAAACCAAGCGGTAGTTGACGGACGAGCGGTCAATCAATCTGGAACATAAAAGATTACAATTTACATACCTAGGTAGTACATAGTTTAAGAGCGGTTCTGCTCTGCATCCGATCAAAATCGGAGAAATTTAGGGTCCGAAGTAGCCATAGGTGGTAATGTTTGTATGCTAGGAGTTCTGCTCTAGATCCGAACTCTGTCCGTTCTAATTTAGAATTCTCAAATTCGGATTTGGATGGAATGCAGTGTATACTGTGCAGAACCGCTCTAAGAGCGGTTAGACTAGAGCAGCAGCAGATACAGCAGAGCTGCAGCGGAGCAGTAGATGCAGCCTATAAAACCTTTTTTTTTTTTGTCGCTGAGAAATGACATTACGCATCTCCGATCGTCGGGGGACGATACGGAGTATGTGGGACTCCCTGCCAAGGTGGCAGTATACCCACTAAAACTCAGCGGTGTTCCCTCGTCGCCTTGATGGAGGGGTCATGGGAATCCGGCTCAGCCTTTGCGTCCACAACCCCCCCCGGCGCATGCCCGCCTAACTGGCGGGCCCCGCATGTCCCCCCAGCTGGGGGGCTACGGGAATGGCCGGGAACACCTGGCCATTCCCATCCGGCACTGGTGGAAGCCTGTGCAATACAGGCGAGGGTGCCCCCGCACCTGTCGCCTGCTGGCTTCCACCTGGGAGGAGTCGGAGGTGACTGTCATACTGACGTCGTCTTCGACCCCTCCTCCGCCTTCGGAGCGGCGGCGCGAGAGGGTCTTCCTCCCGCGCGCGCTCCGCCGCCTCCTTCTGGGACATGACGTGTTCGCAGAAGGAGGCGACTGCCGCCCAGGACCCCTCGTCCCCAAGCATGGCATTGACCAAGCCGGGGAGCGAGAGGTCCGAGCCTATAAAACCTAGCCTAACCATAACCAACCAAGAAAAATGAGGTAGATGGTAGATATAAGTATCTACCTCATTTTTCTTGGTTGGCTTGAATAATAAGCCAATGTTTACTTATACGAAATGTACATTTCAACCGCGCGGCCAACTCATAATATTTGACGAAACTTTGCCAGGAATTAGTGCTAATTTGTTACTTTACACACCCCTTTTCGTGAATTTGTTACAAAAAAAACTAAGACGCTATGACAAAGAATAGTTGGCCGCTAGAACCGCCACTTGCCGTAATCATCGCCCGTGATTACACAGAAACTATATAATACAGATAGACGAATGATGCATCAAAAGAAAGGTCTTAATTTGTTCAATTTGTTACAAAATTTAAAAACGTCATAACGTAAATAAACAAAAAGTTACGCAATATTTAGTTCTCAGGTTATGAGTAGGTAGGTATCTCACCATAAATATCAAATTAATAGAGGCTAATGTGTATGGACAATTAGTTACTAATTTGTTACAGCTAAAAACAGAAAAAAAATACTAGAAAGTAGGTTCAATAATTTGTTAGAGTCGATTTTAGTTGGCCGCTCGGACGGCAATATGCCTAAAATACAATGGCGTTTATCTCGTTATAAAAAGTAGGTTTAAGCTAAGTTTTAGTACTAATCGCCAGGTAACGTAACATAGTTTGGATAAATATGGCGAACATAACTGCAGCATCCATATTTTAGAATATATTTACAATAAATAGTAGTATGAAACCGTATGAGAGTAGGGTGACCATGATTACATTAGTACCTACGAAAGCATGTTTTTAATTTTGTACTCTGTTCGAACGAATATGCGGTTCGTTTTGCGGCCATATTGATGTCTATTGTTCTTAATTCTTTAAAGTATTTAGGTAGGTACTGATAAAATTATCGTTTCTTTGACTTTGCGCAGGTGTTTTATGATGGGAACGATTCCAGAAAAAGGATCTCTTTTGTTTCCAAATTATTGTTAAAAATATTTGTTGCAAAGCGATTATTTTTTGTTGTGAATATTGTCATTACTGTGCAGTATTTTGTGGTGTGTGCTCGTACGTATTTAATTCCCGTGATTTTCATACTACTAAGTTATTGAGACAATTATTACTAAATCCAGAAGTATCTAAAAGTGCTTAGCTATGAGTTGTGCACACTTATATGTTGGATTTGTTAATGTAGAACTCACCACCAAAAAGTGTATTGCAGAGGAATCCAAATCAACTGCGGTAAGTTTAATTTTTACAATTTTATGATGACTTGAATAAAGTAATAAACTGTAGTACGTATTATAATACCTTCGGAAATATTACCTAAGTATCTATAAAAAGACATGAAATTCGTCTCTGCCACATTTTAATGTGATTTCACTTCACTTCACATGTGGTCGTCTCGAAGAAGTCTTAAAAATATTCTTAGCTTAATTACTTGAATTAGCTTTTAATTTACATGTATAATATTGTTGTATCGTAAACATACTCCTTTCATTATTTAAAAAGTAACACTTGGCGCCAATTTCAAATCGGAAATCACGGCGTTTAAGTATTCTTTTTTCTAAACCAAAGGCAGAGCTCCATTTAAAGGGCTCTTACGTTCCATCCAATCGCAAGCCTGCTTTTATAGTATATGCGTTTCCCGCCAATTATCTATAGTAAAAGAGTGACAATTCAGCCCACGCACGTTTCGTGTTTTCAAACTGTAAATACGTTAAATTGAAATTAGCAAACTTATCAACGCGTGTGTATATATTATAAACTGCTATAGTGATTCCCTAGGGAAGAATTAACTGTTATTTCACTTAACTTGTGAACATTCTGTGAGAAAGTGCACAGCGGCAGCGTGCATCTTGCATCTCGAGACCTAGATCGAGGCAACCTCTAGTGACGAGCGTAATATCCAATGTAAGGATTTCTATCTTAAGGACAGATTCTTAAGCGCTTTAACTGTTCTCTACAATCCGGTGGCTGCTCGCAAACGAAAAAAATCTCCTTTTGAAAATCTTATTATTTCATAATAATTATGTATTGTCGCTGATAAATGAACGTGGAAATGAAAAAAAAAATGACATCGTTAATATTTATAAAAATCGGAGAAATCTTTTAAAATAACTCGCTACATCTTTGTCTGTCAAATAAGGACGACTTTTCTTAATTATAGAATAATTTATTACGTTTACGTTTCTTGCCCTTAGTATGTAAGTACTTACATAGCAATAATTTGTAGTATGTATATTTTGTGTGTGATGCAGTCAACGGACATTAGACCTTTGTATTCATATTATCAATTATCTTTTAAAATAACTCTCTACATCTTTGTCTGTCAAATAAGGACGACTTTTCTTAATTATAGAATAATTTATTACGTTTACGAAAACATGCTTTCGTAGGTACTAATGTAATCATGGTCACCCTACTCTCATACGGTTTCATACTACTATTTATTGTAAATATATTCAAAAATATGGATGCTGCAGTTATGTTCGCCATATTTATCCAAACTATGTTACGTTACCTGGCGATTAGTACTAAAACTTAGCTTAAACCTACTTTTTATAACGAGATAAACGCCATTGTATTTTAGGCATATTGCCGTCCGAGCGGCCAACTAAAATCGACTCTAACAAATTATTGAACCTACTTTCTAGTATTTTTTTTTCTGTTTTTAGCTGTAACAAATTAGTAACTAATTGTCCATACACATTAGCCTCTATTAATTTGATATTTATGGTGAGATACCTACCTACTCATAACCTGAGAACTAAATATTGCGTAACTTTTTGTTTAAATACGTTATGACGTTTTTAAATTTTGTAACAAATTGAACAAATTAAGACCTTTCTTTTGATGCATCATTCGTCTATCTGTATTATATAGTTTCTGTGTAATCACGGGCGATGATTACGGCAAGTGGCGGTTCTAGCGGCCAACTATTCTTTGTCATAGCGTCTTAGTTTTTTTTGTAACAAATTCACAAAAAGGGGTGTGTAAAGTAACAAATTAGCACTAATTCCTGGCAAAGTTTTGTCAAATATTATGAGTTGGCCGCGCGGTTGAAATGTACATTATACGAAGACAAGACACTTTATTCCAAAATACACGCAGAGGTCATGTTTTTAAGGAGAATCTTAACACCGAGATTCAGCGGAGAGTGCTAAATGAACAACGCCATCTATTGACACATTAGGAACTAAAATCTCTTTAACAACCTATACGTAAGATTATACATTCCGCCCACTATGGACAGAATGTCCATTGTTTCCGCCCACCATGAACCAACCACATTCGAAAAATGGACTGTATTATAGTTAGAAATAAAAACAAACATTTAAGTCAGTAAGACATGGCTAAAAACAAAATACACTTAAACTAAAAATAAACAGTTTAAACAATTAACAAAATCCTTAACAATGGTAACAATACAATTAAACATATCTGTTCACTGAGCGACAGGTAACACACAGAGTTTAGTTACTGGTCGTTTAAATGTGATACCTTTACATTTTAGAGTGACTACCCTCGTAATATTGTCCAAGCCAGGGTGTTTTGAAATGATTTTACCTAAAAGCCATTTGGCTGGAGGGAGACCATCTTCCTTTACCCGGTTGTATGCCGTAATTACAGAAAACAATTAAAAACTATTGTGTCTCGCGTAGATCTACGCTCCCGGCATACAAGGGGTTACTAAAACTAAATCTCCGATTTCGGGTTCAGGAGTTTTATTTGCCCACTTATAACGATGTAAAAATTGACTTAAATACTCACTTGACCATCTACGCCAAAAATGTTGCAGCATTTTTTGGGTTAATTGCCAACGTTTTAATGATGAAATAGACGATGTTTCATAATTATGCTCTGGTACTAGAATTAATGATTCACCTATTAAAAAATGCCCTGGAGTGAGGGGTGTTGGGTCTTCTGAATTTGTGCTAATTTGTGATAGTGGTGGTAATGTAATTGTATTCTAAGGAATACAATTACATTTTCAATTACCAATATCTTGTAATATTAATACATATTTACAGTATGGAAAAAGTCATGTTGATAAACTTTATCAACTGTGAGCTATATACAATACACGACATTGATAACGCAGACGTAAATAGCAATGCTTGGTTATAGCACAGTAATGTTCCTACACAAAAATAAACAACGTCGTGATAAAGCTTAACTTTTTACCTCGAGAACCATTCGCTTGCCTCCCAGCCGCAATCATACACACTTACTGGATCACCCCATACAATTGCTGTTTTAGGTTTTTGTAGAGCTACAACCTAAAATAAAATAATAAAAACATTTATTTATTATCCAAAGTCTGAAAGTCCATAAAAGCCTTGTTTTTCTTATTGATAGCTAGTTGCGCCCCGCTGGTTCACCCACATAAGTCTCGTTCCGGTGGGAATATCAATAGTATGTTCTAATCCAGGTCATGGCCAACCCATGTGCCAAATTTCATCCAAATTCGTTCAGCCGTTTTAGCGCAACAAACAATCATAAAAAAAATCAAATCTTTTCTCTTTGTAATATTAGTTAAGATCCAATCGTATTTATAAATACAACATATCATTGTGATACTATAAAACAAAATTTGATAAGAAATATCATGCCACTAAAAGCTTTAGCACTAAAAGCTTTTTTTTTAGCTTCTGACCGCGACATCCGTCCACGTACAAGTCAACTATGACATCCAAAGCTATCCTAAGAAATTCGACAATAGTGAAGCATTCTATCAGTGAAATAATTTTTTCTATCGGTTCAATCCAAACCTTCTACACAACCAATACCAGTTCTTTATAATATTAGTTTAGATAACCTACCTCAGCTAGGTTGACGCTCATTGTTTCCATGTTTGCATGTTTCAAAGTAAGAACAGAATTTCTTATAGTAGGGAATACTTGTAGAAGTTCAGGGTAACCTCTCGCTGTTATGAAGTTATTCTTATCATCGACAACCATCAATACTCTGAAAAGCAGCAAATAGATAAACCATTTATTCAGTGCACAAAAAAGACGTAGGTATACCTAACACACGAAAGCACAGTTAAATGATAACAAATTCCATGAAAATATATAAATACTAGCAGCGCCCCGCGGTTTCACGTACATAAGTGTCGATCTCGTGGGAATATCGGGATAAAAACTATCCTATGTCCTTCCCCGGGATGCAATCTATCTCTCTGCCAAATTTTATCGAAATCCGTTCAGTGGTTTAGGCGTGAAAAGGTAACATACAGACAGACAGAAAGACGAGTTACTTTCGAATTTATAGTAGTACGGATAAGGTGCCAATAAACACAAAAGAGACTGTTCAGACAGGTCAGGTGAGTAGTACTCGCAACCGGCGTGCATGTATGAGAGATGCATGAACGTGTAAACGAAGCATAAGGAGTATGTAAGGATCGTAGCAGGTGGCGTTCTGTAGTTTCTGCCTACCTCCATGGGAAGAAGGCGTGAAGTTATGTAACTATGTACATACCTATGTAAGAGGCACATAAATAAACGTATAAGTAAAGCATGTATATGGGTATATGTATCATTGTATCCATACCGGTGACGTAGCGAGGTGAATTCAGAGGGGGCCAGGGCCCCGGGGGGCGGCATACGAAAAGGGTCGGCGGCAAGCACCGCGATTTTTCAGGGTTCCGTACCCAAAGGGTAAAAACAGGGGTAAATATCTCATGAACCGTGATAGCTATACAGTTGAAATTTTCACAGATTATGTATTCCTGTTGCCGCTACAACAACAAATACTAAAAACAATAAAATGGGGGCTCCCATACAACAAACGGTTTTTTTTGGCGTTTTTGCCTTGTGGTACGGAACCCTTCGTGTGCGAGTCTGACTCTCGATTGGCCAGTTTTTTTAAATCAAAATATCCTATTTCCAACTTCAAATCGCGCCCGCGCTGGCAACCTGCTGCGTGAAGTCAATGATGCTCAATATGTATAATTTTCAAACAGAGGGACTAAAAATATAAATCAATGTGGTCAGAAAATAAGTTTTTTACTGACCGAATTAGAACAACAACGAGAGGAATTAGTGGATGACGCTTAAAATATGCTAAAGTTTATGTGAAGAGCTTGTGGTGGTGTGGTGGCTATTGGTGACGGAAGTAAAGATGTTGAGTGATCGTATGTCATACGACGTTTTATAACATATTTGCGAGGAAATAAATAAAACTCGGACTGAATTGCTTGTTTTCCATATGATGAAATTTTGATACGCTTGTAAGTATCTATCGGTCGATTTTTCGGGCAAGAGGCTTAGAGTAGCCTTTTTCGCTGCCTCTGAGACTTCTGGCGGTGTGGAATTAATAAATTCATTATTACTTGACGACATTTTCAAATAAAAAAAAGTACAGCGAAAAGAAAAAGCGCGCGGAATAATTTTGATGCGCGCGCGTTCGCGCTTTTTTTTTCAGGCATAGATACAAAACAGCCAGTATTATTAATAAAGTAAATTAATATTTTTGTTTTTGTTACATATATTAATGGTTGTAATTTATTGTCAAAA
Source organism: Luperina nickerlii (assembly GCA_963855955.1). Lineage (NCBI taxonomy): Eukaryota > Metazoa > Arthropoda > Insecta > Lepidoptera > Noctuidae > Luperina > Luperina nickerlii. The sequence continues at coordinate 9,467,436 of OY979680.1, forward strand.
TTAATTAAATTAAAGAATTAAATGTTTATTTATTATATTATCTCCCAAAGTTAATTTTATTGATAAAATGTTAACATCTTTTCTGAAATAAAAACTTTTTGCTAAGATTTAAAAAAGTACCGTTCGATTTGACGGAGCATCTTGATAAACCGTGCGATTTACTTTACATTACCGCACAAGTGCGTAATGAGATACATTACGATATTGAAATTGGTGAAATAAGAGACCCTTTACGAGCAAATATGTTATATATATATATATATATATACGATTACGATTGACGGAGAAATCGGTGAACATGCATAAAAAAACAACACAAAGTCGAACATATAACCTCCTCCTTTTGGAAGTCGGTTAATAAGGCGGCGAAAGCCCATGCTACGCCACTGATCCATACAAACCTGTCTCGGAGCCATCCATCTCTTAATCCCATATAAGTACATTCAACTGTGTTCAGTAAAACAGGTGCGCATGACTTGATCGGGTACACATTGATCGTTTTCAGAACCCCGACTCTTTCCCATGTGTCTGGTAGGTTAGTCGGCTTGTCTTGATACATTCGATACGCTAAGTAAGCGCCGCCAAGAACACCGGCGGCAGTTACTGAAGCCGTCACGTAATATGGAACTGGAACAAACGATAGCGAAGGTTAGCAGTCTGTCTAAGGCCTAGGCCTAGGGCATCCCGCGACTGACCCCAACCAGCACCCTAATTGCGTAACACTATCTGGATCAATGAACAATCACAATCCAGATCATTTTGAATGATATTGCTACTTAATCCATTGCTTTATAATTATGTTCAAAAAATTTGTTTTCTTATCCATGTAAATAACGCAATGAATGTTGTTAAACTGTCAAAATGAAAGCCATTACAAAAGCCGTTAGTGTGTTACGAAATCACCCCGCTGATGGATGGAAGAGGTTCGTTCTGCTGGTGTCTGCGAGGCTGAGCGTAACGGTTGGGTGGGTTTAGTACGGACGCCAGCACATCAACCTACCACAATATGTCGGATTTCTTTAATAGATTTTCAACTTTATCGCTAAAGCATAAGGTTCAAAGTTGATTGGGAAAATCTGACAGATTGTAGTAGGTTGATGTGCTGGCGTCTGTACCATCCTGCCAAAAGGGACCGATGTCAGAGCTGATGGCGTTCGTGCTGATATGAGAGACGAAGAAGTAGACCATTATTTCCTATCCAACCAACAATACCAGTTGGGCTTTTTTTTTTTTTTTCAGGATTGGAAATCCTCAAATGACTCCTCCCGCTCTGGGTGGAGCGGAAGGGAGTGTCAGACTCTTACTGACTAAAACCCACCCGTGATCCTACCTTCGCCCTTTATGTTCCGGGCCAGCGGTAACCCTTTCGGACAATCCCGCTGACCCGGCAGGCTTCGGCCCTTACGGGCCCCTTCGTTTAATGCTGACATCTCTTTGAGGCGCGCGTGGAACACGTACGCGCCGTCCGGCACGGGCCTGGTCCTGATCGGACGGTGAGCTACCCATCACTCTCCGCCCGCAGGCCCGCGCCTACGGTGGCCGGGAGTCGTCGCGCGGCTCCCGACGCCCGGAGCGTCTCCCGCGGCGGCTGGGACGGGAGGCTCTCTCCCTCAGCCGTCCCGCCGCCTCCTTCGCTAGCATGACTGCTTCGCAGAAGGAGGCGACTGCCCCCCACTCCCTCTCGCCCCGGACCATGGCTTGAACCAGGCCCGGACGCGAGAGGTCGCCGCCGCTGCCGATCGCCTCTACGAGGACACGGCGGTGCTCCGCCCAAGCGGGGCAGACCACCACCGTGTGCTCCACCGTGTCCTCTGGGCGATCCTGGATACCAGTTGGGCTTAGGTCACATTATGGAGAGGAGAACGCTTAAGGACTGGGTGCCTTAAAAGCCACTTTGGCAGAATCTTAAAATGATAACATTATGAATCATAATATGGCGAAGACAGTCCGTGTTTTTCTTTTTTTCGTTGCACTACGGAGGTACAATCAAGCCATGGTCCGGGGCGAGAGGGAGTGGGGGGCAGTCTCAAAGACATTGGGATTGGATTGGATTTATTGTTATTTTAGCACAGACAAAAATAAATAACTGAAATGTCCTTCACCAATGGAATTTGATACGATTAACTTAACAGTTAACTGTCCATTAAGATTCATAATGTTATTATTTTATGATTCTGCCAAAGTGGCTTTTTAGGCCCCCAAGACATATTATCATTATCTTTCAGTCCAGCTGCCCACGTCCAATTATAATTGGCGGTCAGCGCAGTCTTTTTCTTCCACCCATATCTATCAGCTGCTACTTCCATATTAAACCTCTTCTATTCATCTTTCACGCATTCATGATCTTTGGTCTTCCCTTATCTACCTACTCACACATCCAATCTCAATCATACTCTAAAATATGATCATATAAAAACGGGGTCAATAATAAACATACAATATGATTTGCTATAACAACTTAACAAGATCGAGTCTCCCCACAATTGACATCATTAAACCAATTCACAAGTGTGTCGTCCAGTGCTCTCTAGTGAATGAGCGATGAAACGCAGCATTCTGGGTGTAAAGAGACAGGACAGAATTCGGAAGACCACAGTGCGTTTCATAATGGGTATACTGGAGGAGAGAAGGCTGCCAGGCTCAAATGGGATTAAGCGGGTCAGCCAGCCGCATGCATGATGACCGCTGGGCAAAAGACTCCAGACAATGTGTGCCTGAAGATGGCCGGCCCAGAAAGAGATGGCGAGAAGACCAGGGACGTATACCGCGATGGCTGGTTCGAGGTAACGCGAGAAAAGAGTTCCTGAAAGGATTTGGGGGAGGCCTTTGCCCAGCAGTAGGAGAGACAGCCTAACAAATAAATAATAGGTATTACTGGACAACTACACAACTGTTTGATTAACTTTCCATATAGGTAGGTACATAAATATGTACCTATATGGAAAGTTAATCAAAGTTATAACCTGTTATTTACACGCTCACATTCAATGTACGTCTGATTAAGTTTTCATACTATCATATCTTTTATTCTTACACAAACATAAAACAAGGTTGAAAATAATAAAGGTTACAATAAAAAGTGTCAACAGCTGATAGCAAGATGTTATATTCACAGGTTATTTTAGAAAGTGGCCTTTTAAGTTGATTTTTAGGCGCTCTATGGAGTGTAATTTTATTACCTACCTACTTTTATTTTCTTTTTACTATGCATCAATTTGTTGATAATACTAGGTACGTGCAATATTATGTACTTAAGTAGGTAAGTACATACATTTACTTTCTTTTCATATGTTTACGAGTGCTTCTACATTGCATATTTACTTAGGTACTCTATAGACCGGTTGATTTGACGTAGAATTCGACCCAGTGACACGATAACCGACTATAATATATTATAGGTATTGTATGTTGTTGTAATGGTCGATTTTTGGAGCCGTTTTTATCATAATTGAATGTTAGTTAAGGTTAAATATATTAATTTAATTGAAAGGAGATCGTTAACGAACGGGCGTGCTAAATAATTTGTAAAAATTTTAATATCTTACCGTGATTGGACATTTTTAGGAGCATAAAGCAAAATACCAATAATGTTACGAAAAAAACTTAAGATCCGGACTGAAGGACAGATTGCCGTCGCGTCTACTGTCGAGGCCGCGCGCTACAATAATACTAGATTAGATTAGCGTGAATAACTTATACGTGTAGGGATAGGTACTTATGTATTGTATTGTGTGAATTTGTGTGTGTAGTGTCAAAAGTGTCGTCTGCAGCTCTCGCTACTAAGTTTACGATGCGATACGATTGAAGGAAATATAGTATTCTTTTGCTGCAACTTTTTTTATACCAAATGTGTTCTATTCTAACATATATTTTGAGTTTTGACTAGGTATTTATTTGAGAAGAATACCTTACCTATATAAAAATATAAGATGCCTAGATATGTACCTACCTATCTGTACTTATCGAGAAACTTTCATTACATAGATAGAAATAATAATGTAGGCGAGACATGTTATCAGGAAAAATCAAACCCTGAAGGTAACTAGGTAAGAAACTGGACGACTGTTGACCTCCAAAGCTCATACAACAGCTTCAGTAATACCTAAGTACAGACGCCGACACATCTGGCTACCCGAAACTGTCAAATCCCAATCAACTATGAACGTTATGCTTTAGCGATAAAATTGAAAATCTATTAAAGAAATTTGACAGATAGTAGCAGCTTGATGTGCTGGCGTCTGTACATAAATATTTGTGTTGGCGCTTGGCCACACTGGGGCGCAGGCGCGGGCCGGCCGCGGCGCGGCGATCTCAAACATATGAACTTTCATTGAAGTGTCCATAGTAGGAAAGCGGGCGCGGCAAAAAAGTTTAATATCGGTCTAATTTGGCTGTAACACTATTTTTCGAAAATGTTCTTAACTTTTTAGACCTTTGTATCCTGCTTATGCGTATTAGAAGTTTCATTAAAATCAAACCGCCCGCACCGCGCCCCAGTCTGGACGCACGCTAAAAAGTAGCCATCGACATACGGCATTTCATACATACGTTCAAGCCCTTGTTTTTCGAAATGAATGAACCGATTTTAATGAAACTTCATACGCATAAGCAGGATACAAAGGTCTAAAAATTTAGTTAAGAACATTTTCGAAAAATGGTGTTACAGCTAAATGAGACCGCTTTTATTTATTTTTTTTGCCTTAACTATACTACACTATACTTTGTTTTTTGTTCTTTTTAGACCTTTGTATCCTGCTTCTGCGTATGAAGTTTCATTAAAATCGGTTCATTCATTTCGAAAAACAAGGGCTTGAAAGTTTGTATGAAATGCCGTACATCGTAAACGTTCTTAAGGGGGAAGCGCTAAGGTAGCCCGCGAAATTCAAATTTTCTTACGTTTTTTGCAATTTGCTGGTCAGCATTAAGTTGTACGTTGATTAATATATGAATCGCGGCCGTAAGAAATAATATGTGTTTACAGAATTATAATCATTAAAGTCATCAACACAACTCTCTAAGACCACGTAAGTCCAAAGAATGATGATTTCATCAAATAGTTATTCTTGAGACTTATGTGGTCTTAGAGAGTTGTGTTGATAACTTTAATGATTATAATTCTGTAAACACATACTTCTTACGGCCGCGATTCATATATTAATCAACGTACAACTTAATACTGACCGGCAAATTCCAAAAAACCTAAAAAAAATTGAATTTCGCGGTCTACCCTGGCGCTTTTGCCTTAACTGGAACCTCTGTACCTATTTTAAGTTATACAATAAATAATGCACGTGGAGAAGCTGACGTACTGTTCCTGGGTGCATGAATTCAGTATCCTTTTTATTCGTCAGGCTGTTTGATTGGTAAAATATCCACCATATTCCATTTGGAGCCCCTGATAGGTATCAACGGCCAGATCCACCTGGCTTCCTCAGTTCCTCGCTGCCTATCCCATATTTTGATGTTTCCTTAAGAAGTGATCTGTTCGTAATTTCATTTTGAAATGCTGCAATAATCGACTAATGTCAAGCTTGGCAATAATGAAAAAATCTTTGGTATTAAGTGGTAACATTACAACTGAAATGTCATTACTGTCTTGTCAACGTGTCCCCGGTCCTGTACTTAGATGGAATGATTCAAATAATTTATTCGTAAAATGTACCGTGTTCGTAACTTGTACCGAAGATAACAGTGCACAATAATTATAAAAGTAATTAACGTAACATATACAAATATTAAATATCAACTAAAAACATGGTTTTACTGGGTAATGATGAGGTAAGCATCACTCATTAGGTACAACTAATATTTTTCTCCCATATTTCTATTATTTATAAAGCAATTCTTGTTTTCAGTTCCTTGTAGAGCTGACAAAGTTGTTTCAAAAAGCACGTACAGCGGGATCAGTTACTATGACTATGAAAAGATGTAAGTTTAATTAATAGAAGATTGACTTTGTATTGCTTGTAATACTGTACCTAAAAACATTTTTTATTCTTGTATCAGATGATGGTCGTACTAAACCGGAACCTCGTGATGGAAAACCAGTAGTGAAAAATCCAGAATACAAGTGTTTGGTACGGGCACAATCAAAGAGTAAAAAAATATCCACAGTTGTAGAACAGAGAGATGTGGAGACATTCAGTACTGCATATTCCAATTTACTGAAAACAAGCGTAAATGGATTAAAACGTTTGAAAAAGCCGAAGAAAAAAGCGATGGCTACACAGTAATCATGCTTTGAAGAAGACAATGTGTCAAGACTGAAATTTAAGTGCGCAATATAGTGTTATGAACAAAATGTGAACTTTGCTATTTAATACACCACAGTGATATCCTAGCTGGTAGGATGAGGTCCATTGAAATGTGCTCTTCTCTCCCTGAGATCTGAAGAGTTGGAGTCTTGCCTGCAGTTGCTAGTGATGCAGACGCAGTCATTGACCATCTGTCCAATGCACCTGATTTTTATATCATTCATACTTTATGTTATATTCTCCCAATAAAGTTTTATCAGCAGTGTTTTTGTATTATTTTATCTTTGGGGAGCAATGAGATAAAATTATGAGAGAAATTATGTAATTTTAAACAAATTATGCAAGTTTCATGAGAATAATATTGAAAATTCAAACAATAATCATAGAAAACTTTATTTATAATATGAGTTCAAGATTATGAGTTAACAATTACAATGATATCACAATATGAGACCAATACATTTATAATTAATACAATCAAAATAATATTTGAATTTTTTAAACATGCAGATTACTTAGTCATATCACTTTATATCAAAATATATTACAATGTTATATTATTTAAAGGAGTTTATTAAACCATAATTTATTCAATTAAATGAACACCCCATCAGAAATAATACTGGTTATGAATTATAAATGTTGGTAGTTATGATTTCAAACCAAAAATGTTATTTTTTTTAAATATTTTATACACACTTTATTATAGTATCACATTTGAAAATGCAAGGTCAGTATTGCACCAAGTCATGACTGAGTATATGAATTACTAAAATAGGGCTGAAGCGTTTTTTAACTGATATTCATATGCCATGTATGTAAAAAATCTATCAGCTGCAATATTGATATTTATAATTTTAAGCCAAATTACATTCAGACCTTAGGCCAATTAATTTAACTCCCGTATGCTACATTTACATGGCATCTTTTAGATATAAGCACCCACCTTGAATACCCAATATTTATATTTACATTTCAATTCTTCTTTCCACATTAAAGACTAATAAAATGAGGTGAATTCTGGGGTTTACTCCTGAATAGGGACAGAACTGGGAAAGGGATTTCAGTCATAGTTAATATATTTTTGTTGCCAACAACAACATAGTGTCAATTTGGCCCCATTTATCCCTGTATCCATGTTAACCCCATGTTACGATAAGTTCTTTTTAAGCCCAGCGCACATTACAGCCGCAACGGGCCGCAGCGCAACGCGTTTTCATAAAAAAGTGCGGTGCGTCCCGCCTGGAATGTGCGTTGGTTAATTGTCGTAATGTAAACAAACATTAAAAAAAACAATTATTGAAAAAAATCTTAACTCTCTTAAAGTTACGAAACAAGTTTTGTAATCTACCCTCATCTATCCACTTGAAGAAATAGCCATTAGTTTAACAGTGGTCCATAGATTTTTTTCTGTAAGAGTGGCGAGGGCGCCCCGCGGCTCGTCGAAAAAAAATGTAACAAGTACACAGGGACATCCTGATGACGTAACCTCGGGGTGCGGGATGTGTGAGGGGTTATTAGAAATTAGAAAATGTACGAAATTGATGAAGGAGCATTTTTGCAATGCGTTGCGATGCGATGTGGTGTGGCTCGCCCCAATCTACGTCAGCCTTTATAGTACGTTTTTCGAAGTGAGTCGTTTGAGGCAGGCGTTCCTGACTTGATCGTTGCCGAGTCGCTCGGCTTCCTGTAACACTCGACGGAGGTCGTTCGTTCGGTCGTTGCGCGCGGCGAGAATATAAGCGCTACTTACGTTGCGACATACAAGGTAGCAGGATATCTGGGAAAATATTATTTATTTTAGAATTCGATAAAAAATTATAGGCTGAAAAGCCGACCTAGGTGCTACACTTATCAAAAATATGTACCTACTATTGCGCTAGCGATAGAAACTTGTATCGCCTGCCTGAGTATGTTCAGGAATAGTCGGAGGCCGACAATGGAGTCGGAGCTCAATACAAGGATGGGCATTATGCTTTGCTGTAAAATAACCTCTTAAATGTCGTATGAACCCCACCGATTTATAAGAAAAATACACTCGAAACGACAGTAAATATAATCGTGAAAACTGTTGAGTGCTTACATGCAAACGGTTTCTAGTAGGTGAGCGTTTGACGGGTTAAGCCACTCTCGAAACCTTATTTCTCAGTTAATTTATGAACATTCTGGTGAACTACTTATCAGTGAAGGGGTCCATGTTCTAGTTGATATACCTTTATAGTAACGCTGTGTATGTCTCCGATAAGGATCTCTGCTTGCTCATCATACAGCTGCCCTCGAGACTCGCAGCGAGCCACAACTGCGCTTACACCAGACTCCAATACTTGATCACTCATTAGACTGTAAAATATAAATTGGAAATAATATGTAGTAGATCGGACTTTTTGCATATGCTTTTACATATTTTACCCAAAATCTACTAATCGTGGAATATTCACGACCAGTAACTCCTAACGTCAACGCTGTTGACGATCAGAAAAAAAACCGTTCATAGTGTTGGCGAACGATAGGGGTGTTACTGATCGAATAATCGATCGTACATAATATGTACGATCGTCAACACGGTGAAAGACACGGGTTTTACTGATCGGGAATAATCGAATAAAAGCCTGTTAACACTGTGAACGAATGAAACTTTTTTCCCGATCGTCAACAGTGTTGACGACAAGGTGTTACTGATCGGGAATATTCGATTTTAAGTTGCATATAATCCGGTCTCGAATTATTAGCTAAGAACGAACGGGCCCTAGAGAGAATGCACTTAAATGACGTTAGCGTTAGGTATTGGAAAACTCCTTTATTTCATAAGAATATTAAATAATACAGTGTTGTAAAATTTTTGAAAACGACAAACTAAAAAGAATATTGCAACAGTCGACTTGTTGAAGAAATCTATGATTGACTGTGGACTCAATGGTATCCATGGCCATTGAATCTATAGTTAATCATAGATTTCTTGGGCCTATGTGGCCATATTAGCACCTTAACTTATAAGAAGCTTTTAACAACTTATAAAAAAAATACTAGGGAAGGTAAATTATATAGACATTTTAAAATGATTATTATTACCTAGCTGCAGTTTCTTTTGACGCTCGTATACATTTGGCCAATGTCTTGACTTCCATAAATCTGTCGGAATGCACCAGAAACCGCGCTACATGGATGTAAATGTTCATGGAGTCCAGCTTATGTTCAGTTATAATTCTGGAAATAAATCGAAAGTAGTTACAAACATGACGGAGACGCAAGTTCAAAACCTCGTCAGTATGAAGGATGACGCAAGACCGCATTGCAAAAATCCTCCTTCTATATCATTTTTATACATTTTGTATGAAGTTATGAACTATACAGGCACACTACAAGCTTTGTATTGGCTTATAGGTCCAACTATAAAGTTAATATAGCAGCAGCCTTTTTTTATCTTTTTTCTCATTGTGGGAAATCATCAAATGACCCCTTCCGCTCTGGGTGGAGCGGAAGGGAGTGTCAGACTCTTACTGACTAAAACCCACCCGTGTTCCTTCCTTAGCCCTTTAATTGCGTAACACACTATCAATCACAACCTAAATCATTTTGAAGGATATTGCAGATCCAGTGATTCATATGTTCGAAAAATGTATCTGCTCTACAACGTAAATAACGCAATGAATGTTGTTGAACTGTCAGAATGAAAACAATTGCTACTGTTACTGTGTTACTCATTACCCAGCAGGGTTCAACAGTGAGACTATTACAATAAATAATCAGAATATTACGGTAAGAGTGTAATTTTAGTACTTACTTGATAGCTAATTCGAACCCCACTTCAATAGTAGATCCACTAGCCAGTACGACAGCTACAAGTCTTATTTTGTCCGTATTAGACCCAAATAGCGTTAAAGGTCTTACATCCGTACTCTCAGACTCTTTCCGAGCACTCTGTATAGGTATCGCCTCATTTAGGACCCTCTCTGTGAGTCTCCCACTTGCTTCGCATGATGATAGATACTTTGCGAGTTCAATCTGTCGTGTAATAGAAGTCATGAGGTTGTCTATGGTCACCTTGTCGAGGTTGAAGTGGAAGGATCGTGCGTCACTTGTTTCTGAAAATAAATGATCAAAGCACCTTTATAACAGAGTTCCTGAAGCGGGGAGCTTCGTAAGCGAAATAGATTAGAAACAAAAACCAAAGAAAAGGTAACAAATGGAGTATCCACCTGCACAGTTCATGCGGGTTAAGCTTAACCCGGGTAGGGGTTTTTACTCTGTTCAGTTATTCTCTCATTCTCAGTCTCGGTCACATAGGGTCTGTTTTTGCTTCTCAGCATTCATCATATAAGTTCTTAAGTAGAGTGGGATAAACTCTTTTGGAGTTTAAATGACGTTGATAGTGTGGCGTTGTGTTGTATGTGGCACATTTGCGTCTTGTTTTGTGAAATGTATAGAAAAAACAAAATGGCGGCGTCAGTTCCGATTTAGACCTCGCACCAAAAAAATACGTATAGGTACAGTTGTAGTAGTATACTAACTGGTAGGCACGGGCACACAGTGCGCTAGATGGTGCAGCGCGGCACACAGATGATGTTGCCTGGCGTGCAGCACGGTATACAGGCGCGCGGCGAGCGGCGCCGGGCGCGCGTATAACAGCGCGCACGTGGCCGCGGCGCGCGCGTGTTGCCCACTGCCGCATTGTACCGCGTATAGCGCTTCCAGGCGCTTCGACATCTCTAGCGTGCGGCAGATGTGCATTATGTATTCCTAAACAGAGAAATAGGAAATTGCATGACATGACCATGACCGCTGTGTTTACTTCGGAATTTCTTCTCAGGGATCTGTCACTTAGGAAATGCGCGTCATCTAGTTTTAAAACATTAACCGAAAAATTTACATGTAAAAGTGACATCATTTCATCATCATGTTCCTAATGTACCTACTCAGTTTTATCATGTGTTAAAGAGTGAAAGTAGACTATTCGCGATCGTGTATTTTACACTATACTTTTTACGCAACTTTGCAGTCATTCGTGTTGATGGTATGACACAGAAAATCAAACTACACAGTCAAGCTACTTTACAGTCTAAATCGCGCGCGTTTTCGTTGGGCAATCGTGCGGGGTCGGGGAAGTGGGGAAATAAGTGGAGTTTATGTCCCAAACTGCCGTATGGCAGCTTGGGACAGTTTAAGAGTGTCATTGATATTGAAATAGATGTAGAGACAGACGTTGGTTACAAGTAAGGCGGGATGTTAATTATTTTTCATGGGACACTGAACTGTTGATGCCGAAATTTTATTTTAATCCAAGAGCAGATTTTTGGTATATTTCGACAAAGGCGCCATTTTCATGGATATTGAGGGTGCTGATGCCAAAAATGGAGTCATATATGAGGAAAATCTACTACAGGAGTGGAAATTAAAGAAATAATAAACAGCGAACCAACTTACCGCCCACATATCCAGCGTACTATCAATATCAGTCATGGCCTTCAGCAAATCATTCACCTTCTCCTTCTTCAAACATTCCAAATAAACAGAATCCGTAAACGTCTCCTTATCTACCAGGTTATCATAACAGTACCTGATTACTTCACTCAAGTTGCTATGTTTCATGAAAAACGCTATGTTTGCAGTATGAGACCCATAATTCGTTAAATAGTACACGCATTCTTTGTAAAAGAATGGGTCTAGTCTTTTATGTTGGTGGTCTATTTTTGGTTCGGTGTGGTTGTTGTTTCTTCGTAAAAGTCCTTGGGCTAAGCTCTTCTTTGGCTGTACTGTGGCGGTCTGGAAGTCGCTATAATCTCCCTGTTTTATCTTTTTGACGCTGGCTAAAGTGTGCATTATGTTTAAAGCTGGCTCGGTGAGTTGTATCTTCTTTTTGTTGGTGTTCATTGTTGTTAGTTTCTCGTTTGTTGACTGAAATGATTAGGAATATTAAAGGTATTATGGTCAGATACATTTTAAGCAAGGTTGAAATGGTTGGTATAATGGTTGGAATGGTTGGTTGGTTGGTTGGTTGGTATGGATGGTTGGTTGGTTGGTATGGTTGGTCGCCTTATATGTATATTACTATCTATCTATATACTGTATATAGAGCTGAAGTTGAAGTTTGTTTGATTGTTTGTTTGAACGCGCTAATCTCTGGAACTACCAGTCGGATTTGAAAAATTCTTTTTGCATGTGGTAGCCCTATTATTGTGGAAGGCTACTATAGGCTATTTCCATCACACTAGGACCCTTAGGACCCGAGCAAAAATAAAAACAAAACCGAAGTAATAGCGCGGGCAGGCGATGTGACGGGGTGGGTCTGGGGAACAAGAAATTTCACGCGGACGAAGTCGCATGTAGAAGCTAGTGTCTTGATAAGTTTACAGGAATAGCGCAGCTGAATAATTTAATGAGAGCTTTGACAACAGATAAAAAGATTTAGAGAAACGAGGTAACAAATTTTGGTGGATGGGAAGGATGAAGAAGTGGACGAGGAGGCAACTACAGCTTAATTTCACGAGATTTTGTGATAACTTTAAAGCAACTAATTAACCTTGATATTTTCGGCTTTGTTCAGCAGCTGTTGATTGACAGGATAGTTCATATCTTCAAGCATGCTAATAATTTCGTTCAGCAGAGGCGGGTTGCTTCGCGGCCGGCCATCCGACTGCACGCTCGACATAGAACTCGTCCGTTCCGAATACCTCATACTATGCAGCCTTCGATTAATGAACTGAGATTCAGATGCCTCTTTACCGAATTCACATTCTTCTGTGACCTCAGCACATACGTTTAAAGTGTTTTTGAAGCAGTGTGCGAACTTTTCCCGGGCTTGTTTGAAGCAACCAGCTTTTAGACACGCTTTTCCCCAAGCGGCTAGTACGCTGTTTCTAGGGATCCCTGACTTTGTGGCTATTTCTAGTGCTAGTTCCCATTTTTCAGCTTCTAGGAGTGATCTTACTATTTGACCTGCGGGAAGAATCAATATTGGTTAATTTGTGAGCACTGTTACTGATTTATAATGAACGAGGTTCATCATCATCACCTACATCGGGCGCAAGATTGCAAAAAAAAAACCGCAAGTCGTACTTTTTGATTTTGCACTATGTCGATGCAACCAAGATTTCGTAATTTGGTCATAATCAGAACATTATGAGAAAATTAAGATTTGATTTTATAATAATCCTGAGAATATCCAGGATTTTGACCAATTATCTGGATTGGTCAGACACAGGACAAATCTTTAATCAAAATATTGGTTTCAATAAAATCTTACTACAAATATTTTTTTATCAGGTTCCACCGTTTCCGTCCTGACCTGGTTGATATGAATTTTTGTATTGGGACTCTTAGGGCACAAAACAGAACCGTATATCGTATGTATAGCGGGGTATACTGACTGGGGTGCGCGCCGTGGTGCGGCACGAGGTGCTGCGCCTGGTGCGTGACGAGCGTGGCCATCGCGTCCGCGTGCGCCAGGCAGCGCGCCGCGTGCAGCGCGCCTGTCTCCGCCACCACCACGCGACCTCCAACATTCCTGTCAAAATTACGACCGAATATACCGTCTTGAAACAATAGGAAGGAAAAATTCCGAGAAAAGAGCAGTGATTTTGATTTAGGCACGAATGCCTTGGTACAGTCAGATCCAAAATATGTTCGTCATCTTAAGGGCTTTTTTTTCTGCTTATTCCACATTAGAATAATAGAATCTGCTTCACCGACTCAACATTCGTAATAATATCATTATTGCTTCGTAATATCATTACCGTAGAATGACATTCAGCCATCTTCTTTACAGTCCTTTCACATTTATTTTTCCTCTGACGTCTGCAACCCAATAGCAATCTTACTACAACGACAATAAAGATCACTGTGATTTTGACAGACTTGATAGTTACAAAAACCCAACAGCAACCTTATTATCACAAGCATAAAGATCACTATGATATTAACAATGATGCCAAATTAGAGGCAAACTAGCTGTGAAAGGGCTGTAAATGTGAGGCTGAATAAAAATGTGACACTGACAGACTCTGACAACTAAATTAATAAAAATGGATTTATATTTCATAAAATGGCCACGCCATAAAAAAGGTTTTAGGTTGATGTCAACTCGACATTAGTCCGAGGTGTAAGCTATTTTGATCTTCGTTCTCAAGCACATAAAGTTTGCTATGCAATAGTCTACTTAGTGCCATAGCTTCAAAAGGCGAAGATATAAAAAACTTGTCTGTACAAGCAACAAGTGCCACTTACGAATCTTGCGGGGTCCTGGAGTATAGCTCTGCAGCGGCAAGCAGTAACGAACGTCGAGCGCGAACTAAAAGACGCGCATCGCCGCCGTGCGATAACTCACGAGCTACCTCGTCACTGCGGTCTAAGAGGAACCTGGCAAAAGATACTGCATGTTTGAGCTTTTGTTCTAAAGCGATAGGTACAAAGATCTACAAGAATATTTGCAAAATTTTAATTCAGAATCTCAGATAACTGTCATGTTTTGGGACCTTAAACTCAATGTCCTACATGACAAAGTTCAAGTTCCATTGCAACCAAATTTTTATAGGACCTTTTTATTATAAACTTCATAGAAAAATCAACTTATAACAACGACTACATAAAGCGTACGTATATAGTTGAGTAAATAGTAATTACTGTAATTTATTTAAAACACTAGGACTTCCTAGTGCTTTCACTTGATAACGGCGGGCGTTTTGGGGGACTGTCTTATGTAATTTTGACGTTCAAAAAGTGTTGATTCTCAGCCTAATTTGTATAAATGACGTTTGATTTGATTCTGAATTCTTAATACAAGCATAGGTAAAAGCGCGGTGTTGAAATTCCAGAATTACGAGAAAATGAGTTAAAACCACAGATATAGATAGACCTAGATAACGCAAGTATCACGATCTGTATGAAAACCAAACGTGCCAATTTTTGACTACCTACTATGACGTCACAATCACTATTTACTGATGGGAAAATCAAATCGATTCAAAGACACCGCCGCGTGCGGAACCCGTCTCGCCCCACCCCAGGGGCCTAGCTCGAATGCTCACGCTCACCCAGATAGCAGTACACAGGACTGAGCGCGAAAGTAGCGGCTTATTATTTTGTACGTAAGCTTAGCACGCGAAGTAGTTGCTCTTGCGTTATCTAGGTGTATTTATATCTGTGGTTAAAACTATAATAATTCTTAGTTGATAGGTATAGCACCTCACCTCGGATAATCTAAATTAATAGAATGCATCTTCATAACAGACAGACACAGCGTCACATTGGGCGTGAACTCGTAACTAAACTCCGCCCTAACTGCATCATTTCTATTAGCATTGGTAGACAAACCCCAGTCCATACACGTCACCCCACTGCCAGCTGAATCAGAGTTACTGCTCATCATCATATCATGCTCGGAATGGGCTTTTTTATTCATCGTTTGTGTGTAACAGTCGTCACATACTCTGAATTTGACCCCGCTTGGGTAAGTCGGGACGTGCATTCTATGTCGGGAGCAGGCGTGGCAGACGAGACGTCCGCACCGCCTACAGTGATGTCTGCGAATGATCATAGAGAACATAGATGTATGACACAGCATACATCGGTCTGTTGAATAGTCTTCAGCCCACTGCTCTTTACTCGGCACTTGCTCGGGCATCGCAAATGGCATGTTGGCAGCCTCAATGTTTATAGAATCTATCGATTGCAGCAACGAGTCGTCTGAAGGTTTTGGAGGAACTGGGCACACGTTTCGCGGATTTTTCATGTCTAAAGCTTTTTCGGCATAAAATCTCAGTAACGCGTCTACGGCATTCCGCGATATAACTAAGCTTTCGATCGATTTTATATTGTAGTAGAGATTGTCTCCGCTCGGATCTTTTTTTAAACTCGGTGAGATTTTGTTTATGATATTTGCCAAGACATCTAACTTCGCGTTCATTAAAAACTGTTCAATCATTATTAAAGGACTTTCGATCAGATCCCAGAACAAATGTCGCCAGTTCGGATCGATTTCGAGCATAATTTGTAGCCCTATCTTGATGTTTTCGAAAGACTTCCAGTCAAATGAGTTTTCGGTTATGAAGTCTACACACACTTGGAGAATGTCTACGTTCCGTACTTTGGACATCTCATCTTGTATGAGGTCCATGGCCTGGGACGTTGGGAGTCTTAGCAGAAGCTGATGGACCAATTCTGGTGTGGCCTGGTTCGTATATTCGAACATTTGCCTCAAAAGATTCATTACAATTAAATTCTTCATGTTATCGGACACCTCATGCGCGTCTGCCCACTCCAAACATAACTTGAACTAAAAGAAAATATATAGTTATAGCAGGAGAACAGTGACACATTCATAAAAAGTTATAACGTAAAATAGTAATTTTTTACCTGTTGACTGTCCATGAGAACTTCGATGACACTCTCAGGGTTTTCGATTGATCGTTCGTATATGGTGTACCAGTGATTTGTTCCCATTATTGCAGATATCTGTAAATGATAACGTCAAAATTAGAATATTCATTACACAAAATTGTGTAAAAAAAAGTACGTCAGATACCATACCTGATCATACAAAGGTATTTTGATTATCCAATCAGAACACCGCTCATATAATCCGTCATCTAAAAGGTCTTGATTCAGCAGGAAACGGAGATAATCCAAGACTTCTAAAGCACCGTCCGCGGGCCAAACACTCAAGTTGTTCAAAATGAGGTCCACTTTCAACTCAGGACATTTCAGGTACTGGCAATACTTCCAATTGGTGGGAATTTTCGGATTTGTTGCCAGTTTAAACAGGATCAAGTCCCTCAAATTCGACAAATTGGCACTGCACATTAACTGTCGTTCTGACAAGGAGTCTATAATGTTCAGACATTTCAGAATCTTCCCAGACTCAATAAGTTGCGGCATGAACAAGAACAGCTTGTCCAAGTCAACAGTCGTGTGTAGGGATGCTAAGTACTTGTTGTTACCAAACAAATGTTTCGTGCAGTTGAATCGATCCAACTCCATGTAATTGTTCAAGCATTTCGTACGAGCATCCATACTTTGCTGTAAGCTGTTTTCGTTCGGTGATGTATGGAGTTTCTTTATAATGTGCGCTAAGACCCAGTTATGTAGAACTACGTATGTTAGGCACTGGGGGTCGGGTGAGCGTGGCAAAGGAGCGAAGTTGGTAACGGGATCCAGAAACAAATTTTCTTCTGGGTTTTTAAAGTCGTACACTACATGAAGCAAATTATTGAAATTAACTTCGCTTGCCTCTTTTGGCGGTCCAGCCAACGTGATCGACGGACAAAAGTTCAGGATGAGTTTCGGTATAAGATTTACATTTAGTTTCTTACAAATGGGCTCTAAATTGGTAACAGGGATCTCTTTGTTGTTGATCATGTTGCTGAATATGTCATGGAGCTGGCGCTCGAGCACGGAGAAGTAAGGCTGGTCGGAGCCACTGTCCACAGACCGGTTATCTTCTTGTTCTAACTGAGAGACGGTCTTACAATACATGTAACACATTCGTAAATAAGGTATTCTCGCCTTTTTACTCCCTTGCCGAGACACCTCACAGATGTTGCACAAGTCTTTATCAGATGCAGCGACGACGTTCATATAAATCTGATGGTATTTCTGCAATAAGTTTGGATCTAGCTCGATGGACTCATTTGGGGTCACTACATCAATCAAATCTTCACAAGACTGTCTTAATTCTTTGGATAACTGGTTCAGTTTACAGAACTCTTTATGCTTTATAGGTATTCGACAATCTGTTATTAATCCACAAATATTGTCGATGAAATTGAAAGACTTTTCAGTGTTTCCGAATATTTCAAACGTAACGCTTGCAATGTCTTCAACAAAGCGTATGTAGTTCGTTTTCTTGACTGCTGCTATATCAGTGCAGCTCCTTACTTCAGCTAGTTTTCTCTCTACTACATTTATTAGGCCATACGTGATCTCTCTATTGAGGCCACTGCTTAATAATATGTCGACAGCATTAATGAAAGGGGCGTTTTGATGATTGTACAGTTGCAAATGAGGGTGCCGGGCACCGAGCTCTATAATGTCGAAGGAATTTGGGGCCCTGTTTGAGGCCAGGAAGCCTTCCACGAGGCTCATAACCTCCGTCGATACGACAGATAAAGCCGATAATTCTTTGGTTGGGTAACGAGTGTCATCTCTATAATAAATAATGTTTTTTATCTTAGCTATTAAGTTTCGCAGATGCTCCGTAAATGTTACTTCCGTAGCTATTTCTGAGTCCGCTAAGTCGAACATCTGAAATTATAGAAATAACAAATACTGAATAATAAACAGGAAAATAAAATAATTAAACATGATAATTATTAAAATAAACTTGCTACTGCTAGGACACAGGCCCTCGTCCCTTAGAGAGGGAGTGGGTTGTAATCTACCACGCGGCCCAGTGCGGATTGGTAGATGTCGCATGACTTCGATTTTTTTATTTTAGAACATGACATTTTCTTCAAGATGTTTTCCTTTACGGTTTTGAGAGCAGTTGTGATGAAATTATTTACACAAAGTAAAGCGCCTAGCTGGGTTCCAACCCACGACCTACGACTCGGTAAGTCAAGGCCGTTACCGTTGGCCAACACCGCTCTCCAAATAAAAATTACAAAATATATTTAAGACAACCTTATAACTAGGGTATCATAAAGACTGATTAAAAAAAAAAAAAACTAATTTGGTAGTTGCCATTAAAACGCTATAAGTATTAAATTCTCTTTGGTTGCCATGACGAACTTTAACAAACAGCAGACAGATGTCACATAACATGTCAAGAATTTGTAATTATGTAATAGTATTTATAAAAACATAATCTGCATTAATAAGTAAATGTATTGGTTCTTATCCATATGTATAAGCAACATTATAAATGCAAACGGTTTCGTCATCCAAGACACGTTCAACGTCCTGTTGAAAGATGACGCTGATTATAAGGTGGACCTCATCATAACTGAGGAAGACTACGAGATGATCGAGCAAAAGGAGTTGAAGGAATTTAAAATAGAGAATGAGAAAGAGATGTTTGGAGAACTGAATGAGTATGATGACTTTGTGTATATTCTTTCTCCTTCTTCCCCCAGCCAGATCGACTGACGACGTAAAATAGGCCAGAATATGGGAGGGACTGTGTGCGAAAGGCGGAATCCGGGTGCTGTCCCAAAATTTGGAAGAGGCCTATGTCTAGCAGCGGACTGGAGTTTAGATTCTTCCCTCGTATCGGGACGAAATAATTGAGAAGAAATAAAGTAAAGAGATTAATTATTTGAAAAGTAAAGTGGAGTGGGACTATATGGTAACCATAGTCGCACTCCACTTTGCTGACTGGCTAATGATTTTACGAATATATGAGGGTTTTTGCTCGCAAGCGTCACGAATTTTGGAAAGTCCTGACAAAAAGCCGGACATTTTCAAAAAAGTTCGGGCTGTACTTTTTCTGGCAAGGCGGGCTGAACAGCCGGACATGTCCGGACGGATATTATGGTTACCCTAAGTGGGACTCGGTGTTCAGGGTATCGCCAGACGTGGAGGCTATTTTTAATTTAATCAACAAACGTACTTGACTTTTTTAAATACCTACTAGCTGATAGCGCTTGTGTTTGCATGTAGCAATAACGAAATTGGGTCAGCATTTATATGTATCGGTAGCACGAAGTTAATTGTCATTCCATTGATCTAATCATCGTGCTTGTAACGAGTAAGGGTTAAGGAGTCAATGCCTGTCTCTGGTAGATTTTTCTTCTGTGGTGCATTCGTCGACCTACTATAAAAAGAAAATCAGCTGTTTCATAGAAAAGTGCAACACCTACGCGGTCAAATTATATGGAACAGCAATTTTTTTTAATAAACGACGCGACGTCCGACCAAGTGGGTTTATAATCATGCACTGAATCCATCGTGGTAACAGGTTGTGCGTAAATGTCCCTGCTACGCTGTATGGTCTTAAGTGTCTCTCCAAAGTGCCAAGGATTTGAAAAGCACATATTTTGGGCCTAGTACTTATTGACATAAAAAAATCACATATCATTTTTAGGATGGCCAAAAATGCAAATTCTCTAGCCTTAACAATATTGCCGAAATATGCGAAACAGCCGATCGAAATTCTGCCTATGATAGTTGTGGACGGCCAATCTAACACTGTAATGACCACGTTTATTGGACCGGTGAGCACCTTCTGTTATTTATACTACTTACACGTAAATAGGGATTCAAAAAAATGACGATTCTTAAAGCGTTAATATGTAAAAAGTTTTTAATTAGTTTTACCTGTTTTACAAGTGAAACTAAATAAATGCACGCACACACACACACCAGGGTGTCTGTGTGTCTGTAGATAGCCAAATCTTGCAAATTAAAAGGCTTTGAAGGTTTGCGGCATACCTACCTGTCCGACATTTAATTTTTATTTTTATTAAAAGACAGCCATACATGAAGCCTATATAAATCGATAGCTAACATCAATGCAAACGGAAAATATAATAGGAACACACCTCCGTAAAGCGTCATGTTTCTGAGATATGAGATATTAACGTAATCAGAAATCGGAAACGTGACACTTTACGGGGTTTGATCTTATTAGGTTTTCTGTCAAAAAAAAATCAAAATCTTCAATCCCCTTTGACCCACTTCCCGGTTTCCCATTGAGCTGATTTTTTTAAATTTACATATTTTCAAAATTAAATTACTAACAAATCTTGTTTTTATACAATAAATATTATTCAGTCTTTGTATTCTGTGTGCTCAGGTGTTAGTTTGGTATCAATGACCGCATGTGGCAAGCGTGCGCAGAACTATGCGGGCTCTTTCCCTATACAAAGAGTGACCGAAAATGTTAGATATAGGAATGGTGCCTTTATGTCGAGTCTCTTTACGTCGAGTAGCACATGTCGTTCTAACATGTTGCTATAATCTACAAGTGGCCTGCATTTAATACATTAGAGTAGACAGTTTGACAGCACACTTGTATAAAATTTATTCATTACATAGTCTTATCTAAAGGTGAAGAGTTTGTTTGACCGCGCTAATCTCTAGAACTACCGGTTGGATTTGAAAAATTATTTTCGCAATTGATAGCCCAATTCTTGAGGAAGGCTTGGCTTTAACACCACACGCTAATAGTAATAGCGCGGGCAGGGGATGCGATGCGACGGGGTCGGTCGGGAGAACAAGAAATTTCACGTGAAATCGCGGCCCTAAGCTAGTTTAATTACAAATGTAGATAAAACAGAGTATTAAATGCTGATGTGTACGCAATAATTACCTAGTAAAGAGTAACAACGAATATGCACGATTTGCATGAACCAAACTGTAGGAAAAATACATATATATTTATACATAACATCACGCCTTATTTCCCTGAAGGTTTGGGCAGAGATGTACCTATTGTTACGAGCTTGGGGTTCGTGACAATAAAAACTGCCGATTTAATAACCAAAAAAATGACACTTTAATCAACACCACTAATAACAACTTAAACACACTAGTTATGAAACACAATTTCACTACTGATCACTCTTAGTCGCACTTGAATATCGCTTCGATGTACTCGCTTGTATCGCTTATTCAAAACTACTGTGCGTCTCGCGGCCCACACCGGCCTTATATGTATAGTGCCACAGAGCTACTATATAAACATCTAGAATGTTCGAGTACATACCGGTCCCGACTGACCCGATGTCGATAGTTCTCGGAATTTCTACGATCTTGACCTCTACTAGTTCTCCTACCCGATACTAGATGGCGCTAGTGGTAACTGATGTCACTATATACCAAGCATCAATTTGTGGCGCGCAACACTATAGTGCAAGCACATTTCACCAACAAGTAAGATAGTAAGTAGTAGTTTCCATGTAATAGACAACGAGCCTATTGCCATCAACCGGGCACAGGTCCAGACTCCGGGATGCCACCGAGAAATTCCAGACAGAAAAACCCAAGAACCCTTTGCCCGACCTGGGAGTCCAGGACCTCATGCTCAGCAGTAACGCTTGCGACCACTCTACCGAAGCAGTCTTTTTCTACATTTCTAAAAACATTTCTTTATCTGAATTCCAGCTGCGATCTAATACTGTCGGCACAAGCAATAATAGAGCTATAAAAGAAGAAAACGAAACGGTATACGATTACGACAACTTAGTGAACGAATATTATGATGAGGCGAACAACGAATCTCGGTCCGAGAACGCGTATCACATACGTAATTCAGGTAAATTGCACGCTCTCTTTGTAATGTGTTATGAAAACTGACACACTGGTGAAAGAAATTAAAATGCTGGTAAAACAATCGTGATTCATCATGTATTTGAACATGTGGTCCAAGTTAACACGACTCATTAAAGACGGTTTTCACCGACTTCAAAATGGAGGAGGTTCTCAATTCGATTGTATGTTTTTTTTTTAATCATGTGTTGTAATGAGATTTTAAGATTCCAAAGCCAAATAAAAAAAATACGGAACCCTGATACGTAGGTAATTTCGTCATGGCCGTTGTCCGCACAGCCATTTACTCGTTTTATAATCGTCTTATAAACAAAACACGCGCGGTGTCGTTTACGGTAACAGTGGCGCGAGTTCAATGGTTTTTTTACCCATCTCAAGAAATTTTCACTTCAAAAATTTTGATTTTTGAAGTGAAAACTTCTTTGTGCTTTGGCACACAAGCACGATTGTGGGGTATTCTTGGATCATTTGAGTCAATCGTTTTTGATACGGAATATCTTCGGTTACAACAACCACAGAAAACTTATTTATGCGGCTGATAAAATTAATACTATGATGCATGCGTAAATATTCATCCCGACTACGAAACTTTCACTGTGCGTGTTCCGAAACGCACTCGGCTGGTTTTATATCCATTTGAAATGTCTATTTTTTTTTCAGTGATTAGTATAAATGATTATGGTGCCATAAGTTCGTTAAAGAAGATATTTTCGCTGACAACTGGTATTGCTAATTGCTCCGAGGTGAACGGCATAGGGATGCTAGCGTTGAAGTGTTTGTTAGACGACTACAAAGGACAGCGTCAGTCGATGGGAGACCTGATAGCTCGGCTGTGGGGGATCTTCCAAATATGGTTCCTTGTTTACTTAGGTGTTGCCATACCTTTGTTTTGTACAAGAGGTAAATCTATCTATATCTATACCAATAATAAAGCTGAGGAGTTTGTTTGAAAGCGCTAATCTCTGAAACTACCATGAGTTGGATTTGAAAAATTCTTTTTGCATTTAATAACCCATTCCTTCAACTGTCAAGAAATCTCCTAGAGGTCGGTAAGAATAGAAAAATTAATTGTGTCTCATTATAGTGACCGTTGAGCTATTATTTTGAGGAACGCTATAGGCTACTTAACATCACGCTAAGACCCTTAGGAGCCGAGCAAAAGAAAGGGACCAGAAATTTCACGCGGACGAAGTCGCGGGCAAAAGCTAGTATTACCTACATATTTTTGAGTGATACTAGATAATGCAAAATCTGCACTGTATCTATACTGTCTACTGGGATTTCTCAGAGGCAAAGCACCGCGCGGTGCGTTTGTCACTGCCAAACAAATACCAACCTTGCTACACTTGAAATATAGTTGAAAGTATTATAAACTTTATATAAACTTTCATTAATCCTGAAGAATAGCGGGGCTTCTGGCTAAGTAATAACAGCACCACGGGTCGATCGATCAGGTTAAGCTACGCTTGCCGCGGTTGGTCGTTGAATGGGTGACCATCTTAACGTACCAGGACTGCTCCGTACCTCGAAAAGCACGTAAAGCCGTTGGTTACGGCTGTCATTCGTGGATCTTTGATTACGGTAGTCAGAACCCCGAAAGTCTGACAAGCAGTCTTACTAAAGGGGTAAGTAGTAGGGGTAGGAGTATCGTATTACTTAGAAACTGGGTTGTGGAGGTCAGATAGGCAGTCACTCTATGTAAAATACTGGTATTCAGCTAGATTCGGTAAGACTTAAAGCCAACCACAATTTAGTTGGGAAAAGGCTAGGCAGATTAATCCAAGAGCAAAGGCCTAGACCTTTGCCCAGCAGTGGGATCATAAGGGCTAATAAAAAATAAAAAAACCGATCAAGTGCGAGTGGGACTCGCGCACCGAGGGTTCCGTACTTTGTAGGTATGTAAATAGTTAATCACGGTTTTTTTAATGTACCAACAAATTTACGTTTTCCGGATTTTTTCCCTTTACTTGTGCTACATGATCTTGCATCTTGCCAAATTTCATGATTCTAGGTGAACGGGAAGTACCCTATAAATATTGATTCCCTTGAGAATGTCGAAATATACGTTTTTTGCGGCATAAACGGCCGTATCTTTTTTTTTAGGTACGTTAACTTAGGTGTTTGATTTTTTTTCACAGCTTCAAGGGACTGTAGAGCTGAGTATATGGTTTTAATTTCAACTCGATACCTCCACGCGTTCCCGAGATAAATGGTCTTGCCAGACA
Organism: Luperina nickerlii; assembly: GCA_963855955.1. Classification (NCBI taxonomy): domain Eukaryota; kingdom Metazoa; phylum Arthropoda; class Insecta; order Lepidoptera; family Noctuidae; genus Luperina; species Luperina nickerlii. The sequence goes on from OY979680.1 coordinate 9,492,115, forward strand.
GACGGACAGATAACAAAGTGATCTTATACTGCCGTGCTAAGCACAAAAGCGGTATCTCAAAAAAAATTGTAAAGTTGATTTTTGTGGTATAGGATAGCTTAAAGAAATATGCATCCAATGAGCTCAGCCAAATAACGGTATCTTAATAAAAAAGTCCCTAGAAAAGTGTTCCCTATCTCAGCTTTACCTCAAATCACTGAGAGAATAAAAAACAAAACTTCAATTTTCTCGAAATTAGCTTTTCTTGAGATACCGCTTTTGCGTTTAGCACGGCAGTATAAGGGTTCCGTTTTTTCCTTTTGGGGTACGGAACCCTAAAAACGAGAGCGCATTAAAGCGGGCAGAGTTGCGTGTTATTTTCTACTTTATTTTAATAATACAATGTTCATGAAAACCGCATTGCATTGCTGCGCCAGGTCTGCGCCAGAAAACTGTTGGCTAGATTTTTTAATCTGGTTTCAAAGTACATAATATTATGTCTAGACAATTTAAGTAGGCGGAACAGAAACAATCTGGGAACAAGGTAGGTATACCTACTCTGAGGGGAGATATACCTACTGTAATGTAAACAACCGATAAACACAGTGCGCACGTATGTCATTGGTCGTATAATTAAAAATGTAATTGATTACGTTAATGGGTTACAGTCATTGCGTAAACGGGAGATGTAACCACAATAGCTATCATTAGTCTTAAGGGAACGCAAAAGCATGGGGCAGTGTTAGATGGTAGATACAGCGCGCAGCGTGGAATGGGCATCGAAGCACATGGATTTAGTACATGGATCTAGACCCTCCCGAATTGACATTTTTCCATGGGGGTAGGCAGAAACTACAGAACGCCACCTGCTACGATGCTTACATACTCCTTTTGCCTCGTTCATGCATCTATCTGGTCACGCACGCCAGTTGCAAGTACTACGCACCTGACTTTTCTGAAGAACATCTCCAAAAAGGTCACTTTATCATGTCCTACTAGGGCGTCCCCTCCACGTTTCCACTCACATCTACCTTGATTAAGACCCATCTTAATAAAAACATAATAAGGAATACGATTATGGAATACTTATAGTAGGTACATACCTACAGTAGAACGTGGCAAGGTCAGAGTAGTACCTAAACAAACAACTGAAGCAAACATTGGTTTTAAAGTCAAAGATTTGCTTCGATTGCTCACTGGCGAAGAGGAAACAATACGGAAATTAATATTAAATAGGTATAGCGAACAATGAACGGATCGATAATATGTAGGTACGTTACACCGAGACCGACGATATTAGGTAGGTACACCGTACGAAATAAGAAGATATGATGTAGAATTAGATTTTATATGATAGGTACTTGTCATGTTGTTGCGTAGTCCATATGCATAATCACGCCGTAAAACAAGGGGCGGAACCACAGAACACATGGCTAGATCACAAGGCTACTTCATGGGCTGGTTTATTATTATGGAAAAAATTATTATCAATTTCACTCTTTTTTCAAGGTTGGTGCTGTTGCTGCCTTTGTTGTAAGTTTTTCAAACCTCGACAAACTATAGAAGAGGCTAAGATATATTTGATTGCATACCCGCCAGGTGTATTCAAAAACAAGAACGGAGAAATACGATACGAACCTAGTGAACGAGAGAAACAATGCTACGAGGAATTTGCACATTTCATTAAAACGTTGTAGTGTTAGGATTAGATTAAATAAAATATTCCAAACACATTTTGAATGGGTGTTTCATTCGAGCCAGAAAAGTGGGTCTCTAATTTGAATAAAATCACGCCTGTATTCCCAGAAGGGATTAGTATGGTGGAACAGTATAATCAGCCTCGTAATTTACCACCTTTGACAATGATTCCTAGTAAATAGAAACTTTATAAGGGCGGATTTCACCAATAAAACTGAACGCGATCAGCACATCTAAACCGCGTTCAAGAGTTATCAGTGTCATTATTGTTGTGGAATATTGACACTTTAAGCTCTTGAGCGCAGTTGCATTGGTGAAATTGGCACTAAAGCTGAAACTACTGTCACATTCTTTCAGTCTTGGAGTCGTTTTATGACATGTAAGTGACATTCAACATTAAGGTGGACCTAGATATCAGTGTTTTATAGATATTTAAAAGTCGTTTGTTGCATCTTTAACGCTAACTATCAACCGATTATAATGTTGATAGATTCTTATTTTCTGTCTCAGTAATTTCAAAACATTCTGAAGTTCTTGGCTGTAAGATCCTTAGGTAATGGAATGACACACTTACCTCTAAAATCTGATTAGCTTTGGAGAAGTCATTATGGTAGAGTGCGAGCGCGACGAGACTGGTCGGTTTCGCCAACATTATTGATATGAAGTCAATACCATTGTTTTTCTTTGACGGATATGCTGGAATAAAAAAATATTAAATATCATATTTGGACGAATTATCAGTTTGGACTGTAATAAGAAGCAAACAAAACTCACTTTCGTCTGACACAGTAGATGCAAACATAACTTGCTCCACCTCATGTTTAGCATGGTTTGCGTTCTTCCGTCTAGTTTTAGGTTTCTTCCTAAATACTTTTAAATCCATCTCCCGAGCTTCATCCTCGCTGCTCTCGTCGACTTCTACATAGTCTAAACAGAGCTTTAACGGCAATGGGCTGGTATCCGGGGACAGTGTAGACACCAACTGCAGCTTCCAAATAGAGTGGTTCACCACTTTCACCAACTTCTTTAGCCTCATCGAAATCTCCTGCCCGTTGTCCACTTCTCCATTTTCCTCCAATTTTTCCAAACATAATTTCAAAGTGTTCAGTACAAGCTGGGTGGTGTACGAGTTGCACATAAATCCAGCATTACTGTTGCCACCATTCTTAGAATGTGTTGTTTGCTTCTTGGCGTAAAAGTAGGAACAATCAGAATGAGCTCCACAAGGGTAGTCCTGGCTGTGCTCATGACAGGAAAAACAGTCATATCTTAGAAAAAGGCAGGAAAAAATATTTTCAATCACTTCTATGCAGCTCTGCAATGGTTGAATTGACAAAACAAGACGTTTTAGTTCATCCAAGGATGACACAGTTCCTTGAGAGCCTTCTACACCCTCAGATGAGTTCACTATTGTATCAATTATTTTTGTTATTGCACAGTAGCTGTTATAAGTCATTACATCCCAGTTGGAGCCACATTTTTCTTGAGCTTTGTTATTAATCTTATTTTTCAAAGTTTTCAACTCAGCTAGAAAGTCATTGTTTGTATTTAAAAGTCTCGAAACCTTATACCTATCTACTTTCGAAAGTCTACAAACTTGAGATATCACGGCTAGAGCACTCTGTGCCAACACTTGACTAAATATAGAAGTGGTCATTATTTTACAATTGTTTTCCAAACAAAATTTTATAATAGTCAATTCTCTTTTTACTTCTGTTATATAAAATTGTAGATGGTCATCAGCAGTAGTATATGTATCCAAAATGGAAAATATATTACTGAGCTGATGAACCAGAGATGTTAAATCAAATGTTTCAGCGCTGTTGGTGAGATCTATGAGCACCATAATGAGAATTTGTTTAGTGAAATTATTGATCTTGAATGTCACATTCTTCATATCATGCACCTGTTGTCTGTACACCTGGGCTGCTTTCAACAGCCAGTGTGTTCTGTCTTGGTAGCACAGTTCAAGCATATATTCTGGAGTCAGTTTGAACTCTTTCTGTGGCTCATTCTTTTGCATGAGATCTGAAGTTATATATAAAAGCTCTGGTTTTTCATGCGTTATGAGGCTTAGCAAGATTTGCTTTCTATACTGTCTGAAATGTTCTTCAGAAATATGCTGCACTATTTGATTGACAAACTGTGGCAAGTAAGTGTCATTCCATCTTACTAATGATATTAATGTGATAAGTCTATCTATAGAATTAGTCTCAGTCAGCTCATATTTCAAGATGTCCAAATAAAGAATTTGTATTATGTTAAGATTAGGGTCATCTTTGAGAGTATTTTGTTGTATGTATGATAAAATTGTAGCTGTTGTCACGGGATTATTTTTTAGATTTACTTTTATAAATTCTATTGTTTCATTGCTAAATTCTTTACATGGTTTTGATTCTTCTATGTCATAATACAGGTGTATGATTTCCTGAGAATAGAAAATTATGAATATCAACATTTATATTACCTATATTACTGAACATGGAACATTAAATATCGCACCTCTAATAAAATAGGGTTACAACTTGAAAAACCTGAATTTTTAGAACAGCGAAAATAAACTCACGGATTTCTTAATCAGTCTTTACTCTTACACTATTATTATTATGTGATCAAAATTAAACATGCTTACAAAAAAGTATTTTATAATGGCTTATGCTTTTTTTTTCAATTTTCCTGAAAAACCGCCTGAAAATTCCTATAAATTAAATTTTTCGAGTCGTAACCCTATTTTATCGAAGGTGCGATATGTTTAGATACTATTATTTATAATTCAAACTTACGTCATATACTTCTGGAGAAAGTTGGTCTAGAAGCTTTAATATATACATAAGTTCTTCTTCTTTCATCTTGATATCTTATTTTTTTTCTGAAACAAGCAATAGTATTGGCAACTTAGAAATTATGGTGAAAGCACCATTACAGAAAGGCCCATATCCCAGCAGTGGGGAATATTATAAATTGATTATGCTTCTGCACCCTAGTTTTGTTTGAATTCAAAACAATTCATAATTATCTATACCAGCTAAACAATAGTTATGAAGGGATTGATATTTGTTGTACTTTACTTAAAAAATTCAAGCGCCAAGTCCACCAAAATAGATACCCATTATACGTAAGCGTAACGCACAACATCCCCAACTATTGTCAACTATTTGTGAAAAAATTATGCATACTTTCTGTACTTACATACCTACTGTTTTTTTTAATATGTTATTGTTTTTGCATGCTGTGTATATCGCTTAATATTGTGCACATGGCTTGTATATTTGCTTGTGTTAATTATGTTGAAGTGTAACAATTGTAGATAGATCAATAAATAAATAAATACTGTACCTTTTTTTTTCAGGATGGGAAATCATCTAATGACCCCTCACGCTCTGGGCTGAGCGGAAGCGAGTGTCAGACTCTTACTGACAAAAATCCACCCATGTTCCTTCCTTAACCCTTTATGTTCCAGGCCAGCGGTAACCCTTTCGGACAATCCCGCTGACATAGTTAACTGACTATTGTTTTGTTTCCTTTTTCATTATAAACTGGGCATAACTAACTAGGTATTTCAGAACCAATAGCACCATATAGTTCAACAAACTTTTTATAAAAAAAAAAATTTACACCAGAAGGCAAACTCTTTAGGTACTTCAGATAAACAACCAATGCAGTACTTGCTTAGGTAAATAGTTGCTTATATAATGGCTGATAGACAGCATGAACTACCTTGTTAAATAAACAAATAATTATGTTGTGTTATCTGTGCCTCTGAACTAGGGGTCACAAGTCATTGACTTGATCAATTTAACTGTTACTATGAGTTACAACTTGTAATGCTCACAATAATACCTGATGTTGCCCTTAATTTTATGTGTGTTTTATTGTGTGTATCTTTTATTAGAGACCCTAAATAAATTAATTAACTTAAAATTACTTACTGTTAATATGATAAAATAAATAATGGGATCTAATAATGTGTTAAAGCACTAAATACTGTCTTCTATATTTAGAAGTTTCAAAATCAAAGTTTTGAAAGTGTTTACAATAAAATATCATATGCATAAGTTTGTTTAAAAAGTTTTATAGCTACTACAAAATATATACTAATGTTTTTTCTTATAAAAGCAATAGACAAAAGACAAAGGTACATAAGAAATGAAAGGTACAAAACAAATTATAAGTTTAGAAGATAAATTATTAAGAATTATTTTTATCACACTTATATATGTGACACCATATTCATCCTATCAAATGTTTAGCTATATTTTACAGCCCCAATTTAATCGAACGATAAAATAGAAATAGCTTTTAAGGTCTTAGCGTTATGTAAATAAACGATTAATAGGGGTAGATATCAATAACAATAAACTTACCTTTTGTAAACAATCACATACGGTTATCCTGGTAAAACCATTATAAAACAAATCTTTACCGAAGTAGTTACGAGAATATTGTTTGCAAATTAGAAAAACTCATAACATTCGAAGATAACTCAATCCAACTCAATCTCTGAAAATAACACAAAGTACAGTACAGATTAGATCACTATAGAAGTCAGTTGTTGACATTTAATTTTTTTTTAATTATCATAATTGCCTGGTTGCTGGGACTTTTTAGCCAAGCCCGCTCTGTCTACGGCCAAGCCTTTATTTGGTTGACATTTCTATTTTTTTTTTTATAAATACTTTTATGGCCTGGTTGCTAAGACCTTTTAGCCACGTCTTTGTTTCATTTTATTTATATCTTGAGTCTAACATGACATTAGAATATGGGTGTACACATTCTAATGTATTAGGAGTATTTGGCAGCAAATGTATCGAATCAAGTTTCCCGGTAAACTTCGCTGAGGTAGCCAAAACTACAAAAAAATTCTCAGCTCCATTTTACCGGGATCGCGTCTGTTTCAATGATTCCACATATTGTCCAGTTGCGCAGACACTTGAGATACAAAACTACACCAATTTTACATCACAATATCCACTAGGAATCAATTTGCGAATAATTAAAACAGCCAAATAGACTTCACCCGAAGAAAGCCCGCCAAAAATCTGACACTTTTTTTTTATAATAGTTTTATGGCCTGGTTGCTAAGACCTTTTAGTCACGTCTTTGTTTCATTTTATTTATATCTTGAGTCTAACATGACATTAGAATATGGGTGGACACATTCTAATGTATTAGGAGTATTTGGCAGCAAATGTATCGAATCAAGGTTCCCGGTAAACTTCGCTGAGTTAGCCAAAACTACAAAAAAATTCTCAGCTCCATTTTACCGGGATCGCGTCTGTTTCAATGATTACACATATTGTCCAGTTGCGCAGACACTTGAGATACAAAACTACACCAATTTTACATCACAATATCCACTAGGAATCAATTTGCGAATTATTAAAACAGCCAAATAGACTTCACTCGAAGAAATCCCGCCAAAAACTCCTGACATTTCTCATTTTTTTTTTATATAATAGTTTTATGGCCTGGTTGCTAAGACCTTTTAGCCACGTCTTTGTTTCATTTTATTTATGTCTTGAGTCTAACATGACATTAGAATATGGGTGTACACATTCTAATGTATTAGGAGTATTTGGCAGCAAATGTATCGAATCAAGTTTCCCGGTAAACTTCGCTGAGGTAGCCAAAACTACAAAAAAATTCTCAGCTCCATTTTACCGGGATCGCGTCTGTTTCAATGATTACACATATTGTCCAGTTGCGCAGACAGTTGAGATACAAAACTACACCAATTTTACATCACAATATCCACTAGGAATCAATTTGCGAATAGTTAAAACAGCAACTAGACTTCACTCGAAGAAATCCCGCCAAAAACTCCCTGACATTTCTTATTGTTTCCCGTATCCGTAGGGATGGGCAACAATCATTTAGTTTTGATCGAGTATTAGTTTTAATCTACAAATCGATTCAAGTTTTTCGGTTTGTCAGGATTTCAAAATTAAAGATTCTATCGAAATGATCAAATGAATTAATGCAAAAGGGAAACAGAAACTGCAATATCAATAAAAAAAAAAATACGGTGGCACTCCAGGACTGCCAACAAAAGTGATAACAAAACACAAACAGAACACTTTGCTTTGCCATCACTCACTGACATATCGGATATACATTAAAACCGAGTACGTACCATCCCGAGGGCAGCCGAACACATCCGAATATAGCACGGTGTCGGTTACGGTAACAGTGTCGCGAGATCAATGGGTTTTTCCCATCTCAAAAAATACCCAACGCGCCTAAAGTAGTTTCACTTCAAAAATCTCTACGCTACTCGCATCTAGATTCTGATTCGTCATTCTTGTCACACGAGTGACGAGCGTATTCTACATGCTCCGGGCAGTTCAAAGATTACAAAAATACGTTTTAGCTTTTAAACTTTAACTTAAAAGCACCGCAACATGATCGGTGTGTCATCAAATTACGTGATTGAGGTAGTGTTAAAATATATTTTAGTATGCTTTACATTTACTCAACACTTGACGTTGACAGGTGACAGATAACAAGTTTGACGTTTCCGGTTCCCTGCTCTATGGACTTCCTTCTTGTCTTGGTGTCCATCGGGTCCATCGTTGCTACTTGTGTTTTGTCCGACGTCTAATATTTTTTTATATTGTAATCTGATAGAATCGTTAATAAAAGACATTAAATGTATGTGTGATATTTTGACAAATATAACGCCAATACAACAACACTGCTTTTATTTTTGGATCTGCCTGATGCTTTACGCACAGCCACACCGCCTCATCTGCCCCACAGGTAGGAGGTAGCCTACTACACTACGTTTGACTCAAAACAAAATGTACGAAGTCACACACACATTCAAACACAGACGCACACCACAGAACAGCAGCACAAACAGAAATTAAACCAAGTTTTACTTTTATATTTAAATTTTACTATAAGAATTCTATTGTTTTTAGTTTTCACTTAATTAGTTATTTATTTAGTAAACTTAGTTTCGTTGTCTAGATAAGGCTAAGTAGCTCAACTGTAAGTACCAATTTCAACTTCTATGTTATTTTATTTTAAATATATATATATATAATATATATGTATGTACGGACGCCAGCACATCAACCTACCACAATCTGTCAGATTTCTTTAATAGATTTTCAACTTTATCGCTAAAGCATAAGGTTCAAAGTTGATAGAGAAAATCTGATAGATTGTGGTAGGTTGATGTGCTGGCGTCGACTCGTAATTCTCTACCCGTACCTACTGTTATTTTTCTTGTACCGTGAACTGTGACAATAAACTTTATTTGTGCACTAAACATCGTCCATTCGATTCAATTTATTACCTGCTCCACTACAAATTGTACCTATTCAATGGTGTATAAACGGAAATCATACCAACTACCAGTCGATTCTGTAAAATTTTCACCGTGAAAACTGGTGATGTGAGTTTGTTTTTGCTAGGAATTGACACTATTGACAGCTCACTCCACGCTCACTTTACTTAAGTTGTCACGGTGAGATTTTTACAGAATAGCAGCGCTGTTATTTTATCTTCTAAATCTCAATATTTATTTTATTATTTGATTTCAGCTTTCCCTTAATTAGTTAGTCTATTTGTTTGTACATTTAGTCTTGTAGTCCCGATGAGGCTAATTAGCTTAATTGTAGCCAATCGCAACTTTACTATAGGTACTTATTTTGTATGAAAATTATTATAATGTTGTACCTATGTAATGGTGGCCCAAGACACAGGCTATGCCTAGTTTGGGACCAACGATACCTCCATTGTAATTTTGAAGTAAGAAATAAAAGGTTATATTTTTTTTTGGAGCGTCAATTTAGCATTACACAATCAATTCGATGATACATTAATAATCTCTAACCAAGATCATGGATTGAACTGATGCCAGATTGATCGTCTAAGGTCCTTCTTAGATCTCTGACTTGTAAATATCTTACAAAAAATAGACTATTATGACATAATTTTTAGTTAATCTGATCAAGCGCCGGCGTTGGTCAGCACTAGTCACCCAAAGATCATTGAGTATTGTTGACCTAAAGGTCCAGTTACCAAGTCATAAAATTCCAAAACAAAAAAAACATTGAGTATTGACAGATCTGACACTGACAGTTCAACTGTTCAATTTTTCATGGATCACATCATCATAGAGACAGACAAGAGCCAATATATACTGGCCAAGAGCATTTTTTGGCGAATTTCGCCGATTATTTTGATTCTGTTTCAATTTATAAATATACGATTTCCGTTTTGTGTTTGCAGTGAATGAAGAATTATTGACGTAATATCATCTTTGTCTTTAGTTAGTGGTTTACAATACAGCTATTATGAAACTATTGTCAAAATGCAATTTTGTAAAACATGTCTCGGTTTTATACCGGCCCAATATCAAACACGACTATGCTGTCTCGATCCGAGAATATGTAACCGTCCTCTCTAATATAAGGCGAAGGATAAGACATCCTTTACCACTTTCATCTCTGTCATGTTTGTATTATTCTGACGACAAGAAACCGTTCCTAACCTTAGAGAAAAAGGCCCATGCATTAAAGGATGCATTTGTGCATAAAAAAGAACAACTAAAAGACACAGAACACCGAATTCGGCAAAGAAGTGAAGAGATTGTAAGGGATATAAGGCATCAAAAGGATTTAACGGGACAAAAACTGAGAGTGAAGAAAGAGTATATCATAAAAGATATACTTGAAACCAAAGCAAAAGTGAAAGAAAGGATTGAAGAAGTTGTAGAGGTATTTATTTACAGTTTCAAGATTAATGGATGTTTATCCTGTATCCCTGTCACACCTGTGATAAGCTCAAAAGTTTTGATTGATTGCTTATGACAAGATTCTTGAATCTGTTATTCACATCAGACATCAGTCTAATAGGCCTGTGATTATAGTTCTGTAAAATTTGAATAATCTCTCGATAAAATGGGCTATTAACTTTTTACTCATATCACACTAATAAAGGTGAAAGTTTGTGAGTGTGTGGGTTTATATGTTTGTTACTTCTTCACGCTCAAACGGCTGGACCTATTTTGATAAAATTTGGTATAGAGGTAGCTGACACCCTGGATAAACATATAGGCTACTTTTTATCCCAATATTCCAACGGGATTGAAACTTATGCAGGTAAAACTGCAGGGTGCAGCTAGTGATATTATAATAGGGAAGGCCAGGATTTTTTATGCCTGTATTGACAGATATGACATACTTACCCACATTTTTTTATTATACACTGCACTAATTTCATTTCAATTATACCTTCTTTGATTATATTATTTTTAGAGGACATTGCTCAAAACTGCTCCTGTTTTGAAATTGTGAATAAAAGTTTTAAATGTTAAAATATTTAATTTTTTAGTCTTAAACAACATCTATGTGTTTTCAGAAAGAGAAAGTCTTCACCATACCCAACATCTTATGTTTCACAAGGATAGGAATGTCTCCTTATTTGGGATACACTATATTTCAAGAGAACTATAATGTTGCACTTGGTTTATTGGTGTTTGCTGGTGTTACAGATCTGGTAATTTCCTTTATTATTGACCTTAATAATATACCTACACTCCTGGTAAAATTATGTATGGCACAGTGCCATATCAAGCTATACATTTCCAGTTTAAGCGGACTTCTCATCCTACAAAAAACCTATAGAATGCCCGGTCATCTAAAACTAGAAGTGGTGTATAAAAAAATAAACAAACCTGAACTTTTCCATTGTGGGGCTAAAATCTCTTTGAATGCCACTGCTGGTAATATGGACTGTTCCAAAAAGATGTTTATTTATCTTACTGTAAGAAATCTATCAATCTTCTTTTTTACCTACATACTGTGCAGCACAGTTCAGCCTGCAGTATTGTGAATATTTCAACTATTTTTCCTTATATTTCACAGCTGGATGGATGGATTGCTAGAAACTGGAAGGGTCAGTCAACAAAGATGGGCTCCTTCCTAGATCCAATGGCAGACAAAGTCCTTGTAGGCACTCTCTTCATATCTCTGACATATCAGAACTTGATTCCACTGTCACTGACACTGCTCATAGTCAGCCGAGATGTTGCGTTAGTTGTAGCTGCATTTGTTATCAGATACATGAGTTTACCACCCCCTGTGAGTATTTTACCTGTTTAATATGCATAGTCTAGATTATGTTTACCTTTCTTTTTTTCAAGGGAACAAGATTACAGGAAATGTGCTTCTAAAGATGGCCTTTAGCCATAACTTTATTACATATAATCAAATAAGGACTATAGAAGGTCTTCTTTTATGTTGATTAATATTGAAGAACTGTTTTAACTTAATATTTTGAATTCGTTTTTCATTTCTAGTGCATTATTCTTAGGGCTGATTTTTCAATAATCAGATATCTCTGAAGAGTAAATATTGCCGTTTGACAGCTTTTTTATATAAAATATGTCAAACTGGCATATTTATTTTTCAGATAACATAAGAGGAAATGCAGTCGGAGAGACTTTTGAAAAAGTCTAAATAAAAAGACTTAATTCGAGGTTTGGCTCTCGCCTATTTCCTCCTCCAATATTGGACCAATTTAAAAGATATTTCTTAAACTGAATAAGAAGCATATATATTGTGTCCCTATGTTTTAATTTTTTCATTAATGGTTGTTAAATTTGTACACGCGTATCCTATGTCATATGATAATATAGAAAATCAATTGTTTCATTATCTCGAGAGGTCACATCAACATTTTTTGAGAGTTCTAGTGCTTATAAAAATAATGTATCATCAAAAAGGAAAACATAGGGACATACAAGTAGTTAATATTTATTACTCTGTAAAAAATTATTTCTTTATGGTCATTAAACAGTTAGAAAACAAGCGAGGTTGTTTCTATGGAGAAAAGACCACCTGCATTTCCCCTTAATGAAGGTATTTCTAAAAGTCTTAAAGTGTGTTTTCTATCTTTTCTTGTTAATTTACAGAGAACACTAAGCCGGTACTTCGACGTGACTCACGCCACTGCTCAGCTGGCTCCCACATTCATCAGCAAAGTGAATACTGCTGTACAGCTCTTACTTGTGAGTTTCTATATCTCTTAGGGCTGATTTTTCCAATGCTAGATAATTTTATCAGAGGAGTCATTTTTAATTTTTGACAGTTCTTCCATCCAAAAATTGTCAGACGTCAATTTTATTCACAAATATAAATTATCTGTTGATTGAAAAATCAGCCCTTAAATCAACACAACTCTCTAAGACCACGTAAGTCTCAAGAATAACTGTTTCATGAAATCATCATTCTTTGGACTTACGTGGTCTTAGAGAGTTGTGTTGATGACTTTAATGATTATAATTCTGTAAACACATATTTCTTACGGCCGCGATTCATATATTAATCAACGTACAACTTAATGCTGACCAGCAAATTGCAAAAAACGTAAGAAAATTTGAATTTCGCGGGCTACATTAGCGCTTCCCCCTTAATAAAATTACATTATCAGAAGAATAGAAGTCTAGTTAGATAGTATGTTAGTATGAACGTGAACTATGGTAGTAGGTATAATATTGTGTTTCAATTTACAGGTGGGCACAACACTAGCATCTCCCGTGTTTGGCTATGTGGACCACCCAGCACTTCAAGCTCTGTGCGGAGTGACAGCCGCCACAACGATAGTCTCAGCTATCAGTTATTTAGTTAGTAAGGACACATATACATTTTTAAAGAACAAGTCCTGAAACATGTTAATTTTGGTGTAAACATTGTATTCATTTTTTCTACAATCATTTTTGTATCTGTATAGTCTTCCATAAAATGCTGGTTATGTAGCTAAGTGTTAACTAATTATACATATATGAAAACTGTAAATAAATTATTATTACAAAAAACCTTTTTTTATTATCTACCCATAGAAATTCAATACTTACACTTTGTTGGGAGGATATGGATATTTTGGGATATATGCAGCTAAGTATTTAAAATCATGTGGAAATAAATAGCAGCCAGTTACAAATGGAAACAATTTATTTTTTCATTCTATTCATATGAATAAATTGCAGTTAATTTTATGCGAAAATCAAAGATATAAAAAATATGTAGTAGTAAAATATTAACTAAATTACGCTTATTCTAAAACGAAACAAACTGTAATGTAGAATTCAGGCTAAATGGGATTCTTATGAGATGCATAGTTGTGAAAATGTTGATGACACATTATGATATTTATTTCACGACTTGACAGTTTTGTTTTCAGTGTCTTATTTTGTTAGGATTAAAGATCTACAAAAATAATGTTGTGGAATGTTGAATGTTTGGATAATGTATTGAGTTTTAGTAGGGTTAATTTATTTTACCTCATCCACTAAATAATACTTCAGGCCGAAAATTTATGATAAAATTTAATTACTATTCAGCAGCATTAGGCTAGCCTACGCTTTGAGATAGAAATTATTCTAGTTTGTAGGTGTCTAGTTATTTATGAATAATCATGGACTGAATGGATATGGATGGTGAAGATCTAATTTCAAAAAGGCACATACTAACATCTAAGTTTCAAATACTCATGTACTTACATGAAATAAATAAACCTAATTGTAAGTCCAATTGTTGCAATAATATTATATTTCAATGACTCATATTTTTGGTGTTTGCTTTTCATGGAACTAACTTATAATAACAAGCTGAAAAGCAATATGTTTAAGTTAAGTTTGTTTCTATTTTAATATTGTTGCAAAAATAAGCTTTGATTGATATGGGACACTTATAAAATTATTGCAGATTTAGTAACTTTATTGATCTACTTGCATGTACAAACTTTAAATAAACATAATAAAGTAACTGTAACCAATTTCAAAAGATCAAAGACTAGAGGAACATTAACTATTAGTCCTGCAAATTCTGATAGATTTAACAGCTAATACTAACCATAAACAATATTATAAAATTACTTGTTAAATTATACTTTAAGCACGCTTATAGCTTTAATTACCTACATTTTTACACATAAAGAAAATTTCAAAATCAAATATGGCAGCTAGGGTTTAGTCAGAAGAAACTAACAAAGTAGTAACCATAAAGTAATGATATCCTGACCTTAGTCCTCTGTGACAGTAGTCAGAGATACACCAGACTGTAACCATATCTTTGGATAAGTTTACATTATTTATGAAAATATGTTCTCAGACATTCATTATAAATGGTATAAAAGCATGGTCCAATACTTATAAGCTTTACATAGTGGGGTTCATTACTTTTATGACAATTATATGAGCACAACATGCACAAAACATATAGTCAGGCACCAAATAAAAACGAAATTGAAAAAGAAAAAAAAATCACTGTTCAAATGTCACAAGGTAGTAAAATCTTATGCTTATAAATAAAAATTGTACAAAATAAAACAGATAAAGTGATTGCACAGTACATTTAAATTAATATTACACTATATACTGTTATATAAAAAAATAATAATTAATTTCTGATATTGGTAACAGTACTAGCTTCATTAAGTAAGTTCACAATGTTTTGTGTAATAATGGTATTACACTAATATATTATTATAGTCAACCGCATATAAATACAAAATGCATGTTAGTTATGTAAATGAAAGTTGAATGAGTATAAGTATCATGATTAGAATACTATTAACCAACCTTATTGATCAACTCATCACAGATAGCTGTGAGTTCCTCATTATCCTTAATCTTCTGTGCCAGTGATTCCTGTAAGGAGGATGCATGCACCTCGCTCTTCTTAAGCATAGCATTTAATTTAAGAATCTCATGTTGATGTGTTTTCTTCACAGAATCAAGTTCTGCATTAGCCTTGTTGAGCTGCTGCATGGCATGCTGTCGCAAGGTTTCATACCTCGCTTCTAATTTCTGAATAGCATCATTATTATCTTCAACTGTTGTCTTTAACATTTCCTCATTGCTTTTGTATCCTTGAATGATAACTTTACACCTCTCATATTTGGTGTGGACATCATTGAATGCATGTTCCATAGATGCAAGATGAGCTGCAGCTTCATCACGTTCTCTGACAAGAGTGGCTCTCTCATCAGTCCATCTTTTCCCTTCTGCTTCACGTTCTCCAATAAGAGATGATATAGTGCGTTCATATTCCTCCATAACCACACTCATTTGTTTATTATTTCTTACTTTTTCAGCAACACGCTGAGAGAGAGCTTTTTCCTTGTCTGCATACTCCTCATTTTGGTCAGACAACTTTTTGATTTTTGTTTCACACTCTTCTAATCTTTCTCTTAACTCATGGTTGATGTCTCTAAGGTTCTGTGCTTCTTCCTCTTGAGCTGTGAGTAGCTCTTTCACAGCTCGCAACTGTTCCATAGTGTGGGGGTCCATGTCTGACGACCGAGTGATCACTGGTGGGGGAGGTGGGATATTGGCCCCCAGACTCAATAACCGGTCTATAGTGGCTATCGCTGGGGAGACAGTATTTGCTTTCACAGGGGTTACCTTTGCTGCTGATGCCTGCTGACTTCTGTTGACAGCAGGTGTCACAACTTGCGTAGGTTTTTCAGTGGGACCACTTATGTTTGGTTGCACAGATAATTGCTGCATTGAGTTCACTATATTCTGCTCTGTACCTGACATGGTACTACACACTGATTACACTATTCCCGAACTAGTTTCCTTTTATGTTATAATGTTCACATGGTCTCACCTGAAAGTACGTAAACATTATTATGACAGATTGCAATATCACTTAGCACCTTATAAGCCACCGTTCAAGACAAACTGGTTTGCGCAATATCATTATCTTAATTAGATTAATAAAACAAAATCTCGTTAATACGGTTATGTCTAATCCGCTAGACTTTAAAATATACACGGGAATGCTAAAATATGTGAAATGGTCAACATCCCACGCAAGGTGCAATGAATAGGAACAATAAAATTACAATTTGCGTTGGTTGCATACGATAACCTACCGCAATATCCTTGAGCCGTAGAGCAATAAAATAATAAAAATTACAGGAAAAGTTTATACACAATTTACGAGAATTGAGTAACGAAATAGAGTTTAATAATTAAATAAACATCACTTCACAGTGCAGGAAAATAACGACGAACGATGCGATGATCACAGCGATGACATCAGTCATTTACGCCACAGATGCGTTATCTCCTTTTTGTCTATGAAATGGACTGTTCTAAATAATGACAACAGGACAGCAAACTACTATTTTAGCGAGAACAAGCGAGACAACAAGAGTTGAGAAATGCTAGATATGGAAACGGAATGACGAAATGCATTTTCTTTTTTTACTATTTTGACATTTGATTAGGGATGGACAAAAATAATCTTTTAGGTTTAATCGTGATTTTATAAGTCTACGGTTTTTGTGAAATTATTATGACTTTCTTTACAATACGATAATACGATTTCCCATCTCAGATATGAGAACCAAAAAAAACCTTAGGGTGCGTTTTTGCTTTTTATTTTATCTAAATTCATTAGTTGCTGTACAAATTACATAAATCTACATGTGAAAGAGTACCTACAAGATTGGACATAGGCTTCGGTTAATTTGAATGCATTATTCAAGCTTTTCATGTATTCTCCACAAGGAATATAGGTACTACTCTTTCGAGAGATTCTCCAGAAACAATGATCATAGGTACAGGATATAGTCGCTTTTAGCAACATCCTTGTAATGGCTGCTGTTGTAAAATACTTTTACAATAAGTACTTAAATAAATAAAAATAACTCCAATTATTGTAACAGTATTTATTAACTAGCTAGTGTTAAAATAAGAATATTTAAACTCCAACAATGAATTTATCTGTTTTGTACATTTCGTAGGCAAATTCTTCATTATGAGTTGGATCAAACTCCAAACCTGAAATTATACAAACAAACCTGTTAGATTAAAAGATAGGTATTAGGTAAGTACCTAATTGGCGAATTCATTGAATTGGTTGAATACTAACCTATTTACTGCGGGAAACGCCCATTGATTTTTTTATTTTAGTTACTGTATCATTATGCGGCGCAACGTACGTCATCATCTGCTTAGCCTTTTGCCAAATATGATGGGGTCGGCTTCCGGTTAAACCGGATGCAGCTAAATACAAGTACTTTATATGGAGCGACTACTTATCTGATCTCGACAGCCCAGTAACTGGGTAATAAGATACCCCTTTGTAAGACTGGTTGTCAGAATTTCGTACACCATTATGCGTAAAATAGTGTCGCGTATCGCCAAACTACATAAAGGCTCCTACAAACAGACGCGACACGCGATATAATCGCGCGCGACACAAAGGCACCGCTCGATGCGCGACTTGCGGTGCCTTTGTGTCGCGTGTCGTGTCGCGCCTGTTTGAAGGAGCCTTAATAACGTTGCAGTAAATGGGTTAGCTATATCTATCGGCATTGTATCCCACTGCTGCAGTTAACTAATGATCTGATTATGGCGGCAATTAGCAACTAATATTACTCCTTCAAGTGATCTCGTAATCGTTGGGTAGACGACGTATTCTTACCTACATATTCGATTTCTAAATCGAACCGGCCGTTGATCTTATCTCCACACGATATACCGAAGTGCGTGACTTTGTCAAATCTCATCCTATTTTGTTTATCTTGAAGACGTCCTTTTGATCCTAGTACGAATTTGGAGAATGGTATCTGAAAACATTGAAATAGATATAAATTAGCCAGAGATTTTTTATACACATTTTATCAACTCACTGGCAAATTAAAAAAAAAAAGTGAAATGTAAAGTAATGATTTCTAATTCATTTCTTGCCCCAGTTTTCCAGAGAAAACAGCTTTGTATGTCATTTTACGGCGCTGTAGCGTAGGTTAGGCCTTGGCAGCGACTATGTAATTACTCATTAATATAATTATTCCATTACTAATGCATTCACGACACGTCGCGAGTTGTTACTTAATTATACACACCTTGGCGATTTGCCAGTAGGGTCCACCTCTTGTGTATAGCACATAGTGGTATATATCGTTCCACGTAATATCGTAGTAACCTTCACAGGATATGTTCAGGAGATAGGATCTGCCATCGCCCCTGACTTTGAGTACTAGAGTATTGTAGAGGTGCCAGTCGAAGGTTGTGGGGCGCTTGAATGATTTCTGCAAAATTACAATATGAGATGCTAAAACACAGTTATTAAAAGATTATTATGAACATCACGTAATACGCGTTGGTCGTGGTGTTGCGGACAGCAGAACGTTATATTGTGATACGCGTGATAAGTTGGTGAGTAGTTATGGTGCAATGCTATATGAATATCGACATGAATAGGTACCTACTTACGCTATGAAGTTTTTTTAGTGTCGTCTAACGAGGGTATTAATTTATTACTAAAACCGGAAATCGAGCACAAAACCTTAAGCTCAGCAGGCAAAATGTGTGTTGTCAAAATCAAAGATCTAATAACGCAGACATATTTCGTGAATGGCTTCGCATAATGTGCTGCAGTAGAGTAAGTTTACGACTGACGGAAGGGTATCCGCCTGCATTACTCCGTGCGTGGCATAATAATGCCGCAATGCAGGGCGCATGCAGCTGCGGCGTATAATTCGCTTCTTTAGAGTTATGTAGAGCAAAAAGTGAACTTGTTCTCTTTGTATTTGATAGGTTCGCGATTGGCCACTACACCGCCTGTTGTGAAGCGCTGATGTGGTACACAATAATGTACGCTTTTACTACAAACATAACATCACACCTGTATGCCCCGAAGAGGTAGGCAGCGGTGTATTGTACAGTACACCTGCGTTGAACCACCATTGGCGAACTGTGGGTATACTGGACGCTTTTAGGTTTTATTATTTATTTACTACTTACTACTTTTTTTTCCCGCTCTGGGTGGAGCGGAAGGGAGTGTCAGACTCTTACTGACTAAAACCCACCCGTGTTCCTTCCTTAGCCCTTCGTATTTACTACTACTTTCCGTACGCAAAATACGCGCATTGACGTGGAGTTGCGGACACCAGCCCGTATTACCTATTACTACTAACTTTTTTTACAAGCCGGGTGCGGGGAGTTCCCATTGGCTAACAAGAGGTTTTTTGCCGATAAGATGAATTTTCTAAAAATCCCCTCCCTCCCTCCCCCCTTAGGAAAATTTCAAGATTCTAGACCCAGCGGTTTAGGCTGTGCGATATCTGTCAGTGCATTTATGAATTTAAGATTTTTATAAGAATTTATTATACTCACTCTTATTCTCTTAGACCTCATGGCACAGTATCCTGCCTTTTTTATCCGTCCATCTTTCGGTACTCTGACGTCAAGGTAGCCGTGGAAGCGCGCTCGGCCTGCGCTGCTCATCTCTAGGCTGCATTTACTGAACCCTTCATTATGGTCACTGTCGGCAGTCGTCACGAATTTGTCCAGGGTACTGAGCTCGTTAAAACACCAGATTAGGTCTGTTTCACCTGGAAAAAATAGATGGAATAAATAAGGATTGTTGATTTTTAGAAGCAATAAAGTCGTTTTTTATGTTAGGGTAACAGGACAGTTTGAATTTAATTAGTTTTTTTTTCTAGCCTGCGCTGTCTCGCTCCTGAATAAAGCCCTCCTCTACTCCTTCCATTTACGCAAGCCAGCGTGTCCTACTCCCAGTTTGGATGGAACCGAGAAATTACTTCTAGGAATTAATTAAAACCAAAGATATAATATACAAATGTTTTATTAAATATCTAAGTACAAATGCACATATTGGACTGACAGAGAACACGTAAAGAAAGAAAACATTACGACTTATTCTTTACTACACAAGTATTTAATACAATGAAATGTATGGGCTTTTACCAACACCCTTAGAATTAGAGTAACAAATCTAGACTATCTCGAATATAATTTGGACGTATACTTATTATGTCTAATTTATTTTGCGATAAGACTTCTTTATGACACAGAAGCAGAGCAAGGTGTAGGTAATCAGGGGGGATTATAAGGACATAATAAATATTTAATAATTAGGAAAACTATAAAAGCGCGTTTCCTCTCTCATATCTATTTAAAATTTTGCTGTGCCCGACAAGGTCCATAATTGATTTGCAATTACCACCTGTATGTGTACAATATGGATGCAATAAATATTGAATTGAAGAGTGTATGTTAAAATCTGCGTGATATATGCTCACATGGGTTATTCTGTTTATCTACCCTATGGTGGAGACGCGGAAACGTAATTCCGAGAATCTATCCAAGGCCTAGTTGGATAAACGGAACTTATAGGCTTAGGGTGGATTCTCGGACATGCGTTTCCACCTTAGGGTGGAATTATTGGGGGTGGATAAACGGAATAACTAGCTCAGTCAGAAACAACATTGCTTGGCCGCAACTGTCCCTTCCTGTAACATTTTACACAATGCTGTTTATACATCAACTCATAAGTTCAATGTCAATGAATAAAAATAAATCTTTAACAAGTGTCTATACCAGTGGCGAAGATTCCACACAACTCGATTAGGCTTCCCTTTGAAAAATGGCACAGTCAGTATCATATAGGCAAATAATATAATCATATTAAAGATATCTACTCTGGCTTACCTCACACAAAAATTTACCCTTCGCTACTGGTCTCATACATGTAAATAATAAGAAAGTCTTATTGGTTAGTAAATAAGTTACAGTTTTTGAAAGGCATATAACATTTTGTAATGAGAGCTGGAAAGTTATTTCTATCAATTATATTCAACATGTTTTTATATTTTACTCCATTCCTCTTTTTGTGGTTTTCCAATGCCTTTTACATTAGGTACGTGAAGTAACTAATAAGTCTTACCTGCACATAATACATATGACATTGTTTTGCTACTAATAGCTGCTATTAAAATAAAATTTTATCACATTGGGAGTATTTTATATATTAAATTATGTGTGTAACAATTTTAGTGAATGATAATACAAGGAACACCAATATTATATTATAGTGTCAAAATTTGGATAGATACCAATTTAGATTATTTGAAGGTTAAAGTCTAAAACACATTATATTGATCTAGGTAGTATGTCTATACTACCTAGATCAATTGAAACAGTTAAACTACAAATTTCAAGTTAACTGACTGTCTAGTCAGTTAACTTGAAATTTGTAGTTTAACTGTCTTACTAAAATTGTGTAAAAAAATACAGTACAGGATTCAATATATTTTTCAAGTCTAAAGTCAGAAACTAATACTGTTGTCATAAAAATGTGTAATAATAGAAACATAATCACAAATTTTAAAAATAAAAATGTCATAAAAAGTTATTACTAAATACTAATAAATAATACTAAAACTAACAATTTATCATAAAAAGTTGAGATTCATCACAGTGAGAAGTCAGCTAAGAAAAGCAGCCCTTTAACATATAAAAGCATGGAAATGAGTGAAAGCACCAATTGAAGATAAGGATTACAGTTCCAGTAATAAATCAATGCACTTCACTAATGAGTTGATCATACAACCTCATTAGTTCCTCATTATCTCTGGTTTTTTGTACCAATGATTCTTGTAACGAAGCTATAGTAATTTCATGCTTTTTAACAGTAGCATTTAACTTAGTTACTTCAATATTATAGTTCTTCTTGAGATTCTCCAAGGTTTCATTCGCTTTAGAAAGTGCTTCTGAAGTGACTTGTTTTAGACTCCTATACAACTCTTCATACTTCTTGACAGCAGCTTCATACTCAGTCAATTTTGTTTCATAAACTTTCTCTCTAGCTTTTGTTTCCAATATTACACTCTTGCATTTTTCATACTTGGTGAGCAGATCATTAAAAGAACTCTCCATATTACTGAGATGGTTCAAAGCTTGATCTCTTTCAGAAGTGACTTTCTCCAAAGTCTCCTGGTTCACTATTCTGTCATGTTGCTGCTCCTCTATCAATGAAGATATAGTCTTCTCATACTCCTCCATGACAATGCTCATTTGTTTATTGCTCATAATCTTGTCATTGACTTGCTGTTGTAATTTATTTTCTTTTTGAAGCAAATTATCCCTTTGATCAGTCAATTTCTTAACTTTTGACTCCAAATCTTCTGTGACCCTATTGTATTTGTGTTCCATATCTTGTAGTGTACTCTTTAGCTCTCTGTTTTGTTGCCTAAGCTGCAATACCTCCTGTTCTTGCTTCTGAAGAATATTTCTTAGGGTGTGAAGGTGATCCACATCCTGTGAAGTAATATTGTGGTGGTAACGTGGACTTCTTGGTGCTGCAGTTGGTGGAGTACTGCCGGATATGCTGATGAGTCTCTCAATAGCTACCCCCCTGGAGGGTGTAAGGATAGCAGAGGCACTGCGGGTCAGGCCCGGTGTTGACCTAGTATTACACACACCTGATTTTGAATTCCCACTGTTTACTACAGGTGGTACTACCTGCATAGGTTTATCTTTGCTAATTAAAGCCATAGCTCCTGTAGACTGTGAGTGTTTCGGCGCAACTACATTTGTTTCCGTAAGAGCTGATACTGTGCTGCCTGTTTCATATCCCACATCACACTCGGAGGAGTCAACTCCTGAATCAGTATGAACAGAGCTTACATCTTCTAGCTTATGACGTGCGTACAATGGATCGAATTTCACAAATAAGCTTTCCTTGCCTCGATCTATGTGGCTATGATGACGGTTCGATTCGGCACATTTAACGAGGTAATCTAAACTCGTGGCATCAATAAACATATCGTCTGACATTGGTACCTCTCTCATAGTTACATCACAGATGCTATCAAAGTCTGATCCGGTGAGAAGATCACTGGTCTCGTTCCTATGTTCCGGCAATTCATTATAACGCTTTGGTGACATCGCGATTAGGTCATCCACTGATGAAGCTGACGTTATGAAACTGTCTTCAGATGCTGTTGTGCTTGCTCCAGCAGACAACATATCGTCATTAATTTTAACACTGTTAGCTTCTACTCCGCGACCCAGAAAGTTTTGGAATTTCTTGTAAATGGTTTTTATGCCTTTATCAGGAGATACAAAAGAAGAATCGCTCAAAATGATGTTTGAAAACATTCGCCCTTTCTGATCTAGGTGACCGATATAATATATAAATTAAACAACGTCCGCCAGTTACCGATCAGGCCTTGAGTAGGTACTAATAATAAAACTTGTGGATGGATCAACAAAAACAAAATAGAAGGAAGCAAATAAGTTATTCTTAGCTCAACGACTTCAACGGTTATTTAAGTTTTGAATGTACCTGCCACAGACTGTATTTTATTATGTCACACCATTCCTAACCATACGAAAAAATCGACTAAGACTTAAATCGACTAATGCTAGTTATGTTTATATTTAAATGATCAGTAGTTTCTATCATGCACGTAGACCATATTTTGCGTGTACGTTTCTGTGCGCTCAGTAGCATTAGCATCCCAGGCGAAAGCGCGCCGCCGCGAAATTATTTTTTTTCCTTTGGTTGCATTTGCTGGTGAGTATTAATAGCCCAGTCATTTTAGGCATTTTAAACCCCAATCTGCGGAAAAATTCCTAGTGAGCTGAATTTTTGTACAGACCTTTATTACGATGTTGTAATGAAGATGTGAAAAATCGACATTAATATCGTGTCGGCTAAAAGAGTTATAAAGGTCAAAAGGTCGCGAAAATCAGTTTTTTGCAAATATCTCGCGAACTATTGGTCGGAAGTCAATACATGTCATTATAAAAATTGTTTGTCGTGAAATTATCTACAAAAAATGCCTCTTGCAATTTTCTGTAAAATTAACCGTTTTTGAAGTAGAGCGCTGAGAAAGCGACTAGAATGCACTTACTCGTACATATAGTATTGTATACCGTATACCAAGGCGTAAACTCTATTATTTTTTATTTATGTTTTTAAGTGTTTTAAAAACTTGTATCTGATATTTGGGCGTTTTGTGAAAGTATACTTATATTATAGAGGTTTGGAACTTAGTAAAATCTATTATATATTATATACTCAAGAAATATTTTTCAACTGAGCTAAACACAGTCCGACAGACAGTAGCAGGAATAAAGGGACGGGTCTCGGAACAATAAAATACAGAACATCTGCCATCGGAGGTCGTTTGTATAATATATAGTAGATTTTACTAAGTTCCAAACCTCTATAATATAAGTATACTTTTCACAAAACGCCCAAATATCAGATAGAAGTTTTTAAGACACTTAAAAACATAAATAAAAAAAAATAGAGTTTACGCCTTGGTATACGGTATACAATACTGTATGTAAGTGCATTCTAGTCGCTTTCTCAGCGCTCTACTCCAAAAACGGTTAATTTTAAAGAAAATTGCAAGAGGCATTTTTTGTAGATAATTTCACGACAAACAATTTTTATAATGACATGTATTGACCTCCGACCAATAGGTCGCGAGATATTTGCAAAAAACTGATTTTCGCGACCTTTTGACCTTTATAACTCTTTTAGCCGGCACGATATTAATGTCGATTTTTCACATCTTCATTACAACGCCGTAATAAAGGTGTATACAAAAATTCAGCTCACTAGGAATTTTTCCGCAGATAAATCTAAAATAGGGATGCCGCGATACGCCTTTTTGGCGATACGATACCGATACCGATACTCTTATAAAAATATCGGCGATACCGATACCGATACCGATACGCTTACTGAATTCAAAAAGGAAGGTAGATTAACTAAAAAAAAAATCAATAGTTTTAGTAATCAAAATTAACATTTATAAGATTTTTATGGAATTATCAATTATCGAAATTTCAAAGTGATTCCATATACCTAGCACTTTTGTGTTTTGAAGTTGATATGACTACTATCTATTTTATTTGACTCAAACGACTAGTTATAAATGACATACAATTACGATATGTAATTCTTAATCTTATTTGCATGGAAAAATACTAAGCGCAAAAACATTCAACCTAATGAAATGGGATAGATGTGCGAGTGCGAGGCCAAAGCGGGCGGGCGAAACAAAACACTGAATAAAACGCGGGGTTTCCCCAAGCAAACTTAGTTCGTGCCTCGTTTGCAACGAACTAGACGGGACAACACGCGCGTTTACATTACATTTTTACAGCGCGAAATTTGAAAAGTATCGTTGAATCGGCCATAAAAATATCGCCGATACCGATATATCGGCAAACCTGAAGTATCGCCGATATATCGGTATCGGTATCGGATGCATCCCTAATCTAAAATGACTGGGCTATAAGTTGACATTGATTAAAATATGATTCGCGGCCGTAAAAAATATGTATTTACAGAATTATAATCATTAAAGTCATCAACACAGCTCTCTAAGATCAAGTAATCCCACAGAATGACTATTTCATGAAATCTTGACATTCTGGGATTAAACTAACTTAACAAGTTGTATTACTGATTCTAATGATTATGATTCTGTAAATACATATTTGTTACGGCCGCGAATCATATTTTAATCAACGTACAACTTAATACTGACGCAAATAGCAAAAAACGTAAGAAAATTGGAATTTCGCGGGCTACCTTATCGCTTCCCCCTTAAGTTGTACGTTGATTAAAATATGATTCGCGACCGTAACAAATATGTATTTACAAAAGTATAATAATTAAAGTCATCAACACAACTCTCTAAGACCAAGTAATCCAACTGAATTACTATTTCATGAAATCTGGATATTTTAGGATTCAAGCTGTATTACCGATTCTAATGATTTTATGTGTAACGCGTGTTTGAATAGCACAGGTCACCTCTGTCTGAACAACACATGTATCGTAAGAAAAAGACCTCAAGTTCACATAGAATGAAATTCCATCTAAAACAGCTTAGTCCGAGCATACTTGT
The DNA here is from genome assembly GCA_963855955.1 of Luperina nickerlii. Lineage (NCBI taxonomy): Eukaryota > Metazoa > Arthropoda > Insecta > Lepidoptera > Noctuidae > Luperina > Luperina nickerlii. The sequence continues at coordinate 9,518,503 of OY979680.1, forward strand.
CACCCGACGCCAATCGTGGGGTGTCGATTGGCGTCGGGTGATACAAGTGTGCTCTCCTGATGCTGCTTGAGAAGAAAACATAGAATATGAGTGGGAAATTATGATAGTAAATGAAAGAAGAATACTTACATATTATTATTTCAGAAAGGAAAGGGAGGTGAATATTGAGGTGACAAAGAGACTTGGAAGAAAACCAGCTGTGCTAACACATAATAAATTGGAATAAGATCAGGAGAACTATAAATAGTGATGTTTTTAAAATAATTTTTTAGAGAAATACGCACTTAGTAGTGTAAATGAGTAGATTACTGCGATTTTTTTACTAGTTTAACTGTGTCTTCGCATTGCACATGAGCATTATTTTTTTAAAGTAAGTACTTTGAATTATATATTTTTATACTAGTAAAATAAATAATAACACCAAATGTCATCTAAATATTGTGGGACAGTGGGCATGGTATTCCTAAAAAGTATCATATTGTTGATTATTTTACAAAGGAGTTTCTAAGATTCAGGGATAAGGCATTTTAAACATGATGGTGTGGTGAAGTTTTGGGACAACCAGATCTGAGAAAAGTCGTGCCAGCGACACAGAAATGAAGAACATGGTGGAAACAATGTTGCTATGTTACAGTTCAATACCAAACAAACACAAACAATAAAAATATAAATTAATTAATATGACGGCGCATCCGTTAACGTCAGACGTCAGGTTGACTTTTAGCTGTCAAAGTCAACCTAGCGAAGCGTCATTGTCGATGGTAGTGCGGGCGGCGATCTGAAACTCACTTTTGAACAAGACTGCGCCCGCGCACCACGCTTGTGACGAATCGCTCAGAATCTTCGTCATCACGCTATTTCAAGATTTAATTAAGTTGATTTCGTATAGTAGTAATCGCTAATTACCTAATTACATCGTGATTCCTGTGAATGCTGATTAAAACACGTCGATTGTGATTTGAAGTCATTTATTTCTATTTCCGCGCCCACCTACCTACATAATTAGAAGAAGATGAGTTCTGGTGAAGGGTCCCCAGGCCGTCCTGACCCTTCATCAGAAGTGGGATTCGTGTTGGTTCATGCGCAAAATCAGAACGCTAAAAGTGAAAGTGACCGTTGACATTTTAAAAACAAAGTGCAAACTGCGAACGCTTATTAAATAATCGTGTGGACCTGTTAGAGTTGAACCCAGACAAGCCAGATACGGATGCGCGATCATAGTGAATGTTGTTTTGGGCATAGGCTGTATGCAGGAATACCTTTGCCCAGTGACGTGCCAGTTGCGCCCTACCGCCGTGTTAGAAAAAAAAAGTGTTCCTGTAATTAGAAAACGCGATAGGACGCGTGTGCAAACGTAACCGCACACAATACGACAGCTGATTTGTGTTTTGCTGAAAATTCACTGCAAGGAGGTCAACTTGTGGCCGTTATTAAGGCGCACAAAGGAAGCAGTATCAACGTGGCTGTCGTAAATAATACGATGGACGTAGCGTGGAGCTACCAGTGACGTGGAGTGACTTCAAGAATCGAGCCAAGCAGCCCGCAGCCGTCGGTGAAGCCCTTCGTGTGCTGCAAGTGAGGGAATCCAGGACATGTTGCGGCCCGGTGCACGAGAAGTGGCAGCCAAGCAGATGATGGAGGTGGAGCACGCGCTGCAGGCAGCAACGGCGAGTGGATGTTTGCGTCGTACAACTACGCTCAGGCACGTTGGAACATAAAGGTCAGCTGTATTGTTTTGTTACGATTCTGGTGCTGAATGCTCGTTAGTAAAAGAGAGTTGTGCAGCCAAATCAAGTGCCAAACGAGTTAATAATGTTGTTGCGATGACTGGTATTGGTTAAACGCGTGTATTCAGCACAAAACTTGAAATTTTATTACATTTCTACACGACATGTACTTGCAAAGTAAAATTTGGGTAGGCTATTTTGTGTTATTAGAAAACGAAGAGTGAAATCAGAATTATCAGACTAAACTAGATCGGAAGTTCAGAGGTCCATTTAAGGTGGTGGACTTGTTTTGACAAGTGATCGTTATGTTTTGAAGTCCCTTTCTTCCGCCGGACGTACAAGTACGCACACTACCGACTGCGTAAAATAACGACGTTGACATGCACGTAGGTGACAATGACGAGACTAGCCATGACGAAAATGATAACGCTGACAAGACTAGTTGAATACTAAGTAGTCAACTTAAGATTTAGAGTACCTAGCATAGTAAGAGTTTTCTTATAATCTGTAACGTTATAGGAAAAAAATAAAGTAACATGTTGAACAAACCTACTTTAAGAATTATTTTGATAAAGGCTCGAAATGATTATCTTGATGGTGTTGTTTGTAACCGGATGGAGGTTACATGTGGAGGTGACCGGATAGAGGTCGCCTGATTGTGTTAGTGACCGGATAGAGGTTACGTGTTGAAGACCCGATGGAGGTCGATTGGTTTGATGCTTATAGCCGGATGGAGGTTATAAGTGTGATGATGAAGGCCGGATGGAAGTCAGAGTATGAGCATTGCAATATTTTAATGAGTTTCCTATTATTTGGATGAGTATGGGTGTTGTTCGACATGTCGGCTTTGAGAGAAAGAGTTTGTTGTGATTTTCATCAGAACCTGTAATGATTTTGGTCAGAATTGACCGAGTGGAACATGCACTGCTGTTGATTTTTTCGGTTACAGGTTAACATACAAGGATGTGTGCAAGCAGAATGACAGTGGTGGACAGCGCTGTACTCTTTGGATCTCCTGTACGAATAATCGCTGATCAAGGACGGTGCTTTTCGAGCGAGGAGTTTCGCGACTTCTGCCGGGGAGACGGTGGATTGCAACCACTACAGCCATTAAGCCAGCTACAGATCTATTGTCTACTGAATTTGGTGAGTCGTTTTCATTTTGTTTTGACTCTGGTATCGAGTGCTTCCCTGGTAAACAACAGCAAAAAAAAACCGTTACATTGTTAGGCATAGCCCAATCTAGTTAACGATGCAATTTTTGAATACGCTCACGATATGTTATGAATGATGCCAGTAGGTCATGTACCAGTCGAAGTAGATTGTGATCACAGTGGTAATGAGCTATGAGCAAGCTTAAGTAGTGGGAACCACGCGAGTAGGGGTTCTCTATCGGCCGTAGTAAAAAGTGTGTAGTCACAGGGGTGATACACATGGATCCATGCGCTGGATGTGTGAGAGCAATGCGATTGCTGGTCGGCCGGAGTGCCGTGGCGTTAGAGTAGTTTACTCGTGTGTGGGTTTCCAGGCTCTAAGGTATCTAAGGCTCTTAGTGAAAAAGATTGTTGTAATGTGGATAACGATGGTACATGGCTCTGGTTGATATTTTTTTTGCTATGATTAATTAAAGTTTGATTACATGGCTCTGGTTGAATCAAGTACGCTAATGAGGCTAAGGCATATGCCATGGCACAGGCCAAGGGATCAGAGTATTAATGACGAATTTGAGGAAAGCTAAGTAAAAGTCTTGTTGATGAAACAAAGTAGAAATTAAGTCGAGTGATAGTGATGAATCTTAGTTCGGCTGGCCGGGGACATGGTGGACTACTTGAAATCGCGTCTAGTCTTTTAAATTAAGTTGAGGCCGAGACGGCGTCTGATGATGTAGAAAATACTTTGTGGTCAAATAATGATAACGAGTCATTAGACCGTCTCGACACCTTGACCGCATGCTCGGACACTGCTTCGGCTGACTCATACACTGTCACTGCAAGCTCAGACACCCTGAGCGTACACTCATACCCTGAAACATGGTCCTTCATGAAGTTGAAGTGCACACGGAACAGGACAATTCATTATCATAGGCAGGTATAGTACAAACTATCGTTACTGTACTGAAACATTCCTATAATTATGATGAATTGTACAAATGGTTGATCCTAGGCGAAGAAGTGTCGTACATACTATTCCAGGGTGAGTAGTTAGAGGGCACACTTCACTCGTCACAGAAGGTAGACGAAATGTGTCGTCCGAGTCATTGTCTGGTTGACTTGTCACAGTGGTTTATTTAGCGTCATCTGACGAAATTTGTCGTCCGAGTCAGGTCCCTCGAGAGGGCTGACTTGTCCTGGATGATCGGTTGCTATTTGTGAGACGATATATGTCGTCCAAGTTAGAGTCCTTTAAGTTGACTGACTTGTCCTGGATGATCACTTGCTATTTGTGAGACGAAATATGTCGTCCAAGTCAGAGTCCTTTAAGTTGACTGACTTGTCCTGGATGATCGCTTGCTATTTGTGAGACGATATATGTCGTCCAAGTCAGAGTCCTTTAAGTTGACTGACTTGTCCTGGATGATTGCTTGCTATTTGTTAGACGAAATATGTCGTCCAAGTCAGAGTCCTTTAAGTTGACTGACTTGTCCTGGATGATCGCTTGCTATTTGTGAGACGAAATATGTCGTCCGAGTCAGAGTCCTTTAAGTTGACTGACTTGTCCTGGATGATCACTTGCTATTTGTGAGACGAAATATGTCGTCCAAGTCAGAGTCCTTTAAGTTGACTGACTTGTCCTGGATGATCGCTTGCTATTTGTGAGACGATATATGTCGTCCAAGTCAGAGTCCTTTAAGTTGACTGACTTGTCCTGGATGATTGCTTGCTATTTGTTAGACGAAATATGTCGTCCAAGTCAGAGTCCTTTAAGTTGACTGACTTGTCCTGGATGATCGCTTGCTATTTGTGAGACGAAATATTTCGTCCGAGTCAGAGCCCTTTAAGTTGACCGACTTTTTCTGGATGTTTTGCAGATTATGGTAAGACGAATATTGTCGTCCGGGTCACATCACCAAAGGATTGACTTGTCTAATAGTAGTAGTATAGTAGTGTCTAGTAGTAATTGTGAACAGTTAACCTACATGCTGTTTAGTGACGAGGCTGTGTCATCCGGCTTAATTGTTGCAAGACACTCGCCTTAAGTCTTAAGTATCATAGCGCATTGTGATAATTGTAATTAGTCATCCGTCAGGATGCCGAACGGACTATGTACGATTGCAACTCATTGTTTCAGAAAATCGCCCGAGGACGGTCGAATGTCAGTCCGGCCGTGACGGCGCATCCGTTAACGTCAGACGTCAGGTTGACTTTTAGCTGTCAAAGTCAACCTAGCGAAGCGTCATTGTCGATGGTAGTGCGGGCGGCGATCTGAAACTCACTTTTGAACAAGACTGCGCCCGCGCACCACGCTTGTGACGAATCGCTCAGAATCTTCGTCATCACGCTATTTCAAGATTTAATTAAGTTGATTTCGTATAGTAGTAATCGCTAATTACCTAATTACATCGTGATTCCTGTGAATGCTGATTAAAACACGTTGATTGTGATTTGAAGTCATTTATTTCTATTTCCGCGCCCACCTACCTACATAATTAGAAGAAGATGAGTTCTGGTGAAGGGTCCCCAGGCCGTCCTGACCCTTCAAATAATTAAAAAATTAGATAATTTGCATGTTTTTCCTTACATAATTATATCACATGAATATTCCTTGAACAGACTTTCACCTTCTGTTATTAATTTTATGAGTGTTTTTATGTATGTGGACTTGGTCATTATAACTAATTATCGAACATATCATCTATCATTTTTATCATAAATGTACCACCTTCAGTACCTTTTTTGAGAGATTGAGATATGAGGATTAGTAGTAATCAATATGGGTGTGACACTGCGATGGTGTTTATAAATAGCAGTTGTTTTTCATTTACTTAATTCTTATTTATTTTTAAATATTACAATCTATTATTGACAGAAATCTACCGGGGGCAATTGGTTAACAATAAACAGTTTCACTATAAACTGCTTAAAGTTAAGAAATTATTAAAATGTCTGCTTATTTTCACTTAATTATGTATTTAGAGAAATATGTTTTGTTTAATTAATGCGAACATTAAACACAATTAACAACTTACCTGGTCTAGCAATAAGCAGAGGATCTGTTTCAATTAAATCTTTTACTTCCTGTCCAAACAGTTTCAACTCATGCTTCAGCTCCTTGAAACCCTTTTTCAAGTGTTCTAAGTTCGAAACCTTCTGTTCTGTATCATACCCGCCTTTTCTATGACTTTCATGAAACAGCCAGCGTTGTGACCCAATTAGAATAGGTTTAGAATAGTTAAAATTATTTGTTTTGGTTAGAATTCTGCTTATGGCAGGGTACTGGCTATTATTTCTTATTAGATTTATGAAAGTGTTGATTTTGCACAATGCCATACTGTAAAATTTTACGTACACTGTCACTTCCAGTATATTATCACATAACTAAGTTACGAAATGTACATGGTACATTTATTTACGTCGGTTCTACTGTATAACCTTATTTTTCATCAAAATAATATTTTTAGGTTCATCAGCTGTTTGACAGTTATGGCATATTTAGTGAGGTGACAACGAAAAGAAGCCAATCGACTAAAACAAGTACATGTATTACAATTAGACCGATTGATTTATTAGCTTTACTCATTTAGTTTGTTGTGATTAATCATCCATTATAGAGGGTGTAACAGAAACCCTATAGCTATCCTTAAGCACTAAAGATAACAGCTGGTATAGAATCACTACACATAGTTTCAACTCAAAATAAAATACTCTAAGAATTGATACCAAATTTTCGGTTTCCTTGGTTTCTTAAAATAATTCAAATCATAACAAACATGTCACCGCACTATTTAGGTCAATTACTTTCCACGTTACTTGCCAATTAAATGTTGTACAGTGCGTGCCACGTAAGAAGAGACTTGACCCCGCCTCCCCGCCTCTTTCCGCCGCCCCTATGACGTCCGGTCCCGTCCCGCACTCAGACCTCATACCGCTAAAGATACCTAAAATCGTGTTCTGCGCATGTCAGACCACGTGGAGTGTCAAGTCTCTTCTTACGTGGCACGCACTCCGCACCGCCAAAAGCGATTGTGCGCGCGCGCAATACATCATACCTACTTTACCGTGATGTAAAAAAAAAATTAATGTGTAATTTATTATTGATTTTCAGTTTACTCGTTAATATCAAGCCAGAAATTGCACATAAAAACCGAGATAACAAAACTTACGTAAAAAATCGAAACAAAGTTTAGGTAGGTTAACTAGTTTCATCCCTTATTATTACTTATTACCGTGTAAACAGTAAAATCTTAGAGTTTTGCTTAATTTAGTAAATTGACTTTCATTTTTAAAGATGGGGTTCGATGTGGTGGCCTTGGTATTGTATGCACAAGGCCGCTCGCTTTTTCATGAACTTTGCGTAGCATGTCTGGTGTTATTGTCCTGAAAGCGCCCTCGATCCGCACTTTCATTTGGTCCACTGTATCACACTGCACTGCGTACATTACATTTTTAATGTACCCCCACAAAAAAAGTCTAACGGGGTTAGGTCTGGGGATCGCGGAGGCAAAGAGTACTGTAAGATACCGGGTACGCGGAGGCCAAGCCACGCTTCTACTATCACGCCCAACCCACTGAGGAAAGCGCGCATCTAAATAATGGCGAACATCTCGAGCAAAATGTGTCGGTGCACCGTCATGTTGGAAAATGAAATGATTCCTCATCACGAGATTGACATAACACTGGTAGCACTGTGAGGACATCTTCTAATTCATTCCTCAGGAAGCTTAAGGGGAAAGCGAAATGTAATATCTATTCTGTCTTGTTGTTTGACCTAAAAGTTCAGTTACCAGGTCATAAGATTCCAAAAAAAAAATCTGCTTGTTGTCAATGTCAAATCAGCGAGCGCCCGGCTGACTGAGCTGCTGTAGTTGGCGACAGCGACAGGCGAGATTACTTTCACTTAGTAAATTCTTTAGAAATTTCAGGGACGTCGTTCTCGTAACGTTGTTCGCCTGTCGTGGCATGGTATTTATTTAATTTCTGACGACATAGAAGTGCGCGTTCCATTAACAAAGAGCCACGTACACAAATATACTTGTTTTACGTAAACAGCGAGGCTTTTCTTGCCTTAAGCATGTGTAGATATTAATTTTTGTAAATATTAGAGTACTAAAATATAGTGAAAATGGGTATGGAGAAATATAACAATGTGGTAAGTTACTGTCAGTAAATTCTTAAATATAAAAAAAAAGTTAAATGTAAGAATCCAATTTATATGTAAAGTCCTGGTTAGGATGCTTAAATGTTACAGTATAAAGAAGTAGACGACCCACTGACCAAGTTAAGAACAAAAATGATACCGCTTTTACAGAAAAAATAATACATTGATTAATTACTAGCGGTGGTAGTGTAGTGGTATCTGTGGCTGGCTGGACATCAATACTTTATAACTTGACCTGTTGAATATATTATATTATTTCTCTTTCAACTTTTTCAGAAAGTATGTAAATCTATTCAATCATGTTATTTCGTTTGAGATAAGAAGGGGGTAACCCTTTAATAACAATATGCAGGAATAAATCCTAATAATAAAACACTTTAATTACTCTATTAAGATTAGAAAAAATGTGTACCTAGATAAGATAAAAAAAAAACAATGAACATAAGTTCTTCTCTCTCTACTTATAGAAAAAATATTACCTACATTAAATATCTATTAAGGGCTGATTTTTCAATCATCTGATAACTTTATTCGAGGAATAATTTTGAAACTGTGACAGTTATTTCATACAAAAACTGTCGAATGTCAGTTTTATTCCTCGATTAAAAGTAATCTGACGATAGAAAAATCAGCTCTAATGTGGGTAAGTAATATTTTATCTATCAGATGTGTAACAATATCTGTTATCATAGATCACTTAACTGATTATTTTAATATATTCAATAGATAAGCAATCAATCACAATAGAATACCTGTTATTATGACGGAATGGAGAAATGTTTCCTGAAAAACCTGTAAAATATTTTATACAGGACTAGCAGCGCCCCGCGGTTTTACCCGCATAAGTGTCGATCCCGTGGAAATATCGGGATAAAAACTATCCTGTGTCCTTCCTCAGGATGCAATCTATCTCTGCCAAATTTTATCGAAATCCGTTCAGTGGTTTAGGCGTGAAAAGGTAACATACAGATAGACAGAGTTACCTTAGAATTTATAATATTAGTATGGAATTATGGATTAGCTATGTAGGTATTGCTGTACCACGTACGTATGTACCTATGTGGTCAAAATGAATGGATCAACAATAAAAAAAAAATCCAATGGAAATGTTCAACAATTTAAACAATAAAAAAAAAATGTTGCTCCATACATTTTACCTCACCACACATTTGGCCACTTCCTTTTCCCAGCTTAAGGAAAGCACTAGGAAGTGGTGAAGGGCGGGCGTTTTGGGGTATTGTCTTATGTAATTTTGACGTTCAAAAATAAATGTCTTGATTTTGAAATCGACATCTCTAACAATAATGCGTAGAATGCAAAACGAGCCTTCCACTGTTGGACTAGCTGTGAAAGGCTCGTAAATTCGTGTTCCTGACCGCATAGCCCAAATTCATCCATCATCAAAATCTTACTTAATATTCTAGGATGGAAAGCCGTCCGAGTACCTCTTCCCCCCGGAGATACTGAAGCGGCTGAACTTCGACAAAAGCCCGGCCACATTCAAGCCTAAGATCAGCGCGTCCAGTCCCGGCGAGGACTGGATGGTCGTAAGGCCGCTGCAGCGCTCAGATTACGATAAAGGCTTCCTGCAGTTGCTTGGACAGCTGACCAGCGTCGGCAATGTTTCGCGGAAGCAGTTTGATGGTAAGTGACGATAATTAGGTGAGAGTTATCACTGCAGGTAAGATACGCACTTAGAGGTGGAGTTGATAGCGCCAGTCCGTTATTTATATCATAACATACTGCAGAGAAGTGGTGGCCCAGTGGTTTCGGCCCCGACTTACGAACTCGCTTGGTGAGTTCGAACCAAGACAGGCACTTTACTTTGTGTATTTAATTTCATCACCATTGTTCTCAAAACGGTGAAGGAAAACATCGTGAGGAAACCGGCATGTCATAGAGCCAAAAATTCGAAGACATGACATCCAACAACCCGCATTGGTCCCGCGTAGTGCATGGCCCACTCTTTCTCACAGAGAGGAGGCCCGTGTCCCAGCAGTGAGAACAGTATAGGCTGATTATGATGTACAGACGCCAGCACATCAAGCTACTACAATCTGTCAAATTTCTTTAATAGATTTTCAACTTTATCGCTAAAGCATAAGGTTCAATGTTGATTGGGAAAATTTGACAGTTTCGGGTAGCTTGATGTGCTGGCGTCTGTACCATACCAAGAGTTGTCATGGGAACTGCGACCTCTTAAATCCTAATAAAACCCATCACAAAAATTGAAAGCGCGCTAGAGGTCATTCGATTTGATGAGCCATATGATACTATACTATCTCGAAAACCTAACAGCTATTTAGAGTGCTATTAACAATATATGACCTACTTTTAACTCTTCATAATCATGAAGCAATAATATTGAGCAGGATCCACTCTGCTCTGTCTACACTATTTCTAACTGAATTACGAGTATATCCGCCCCTGAAAATGCACACTAATTATGTTACAAGGCATTCATTAGAAATATTATTGCTCCAATTATCGTAATCTGCATCAAAATATTGTTGCAAGTTATTACCTACTGGGCACATGACCAATGTAACAAAAATGCAAAAACTACGCAATCTCTTTGAAAAGTTGTTACCTAAACTCGTTTCAATAGACCGTACGCAATACTTCTTAAATGCCACCGAGCGTATACTTATTACGATATAGTGTTAATTATATTTGCAATGTAGACACATGAAACATTCGCGAAGGTACTGCTATCTTAAATTGTCTCCATGATACATTAAAACACAGACCCTAGTGGATACCTCTGACCTTCAGGGTCCAGGCTCTCAGATATAAGTGATACAGTTAGCCTGTTTCCTAAAGAGATCGGAAAACTAGTAGGGCAACTAATAGACTTAACTAGTTGTTCTATAGTTACACATTTCGTAGGGGAATTAATATAACTTTAGATATAGCGCTGTTTCAATATAACCTCTATCAGGCTGTATCTAAATAAACGACATTGAAATTGAAAATACGCAAAGACACATGGATGAATTTATTATTGTTGTTCTGCAAAGCTATCTTATAAAAATCTTGATAGTTAGTTACGTTACGGAGCCAACACTATTGTGATGTCCTAGTAAACTGGTTACATTGGTATGCGAAACTTATTGGCATTTAAGTATGCGACCTTGGCGAAACCCGCGTAATGATAATGACCTTTCTATTTGTTACGAGTTCCTGATCTTTATTTACAATGTTGACAACTTAAGCGAGTAAACATGAGCATATTCAGCCTATAATGTTCTCACTGTTGCGACACAGGCCTCCCTCTGTGTGAGGGGAGGGCGTAATCCACCATGCGGGCCCATTGCGGGTTGGTGGATGTCATAAATATTGTCTTCGAATTTTTTGTCCTAAGCCATGTCAGTTTCCTCACGATGTTTTCTCTCCTGTTTTGAGATCACGAAACTATAACGACCTACAAACTCATAAGTCGCGGCCGTTTCTATTGGGCCACCACTGCTGTCGAATTAAGCGAATATAGCACCGCTATTTGAGCCAATGAGGCTTAATTTTTTCATAAGTGTATTTAAAGTTATTGAAAATGATACGGTCGTTAATGTCATTGTAGGAGTCGCGACCTAAGTGGTATAGACCTATGCTGCTAAATTAAACACTTCATTACATTTTAAAGGTTTATTGCTAAAACGGTTGCTATACTATGCTACGCTAAATGCTTATGAATGAATTGCTAATAAGTACGAATGCACCCGGTTTGCTCGATGTAATAATTACGATCGAACAGTCATACTTAGCTTTATTATGTAAAGTATTAGAACAGGTGCAATAAAAATACTTAAATAATAATGCTTACACATATATATAAATGGAAAGAACAATAAGAAACAGACAAAAACATCGGAGTAGAAAATGCAGTTGTGTATAGGGCAACTGAAAGACTTTAGACTTGAATGCTTGATTACCTACAAATGTTATTATTTAGAGAAAACTGCAAAATTATAAGCTACTTTAGAATTTTTTTGCATATTACCTCTTATTTACTGGTATAGCAGTAGCTTATAAGCCACGATTGTACACGTTAGTCCCTCCCTGGAATATTTAATTTGTGGTCCCATCTAACGTTTTCAACATGGATTATATGGGAGAATTAGAAAAAATACCTTGCGTGGTTCTATGATTTGTTAGACACAGTAAGGTCCTGTTCACACATACCATAACCACATCACATCGCAGCGACCAAATGTGGACAAACAGTGGTTACGTGTGAATTAACTACCTATTAATTTTCATACATATTAGCGCTCGACCAAGTGTTGTCGTTTTAGTGTGGTTGCGGTACGAGTGATCGGGCCCTTCCACTTTGTCCACTAACTATATGTATTTCTAAGCTAACGAATGTTGCAGAGCGTTTCACGAATATGAAGCAGTCAGGTGGATACTATGTCACAGTCATCGAAGATACACGTATATCGAAGCTGATCGGAGCCGCCACCCTTACCATCGAACAGAAGTTCATACATAACTGCTCTGTGGTACGTTATCATTTATGCTTTAAAGGCTTTAAAGTCAAGTAAAGTAAATGGTCTTATGTCATCACAACCTCAACGGAAATAGTGTTGAAAATATCAAGGATTAATGAGCTAATCTCGTTTATGTCTAAAACTATATACCTACTCCTGTAGGTGTTTTTTGGAAATAACTGGAAAAGATTTCTGAATATTACCGGTCTACACCAGCTTTGGATTTCTCTGCCACTTGTCACATAATGCCTAAACAAGTTTTCGTAATGGAATTGATGCTAATCTAGCAATAAGTGATAACAAGTTTTTAGTTCAAATATAGCATTGTAACCTTTAAAATTATACCTATTTATTTCAGCGCGGGCGTTTAGAAGATGTGGTTGTTAATGATACTTACAGAGGAAAGCAGTTGGGAAAATTGTAAGTATTCATCACTTCCGTACAATTCTTAAGAAAATAGTACTGCATTATGACGACGTTACTTCATTAGCCGTCAAATAAGGCTGGGGGGGGGGGGGGGGGGAAATCTATACAACGCCGGCTAGTCTTTGGTAAAAAATTAGCAACGAGCATTACCTTCCTTTTCGAAAAAGGGGGTAATATAATATAGCTATAAGATCTTACTAACATAACAAAAATCATCTGCCTAGCCTTTCCCAACAATGTTGGGGTCGGCTTCCAGTCTAACCGGATGCAGTTGAATTCCAATATTTTACATGAAGCGACTGCCTATCTAACTTCCACAACCGGGTTACTGGGTAATACAATACCCCTTGGTATAAAGACTGGTTGTCAGACTTTCGGGATCCTGACGACTCGTAACTGTCAAAGATCCACGAACGACAGCCGAGACCAACGGCTTAATGTGCTTTTCGAGGTACGGAGGGGTCTTGGTATGTAAAGATGGTCACCCATCCACGGACCAACCGCGGCAAGCGTAGCTTAACCTGATCGATCGACCCGCGTGGCTGTTATTACTTAGCCACAAACCCCTCCACTAACAAAACAACAATATTGATTTAATTTGTTTTTTTTTTTTGTTACCTAGCCTATTGGTACCTATTGTGTCCCAGTCCTGGGCAAAAGCCCCCCTTTTTTCTTTCCGATACTCCCTGTCTTGTGCGATCACGGGCCATATTGGCCCTGCAAACATAATCAGATCGTCACACCACCTTCACCATTTCTGAAATGAATGTTTTTATTATTATTGATTTTAATATCATGTGGTTTTGAACTCCGGTAAAATACGATTTAGATATCCAAGTTCATATCAGTTTATCAAACCGTGAGGGCGTCCTAATTAATTTATAATGTGTTTCCAGAATCGTCGTGACAGTATCCCTACTTGCACAAGAGTTGGGATGTTACAAAATGTCGCTGGACTGCAAAGACAAACTGATAAAGTTCTACGAGACACTGGGCTATAAGGCAGAACCTGGAAACTCTAACGCTATGAACATGCGGTATGTTCATTACATATTTATAAATAAATAATTAATTTATGCGTATCTATTAGGCATGTTTGTTTTCTAGTTCACGTCTCAATGTTGTTGTGTCACATAAAGAGCGAAAGAGGTTAGAATACAAATGAGATTAATACGGCTGTACTAAACACTAACGTAGTAAGCATACAGGGTCATAAAACGTGGGGAGACTCAGAGGTCGTAGAAAACCCGTACTTAATATTTACTTTCCTACTCACACGTTTTATGACCGCGAAAGCCGCGAGTCTTAGCGTTCAGTAGGTATAATAATTTTACGGTGGGACGTATTTTTTTTTTAATAATTATTTGTAAGACCATCTTTCTAAATAAACTTTATCCTTCAATTTGCAGGTTCGAGGACCCCTCTTGACAATTAGCCGCTGGGACATCCGACCTGCGCTCTAAACTGTAAGTACGCACAAGAGGCCGAGCAGACATCACGGCACTTCCAGCCAGCACCCATCATTCCATCTCTATGTACGGAAATTATGTCACCGAGTCTTTGAAGGCAGATATACACCTAAAGATTCAAATCGTTAGATGTGTCTTCGCGGTACTTATATCTCGTATGGAACGATAGACACGATTGTCAGTATGAGTGAGCGAGACAATACTATACTATTTAAATATCATTGTCAACGAAACAGAAACTTGACCATCTTTTGACGCGGTCGGGCAAATCTAACGATTTAAATCTTTGCATACATCCGGGTTCTGAAAGGCCTATCTGATCTCTTGATGTTAGCAGCTGTGGAAATATGGCTAAGCGCGCACCACGAAATTTAATCGTTGAAGAAAATGATCGCCAATATTTTAACAATAACGTTAAAAAATCGCTTGAAAAACGTGTTTGCGATTTTATTTCGCATGAACAATGCGAATTATGCGATAAAAAAAATCGCATCGCAGTGCACGCTTAGCCTTAACAACTGCCAATCAAAGTACTTTACTTGAGGTTTAAAAACAGAACATTTGAATAGGCTTTCAGAGTCTGGAGGTAAGATAATATTTGCATTCTGTGTACGGATTTGCATAATTAAAATTCGGTGAACCAAGGTTGTGCATTGGTTGTCTTTTAATGTACTACTGAGGACTATGTTTTGATAGATTCGTTCATTTGTGGGTGCGGCGCTATGTTTGAGTAAAGATATAGTAAATGTGGGCAGTCTGTAGTGTCATTTTTAAACAAATCAGCAATACTTTTTGAAAAGCAAATGCGATCTACAAAATGCCCGCACACGCAAATGATTGAACCCCGTTTTCTGAAAGCCAATTTACTGTTGTCAAATTCCATATCAAGGTATCTGATTCGATATGGATATTTTGACAAATCAATCATTGTTGCTATACCTTACTATATGACAAAACTTTTTTTATTCGGGAACAAGAACAGGCTTTTAGAAAACGGGCGGTGAATCTATAAATACGATTTCGGATTGTTTTTTTTTTTCTATTTGTAATGTTGCTGACTTATTGTTTGCATTTATAAAAGCACTTTTAATTTTTACTCACTTGCATCACGCTTTCTGATCACAAAGGGCTCAGCGCAAACCAGATACTCGTTCAATAATAAACCTTAAAACTGGTGTTCTTAAAGTGCAGAGTTGAACAAACTCAGACGCACACATCAAACGGGTCTTTTGGCGGTCCTAATTTGTAGGTACTTTAAAACAATGAAAATAAATTGTATAATTGATTATAATGAAATTCGTCGTTTTTGGTATGCGCGAAGCCTCTTAATGGATCTTGTTGTGGTTTCTGTTTGGTCGTTCGTGTGGTTACGGTCGCAGGGTCAATTCTTCTATCCATCAAAAGTTGATATCACCTTGAGTGGTGATACCTCCATTTAATGGGGTGACCAATTGATTATGGATATCCTAGCACATAATGTTTAGACGTAGTTTTATCATCAAAGCGGGCATGTAAAGACCTTTTTTGTTATATTTTTGGAGTAGCTTTCGTGCTTAACATTTAAAAATATTGTTTTGCTTTTTATTTTTTGTTAATAGAAAACATCTGAATTGAGAACCTCCTCCTTTTTTGAAGTCGGTTAAAAAGGTAAAATACTAACTTTTGTTTTAATTATGTTGCCAATTAGTTGTAACGCTAGATTAGGCTTTATTTAGTTTAAAACCTAGTCAGTTGTGCTAAGGGTAATAACACGCCGAAGGTGCCTCACTGCGATACCTCGCGATCGCAGTTTTGTTCGCTACCTCGATGTCACCTCCATGTAAAACAAAAACCGCCAAGCAGCCCGCGATGTATCGCAGTGAGGCATCTTTGAAATGTAATAACCCTGTTACTTTAACAAATGACCAACTAAGTTTTCATAAATGTACACAGTTGATTTTATTGCCATGCAAGTATGTACTTAAAATATGTAAGTATTTAAGAGATTACTATTTTTGTAACTAACAATTTGTGTTAAAAATTTGCATCATTAAACCATTATTGCTTTATGTTTTAGTTTTATTTCAAAGCATTTTGTAGTTTGTTTTAGTGGGATTATAATCTATATAGTAGAAATGAAATGAGTTCGTTGGTAAGCGCATTAATTGAGAAAGAAGCCGACAGAAGAATACGCTTGGGTTGGGCAGCTTTCCCAAGACGTAATGTAGAGTGGCTTAAATCTGCAGTCATAATTAGCGTTTGGTGTGCCTTCTAGGGGATTGTTTATAAAAGTCGCTTATAGTTAAGTGACGATTAAACGTCTTTAATGCATGGTTAAACAGTCGCTAATCATTACTCAACTTTTACCAAAGTTTATGAATAAACACACTAATGCCTAATCAGTCACAGTAATTTTTTGCCTGGCAACACTGCCCGAGTGACATGTCATAATTTTGTTCCGTATTCTAAAAATAGTTTTATTTAATTTTTAAGTGTAATTAAGTTATAATAATATACCTAAATGTAAAATAACTGCATAAATACTCGGGACTATTGTTTTCCTGCAATTTTATGAAGATAAACGCAGTATTTGGTTGTCCAACGTTACCGGTAACCTCTCACAAACAGCTGATGTTCGACCTGTGGATATAAACGGGGAGTATTGTTTACTTTTATTCTATAATTAGCACATAATCGTCATTCTAGACTCTATAACAGATTCGTTGATGCACTTGTGTGATTTGGCACCCTACACTGGGTCTAAGTCACATTGTTTACTTAGATCATAACAAAACTTATTATTGTGAAATATAAAATATTTTGCACTTGTATTAGTGTTACCTATATTGTACATTACAACAATAACGTTGACTATCGTTATTTTCAATAATGATTGTAATTTTAATGTAAAACTAGATATTTTCTTTAGCTAGGCATCCTACCCACATAAAAAAAGTTAAATCATAAGTCACTAAAATCAATGTAACTGTGTACTAACTTCATCTAATCATATCAGTTGCATTCCAATTAGATTCAGCCTACCTCATTTTACCTTTAAAACAACACTAACTTCTCCAATTTTCCCTTTAATTTCTAGCTTTCCTCTTTCTTTGGTTATTTAACTAGTTCTCACCGTTTCTTTAATTCCACTTTCAGTTCTTATTCCTGAAACCATGCCTGTGATGACCCGTAAGGCTGCTACTCAGGAATTGGAGCTTAAATTGAAAACAACAATTCAAGATCTTAAGGCTTCAAACAGCAAATGTCAACAGCTGTTACAGGAAATAGAGGATAGTGAGAAAGAAGTCGAGAAGGTTGTTTTCAAAAATACAAGCTTAAAGCAGGAGCTAGTAGACCTTCATCAAAAATACCTGATTGTTGTCGAGGAACGGGACAAACTGCGGTTGGTCACAGATGGTTTCTATAACTGTAGTAACTTATATGAGGAGGCTTTGTGTAAGGTTAGGGACCTAGAAGAGGAATTAATTCATGCAAATGTACGAATTGCTAAATTACAAAAACAAAAAGAACGTACTCAGCCTCAGGAAATTAATAATTTGTATACTGAATTAAATAATACTAATTGCAACCCTCATTCCTTAATAACAATAGATCTTACTGAAGATTCTATATTGAAATATAATAACAATAGTTATAAAGTAAGTCAAAATAAAATTAAAAAGTATGCAAAACTAAATAAAATTATAAATAGATGCAATAAGTTTAGGAAACAACAAAAACACAATTCCAATAATATAAAATTAAGGAAGGAACGTGTTTTTCTAATTAATAAATTAAAAAACTATGAATTAAAATTAGAAGACAGTAAAAACATTTATCACATTGACACTCAGCGATTACAGTCTGAAATTGAGGTACTTGAAGAGTCACTACATTTATATTATACTAAGTATGTGAGCTCTCAAAAACAAATCAAGGAACACATCCTTGCTGCTAACGAGTTGGTGGGAATGTGTAATGATGAGGCAGGTACAGGGGACCCGATGACTCTGAGCACACATCAATGTTCTTGTCAAAGGGAATCAAACCTTGAGGCTATCCAACCTGAGGCAACGGAGGACCCGTCCCAGTCTGGAGAAGCTCGGGACTGTATCCCCAATCAAGTGACACCACATGTTGTACAAGGTTCATCTCAAGTAGCACAGACAGAGACTTTTGCTGTCACTTCTTCTAGTAATGTTGGTTATTATTCTGTTATGTTTTCAGATAGTTTAGGGAGAGGGTTAGGTAAATTATTGAGTAACAACCTGAGTCAATCAGCTGTTAATTATTGTATGCCTATGAAATCCTACAAAGAAATAATGTCATCAGTAAGTTGCAATAAATATAATCCAAATGCCATTATTTCTGTATTTGTAGGTAATAGTGCGAATGTGAAAATAGATGACATCACTGAGAGTGTTACTGAAATCCTAAAGATTAATTGTCAGAAAATAATATTGTGTGCTTTCCCATACTTTGAGCACTTATCAAGTAGGCAAAATCATTATATACATATGCTAAATAACCATATGTATTTATTAGTTAATCACTATAGTGACAAACTTATATTTTTTGACACCAACACTTTTGTTGAGAATTTAAAATCGACTAGGGGTACAGTGTATCTGCCTATTAGTTTTAGACGTCAAATAGCATGGCTATTAGCTTTTATTATTAACTCAGACATAAGTAGTATGTCGAAGTCCAATGTAATTAGCACCACAAAAATTAGTAATAATACTAATATTAAGGTGGTTAGCCACAATAATTTAAACTAGTCAGTAAGACAACAGAAGGTACCAATAGCAATATTATTAATCTCACCTACAACAAGGTACCTTCTAGCACTCAATTAGTTAATTGTAAAAAAGGGGATAAGCAGAATTCCTTGAAATTGTTTCATCAAAATATTCAAGGTTTTTCTTCCAAATTATTAGAAATTGAATTGTTTTTGGAAAAAACAATGTTTGATATTATTTGTATTACTGAACACTGGTTGAAAGATTATGAAATGCTGATTAATTATGAGAACTATAGTGTAGGCAGTTGCTTTAACCGAAAATCCATGCTGCGTGGTGGTTCATTAATCTTAATTAAAAATTTTGTAAAATATAAGACTCGTAAAGACATAGTGGAACTATCGGTGGAACATAGCATCGAACTGTCCTGTGTTGAGCTAGATAAGCATTTTATAGTGTGCGTTTACAGACCTCCAAACTATCAAAACTACTCTATATTTGAGTCAGTAATGGAAGATGTCTTGGGAAAGCTTGCAACTGGTAATAAATCAGTAATTGTTTGTGGTGACTTTAATGTTAATATTTTGGAAAATAACTCGAATAGCAGTAGATTGTTAAGCCTCTTTAAATCATTCAATCTGGCAAATGTGTTTTTAGAACCAACGCGAATAACTACGGCTACTGCTACATGTATTGATAATGTTTTTTGTTGCTGCGAATATTTAGATAAAGCCATTGTAAATTATCTTCCTTCTGATCACAGTGGTCAAACTGTGTCTTTTGAGTCCAATACACCGATGCAAAAAGTGCAGATTCAAACTAGACCAATAACATCGGGTAATTTGAATAATTTTAATATCACTTTAATTAGCAAGTTAAAGGCTCAGGGCCTAAGTATGACTAATGGTAATATTTTGTATGAAGAATTCTTTTCATTAGTGCAAACAGAGTTCAATAATTCCTTTAAGAAGAAATCTAAAACTATTTGCCCTAAGTTTTTATTCAGTGACTGGGCAACTAAAGGAATCAGGAAAAGTAGGGAAAGATTATTTGAACTGTATGGCCTTAAGCCTTATATTAACACGGATACTTTTAATAAGTATGTTGCTACTTATTCTAAAACTTTTAAAAATATCTGCAAAGCAGCTAAAGCTTCTTTCATTAGAAACAAGGTTAAATCAGCAGACAATAAAATAAAGACAGTTTGGAAAATTATAAACAATGAAACGAACAGGAACAAAAAACATAATACTGATTACACACTGGACACATCCCGCGGTCTCATTAGCGATAACATCGATGTTGCTCAGGAATTTGCAACTTTCTTTACCAATATCCCAATTAAAACTACAGAAACTTTAAATTCCTCACCCGCACTAGCTATTGAATTATTAAGATCGAATGTATCAGCCTGTCCTGTGGAATTTAAATTTAAACATATAAACCCTGTAGTCATTATAAAGGTATTTAAGCAACTGAAGATCAAAATTACCGAAGATCTGTGGGGCATGTCTACTAAAGTTTGTCAATCCATTATTGAGACAATTGCACCCTATTTAGCTTTAATATTTAATTTGTGTGTAGATCAAGGAGTTTTCCCGGATTTAATGAAGTTCAGCAAAGTTATTCCTCTTTTCAAATCTGGGGACAGCAGGGTCACTAATAATTATAGACCCGTATCGGTATTGCCAGTTTTCAGCAAGGTGTTTGAAAAAGTAATGTTAAATCAAATGCTCAATCATTTTAATCGTAATAACATCCTACACGATCAACAGTTTGGTTTCACCAAAGGACGTTGCACAACCGACGCCGGTGTCACCTTATTAAAACATATCTTTAACGCATGGGAAGAGGCGCAAGATGCAATAGGCATTTTTTGCGACCTATCCAAGGCGTTTGATTGCGTGAATTACGAAACACTGCTCTTGAAACTTGAGCATTACGGTCTAGGTAAACTTGCTCTTAGTTTAATAAAATCATATTTAAATGATAGATTTCAGCAAGTTCAAATTAATGGTGTGAATTCATCGGGTTTAAAAGTCAAAATGGGAGTACCGCAGGGCTCAATATTGGGGCCATTCCTATTTTTAGTATATATTAATGATTTACCACATTTACTGAAAAACCGACCACAAATGGTGTTATTTGCTGATGACACATCATTGATTTTTAAAGTAAGCAGACGTGCACAGGAGCTTGACGACGTAAATAACGCTATGCTTGTGGTCCATAATTGGTTTACTGTAAATAATTTGGTATTAAATGAGAAAAAAACTAAATGCATTAGATTCGCTTTACCGAATGTTAGAGGTAGTGAATGTCATGTTGTATTGAATAAGGAGATACTTGAATTCGTAGAAAATACGGTTTTCCTGGGGATCACGCTTGACTCAAAGCTACAGTGGGGTCCGCACTTAACATCACTTGCAGGGCGGCTAAGTTCAGCCGCTTACGCTGTTTGGAAAATTCGCCAATTAACAGACGTGGATACCGCGAGACTGGTCTATTTTAGTTACTTCCATAGCATCATGTCTTACGGTATTTTGCTGTGGGGACGGGCTGCAGATATTGAGTCAATTTTCATTCTGCAAAAGCGGGCTGTCAGAGCCATCTACAAGCTCAGCAGACGCGATTCTCTACGGGAACTGTTTAAAAAAATTAACATCATGACGGTTCCTTGTCAATATATATATGAAAACATTATGTACGTTCGAAAAAATCTACATCTTTTTAGTAAGATAAGTGACAGGCATAATTTTAACACTAGAAATAGGGACAAATTAGATCAACCGCGTTTCAGATTGTCTAAAGTAAAAACTTCTTTTATGGGTTACTGTATAAAATGTTATAATAAAATACCACTCGATATTCTTCAACTAAATGAGAAGAAATTTAAAACATGTATTAAACGCACACTATGTAGACAAGCATATTATAAGTTGGATGATTATATCGATGATAAAAATGCTTGGCTTAATGCTGGTCCTGCTC
Organism: Luperina nickerlii; assembly: GCA_963855955.1. Classification (NCBI taxonomy): domain Eukaryota; kingdom Metazoa; phylum Arthropoda; class Insecta; order Lepidoptera; family Noctuidae; genus Luperina; species Luperina nickerlii. Next base: position 9,540,639 of record OY979680.1, read on the forward strand.
CACAGGCACTTGAGCTCACTAGTTAAAATTTCAATAATTGGAAGAGGTGCTTCCCTTTTTCTTTTTTCTTTGTGTTTCTGACATTAAGAACATAATTCTTTTTTTTTTTTTGTTTTATTCAATAGTCTTTTAATTGTTGAATACTTCGTTATTAAATAATATCTCTTCCTATTTGGTAGTAAAATTCTATTAATCTCTTAAATAAATTACAAACTATAGTGTTGTATAATTTAGAAGCATTTTTAAATTTTGTAAATGTAAGAACCATGTTTTCGTTTACTATGATTTTTTTCATGTTGACTTGAAAGAGCATGGCGGTTGAGAACATGTCATGCTCACTTAAATGTCTCATCGATGGTGGCGCGTGTGTTGGATCATTCGGTTCCCTACAAAATGGTTGAGCTAGATGGTGCTGATCCACGCGTGATGTTCGTGAACGGGCGCCGTCGGTTGAGACTGGTCATTTCTTAACTGCCAAGGCTTATTTTTAATCTCATATTTTGAAATGTTTCTTCATTTGTTTTTTTTTTTTTACATTGTTCTCGCATATAGAAGCAACAATAATTATGTACCCACGATTTGTAATATCTTGATTTAAAAGAGTGTCCATGGAGTTTCTTGCCCGTTCTTCTCCATAGAGATCTACGTTTTGGAATGGGCATCTAGCTTCAACTTTCTGACTGACTGACGGACTATTTTAATTTTAATTTTGACAATTCAAAAGTGCCTGTACAAGGTTTAATTGAAATAAATGCTTTGAGTTTGAGTTTTGAGTTTTGAGTTTATGCAATAGCTCCATGATCAATTGGTTTAGCTTCGGTTAGAACTAAATGTTTGTAATTGGGTTTTTACAGAAAAAAAAAGTATCCCGGAAAATGATAAAGTTCGTGAAAAACTGAACGTCCTTATTTTTAAGAACATTTTGACAGGACAATTGGTCATCTAGTAAAGAAAATAAAAACAAAAGTAGCCATTTTACATGTTTTATTTACAGAAGTGTAAATTTAGCGGATATAATAAAAATTTTGTTTCAAATTCAATAGGATGTCAATTCTTCGCACAAGCCTGGTTTTATAACCCCCACTTGCTCTGTACCCTCAGAAGCAAACACTTTCCTAAACAAAGTGATCTCAATATATTTCAAATCTCTAAAATTTTAGCCAGTAAAATAAAACTGGTCTCAGAATACGTCCCTTATTTCAATATTCTCGGTAATATTCCCATTCTATTACACTATATTTTCTCATTTCATCATTCTCCCGCCCGTATCCCAATTTATTTTGGGGTCGGCGCAACATGCAACATGTCTTTTTTCCCCCATGCTTTTCTATTAATCATATAATTTATTTATTTATGAAACTAATACGTAGAAGCTTTACGTGTAAGTACCGAGATATCTGCTTATACTTCCAATTATCACGCAAGATCGAGATGAAACAAGTTGGGACTATTTATCAGCTAAGCACCTACTGATTTTCAGATGCTGTTTTTTTTTTAATTCTTTTGGGTAATTGCGTAACACACAGTAGCAATGGAATTCGTTTAGACAGTTCAACGACATTCATTGCGTTATTTACGTTGTTGTGCAGACAGATTTTTCGAACAAATTAAACAATGGATTAGCAATACCGTTCAATATTATTCAGATTGTGATTGAAATTGTGTTACGCAATGAAGGTGCAGTACATTACAAGTTCAATACTTGAATAGTAAGTATAGCATATTATTATTTTGAAAGTATACTAACAACTTCGAAAGAGAGTCCTGAAGGCCAATTCTCGTAATTTAAAACGTTCAAAATCTAGTCGCAGTCTCATCTCAGCGACAAAGAAATGTCAAAAACTTGTCAAAATGTAGGGAAATTTGAAGTATTTTTTGACAGATTGAGACTGAGATCAGACTGTGAACGTTGTTAAAATTAGTAGAATTGCCCCTCTGGTGCCTGTTCAAGCATTAATGTAGTTTGTGCAGATATAAAATTGATGAAAGTTTTGTATATATATTTCTTTGGATATTATTAAACGTGCGGAATAGATTGGATTGTAAGGGTATTAGGAAAGATAGTGTAAAACTCGGTGAAAGACTTGATTGTATTACATTTGACAAAATACATAAATAAGTACAATTTTGAATGCGAAATACAATACATAAAAATCATAGACCGGTTCAGTCTGATACTTTATAAATTATATACATCATATTTATAATATACGATTAATAATACATATAAAATAGCGTTTCCTATCTATACGAGTGGTGTCAGAATATCGTATACTTGAAACTGTAAGTAGTCGTGATAATATTCTGTTGTGATATATTTTATGTTATGTTTAGCATTATTCAAACTATTTCCGAAAGTGGAGAGAAGTGATGAATTACGTGTATGTGTAGTATATATACTCACTCACTTTTATTCATTTACTGTGCCCTTTCACACGCTGACTTTGGTACCCCGTAGGGTATAGCATCAGTCAGACAGTAACCTCCTTACTAATAAACGTTGTTTAGAGTCTGTATAGTCAGTAGTAGTTATACACAACGCTTTGTCTTCTTCTTCCGAGTCAAATTACTGACGACTGAAAGAGAGAAATCGGTGTGTAACTATCTATATAGTATAGGTATAAAATTCAAAGACCTGACAGACTGATATATCAACACACAGCCTAAACCTATGCACAGAATAAAACTGAAATTTGGCGTTCAATCTCAGAAGATCCATTGGCCAGATCCATGATGGATCTAGTGGCGATTGTTTTCTCATTAGGTCTATTTATATAAAAAAAATAAGTAAAATGGATCTAATGAGAACTTTTGATGTGAAAAAAATTAATGCTACAAAAACAAATAAATATCACTAAAACAAGTTAATATAACAAATTTTAACAAATTAGTATCCTGACACCTGTACTGGTGAAAAAGATTAATTGAGAAGAGGATGAGGAGATGATGGAAGGGCAGTAAGGAAAAATCGATAATATTTAATCACAAGCAAAAATAAGTTTATTTTACAGAGAAATTGTCACTTATTTTTTTTAAATATTAAAACTCAAGTATTCCTAAAAAAAAAAACAAAACATTCGTCACTAGATCCATCATGGATCTGGCCAATGGATCTTCTGAGATTGAACGAAAATAGAAGTCTCAGTAGATCCACATCTTGAAATCAGGATCCAATGAGAAAACATTCCGTCACTAGATCCATCATGGATCTGGCCAATGGATCTTCTGAGATTGAACGAAATTTGGAGGGTGTGTTATTTGTGAAGAGTAGGTATCCACTAAGAAAGGGTTTTTCGAAATTCCACCCCTAAGTAGGTGAATGGGTGAAACATCACGCAGACGAAGTCGCGGGCAGAAGCTAGTTCATCTGATATAATACGTTTATTAGTAAGGAGGTATGTAAGTATGCAAGCTTTCACACGTACTGACTACTGGCTCAATGTGCCCGGACACTTAGGGTTACCATCAGCCGCACCGTGTGAACCGAAACTTAGCCTAGCTACCAATTTCAAGCGGGATAACCAATTCAAACGCACACTCGCCATACAAGCACTTACATCAAATTGACACCCTCATTTGCCGATTGCACAAATCCCATACCTACCACAGGAAAAGAAGCATTTTTATATCTGTACATTTATTTCAATATCATACGCAAAGTTACAAGCTAGAGGAAAACATGTAATCGAGTATGTATCATCGACTTTTTAATAGTCACGTGTATATCGACAACTAGCGATGTCCCAAAATTAATAAGCTATTAAAAGCACGTGACTATATAAAAGTTGTATAATTCAATATCATATATCGATATAATTAAAAAATCACCACTATAGGTCAAAAATCTCGTTCAGCATTACGATTGTCTTGCTACGTACAATTTGAAAATAATATTACTTTATGCCTTATTGGCGTCTAGTCTCACTTGAGCGTTCTATATTTGGTGCATATCAATTTACAATACTTGTTCCCTAATATCGACCAGTCAGAACACTATGATGACGTCACTCACAAACGATTGAATGGAATTAATTATGTTTTTTTTATTTAAGGCTGTGCCCACACCTAGCGATCTACGGGCGGTTGATTTATCTGTTAATTTTACACCAGTATTGAGATTTTTTTGTTTTATGAATAAAATAGCATATTAGTTAATATTTCGTTAGCGTGTGAGCAGAGTGAAGTAGATACGATAATCGTCACAACACAAGCGACATATATCGTAGGGGGTCGTTGCAGTGAACTTGACAAAACAAATATGAATACTCATTTATTTTGAATAGTTTAATGTTTGTGATAAAGAGGCGTATATATTACATCTCGATCGTCGAAGCAGTCCTTTTGTATCATTATAAAAAACAGTCGCCGAACTCCTGATTCACAGTTTTTCACTAAATGTATTAGGTACAATAATCAAAAAAGGTATTTTATCAGAAACCTGTGGAGCCTATCACTATAATATAGCATTCATAATATTCAGTAATCTATTAGATATGTGAATAATAAAATTTTAATGTATGTAAAATTTTAACTATAAGTAAGTAATGTATTTAAAAATAAATAACGCAAAACTTACTTCTAGAAAAATGCATATTTTAAACAAAACCCATTACATTGCTATAGGAAAATAATATCTGTAGACGATTTTAAGGAGTCTGTACCAGTTTAGCTTAGTAATTTTTACTAATAAAAACGTCATATTTTTAAACATTATTTGTTTCTTGGTGATATAATATAAATATACCAAGAATCGAAATACATATATGCCAGGAATGTTTGGAGCAGGGAAGGCCACTTTTGAGCTAAGCGAAGCGTGACTAGGGCAATCTGGACTACATTTGATTATTAATAGTGCCAGAAGGCCCTTACATATGTATCACATTGGGTCAACGTTATTTATAAGCCTCTTATTCTGGCACTTATGCTATCGGCAAGATTTAGTCCAAAGCTAGAGGTACCGCTGTTCTTATTTAATCGGTTGAATGCCGTAATTACAGAAACAATTGTAAATCCATTGTGTCTATCGTGGACCCACGTTCACGATACGAAAGGTTAAAGTCCTTTCTTTGTCTGCAAAACCGCAGTCCTGACACCTTTTATACTTTTGTGTTGCCATCCCTATTCCAAGACATAGGCCCACAAAAATAAAGACTATTAGAATGCCAGTGTCACTGGTCTAGAGTCCAGAATAACGCCAACTCCTCAGCTAAACACTTAATAAGACGACGTTCAAAAAAGTATTTTTGAAAAAGTCCCAATTTCAAAAGATTATTTGGAATATCGTTCACCGTGTAGTCATGTGTCCGTCGCTTGCGCAGATGAACTAAAATGGCGGCGGAGCGGTGGTGATCTTAGCGCCCAGTTTCATAGGTCCTTGACCACGAGCTGAACGACGAGCTTCCATCTCTCTCTGCCTCTGAAGCTTCCTCTCTTCTCTCTTTCTTCGCATCTCGTCCATTTTTGAGGCGTTGTTTTCTGTGAAATTAAGTATGTTCATAAAACACGTTCCTTTTGCACCATCATTAATACGTGTTACATACATAACATTTGTGTTGGGTATTCTTTAGACAATTTTTTAGGAGAAAACAAAAATAAATTTGAATGCGGTTGAGTTTTTGCAAGTATAATTTGTCCTTAAAAGCAGTAAAAGCCGTGAAAACTAACTAGGTAAATGATAAACAAAAAATGCAGCCTCGATGCACGATTAATATCAAATGAAGCTCAAATGTGATCAATTTAAATACCAATATTCAGCCACTCTGCTTAGGCTATTTTGAGTTGACACCGTGACGCCCTGACTACTTGTTTACTTGACCCGCGTTCTTCCTAGGAAAAGCAGTTAGAATGGAATCCGAAACATAGACAGACCAAAAGGGTTTCATGCCGTTGTGGAAAGATTACCGAGTCAGCAAGGGTGATAGTCTAGGGCTGACTGCTTTGTTTGCGCCGGAAGGTGAACTCAAGAATCGTCACTCTCAAGGATCCTTCAATGGACCCGCACTTATATCACAGATACAAATATAATACTTTTATACATGTCACCGTATAATTATGAACATGTTTAGTTTATAATCTATCGCGAGATTATAAACGATTGAAAAATTGTGAACCGCAACAAAACGCATTATTTTTCGATAGTTTATAATCTATCCATGGCAAACCGACAAATTGTGAACTGGTATCAAACATGCATGCGACGGATCACATCTTGCGCTAATATTATAGCCAAGTAACTGCGACCAATTTGGAAGTAGCAGTTTTGCTCAAACCTAACCCATTTGGTTGGGGTGCCCTAGCTTAGTTGCTGCGACCAATTCGGCTACCGCCAAGACCAGGGAATCAGGGACGGTTTACAATTTTATGAATGACTAGCTGCGCCCCGAAATTTAACCCGCGTAAGTGTCGATCCCGTGGGAATATCGGGATAGTAATCGGACAGATTGTGAACTCTACCGGTAAGTGCAGGTTCGTTCACAATTTGACGATTTGACATGGATAGATTATAAATTATCGAAAATGAATACGTTATATTGTAAGCAGTATGGTGCAGTTCACAATTTATCGACATTTTACAATTTCGCGAGATAGATTATAAACTAACGGTGTTCACAATCGTACAGTGACATACATAATACATACACCGATTTTATAGGTGAATAGATGAGACCCTTTAAAGTCAGATAGTTCTGTCTTGCAGCCGTCATGCGGGTAAGAGCAAAACAAAAGACGTGGATGTAGCACATGGTATTCCTGCCTATCCTAATAGGAAATAAGCGAGAGTTCACATACCGTCAATATTTTCCTCTATAGGTTCAAACTCGCTATCTTCCCAGCCGCCGAGAGAGTCGTTACTATTCTGGTGCGATGTCAGCGCTGTAGGCCTGTGTTCTAAGCGGCCGCCTCTCACGTACGTAGCGTTCGCGTTGTTGAACACCGGGTCCGTCCATTGGGAGTTGTTCCATGTTTCTGATGGACTCGCTAGCTCGGATTCTGCTAACTGTGTAGAAGATATGGGTTAAGATTATAACATACAGTAGAAAAGGACTTATTATAAAGGACAAGGCAATCGGACGCACCTACATTGTATATTGACCTGTCATTTCCTCATTTCGTTGGTGTTCAGAAAATCAGTTCATTAATGTCTGTTCCAAAAGCATCTGATGAATGTGCAAACAAGGTTTATATCAGGTTTAATTCTTACGCAATCACTCCTTAAAAGAATGATTAACACATTCATCTGTATTTATAGGCCGACCGCTTAACTGAGACGTTGCCTGAGGTAGCTGTGCGGTGCGGGAGGGGTGATAGTTGTCACAAGTTGACGAAGTACTGAGCTCTCGCATCACCATCACCTCACCACACTCCTCCCGTACCGCGCTGCTACCTCAGGCAACGTCTTAGTTAAGCGGTCGGCCTATAGGAGGTTTCAATTTATATCTCATCACTTTTCCAACAATTATTGTTTGAATTACATTATTTAATTGTGATTCATCTACGAAAATTGAGGTTTTAAAATTAACCTCAGTTGTCAAATACGAAACATCTAAAATTAGAATTTCGGATTTTAGTATTTAAATAATCAAATTGAAGCATGAATTCTAGCGCAATACAAATAGGCATCAGACAGGTACGTTTTCAGATCTATTTGTTAACATTTTCATCAGGTGTTTTTAAAACAGACTATAAACACGACAGTTTAGTAGTGTACTCACGGGTTGTTCCTGCAACTCGCCCCACTCCTCGTTGTCCCAATCGTCCTCGCACAGAGCGGCGAGCGCGGGCGTCGCTTGCGCACTGCCGCTGCTTGGGGGCGACTTTACACTTGCGCCGGTACCTAACGTAAATAAACACATACTTTTATCAGAACTGTACTGAGAAAATTGTAACCCATTTTTCCTTAAAACTTACCATTTATCTTAAAAAAAGTAAAACACAACTATAGAACCTAGGCATGTAATCCTAATTGAATACTTCTAACAGCTCGTTACAATTTCGCTTAAAGTTTATTATTAGGTTACCCATATCCCATATTTATAATGAACATAAATCTAACTGGTTTATGTGCATTAGAAAACTTAACAACCATGAAATTAGGCATACTCAAAGTTTTATATAGTAACATAAGATTCATTCATTGGTTTCAGATTGCCATCACAAAGCTGTGAATATCAAGAAAATTAGTGATAATTATTTATTATACATATAAGATTGATAATGTAAGCAAACTGCTTTCGACTTTGTTATATTAAACAGTGTGTGTATAGTAATATTATCAGTACCTATTAATCTAGAATTTTAATTATTTATGAAATGGTAACAATTGTATAAAATACATGACATATTTAAAGTATTCTAGAATATAACCAGTTTCTAGAGAATATTAACATTGTAAAGGTAACTAACTTGTTGTGTGTTGAAGTGTATCGTAATCTTTATACTTTTACCGTACGGCTACGTGCAAATGTGGTATTTGTGATGAATAAAATAGAGAATATCAAAAGAATTGTGTACATTTCTATATTTTTTTAGTCTGGCTTCCGACGGTTAACTTTAAGATAAGCCCTCGCGTCGTCGTCGTGTTTAATGGGAATCGTTCAGTGAACATACCTGCGCTGGAGTCGATCTCTCCCCAAGCCGCCATGTCCCAATGGTCTGGGTCGTAGTCGGAAGCCGACTCGCTGTGTTCCAGTGACGTCATTGACGTGACTGATGACGTCGTCGTTGACATACTGCTTGAAGATGGTTGCTCTGTGAGAGAAGGAAATATTACAAATCTTTCCTCTTGAATTAAAATAAATTAAGGGTTTTTAATGTAATTTTCGAAGTAAGCTGATGCCACTCTTCCAAACTGCTTGCCTATGCTTATGGGCCAGAGCAGAACGACGGAGTAACTAATTATTATTCTATAACAACTGAAAGTAGATTTTATTTACATATGGCTGAAATTTCCGACGGACGACTTTACGCGCCGCTTTGATTTTCAGCCTTTGCTATTATAGTTAATAAAATCGAATTTCGGATATTATAGAATAAGTCGCTTCGCCACCGGTTCTCGGTCTGCGCTACAAGAAAAAAGTGTTCTGTAAAATAAAAACTCAACATTCTAAAGAGACATCTGCATCATGGATGGTGAGAGTGCGTAAGTACTTTTGCTTGGTAAGTTATAATGACATAAGGTGAGAAAGGTGACATTTAAGACCGGTGTCTAAATATTATCAGTATTTAGTGTCAAATTTTTTAAAAAAGTGACAAAGTTTACCGAGAGAGCCAGGTTTAGAGAGCACAGACTTGGTATGCGACACACGAGCGGTGTCGGAGTGCGAGCGGTAGAACTTAGCGGTCACTGCCGTCACCGCCCAGCCCGCCCATGTCGCCGCCGCGTTGCTGAGGGACGGCGTCGCTGTGTGTACGTCCGCCTCTGTAAATGACGGTGAGTATAAGAACGAAGACAGTTCGCAACTTTTAAAAGAACGTTGCGAGAATCTCGCGCAAACGCCCATTTTGAGCAGGGTTCACTATTAGCGGAGCATTCGACTTCCTACTTTAGGACGAAAGTCACAGTTATATCACAGGAAGTTTCGGACATTTTATTTGTATGGGACGTTCTGTATAATGTTGGTTTATTCATACACTAACTTTTGCCCGCGGCTTCGCCCGAGTGGTTGTCAGAAAATATACCACGGGAACGTAAGCTATCTGTGTGCCATATTTAATCCAAAGCACTAGCAAGTGGTGAAGGGCGGGTGTTTTGGGGGACTGTCTTTTGTAATTTTGACGTTCGATAAGTGTTGATTCTCAGCCTAGTTTGAATAAATGACTTTTGATTTTGATTTTTGCAAATCCGTTCGCCCGTTTTTGCGTTTTTACTATTTTATTATACTGTATAGAAAAGTCACAGCAAAATGTGAGAAGTGCACAAGTGGTATCTTACCCATTCCTTCCTTCAAACTGGGGTCTTCGGATACCTTCTCTAATTTGCCGAGAAAACCTTTTATAGTCCTAAAAGCTGCATCACGAACCTGTAAACATTTTTTTTATAGTATTTGTTCGTGCGAAGGTGTTGTGACAATCTAATATCATTTGTAGGGCCAACATGGCCAGAGACCGCACAAGAGAAGAAGACTGAATGATGAACGAATGAATGAATCGAATGATGAACGTCATCATATATTTTATTCTATTCTATTTTTCTCATTCATTGTCGAAATGGAAGAGCTCTTGTCAAAGTGGTGCCAACTGGTGTCGTAAATTTTCACGAAAACCCCCATTAGTAAATTATCACTTTAAAACGATACTTATTATTTTTTATCGCGTATGGGACGCATCAACATATATTATTATACTTTTTAATAACAGAACTTTTATGACCATTTTCATTACGTGACATGGGATTTAATAAAAAAAATTACGTTGCTAAAAATAAACAATAATAAAATGCAACCTACTTGTTTCTCTGGGTCATTAGTGAGGGGACATAACGCAGGCAGCACTCTATTCGCCACCTCAGCCAATAAGAAGTACTGCTGCGTGGCAGCTAGTGCCAACACCCCAGCTTGTCTCGCCGGCGGGAAGTTGTCCCGGGTAGAACGTACAAACGCTGACACCAGGACCTTCTGGCGGATTTGAGGGTGCAAGTGCTGGGCTATCTTACCAAGGCAGACCGTTGTGTTGGTCCTGGGAAAAATAGAGATTGTGTTGGGTGAAAGTACCGTTTTTTTTAACGGCGGGATCCTTATTCTCATAGACAGAGGAAAGAAATCAACTGGGTGTGAAATACATTACAAGCAAAAAAATACGAGACTATATTCGTTCCTTTTAAATCGGCTTTTTGTTACTTCGTCATGCATGACTGTAACAGAGTTATTGGTAAAACGTTAACAACCTCTTAAGAGGTCAGTGTACTCATAATTATGAACAATTTTTACTATGGGACCAGACCTGAAATCGCGAAAAAAAAAAATCAGCTGTTCCCTACATTTATGTTCGTATAACTCGTCAAAATGTCGGGAACAGCTGATTTTTTTTCAAAAATTCAAAAGTTTTTATTCTTATCCTGAATTGTTTAACTCTATTATATTTTGTGTGTTGTATTATATGTGTTTTCCCACAGTAAAGCAAAGGCAGCTATATAACATCTCCCAAAAATAATAATACTTGCCCATAGGCTTTGAATGTCCGTAGCATACCTACTGTCCCGCCATTTTGGTAAAAAAATATATGTCTTTTTCTTTGCATTAATGTCAGCTATCGATTTATATAGATTTCATGCGTGGCAGCCATTTTGAAAAGAAATCAAAATGGCGCGACAGTAGGTAGGCTCTATATAAAAATCCCTTTTACAATGGTAGTCACTTACCGAATGCCACCCTGGTCATCCTTAGCCTGTAGCCTAGCGAAGTGTCGCAGAACCTCCACATTCAGGTTATTGTAGTTAAGTTTGGACGACAGGTGCACTATTGACTTGACCGTCTGCTCCCTGATGATGGGGTTGGTGTCCAAGAAACCGTGCACCACTTGAGGGAATATCTGGTCATTTACCTGCAATAGTAATGAACAATGAGAATGATATGTGTAATTATATGCTGTTGGTGTATTTTATTCTTGATTTCTTAGTCTCTTGTATATTCATAGTTAATAAATAAATAAATATTACTAAAGGAATAAATGGTACCTATTTATTCAAGGTGGATATCTACATTTATAAATGACGAGTGTGTGATTTCTTTAAATTTTATAACGGAAACAACTTTGTTGAAATTAAGGATTAGAAATTAATGTTTGAAAGTAGCTGTTTTACTTTTTTACAGTTTAACTGTCCACAAAGTAGACACATTCGTTAAATAATCAACCTGAACCATATTTGGTTCATGGGACAGTGAATGGGTTTTGGTTTCATGAATATTTTGAATGTATGTCATTGAAAATATTTAGTAGGTACCTCCAAAAACACAACAGCACTCGGTTTTATGGTATCTATAGGTTCGCAGCTCGCAGCTATGTATCAATAATACGTATGCTTGTTGCGTAACAATAACGGAATTTCGTACACATCCGTATTAGATATGGCGATTGAAACACGCGTTTGTTTACAAAAGTGGGGCGATAAACCACAACAAAACGAGAAGTATCCAACTGCTTAACACAAATATGTTGGAATGAGGTCTTTCACTTTGAATTTTATAAACAACCTAACGCTTTTTGCAACTGGTTGAATGATTAACCTGACATCAACTTTAACACCCTAATTGCGTAAAACACACACTATCAATCACAATTTGAATCATTTAGAAGGACAGGGCCGTCTTAACCATATTGGGCGCCGCACACTGGTCCCAAATTAAAAAAAAGTGGACATTGATAGTAGACCGCTGATATTTTTTTTTATTGTTGATATAATGATAACAGATAAGGCAAAAAAATATTATTGTCCTACTTCAAATACTTTTCTCTAAAAAAAATATTTCTTTTTTTTTTGTATGGGAGTGATTACATTTTACTCAATTTCTCAAAAACCTTAAGCGATGTCGAGATGGCATTCACATATGTTAGAAAACTAATAATTCTGAGTATTTGGCTCGAAGAAACTTATTGCTTATCTCTGCGTACTTTCGAGATAATAGTGACAGAAAATAACAATTTTTTTTAATGTTAATTGTTCGCTTTTTTTTAATCATAGCCTTACTCATATCGCAATAGGTCCGCTGGCCAGCAAAATGGAGCTTCGACGCGAGTTTGCCGGGATAACAAGATGGCCGCCTCTCATGACGTAACGTAATACGGTCACGAATCGCGCGCGTACACCTCAGTGTACAACTAAATGTGGTTGCGATAAGACGTGTCCTTATTTTTTCTGTGCGCTTGAAGAAATGCTTGTTGTTTGTTTGTTTTGTTATTATTGTATTTTGAATCTTTGGATTTTAAAATCAAATAATTTTTGTTTGTCTTTCTTTCGTCGAATTTGTTTTCGTAATTTTTTTTTGTTAAAATCAAAGTCACTTTGTCTTTGATATCTTTGATTCTAATTTGTTTTCAATTTTCCTTAAAATTATAATATGTCCGCATTTGTCACCAACTTAGACTTATACGTTGTTCTTAAATCAGGAGGTGGTTTTAAAAATGTCGAATTTTTATTTAATGCCCTTATTGAACGTATTGGTGTTGAATTGTCTTCCGAAGATTTGAGTAATATTAAATTATTTTGTCGTAATTTTTCAAGTAATATCTCAAAAAGATGGTCTGCTTCCAGTAGAGCTCAAAAGACCTTTCTTAACAAAAATTCAGACTGGTTACAATCCCAAATAGTTTGGCCAAAATGTCAAAATATCGATTTAAACAGCATTTTTAAAGTTGCCGAGGAAGTAATTCCAAATTTCGAAACGCAAGTGGATACTCATCAATTAAGTTGTGGTACAAGTAAAAAACCATTTGTTGATATATCTGATAAACAGAAGAAAAGGCGTTCTCTAACACTTCTAGATCACACAGAGGAGGAATTAGTTTATGCTTTATGTGCCAAATTAAAAGAGTCTAAAAAAACAAAATTAGCAGCTATATTAAACGAACTCAGCCAAAACAAGGAAAAATGTGAGATGGTACATGATGTACTATTCGCTAAAAAGACTGACAAACCGTGTTTACCAGATGATAAAACGTTAGCGCTTTACACCTCAACAAATTTGTCAAAATGGCAATATCGAAATTTAAGAACTATTCTTGCTTCAGAGAAAATGTATGGTCTTCCATCCTATCAAAAGCTCCTGGAAGCTAAAAAAACTTGTTATCCTCCAGAGTCAGACATAACTGTAACTGAATCTGATGCTAAGATAAGACTTCAATCGCTTCTAGATTTGACAACCAATAGGATATTAAAAACAATTTAGCACAACTCTGCCGACAAAAAATCGCTAAAACTAATAAGCAAATGGGGTTTTGACGGGTCATCTTCTCAAAGTAATTATAAACAAAAGTCACACTCCGACACTAAAATTGACGATTCTTCAGTTTTCATGATTAGTTTGGTTCCGCTTCGTTTGGAAGAAGAGAGTGGTACTATCTTGTGGCAAAATCCTGCTCCCTCTTCAACAAACTATTGTCGTCCAATTGGCTTTATATTTGCAAAAGAAACAAATGAATTGATAAAGAAGGAAAGTGCATCCTTAGAGGAAGAAATTCGTAATCTTGTTCCCACAATTGTAGATAATTTTGATATTAAACATGTTTTGTACATGACTATGATTAATGGGAAAATTTCTACTGTGATTTCCAATACTTCTTCTGCAGCTGTTTGTAATATTTGCAATACCCTACCTAGCAAAATGAATGATTTGGACTTTGTATCCAAAAGACTCATCAGAGAAGATATGTATAAATATGGTCTGTCTTCGCTTCATATGTGGATAAGATGTATGGAATGTATTTTACACATTTCGTACAACTTAGACTTCAAAAAGTGGGCTGCACGAAAAGAAGATAAATTGTTAAAAGAAATTAAAAAGAATTTGACACAAGAAGAATTCCGGGAAAGAACTGGTTTGTTAATTGACATAGTAAAACAGGGATTTGGTACAACCAATGACGGTAACACGGCAAGAAGGTTTTTTGAAAATTATGAAGTATCTGCTGAAATAACGGGTATCCACCCTGATTTAATCAAGAGATTTGCAGTCATTTTACAAACAATTTCATCTGGTCAACTTATTAATACCAACTTGTTTAGGGAATATTGTAAAGAAACAGCAATGCTGTATGTAAACTTATATCCATGGTATTACATGCCTTCAAGTGTCCATAAATTGTTGATACACGGTGCTGATATTTGTGAAAATTTCTCCTTTATTCCGATAGGCATGCTTTCCGAAGAAGCTTCCGAAGCGAGGAATAAAGATTTCCGGAATGTTAGAATGGCACATACAAGAAAAATCGGTAGAGTTCAGACTAATTTAGACATTATCCACAGCTTTCTAATTAGCTCAGATCCTTACATCAGCCATATCAAACCAAAGTTTGCTCGTTTACAAAAACAGTTGTTTCCAGAGGCTAGTGCTTTGATCTTGAACAATGAATTGCTTTCGTTGGAAAACGAAGAAATAGAGATTTCTCAAGAGAATATAGACCCAAATATTAATCTTTCACCATAATATTTTTTCAGAATCGTTTGTGAACATATTCAACTTTATGTTTGCAGCTTTATTTGTCTTCATTTTGATTGTTTTTTAGAACTGATGAAAGTACTCCTTCAGAAAGGTCATAGCTTTTCAGTCATTAGTGAGCCCCCATAACCTCTTTTACAGAGAAGTCTCTTTTTATTTATTTGACATTACACATCCTACATTATAATTATGTGCTAAAGTAAGGCTATGATTAAAAAAAAGCAAACAATTAACATTAAAAAAAATGGTTATTTTCTGTCACTATTATCTCGAAAGTACGCAGAGATAAGCAATAAGTTTCTTCGAGCCAAATACTCAGAATTATTAGTTTTCTAACATATGTGATTGCCATCTCGACATCGCTTAAAGTTTTTGAGAAATTGAGTAAAATGTAATCGCTCCCATACAAAAAAAAAAGAAATATTTTTTTTACAGAAAAGTATTTGAAGTAGGACAATAATATTTTTTTGCCTTATCTGTTATCATTGTATCAACAATAAAAAAAAAATATCAGCGGTCTACTATCAATGTCCACTTTTTTTTAATTTGGGACCAGTGTGCGCCGGGGTGCGAAAATCAGCCTGCGCCCCAATTTTTGTATTTTTTTTTATTTAATAGTTACTCTACAATAAAATTAGGTACCTACATGTTCAAACATCAAATTTAATTTTTCCGGCTTTAAAATCGACAATCTTTTTTATGATATCGTCTGTTTTGTAATCAACTTTCAATTCGATAGGTACCTATACTAAACCAAATTTGTCAATCAATCTTGACTTGAGTCATAGTACCTAAGTAGTGTTTTATTCATTTCAATTTCGAGCAGGTTTACGCATGGTACGTGTACGTTTAAGGATTGGCTTGCGCCCCCTAAGACCCTGCGCCCGGGTGCCACGCACCCCTTGCACCCCCGGGTAAAGACGGCCCTGTAGAAGGATATAGCAAATGCTTCATGTTTGAAAAATTTGTCTGCTTAACAACATAGTTGAGCAGACAAATTTTTAAACAAAAACAATGAATGTTGTTGAACTTTTAAAATAAAAGCCATTGCTACTGTTAGTGTTACGCAATTACCCCACAGGTTTTAGATGATTTAACCAGATTTCAATATAAAAAGATATTATACTTGCCCAGTGTTGGTAATTTGCAAAAAAATATATGAGAACACCCAATGCCGTGGTTAAAATATTAGCCACACAACCAGGTAGTGGTGATAGAGCTGACTGTCTAGAGCGCATTAACAATTTGAGGGACACTAAACGCCCATAGTCGTAATAAAAATTAAAACTTCCATTGTCTCTCGTTCAGTGTCCTACATACATTTAAGTAACAAAGAAAACGATGTAGATATTTACGTACAGTGGAGTTCTGTAAATGCATAATGAATTGGTCCAGTTGCTGCAGTAGTCGGGATCGCGTTGTCCTGTCATTGGAGGCAAATAGCTTTATTACGCACGGCACTATTTGCTTCTGATAGTCCGCATCGTCTAGCAGTTTACCCAACTGGAATAAGTACAAATAAATTAGATCACTATTATAAATTAAGCCTGCTTTACGCAGCGCGATTGAATTGCCTGTGCTATACCATAAGTTATATATAGAGCAGTGGTGGCCCAGAGTGGTAAAGTCCGTGACTTACAAGTTATAGGTCGTAGGTTCGAACCCAGACAGGCTTTTTACTTTGTGTAAATTATGTCATCACCACTGTTCTCAAAACGGTGAAGGAAAACGTCGTGAGGAAACCGGCATGTTCTAGAACCAAAAATTCGAAGACATGTGACATTTACCAACTCGCACTGAACACGTGTGGCTGATTACGGCCTCCCTCACACAAAAAAAGGTAGCTAGTGTCCAGCACTATTTTAGGCTGTTTATATCATAAGTTGAAGCAACAATAATGTAGTACCATCTAAACAGTGTTTAGGCGATGCAAGTCATTTGTTGCCTCAATCTTATTGTATGCCACGTCTTGCTGTGGCATAAAATAAAATTTTCGTATAAATAGGGCTATAATTGGGCTAATTTTCGTAGAAATCTAAGAAATGAATTACTTATATTACAAGGCAAAATAATTATCAACACAAGGATCTTGTTTCTTGAAGCGATTATTATTTATTCAGCTGAAGCAATGTTTTAATATTTACTTACACAAGCATAATTTGTGAGAACACTTGCTCTTACTCTTTAATGGAATAATAAAGAAGAATTGTTCCACTTATACTGGGTTATTGGTAAAACATTAACAACCTCTAAAGAGGTCATTGTACTCATCATTAATTCATTATGAATAACTTTTACTATGGAACCAAACCCGAAATCGCGAAAAAAAAATTTGCTGTTCCCTACCCTTCCCTTTTTTTTCACGAATTCAGGTTTGGTCCCACAGTAAAAGTTGTTCATAATGATGAGTAAAATGACCTCTTAAGATGTTGTTAATGTTTTACCAATAACCCTGTAAATTCATCAAACAAGCCAAATTAACAAGTGGTCTAAATCTTTATTGATTAGTGTCCTACTTTCCTAGAGACAAATTCTTGTGAAGGTCAGACAGGCTCCATGTAAAATATACTGATATTTAGCTGCATCTGGTTAGACTGGAAGCTGATCTCAACATAGTTGGGAAGAGGCTATGGAGATGATGGTATAGATCAGTAGGGTTGATTATTATTACCTTAAACATGGGCGCCAAAACGAATGACCCAGCGTCTCCATAATGGAATGCTGTCAACAGCTGCGGCAAGATCTTGTGGACACACACAGATTCTGGAAAGCTGTCCAGGTAAGAACTCAGTGTGGAGAAGAACTTGCCTTTCTCCACTTTGTCCTTGATTTGTATCTCTTCAAGAAATAGCATAGTGTCTATCAGATCATTTTTGAAGTAGCCTCCTAGTTTTCTACACCTGAAATTATTTAAGTGGAATATTTAGGGCCTATTACACAGTTTCCGAATCAAGCCAGCTAATAAAAAAAGTGCAAAAGATTTTGGTCAAAAGCAAAACTTATCCAGATATTGTGAAACAGACAAAACTTTGGACCCATGAAATTGTTCTTTTACATCAATTATACATATGTGACAATAAATAAATCAAAGAATAGACTACCACAATCACCATGCTTTGCAAAAAGGGTGGTAATCATATTTGTTGTTTTAAACAGAAACATTTAGCAAGAACTGCTGTCAATCTTGATGTTGCTTGACATAGCTATGTTACACTCTTGTGCCAAGGCTTCCCCCAAGTTTGTTCAGGAATATTCCTGCTTACCTTGTAATAATATCAGCAGGATTCGGCCTGGATGCAGGGTTAGCACTGACCAGTTCACAATATAATGTGCACAGCTGCTTTGGTATGTTGTCAGTAGTTTTCAGTGCCGGTTGGTTCTTTAGGGGTCCATCGTATGCCTCCCATATTAGACACCCTAAGCCCCACATGTCTGAGGAGCTGTTAAAAAAGACATAATATTAAATAAAAAAATTTCAGTAGCAGGCCGGAGTCTGGATCTGTGCCTGGTTGATGGCAATAGGGTCGCCTCCTGTTACATGGGACTTAAACTTAACTGGCGAAATGTGGGTGTCGATGTTACATGGTCCTCTGCCTAACCATTTGGGAAATAACAGGCATGATGTTATCGATTAATTATACAGACTTTTGTCATGGATTTTACAGATATTATTAGATTGTAGATTATGATAATAATTATTAAGTAGTCAGTTAAATACTTAATAAATAAGCCAACTCAAAAAACATGCATCATTCACAGTTGTGAAATGATGCATGTTTATGTGTTGGCTTTCTTAACATTTATTTAGTTGTTTTTAAGATATTTTCTAGGCAATTTAAAATTCAAATTGTTGATTGTTACAGTGTGCTCACAGATCAAGAACAACCATAGATCAATAGCAAATTGTAAAGAGTTAGCAACTTCATACTAACCACTTGGTAACTGTTTTCAACTTAGCAGGATCCTTCTTCTCAGGAGGATCATATATTTCAAGTGCTGGCAATATTTTGATAGGTATAGGGTTGGCTGTATCCGTTCCTTGGGCTGTGAGAAACTCGAAGCCACCCAGTTTCCATTCTCCCGCTAAAGTGACAAACACGGAGTACAGGCACACATTATTGTGCCTCATATTGCCATCATTATTTAAAAATGATAATGCTCTCTGTAACATGAAGAATGCTAGATTATTATTGCTAGTAAAATGATTCATACATTGTTAGCAGCCAATCATAGCCCAGCATCAATTTATTACCCATACTTTTTATTGCTGATGCAATACCATAATTAAGCAATAGGTATATTATCTCTAGTGTGGTGACTTACAGTGATTTGAAATATGCCCCATGAAAGAAATAACTCCTTCTGTGGGCCTTCAAGTTTTGGTTCCTCTAAGTGAGTGGCTAGAGGCTCTACATACTCAGTAGCTACATATAAAAATTTCTCAGTTTCACAGCTATCTAAATAATGTAAAAGGCTAGGGTGTCTCATAGTCTTTAGTTTCTTCAGGGAGGCCTTAGCTATGTCAAAAAGTGTCTCAGAATGCTTCTGAACGTCGAATAAAAATATAGATACTTCATCCTGCGTGCCTCTCTTCTTGCCTTTGTGTAGTGTCCACACACTTCTATCTTCTAATCCAGGCACAGGATCTCCTATTTCGTAAGGAAAGTCCTTCGTAGGATCCCGAGAGAAAAAAGACCACATTTTGAACTATTAATTATTTTTCACGACCTATACACATATCTTTCTATATAATCTCCTACAAGTGGTGTGCAAAATACCATAATCTTAAGAAATATATAATTACTGATGTGGATACTAAAATTACGTGTTAATTTACAAAATAAAAATATAAATTAATTTTTAGTCACTATTCACAAAGTGGTGACAAATGCAAATCTGACAAGTGACAACACACGATTTACAGAAACGCGATTCGCTGTTAAAAAAATACGCAAATTAGAAGACTGTAACAGAAATAAAATAAGTAATATCCACAGACATATAAAGAGTAGGTAATATGAAGTAATTTTAAAGCCATTCCGCTAAACTGATTTATTTGCAGGATGATGGTGCATTTATAATAAAATGATGTGGATGGATTTCAATCGGAATTTTCAGAATGGTGCATCACTATCTTCAATCTTGTCATTGTCAGCTGTGCAGCGTTCCAGCCTAGGATACACATGAGATTACTAGCATCAATGTTGATGACAAAATTGAATTGTCAAAATGATCAAATATCTTTCAGTTTCAAGTCAAAATCAGTCAGATGTCAGTGTCACAGAGTATTGGACTTTTGAGATCAGCACAGAGTACTTTGTAATATACTGAAAGAGATCAGTGTGCAGTCGGAGACATATTAATAGTTTGTTTTTTAAATTTTCTGGTCGATAATGACTTATTAAATAAAGGAACTGAATAAGAATAACAAAAGCAGAGTTTCGAAAGCATCGCAATTTCCTTTTATCACCATGTCCAAGTCAGTTGCTCGGTTAAAATCTATGAAGAAAGTTGCAGATAAAATTGACCATTCTTCTAAATTAAGAACCAATATCCCTGCTGGTATGGCTGCGGCAGGGCCTCCTTTAGGTCCTATGCTTGGTCAAGTACGTATTTCTTCGTTATAAAGTATATTTGATAAGATAGCCAATGTTGTAATCATAACCTATATTTTTATTTACTTTAGCGTAATATCAATATAGCAGCGTTTTGCAAGGACTTTAATGAGCGCACGGCGAACATAAAGCCTGGTATACCTTTGCCGACGAGAGTGAAAGTGAATGCTGATCGTTCCTATCAACTTGTTATTCACCAACCTCCAGCTTCGTATTTTCTGAAGCAAGCTGCTGGTATTAGTAGAGGTGCTATGGAACCTGGTAAGTTACCCTGAGTAATATCTATAGAAAGTTTTGGTTTTTGCTCTTTTCCAAGACATGACAGTTAGATTAAGTTTTTTTTTACTTTAGGCATCGTTTCGTCTTTTGCATGAAAAATGACAAGGTCCATCATATTTTTGATATTCCTATTGCTATCACTTGAAGTCTCGCACAGACTTAGAATAAAATAATACTTAATATAACCTACTCTTTAAAAAAATATATTTATGCTCTAATTTATTCCTATTTTCAGTCAAGGAAACAAGTGGAAAAATAACATACAAGCATTTGTATGAAATAGCAAAAATAAAGTCTCAGGACCCACCACTTGAGTGGAAACCTTTGGAAGAGATATGTGTCATGTTGATAGCCACAGCAAGAACTTGTGGAATAGAGATAGTCAAGGATTTGGACCCAAAGGTATGAATACTTTGTCTTTTATGAAAAGAACATTGAAAAACATCAATATTCTTGGACAATTGTCATCAACCAATTTTTTTAAAATCCCAATTACTCTAGCTACCTGCTGACAGTAACATTTAAAAGAAATAACTATTAGAAAAATATAGATTAAGAAATAAAATGTAGATAAAGAGTACTAAGTAACAATAAAAAAATTTCAATTTTTATACAATAAAGAAGAGGCAGCAACATGTACCTAAAGTTTCTGCCAAGTCAGATGGTAAAAAAAAACTACCATTTATTGTAATGGTCATCAAGTAGGTCCACACTAAACACTGGATATTTGTAGGCTGCAATGATTTTATATTGCTAATGGCCTGCGCAGCCGATGGACAATTTGTATGCGGATAATATTTGTCCGCCGCAATAGAACATATGGAAATCTATACAATAACGCACACAAAGGACAAGGACTGCTGGGATTTCCATACATTCCATCATAGTTGTGGACAATTTATCCACGTACAAATTAGAATTAGGTAGACCTCAATAACTCGAGTATTGTCATCTGTATGAAAACCAAGCATACCTTTTTTTGACTACCTACTATGACATCACAAGCACTATTTAGTGATGGGAAAGTCAAATCGATTCAAAGACGCCGCCGCCGCGTGCGGCACCCTCCTTGCCCCACCCCCGGGGCGGCACCCTCCTTGCCCCACCCCCGGGGCCTAGCGCCAGCGCTCACGCTCACCCAGCCAGCAGGACACAGGACTGAGCACGAAAGTGGCGGCTTACAATTTTTGTACGTAAGCTGGTGCGATTTTTGGCACGCGAAGTAGTTGCTCTTGCGTTATCTAGATGTATCTATATCTGTGGTGTAAACTGTGCCAGAAGCATGGTTTCTGGTATTTCATTACAATAACTATTTCCAGGAATATGGCGAGTTCCTTGAAGAGAGGAAAAAGGTTATAGAAGAGCAAAAGAAGGAGTTACGAGAGAAACGAGAAGCCAAGATGTTGAGAACAGCTTAATTTTATAATCTTAATACTTATAATAGGTAGTAAATGTTACTAGGGACTAGCTTGAGATATAAGAAATCAGTTTTATTTATAGTGTTTTATTTTAAACTATCTTCTGCCCGCGACTTTGTTCGCGTGGAAGTCGTAAGTTACAATATGCTAAAATAACAGCCAAATTTTTGTAAAATTCCCTCGGCCCCCGACCCACCGCGTCGTATCGCATCGCCCGCCCGCGTTTTTACTTCGTTTTCGCTTAGCGTTCCTTCTGACTTTTTTAATTGTGCTCCAGAGTCGTAGCGTGATGTTAAAATAGCCTCTTTCAAGAATTGGGCTATTAAATGCAAATAGAATTTCAAAGCCGACTGGTAGTTTCAAAGATTAGCGCGTTCGATCAAACAGTCTTCAGCTTTATTATATTAGTAAGATGTATGAACGTAAAAAAAAGTTTGGTGTGATGGTATTTAAGAACCGTAGCAGGCGTTCCGTAGTTTTTGTCTACCCCCATGGGAAGAAGGCGCGAGTTTATGTATGTATGTAAAGGCAATTCAAATGTATGTTTCAAATTGATGTTATTTCAAGTTAAACAAATACCAAATTTATTTTAATGGTAATTAAGTTGATTTCAGAGTGACTAGCGCCATTGAAAAAGTTATAAAAATGTTTGAAGTTGTAGCGTAAACTGTAGGTACTTTATTGTGTAGGAATTAAAGTTATTTTTCCATTAATTCATTTGTTTACATTTTTGGCAAATAAGTGAATGCAGCTTATACCAGCTTCTGCCCGCGACTTTGTGATTTTTTGTGCCTGTAATCTCCGCGCAAGTTCTAGCAATAAGTTTCAAAAGCTCTATCGCAATCGGATTAACGGTATGGCAGCGCATAAAATACGAACAAACAAACATTGATTTTTATACAAGGTGGCGGCATAGAAAAAACAAATAAGAAAGCCAACTCGAGCCCCGAGCGAGCGATAATAGCCTAAACACGTAGGGCTGTCACTTATAGTTTATTCAATCGTCAAAAATGCATAGTCAATCTCTATACAAAACAATTTTCCCCTGTAGGGTAAGCATCAGGGATCTTTAATACAATGTTTTATTAAATTATTTTTTCTACATACACCAGGACCTGACTACATTTTTTTCATTGCCTACGTCATGTTATCTGTTTAGTTATTTGAAAAATTACGATCGAAATATGATTAATTAAAACGTGGTTTTACTGAATTATGTATAAAAAATAAAATGACTATGAAATTGTATTTTTTACACTATAAAGTCTTTTTTACTTTTTCATTTAGCATGAAAATTGTAATGTTTAAATTCGGAAATTGAATATATTGTTACAATAAACTCAAATAATAGGCATTAATTAAAGTGGTTATTAAAATTTTCTAGTCTCATCTCAAACCATGGGTTCGATCCCATCTTAGTCAATTCTTATTTTTTCATTTTATCGCGGGCGGTATACGGCGTAGCCACGACTGGCGCACCTTTAGCAGCGATAAATTTTGTCAGAGCGTGTGTGCGACGGACGACGCATACGTACGAGCGCGCTCACGTACCTACAAGTGTTCGGTACGTATGTATGAAGATATCCTACTCATTTGTATTTACTCTGGTGGCGTGGCGGGGATCCGCAACCTATTACTGTTACCTGTCAGAGGCTTAAGTGTGAGTTTTTTCACTCACTTTCGATTGCGAGCGCGTTAGCGCCACCTGGTGGTCACTACGAGAAACTGTAGCGGTATCTACAACGCCACATGCGAACAACAACAACAATAGAGTATGAGTGAACTTTACACCCTGTTCCTCATACCTGTATAAAACCTAATTTCCTATACAAAATTCTAACGCGCTCGCAATCGAACATGAGTCGAAAAAATAAGATATACAAATGAAACAAAGATCTACCCAAAATTTCTTTATTAATCATCTAAATGAACATGCCTTTGTCTAGTTCACCTAACGTTTAGGACATAGGGATAATTTGCAGATGCAAAGTGTCAAAGAATATTGTCGAGTTCAAAGTTTTACTAACTTAAAAAGCCTTTATGTAATCAAAACATGGCACAGGTAGGCATTAAAAATTATTAAGCACAGAAGTTTGCTATCAAAGATAGATAATTCGTCATAAGACTAACTTATTAACTAAGTTAGAGATTTACACAAGGAACAACTAAGATAAATTATGTACATCATATACATATCAGTCTACAGACATATAATCTATCTCTAAACGACAACGTACATTTATAGATATACCCACAACACCTAGAACCATATCACTTTGTGAGCACCCATATGACATAACTCCATATAATAATTTAAATTTCGACAGTAACCACAAACCGAGCAAGACATCTTACAAGGAACATTTATAACTATCAGTATCACATATGAGACAGTCTCTTAAGAAGTTTCCTTAGAGTACAACCAAAAAACTTAAAAAATAAAGTTTGAAATCTCTTTATAAAAATATGCATAAAAATATGCTTCTTTAAATTCTTAAAAGTAATCAGGCGTTTATATTCTTACCTACAAGACAGATAAATAAATATTTTCAACTTTTAACATAATACTTGGATAAGTATAAGACGGTTTATGCAAGCGATGGTAACTTGTGCATAAGATAAATTCGTGTTAGAACCTCTACTCTATATAAATTATTATTATGAGTGTCGTAACTAAAACCTATACATTTGTACCTACTGTAAACAAAATTTTGTACTTTTGCTTGAATACTGTTCACAGATCATTAAGTGCGTGTACCAAAAAGTCATTGCCAAAGGTAGAATATTACAGCCATCGAAAAGTAAAGATATCAGCAGGGTATGTTAGATGTGTGCTCGGAGCGCTTCATTCTGGGTGAGTTTGGTAACACCTCTGGCAACTCTGTGACCTTGTCAATCGTGAAGTCTGGCAGATCGGAAGACTCCATGTCCTTTTGCAGCGGAATCCACACCGTGCCTCCTAGTTCAGCTTCTATTCCTCCCTGAAAAGAAAAAAAAAACAGTGATTTTAAGATAATTTTCTGAGCCTTCATATTTATTTATTTTACTAAAAGTGCAATTTATGCACAAGTAAAAATACAAAGGCGGACATACCATAAGCCCTTTGTAAAGACTCCAGCACATCAAGCTACCCGAAACTGTCAAATTTTCCCAATCAACATTGAACCTTACTCTTTAGCGATAAAGTTGAAAATCTATTATAGAAATTTGATAGATTCTAGTAGCTTGATGTGCTTGGTGTCTGTACATATGAGTTTTTCTTGTCGGGAAAATCTACGATTTTGCCGTGTAAAATTACGGTTGATTCACCGTGTGTAGGCACGGTCATCAGTGTTGTAAGGATCACTATTGTAGTAGCTTATTGACGACACGGGGGCACTACCGCACGGCGCCATGGCCGTATACGCCTGTAGCTCATCAGCTCATGGCTCACCCAATTATTATATGGTGCGGTTAGCGCACCGTACAATAATGAAACCGTGACGTACATGCTCTTTTCTCAGGGCAGGGATAATATTTCGGTAAGACTGATATAAAAAAACAGTTGTGTTTAAAGTCAAGAACAGTTTTAATCAATCTATCATCACTTTTCTGTTCGAATCGTGGAAGGCAGAACTTTTAAACAATGTTACGATTGTTGGCGTGGGCTCAACAGCGTAAAATCGATGCTCTCGCGGTGCTGCCATGAAAGGTACCTATGTTGCTTATCGCCCTGCGACACAAGGACGTTGTTATGGTAACGACCTTGTTTACAATTAGTGTTCAAGTCTTGCGTAACCGCATAATACTTTGAAATATAGATTACTAGCTGTTCTCGCGAATTCGTCTTCGTGTATTTTGTATTTCATATTTCTTAATACAAATATCCAGGATGAAAAGTTGCATATGACTGATCCTAAAGTACCCTAAGCTAATAAAATGTTAGTTTTATCTAAATTTGTTAATAGTTTTTTAGAGTTTAGGTCGGTTTCCCCGAGTCCGAGGTCTCCAGGTGCTACCTATTTGTCGTAACGATCGGTTCAGTGGTTTATGCATGAAAAGGTAACAGACAGCCTAACAGAGTTAACTTTCGCAGTATGGATGTACGTTGTACTGTGATGATGTTCCTTGGTCTCACATAGTCCAAATACAGTATTATATGAGCAAGTGTACGCAAAATACGCGCATTGACGTGGAGTTGCGGACACCGCCCGTATTACCTATATGAGCAAGTCTACAATCATAATCTGCCTAGCCTTTTCCTAACAATGTTGGGGTTGACTTCCAGTCTAACAGAAAGCAGCTGAATACCAGTATTTTACATGGAGCGACTGCCTATTTGACCTCCACAACCCAGTTACTGGGTAATACGATACCGTTTCGGGCTTTTGATGACCCGTAACGACTGTCATGAACAAGTCTACAATATAAAGTAATTATTTTGCCCAAATCGAAATAATAGAACAAAGACTACTGACCTTGATATCAGTTTCCAGCTTGTCACCAACCATGATGCACATGCGAGGCTCGACGTTGAGCATCTTGCAGGCCTCCAGGAAGATGTGCTGGTCGGGCTTCTCCCACGGCAGGTCGCCGGACACCAGCAAGCAGTCGAAGTACTTGCGGACTCCTAGCCGTTCAATCTTCTGCCACTGGGCCCGAGACGGCCCGTTCGTGATCAGACCGAGTAAGTAATCCTCCCTGTCCACATTTATTCACCAGCCTTTGGTTATTTCTAGCTGCCTTTCATGCTGAAACTCAGCACATGATACAACAAAGCCAAATGGTCTTGCATACTGCAATTGTTCCAGCAATTAACGGAACTAAAATTATAGTTACGATGTCTGTAGCCGCACCAACGAGGTTACGACTCTCGTGTTTCAACCAAATGAAACGCAGATAATATGTACTATTGTTGAAACATGAAAGGCTTAATCATTGCAGTTTAGCAAGAGAATTTAAGATAACACACACATCATGGAAATTGGCACATTACTTCAAGTGCAATTCATACTATCAATATAAATTCCACAGGAAATAAAAATAAACTTAGAAACTAGGGATACGCCATGTTGAGAAAAGATTTAATAAATTAATGTTTATTATATTTTTGTAATTTATGATGTTATCTCAAAATAGCATATTTATTTAGGTTTAAAAAGACAATGGAGATAATTTTAATAACTCTGAATCAATGTTGTAACTACTTCGGATTATGCAAGAGGGAAGTATTGATACATTTCTAGTAAATTCTAAAATTATCTCCATTGTTTAACTGAATTTTCTGAGGTAATGTATTACCTTCGCCGTGATGTACTCCCTCATATATTTTACAAATACAATTCAAACCTAAGTGTTGCGCACGCGGCGCCCCGAGTTTACTCACTCGTTGAGCAAACACTGAACTGTTGAAAAACAAGTCATTTATTAGCAACATGCGCTCAAAGCCAGCCCAATACACTTGCAAAGGCATCTGTGAAGTATCTATCATTACTTTTTGTGTACAACGTTGTTGTATCTATTTCTCCTGATTTCTAAATTTACTTTTAAATACCACTGCTTTTGGGTTAAAATTACTGCTTACAAGTGTCAAGTTATGCCTCCACAATGTTTTGGTCCTGATTTTGTTATGATATTGACAAATCAGTATTGCGCTGATTATTCATAGTCTTATGTGGCATGCACGATCCAATGAGAGTTACGAATAATAATCTAAAAATACTCGTTACATTAGCGAAAATGCGAAGTGGGTAGGACGTGAGCGATGCTAAACATGAAACGTTTCTGAAAAATGACCAAATCAATTTAGTACCACATAACACCATGCACAATTTAAATGGTAGCAGGTGAATTGTTCTGAGATCAATCGTTATTTAAATAAAAAAGTAAGAAAATAACAAAATATTTCATTTCAATACACAACTGCCACACCTGCATTCCCAACAGGGTTAGGTAGAGGTCGTGAAACTATTTCCTTATCACAGTTAAACTTTACTCCTCTCAATCTTAGAACAAAGTTTGTTTCCGCTATAATTGCAGTGATTTCTTTGTTTTATATTGACATAGACTTGGCCAGAGAAGTCAGTATAAAACACCAAAGAAATTTCCAGTTAAAATTATTTACAAATAATAATAATAAATAACATAAAATTACATCATGGAGAAATATTTTTGTTAGTATGGTGATATCCCTTGGTCAATATTTCTTCATAACATGTAACTAATGTAAATAAAATGTAACCAACGTACCGCAGTGTTTCCAACAGGTGTATTACTTCCTGTGTTAGAGCCAAACATTGAAACCTTAATTTTAACCATTCGGTTGATATATTTTCTGTAAAAGAAACAAATTGCACTGCTTAAATAACTGTGTATGTAGGAACAGTAAACGACACTACATTAGACAAACGAAAAAATAACGACAAAAAAAACAAAGAAATAACGACAGTTATTGTGTAATATCGTTGAAATTACTGCACTATAAGAGATATTTTTAATGTAAATATTAAATAGATCAGTGTAATCTATTTAACATTTACATTAAAAATATTTTGTATTTATCGTGAAATAACAGAATTTATTATATTATGTTTATATCGGAATTACGAAAAGGTTATAAGTTATAACCGTTATTTTACTAATGTTGTAATAAATAGAGCATAGGAGGCACATACATAATTTTGGAAATTTGAAGCAGAACCATCTTCACACCGAACAGCATTTTTATAAGAGGACAAATTACTATCTATTCATTATGGCTCAAGTAATTAGTTAGATACAGTTATTTTCTCAGAAGTCGGACGCTTCCTTAAATGAATAGTGTGTACTTAATGGGCTCGCATTTGCACAGGATATCCAAGTATAGGACTAGGAGCATCATCGCTGTAAATGTGGCGCTATCTAAACTTACTCCACGCATACACGTGCGGCTTGCCATGAAATGTTTATAAATTGTGTACAAATGGGTGAAAAACTCCTTGGCACACGCCCGGGCGTCGAATTCGAGACATTACGACATCGTATTGCTGTCTGATGCTCCACCATCTGTGACACAAAACTGTCAACTACCTTTCAGTAATGTGCAAAGACATTGACTCCTTTATTCTTAAACGTTGCTAAAAGTTAAGTAGTGATTAGCGACTGTTTAACCATACATTTTGACGTTTGAACGTCACTTAACTTTAATCGTTTATAAATAAACCCCTTAATTACTTAACAATATCTTAAATCTCTCTGTATCAGTGTAAGCTCAGCAATAAATAATTTGTATTTTTTTTTCAGTTTTCCCAATCGTCACGTCATTTCCATTAATTACGCGGTGTCTTTTTACAATTATTTATAGCTTCGGCTACTGTTCGTTGTTTATAAATCTCTTGTGTACGCCCACGCTTAGCAACGTAATGGTAACATATTACGTAGAAGATGGAAATATATAATCACGCAATACATGTGTTTGGTGTTGACATTAATAGAAGGTGTAGTCTGTTCTGCTAAGTCATTGGAGGTACTTGTAGGTTTGTACTTTCGTTCGGACGTAGCAGACGTAGAAGTGCATTTACATTCTAGGCTCGTTGCCAAGTCTAATCGTAAAAACTATTTCACCGAAGTATACGGACATGTCGGTAATAGACGGCGCACTCTCTTTGTCACCGTTTGGCACATACAAATGATACAATGTAATGTAGCCTACCACCTACAGGTGCTTAATGAAGTTATTGGGAAATGATTCTGTGACACATCAAAGAAGATAATGTATTAATAAGTCTGCTTTGTGTACCTACATTGTGCACAAAGCAAAATCAAATAATTACGCCATGTTTCATGCGCAAATTATTATAGAACGCGTCTGAGTAAAAGGAACTGCATTATAGTGATGCATTTTGAATTTAATTTCTGCAATTCACAAAATGAACATGACGTCTGGCTAATTAATGCGATGTTACCTTGAGTTCTGCTGACACTAAAATGGAATAGAGCATGACGATGCACATAAACAAGTGGAGTTATTTGGACAAATTCTGTAATATGGATTTTACTTGTGCCAAAAAACGTAATTTAATAAAATGTTGTTTTTGTGTGAAATATCTGCGTTGGAATAATTTCAGAATTCAATATAATTTCGTGTTATATGCATGATTTACTAACTAGCTCCAAGGCTCTTTTCGCGTGTGAAATGTTTATAGTTTCGTATACATAATAGGTGTATCCTTTCACAGTTATTTTACATACCTACCTCTGATTTTGCATCACAGTGATCTTTATTATCTTTGCTATAAGGTTGATAATCATAATTCTATGGGTTGCAAGTAAAATCGTGAAAGGGCTGTAGGTACAATAATGCTTGGTACAGTAATGTAATGCTCCTTTTTCAATCGACTAGCTACTGACAGGAAGAGGTCTACCTCTGCCTGTCAGAAGCTAGTCGATTAAAAAAGGAGCATTACAACATGCAAAATATAACAAATCCAAAATTCAGAGTTCTGATTTCTTTGCAAAAACACTGCCTGAGCCCAGGCATCGAAGCCAGGTTTCCTCATTTAGCAGCTTTGCGCTTGCGACCACTAGACCAACACCAACGTTATAATATAGGTATGCTATGTACTGCGTTCACAATTTACGTTTCCAAACATGTAAATAAATATGTGTTTTCCTATTGACTTTTTAAATAGGGGTAATAACCAGTTAGTTGACTGGTGGCTTAGTTTACACTAATTAGTGTAAACTAAGCTGATCTCAGATGAGCGCTTTAATTGCGTAACACACTATCAATCTCAATCTGAATAATTTTGAAGGATATTGCTAATCCATCCATACTTAATCACTATCACTACATAGTATAAAACAAAGTCGCTTTCTCTGTCCCTATGTCCCTTTGTATGCTTAAATCTTTGAAACTACGCAACGGATTTTGATGCGGTTTTTTTAATAGATAGAGTGATTCAAGAGGAAGGTTTATATGTATAATAACATCCATTAAATAGTGGAGAAGTACTGTTATTTTTGAGGTTTCTAATGTGATGTCGTAAATAATTACATTTTTTCCGCTTACATTGCAAACGCAGGCTGAACCCTACGAGTTTTATCAAAATAATGTACTAAGTATTGTACACATTGAAAAGGTCTACAGAAAAGTCCGTGATGGTATATGTCTATCTCTTATGGATAACCCACAATAACTTTTTTTTGTCATTTACTTTTTACGAAAAATAATGGCTAATTTTCGAAGCGATTTTAACGAATACAGCATTAATCCTTAACCAATTAAATACCTTGAATACATTGTTCATTTAATATAGATCTATATGGCCCTTTACACCGTATGATTTAAGTGAATATTTTCGAAGATATTACAGATTTAAAAATTGCGGGACGTAGCGTTTGCGGGCCGCTATGTTTTTATATACAACGTTCACAGTTTTTCTGTAGTGTATTTAGTATCAGCATTGCACCCGTGCGAAGCCGGGGCGGGTCGCTAGTTAATATTATAAATGCGAAAGTGTGTTTTTCTGTCTGTCTGTTACCTTCACTTCACGTTTAAACCGCTCTGAACCGATTTAGATGAATTTTGGTATAGAGATAGTTTAGAGTTCCGTGAAAGGACATAGGATAGTTTTTATCCCGATATTCCCACGGGGTCGAAACTTACGCGGGTGAAACCGCGGGGCGCTGCTAGTTGCTTTATATGTTCGAAAAATGTGTTTGCTCAACAACGTAAATAACGCAATAAATGTTGTCGAACTGTCAAAATGAAACCCATTGCTAATGATAGTGTGTGAGGTACGCAATTACCTCGCTGTCTCTAGTTAAAGTTGATATTCATTTAAGCGGAAATAACATCAATTGGAAACAAGGATTTGAATATACTTTAGGTAAGAAAGATTAGGTATATTATTAAATATCGAGGTGGCGCAAGAGTTGCTGGAAGGATTTGGGAGAGGCCTTTGCCCAGCTGTAGGATAGTACAGGTTAGATTAAAAAAAAACTGGCACTTCAGGAGTGCCCACAGAAGTGAAAACAAAACACAAACAGAATACTTTGCCATCACTCACTGACATCGGATATACATTAAAACCGAGTACATCCCGAGGACAGCCGAACACATCCGAAGCGGTGTCGATTACGGTAACAGTGGCGCAAGTTCAATAATTTTTTCCCCATCTCAAAAAATACACAACGCGCCAAAAGAAGTTGTCACTTCTAAAAAAAATTAGATTAATACTAACTGGCGATGTGTCTATAGTTCTTTGGCAGGCAGTTTCGCCATAGGTGAGCCGGCCACTCATCGAGGGCGTACGTGTCATCATCGGGGCGGGCTCGGAAGGCTCGCAGGAAGTTGGTTCCGCTCTCCAGCGCAGCTTCCTGAGTCAGCCCATATTGCTGCTGCAGAATCTCTATAATCTGGACAATAATAGGACAGTTAGAACATACTTACTGTTCAAAAGGGTTTCCATAAACAAAAAACAAAGTTAAAATATGGTGGCAACATCATTTTGGCTGCAATTATGTACTAGTCCATTTGTCGAGTGCCATAAGAGGGCGTCGATCAAACGCCGACCGCGCATCATCGTTTGTTTGGTTATTTATTTTAGAATGAAAATGCAGAAAATAAGCAGTGGCCACTATTATCCGTTTTTTTAAGAAAATTCGCTTATGGCAGTATTACATAACTTCCATAAACACATTTAGTCAAGTTTAGTAATCGATGTTTCATGTCCATTGTCCTTATTGACTAAGTTCATTGGGATTGGAAATCGGACCCGCGGGGTAATGAGGGTTTTCTGAAATGACGTTCGCTAGGTGGCAGCACTGACACGTCAGGTCCAGGCATCTGTCAAAGAGCCTATATTTTCTTTAGTCATGACTGAATGATGAACGAATGAATGAATCGAATGATGAACGTCATCATATATTTTGTATTGGAAGACCTCTTGTCACAGTGGTGCCAACTGGTGTCGTAGATTTTCACGAAAACCCTCATTGCGTAACACACAAATGAAAACCATTGCTAGTGGCAATGGTTTTCATTTTGCCAGTTTAACAACATTCATTGCGTTATGCAGACAAATTTTTTAAACATAATGAAGAAATGGATTAGCAGTTCCTTTCAAAATGATTCAGATTGTACCTACTTAATTGTAAGAGTGTTACGCAATTAGGGTGTTCCCACTAATACTGTACTTCTACGATTACTATACAAAGGCGTAATTTTACTACAGCTAGGTACGTGAAAAGCTGTGAGAAGCGTGAAGCATATTCGATAAATAACCATGTGTTTTTGTACACTTGACTTGGCTTGCTCTGGAGTGGTTTATTTACTGTGAACTTTTTTCAGCCTGGAAACTTTTTTTAAACCAAGAATAAACAGATATCATGCCTGACACTAAAGGTGACCTGTCTGCTAATCCGACATAGATCAGCGTCCCATTATAGCATGTTCTTGGTTCTTGTAAACAAGGTTTCATCTGAAATATGAATGTTGTTAGTTTGTCCCAACAATGTAACGTTTGACCTCATTCCAGAAAAAAACTCCAGCGGTTCCCCTTTATTCTCAAGGAAAGGCGAGTAAAAGAAATAAGTACCTACCTAGGTAAATAAGGATTGTGTCGCAAGCTTGTGCAAGACGTGCACATGTACTTATAATAATCTACCTAGTCATTAAGTTTCGTCATAATAAGAGTGCCGAATAATCTACCACAAGAGGCCCACGTTAATTAAATGAACACTTAATAAATTATCCTAGTGTCTGTCGGTACCTAGTATGACGAAAAATATTAAGTGGGAAGATGTGATGTAAGATATTTTGCTTGTTCCACTGCTTTCATTAGTTCGGCAATCCCACATTTCCTGTAATTCAGTTCATTTTGTTAAAAATCTCCACATGTTGTGTGACATTTGTATCTAAGGAAGTGTCTGCTCCAGGAATAGCTTCGGGTCAACGTTCCTAGCGTGGCGTGGTTCACTCACCTGCCGTTTAGCAGTTGGCACAGTGCGCGTGAAAACTGATACCGCGCGGTTTAATGAGTAACGATCACTCTGTGCAATCTCATGCCTCATCTACGGAGATTAGATGTTATCTACGACATTCTATGTACTAGGTGCGCTGTTCAAAGGAAAAGTGTTCTAAGTATTTGTGAGTTGATCTAAAGTTCTAATTTTGACTGTGACTGTGTGTGTGTAGCTGTCTGCTTAATTTAGTAGAAAATCTTTTTTTAGAACTTTAGAACATTGCGTTTAGTACATGCCTTTGGGTACCTACTTCCTACAAGATTAAATCAAAAATATACTTCAGTTCACATTAAAAACTTTATTGAGTACCAAACAATATTATTGTTATCCAAAAAAACAGAAGTAGTAAGTAGCCAGTCAAATAAAATTATATTACAGACATTAAATTTGTTATAAAAATTATGTACAGTAAGTTCTTAAAACAATCGAAGCTGTGAACAGTTAATATCTAAATAAAAGAATCATACAGAACAAAAACAATTTTAAGTACTTTATTGTAATAATGTATTATAATATAATGCTTATGTTTTGTGTGTTATATAAAAACTAGTAGGTATTTTACCTACCTATTAATTTAAATAATAATTTAATCACCAAACAATTTTTTGCCTAATTCCATTAATCTGTGATTCCTGCACATCTTAAGTGCACCAGCTTTCTTTAAGACTGGGATAACGGTTTCATTGGAGTCTACTAGCCTACAGAGGAAGTCCTCAAAAGCTGACTTCACATTGGGTGGGAGAGTGCCAACTTTGACTTTAGTCAGCATTTCAGCAATGCCCTGAGCCCAACCACTCTCTATGGCAAACTCTGATATCCATGGCACCATTTCAAGAACACCACTCATAGTCTGCATGCCCAAGAACCACAGGTCAGCTATTTCATTCCAGTGTTCTTTGTAACTCATTGATACAACTAGGGCAGTGGGGTCATTTGACTCATCAATGTTGTAAGCATCCCACAGGAATCTGATTGTTGACTGGATGTATCTGCATATAGAGAAGTCATTCTTCTTCACTTTACTAGCTTGTTGTTTTAGTAAGAGTAAGCCCAGTACTGCCAGATGTCCATGGAGAACTAAGTTTTCAGGTATGTCCTTCAGTTCTGGTAAGTCATTAAAGATGAACTTGAGTAGGGTGTTGAACAACATACTCGTCTCAACAACTTTGGGAGCCAGCACTGTCAGGTTCATGAAAATATTGCAAAGGCTCACCATGGCTGCTCTAGAATCCTTCATATCTTCTAATACTTGAGGGTCTAGTTCACGAGGAGGCAAATTTTTAACTTTTCCCCTCTCAGATTTTGGTACAAGTGGTTTCTTGTAATGTACAATTGACCAGTGAAAACACATGGCTTCATACAGAATATCTTCTTGTTTAAGGTTTAATACTATAGCTCTGGCCTTGTCTTCAACTACCAAGTGGCATAGAGCTGGCAACATCAAGCGGAGTAGATCAATCTGCCCCATTAGATTGATGTCAGTTTCCATAGCTTCACCTTCGGACTTGTTCTTTTCAGCCATCTTCCTGGCTCTGTGGGCATGAAAAGAGTCATTTGCCAGGGAGAAAATAAACGGCAGCAAGGTGTAAATTTGTTCCCTCATGGCTGTTGTTTCTTGAGCTATCCAAGCAACCAATACCCTGACCATCGCACAAACATAAACTTTTTCAGTGTCAGGTAGTTTGTCTTTGTTCTTATCATTGAATACTTTAGTCAACATAGACACAATGGCATTGAAGGCACCCTTGAGACCCGTGTAAATAGATTGCTTCTCTTTCTGTTCCAAGTCCAGTTGATCCGTGGCCATGTAATTAATAGATAATTCTAATACAATAAAGCAAGCTGTTACTAATTCAGCATTGGCATATGCTTGTTTAAAGCTCCTGTCATCAAGTTGCATTCTTACTTCTATGGCACAAAGTTGTTGCAGCAGCAAGAAAAACTTCTTTGG
Organism: Luperina nickerlii; assembly: GCA_963855955.1. Taxonomy (NCBI): domain Eukaryota; kingdom Metazoa; phylum Arthropoda; class Insecta; order Lepidoptera; family Noctuidae; genus Luperina; species Luperina nickerlii. Next base: position 9,577,036 of record OY979680.1, read on the forward strand.
ATTCTCTTCATCATTTAATGTCCACTCAATGCCGAGAAGATCAACAATGTTGGCAGCCAATTTAAGAGAGGGATCCCTCTGGGTTTTACCAATTTTGCTGGTGAGTATGTCATGAAGAGCTTTGTAGATACTCTGGGGCCATGTTTCTTCTGTGGAGCTAGGTACAACTGTGGATTTGTTGCAGCTGTAGAGAAGTGCACTCAAGATGGTAGCTAATTCAAATTTTCTATCTGATTGGTCGGTGGCAAAGTCTAATGCTATTTTATTTACCAGAGCATGGAAAGGTTTAGGATCATCACCCCAAGCAGTAGGTCCATACCTGCTCACTAGCTTCACAAGAATGTTAAGGGCTTCATCGGTCTGGAAACTTTGATTCGAGTAAATTTCTGACATTTTAGTGATGGCACCAACCTCAATGAGGGCTTTCTGGCCAGCCTCATGTTCAGCAATACATTGTAGGCACGTGTATGCTTCACTGACAATGATGAGATCATCATCATAGTCTTCACTTTCTGATTTTTGCACTATTTCGAGGAACACTGGTATGTTGGCAAGCATTTCAGGATGTGTTGCAAGCTCAGGATCATTGCAGAAGGTGGTAAGCACTGAGAGAGCCACTGACTTGTACACAGACGGCGGGCAGTCATCCTGCACAGTGTTGCTTGTCAGCAGCTTCTTCAGGAACTTGAATCCAATGGCTTCGAAGAGTGCTTTCTTGGCTTGCGATTGGCAGTCCTTACTCTTCACAAGTTTGGTCACCATGAAAAGCGCCGCGAACTTCTCCGTATCGCTTTTGGCGCCTTTTAGTATAAGTACACATTTCTTTATCGGTTCCGATATTTCACCCATGATTACGAAACACACGACGCGGTCACAAAGCGCAGTAGTGAGCGCTCCACTGAACGAGCGCTGGCTCCGCAGTTGAATCGCTCCGACAGCGGCCCGATCTACATCACGTTTATAATTAGCGTGAGTTCTCTTCCAAAATATCTAAATCTGGACGTCGAGCTCGCGTTCTCCAACTATGAAAAACTATTTTTAAACACACGCTGGAACGTGAACGCTAAACACGCGGAGTGCAACAAGCAAACCAGCGGCTTCTACCACGCTTCTACCAACCAACGACGTAAAAGCTTGCGATTGCGAGATAGGCACCACGATGACAGCGCGCGCACTTCGTTCCGAACATAATCCATGACCGTGGCAATGTCACATTTCACAACAATATTATTTTTTAGAAAAAAATTACATACCTTATTGCAGGCTCTTGTGTCCCCCTTTCTTGTTTGTATTAGCGTATTGTCCAAATCAAAAAATATAGCTGCAACATCACTATTTTCACCGTAATACGAATTATTTGCCATGTTCACAGATAAGTGTGTAACGCAATGAAAAAAACAGCTGCTTTGTGATGACGTCACATTGACGATTTCCAACGTCAGTAACTGCGTTTCGTTTCGTCGAGTTTAATTCGATATAAATATTTTTATTCACTTACTCTTATGAGACTTAACGAGGATTTGTATTCCATCTCTTTCTGCAAAACCTTGTAGGTTATAAGGTTAGTTTGTCAGCGCCATCTGTTTGTCTTTATTTGAACCAATATCATTACGGGCACGGTTAGAGGTGACCTAGTGACTCAGTGTTAACTTGATAATAAACGTTTCGTTACACTAGGGTCTAGCTAGATGGCACATAATGCAGAGACGTATTACATTACATGGATATTAAAATGGTATAAGCCTAACACGCTACAAATCTTAGCTAGGTGAAATTAATATGTTTCACGATTAGAAAAATGATTTGGGAAAGAAAGCGTTGCACTCTTGCACATTGCACAGCTACACTTGTTATAGACCGCCGCTATGTGCTGCAAATCTGCCCTACTGCTTGTTTTTACCATGTACGATGTCGTTGGATAATTATTCATATGTAAACCGTCTCGTCTGTCTCAGTTGCTTGTATAAATCTACACTGGTATCTAACAAACGGAGCTATGTAGTGTAGGTACCCAGTAGTCAACCTTTTGGCGAAAATTGTTTCTGAAAAAAAGTTGTGCAATCAACATTTAATCTTCCAATCCGGCAATCCGGCATGGCATTCAGCCCCTCGAAAAAATATTAATAGATTTTATAAAAAACTTGATAATTAAAGATTTTCGCTAGGTACTTATCTACCTACTATTGCTACTTAACTACTCGTTAACAAAGTTCAGTTGGGTACCTACCTAATGCTTTTTTTAACCGACATCAAAAAAAGGAGGAGGTTATCAAATCGTTTGAATATTTTTTTAAAATAATGGTTCGAACTCCGTTATATATAAGCCGATTTGCATTTTTTTTATTTGAAAGGATATACTTTCAGATTGGTCCCATAGAAATTACATCAAAATCGTTTCAGTAGTTTGGTTTTTAAACCAAAATTACGGGTAAAAATTGAAGTAGGTAAACGAAATTGTTTTTGTTTGTATGTTATGTTACGCGATATTTCCGGCAATTGTAAATCGATTTCAAAAATTTTTTTTTTAACGGATAGGATATGCCTCAGGGGTGGTACTTACCATTATACATTTTTATTAACTTTGCTTGGGTAGCTTTTGAGTTAGCTTCAATAATACGTATGTTTACCACTTAGTTTATATTGATGATGTTAATTTACTTATAACTTCCTGTCACTGATATTTACATAGCAAGTAGTGTTGTACGAATTTGTGTGGGGTAAGTAGGTACAACTTAAAAGTGAAAAACAAAAACAATTTTTACGAAAAAAAAAACCAACTTCCAGACTGCGTTTCAAAAGTAATTGCATCACTTTCGCTCGCTTAGTAGGTTTTCGAGGATTTTAGATTTTCAAGATGGCTTTTTTTTTTCATGATGGGAAATCATCTAATGACCCCTCCCGCTCTGGGTGGAGCGGAAGGGAGTGTCAGACTCTTACTGACTAAAACCCACCCGTGTTCCTTCCTTAGCCCTTTATGTTCCGGGCCAGCGGTAACCCTTTCGGACAATCCCGCTGACCCGGCAGGCTTCGGCCCTAACGGGCCCCTTCAATTGCTGCTGACATCTCTTTGAGGCGCGCGTGGAACATGTACGCGCCGTCCGGCACTGGTTCTGATCGGGCAGTGAGCTTATACCCATTACTCTACGCCCGCAGGCCCTACGGCGCCTACGGTGGCCGGGACTCGTAGCGCGGCTCCCGACGCCCGGAGCGCCGGTTTTGACTCGACACCCTGTGTACTGCGGCCTAATACCTAAAATTATCAAAAAAAAGACACTACAAAGTGAAAAATAACTTTACTTTCGGAAGTACCTAGCTGGCAAGCAACGAAAAAAATGCGAACCCAACGACCTCGATTTCCGAAATTAAAGTTATTTTTCACTTTGTAGTCTGTTTTGGAAGTCGGTTGTTTTTTTTTTTGTAAAAGAGTTTTATGTTTTCGGATTTTCTGAACCTATTTTGTACCTATTTTTCTGTTCTGTTTTTTTTCTGTTTTTATATGTGTGTATGCACATAAATGTTAAAATAAATAAATAATTAATAAAGTACATCCTACTCTCACGTGGATCAATTACCTACCAACATATTCGATTTAGATGTTAGGCTGCTGTACACAGGGTGTCGAGTCAAAACCATATTTGCAATTCAGGCGCTACCTCGAAAATCTAAAATCCTCGGAAACCTACTAAGCGAGCGAAGGTGATGTAATTACTTTTGAAATGCAAAAGAAGAGTGATGGCTTCATAGTGCGTGCGCTCGGAATAAAACGACGTATGTACCTATGTGCCAAACGAATTGACTTCTATTTTAACAAAATAAAAGAATTAAATTTAAAACTACTTTGAGCAATCTTTGATGTGACAATTCTCTATGTTTTAAAGTAAATTCTATTGAATAACTCTTAAGAGCGTTACGCCGCACGGTAGGCTGAAAATCGGCTTTCATAGACTTAGGGATTTCAATTTGCAAGTGCTTGTTTTTATGCCGGATATCGCTTCTATTAGTCATTACTATGTACAAAAATGACACCCGAGTTAATTCTGCCCAAAAACGAAGGAAATATAATTTTTTTACGAAAAATTTGTATGAAGCTAGTATGAAAAATCAAATTATCTCCTAAACGGCATGTTTAACCGTAATATCCTTGGAGGTGGTCATAGCGCTAATTATTTATGATTTTTTGGTTGCCGATTTGACGAAAAATTTAATGCCGTTTTTTTTTTAAAAATCGTCAAAATATTTTTAATTATTTTTACATATAAAACGATCCCATTTAATGTTTATGTTGAAGAACTCGGACTTTTAACTACCTACACGTAACATAAAATAGCATCACTCCTATATTTCCGAAGGAGTTGGCAGAGAAAAGGCGCTTGGATTGCTTCTTTCGCTAAAACTCTCAAAGTGGCAATATATTACGTTGCGAGAGGCTGCCATTCGGGAAGGTGCTAAGGATATTTATCCATCTTACTATAAAGTGCAACAAACTAAGCTTGATTGCTACCCTCCGAAGCAATCAGTGACAGTTACTGATTCATCGGCTAGGATTACACTTCAAGCTTTACTTGATATCACAGTTACAAGAATCCTTCAAAGCCTTTCTAACGAAGAGCATAACTAGCATTTGAAGCTGATATCCAAGTGGGGATTTGATGATGCTTCTAACCAAAGCCGATACAAGCAGAAAATGGAGGGTGAGGAAGATGACTCGAGCATTTTCATGACCTCCTTGGTGTCACTAAAACTGACAGATGGAGACAAAATCTTATGGACGAACCCAAAACCATGCTCAGTTTTGTATTGTTGTCCAGTTCAGTTTACTTTTGTAAAGGAGAGTGAAGCAGTTGTCCTTGAGCTGAAAAAACAATTGGATGAAGAAATTGAGGCCCTTATCCCCACAGAGTGCAATAATAATAATAGGGTAACTCATGAACTAATGATGACGATGATCGACGCTAAAGTTTGCACTTACCTTTCTGAAGCTAAATCAAATGCATCGTGCTACCTGTGCTTAGAAAAACCTACAGAAATGAACCGCTTAGATGCTGTAACATCAAAAATTGTGTGTTCTGACCTGTATGAATTTGGCTTGTCATCCCTACACGCCCGTATAAATTGTATGGAATGTCTGTTACACATTGCATACAGGCTCGACTTCAAACGGTGGGCAGCGAGAAGTGATGAGCACAAAGTAATGCTACAGACAAGGAAAAAAAATAATTCAAAATAAATTCAAAGATGAGCTCAATCTGTGATTGATATAGTAAAACAAGGCTCGGGAACCACCAATGACGGGAATACTGCAAGAAAATTCTTTGAGTTTCCTAATAAAACCGCAGCTATAACCGGTTTGGATGAAGACCTCATCAAAAGATTTGCTGTAATTTTACAAGCAATTACATCTGGAGAGCAGGTCGATATAATAAAATTTAGAGATTGTGCCCGCAAAACAGCAGAAAAGTACGTGATATTATTATTATATTATTATTATACGACTGGACCGTTCATAAATTATTAATCCATGGGGCTGACATAATCGAGAAAAATAATATTATGCCGATTGGGACTCTCTCGGAAGAAGCCTCAGAGTTTCGAAACAAAGATTTTAGGAGGTTTCGAGAACATCATTCGCGGAAAAGAAGTAGGCAGGATTCCAATCAAGACATTTTAAATATGCTTGTTGTTTCTTCGGATCCTTTGCTAAGTGCACAAAGGCCTAAGTTAGATGCCAAGAAAAAGCAAAGCTTTTTTGCTGAAACTCTCGACTTAATTCAATTTCAGGAAACTGAGTTCGAGTTTTTGGATATATCCAATCTGGATGCTGACTCAGAATTGGAGTCTGACAACGAGAGTGATAAGGAAAATTTGTAAAAAAATTATATATGTATGTACATATTTGTAAATTTGTATTTGAGTGTTTGGGTTTTTTTTGTAATATTTAATGATGTTTTGTCTTTTTTTTATTTATTTTACTTTATTTTACAAATGCTTAGTATTAATTCCTTAAATTAAATTATTTTGTATATAATATAACTTTATATGTTACTTGAATAAGAGTTTGATAACCTTTTTTTATTTAAATTAGTAAAAATGTGTCAAAAAACAGCAATTTTTGTTATTTATTTTTTCTTGTTTTGTGTGTTCTTAATATTTGGGTTAATAACATATCGAACTTTTTAACTTGGACACTAAAAGGGATCGTTTTACATGTAAAAATAAATAAAAATATTTTGACGATTTTTTTAAAAAAAACGGCATTAAATTTTTCGTCAAATCGGCAACCAAAAAATCATAAATAATTAGCACTATGACCACCTTCAAGGATATTACGGTTAAACATGCCGTTTAGGAGATAATTCGATTTTTCATACTAGCTTCATACAAATTTTTCGTAAAAAAATTATATTTCCTTCGTTTTTGGGCAGAATTAACTCGGGTGTCATTTTTGTACATAGTAATGACTAATAGAAGCGATATCCGGCATAAAAACAAGCACTTGCAAATTGAAATCCCTAAGTCTATGAAAGCCGATTTTCAGCCTACCGTGCGCCGTGATGTCGAAAATAGTAAAAAAAAAAGATTTACCATTGCAATTTTTTTGTATCGAGAAGAAATCATTGAACCATGTATTCCTTTACATACTAGATCAAAAAGTCAAAAAACATATACCACAATTTTAAATCCCTATTCCACATAATTAACAAGTTATATGAAATAGAAAAACTAAATTTTTTTCAACATATCACATTGCTATACTGCAAAATAGTGACTAGTTAGTTACTGTAATTAGTTGACAGGGTGCAAATAAGTAAATACTAGTAATTAATCTTGTTCAGATGTTCATAGTTGTGCAACTTCTTCTCCTGATCCTCCTCCCCAACTAGAAAGAAGGTCGGCAGCCAGCTTTGCTTATTTCGTGCGTAGTTGCGGTGAGCGGTCCCTCGTGAGGCGAAACCATTTGAGTTTTAGGGTTCCGTACCTGAAAAGGAAAAAACGGAACCCTTATAGGATCACTTTGTTGTCCATCTGTCCGTCTGTCTGTCAAGACCCTTTATCTCAGGAATGCGTGGAATACTCAGGTCTACAGTTTCGTGAAGCTGTGAAAAAATCAAATTTACAGAAAGATACGGCCGTTTATTCCGCAAAAAACGTATATTTCGACACTCTCAAGGGAATCAAAATTTATAGTTTATCAAATTTCATGATTCTAGGTCAACGGGAAGTACCCCCTACTTCCTGTTGACCTAGAATCATGAAATTTGGCAAGAAGCAAGGCCATGTAGTACAAGTAACGGAAAAATTCAGAAAATGTAAATTTGTAGTTAGGTACATTACAAAAAAAATATACTCTATTTACATACCTACCTACATATATAAAAACTATTTACATACCTACCTACGTACGGAACCCTCGGTGCGCAAGCCCGACTCGCACTTGACCGGTTTTTTATTTTTCTATGTAACATCTCATGCATGTAGGTATGTATAGTCCGCGCGGAACTAGTTGGCCGCGCCTTAGATATGTAAGTGGTGAGACGGAGGGGCGGGGGCGCTTTGTCATTACTCAGTACCTGCGTTGCGAACAATAGGCAACCCCGCCACCTTCATCCCCAGCCCCACCCAAGGCGCGGCCTACTAGTTTCGTGCCGACTATAGTTTATGTGCTTTTTTCAGATTTTTCATTTTTTTTTATTTTGTATCTGTTAGTACCTCCATGTCATGTAAGGGTGAGGACCTCATCCTTATTAACGCAACAGAGTTACAGCAAAGACTTATGTAGGTAAGTATCATTGCAGTACCTATGTATCTTTGTAAGCAAGGGCGGATCCAGGATTTATTTCTGGTGGGGCACATGGACCAGACCGTTAAGAAGTGTCTCCCACATCTAGCATTGTACTGTGATGTTCTTCGGATTCATTTAAGAATAACAAAAAAAACTACATTTATTCAAACTAGCCTGAGAATCAGCACTTTTCGAACGTCAAAATTACAAAAGACAGTCCCCCAAAATGCCCTCCCTTTACCACTTCCTAGTGCTTTCGCTGAGGAGAAGAAGTGGCGCAACAAACTCCCCAGCAGCACAACTGTCTGTTCAGTTAGAAAATACTTGATTGTATTCAATACTATGCAATGTAATTAAAATTACAGGACACAGAACATTAAATTAAATTATTTGCCATATGTCAGCTAGCCACGCCAATATATCAACAAAAGTGCGGTCGGGAAAACGAGAACGGGAGGTCGAGAGAATTGAGAGAACCTGGGTTGCAAGAGCGAGCGAAACAAGCTTAAGCACCCAACCTGAAATTAGTTTCTTTAGTTTTTCTTTTGACCATTCATAGCATTAGCTTGTTTTTTTAATGGGTTGAGGAAAGCTGTATGAAAACTTTGGACGCGTGGGTGATGTACATTTCAACCGCGCGGCCAACTCATAATATTTGACGAAACTTTGCCAGGAATTAGTGCTAATTTGTTACTTTACACACCCCTTTTCGTGAATTTGTTACAAAAAAAACTAAGACGCTATGACAAAGAATAGTTGGCCGCTAGAACCGCCACTTGCCGTAATCATCGCCCGTGATTACACAGAAACTATATAATACAGATAGACGAATGATGCATCAAAAGAAAGGTCTTAATTTGTTCAATTTGTTACAAAATTTAAAAACGTCATAACGTAAATAAACAAAAAGTTATGCAATATTTAGTTCTCAGGTTATGAGTAGGTACGTATCTCACCATAAATATCAAATTAATAGAGGCTAATGTGTATGGACAATTAGTTACTAATTTGTTACAGCTAAAAACAGAAAAAAAATACTAGAAAGTAGGTTCAATAATTTGTTAGAGTCGATTTTAGTTGGCCGCTCGGACGGCAATATGCCTAAAATACAATGGCGTTTATCTCGTTATAAAAAGTAGGTTTAAGCTAAGTTTTAGTACTAATCGCCAGGTAACGTAACATAGTTTGGATAAATATGGCGAACATAACTGCAGCATCCATATTTTAGAATATATTTACAATAAATAGTAGTATGAAACCGTATGAGAGTAGGATGACCATGATTACATTAGTACCTACGAAAGCATGTTTTTAATTTTGTACTCTGTTCGAACGAATATGCGGTTCGTTTTGCGGCCATATTGATGTCTATTGTTCTTAATTCTTTAAAGTATGTATTTAGGTAGGTACTGATAAAATTATCGTTTCTTTGACTTTGCACAGGTGTTTTATGATGGGAACGATTCCAGAAAAAGGATCTCTTTTGTTTCCAAACTATTGTTAAAAATATTTGTTGCAAAGGGTTTGCAAAGCGATTATTTTTTGTTGTGAATATTGTCATTACTGTGCAGTATTTTGTGGTGTGTGCTCGTACGTATTTAATTCCCGTGATTTTCATACTACTAAGTTATTGAGACAATTATTACTAAATCCAGAAGTATCTAAAAGTGCTTAGCTATGAGTTGTGCACACTTAATGTTGGATTTGTTAATGTAGAACTCACCACCAAAAAGTGTATTGCAGAGGAATCCAAATCAACTGCGGTAAGTTTAATTTTTACAATTTTATGATGACTTGAATAAAGTAATAAACTGTAGTACGTATTATAATGCCTTCGGAAATATTACCTAAGTATCTATAAAAAGACATGAAATTCGTCTCTGCCACATTTTAATGTGATTTCACTTCACTTCACATGTGGTCGTCTCGAAGAAGTCTTAAAAATATTCTTAGCTTAATTACTTGAATTAGCTTTTAATTTACCTGTATAATATTATTGTATCGTAAACATACTCCTTTCATTATTTAAAAAGTAATATTTGGCGCCAATTTCAAATCGGAAATCACGGCGTTTAAGTATTCTTTTTTCTAAACCAAAGGCAGAGCTCCATTTAAAGGGCTCTTACGTTCCATCCAATCGCAAGCCTGCTTTTATAGTATATGCGTTTCCCGCCAATTATCTATAGTAAAAGAGTGACAATTCAGCCCACGCACGTTTCGTGTTTTCAAACTGTAAATACGTAAAATTGAAATTAGCAAACTCGTGTGTATATATTATAAACTGCTATAGTGATTCCCTAGGGAAGAATTAACTGTTACTTCACTTAACTTGTGAACATTCTGTGAGAAAGTGCACAGCGGCAGCGTGCATCTTGCATCTCGAGACCTAGATCCAGGCAACCTCTAGTGACGAGCGTAATATCCAATGTAAGGATTTCCATCTTAAGGACAGATTCTTAAGCGCTTTAACTGTTCTCTACAATCCGGTGGCTGCTCGCAAACGAAAAAAATCTCCTTTTGAAAATCTTATTATTTCATAATAATTATGTATTGTCGCTGATAAATGAACGTGGAAATGAAAAAAAAATGACATCGTTAATATTTATAAAAATCGGAGAAATCTTTTAAAATAACTCGCTACATCTTTGTCTGTCAAATAAGGACGACTTTTCTTAATTATAGAATAATTTATTACGTTTACGTTTCTTGCCCTTAGTATGTAAGTACTTACATAGCAAAAATTTGTAGTATGTATATTTTGTGTGTGATGCAGTCAACGGACATTAGACCTTTGTATTCATATTATCAATTATCTTTTAAAATAACTCGCTACATCTTTGTCTGTCAAATAAGGACGACTTTTCTTAATCATAGAATAATTTATTACGTTTACGAAAACATGCTTTCGTAGGTACTAATGTAATCATGGTCACCCTACTCTCATACGGTTTCATACTACTATTTATTGTAAATATATTCTAAAATATGGATGCTGCAGTTATGTTCGCCATATTTATCCAAACTATGTTACGTTACCTGGCGATTAGTACTAAAACTTAGCTTAAACCTACTTTTTATAACGAGATAAACGCCATTGTATTTTAGGCATATTGCCGTCCGAGCGGCCAACTAAAATCGACTCTAACAAATTATTGAACCTACTTTCTAGTATTTTTTTTCTGTTTTTAGCTGTAACAAATTAGTAACTAATTGTCCATACACATTAGCCTCTATTAATTTGATATTTATGGTGAGATACGTACCTACTCATAACCTGAGAACTAAATATTGCGTAACTTTTTGTTTATTTACGTTATGACGTTTTTAAATTTTGTAACAAATTGAACAAATTAAGACCTTTCTTTTGATGCATCATTCGTCTATCTGTATTATATAGTTTCTGTGTAATCACGGGCGATGATTACGGCAAGTGGCGGTTCTAGCGGCCAACTATTCTTTGTCATAGCGTCTTAGTTTTTTTTGTAACAAATTCACGAAAAGGGGTGTGTAAAGTAACAAATTAGCACTAATTCCTGGCAAAGTTTCGTCAAATATTATGAGTTGGCCGCGCGGTTGAAATGTACATCGTGGGTGCCCCTTAGATCGCGCTATCTTTTTAGCTCTAAACATAGGTATGTTATTCTGAAATCCTTTCGCCGACTCTAGGTCGGTGTATTGTTGGCATAGCAGACCTCTGATCCCGACTACGAACTGACTGTACCACTTTTAACCTTAGTAGTTACGCCACTACTGCTGAAGGTATAGTAGGTACTGCTTCAGCGTTCCTCTTTGAAGCAATGTCTTGATTGAATGCATTTATGCTAGTCCATTCAGACGGTTCGATTTTATTTTACTTAAACCGTCTGGGGGGGGGGGGCTCTTGAGTCCCACCTGGATCCGCCCTTGTTTGTAGGCATGTGGTATTCTTTACACCCTCGCATCTGATTGTTTGAAAAGTGATCTTCTTTTGAACTTTTTAGCTGTATTTGGGTTTATAGTTTTTTTAGGTAAGGTTTATGCTCCATTTGGCAGTCTAGAAAAAAACCCAGAAAGCTGACCTTGTGACTTTAAATTGTTTATGTCGATGGCACGATAGTTTATAAAATTTGTTGGCCCAAAACTTCGAACGAACGAACCTTGTGAGTGGGACTTAGGTAATAGGTAATACGGGCTGGTGTCCGCAACTCCACGTCAATGCGCGTATTTTGCGTACGGGCGAGTGTGACTTAAAGAGGAAGAGAGAAACGACTGCGGATCTAAAGCATTGTAACTAGATTGTAACAGTCTGTGACTCTCACTCATTTCAAACAAAGGGGAAATTCACGTAATTTTAAGAACGTTCACAGTCTGAACTCCGACTCAATCTTTCAAAAAAACCTCTAATTTCCCTATATTTTTGACATTTTTGTCATTGAGAATGGCTGAGATGAGATTGCGACTAGATATTGAATGTTTTTAATTACGGGAATTAGCCTTCCTAGGTAGAAACTTTTTCAGGAGTTTCACAAAACACCGTCCAACTTCAACATGACACGTCACTCCTTTGTACGAAAGAGAAAATAAAAAATAAATTGCCTACGGTAGGACAGTAAGCGTCAGTTATCCTGATGACACATCGTTTTCGGTTTTTGTCATGAGTCCCGTACCTACTGACATGCGGTAAGTTGTGTATAAACCTTACAGCCACATATGAAAGTAATATGAGGAGGCCGGGATGAGTTACGATCAAGGGACACGTCATTCCGTGAACATAGAAATTCTTTTATCAACATTGTTTCGCTGGGATAATATGCTCAGGATACAGGCCCGTGTTATTTTATAACCGATATACTTATGTGTTTAAGTAGATACTTTAAAGTACCTAAATAATAAATAAGGATGTGCTTTATGGAGTCCCATGTGTGGCAAGCAGCATTTTGGAAATTTTATCGCAAACATTTTTAGATTGATTTAGTTCGGGTTTCCTGTAGGTATGTATAATATTATTCCCCCGTTTTATTTTTGTTTAATTTAAAGGCTCCTTCAAACAGGCGCGACACGCGATAAAATCGCGCGCGACACAAAGGCACCGCAAGTCGCGCAACGAGCGGTGCCCTTGTGTCGCGCGCGATTATATCACGTGTCGCGCCTGTTTGTAGGAGCTTTAAGCCCCACATTGTATAAATAATACCTAACAGATAAAATTCTCAATACTTCCTAATGCTCGTCAGACCAAGCATTAATATGCTACCTTTAGACTAGGTTTAGCCTAAAGGTAGCATATGTAGGACCGTAGGATCGTAGGAAAATAATTATAGGTTTAGGTTGTCGGTGAGTATCGTGACGTAAATGTATTGACACAAGGCGAGGCGTATATCGAGGAACAGTCGCGGTGGCCGCCGCCCGGCCCTCGTCTTGCTACACATTTGTCTACACACACACACACACACCGCACGTATTCCATAAACTACGTTGCTAAATCTAGGAGCGTTGGTTTTAAGGATACCTAGGTACCTTTGAGTTGCCAATAATTTGTTGTGGGTTCGATCCCATGCATCCGCTTTACTTGTGTGAATAAATTCATCACCACTGCTCTCAAAACGGTGAAAGATAACATCATGAGAAAACATCATGAGAAAACATCATCAGAAAACATCATGAGAAAACATCATGAGAAAAATGCACTAGAACCGAAAATTCGAAGCCATGTGACATCTAGCAACCCGCACTAGGTCCGCGTGGAAGATTACAGCCCACTCACTCTCGAAGAGAGGGGGGGGGGGGGGCTGTGTCCCAAAAGGGGAACATTATAGGCTGATTATCCTATTGTGTTCGATTTGCTCTCATGCAGACGCTCCGGTACAAAAAACTGTAACAGTTGCTTTTCTTGACACCTAGTGCAAACTTTGTGGATTCCAGTACAAAGCTATGTTAGCTCCGTAAAACGTGAGGGCCGACGGTACTGAACTAGACACAAACATTTGTTTAGTTACGTGCATATGGGATCAGATTGTTACGAAGGTTGAACTAATAAAAAGACAAAAGGACTTGTTCTAACAAAATGTGGAAAGTGATCCATGCGTTTACCGTAAACCCCTGATGTGTAGGATCCTCCGACAATATACATGAGTACGAAACTCCAAAAGGGACAAGCAAATAGCGATTGTGTAAGAAATTTATACGTGAAACTCGTTCAAGGGTTATTAGATTTCCTGTCACACGCAGGGCTCGCCGGCCGCAGCTCCTATTTGCCAAACATTGCCAAGTCAATGCCAATTTCTTGCGTAAACATTTTGTTAGGTCATTATCGTTTCTTGTTGGTCGTTTTGCACTGGTTTCAACAAATTATAGTAGAGTTTCAAAGTTGGTGCCAATTTTGTTCAATTTGAAGATTGTAATTTTCTTGAAGGGTGCCAGATCTTATTGACGTCATTTTAAGCTTATTTTCCAGACTCGTAATTCCCGCAAAAGGGGTTTTGTCGTTACGTACGTCGCGGAGAGCGGGGAGCGGGTGTTGGTGTAATTTAAGTGCTTTTGTGCGTAGGCGTGCAGCCTCTTTAGCAGAACCGGCGCTGGGATATTATTAAGATCTTATTCAATGTATGTAGTGGTTATAGGTACCCACGTCTTTGTTCGACCAGACACATTTAGGCAAGGGGCTTCTCTGGATTCTTTTGATCCCTTTTATGTTTGTGTAAAAAGAAATAATCTAAAAAGTGTGAGATTTTTTATTTTGTAGAATTCATTGTATCTCGTCATAGCCCTTTTGCTTTAGCTAAGAGGGTGAAGAACTTACGAACTTGCTTAGAAAAAAACTTATTATTTTATCGTGACAACACCGATTAAAAAAGTTGGAAATAAATCTACTAAGTATATTTCCAACTTTTTATTAATATTTACATAGATCCATTCTATACCACCAAATATTTCTCAATTTGGCAGAAGGTAGAACGAAAACGAAGGTAGGTAACCTTCGTTTGGGTTCACCATTGTGCTGCTATCAGCATTCAAGATCCTTAACTGAATAGTGCGCCCCCTCGCGGCAATTAACTAGCTATGCTCATTAGCAGCCGGTTTTCATTCGGCGGCCGTAACCGCTCGGCCAACTTTCTTTGGAAACACCTCGATTTACTGTGTCACGTGGGCAAAGGGGGTAATGTGCTGAACTGCTGACGGCGCTGGAACGCAGGCGCTATGTGAACCTTAGCTTTAAAGGCTATACGACCTCCTTTGACCACGAGGCGTTCTTTATTTATTTGAACAATTGCATTTTTTATTGGGATTATTCACTGATATCTATCATACAAGTACGCTACAGGTCAGTGGGATTGGTGGAGAGTGTTTTGTTTTTGATGTAGGTAAAGTATTTCAGACTTGTAGCACAGTATGTTGAACTGTTCTTGTAGATCAGCCCACCAACATTTTAGGTGATACATAGTAGCTTAGATGAATGATTGGTCTCGCTGCACTCGAGCGAGACCAATCATTCATCTAAGCATAGTAGGTAGGAAGTAAAATACTCTCACTATTATACAGACATGTTTGTTTGGGTGGTCACGTGGTGGTCACTTCGTAGTATAATGTTGGTCATCCTGAGATTCTGCGTTTTGTTTCTGAATGTTGCCTAAAGAAGGTTACAAATTCCATATAAAAATAATTCGTTCGGAGTTTCACAGGACTGCTGGAAATGGCAGTCAATATAATCGTGAAAACTGTTGAGCGCTTACGAGGAGACGGCTTATAAAAGGTGATAGATTGACGGGTGGCTACTGCTAAGATGTGGTTAACTAAAAGAGAACCAAACATACCAACCAATGTTGAATGTACCATGTTTCTGAAATACCATTTACCTAATACTCAAGTAAGCCCAATCCTCAGGCAAGTGGCTCTTGCCAAACATCCCGAATCTGCATTTAGCCGTCTCGTCGCATCAGTCTGTTATTGACAGCGAGCAGGTTAGACGTATACCCGGGAAACCGGTGATTTATACCGGGTAAACATCGCACACGTTATCACCGCCTTGCACCTGCCTTATCCGGCCTGCGGGTGCGACCTACCGTGTCTAGTAAGCCGATTTGCGATTTTGATGCATGCGAGATGACGTTTTGGGAAGTTACTTGGGATTTCTTGGCTAAGGTAATGCTTGGGTTGGTGTTTTCAGCCTCTTCAGCCTCGTGGTTTGAGAATGTGTGGTGTAAAGATTGGCTACTCAGTAAGGTTGGCAGCTGGGCGCTTACTACTTTACTTGTTTCAGTCAATTTAACAGAATCACGATGATAAAAATTATAGCAATTTATTAATCATCTAACATGATTTTTTTTGCATTTGCCATCGATTCGAAACGAAGAATAAGAATCAATTCATTGATGGATACAGGATACAGGCCTCTTCTCTGTGAAAGGGAGTGGGCCGTAATTCACCACGCGGGCCCAGTGCGGGTTGGTAGATGTCTCACGACTTCGAAGTTTTGGTTCTAAGACATGCTGGTTTCCTCGCGATATTGGTTTCAATGTTTATTATGATTATGAAAATATTAGGTCACGATGATTATGAAAAGAGCTTATCCCGGCAGCCAAAAAAAAACCAAAACACTTTCAGTTGTTTCCCAGATCGGAACATCGTTACCTATCTTCTCCTAACACTTACGCAATAAGACTACATCTTTGTTTTAACTAAAACTTTTACACTTTGTATAAAGTTGTTAATTCAATAAACATACAGACAACTAGTAGGTAGGTACTAGGTATTGTCTATGAATAATTCTAGCTGTGCGGATATTTTCAGGCGTCTTTCGGTTAGTGTTGAAAGTGCGCCAGATACGGAAGTGTGCCCACTTGAGGCTCCATAACTCATATTTATTTGTTCCCGATCGGGTCTAGTTTATTTTAACACTTAGGTGCAGCGCAGATGACAGACTTTTTGTGCGATCGAGTCTGTGGCGCACAAAAAGTTTGCATGGCGCGCATAAAGTCTGTCGCGGATTTTTCACAGACTCAACGCACACGACGCACATCTACGATCATTCTGTCGGCAGAGCTGTAGGGACGTAGACGCTATGGAAATCGTGCAGAGATCGCGAAGTATTATTTTGTACATGAAGTACAGAAAAAGAAGAAGAAAATAGACAATTTTGGGTACATCCTATACTTTCGGAAAGATTACTGAAGGGACAGTTCCATACTAAACATTCAATTCTGAAACAACATCCGGAATTTTTTTTCAAATATTAAGTATAAAACGTCTGTTACTACATTTCATGAGTTGCTATTTATTTTAAGACCTGCTTTGACTCATTCAGAAACAACAATGAGGAGGTGTATTGGTCTTCTCTTCTTGAATTAACATCGTTACATCGACCTCTGGCGCCATGATAATAGATCGCGTGCGTTACGTCCACCCCTAGCAAATGCAGATTGCCGACTAAAGTGTGCGCCGTCTGCGTTAGCGCGCGTTGAAGCAAACGTTCTATTTTTTTCACAGATTTTTTGTGCCCGGCGCGGTGCGGTCTGCCCGAATTACACGGATTTTTTGTGCGCCGGACTTTTTGCGCGTCGTGTGCGTTACTGCATATAATTGCATAGGTTCTATTTTCACAGACTAAAAAGTCCGTCACGGATAGTCTGTCGTCTGCGCTGCACCTAAAACGTATTGAGCACTAAGATTTAAATGCTTTTAATCACGGAACGACCTTCCTCTGAGTGCTCACGATAGGAACATTCAGTATTTTACCAATAATGCGGCGTTTTATGGTCCAGCGGGTTTGTTCCCAAACAGATTTCAACGCACTCCAGCCACGTAATAACTTATCCCACACATATAATAGGTACAACTATTTGTGGGACGATTTGTCGACGCGGCGTGACGTCGCCTGACGTTACGAGTGTTCGTGGCATTTCATTAACTAACGGATTGTTGCCACAAGCCGCCGATGTGCGGCCCTGTCCAATTTGTTCCCGAAGCACTATTGGCCATCCGACCCCAATGCCTGATGATAATCATAAACGACCTCTGCCAAATTGGTAATACGCGTTAGTGAATATCTAAGCAAGGGATAGCACCTAATGGCAATTTAGTTTAAGTTATTATACTGATAATAGTTATGCTGTACAGCGGAACTATTTATCGTTATTAATTTCTGTTGTTGTCTAAGTACAAAGAATAAGTATCTACTAAGGTTCAAGAGATCTAAGTAGGTACAGTCAACAACAAAAGTCGATTAACACTTCAGTGTTTTTAATCTCAGTTATTGAGAAAAATATTTGTTTAAAATTGCATAGTACTTCTGCTGCAATTTTGAACAAATATTTTGCTCAATAACCGAGATGAACAAAACTGAAGTGTTAATCGACACGACACGCGACACAAAGGCACCGCAAGTCGCGCAACGAGCGGTGCCTTTGTGTCGCGCGCGATTATATCGCGTGTCACGCCTGTTTGTAGGAGTCTTAATGGCTTAAAGTTAACTTATTATTAGCGACTGTTTAACCATACATTTTTGACGTTTAAACACAATCATGTTTAATGTACAGACGCCAGCACATCAAGCTACTACAATCTGTCAAATTTCTTTAATAGATTTTCAACTTTATCGCTAAAGCATAAGGTTCAAATTGGGTTGGAAAAATTTGACAGTTTCGGGTAGCTTGATGTGCTGGCGTCTGTACTAACAGATTGGATAGTAATTCACTGCACGAATGGAACGTTAGTGTACGAAAATGAAAGTTCCCTGTACTAATGAAATGTTAGAGGGGCTCGTGCGTTTGCCGCGGTCGGTCCGTGCATGGGTGACCATCTTTACATATCTAGACCCCCCCGTGCCTCGGAAAGCACGTTAACCTGTTGGTCCCGGCTGTCATTCTCGGATGTTTGGTAGTCGTTACGTGTCGTCAGAAGCCTGAAAGTCTGACAACCAGTCTTATCAGGAGGTATCGTATTACCTACCCAGTTACTGGGTTGTAGAGGTCAGGTAGGCAGTCTCTCTATGTAAAGTACTGGTATTCAGGTGTATCCAGTTAGACTAGAAGTCGACCCCAACATACTTGGGAAAGGCTAGACAGATTGATTGAATGGAACGTTAGTTAACGCTATACTGTTTTGTTTTTTCAGTTATAAATAAAACAGTATCAATTTCATTCAACAAATAGGATTATCGGCCTTTTCATTGAAACCTAGTACATAATTGGCATAAATTCGTTAACGCTATATTTTAGTTCTTTGAAAGTAAATTTTCGACGTAAAAAGGAACGCATATTTTTTATGTTTTATTTTATAATAATAGGTATGGCCAGGATGTTCATAAAAGGTGAGGTTTGTAATGGAATTCACTTTGAGAGCCACAACTTGAACTATGACAAAAAGAGAGCGTTTTAAAAGCTCAAGACTATTCCATCAAGCAACATTTTCAGGTTTTAGCACCTAGACAGTACCTACGTAGGTAATCTTATCTAATATATGTATTTACTAAGCTCAATCTTGCAGATATTTATTCCCTACATAGCCAACCATATATGACAAGGTTTTAAAACTATGTTTTAGCCCCATGAAATATGTTTTAGGACAATGCCATAATATTTAAGTCAACAAAATAAAAATACACTGAAACGAACCGCATGGAATTCGGTGCGCTCCGAAATAATGTAGCGTGGCAGTCAATTTTTAAATCATACTGTTTTTACTGAAACTCTGTTAAAAACTCACGTGAACAGATGGGATTTAAATTTGGGTAAATATCCGGTATATTTAACCGAGTAAATTCCCAGATAATGGCATAGCATAGCTTGCATAGCATAGCATGCATAGCATAGCATGCATAGCATAGGAATCATAGCATAGCATGCATAGCATAGAAAGCATAGCATGCAATAGGTAGACAATACATGCATGCATTTTCCTTTGAGCTTATTAACATGACTTTTAAGTTTTTTTGTACCTAACTAGTAGTACAAGTGGATTACTGTTGTCTGAACACATAGATTTGATTTGATAAGTCTTTATGTTGATACCTACTTGAAATATTTCACAGAAAGTCTTATTTGGACTAAAATGGCCTGAAAGCAGTTTAAAAAGCACGAGTTTTATAATTTGAGTGCCTGCAAATTTGAGATAGGTTTTTCACGAGCGATTAAAAAATTGAGCCTCAAACAATGGACAGCGAATTCGCTACCATTGAATTAACGTGACGTCACATAGAAGAATGTAGTGTGAATGTGCGGTGCGAATAATGGCCAAAAATACGGGAAAGTTTGGACATTTCGGTCCTGTACAGTCAGATGTTCTTGAATTCTTAATGATATTCGAGCGAATTTGAAACTATAGAGGTAGAGATAGGCATTTACGGTTTTGAATTTGAAGGAAATCTCCGAAGGTACGTCCTAAAGAATTTTAATTTATTTTTTATCACAACTATTCAAAAAGAGCTAGAATATTCTTCGTAAGCAGGGACTAAACTAGCTCTTTAATCCCTAGGGACTAAAAGTGATTTGAATTTGGAATGCGAATTACTACGGATTTATTATCATAAATGATCCAATAACTGGTCTTAATTAGCGGTAACTTGAAATGCATTCACTGCACCATTCCTTTTAGCGACTGAAAGTTCGAATGTGACGAAATGTAGATCAAAAACACTTGCCTTTACCAAAGTCTCAATTCTCATATCTCGTAATTGCGTAAAACATTATCAATCGGAATCGGTTTCATTTTGACAGTTCAACAACATGCATTGCGTTATTTACGTGTTGAGCGGACAAATTTTTCGAACTTATGAAGCAATGGATTAGGAATTTGCTTCAAAATCATTCAGATTCCGATTGATGGTGTGTTACGCAATTAGGGTGATGGTTCTTTCTCTTAATTTACACTCTTGCAACATTTTTCACGCGTATAAAATGACCAATAATACTTCATCAGATCAGATTATCAGTTTCCGTTCAATTTTGGACCAGAACAGTAAACAACAATTTAAAAGAAAAATGTTTGCATGCCAAAGTAAGTCTTTAATTCTTGATGGGTTCCGGATCAGTATTTTATTAAATGTTTAACTACTTTATCCATCTTGATTATACAATTTCAATGAGTTTGTTTGTTCTTATTTCGAAGTGACTTATATTTAGAAACTAATTTAGACTTTGTTATTGTAGGTCAAGATGTTACCCAAGCAAGGACCATATTTACAGATTACGGTGTTATACTGGGAACTTTAAAAAAAAAATTGTGTTTACTAACGGTTATCAAATCAACGTCAATACGATTAATCAATAGATTATATTTATTTTATAAAAATTCCGCTTTATTATGTACTTACCTACTTAAGTACTTTTGAATACATTTGACATTCATACTATATGTATCCTCTAATGTACACGTCTTCATACGCATTCTTAACTAGAATCTGCATATTATACTCGTAGTTTACCATTTTTTCATAATCAAAACCTTTTATAACCATCATCCATTTTAACTTATAGCATCGCTTTGGTATTATAATTGTGATTTAAATAATAATAAATACCTAAGTCTG
This sequence comes from Luperina nickerlii, assembly GCA_963855955.1. Lineage (NCBI taxonomy): Eukaryota > Metazoa > Arthropoda > Insecta > Lepidoptera > Noctuidae > Luperina > Luperina nickerlii. Next base: position 9,598,314 of record OY979680.1, read on the forward strand.
TTTTCCACAGATCTTCCTTCTCGCCGCCATCTTGGCCGCCGCAAGCGCACGCAAGAAAGTCATGGTCACGACCACCACGGACACGCAGTGTCTTCTCAGATCATAGTGCTGCACCAGACACATGACTAAGCACGAGCCTGCTCATCACGAGCACCATAAGCACGAGGAACACAAGCACGAGGACCACAAGAAGGAGAACACCATGACAAGCACCATCATGTTGTTTACCACGTAGAACATAAGTTCCTTATTTATCATCACACCTTTACTGCGGAACTTAGCAATAAGCGAGCGCTTATGCTAAGGCTACATTGACGAGATAACGCGAACTACATTTCGCGCGCTGTCTGTTGTACAGCGAGACGCGCGTCGAGCGGTGGGCGAGAGAGAAGTCAAGAGCGAAGTGCCAGTTCTCGTAGCCGTAGCATTAATCAACGGTTGTACAAAGATGAGGTCTTATTCAATTAGCTTAAGGGGCTTACATGACCTAAAGCGCGGTCACTGTCGGACTGCATAGAAAAGAAAGAGAAGCGCGATGGCACAACACTGGTAATTTATTGCAAAATATGAAGCAATTATTTAATTACAAAAAATTTATTGTTTGGACAAAAAAATTAAAACACTAGTATTTTAGTATATTGCTTGTACAATAATCTAACAAAAATCAGAATGATTGTATGCATTAATGGTTTTTATTATAAAAAGAAAGTTTTTAGAGGTATTTTCATGATTTTTTTCTATCGTATCAAATTAGTTGTATTATGTTTTCAACACACTATCTACCTAGCATATATCCTGAAGACTATCATATATTTTTCTGATTTTGTTTACTGTAGTCGATCATATAATTTTATTGTTTCTAAAACTTGCGTTTTTTATGTTTAGGCCCTGTAAGCCCCTTAAAGGATTGGTTCTATTGACTGATGCTACGGCCACATTGTCGCGTAAACATTCGTGTCGCGTTTTCGGGATACAACTTCGTGTTCGATCTACGACGAACTATGTATATTGGCCATATTGTTATAAAACTTAGCAGTTTGGGCATTTGAGTTCCCCTGAATGATTCGCGATGTGGCGAATTGCTTGTCCAGCCGGTTGATTCTGTAAAAATCTCACCGTGAAAACTTAGGTGAAGTGAGTTTGTTTTTGCTAGGAATTGACACTATTGACAGCTCACTCCACGCTCACATCATCTAAGTTTTCACGGTGAGAGTTTTATAGAATAGCACCACTGCACCCTAATTGCGTAACACACTATCAATCTCAATCTGAATCATTTTGAAGGATACCTATTGCTAAATCATTGCTTCAGTCTGCTCAACAACGTATTAATGCAATGAAAGTTGTTGAGTTGTTAAAATGAACGCCATTGCTGCTGATAGTGTGTCACGCAATTAGGTACCCCGCAGACGAGTCACGACAACGCAAATCTTCGCTTTGTCGCGACGACGAAATATAAATTATTAAAAAAAAAATATATATAAAATAGATACACAAGTGGGTATTCTACTCTTGCGTTTAAAATGCATCGCTTGATCGATTTATGCGATAAACAGCATAGGGAAATTTTTTGAGTGAAATCAAACACTGTGCTACAGTCTTTTAATAAATTTAATTGATATAGGTTTTGTATGTAGTTTTTTAGTCATGACCTATTTAAAGCATCTGTGATATTCTTCTACAGTCTCATCCTAAATACGAGTTCGCGTACAAAGTGGAGGACCCGCAGACCGGCGACAAGAAGTCACAGCACGAGTCCCGCAACGGAGATGTCGTGAAGGGCGTGTACAGCCTGCACCAATCTGACGGCACCATCAGGATCGTTGAGTACCACGCTGACAAGAAGACTGGGTAAATTCCACTACTTTGTCTCAACATCTTTATTACCGACTGCTTGGGCTGGAAATATAGAAATCCAAGCTGCAGCCTAAGCAGTCGGTAATAAGTTACGTCTCAATGACGTTGCTTGAAAAATCACCGCGTGAAATTGAAGACACTAAGAAATAAATCCACTGGTTGCCATTTTATTGATTCAAGATTCTATAGATTCAAATTCCATCAAGGCCAAGGTCAAAGTTTAGGTCTTAGTTCCTATACTGTTCCAAATTCAGTATAGCTTTAACTAAGATTTCTTCCAATACGACCAGTTAAGTACAATTGCATTGTTATACAGGTTACTACTACCATAGTACATGGCAAAATTGTTCTTTTTTATCGACTTCAAAAAAGGAGGTTGTGCTATGTTCGTCTGTTTGTATTTTTTATGTATATTCATCGTTGATTATAAGGATGGTCTATAATTTTTAAACGATCTAAGATATTCTAGACAATATTGCTGAAAGTGTCCTTAAACATGTCATTAAAACTCAGATGCCTAGTCTAGCAGAGACCCGGAGATATCTAATCACAGTGTTTTTTTACAGATTCTATGCCAACGTGAAGTACCAGAGTCACGCCAAGCACATCGTCCCTGAACATCACCACCACCAATGATTGGACACGTTACTTACCGATTGTTAAGTTGTTGATACGATTGTTATTGAGTCTTTAGATTAAAAGTTATTGTTCATGCGTTTTGATAATTTTTATTCCTGTTAAACATGAAAGGCAGCAGTTGTGACTAGTGGCCTAGTGGTAACAGCCGTGACTTACGAGTAGGTCGTAGGTTCGAACCCAGACAGGCGCTTTACTTTGTGTATATTATTTCAACACCACTGCTCTTAAAACGGTGAAGGAATAAATCGTGAGGAAACTGGCATGTCCTAGAACCAAAAATTCGAAGACATGAGACATCTACCAACCCACACTGGGCCCGCGTGGTGGATTACAGCTCACTCCCCCTCAAAGAGGAGGCCTGTGTCCCAGCAGTGAAAACATTATAGACTGATTATGTATGAAAATCCTGTTCTGATAATAAGTGAAGCCCACCACAATTTTGTAGATGGTAGAGGTCATCATCATCTGTCTAGCCTTTTTCCAATTATGTTGGGGTCAGCTTCCAGTCTAACCAGATGCAGCTCAGTACCAGATGATGAGGTAGGGGTCACCAAAAAATAATGCTGAAATAACTAAACTAAATAATGATTGCATCTTACACTAATTCAGAATGTCTAAAAATGAACTAAAATGAACTCAAAATGAGTTTTAGCAAAAGCTTCAGAACCAGCATTAATTATAACTCTGTCCACTACACCAAGGATCATATTAAAAGCTTGGTTTTACGAGTATATGTGAAATTCCATAATTCCCTCGCGCGGATGCAATGGCACACAATTAATTAATTCACCACATAATATGGGGTGAAATGATGCTGCTTCAATACCCATTCTGCTCGTCATAATAATAATTATGATATTCATTGACCACAATAACCGACTCAGTAAATTTTTAAAGCTGACCATTATAAGAGAAAATATTATGGATGTAAACACTTCGAACCTTCGATCTTTCCGAACGGCGCGACGAGAATTCATTTGTTTCTTGGAGTTATCATCGCGGAATTCATAGATATATGAAAGTACATTTCTATGGCGGAATCACATCAGACGGCCAATTCTTGTAATAAACGTTCAAAATCTAGTCCCAGTCTCATCTCGGCGACAAACAAATGTCAAAAAAATTTCAAAATGTAGGGAAATTAAAGGTATTTTTGACAGATTGAGACTAAAAACGTTCTTGAAATTACGAGAATTACCCCTCTAGACACCATTCGAATTTTGAAATGTATGCGGTACGCTGTCATGGTTTTCAATAGGTAAAGACCCTATTGGCACATAGTTATTCTGCGTAAGGTCAAAGTCAAATTATTTATTTTAAATAGGCACATAAAAGGCACATTTGAACGTCAAAATTGAATTGATTCTAGTTGCCCTAAATTCTAGTTGTTAAATGTAGTTTCGAATTGAGAAGAATGGGCAAAAAACTTCATAGTTACCTACTAACTCTTCAAATGTTTGGACACTATTTTGTATACATTAATTAAGTATAAAATTATAAGTGAAGACGATAAACCTACAATAAAAAAAGTAAAAGTAAAAGGCAATCTACCTTTTAAACTTCATCAGCTTTAATGGGGAAGTAAGCGATTAGTATAAAATGTATGTCGAAACAGACACACAGAAGAAAACTGTCAGCACTGTCACTGAGCTAATACTGACAGAGTTAAAACTTTGCAGTCGAAGTTTTTAAAAACTTTGACACCAAAAAACTGCGTTCTTCATCAAATCATCTGCCGAACCGAATCATCAAATTATACATTTAAGGCGAAAGCCACCCATAGCGAGAGGGGTCATTTGATGATTTCCCATCTTGAAAAAAAAAGAAAAAAAAGGCGGAAGCGGTAGGGTAGTCCGCGAAATTAAAATTTTCTTACGGTTGTAGCAATTTGTCAGTCTCAGGTTGTATGTTGAACTGTGATCAAAATATAAATCGCGGTCGTAACAAATATTTATTTTAATCACAAAAATAAGCAATATAACTCTCAAAGTTGATATTACCCTATTCAAAGACTATTTCATGAAATCATGAGGCCAATTCTAATTTAAGGAGTACCACAGTATTCTAATTTAATTTGCTACCTAAAGGGGTCACGAATCATATTTTAAACAACATAGTAATAATCTGACACTGTCCTGCAAATTGCAAAAATCATAAGAATATTTTTATTTCGCGGGTCGCCTTGGTGTAAAGTATCAATATTTACATCTCAATGAGATTATGGCAATATCACATTCGACCAGGAGATCAATGTTCAGTCACGAACATTTGCATACGTTACAGAACTGTCACGTAACAATCACAAATTCATAATAGCTACTTAGGTTTATAAAACCAATCCAAGTTGCATGTTACCATTGACCTTTACCCACAACACGCAAACACGCGTTATGCAGTCACAATTCACAACTTTTACGAAAATAATGTCAATGCGTAAATTAGCGTAACAACTGCATCGAGAATAATTTTATGGTTGATATAATTAGAGAGAAATCAATCACCTTGGATGTATTATTTTAAGTTGTATAAAAACGTGAGGTTTTGTCAGTATGTATCAGTTCCGTCTGGTATTTGAATTGTAATAGTGACAACAGTTCTAAAACAATAACTAGAGAAAATGTTCTTCAAGGTATTTAAAATTTACTTCTCATTAGTGTTCATGAAGTGTTAGGCTCTTTGTACACACACGTTTTTCTTGCCGTGTAAAACTAGGGTTTATTCGCCGTGTGTAGGCACGGACGTCAGTGTTGTAAGGATCGCTATGAAAGTTTGTTGACGACACGGCGCGGCGGTACTACGGCACGGCGCCGTCGCCGTATTCCATAGAACCGTGTCATATACAAGTACACACGACTTTTCTACGGCGCGGTTAACACGCCATACCGTCAAGAAACCGTGTCGTGTACAAAGGGCCTTTAAGTTGAAGTGAAGTCGAAGCATTCTAATACAGTGGTGCCGATTCTTTTGTTCACAAACTAAACATAAGTTCAGTGCATCTTTATCTTTCTATTTCAATTTTAGTTTAGTCCTGTCAAATTAATCAGCACCTGACGTAAATTGACGTAACTTTAGTAGGCAAGTTTTTAATCACGCCTAAACTTGTATGGAGTAGTGTCAGACGCTGATTAATTTGACAGGACTAAAATAACATTTTTCTTCTGTCCTTTTCATAATGAAATAGAAAGAAAAAGATGCACTGCACTTACATTTAGTTTAGTCTGTGAACAAGGGAGTGTCTTGAATACAATGTAATTAAGATTTGTTTTCGATAACTGCTTCATCGGTTACGTCCTAACGCTCATGCTGTTACCAACATTTTTATTTCTGTGATTCAGAAAGGGACTTCCTTAGAATATGAAAAAGTGTTTACTGCTGCATTTGGTTGGTAGCACCGCAGAGATGACTTAGCCCAAACGTGATACGTTCCTTTTCATATCTCACGCCTCATCTTTCTTTTCAGGTTGTATGCGTCTTGTCTGTGGCCATAGCCGTGGTCTCTGGATACGGCCATTCCTCCCAGTACATCCATCGTCACGACGGTCATCACGAGCCTGTGTATCATGGACATGACCATCACGATTACTATGTAAGTATTGATTATGCATGTGTTTCTTTCCATCTTGAGTATCCTGTAGGAACCAACTGGCTGACAATCTGATCCATCTTTCCTTCCGTTAAAGATTATAGTGATCACTTGGATCTTTAAAGAAGACTTCTACTGTGGTATTGGTTTTCTACTTTTTAAACTCAAGTGTTTTTCCAGACCAACCCTAAGTACGAGTTTGGGTACGAAGTGAAGGACTCTCACACCGGTGACTACAAGTCGCAGCACGAGCACCGCGACGGTGACTTCGTTAAGGGACACTACTCCCTGCAGGAACCTGACGGTTCCTTCAGACATGTTGACTACCACGGCGACGACCACACCGGGTGAGTGTAAAGTTTCTATAAATGATAAATGATTTAATTGTTGTAAGTAGGTTTGCACAAACACTTTTACACGTCAATCAATTAAAGTACCTAGATGAGGTCGGCGTTTCCTATCTTACTACTCTGAGAAGAAAGGCCGAAACAAACTCAGAGGTCATAGTCTCTTTTAAAGTCCAGACATAATCTTGGTCAGGTTATATGAAGACCGTGTAGGTCGATGTCTGAGATGGTCTTTTGAGGAAAGAATCACACATATTGAGAGGACCTCTTCTGTCGTTTGTTGTGACGTCATCCGGAGACCACTGCGCTGACAACACAAACGCAGTTACTTTTACTACGTGTGTGTATGTGACTGCTGTATTGAACAGAGGTCGTCACAATCATAAATCCCTTATCCATTGGCATAATTTATACATGCGATTAGCTGCCATTTGGAAGTCACCTGAAAGTGATAAGTCCCGAACAGTGAACAGGATTACCATGACAAAGTACCTACATACTAAAATTCTATTCTTTCTCCAGCTTCCACGCGACGGTGAAGCATAGCACCCACCACATCGTGCCTCATCATCACCATTACTGAAGCTTCTTTCGGAAGATCTTCTGAACATGACTGATGATGACTCTGTTGCTTAGTTTATACTTTTCTCTATTTATTGACTGTTTCATAAGTTTTGGTTGCATTATCTGGTACTATGATTTCTTCAAATTATGTGGCAGATAGAGCATGTTGGACATTTTGAAACAGGTCCTTTATTGAATATTTGTTATTGTTGTACAAATGTGAAAATAAATACCCTGCCAATTAAAATGAATTTCCTTTGTATGTCGGAGTACGATAATATTTTCTACATTATATTGTTCAGAGTAGGTAGTTTTGCATTGAATGCATTGTGTTAAAGATCAATATCATCTGCCCATTGATCTCCGATTAGTATGCTCCATTTAGGTTGTTTTTCCATCACAGATGTGCTATGCTACGTTGCTATGGATTGCGATTGATGTCCACCAATTATATTCATTGGTCCAAATAGCATAACACTGGTGGAAACGGGTTAAACTAAGCTATGTTTTTTATACGGAAGGATGCGTGGCATGGATGGGAGCTATGGATGCGCGAGTGGTGTATCTATGTGCAGAGCAGAGTAGGTACTCCCCGTGCCGTCCATACTATCAATGCAACGCATAGCTCGAGCTGCGCCACTTCCTCAGACAGCTACCCCACGGCGGCGGCGGCGCATCTTCATACTCGCTCTGCTACACAGCTTAGCATTAGTGGAAACGGTCGCATAGTTTCGTAGCACAGTTCATAGCTGGATAGAACATTTCTGGTGGAAAAGCAGCCTTACACGGTGCAAGTTTATTGCCTGTGGCAAACCATAAAATTGAAGCAACAATCGACTTGCACCGCAAGTAAGTTGCCGTTAAACCTAGTATATAGGTATAAATTGCACGTACAATAAAATCGCATTGAATTCTGGCATTATCATTCAAACATGAGCGAGCGAAACTAGTTATAAAAATGTTTGAGAAGACGTTCAATAAAATTTAATGAAATATTTGGCAGTGCAAATAACGGTAATAAGTACTTGAATCAATGGTTAAGGATGTCCATTTATGTGTTTAGACGAGGCAAAACTTGCATGCAATAATTGCCTTGGTGTAAACAGAAGACGCATGCAATTCTTGAATAGTAGTAACTGAACGTGATTCATGGCATGCGATTATTGCTCTTGAACGTTCCAGAAACTTGCGCCGTGTAAAAGCGGCTTTACTCTTCGCTAGCGAAGCAGTAATTATTTGTTAATTAAAACATTATGCTCAATTACAATAAAAATTGTACAAAGTTGGACATTGCCATAAAATTGAAGCAACAATCGACTTGCACCGCAAGTAAGTTGCCGTTAAACCTAGTATATAGGTATAAATTGCACGTACAATAAAATCGCATTGAATTCTGGCATTATCATTCAAACATGAGCGAGCGAAACTAGTTATAAAAATGTTTGAGAAGACGTTCAATAAAATTTAATGAAATATTTGGCAGTGCAAATAACGGTAATAAGTACTTGAATCAATGGTTAAGGATGTCCATTTATGTGTTTAGACGAGGCAAAACTTGCATGCAATAATTGCCTTGGTGTAAACAGAAGACGCATGCAATTCTTGAATAGTAGTAACTGAACGTGATTCATGGCATGCGATTATTGCTCTTGAACGTTCCAGAAACTTGCGCCGTGTAAAAGCGGCTTTACTCTTCGCTAGCGAAGCAGTAATTATTTGTTAATTAAAACATTATGCTCAATTACAATAAAAATTGTACAAAGTTGGACATAAGTATGAATGAAAATGTTTCGACTCTGACATATAAAATCGAATTTCCGTTTAATAAGACATAACAAAGCAATTTCGAAATTATAACAAAATTTCAGTATCTACAATCAACTAAATTATTCAAAGACTCGCTCCATTTTATTTCTTACCAACGTTAAAATACCAGGAACTGGGTTAAAAAATATATTTGAAGACGAATAACCTTAATAAAGAAAGTCCGGTGAAGACTTATCCAATAGTGTAAAATGTTAATATTACTCTCAAGCTAATGGAAAAATTTAATGAATTAGCAACACTCGTCGGTTCCTTGATTACGGGAAAAAAGCAAAGGAGAATGTAAGAGGTATTTAAACTTGTATTCCGCTGTTTGGTGTTGGTGTTAATGTATTTTTCATGTTTGCTGTGTGTTGGTAGTTACTGTAAAGGTAATTCAAGAATAGAATAGAATACTCTTTATATAAATTATTATGTACACACCATATAAATTACAGATATAGAGTAGAATTTGTGAATTGTTTTGCAAGAAGCATCTTGGGTACATTGTTAGGACATCAGGTACCAAAAATAGAAAAAAAAAAACCGTTATGAGTAGGTATTATTGGAACGAAGTTGCTTATTGCACGCTATACTGTAGGTACACTCTTAGCAAATGTGAGCTAGACTGAAGGTGTAACATTGTGACCGTCAGGACACTACATTTTTTTCGAAAGGCCGTTCGACCGTTCTAACGAGGTGTCCCACGACACCTCTCAACTGTTTTAATTTAATTACCCTACTACTAATTAGGTACTAATTAATAGTTCGCAATTTTATTTTTATAGGTGCTATAATTGTTCGACAGTTTAAAGAAAATACGAAAAGAAAGTCGTATTTTCTTTAAACTGTCGAACAATTACCGATTAGATGATAAATTAAGCTTAATTTAAGTATAATAAAAACATTCTCAATGCTCCTTTTACTTATTTAGGTTATACAAAAGCCTCCTACCGTTATTCTATTTTCTGCATAAAAGATTCTTTTAACCGGTTTTCTTCTGAAAATACAGCGGTTTACGTGGTTGAGTTGTAGGTGGTTGTAGGTACCGCCTACATAAATATCCCAGTAGGCATTCCATATTAATACCTACATTTGGATAAAATGTCGCAGTAGGTAGGTACCTATTATACTGCGGGCTTACATAACGTAATCCTGAGCTTGTGTTAGTGCAAATTGAAATTAATAATTATTAATAATTATTATGGGTAGCGCTGTGTATTCGATCATTGTGTCTACATTGCGCGTGTTTGGTATTTTAACATGAGTGTCTATCGGAATGTTCGAATATCTATTTGATTAAAACGATGTACATATGAATAACTACAGTCAGAGGTATACAATATGCAGTCGTTCGTATATTGCTCAATTAATGTTATTGTTATTAATATTCATTTACCTTTGCTATCATATTAAATTGGTACGATTCTGATTGCCTGTGTGTCTCCACCATCATGCAAAAGTCGTTTATCACATTGGATTGGCCAACATGCTTGCCCCTGACTGTCAGGCAACTGTGTAACAATTATCAAATTGCTTTTTGGTGTTGCTTTTCTTTGCTGGCCCACTGCTGAGCAAAGGCAAGGGCCGCGTCCAAGGTATCTCGCCTTCTCTTTCTAGGCCGGCCTCAGTGGCGCCGCCGATCTTTTTTTTTTTTTGCGGATTTGAAATCATCAAATGACCCCTCCCGCTCTGGGTGGAGCGGAAGGGAATTTGTATTGTCATTCGCTCGCTCTTGCATTCTATGTCGACGGAGCCCCGCTTTTTATTTCTGTGTAAAGGGTTTAAAGTAACCTAACCAAACCTAACCTCGGGGTGCCCTTCGCTCGCTTTGCATCCTACGTCGCCTATCGACCGACCGCAACCGTGCAAACGATGTCACCCGAACCCGAAGGGTTTGTCCTATCGCGTGCAGGGAGAACTGGTTTGGCCTAGGCGAAACTAGTTCATCCTAAAATCGGGTTTGGCCGCTAACATATTTATGGAGAAGAAGAAAACACAAAAAAATAATATTATTACACAAATATTAAGATTTTATTTTTTTAATATACGTAAATGAATATTATACTAATTAAATCAGAATCTTAATTTCAGCATGTTATTCGGAAAATTGAAAATCGAAATGTCGTTTTTTGGACCGAGAACCCATCGAGCATTTGATTCTTCGAACATATGAAAATCGAAAACAAACAAATTGCATTTATGAGTTTCGGTATAATAAATTTCGTGATTTTTGATAATAGACATTATAATTCATAGGTATTATGAAATTCGGAGTTTTGAAAATCGGTACATCGAAATTCGGAATAAAATATTTCGGAATATTTGGGTGTTCCCCATAAAAACATTTAGTATCCTGAAATAATATGAATATAATATGACGTAGGAAGGTAATGAATAACATGCAAATGGGGTCTCTAATGAATACCGCTCCGTGGCCCGCCCCCTCCCCCCACCCTTAGGACTCAGGAATCATGAGCCGACTTTACTTCGTATTAATTTGTTGAACAGAAAACCGTGTACATACAGATCCACATAATTATCACTGTTGTGTTGAGAGCTGAAATTAAATAACTTCGCAAAGGAGCTTCCCGAGATAAGATATATGTCTTCCAGCAGGGAACACTTTGGAAGGCATTGCTTGATCTTTAATAAAAAGACATTTTTGACTCGGAGTGACGTTAAAGGGATCAATTTTATTTTATTGATATTTGTATTTGTCTAAGTCAAACGTGATGATGTTTTTCATCTTTATTCTCTTGCATGCTGACTATTTGTGTTGTACGCATTGTACCTACTCATGTTAAGTCATTTGGGACCAATTAATACATGGTCAAATTAAATTAGCTATAGTGAAACTCCGCGGATGTGATAGGTATCGATATTTAAACACGATAAAATATAAAAATAAAAAGATTTGTGGTTTTTTTGGGGTTCAACTCAACGACCGCTGGTTGTGTTGTTACTTAAAGTATTTGTTGAGAAAATCTGTTTTCTTTAGTTTTGTCGTGTTGAGATATCGATACCCATTGCGTCAGTGAAGTTTACATACTTAAAAGCTGATTTTGAAACTGATATTTCAAGTGACTTCAATGACTGTGGTTGAAGAGAATATTTGTCAAATAATCTTTTTGGTTTATCGTGTTTAGCTATCGATAAGTACCTATCACGTCCGCGGAGTTTCGCTAGCTAATTCAATTTGATCATGTATAAAATAATTTACTTAGCTTATCATAATATCTTAACCAATGATATTTATCTGCTAATGTAGGACTTTCTCAAGTTGCGCCATGACATCCAGACTTTCGCCAAAAGCACACAATCAGAGCTTCTGCTGATCGTTTCTAACTGACTGGGTGGCGTTCAACGCTACGTTGACAATCATAATCGGAGTCAATTTTAATCCTATAACGGTGACTTCCTTTATTCTTCGAGATTCTTCGGATCGCATTGCAAGTGAACCTGAAAGAGACAGCCTAGCTTATGGCACACTAACCTTTACTCTGAATTTGTGGTTACTCAGCTAGCATGTATAACATTCAGGACCAATTTTAAACACACGTACAATGCGTGCCACGAAAGATGAGACTTGACACACCACGTGGTTTGACTTGCGCAGAACACGATTTTAGGTATCTTTAGCGGTATGAGGTCTGAGTGCGGGACGGGACCGGACGTCATAGGGGCAGCGGAAAGAGCGGGGGAGGCGGGGTCAAGTCTCATCTTTCGTGGCACGCATTGTAAAGCAGATAGGTACGCTTAGTTAAAAACCGTTTTACATATCTGCGATTGCTCCCCAAGGGTTTTAAATATGACTTTTTGCAGCCGTACACAAATTCATTACAATTTTTCCAAAATTTTTATAAAAACAAGAGGGAGTGTATATTTATATGCTTACGTTATGTCGTAAACTTTTTAGTATCTCGGGACCAAGTTAGCTTTCATTACGACTGGCGTGTTAGGTAAGCACCTATATTTTATACCAACAAGTAAATAGGTAACGTTTTAGCGAGTTTTAAACTTCCTTATCAGGGAAAAAGACGCTGAGAATATTTTCTTTATTATTATAGATAAAAGGAGTGGCGTATACAGTATTGTTCGTGCCACTGGAGATTTGACAAAAAAACCTAACTATGTCATCTTTTAGCAACGAATTAGAGGCATAACTTGGCAGTTTGTTCGTGAATGTGGTCGCTCTGGCTGGAAACGGCGGAGCACTGCTGACAGTAGCGGCTCGTAAACAGAAGGCTCTCGTCGCACTTTTATAATTTACTTAGGTACCTACTTCCTCTTTCCCTTTTGAATTTTGTTTTTAACATTTCCCTTTTTTTGAAGAGCCGTTATCTCGGACGCGGCGCGGCTGCCTTCATTTTGTGTTCCATTCAAATCTGTTTTGATGTGGGCCTTGGCTTCATATTTTCGACAGACGCAAATTCACCACGTTCAAGATCTTAAGGAGTTATCTTTTTTAAGAAGCGTCACGCTGTTTCAAGAGATATAAGAAAATTTGTTATTGTTAGACGCTCAGACCTCAGACATAAATGCTTGCCCTCATTACTGTGATGTGAGTGATTCTAAGAAGTCAATAAATTCTCCTAGAAAAGAATGTCTGGTGGAACAGTTTTGATACGTATTTTTAAAGCCATTGTGCAAAAGAAGATTTTATAATTAATTGGCTGTGCCCGCGACTTGGTTCGCGTGCATGTTGTTGGAAAACAATTAGAGATGTCATGGGTTTACATTTTTTTGCGCAGAAGTCTTATTCTTCTTTTCTAAAACAAAAGTAGCCTATGTTATCCCTTAGGTATAGCGTCAGCTATCTGCCAGAGAAAATCCCATCAAAATCGGTTTAGCCGTTCCGGAGATTAGCCGGAATAAACAGACAGACAAAAATATTTAAAATTGTTTTTTTTTGTTATAAGTACCTTATTTACTTTCACACGCATTTAGTAAAAACCAACAAATTAAATAACAAATTTTGACTTTACAAACTGACATTTTAATTTTATCCTATATGTATGTAAGAATGTGAAACTAATATAATTTCAGATTTCTATTTGCATTATATTGCATCAAACACATGAATATTCTTGGAACCACATGAGTCTCTTCAGCTAGTAATGAAATACAAACAAAAAGTTAAACGATGCTTCAGTAAAAGATAATAAATATGACTATCAGTTATAAGAAATGAGATTAGTCCCTGAATTTGCTATCATTTGCTATAATCAATTTGCTATAATTTGCTATTGGGAAGGGGCAAAAGATTTCAATTAGCTTATTACTTTGAAAACTTTGTTTGATCTGATTTTTAGTCATCATTATCTGCTAAGCCTATTACCAATTATGTCGGGGTCGGCTTCCAGTCTAATCGAATGCAGCTGAATACCAGTATTCTACATGGAGCGACTGCCTATCTGACCTCCACAACCCAGTTACTGGGTAATACGATACCCCTTGGTAAGACTGGTTGTCAGACTTTTGGACTTCTGACGAACTGTAACGGCTGCGAAAGATCTACGAATTACAGCCGGGACAGACGATGGTCACCCATCCCCGGACCAACCGCGGCAAGCGTAGCTTAACCTGATTTATTGACCCGTGCGGCTGTTATTACTTAGCCACAGCCCCTCTCCTTAATCATTGAGTAAGTAGCCATTTTTAGTTTGGGAGTAGACTTTAAACGGTCGTTCTGTGAGAAGTTGAGAACAGCTGTCGTCAAGTTTGAAAGTGCGAAGTCGACACTAAACCGTTTGCACCGCCTAGCGAATTCGTAAAATGGATTTTCTACCTATATAAACTGGAATAACTGGAATATTGTACCTGAAAATAACCGTAAGTAGACGGCGAATATCAAAGTTTTTTTTTAAAAAGCTCGGGTCATGATATGAATTTGTAGTTGTGGCGATCCTTAATTAAAATGTTAACTCGAGTAAAAGAAATTGTGAAAAATGGGTTAACAATAAAATAAGGATAAGTTATTCCAAAAGAGACAAACTATTTATAAAATGGAAAAATTACCCAGATAATAAAATACTTAAGTTAGATTATATTAAAACTAGAAATAAAGTTAATAAAATAATACTAAGCACTAGAAATAATTATTACAGAGAAGAAATAGCAGGAAACAAAAATAATCCCAAAAAACTGTAGGAAATATTAAATAAACTTACTGGTAAAATAGTGAAGTCCGTAGATGAGGTGATAACGAACGCTTTTTTAAATGAATCAATGAGTTGAGTATCGCTAATGACTTTGCAATGGAATTGGAAACTAGTGTGTCTGATATTGTGCCCAGATGTGACAGACCCTTGTTGCATGAATGCGAATTAATGAAATCCCAAGATAAATCAATATTTAAAAAAAAATCAATACCTCTTAAAATTATTAAAAACTTAACTAAAAAATTTATGAGTAATAATTAAAAACTTAAATACTAATAAATCAGGTGGATATGACCCAATAAGAGTCATGGGCATGAAAATGGTAGGACATAAAATTGTGAATGCAATAGTAAAGTTAAATAATACGTGTATTCAACAAGGCAAATATCCGTCAGAATTAAAAACAGGTATAGTTAATCTCATTCATAAAAAAGGTAAATTTAATGACTTGACAAATTACAGACCCATAACGATATTACCTGTCATAAATAAAATAGTTGAAAAATTTATATGCGACCAAATACACACTTTTTATCGGGACAATGACATAATTACCAAATCACAGTATGGCTTCCAAAGTAAGAAATCTACTAAGCTCAGCTACTTTCCAATTTTACTGATGAAGTTAACAACTACTACCACTATACCTGTTTTTAGATGAAGCCTGTATATTACCTGCTGCTAACTCAAACCTTAACTTGGCCACAGATTTTTTGCAAAAAGATTTTACTTCTATGTCTAAGTGGGCCTATGATATGGGACTTGTTCTGAATCCACAAAAAACTAAAGCTATACACGTACATTCAAGTCACATAAGTACCTCCTGTCCCTTTCAAATCAGCTCATAATCATGATTGTCTGCATAAAAACATGCCAGACTGCCACTGCTGGCCTATAGAACAAGTCCCATATCATACCTATTTAGGATTAGTAATTAATAACCGATTCAACTGGAGTTACCAGGTGGAATCGGTTTGCGGCAGGTTGCGTGCGATACTCACCAAATTTTCCATTGTAAAGCGCAATGTACCGTACAGAACCCTCCTTCAAATGTACTCAGCTCTTGCTAAATCGGTAATATCCCATGGACTCACCAGTTATGGATGCACATTTAAAACTTACCTGGATAAAATACGTAATTTGCAAACACGTTTGTTGAAACTTGCACTACCAAACTATGTAAAAAATGAATACCAAGACAATAACACAGGGTTATTTAAACACTGGAAAGTATTGCCTGTTCTAGCGCGCGCTGAGTCAAATTCCTGTTAAATATGACGTATAACACGACAAGCCAAATCAAAATCATTTCGAGTGCCACGCAAAAATTACTTTTATGGTAGGCGTACCGCTTCTTTCACAATACCCAATTTACTAAACCAAATAAATACCTGTGGATATTAGAGACTCAATGAATAGTAAAAACATAAAGCGTAAGCTGAAAGAACATTATCATCATTTTGAATAAATGATTATTATTATTTTTACATTTATGATTATTTATAATTTTCATTTGTTGACTGCCAAAGTGCCAATTTAATTTTTAAGTAATAAGTAGTGAAAGTATGTGTTGTGTTCTGTCTTATTTTATTTATTTTTCTAATAATATTTATTCAATGTCCATAATGCTAATATATGATCCAATTGTTGATTGAAATAAAAGGAATTGAATTGAATTACATCAACTCTATTATAACTTAACTGTTAATAGCGCGTTGGTCAAACCTCAGGCCATGCCACGCTAGGACAGATCCCAGAGGTCTAATTGTGAGCTTTGTTTAAGTATAAGAAACTTGTAATTTATAAAATAAATAAATAAATAATGGCTGTATAGATTGTTAAAAATGTTTTTGTTGTATTGATATCTTTTTCATAAAAAAATATTAATTTCAAATTAAAAAAAAATATATGAAACAGATATCAATTTACTTTATGGACTTACATCCATTGTAAAGTTCATTTGAAATTTCCATATTGTGAAATTAAAACAAATCAAGGATTCGAACATTAAATTGCACAAGAATGAACTGACTCTTACTTAACGAATTTATTTTACGTTATAATCAAAGTTCAGTAGAGCGAAGTTGAGCCAGCGAGACACTTGGTAACGACCTCACAGGCGGCGGCCAGCTTCCGAGAAAAAGATCTTATCTCGCAGACACTTGACATGTCGAAATTGCCTTTATTTGTCGAATATCTGAACTAAGTGTAATTTTAAATTATTCATAGCAGCTTGAATTATAAAAACGTAGAAATCTGTGAATATTCTCGTGAGACCTTTTTCAGTTGTCAATTTGAAGAGTTCACTAAAAAAGCGGCGTCGTTAAGGTTGATCAAAATGTCGGTACACGTGCCGTTTACGAGCCGGACGCGGCGCGGCGGCGACTGGACGAGCACGTCATTGTCGGGAATAGATGAAACCGGCCTTTTGTTCCCTGCTACTATAACAGAAGCAATTCTTTTTTTTCTATTATTTTTTAAACATCGCTTTTCTCTTTGGTGTAATTTTTCTCTTCACCAATTTACTTTGTATCTGCGCCAGCGAGGTATTGCGCCAGTGAGGTATTGCCCTGGACGCCGCTACTCGTAGCACGCAGTTTTCCGTTTGTATTTTTCAATCCTTTGCGTACCTGGCTTTTATAAGTTGGTGTGGATTTTTTGCAGTAAATATTAGCACAGAGGTGGGAATTGTGAGTAGAGCTTATTCAAGTTCGGATATTACCCATTGACTTTATGATTATGAGAATTTATTGGTAAAACATTGCAAAATGCTGGTCACACTTTCAAGAACAATAATTGCTGTCTTAGCCTCAGCGGGATCGTCCGAAAGGGTTACCGCTGGCCCGGAACATAAAGGGCTAAGGAAGGAACACGGGTGGGTTTTAGTCAGTAAGAGTTTGACACTCCCTTCCGCTCCATCCAGAGCGGGAGGGGTCATTTGATGATTTCCCATCCTGAAAAAAAAAAGGTAGAGCTTTAACTTTCTTCGTAGCAACACAATACATTATGCTATTAATCCGGTTCACTTAGGTAAAGAAAACTCGTGTAAAGCATTAAGGTTCCTTCAAACAGGCGCGTCACGCAACAAAATCGCGCGCGACACAAAGGTACCGCAAGTCGCGCACCTTTCTGTCGCGTGCGATTATGTCGCGTGTCGCGCCTGTTTGTAGGAGCCTTTACTTTACAGCTACGCAACACAGAAACACGCAAAGGGTCGACAGTATGTGGTGTGAGGTAGACAATCAGTCAATCTTGCGGAGAACGTTATAGGAGAAGTGAATCTGCAAAATGACGGCCGCCTGGTATAATTAATTACCCAAACTTCTATAGGTACGGACAACAAAAGACGATTGTTTGCCTTCTGCGCCGTTGAATCGATGTCGGCCCTAAAATCCGGATAATCTCATCCTTTGTATCTGTTTTATGAAAGAAATAAAGTTTTTATTTCCTTTAGCTGCTCAGCTGAAGGAAGCCTTATCTCGATTCTTTATGGACTCTCTTTAATTTTATAATTTGCGTTTTATTTTTACTGTGGTTAATAGACTCTATTGCGGTTGGGACAATGGTTTCCCGTAATTAGTTTCCTTGTCACATACATTATTGTCGCCTGTCACTGTCATCCATACACTTGTTTACGTTCTGTAGCCAATTGTCTAATCGTTAGGCTTTCTTATTAAATAAACAGTTTCAGACGCAAGCCGGGGAAGCCACTTTGTTGTGCAAAGCCAAAAAGACTGGTCTGCAGATAACGAGCAGAGCACAATGGCGGCTCCATTCCCGCCCACCGCCAAATATGAACTCTCATTGTCTACTTAATTACAACGGGTGTCTTTGAGATATGGCTGGTACACATTCTACTACAAAGCCTGTCACACACAAATAATATTTTATCGCTGGAGCAATGTTTTCTCGTCTCGAAAGGCAATTATTGCTCGCACTAGGTGCGGCTCGCAAGTTCAGCGTCAATCAAAGGAGCTATTGAAGCGCGCAGGAGCTTGTCGTAGCGATGGCGAAGAACCCCGAGTTTTCCCGACACTCCCCGAGTCTCGATGATTGTGCGCTCCGCTGACGATACGGGATAAGAGGCTAACTGAAATACTTCTATTGGCCGTTCCTGTTTCTTTTCTAACATTTATATGGAAGTAGTTTTAGTTTAGCGTTAACGATTAAATTCATAGCTACGACCCGATTTTTAAACCGTGTCGGAAATATCTTATGAGTTGACAAAAGCGAAAATTTCAGTGTTTGAAGTCTCCACTATAAATTATTATTTATTATAGTTATATTTATTTTATACGTTCATGCGTCCATGAGTGTTCTTTTTAAATCTTGGCATCAAAATATACTAAAATTTTAGGTCGTTTCAGATTTATAATACCTTATTTTCCTTAAGGCGCAAAACGCGCTACCACTTAAATCCAACATAAGTGTTTTTCTAGCAAATCACTCTACTCATGTAGTTATTTCTTAGAACTTATAATATTTCAGTTTACTACATTATAGATTTTTATCGTGGTAATAGGGATTTCCAAAGAATTATTGCTTGATAATAAGTTACAGAATGTAGAGCTTTTATCTTACAGTGTGATGGTATTTTCAAATATTCAGAGCAAACGAAAACAATGCTGATTTTTTTTATAAACCTTTCTAGGACTTCGATACACTCATGTTCAGATAGATGATTGATAGTGATTTGATAGTACTGACATGATTCTGAACCCCGCTGCGTTGAAATTTCACAACATCATTTTCAACATCGACGAAAAATTTCTACGGCGGTGAGAAGAGAGGAGAATCATGTGCTGAATTCATGGATACGTTTGTGCCTCGATGTATGCCACCCTGTATTTAATTCTTAGAACATGCTAATTACAGCTTTGATCATAAGTTGCAGAATTCAGAGCTTTTGTGTGGAATCATCAAATATTCAGCCTACAAACGAAATATTTAAAATAAACATAACAAGAACACAGAAAACACTCATAAATGTATCGCAGTCAGATTACACACACAAGATTTTGTGACTGATGAAATATTATGATCCTACCTAATAAAAATAAAAGGTTCGCGATAACAATAATTTTAAATTAGATCAATTTAGGACGATAACGGCTTCAGTTATTATTTCCATGGCGACGATAAACCTTGTAAATGGTTTTCCAAACGTCCCGGGTGCGCGGCTAGCCTTTTTATTAGGGTATTTGTCAAGATATTCCTCGGCTAAAGGGACTATAATCGAAAATTTTACGTTTGGTTACCATACGCCTTCTGTTCTGGCCGACTAGATAATTTATCGAAGACAATAATCGCATTTGGTACAGATAAGTGCTGTCCATCCCTCGCGCTCTGTTTATTTTGTAGCGTGTAGCCTTTTCAATATTGCAGAAATCTTCAGTTTGAGAACATACATATATTTTGGATTTTTATTAAAGGGGGAGGCCCCTTTAATAAAAATCCATCCCATAACCATAGATACGTCCTCATAACCATAGATACTCACTACAATAATATTTACGGTGCAGCATCTCTTAAAAAGGCCTAACCAATTTGTTTAAACAGGGTGAAATTAAATTATATATATACTAGCGAAACTCTGCAGAAGTGTAAAGGCTCATTCAAACAGGCGCGACACGACACGCGACACAAAGGCACCGCAAGTCGCGCAACGAGCGGTGCCTTTGAGTCGCGCGCGATTATATCGCGTGTCGCGCCTGTTTGTAGGAGCCTTGACGATATCTAAACACAATAAAATAAAAAGGATGATTTGTTGTTTTAGTTCTTTGTTGTTTTATCATGTTCAGATATCAATACCCACCACGTCAGTGGAGTTTGGCTACCTAACTTAATTTACCTCTGTATTTCCTTAGATAAAAAAAACCGTTGCGTACTGATCGAAGCTCTTCTGTAAATCGACACCGATAGCACAAATGATTCTAGCACGTACCAAGAGGAACCTATAATGGAAATAAACCCTTGTTTATTAACCAATAACACAGCCAGGCCCGATTACGATGCCATACGTGACTATGGACGCAAATTTGCATGTTTAATGAAATCATTGTATGTACACGATCGACGCTAATTGGACTACTAAACCCGTTCACTTGTTTATGCATTCGAAACTAATTACGAGTATCGAATCGACAGAAGATTTGACGATCGCAAAATCAAATCAAGTGCGTAATCAGGCGGGTTGGTGAAATCGTATGAAATGATTAGTTAATTATACTATTAATTAAGACTAATTTGTTTATATTTTTACAGTACTTAGGATCTTCGAAATGTTAATCAGAAGTTTAGCTTGACAAAGGAAAGAAAAAAGAAAGAGAATACGCAGAATAAATTAGAAAAGGAAAATACATAAATAAGAAAAAATAAACCAGTACGAAGCCAGTAAAGACTCCTATTTCACTGTACAGGTGACAGATGACTAGCACGCTCCCTTGTAATAACATGGGAGTGTGCATAAATATATGAAAGGGCCTCTTATACAAACCGACCATGTTGAGTCACTACTACTAGCTACGACCAATCATTATTATCATCATCATTTAGCTGAAGGACGGCGACTGTTGGACATAGGCATCCCCCAGGAATCGCTACAGCGACCAGTAAAATGTACGTCAATCATAAGTGTGACTTTTAATCAACAATCAATAAGCCTCACAATTTGTGTGCTTTCGAAGCTACTAAGAAAACAACTCCTTGTAAGTTGTTAAGGAAATGAGTTTGCTTAGTGCATGTCGGCGACGATCTCGCAACTTGCCGCTACTTATGTGATATTATAAACTTTATACACTATTCGCTCTTCGGGCGTCGCCTTCGAGAAGCTCTGGTGAGCTCGTAAATGTTGCCTGAACGACGGAACTATGGAATAACAAGTGGCACATTGTAAATATAAAGATAAAGGACCTGCTTGCTACAAGAACAGATATCTTTTTCAGGAGTAGATGATTCAGAGCTAGTCGTTACATATAGGTAGGTACGTAAACAGTGACGAGGCAGAAACGAAATATAAAGCGGGCCTTTTATTTGCAAGCCCCATCATCATCATCATTCAGCTGAAAGAAGACTACTGGCCATAAGTCTCTAAGACTCACGAGGACCCGATGCTTGCCGATGGCAGTAGTCACTGTCACCCATGCATACTGTTCTTCACCAATGCTTGTAAAGCTGGTAATCTTTTGATTTGATTGAACTGATGACGGAGAAGGTAAAAAATGCTCAATATATGGGGTACTTTCTTAAACAATCTTGCGCATGATGCCAAATGTGTATTTACCGAAAGTGTAAATTTCCCCTCAGAAACTCACAGCAACGGAGATGAACATTCATATCGAATGGACCAGTTCCAAATTAATTCGTATGATGCAAAATATGCAAGAAACAAGGCTAGTTGGATCATATGTCCTCGCTAGCGGATGAGTCGGGGTAGCCAATTTCCGGCCAGCATCGGTAGGAAGCGGGCCACGATTAGCCCCGATACGGACACGCCGGGAAATGCACTTGTACTACCCACCCGCTGATAAACTGTTGAATATTGCCGTTTTAGCGACCAGAAAACATGTTAGCAGATTATTGGAGGTGTGTATTTCGAATGCACTTTTGAGTAAAGAGGAAATTGAAAATTTTGCCAGCGAAGGTCTATTGGGTTTTGAAGGCGGGGATCATTTTCCAATTGGGTCATGGGTCAACTAAAGAAAGAGTAAATGTCCCCATTGTGACAGAGAAGAAAGATATTTAAAGCTTTAACAGTAAGTTCCAGTTCAATAATTAATTAGCAATTATGTCACAAAGACTTAACTTTGGAAGCTTCACGGCGCTCGCCCTAAATCAATAATACTTAGCAACTATTTGAAAATTAATAAAACCAAAAACAATATTTTGAATCTGCTCTAAAAACGTTTGCTCGCAGAATATAGAGCAGAGGCAAAATAATTAAACGTATTCAAAAAGCTGGCGTTGGAAGTAATAAGCTTAAACTTTTAATTGGGCAATCTAGATCCTTTCGATGTAAAAAATATATTTTACTAAGTCTCGAAATTAATTGGAGGAACTAAGAGGGACTTTTAAATAACCGAGTTAGCTCGGTTATAAGTAGAAACATTAAAATGTGCTGATGTGAAAATCTACAACGTTGATGCAGATGATAATGAAAGATTTGATGCTTGATAAGATTGGGCGATTCAGAATATTATTTCCGTATTTTTCGGATTATTAAATGAATCGTTTGAATCTTACAAATTTTCAAATAATTAATTATGTTCCTTAACCTAATGCAAGGATTTGGAGGCCTTTACTTAGCAGTAGGAAAGTGTAGGCTAACTTAAAAAAAAACAGGGGCACTCTGGGAGTGCCGACAGAAGTGAAAATTGAATAATTACGTGTGTATTTTTTGAATCGTCTTATAAACAAAACACGCGCGGTGTCGGTTACGGTAACAGTGTCGCGAGTTCAACGGTTTTTTCCCATCTCAAAAAACGCCCAACGCGCCAAAAGAAGTTTCCACTTCAAAAATAAATAAACCTAATGCATGAAATTAGCTTAAGTAAACGTAATTTATTAAATCATTGCTTAGTATAGGAAGTTTGCATGAAATAAAGAGGCTTTTTATTGTTATTTCATTTATGATGTTTACTTAAACGATTTTCCGATTGTCAACTTCCTCGTTGGTATTAGACTGTAACAGGATATAACATACACCTGCCAGTAAGTTAGGAACCTTTCTTTATGTTTCATTTAAAAAATCTTCGTAACAAAAGAAGAACAATGCTGAAGAATAGGAAGGAAACAAAAGAACTTACTGAATAAGTATTCCGAATATATTAGCGAGCTATTTAAAAATCATCCGCGATTCCCAAAATTGAACAATACGACATATCAATGGAAGAAGTTTTTTCCCCAGTTCTGAATCCCAGAGACGACGAGCGTTTCTTTGAATTAATAAGTAGACGGTAAATTTAAATTTAATGAAACAAGTTTCTACCAGAGTGCTGTTATGCCTAGTTAGACGTATTCTGTTCATAACTGTGTCCACGGCATCTTCCTTCGTTAGATCCTACATTGTGTTATGTAAATTATTTACAATTTATCAGAAGAACCTTGTTGTCGAAGAAAATGTAAGTTAAGTGGTTACAGCTGTGGTTGCTTCAAGAAGTACCAAAGTCAAAATGCAGCTTTTTATTGTGCAGTAAAATTTTTCAAGTTTTGGGATAAAGAAAAGATGGAAACTTGAGGAGATATTTGTTCTTGGGTCTCACCTCACGTATTTTATAAAAGGCGGAAAATGCTAATTGTTTATTTGGACCCCATGACACAGGGAACTGGTGGGGGCCAGGCGAGCAGGACATTTGTAAAAATCTAGCACTTAAGAGCCCTATACATATAATCTGTTACTAGTTTTTTTAAGTGATAACTTTTTAGGCGCATTGGGCTTTTTTTGAGATGGGAAAAATCCATTGAACTCGCGACACTGTTACCGTAAGCGACACGGCGCGTGTTTTGTTTATACATATGGACGATTAAAAAATACCCGCTTCGGATGTGTTCGGCTGTCCTCGGGATGTACTCGGTTTTAATGTATATCCGTTATGTCAGTGAGTGATGGCAAAGTATTCTGTTTGTGTTTTGTTTTCATTTCTGTCGGCACTCCCGGAGTGCTACTGTTTTTTTTTAAATATAGATCGTAGCAGTATTGCTTGGTGGCAGAAATAGGTAAGGTGGTGGCAGGGGCATGAAAAAACCCTTTCACAAGTAGTCATCTGTACTTAGTATTAGAGATTTTTGTGCACAAAAGCTCTTCAAAGCACGTAAACCCTTATTCCTATCTTTTTTGTAACTCTTAGGCAATTCAGACCAATTCAACAAAACTTATTGACGTATGAGTAGGTAGGTGTTAAAAAGACAACCTTTTTTCACATTCCTGTTTTCGGTAAAAAGCTTTGTTGGGAAATTACATTTACACGCGCTCAACTTGTGATGGTGGGAAACTCGATTTTCTTTGTTTCGAACCTCGAACTTACTTACGAGGTGGAAATTTATTTATGGGTAATTGTTTACAATAACTTCCAGGTTCGGGAGATAAGTGGTTGTGAAATGAGAAATTAATTCAATAAGTGGTGGGGGAGGAATGCTCATATTTGTCAAATATTGGCTGGCTCCTCCACACGAAATGTCGGGTGCTTTGAGCGCGGTTGCTTAGTTGATAACAATTGATGCATTACGTGCTTTCGCGCGGCTGGCTTTCTAATTAATTCTATATTAATATTATGGTTCGGCAATCTACTTTAGGGTAGTGATGAGCTTTATTAGTGTGCTCAAAGCTTTCTGGTTTTGTGATCAGCTTCTGCTTGGCACTATCAGGTTAGTTGTAGACTTTGACACAAGCTTAGCAAGTCTACTTAGCCACGAGCCCCTCCATACTCATAATTATGGAGGGGCTCGTGGCTAAGTAATAACAGCCGCACGGTTCGATTGATGAGGTTAAGGTAACCGAGACCCCTCCGTGCCTCGGAAAGCACGTTAAGCCATTGGTCCCGGCTGTCATTCTTGGATCTGTGACAGTCGTTACTAGTCTTACCAAGTGGTATCGTGGTTCCCAGTAACTAGGTTGTGGAGGTCAGGTAGGCAGTCGCTCCATGTAAAATACTAGTATTCAGCTGCATCCGGTTAGACTGGAAGCCGAACCCAACAAAGTTGGGAAAAGGCTAGCTTTAACCATAAATGCCACCTGCGTTTATGGTTAAAGATAATGATTTTTTAAATTAGGAAAATATTAAATTCACTGACAGACAACGCACAGCCTAAGATGCTGGCTATAAAACATTTACACAAGAGTTCTATAAACAAAGAAGGTGAGCATGAGATTTTTGAAAGTTCATATTCGCTTGTAGGAAATCCTATGGGGTACAGGGCTTGTTTAATAAAATGCTAGTTGCCTTAGCAGCATCCGCCATTCCGACACCACAAAAGCTAGAAATGCAGCGTAATGCCATCAATAACTAATTAAGACAGCAAATGCATTTCTGAACATTCATTGGCGCTGTGCTAGGTGTACACTGTACGCAAACATTTCCAATCTGGGTCAGCGAATCGCGGCTGGTTCGGCACAGAATGCTCAACGGCACAAAATGATTCATGGAAATTGCACCGTAATTGAAAAAAATACGTTATTGCCGTTTGACGCATTGCCGGCGCGTTCCACCGCCAGAAATATTCGCATCCGATGGAACCGTAATCTATTCGGTTTTATGTATGTACCTGTGTGTATGTTTAGATTTTGTGGATTTATGAGTATGGAATTAGAATTTTATGTGCATCATTGTTGCTCTTGGTGTTGGAGAATTACGTGTGTGTGAGTCGTGAATATAAATATGACATAATATTCTGGGACGATATAAAAAAAAATGTTTAGTTTCCATATTGTAACTTCTTATGTACAGTCAGGGACATAAAATCTTAAGCAAATTGACACCTTACGTTAATTTGCCGTGTTATTGTCATTTCATACAACTGCCAAAGAAAGACGTGAAAAGTTGTGATTTCAATATGATCAATTTAAGTTAGTAGTCAATTTGTTTAACAATTAATTTTCCTGAGTTATATTTATTTAAGAAAAACACCAGACCCAGAAGATAGGCATGAAAATATAGAAGCCAGTCTAACTTTAGGTATCGATATCGATATTTATTTATTTACCCCACTAATTATTATTAACTACTAATTATTAGTAATTATTATTTATTATTAATTGAAATGCCCACTAATTAGGTTGTAGAGGTTAGATTTCACTCGTTCAGAGTAAGATTGTCAGTCGTATCCTGTTAGATCAACCATCCCTACCTAGCAGTAGCGAAGGGTCAATTTTGTAAGAGGTAAGCCGGAGTATATATCTTTAATATGATATGTCTATAGAATACTGACTGTACCATTTTTCAAAGGGAAGCCGGTAGGAATCCAGTTGTATGGAACCTTCGCCACTGACCCCTAGTATACCTAACTGACTACTAATTAAAAATACTGAAGTTATACTTATCTCTTTTGTTGACTGTACATAATGGCCCATTATTATGTACAGTCAACAAAAGAGATAAGTATGCTGGATCGTCGGATATAGTTGAAGTTTAGTAAGAAACCGATGGATGTTGTCGACTGAAATTTAATTCGATAAATGAGCTGTTTGTTTTCTATTAATAAAATTAAAAAAAAATCGAGAACATCCATCGGTTTCTTACTAAACTTTAACTATATCCGACGTTCCTGCATATTTATCTCTTTTGTTGACTGTAAGTACAGATGCCAGCACATCAAGCTACCCGAAACTGTGAATTTTTCCCAATCAACTTTGAACCTTATGCTTTAGCGATAAAGTTGAAAATCTATTAAATAAATTCGACAGATTGTAGTAGCTTGATGTGCTGGCGTTTGTTCAAGCCACGTAAAGCTTTGGCTTGCTACAGCCCAAACAAAGCAGCTCGCAGATTGCTTGTGACGTCATATAACGTGCTGTGAGCCTTTAATGTATGTTACTGGGTATCACTGTTGCTGTGAGCCTGTATTATTTCACCGCTGGGCAAAGACTGACTTGACGCAATGACTTCCAGTTCTTGCGGTCCAGGGCACATGTGGACGAGTGGTCTTTTGTTTTGTCCAGGACATCCCGCCGTCTTGTACGGTTTCTGCCGCGACACCTGCTTGCTGACTCAGGGCTCCACATTATTACCCGCGTCACTGTACCGGTGGCGCGAGGAAGCGCGGGCGCGAGGCGAGGGGCTGACGCAGCGCCATATGGAGCTGCGTCGGTCTCAGCTTTGCGAGGTCCTGGTGGCGGAATGGCGGGACAGGCTTTCGCGCCCTACCGCCGGCCTCGGTACCATCGAGGCGGTCCGGCCAGTACTCGAGCGCTGGCTCGGGAGGAGGCACGGCTCCCTGTCGTTTCGAGTGACGCAGGTGCTCTCGGGGCATGGTTGCTTCGGGAAGTACCTGTGTCGCATTAACAGGGAGTCGGACGGAGCCCGGACTGCCGGGAGGACACGGCGTGGCATACGCTGGCAGAGTGTGCCGCTTGGGAGGAGCCGCGCCGTGCCCTCATCTCAGAAGTAGACAGTGACCTCTCGCTGCCGGCCGTGGTCGAGTCGATGGTCGACAGCGAGGAGTCCTGGGACGCGGTGGTTTCCTTCTGCGAAACGGTCGTCTCGCAGAAGGAGGCTGCGGAAAGGGAGAGGGAGATCTCGTCCACTCACCCTGCCCGCAGCAGGCGCACCGGGCGTCGGCGGAGGGCGGACAACGCCCTCTTCCAGCCCCACTAAACGGGTCCAGGGGCGACGGACTCGGGGACGTCCGTCGCCCCCCACACATCAGGACCCGAGGTGGCGGCGCGATTTGTTCCACGCGCGCCCCTCTTAGACGTCGCGGGGGGAGTCAAACACCTCACTCCCCCCCCTGACCAGACGGGGCCCGCTGCGGCGGGCCGGCACCAGCCGGGGGTTGCGGAAGGATCGTACGTTCCCGCGACCCCCAGCGTAGGTGTGAGATGGAACACCGGGGTGGTTTTTAGTCAGTAAGAGTCTGACAGACCCCGCCGCCCGCCCCAGGGCGGCGGACATCCATGAGGATTTTCCACGCCGGATCAAAAAAAAAAAAAGGGCTCCACATTATGTCTATTTTGCCCCACGGTTCATTTATCACCATCATAATTTCAGTCGAAAGACGTCCACGGCTGAACATAGGCCTTGCCCAAGCACCGCCACTTCAACCGGTTCTGTGCTGCCCGCATCCAGCGGGTCCTACGGCCTTTACAAGGTCATCGGCTCATCGATATATTACTAAAAAAGTACAGCTAAAAATTAATAAACGCCACTTGCATGGTAATACCTACCTGTTGCCGATAATATTTATGGCATAAGAAAAGGCATTTAGTATCGCCGAATTATTTATGGTGATACTATTTTAGTCAGATGTATCTTCTATTTATAACACAACGGAGTATGCTGATGAAGAGAAGGGCTAGTGGTTTAGTAATAACAGCCGCACTGGTCGATAGAACAAGTTAAGCTACCGATGTGTGACCGTCTTAACATGCCGAGACCCCTTCGTGCCTTGGAAAACACGATGGCCGTCATTCGTGGATCTTTAATAGTCGTTTAGGGGTCGTCAGAAGCCTGACAGCCTGTCCTACCAAGGGGTATTGTATTATCCAGTAACCGGGATGTGGAGGTCAAATAGGTAGTCGCTCCAAATAAAATTCTGGTATTCAGCTACAGCCAGTTAGACTGGAAGCTGACCCCAAGAATAGTTGGGAAAAAGGTTAGGCAGATGATGGAGTATGATAGGGAAAAGAAAGATGGAAAGAAATAATCACTGCGTAATCAGGAAAGCATCAAAAACATAAGATATAGGTAGTACTAAAACTGAGAAGATTAAAATTTAGGTGGGCTGGCCACACTTTCAAGGGAGAAGAGAAATGGTGAATTGCATATATAGTTTAAGCTTTATCATGCTGAACTATGTAACTGGAGAAACCTCGACCCCTGTCATAAGGGATGTCCTAGTTCAGGGGTCGAGGCCTCATTGATGGAACGTGTATAATACTGAAGTTTGGAAATTAAATTACTATAATTAAACGTGTTTTGAATTACAACTATCACTCTAAAATAAGGCAAATAATATTTATAACACAAACTTACTGAAAAAATTAACGTTTATCATCAGATCTAACTGTTGTTTCAACAGCAGAGGAAGAGTCGGTAAACGAAACTTATTACCCCCGAGAGGCTAAATAGAGGGTAATGTATTATTATGAATTATGATGCTTGTTTAATGAACTGGCAATTCAAAACAACACCTAACATTATACTACGGTACAATTCAAAGGTTCGTTTTGGGAAATTTCTGAGTTGATGACACTTTCGGTATGGGCATGCTCGCTCTGTGCAATTTTTACTTCCTGTCTTATTTGTATTACATAATCATGCCTGTAATCCCAGAAAGGTTTGGCAGAGGTATCTAACAGTACCTACACCCAAATTTCGCCAGTGAAGTCCCATGTAATAGTGGGAGATTCTATTGCCATTGATCGGGCACAAATCTAGACTATTGGGTATTGTATGTCATTATTTCCTTCTAATGAGGGTTTTCTGAAATGACGTTCGCTAGGTGGCAGCACTGGCACGTCAGGTCCAGGCATCTGTCAAAGAGCCTATATTTTCTTTAGTCATGACGGAATGATGAACGAATGAATGAATCGAATGATGAACGTCACCATATATTTTGTATTGGGAGACCTCTTGTCACAGTGGTGCCAACTGGTGTCGTAAATTTTCACGAAAACCCTCATTCATTCATTGTGATTGTTGCAAACTCCTTGCAAGGAGTTTGCAAATGGTTGTAGTAAACTTTTAACAAGAAATTTAAATTATGTTTTATTTAAATGTTATTCTTTCCTTTTTTATTCTTCTTCTTATATCTGTCAAAAGGTTTGGTTTGTGTTTCCAATTTGTGTTAAATTTTTCATATTTTTCATACTAAAATCCTTTTATTACACTGAGCATTAGTTTTATTTCATTCCACCAACCACTAATACATACAGTCCATTTTTGTCGCCTTGTGTTTTATACCGAACAAATGTGTTCATATTCTATTTCTCTTTGATATTTTCAAAAGCGATACCGTTAAGTTCCTACCGGGTAAAATGTACAAAAATACAATCTTCCATCACTTTTATCGACGAAATGTTGTTTACCAAATCCTTTTTACCTTCACGCATGAATAGTCCCCACTCGACTGATTCACTGAGTCTGTGCGATAAAGTCCGAAAGTTTCGTTCAAAACAGTCAAAGCAGAACAATCTTTTGTGTGAGCTACTGACTATGTGTTGTATACCGATTTTGCCGACCTCCTGGATTTGGATTTGGAGCGAGGGTCGCGAAACAATGTCATGGTATTATAATTTAAAAAAGTTGTGTTTCGAAAATGTACTAGGTATCAATGGAAAGCAAATCCACGAGCAAATATGATAAAAGAAGAAGGATCAAAATTAACCCACGTCCTACGGCAATGAAAAGTATCTCAAAACAATGATAAAAATTAGTATGGCAATAAAAGTTCGGAAGTATCCGAACTTTTTTTATAAATGTTAGAACCGATTTTTTTTTATATGTTAGACTAACATTGCTATAAAAATTAATTCGGGGGCAGTAAATATGTACCTACAAGAATACCAATATAGCTGCAATATTGAG
Source organism: Luperina nickerlii (assembly GCA_963855955.1). Taxonomy (NCBI): domain Eukaryota; kingdom Metazoa; phylum Arthropoda; class Insecta; order Lepidoptera; family Noctuidae; genus Luperina; species Luperina nickerlii. Next base: position 9,629,509 of record OY979680.1, read on the forward strand.
AAATACTGAACGCATTTTCATAGCAATTTTTTTATATATTAGACTGTAAGGATGGCCTTCGAAAGTATGCCATTTTTAACACTAATTTTTATAATTTTTTACAGATATATCTCTTCGGTAGGACGTCATCGGTTAATTTTGTATGGACCTTCATCTTTAATAATTGGTTTACGAACAAAATCTATATCTTCTATTTATCTTTACTAATTACTAATAATCAAGCTGACGAGTTTGTTTGTTTGAACGCGCTTATCTCTGTAACCAGCAGTTAGATTTGAAACATTTCTTGTGCATTTGATAGCCTAATTCTTGAGGAACGCTATAGGCTATATCATCACGCAAAGACGACAAGCAGCCGAGCTTAAAAAAGTCAGAAATAATCTTAAGCGAAAACTTCGTAATAACGACGGGGAGTTTTATAAAAAATTCACTGTTATTTTAGTATAGGTACCTATTGTGTATCTTACGACACCCACGCAAACGAAGTTAAGCGGCCAGAAGCTAGTTCTTTTAATAAAAATAATTTATTTCCAATAAGTATGGTCAGCATCAAAAGTCGATTAACACTTCAGTTTTTTTAATCTTAGTTATTGAGCAAAATATTAACACTTCAGTTTTTTTTGAAGTGAAAACTTCTTTAGCGGCGCTGTGTACTTTTTTTGGAATGGGTAAAAACTTCTAAATTCGCGTCAGGTCACGTGACCCTGATCGTAAGATTCGTAAGACGTAAAACGAAAGACGCGCGTTGTTGAGGACAGCGCCATCTATGCACATCGGGAAGAACTACGAGGGCCTCGCGTACTAACTACGTAGTTCATCCAACAACGACGAGATGGCGCTGAACCACGGATATATAACTGACGACGAGCTCCATGGGCTTGCTTCTCTTACCACTGCCGCGACCAACACCACGAACTGAAGTCTATCCTGTGTGCTTATTTGTAAATCTGAATAAATTCCTTTCACGAGAAGAATAAACCAGTCACTTTGGTCATCATACCTGATTTGCAAAAAACCCTATAAAATAAGGAACACACCTTAACACGCGTGTTTTGTTTATAAGACGATTCACAAAATACACTCGTAATTGTTCAAGTTTTCACTTCTGTCGGCACTACCGGAGTGCCAGTTTTTAATCTCAGTTATTGAGCAAAATATTTGTTGAAAATTGCATCGTACTTCTGCTGCAATTTTGAATTAATATTTTGCTCAATAACTGAGATTAATAAAACTGAAGTGTTAATCGACTTTTGATGCTGACCGTACCACACACGATCTGTAGGAAATCGGTTTTAAAATCCAGCTTCCAGCGTGACCACTAGAACAGTTTATCTCCGTTCTTACAAGCAAGTAAGGTGCATAAAGCTTCTAAAGGATGGTCCGATACGATTTGGTTAAAAAAATACAGTAGAAGAATTGGAGCAGTCTTTGACAAGCACTTGGCCGGGCGGGACCGCGCCGCCGTGTTTGCTTAGCGCGAGTTCGCAAATGCTGCTGATTGCTTGTTTGTCGTACGAAATTTTTATTTCCTCGAGCAAAGTTCACCGTTAAAGCCTCGCAATTTAAATCTCAAGCTATATACCGAACGATTCGATTGAGCACTCACACAGTTTTAGCATCCTTGAAGTTTTCAGGTACTCTACTTCAATCTGTCTAGCCTTTTCCCAACTATGTTGGGGTCGGCTGCCAGTCTAACCGGATGCAGCTGAATACCAGTATTTTACATGGAGCGACTGTCTATCTGACCTCAACAACCCAGTTACTGGGTAACACGATACCTCTTGGTAAGATTGGTTCTCACTCATTTTAGGCTTCTGGCTACCCGTAACGACCGACCGTCAAATATCTACGAATGCCGGGACCAACGGCTTAACGTGGTAACGAGGCACGGCTGTCAATGGATGGTCACCCATCCATGAATCGACCGCAGCAAGCGTAACTTAACCTTCGATCGACCAGTGCGGCTGTTATCGTTTATCCACGAGCTCAGGTACTCTACGAGTATCTACTCTATTGAAACGAACTCCATCGAATGGCTATGAAATATGAGAGCTCGCTATATAACATTTAGGTGAGATACAAACGGTACAACCGTCGCTCCAGTCATCTTTTATTCACCACTGTTTTATTTACAAATACTGTGTAGGTATTGTCATCTGGTAGTTTTTTCCAACATTATTTTTGTTATCGTGGAATCCAGTTGGAATCGGAAGATATTCCGGAGCGAGCTCGTATCGACAAGCGGCTTAGTTTAAATTGAAACATATTGGCGGGGAAGGGAATCCTTACCTTACGTGTATACTTCCATCTGTTCAAATAAAGTACTCGTACAGACGTCGTGTCGTGCCTATGTACGTACCTACACCTACAGCTACAACTACAGCTTCTAAGCGACGGGCACAATACTTTTATTTATATACAGGTTGACTTCGACGCGCAAACTGCAACCATGATCAATTCAGCACATGATTCTGATGATGACCCCCTGGCGTAGAAATGTCACTTCGGCTATCGAAAAAAAAAATGGCTAAATATCTGCTGTTTCAGAGAAAAATACAACAGCACTTTCCTCTGAAACAGCAGATTTTTAGCCAAATCCTACGCGGTCAAAATGTATGAAATAGCAATTTTTTTTATAAGTAAGGACAATTTTTAATGTAGGGGTTCCAGAATCATATACCTACTGTGTCAACAGATTGCGCGTCGACGTCCCTACCACCCTGTATACGTAATTGATTTTATTGTTTATTCAACCTACTTCTTTATACGCTATTTATTGAATCAGGCATGTTCATATTACGAAACGTGCGGAAATATAAAACGAAGTCGACGGAATCCTTTTTATATATTCGATCACGTTTCAAAACTAGCGTACACGTAGGCATATAAAATATAGTCTATTAATATGAAGACCTGTAAAGCAATAAAAATATCACAGTATTGTGAGGATGCCACGGTGTTGTGAATTTTACGGCGCATGCACTCTATTTCAGTTATAGCATTTCAGTCAGAAATATTTTATTACACTTCCTATTTTGCTGAACGGCGCTCACGATTGCACGTGTTATGAATTTCAAATTATGTACCATGAAGTTTCATGTCGCACAATATTTTATATTGCTTTATAGTTAGATGCAAGCCGCCATGAATGACAATTTGGAACAATGAAGCGTTATATTGTGCCGTACGAATAAATAGCGACGCGCATCTCCGATTTCAGTAATTTCTTATGCGCCGGAGCGCGTGCGATGAAGCGGCAAATGCGTGTATAATTCAAGGGCAGATGTTAGATGTCGGCTCTTGTAAGGTGTTCAATTTATTCGCCCCGTTACATCTCTAATCTCACACGATGCCAGGCGCGTGATTGGTAAAAGTACGTTTACTCGGTATGGTATCATCCATGTTTGGTTCGCGAAGGGGCGTGTATTAGTTATGTAGATTCGCACGCTTCAGGAATCTGAACGCGGACAATAGCCACGAGATTCACGTTTGTATTGGATGCGACGTACGACCGGAGGATTCTCATGAAAATACACGCACTTGGTAGATTTAGTGCGAAATACTAGCAATAAATAACTGACCCGGAAGGGACAAAGGTACAAGAGTATATCGTCCAAATGAATTGAAAAGGCCTCATACATAAAACAACAGCTCTTTCCCCGTTACATCTTAGATATCACCTCGACTGGTGTGAATCACGACGACGCATTTACATAGGCACACAATACACTGGGTTGTTTGTCAAAACACAAGGAAAATATATATTACTCGCTATTTTTTAAATGCTAAAATCTAATCTCCAGTCTAAATATTCTCTATAGTGTAAACTGTTCTCCGTAGACTCGTTTGTGTCAGAAACATAACCCATGGTTGCGTTTGTACTTGATCTATCTTGCATGTGTGTACAGACATTGTACCAGGTAGTTGGAAATAGTAAAAATGTAAGTATTTCCAGAGACAGTTAGTACCCTGGTCTGCGTGCTCGGTTGCGTTAGCGATGGCTTTATTGTTGTCAGTGGCTACTTGCTACTTTGTGATCAATTGATTCCAGTCAGGCGGGCACGTCGCGACATCTTGATATTACTACTTTGTTTCTGCACGATACTCACACTGTGGTAACAAACGTGACAACCCTGATGTATTCCCGCGTGTAACGCGGTTCCAGAATATTGAGTATGAGTAATGCTAAGACTAAGATTTTTTGACGATGATGTGTTTATGGAAAATTGACTGAACGTAATTAATTTTGGGAAAATCCCTCAGCACAACAGTTTTCGAAAATGAAAATAAAGACTACGCATAGCGTCATGGGTAACTGCTACGACAGCGTAGGCGGCGTAGATGTGATTACGCCGCGTACAATCGCATCTTCTACGGCGTATCAACCTTAACATTTCACTGTTGTTTATTGTAACAACGCACCCACACTTTAATGTTACAAAACAAACACAATAAACCTATGATTTTCCCAGCTTTTCATTAAATATACGGCACAGCTCATGTTGTAAAGTAATTAATGAAATGGGTTGTATCTAAACTATTGTGATGTAGGTAAGTAAAGTTGAAGGGTGAGCAGCAATGCTTTTAGCGCGTGTTATTATGCAGCGCGGCGCGACGTCGGCGGGGCGCGAGCGGGGCGTGAGCGGGGCGGCGGCGGGGCGCGGGCAAGGCGCGGCGCCCACATAAATTCCGATTTATCGCTAACCTGCCGAACTTTCTGGACGTCTCACTCTGTACTCACCTCCCTACGGAAACCTTATTTTATTTAACTTCTTTATACTCCGTCCCGTAGTTTTAGTTTACTCCGATAAACATAATTAAATAGCCATTTTCTGATTTATTTTTCTATTGACATGTTTATGGTTTGTTATTTATTTGACTTGAACCTTTTAGTTTCTTTTATTCTAAATAGTTACTCTCAATAACTCTCTTTTATAAGAAAAGCTTGTGAAGTTAGAACAAAGAAACACATTATTATTTAATGTACCTACAATTATTAATTTTCAAACAAAAAATGTTACCTTTTGACTTTATAAAACAACTAGCGACCCGCCCCGGCTTCGCACGGAAACATTATTATTATTATACATATAAACCTTCCTCTTGAATCACTCTATCTATTAAAAAAAACCGCATCAAAATCCGTTGCGTAGTTTCAAAGATTTAAGCATACAAAGGGACATAGGGACATAGGGACAGAGAAAGCGACTTTGTTTTATACTATGTAGTGATAATCCAGTCAAAATAGACAAAAATAAGTCGTAACTTGGACAAAATTCGCATAGAGCTGAAAATTGGCAGAGATGTTAAATACATCATTATAAATGAAATGTCAAAAATCCCTTTCGATCCTACTTCTGCAAAAAAAAATATTCAAGGTCAAAAGTACAAAATTAAGGTTTTTTCCATTTTTCTCGAAAACAGTAAGTATTATCGTGAAAATAGATCAGACAAAAGTTGTAGATCATACAATTCTCTACAAAAATGGTCCAGTCACTTTTTCTCTTACGACTCACCATTCGTGAGATATCGCGGTTTTAATCATTAGAAATTTCATATTTTACATAATATGCACACATTTCCGCACCACCTATGAGGTAATGTACTTAGTACATTTTTTCTAACGTGGTTTCCCCAGTAGGTGATGGAGATAGCCCTTCAATTAACTCCCCTTGACTTGTACATACAGCAGGAAGCGGCGCTAGCCGCCATCAGGCTAATGCATCTGGGCATATGGGGCAAAAACATTACCAGTCCACACGCTAAAATCCTGGACCGGGCGATTGAGTACCAGCCTCTCATCGCTGCCCCGTGTGACAGAACACCAAACCAACCGATGTTCAACAAGAACTACATTATACAAACAGTTCAGGAAGAAAGGGATCAGTCAGGAGTTAATGAAGTGCGCATTTATACAGACGGCTCTAAAACACAAAACGGTTCAGGTGCTGGCGTACACTCCCTTGACCTAAATATTAACTTTCACATACCACTAGGCACACATAGTTCCATCTTTCAATGCGAATGTGTTGCCTTAACACAAGCTGCAACAGCAGTAAAGCGCTTAGGCATCCGGAACTATGGCATTAAGTTCCTATCCGACAGCCTATCTGTGCTCAAAGCTTTAGGAAGCAAACAAACTAACAATAAGCTAATTTTTTCTCCATCTAGCTCTGGAGAGTTTATCGACGTCTAATCGTATTACTCTCCAGTGCATCAAAGGGCACAGTGAATCTCTGGGCAATGATGCTGCAGATGAACTTGCGAAGAGAGGCTCTGATATGAGGGTGCTAGGCCCGTACCCACTTCTCCCTTTGCCTTTCTCACAATTTCGTTCGTGGATTCGCCAAAGATCGACCGAACTTCATAACAACAGATGGTCACGGGCAACAGACTGTAGGTAGACAGTCAAAATTGGCTTTACCAATGATACACCCGCGATTAACCAAAAAACTTCTCAGCCTGAGTAGGAATAACCATTAACATTATTCTAAAATAATAATAGGTACAATTACGGGCCACAACCTCCTTAACAAACATCTTTTCAACATAGGCGCCACGGACAGCCCCCTTTGCAGGGGCTGCCTTTATGCCGAGGAATCAGCCGCCCACGTCATCTTGGATTGCGAGGCCGTGGCTTCTCAACGTGAGAAATCCTCGGAACAATGAGGTCGCTCCGCGAAGCCTGTGAAACTCCCAGGAAGCTTCTGTGCTTCTGGGCGGAGCTAGGCTGGCTCTGTTAGCCAGAATTCCCACGCACAACGCGAATGCGGGAAAGGGAGTCCCATCATCATCATCATTCCCCAGTAGGTATACTCTACAATCTATTGTAATAAAGAAAGTTTGATCAGATCGTATCCTTTTAATTGAAAGAATTCTCGTAGTAATATTGCTAATGAGTAAAGTGGAATAGATTGTTTTTTTCCACATGTCATTATATAAGATAATTGTCTAATTCTACTTCGACAATTATTTCTTCGTCTTTATTTTCTTCTTCTTGCAGAAGTTCGCTGTTCTAAGAAAAGGGATGCATCAATTGTCTCTTGATTAATATCATAAATATCTTCATCTGTTGTATTTCTTTCAATATAACATGTAGAAAAACAATCTATTCCACTTTGATCATTAGCAATATTACTATTCCTGCAATTAATAGGATACGATCTGATCAAACTTTCTTTATAACAATAGATCGTGGAGTATACCTACTGGGGAAACCGTTAAAAAAATGCGCCAAGTACATTATTACCTCATAGGTGGTGGGGAAATGTGTGCATATTATGTAAAATATGAATTTTCTAATGATTAAAACCGCGATATCTCACGAATGGTGAGACGTAAGAGAAAAAGTGACTGGATCATTTTTGTAGAGAATTGTATGATCTACAACTTTTGTCCGATCTATTTTCACGATAATACTTACTGTTTTCGAGAAAAATGGAAAAAACCTTAATTTTGTACTTTTGACCTTGAATAATTTTTTTTGCAGAAGTAGGATCGAAGGGGATTTTTGACATTTCATTTATAATGATGTATATAACGTCTCTGCCAATTTTCAGCTCTATGCGAATTTTGGCTAAGTCAAATGTCTATTTTGACTGGACTACAAGTAAATTATCATAACAGTTAGCTATGCATTGGCTTTCTTTCATATTTTTAATAATAAACTCCGTAAGTCAGAACCAATTGTTTTGTAAGAAAGAAGATAAGAAAAACACAACAAACAAAAAGAGAAAGAAATTATTTCACGTCTGAACAACAAAACACAAAGGTGTAGTTTATTTGCATTCGCACAACGTTAAGTCATTTCCAGCGAAAGAAAGAAGCGAGAAAATAATAGCCAACAGGGAGGGGAGGGATGAATAAAGGCAAATTTAATATCGCTGGTCGATAAATGTAGCACCCGCTTAACTATAATAACGCAGGTAGAATACGGCGCCAACTTTCTTCGCAAACAAACCAATAAACGTCCCTGCGGAGACAATTTTAGGGGAAGAAGGCAATTATTTATCTTTCATATTGATATATGCGATGTGTGCGTAACGGTAATCCGCTCACCTGACTGTTATTGCCCAAGTTACATTATTGGAATGAATACCATTCTCGTGATGTGGCATGATCGTTGTTATCAATATGCTGGAGGGATGCATGATCGCTGTTCTTCTTTTCGAGTCGAGGGGGATGCGCTAACTAAGGTAGCCCGCAAAATTCTAATTTTCTTACGTTTTTTTTGCAATTTGCAGGTCAGTGTCGGGTTCCGAGGAGGCCCGCAGAGGCGGGCCGGCACCAGTCGGAGGTTGCGGAAGGATTGTACATTCCCGCGACCCTCGGCGTAGGTGTGAGATGGAACATCGGAGTCGTTTTTTAGTCTGTAAGACAGACCACCCGCCTCAAGGCGGAGGAAACCCACGAGGAATTTTCAACCCGGAAACAAAAAAATAATAGGGTAATATGAACTTATAGAGATGTATTGGTGATTTTTATGTTTATAATTCTACTAGCTACCGCCCGCGGCTTCGCCCACAAGGTATGTCGACAAAAACTATCCTATGCCCTTCCCCGGGACGCAATCTATCTCTCTGCCAATTTTATCGAAATCCGTTCAGTTTTTTTTTTTTTTTTTTTTTTTTCAAATATCTTTATTTAACCCCACACCCACACCCCACACCTAACCTTCACAATTTACTTTTTTCTATTTTGTTTTGTGTTTCTGTGTTTTTTGTTTACTAACAATAGTTTTTAGGAATAATGTTATGTTACTTACAATTGGGCCTAGTTGCCATAAATAAACAAATTATTATTATTATTATTATTATTATTTACCAATGAACAATAAACAAAATGCACTTATCCTAAGTTACATTAACTCATTAAAATTAGGCACTTTATGAGGCTAGCTATTCACCTTTCAAAGCTTATGACAGATATGTAGTTTTAACTGCTTACAACATACACTTTGGACACAATAACCATGGGTACATGATGACAATATACAAATTATTTAGTTATAATTTACTGATTGCAAGGTACGTTCAGTGGTTTAGGCGTGAAAAGGTAACATACAGACAGACAGACAGAGTTACTTTCGAATTTATAACATTAGTATGGATAAATAAATATTCGTTACGGCCGCGAATAATATTTAGATTAACATACAACCTAATACTAACCTGCAAAAAACGTAAAAAAATGAATTTCGCGGGCTACCCTGATGCTATCGCCTTAATGAGTTGGGCCCAGTAGGTGGTCACGCCAATCGCAGCAACAACGGCGTTTTTTAGCTCTTCAGAAGTGCAGATACTTGAACACTGGCTGGACACGTAAACATATGGGGATGGTTTGTTCAGTAGCACCGCATTCACACAGAGTCGGTTAATTGGGTTAATAATGTCTCACTTCGCTAGATTGTGCTTGCAGAAGCCTACTTGGGTCCGCAGTCAATTCATTGTTTTCCATAAAGGCTACTGCAGGTCACGTCCGGGTGGCAGGTGCTCCTGGGGCTGAACGAAGTTGGGCGGTGGCGGGTGCTGTTTCTCCCGTTTCTCCCACAGGTCTCTTTTCACCTTAGGCGGTTACTCTTGGATAGCCTGTGTACTGGAAGGAAGCTCTTCCGGCTTTGAAACCTACCCGGGGTTGTTACGTGTTTGTAGAGGGGATGCCAGGAATCGGATGCTTGATTATAATATGATCGTTGGTAACAATGTGGTGGAGCGATGCATGTTCGGGTGTCGTCGGTGTCATTTTCCTTGAACACTGTTTGATTTACGATGTTATTGTGGTTTTATAGCCGACGTGTCGTATATGAAGTCGATGTGTCGTGCAAGTAAAAATAAATAGTGACTGAAAATATACGACTCTGAATTGAATAAATTAAATTGTTATTAATAAAAGTTGTTTATTTATTGTTTACTGTTGTTGTATTGATTTTGTGTCAATGAAAAACCTCTGTTTCGGAATCCCGAACAAACCTGAATAGTGTTTTGCCACAGAAACAAATAACGAACTTCTTCAAAAAAAAAAAAACGAAAATACTTAATAATAATATTTAAAGAGTAACTAGAATTTCTTTGGCTGTCTTTTGAGGCTTTATTTATTTATACAACAAACCTTCACAAAATTAGTTAAGTACAGCAGTGTTTCCGAATAGTTGTCTAGACAATTTGTGGTTATAGGACTTCCTTTTAGTCCTAGTGAAAAGCCAGCCGACATTTAAAATCATTCAAATAAGTATTGAAAGCAATGGACCGCTCTTTGTAGAGATGGCAATGTATTGGCATTTATGAAATGAAAACCTAGCTGAAATTAGGATATAGTGACAGTGCAGAGCTTTCTTATCATTTCCTATTGAGAACAGCAGAAACATAAAAACCGAGGAGTGGAAGACATTCCAAAAACATTTCAGAAGTGCTGTATTTTTTTCGAACTTCGAATTCCGAATCAACATAGACTTTGTTTTAAATAGACGATGGTCGATGGTGATGGTGGTGGATGGTGGTTGGTGGATGGAAGGTGATGGTGGTGGTGGTGATGGTGGAATGATGACGATTATTGATGATGGTATATATTTTTCACTTCAGTAGCTCAAACAAGTAGGTTTTGCTGCGTGAAATCAGTGAGCAAAATGCGATTTTGCTCACTGAGTGAGACAAAGTAACTTTTTAATTTTTTTTTTATTCTACTTTGGGTTAATCATACAATTCGAAACATTCACACTCTATCTCTTTCCCGCCATTAGAAAGAGAGAGAGACAAAGACCAGCCCTTTCGAAGTTCGGATTTTGAATTCGACCTCAAAGACAAACACGTTCGGAATTTCGTACTAACTAAAGAAATTTTGCAAAAAGAAAATTATGTCTTTTAATGTAATTTATTGAATTTTTAACTTATTGTTTTATTTAAAAGAAAATAAGTATTTACTGCAAATAAAACTGATATTTAAATTGTAAATATTTACTGCTAGTTTCAATAAATGTTAGGTACTTACGTAATATATTTTGAATAATAAAATATCATTGGTGCTATTTCCGAACACGCCTTAATTTAAATAAAAGAGCGGGAATAAAATTTCGTGACTGGCGTACAGAGTTGAATAAGTTAAAAAATATTAAAATAATCGTAAAATATGAGTGAAACTAGCGACGAGAACAGTATTTTAACACCGGAAGAGTTAAAACAACAAGTTATTAATGCAGAATTAAGTTTCCTACCTGAGAAGTCTCGCGAGAAATATCTGAAAGCATACCATGTCGTCAATGAATGGAGACTTACAAAGGGCGCAAGCAGTTTTTCGGAGACGGTGTTGCTATCTTATTTTTTAGATTTTATAGAATTGGTATCTACCTACAATGTTAATTATTTTGATTCACAATAAATAGTTATTTCAATCTATTCCTGTTTATTATTTTATCTCCTAAAGTGTTCTCGCTGCTGAAGTGAAAAGTTATGTGTGTTACACGAGAGCAAAGTTTTTTTGCATCTCGTGCCTTTGAATCCCTCGCCACACTCAGGATTCAACTTTAGAATCACTCGCTACGCTCGTGATTCAATCGTTGAATCCTTCGCTTGCTCGGGATTCAAAATCAGCACTCGCAGCAAAAAACTACTTTGCTCTCTTGTTGCACAAATAACTATTTTGTGGTAGGATACGATAAATTAAAAAAACCGGTCAAGTGAGAGTCGCATTCGCGCACCGAGGGTTCCGTACTAATTTTATGTATGTAATTACTACGGCTTTCGGATTTTTTCCTTTATCTACTTGTGCTACATGACATTGCTTCTTGTCAAATTTTATGATTCTAGGACAACGGGAAGTACCCTATAGGTTTTGATTCCCTTGCGAGGGTCAAAATATGTGGCATAAACGGAACATAAACGCCGATGTATCTTTTGATTACGTTGACTTAGAAGTTTGATTCTTTCACTGCTTCCAAGGATTGCAGCCCTGAGTAAATACTCAGGGCTGCAATCCTTAGAATCAGTTGAAATTAATACCTATCAAATTATAGGTATTAATTTCAACTTATAGGTCCACGCGGTCCTGAGAAAAAGGGTCTTGACAGACGGGCAGACAGACTGACAACGAAGTGATCTTATAAGAGTTCCGTTTTCCTTTTGAGATATGGAACCATAAAAATTAAAAGATTTGTTGTTTTATTTTGGGAGGTTAATTATTACTGTTAGTGTTGTTTCTTTCAAGAAAATTGTTTTCTTATGTTTCATCGTGTTTAGATGTTGATACTCATTGCGTCTACGGAGTTTAGCTAGCTAATTTAATGTAACCCTGTATATCTGATTTTCACTGGGCACCGCACTTAAGGCACGTTTGGTCATTAATAATAAGAATTAATTCCGAAAACATTACAATTACGAACATATGCTTGTAATTTGAAATATCCGTGTAAGGTCAATGGAGGCTATTGCAACTATGAGGCTAAAGCAACTAACAGCGATATCTTCCATTCTAATGTTTTTTAAATACATTGCCATCTATGGGCCTGGAGAAAAGTCATAGTTTAACCTATAATAAACAGATGGCGTCAGAGGGATGAATACTGTTTGACCTACAGAGATTTTATGTTAGTCACCGTTTTGAACACGTGTTTGGTGACGAGCGTGTCATCAATTTTAAACAAAAAAATAACCTTCTCGTGCATTTTAAACACGGTTTTAAGCAGAAACGAAGAAAATGTAAAGTACTTAACCTTAAACACTTACGTTTTTAATATTATATCTTATATTTCCTAAGATAATGTAGTAGTTACATTAGCCTCCACTTATCTCTTTGCGGGGTTATTGCGACTAGTTTTTTTGGTTACAATAGCCCCTTCGTGTTTGTATAAAATAAAATAAAGCCAGTGATGTCGAATATCGATAATTGTAAATCGATATATTTACAGCATACCTTAGAAAATTCTCGAACTGAATCCATTCGATGGATAAATTGCGTAAATAAATGTTACAATTTGTTTTATTACAATTTCAACTAAGATTCAAATCTATTTTCCTTTCAAGATGGAAATACTGTTGTATGGTTAAATACTGTAGTTAAATAGGGGGTCCGACCTAATGCATTTAGTTCACGACTTCATGCGTAGATACTATAACAACCCATAGGTACTACTCAAAATCTCTGAACTAATTTGATATTTTATGTTATAGATGGTCCGAAATATTATATAAAAAAAAAAGAAAAGAGCTATTCAAAAGAAAAGCTTCTAGAGGCACTTCAGTTGGTTAAAAGCAGAACGTTAAATATATAGTTATGAGGCAGCAAAGACGTTTAATATTCCGAGGTCTACTATAATTTCACATTTATAAGGCACACGTGGTCAAAAAAATGTTACCTTCAAGATTTTATATAATTTTAGATTATTTTTTGTTATGTTCTTAGAAATTTTTGTATTATGTTTTGAGAAGTATCTAAAACTTTTAATTTTTGATGTGATGATTACGAATAAAAAATATAAACGAAGCATGGTTTTATATTACTTATGTACCTATCAGTATCGATTGCCTACACATTTTACAATTTATCGATATTTTTTACGTCAACACAACACTAACTCTATAGAAAATAGTCGCATTAGCCCCAAACATTACGAAACAAACTTTTAGTTTGATCGGGACTCTACTGGTTCAACTCGGAGAACATACCTGCGTAAATTTCACACTGGGTGACATGTGCTTCGATTCTGAGCATATAAGCTACAAAAACCAATGAGTTAGTTTAAATAGTCACATTTACCCCAACATGGGGCTAATGTAACTTTTCCTACCCGCATGGATCTTTTAATAAGATTTTAACCAAATCCTACGGCTTTTTGACATTATATTATATCGAAAGTAATCTCAGATATATGCTTAATAATATAGATTTAATAGATTACCCCATAAAGTCAAATGGCCATCTTTGGTGAAGGTTCAAGTTTCAACATATTTTTTTTTAGTTACAATAGCCTCCATTGACCTTATTCGTTACTAAACGGAACTAAAAAATTACTATAAAATTTAAATTATTGCAAAATTACTTTTTTAAATGCCTAGAAACTGCCGTTGTTCTCTTCTTGTACAATGGTATAGTGCACCGCTCTCAGGCCTCACAGATACGGAATCTACGCCTATTCGTCGACTTCTGAAGACGCCAATTTATGAGCGAGGAGTTTTACTTCGCAATATTATGAACAAATATAGCGTGCCATTAAGTCTGCTCCTCGAAGGTGCAATACTGCTGGAATGGCACGTGGGTGAGAGTACCGCACACTTAGGCAAATTGTTTTCTAGTCTGTGTAGGTTGACATGAAGTGTCCTCACAAAATATGCTTCAAATTGGTTCGTTATTTTGTTGAAATTTAATATAGAGTGGTATTTTTTCATTTTGAAGTCGCAACTATAATAGGTGAATTAATAGACGTATTTTAGACTAGGTGTGCCCACGACTTCGTTCGCGTGCGTGTCAGAAAACAAATGGACTTCATGGGTTTTATTTTTTTGCGCGGAACCCTAAATCTTTTTATAAAATAAAAGTAGCCTAAGTTACTCCTTATAACATCAGCTGTCAGTGAAAATCGGTCCAGCCGGTCGAGTCCTATCAAAATTGGTCCAGCCGTTTCGTAGATTAGCCGGAACAAACATACAGACAAAATTTATAAAAAAATGTTTTTTTTTGTTACATCCGTATCAGTAAAAAGCTGTTATTTTGACATTACAAAAGACACTTCTATTTTATTTATTTGCAGATGTAGATAGATTGTAGTGCAGAGTATGTATATCATTGCTAGATGTATAAGAGTGTTGCCTTTGTCTAATGTTAACCTGTAGAATTGTACGGTCAAAAAATACAATGAACTAAAAGCAAGATCTTCGAGAAGGTCAAACAGAAACACCTCTTTCCACTATCGTAACATCCGCGTAAAAGCGAACTTAACCGAACTAAGTAAGTACACTGCTAGGTACGAACCGTATAACAGATGTAGAGGGTTTTAAAACACGTACCTGTGTAAAAGGACACTTCTAGAATGAACAAATGTTGTGACTTTATTTTTATGTGTAAACATTAGGTTGGTAGCAACGTAATGCGTCCGTGGAGACACGGAACAGGACAACACCGCATGCGAGGAAAACTTTCTAATCTTTTAAAGTTATTCTAAGAGAGGCGGAACACACATCCATCTTACACACGTAGTAAATTTAGTTTTTGCTGAAACTGACGTATACAACTTAGTGGGCAGTAATCTCGCTGCCATGAAATATTGGTGTCGGATAGTTTTCCAACTAGTCTTGTTTGGAAGGGCGATAGCCTCTTGGTTGCGGTCTGGCTTTGAAAAATGCAACTCGTGGGCTTAGGTGTTCACTGAGAGTTTTTCCGAGAGCGTAGACGTGGAACACAACAGACACTTGTATCAAAGGGGTAGAACTTGTTTGAAAACATAGTGAGGAATTTCGAGACGTGTGCAATGCTTGAACACGTTTATTCGAAAAACTAGTGTCGCTACTTTTGTGGGTTGATACATAGACATCATCATTTATCTAGCTTTGTCCCAACTATGTTAAGATCGGCTTCCAGTCTAAATGGATGCAGCTGAATACCACTATTTTACATGGAGCGACTACCTATCTGACTTCCACAACCCAGTTACTGGGTAATACGATATACGATATCCCTTGGTAAGACTGGTTGTCAGGTTAGCGGGATTGTCCGAAAGGGTTACCGCTACCCCGGAACACAAAGAGCGAAGGAAGGAACACGGGTGGGTTTTAGTCAGTAAGAGTCTGACACTCGCTTCCGCTCCACCCAGAGCGGGAGGAGTCATTTGATGATTTCCCACCCTCAAAAAAAAAACACAGGTCGATAGAAGGTTAAGCTGCGCTTGCTGCGATCGTTTCGTGGATGGGTGACCATCCATTACATATCAAGACCCCGCCGTTGGTTCCGGCTATTATTCGTATTTACGAATTGACAGTCGTTAAGGGTAGTCAGACGCCCAAAAGTTTGATAACCAGTCTTAGCAAGGGGTATCGTTTTACCCAGTAACTGGGTTGTGGAAATCAGATAGGGAGTCGCTCCATGTAAAATACTTAAATTCCGTTGGATCCGGTTAGACTGGAATTCGACCCCAACATAGTTCCAAAGACTAGGAAGACGCACAACGGACCGAATGGGAGTCTAGTCCGGAAAAGGGAGTCCCATCATCATCATCATCATCAAAGACTAGGAAGATTGATTTACATACACATATTTAAAAAGTTTTTTCTGCAAAAAACTGGTTATTTTACATCCTTTGACTTTGACTATGATTTAATTCAATCAATCAATAAAATCAATTTCAATCAATTCAATTTTTTGTTTTTTTTTTAATTTTCCATTTTTTATGATTTTTTTTTCTTTCTTTTGATTTGACTAGGTGTTCGAATGGAATTCACGACTGACGGCTTAAATGTTATGCAAAGTAGGAATGGATTTCCAAGCGTACTCCGGTCTTCAAAGAACTGATCGGAATGAGAGACCGACTTTGCTTTGTAGATAGTTCTGTTTGTACGGAGACTATGAAGCCACTTGCCTTTCGTATTTCACTCATCATTGTTAGGAGCTCGCTCATATCCGGAATCCGTAGTTTGTGTTGTGGTGCTTGCTAATCCTTGGGAGAGGACGATGTGTAGCAGTAGGATAGATCTCCCCTAAGGTTTGAAATGGTGACGATGATGAGGAATTTGTTGTCGGAAATACTTACTACAGCTTTTGCCTATCCTTTGGATTTAACGGGTGTAAAAAGACGCTTAACGAAGCCGTGAGTCACTTATACTCCTCAGCGTGATTTTTTTTGTACTGGTCCGTACCCAGTAGGAAACTTCCAGTTATGGAGATGTTAAAGGTCAAAGTTCTAACCTTTCCTTCTTTTTTTCACGAAAAAAGAGTTTTAAATGTCATAACTAAACTTTAAATTGCACAGTGTTTTGCGTGCGTTACATTGCGCGCCGCCGCCGTAAAAAGCGACTTTTCACACCAAAAATAAAAGTCTTTTCCCACCAATTATTTGGCTCAATGTTATTTAGATTGATGTACAGAATGTGTAGATAACGGCTAAGTGATTTACTTTTTAAACCCTGTAGGTAAATACTGACTGGTTATTTGAAATAAATGATTAAACTTTATTTTCTAGATAATAACTGGCTGTATTTACGACCTATTCATTTCCAAGCACTATACTCGTACTTACGCGTTTTATTTTATATTTTATGTAAGTAAATAAAAGGAATAAATTAAACAATGAGTGCATCATTCATATCCATCAGCCCAGCTTGTTATGTTTTACTTTCCCCGGCTCAATATTGTCTTTAAATTAACATCACTAATTGGCTTGCACAGCCATTCGAGGCACGTGTGAGCTTGCATAAGTTCCAATTTAAATATGAACCTGCTTCAATAATGTTGTGTGAGTATTGATTTTTAAGGCTCCTAGAAACAGGCGCGACACGCGATATAATCGCGCGCGCCACAAAGGCACCGCTCGTTGCGCGACTTGCGGTGCTTTTGTATCGCGTGTTGTGTCGCGCCTGTTTGAAGGAGCCTTTATATTGTAGCCGATCCAAATGATCCTTTTGAAGTGGAGTTGTTGTTACCTTGATATAATATACCATAATCAGCCTTTAATGGTCCCACTTCTGGGACACAGGCCTCCTCTCCTCGTTCTGTGAGAGGGAGTGGGCCGTAATCCACCACGCGCGCCCAATCGGTAGATGTCACATGTCTTCGAATTTTTGGTTCTAGGAGATGCCGGTTTCTTCACGATGTTTTCCTTCACCGCTTTGAGAGCAGTGGTGATGAAATAATTTACATAAAGCGCCTGTTTTGGTTCGACCCTACAACCTACAATTCGTATGTCGCGGCCGTTTCCACTGGGCCACCAGTACCTACCTTGATATGTAAGACCTTTGATTGTTGTGTACTCAAATTAGATACTTACAAAGTGATTTTTATGTAGCTTTCTGATTTTATCTTTTTATTAAGAATATCGGATATTTTCGGAGATTCCACCAACCTAAGAACCTGCTATAGTATCTTAGTTTAGATACGGCAAAGAAAGAAAAGAAGAAAGATAGAAAATACGTTTATATGCGGTAAACATGACGCAAAGAAAGAACATAAACACAAAAAAAAGAACAAGATGGGGGAAAATATGCGTCGCATCCACGCAAAACGGTAAATACTGTTACATCATAACACAGTCATGTAAAACGCATCTACGTCGTCGCAAGCCGGTGTAAATAAATAACACTTGAAATGCGAATTCTAGTGGCAAATCCTCTTTTGTGACAGTAATTTTCCTCACTCCGCAGCACCACAACTGACAGGTTTTATCTTTGATTCTTTTCTGATTCATCCCCGATTCTTCGTCATTCTGTTGCACGATTCCAAGAATAAAGAAACAATATAACATTTTATTCAAATAATGTTTCTTGATTTTTAAGACACAATCTTTGGTGATGTTGTGGAAATATTACGTTATTCTTTGGAATAATATTGTCGATGTAATAGCTCGCATATTAAAGTATATATTTTCAATTTGTAACGTCAAATTCTTTCATGAAAGCTACGTTTTTAATATCAGTTAGTAAAGAAGTTCGTTAAATTGCCTCTCAGTAATAATATATACAGTTTTGGTTATCTAATATGTTTCGAGGGGCTCGTGAATAAATGATAAAAGCTGCATGAGACGATCAAGGGCTAAGCTCCGCTTACCGCGGTCGCTTTGTGGATGGGTGACCACCTATTATATACCGAGACCCCTCCGTGCCTCAGATAGCACGTTAAGCCGTTGGTCCCGGTTGTCATTCGTAGGTCTAACTAAACAGTCATTACGGGTAGTCAGATGCCCAAAAGTCTGACAACCAGTCTTACTAAGGGCGAGCAAGGGGTATAGTGTTAAGGCTCCTACAAACTGGCACGACATCCGATATAATCGCGCGCGACACAAAAGCACCGCTCGTTGCGCGACTTGCGGTGCCTTTGTGTCGCGCGCGATTTAATCGCGTGTCGCGCCTGTATGAAGGAGCCTTTACTCAGTAACTGGGTTCTGGAGGTCTGATAGGCAATCACTCCATGTATAATATTGGTATTCAGCTGGTTCCGGTTAGACTGGAAGACGACTCAGGATGTTTGGGAGGCTAGGCAGGTCCAGTTACATGATATGTTTCAAACCACTTTCAATATAACAAACTTTTGATACACAACAACAATTTTAATGGTGTTAGTAAAATATAGTTACTAACTAGTGAAAATATGGGTACCTAGTTGTAAAGTATACAAGTTAGTCCGTTTGTTGGATTTTGCTCTAAAATTAATAGTAACTATGTTGTTCAAATGCAAAAACTAGGAAATGGAATATCGAGGTGCGCTGAGTTCCGGGAATTTAAACTTTGCAGTCGGCACATAACATAAGTAGGTACTACACGTGTAGTTTGTGTAAGTCTGGCTATTGAAGGTATTCGGGCGAACTAATGTGACTACTTATCTAAATAAATTTATTCATAAAAGGCATTCACATTTAGAAATACATGTAGAACTTGGGATTGTACAGTGCGTGCCACGTAAGAAGAGACTTGACACACCACGTGGTCTGACATGCGCAGAACACGATTTTAGGTATCTTTAGCGGTATGAGGTCCGAGTGCGGGACGGGACCGGACGTCATAGGGGCGGCGGAAAGAGCGGGGGAGGCGGGGTCAAGTCTCTTCTTACGTGGCACGCACTGTACTGTCTGATGTTCCTAGTGTTACGCAATGGCTGTCATTTTGACAGTTCAACAATATTAATTGCGTTTTTTACGTTATAAGGCAGACATTTTTTTCGAACATATTAATATGTAGCAATGGATTAGGAATAGCCTTCAAAATGATTCAGATTGTGATTGATATTATCTTACGCAATAAAGGCGCTGATCGGTATAGCAATTCACAACCATTCGACAGGTTGTTCCATCGAAAATGACACATTTTCAGTCACTAATTTGCATTCCCCCTGACAGCAAATAGCTGTCGGAAGAATGGCGGTCGTCTATGTGATTTAAAGTGAAAAAATATTTGGGTTTAGGATTTGTGAAAAGCCTTTAGAATACTCTTTTGATAACATTGATTGATGTTCGATTCGGCACGGAAGCGTATCGAACGGTTGTAAATAGCTATGCTGGTACACTTGCGCGAACGTTTGTAATGTCGAACTCTCTAGTTACTCGCAACGGCTTTTGCATAGTTGACAGGTTAGGTGTTTGTTAATAGGCTCCCAATTCAGAAATTCGCGATTACTTACATACAAATTATTATTAGATGGTCGAGCCGGTTAGAGACAAACTATTATTAGATGGTCGTTCAGGCTATGCTAATTAGTATTCTATTTTAATTATTTTAAGACTCGGTGACAATAATCTATAGGTAAATGTTGAAAAGTTTTGGATTGGGGACTGATCTCACAGTACGTCAAACAAACATTCTATACGGGAAGGCTGTAAGAGGATTTATGAGGCGCTTAATGAGTTCGAAAATCCAAAAACAAATCGACCCTTCCGTTCAATTATGTACAAAAACAAAATGCGGAACCCTTAAATTTACTGTCAAAGGAAAAATAGAATGTGAACTGCCCTCGAAATCGCTCTAATCTTCGTTCATTTGTATGCGGGGCGACTTCGAAATAGTCACCTAATTAAAAAGAGTAAGCCTTTGTGATGCAGATACGATGCCGACGCAATCAAAGCGCTGCTCATTCCACCAGAACCCTTCAAATAAATATCTGATCCTATAAGCCTTCAAGTGTCTCAGAGTTTCTTTTTGGCAGTCATTTTAATTAAGGGTCGACTGCTAAATGAAGTCTTACAAATCAAAAGAGTATTTCTTCCATTTTGCACAAGTTTCTATGAGCGATTATAAAAGGGGCTGTACTATGAATAGCGTTGGAATTGGCATCCCAGGAATTGGTTATTAGACTCGAAGTCGTCTGTCTTTGTGACTGCAAGGGGTATGAATTGGGGGCTTTACTAAAATGTCAAGTGATTTGATTGGGTGTTTCTATTTGCTGTATTAACCACAAGAGCTGGCATCACACAACATAGGTACTTTAGGGCATTTTTATCAGAGACTTTATTTTATTTGAATAATTTATACATGATTCAGTAAAATCACGTTTTAATTAATCATATTTCGATCGTAATTTTTCAAATAACTAAACAGATAACATGACGTAGGTAATGAAAAAAATGTAGTTAGTCCTGATTTAAGTAGTTTTTTTTTAAACTTTGTATTAAAGATCGGGTTAGGGGGCAACTGGCCTCTGGTCCGCGGCCCACATTACACGGAGTAGGAACAGTAGTGGAAAACTTGGCCGAATGCTGGGCCAGAATACCATGGGAAAAAGTATCGTAGTTAAATCGACCCATTGGGATTTAATTTCATTAAAATTAAAAAAAGGTGCTAAATCCCTGATGCTTACCCTACAGGGGAAATTTTTTGAAGTGAAAACTTCTTTAGCGGCGCTGTGTACTTTTTTTGGAATGGGTAAAAACTTCTAAATTCGCGTCAGGTCACGTGACCCTGATCGAAAATTCGTAAGACGTAAAACGTAAGACGCGCGTTGTTGAGGACAGCGCCATCTATGCACATCGGGAAGAACTACGAGGGCCTCGCGTACTAACGTCAGACGTAAAACTTAAGACGCGCGTTGTTGAGGACAGCGCCATCTATGCACATCGGGAAGAACTACGAGGGCCTCGCGTACTAACTACGTAGTTCATCCAACAACGACGAGATGGCGCTGAACCACGGATATATAACTGTGTGCTTATTTGTAAATCTGAATAAATTCCTTTCACGAGAAGAATAAACCAGTCACTTTGGTCATCATACCTGATTTGCAAAAAACCCTATAAAATAAGGAACACACCTTAACACGCGTGTTTTGTTTATAAGACGATTCACAAAATACACTCGTAATTGTTCAAGTTTTCACTTCTGTCGGCACTACCGGAGTGCCAGTGTTTTTTTTGTATAGAGATTGACTATGCATTTTTGACGATTGAATAAACTATAAGTGAACGCCCTAAGTGTTTTTTTTTTTTTTTGTTTAGGCTATTATTGCTCGCTCGGGGCTCGAGTTGACTTTCTTATTTGTTTTTTCTATGTTATTACTCAGTAAGTGCGTAGCGAACAATAGGCAACCCTGCCGCCCTCACCCCCGTCCCCATCCAAGGCGCGGCCTACTAGTTCCGCGCGGAATATAATAAAAATAGGCCTAGATAAGATAAGTAAAGTTGTATGTTTGAATTGTTGCCAAACCTAAGCTAAGATAACTTAATATCTTGTAATTATAGGTATCAGCGTATTTTTAGCCTATATTGTCCCATTGCATGGCAAAGGCCTCCCTTTCTTCTGTCTACTCGTCCGCGCGGAACTACATAGTTGGCCGCGCTTTAGGCGGGAACGGGGGTGAGGGCGGCGGGGTTGCCTAGTGTTCGCAACGCACGTACCTACTGAGTAATGACACATGAATAGACAACCGTTCGTCTAGTCATGTGGTAATGACAAAGGGCCCCCGCCCCTGCGTCCCACCGCTCACATACCTAAGGCGCGGCCAACTAGTTCCGCGCAGACTATTGTGTGGACCGATCCTGTCTGTAGGCGTTTAGCTCGTTCCGCCATCTTCTCCTAGGTATGCCTCGATGTCGCCGGTCGTTTTCTGTGCCCACATGGTGGTTGATAACTAGCGGATTGAATTAGTTAGTGAACTGTTGAGATGAAATGATAGAAACACGTATATTAGCAATATTATAAATTTATTGAAATATTAAGACAATGCTCATAAAAACGGAACCTGACAACCGCTCAGACGTAACACAACAACGAACATAAAAAAACTATAAAAACATGACATTTATTACAAAAAAAGGTCGCACCACGGCCAGTCGCCAACAGTGGTAGTTTTGGCCCATGACTCTTTCGATGATTATAGTATAAAATATATATTTTAATTACAGCAATAATTTGAAAATCTGAGGGCTGTGTTCTAAGCAAGGCTTTTTTTTCGCGCTTTGTCGCTTGTTCGATTCTGTCAAGATCTTTTAACTTTTATTCTAATCTTTTATTATATAATATGATTCTACGTCTATTACTTACTAGAGTCTGATACATATACCTACCTTTTATGTCTTCCAAGCATGTTATAATGTCGGAGAAATGTTTCAGAATCTAACAAAGAGATCGTAATTTTCTTTTTAAAAAATTTTTTTTTAATTCGTTCTTTGATTAATTTTCTTTACAAAACTAGCCGTAATCTAACCTAGTGTTATTTTAATGTAGGCTTTTTTATCAATCGCGTGTCACAGCCATTCATAATTATAATTTATTACAATATAATAGTAGGTCTCGAAACATAAATAGGTACCTACATCATTAAAACAGTTACCGTTTCATGTTAACAAAACCTTGGAAATAGTTGAAATTTGAAAAGAACTGATTTATTGCATGATTTACAGTAGGTAATTATTTTAAATGTTATTTACAGTAGGTAATTATTTTAAATGTTTAAAAACACTATCTAATCAAAATTAATGTAACAATTTTGATTAGATAGTGTTTTTAAACATTTACCCCTTTATTCATAAACATTGCTTAAAGTTAAGTGATTAGGGACTGTTTAACTATACATTTTTGACGTTTGATCGTCACTTAACTTTAATCATCGTTTATAAATAAACCCCTTAAATGTAAGGGCTCTTTCAAACAGACGCGATACGCGAAAAAATCGCGCGCGACACAAAGGCACCGCAAGTCGCGTAACGAGCGGCGCCTTCGTGTCGCGCGCGATTATATCGTGTGTCGCGCCTGTTTAAAGGAGCCTTTAGTTATAATAATATGAATGATTGTTGAATAATATCTAATTATTGATGATGAATGAAAACTATAAAATATAAAGAGTTTATATTTTCAGGAATTTATTATTTTGCGTCGTATATTTGCTTTTCAATGTCAATGTTACATCAATATTTAAATACCACGTTATTATATTATAATATTTATGTAAAATTATAGGTAGGTATGTGCACAGTTCAAACTTACTGAAACAACAAGGCTCAGAGGTAAATGCCCTTATAACCTACCTACATACATAAGCTTACCAAGGTGAGTGTACGTAAAAATGTAGTTCAAAACTTGGGCAGTCGCAAACAGAGCAAGTTGTTACGATGACAGTTTCATGAGATCCTTGCTGTGGCCGCCAACGGTCATTTGCAAGCAGCCCGCCTCTCAAACTTACTGCCACAGACCACGTATGCGCTGTTATTGCATTCTGCGATGCCTAACCGTCAGTTACTCACTAGGAATGGAGTTTGAACAACTAGTTCACTCGTCGAAGCGTTCCAGAACGTTCCGAAGTTCACGCAATTTTTAGGGTTCCGTAACTTAAAAGGAAAAAACGTAACCCTTATAGGATTACTTTGTTATCCGTCTGTCTGTCTGTCTGTCAAAACCCCTTTATCTCGGAAACGCGTGGAGGTATCGCGTTGAAATTAAAACCACTCACTACTCAGCAGGGTAAAGGCTCGTACACACAGGCGTGACGCGACATGCGACACAAAGGCACCGCAAGTCGCGCAACGAGCGGTGCCTTTGTGTCGCACGCGATTCGCGTCGCGCTTCGCGCCTGTGTGCACGAGCCTTAATTGTGTAATATACTATCAGTAGCAATGGGTTTAATTTTGACAGTTCAACAACATTCATTGCGTTATTTACGTTGTTGAGCAGACATTTTCCGAACATAAGGAGCAATGGATTAGCAATAATTCAAAATCTATACTAATATTATAAAGCTGAAGAGTTTGTTTGTTTGGTTGAACGCGCTAATCTCTGGAACTACCAGTCGGATTTGAAAAATTCTTTTTGGATTTGATAGCCCAATTCTTGAGGAAGGCTATAGGCTATTAACATCACGCTATGACCTTTAGGAGCCGAGCAAAAAGAAAAAAAGTCAGAAATAACGCTAAGCAAAAATGAAGTAATAGCGCAGGCAGGCGATGCGATGCGACGGGGTGGGTCAGAGTAACAAGAAATTTTACGCAGACGAAGTCGCGGGCAGAAGCTAGTTATTCATATTGAGAGTAATAGTGTGTTACGCAATTAGGGTGCTGGTCTACAGTCCCTTGAAGATGTGAGAAAAGTTAACTTAAAAAAAAGATACGGCCGTTTATGCCGCAAAAAAGTATATTTCAACACTCTCAAGGGAATCAAAATTTATAGGGTACTTTCCGTTAACCTAGAATTACGAAAACTGGCAAGAAGCATTGTCATGTAGCACAAGTAAAGGAAGGAATCCGAAAACCGTAACTTTGTAGTTATATACGTACAAATTTGTACGGAACCCTTCGTGCGCGAGTCCGACTTGCACTTGACCGGTTTTTTTGTGAGTGTTGGTATTACACTCACAAAAAAACAAAGGAAATCAGTAAAGGCAGAAGTGAAAGATGCCAGAATCTGTGCCTAGATTTGATTTCTTTATTGCAACTGTGTAAAGATTTGGAGGATATTAGCTGAGTGTGAATCTCCCTAAAAGAGTGACTCGCCACAGCCTACGATCGGAAGGTTGCTTTAGTGATAGAAATCAGACCCAGCACGCGAGTTTTTGGTCAAATATCAATCTCTGACATTCTCCTCACCCTTCTCATGGACCTCTGCAATTAATAGTCACTAGCAGCGGCCCGCGACTTCACCCGCGTAAGTTTTGCTCCCGTGGGAATATCGGGATAAAAAGTAGCCTACGTGTTAATCCAGAAAATGGTCTATCTATGTGCCAATTTTCATACAAATCTGTTCAATGATTTACTCGTGATTGAGTAACAAATATCCCAACATCTTCACAAACTTTCACATTTATAATATTAGTAGGAAGTAGGATAGGATTGTGTAATAGATAATAGAATTATGTAGGTCTATATATGTATAATCCAACAAAGTTTTATCAACTAAGTAGACACAATTGTTCCTCCATTCCCAGTAAAGCCAGTGTGGCTTGGTCAAACAGAGAACGTTGTACTTTTCCGACCATTTCCGAGCATAGAGGGCGTGCTCGTCGACGAGCGCAACGCCCTCTGCCGGCTAATGAATAACATGCAAATGACGGTGTCTAATGAAAACCACACTCGCCTCTTTGCTGACTAAACTTTTCATATAGTTGGCGGTCACTGGCATGAAACTTATGATACAGCGAAAGATTATGCTGGATATTCTTTTTTTAAAGTTATATGGTAATTGCTTATATTGTTGATGTTGGTAACAAAATTAAAATAAGAATTTGAATATGATTTTGCTAAAATTCTGGTTAATGTTGACGTCACACAATCAAAAATGATTTTATGGATCAAACGGTACTATACCAACAAGGTCTAAACAGTGAGTTCTACTGTATTATAAGTTTTTTATTAATGTCTAAGGAAAACATGTTCAGGAGATTCATAGACGACTCCACCTTGGAATGTAAATGTGATACTATTCCACAAACGATGGGACGCTTAATAAGTCCTGCGTGTCCTGTCAGCTGCACGTTACAGGAACTGATGGACGCTAGTTTTGGCGCCAAACACGTAGCCGAATTCTGGGCCGAGTCCATTTAGATTGCCATCGACACGCTAAGAAGAAGAATGTCTCAAGGAAATTTGAATTTCGCGGTCTACCACTGCGCATTCACCATAATAACGTAATTTTTATAAAACATTAAGCTATTCGTACATCCCTATTTTCATTTTCTAAAATATTTTATCGCAAAGCATTTCCATGATTGCACATCACCATGCTCCGTTTACATACGTAGACAGTCAAGTGTTAGCTGGCACAGGATGCTTGCTAACAATCAAGACGCCCCGGCAAGTGGGTTTGCGTGTAATCGGCTCAGGACATACATCATTAGCATATCCATTGCGATATGTAAGCGAGCGTCCGCCAACACTGGCCGGGACCCTGGTCAATTGAATACCTACTGTATTAATTATTGATTCTAGTTTCCACAGCTGTTTGTGGCGAGCACTGAGGCACACGGAACTAAGTGAGTAGAGGAAAACGTGTGCGACTCTTTTGGAAGTGAATATGTATTTAGAAAAAAAATAAGTTGGTAAGATATTGTAAAGTAAATCTGCATTCACTCTGGAACAAGAGAGACCTCATTTTAATTAACCGCGCTTACGTAGGTATTGTAGGTATGATGTGTGTGTAGTTACCTATATCTGTATATATATAAAATTCGAAGTCCTGTCTGACTGATATATCAACGCACAGCCTAAACCGCTGGTCCTAGAGACATGAAATTTGGAGGATATGTTCTTTGTGAAAAGTAGGTATCCAGTAAGATAGGGTTTTTCGAAATCCCACCCCTAAGAGGGTGAAATTCCACGCGGACGAAGTCGCAGGCAGAAGCTAGTTACGAATATACAAGGTGGAGACGACAAAACGACAGTAAATTAAACTACGTATACTCGTATGTCATGACGTTCCTAGTCTGCATATGAAAATTCAAGGAAATACATTCAATAGTTTAGTTATTATAGCTAGTCATAGATTGGCAAAACCCATAGTCGGCCCATCACTACTACTTAGTTTGTTAGAAAAAAATACATTTATAATTTTGATGCTATGATTTATTTGATTATAGTTTCATAATACTCTGATATATCAGTAGGTACTGCCCGTAATTTTATTTATAACATATTTGCTCGTAAAGGGTCTCTTATTTCACCAATTTCAATATCGTAATGTATCTCATTACGCACTAGTGCGGTAATGTAAAGTAAATCGCACGGTTTATCAAGATGCTCCGTCAAAACGAACGGTACTTTTTTAAATCTTAGCAAAGAGTTTTTATTTCAGAAAAGATGTCAACATTTTATGAATAAAATTAACTTTGGGAGATAAAATATAATAAATAAACATTTAATTCTTTAATTTAATTAATTTTGACAATAAATTACAACCATTAATATCTGTAACAAAAAAAAAATATTAATTTACTTTATTAATAATACTGGCTGTTTTGTGCCTATGCCTGAAAAAAAAAGCGCGAACGCGCGCGCATCGCTTATCTGTTAAGAAGTAAAAATTATTCCGCGCGCTTTTTCTTTTCGCTGTACTTTTTTTTATTTGAAAATGTCGTCAAGTAATGATGAATTTATTAATTCCACACCGCCAGAAGTCTCAGAGGCAGCGAAAAAGGCTACTCTAAGCCTCGCCCGAAAAATCGACCGATAGATACTTACAAGCGTATCAAAATTTCATCATATGGAAAACAAGCAAATATGCAAGTTCAGTCCGAGTTTTATTTATTTCCTCGCAAATATGTTATAAAACGTCGTATGACATACGTGCGCTTTGAAAATTACAGCCTCTGCTTTCTTTTAGCCCTCGCCTACGGCTCGGGCAAGCAATATCGCCTCGGGTGTAATTTTCAACTTACCGCACTTATATCATAATGTACTATTATTGTCGTAGTATCGCCTCTACATTGTATAAACGCTAGCCCGCGACTTCATCCGCGTGTAATTTGTTATTTTAAAATTAAATAAATATATCCTACGAGTATGACACTCGGTAATACTGTAGGTGTAGTGAAAGAAATTCTGGAAGATTACCCCCTCCCTACATAACATAACATAATCAGTCTATAATGTTCCCACTGCTGGGACACAGGCCTCCTCTCAGTTTGAGGGAGTGGGCCGTAATCCACCACGCGGGCCCAGTGCGGGTTGGTAGATGTCACATGTCTTCGAATTTTTGATTCTGGGACATGCCGGTTTCCTTACGATGTTTTCCTTCACCGTTTTGAGAGCAGTGGTGATGAAATAATTTACACAAATCAAAGCGCCTAGCTGGGCCTCCCTACATACAAACTCATAAATTTTACCTTTTATAATATTAGTATAGAAATATAGATTAAGAAGCCATCGCCCGAACAGCTCAGGATAACTGCTACAAGACACAAGCAGCAAATAACCAATATAATTAAGGGTTGAAAGAAACAGAAACACCTACTATATCTATGTAACCAATTTATATACTGGAAATATATTGGATTCGCCGCTACATACATAGGTATACTAAATTTACGTAACAGAACTACCTCTGTTTTATATCGAAGATAAAGTCCTTTAGATCCGATTGAAGGCGAGACGTCGAGACCCCGATTCAATTGTTGTTTGGAACTTCACAATATGGGAAATTGACAATATACTCTCTTGGAAGGGACCTGTTGCGATCCAACTTTATCAAACGCTTTTATTCATCTCAAAGTAACTATGCTTACTGAGGAACTTTATTACGCTTTATGTAATATCAAATATCTTTTAGAGTTGTGCTTTCCAGCCTTATGTTGGTTGAAACTTATTTCGCAGTTTTGTAAGATTTTCTGAGCTATGAGGTAACGGTTCCCCCTTTTTACGTAATTGATGTGCAAATTGATCATCTACCAAATGCAAAATGAAGCTATTCTCAAAATGACTACAATTGCAATTTATGGCAATTGATCAATTGCAATTGATCTTTTCGGGGACTCTTAAGCTGAGAAGAGCTTACCAACCGTTGTCTCCGTGAAT
Source organism: Luperina nickerlii (assembly GCA_963855955.1). Classification (NCBI taxonomy): domain Eukaryota; kingdom Metazoa; phylum Arthropoda; class Insecta; order Lepidoptera; family Noctuidae; genus Luperina; species Luperina nickerlii. The sequence continues at coordinate 9,659,114 of OY979680.1, forward strand.
TTTCGTATAAAATCAAAACAAAGAGTGGTCTAGAAAAAACATTTAATAACAAATATAGATAAATTGTTACAAGTTAAAGTCAGAATAATTCAAAATAAGAATAAATAAAAAAAAACACACACACGACAGAAGTGAAAACTTGAACAATTACGTGTGTATATTTTTAATCGTTTTATAATCAAAACACGCACGGTTTCGGTTACGGTAACAGTGCCGCGAGTTCAATAGTATTTTCCCCATCTCAAAAAATGCCCAACGCTTAAAGAAGTTTTCACTTCAAAAAGAACGACACAGGTGTCCATTTACGAATAAAAATATTTGTAAATGGAAATGAGAATTTTAGAGATGGAAGAAATCAGTTTGGAACGATCATAGTGCGACGAGGTGCGATGTATGTTGTGTGTCTCAAGATTGCAACAAAATTCAACAAATAGATGTTTAGCCATTATTCAGCATGACGTCAGGACAGGAATTATACCTGATGATGTACTCTGCTAATGCCCTGCAGCGATATACGTGTTAGTATCCTCTCTTTTTTCTACTTATGTTGATTTTATGTATTTTAAAAGGGTTCACTAACAAATTATTATTTTGATAATAAAACAAAGTTTTACGTTCAAATTTAAATGTTTAAATATTATCATGTTTACGAGTGTAAACTTACTTATGTAATCATTATCATCCATAAAGATAAGGTAAACGAGTAATATTAGAAGTTAGCAAGCATACGTCATGATCTTTTAAATATAATCAACGTTTTAATTAATTAGTTCGAGTTTTTGACAGGGCATCACAGTGTTTCCGTTGTTGATTAAATTGCCCACAACATTAGCCACAAGTGCCGAGGATTTTAAAACGAAGGCATGTTCTACATTTACTCGCATCAACGTCATGTACGGTAGAAACATTTTCAAATCTTCTATATGATGCATCGGTACCCATGCATCTTCCTCACTGTATAATACATTAGTCATATGCTTTACTTTGTTAATAGCACCGGTATTTAGCTCGTGTATCCTGTCCATAACCTCATAAGCTAACAGCATTGATTTTTCCTGCAGCATCGGATTAAGGTATATCGTCACCCGCTTCACATAACTCGAAGGCAACGAATTTAAATATAAATACAACTTAATGCCAAGCATTCTAATTGTTGGTACGAACTGAATAATAAACAAGAATAAAAGTATAATTCTATGCAAGTATCTCACGAAATTGTTCACGAGTATCCCATTTTTGGTTGCTGTGAGCTTTTGTAGCGTGGGAAATAATAAGTTTACGGAGGAGATTCTTTCTGTTAGATGCTCGTTCTTGTGCAGGAGTTCCGTTAGCATCCAGGCTCCAATCGAATGCCCAATGAGATGTAGTTTGGTATTCTTATCAAAGTAATTATTGATGAGATCCAGTTTGTGTTCTATTTGCCCTTCTGTGTTGTATAAGGTCCATGTTCGTGGATATTTTTCTTTGTCATTTTCGATCTCGTCGTGGCCTGCGTGACCTGGAAAATAAGTATAGAAAAGTGAATGATTATGTTTGGAGGTCCAACATTGAGAGATAGAGAGATTATAGGGCATTCTTCAGATTGTTGGATGGAGGGCTGTGAGAGATGGTAATTGGAGCACTGGTATTCTAATGGGCTAGTATTCTGTATCATAACCTCGTCTTCGTCTTCGTGTTTAATTGAGTAGGTATTGCTGTTTAAGTAGCTTAACGAACATATTTTGCTACAAATAATATTAATAAACCTATAAAGGGCCTCTGCGAGTTGGCTTCGGCCCCTCGTACGCCCAAAAGTCCGGGGCCCGAGGGTCACGAGAATCAATATTAATAATAATTTAGTTGATAGCCACACTATTCAATTAGGTCTAAGATCTGTAAAGATACTTGTAAGGGGTAATTAAATGAATAAATAATAATAAATATCGTGTTATTTTACACATCACTTGACCTAATTACCTACTCGTATCATGCGATTCGAATTTCGATTACTCGTCAACATTACTCGAGACAGCAGTTTCCAGTTACACAAGTGGCCAGCATACGCTCGAAACTTATTGGTTTCCCAATTATAGGAGTTTACAAAATAATGTCTGGATCAAAATCGCTTACCGACTACGCAGACGGGTAGTTGAGTACAACGATGCAATTGCTCAGCAAACTCTTCGTAGAACTCAGGTATTCCCGGGCTCCCAGTTATAACAACAATCACCTCGGAACTGCACTTGAATGGATCACCGAACGTTATTAAACGAGTTTCTACTTTATTTAGACGCTTAGTAATGTACATTTTCCTTTGTATTTTTGAGAACCTGTTGTAAAATTCGCGCAGGCCGTGTTTACTGTATCAGTACGAGACAGTCAACTGGTCATAATGAAATTATTATTAAAAACTGCATGGTCATTAGACCGAGACTAGTGCGATTTGCGAGAAACTCGCGGGTGATGACGAAGGGTGAAATACTTGTTTTTTTGAGAAAAAAAAAATTGTCCGAGCCTTTTTTATTTTCGTCCTTTTTTGGATTGATAGGTACAATCGAGATTTAGACTAAAGCCTTTATTCTGCTTCAAACTTCTAAAGGTTCTAATAAAGGTGAATAGGACGGGTTACTGACTGCTATAAAACTGGTTTTCAATATTAGCCATTTTCGGGTTTAACTAAGTGCCTATTTGGTTATGTGGTGAAATCCCTGATTTTTTCATAATTTTTTTTTTTTTTGTTGTGACAAAATGGGTGTGACGTACTTAATATTAATAGATCATTAGACTGAACTGAGAGCACAATAAATATGCTTTTAGAGTTCAGTACCTACCTCAAAAAGAAAAACTGAACTCACCATTAGATACTTCGTTGTATGTCCGTCCTTCCGTCTGTCTTTCAAGACCCTTTTTCTTTGCGAACACTTGGAAATATCAAGATGAAATTAATGTCAAATACACAGGTCTACGGTCCCTCGGATCTATAAAAATCAAGCTTCTAAGTCAACGCAATAAAAAAATACGGCTATTTAAGCGACATAATTTGATACTCGCAAATAAATCAAAATCTCTATAGTACTTCTCGTCGGTCTAGAATCATGAAATTTGGCAAAAAGCAAGATTTTACAGCAGTATAGGATGAGTCCTAAAATCGGTAATGTATAGTTTTATTACCTAAAGAAGAAGAAATTATAATAAAATAAAAATATTATTATAAGAAATTATAATAAAATTATAAGAAATTATTATAATAATATATAAGAAATTATAATAATATTTTTGCGATTACAAACTTACATTTGCATTGGAGAATTGACTGCGACGTATATCGATGTATGGGAGAAAATTTTATCAACTACAAAGTTAAGTTTGTAAATTCATCATGGATTCATCCCAACTACGGACCTCTTCATTGTGCTTGTTCCGACACGCACTTGGCCGATTTTTTATTATGATTTACCTATTTTAGTTAGGCAATCGAATTTTATATCCGTGACAGACAAGTTTTGGTACGTTCAAGGTTCATTTGAAACCAAAAATATTCTTGTTGACTTTCATGAAATCCAATTAGGTACAGAACCCGTAGTGAGAGCCAATGAATTCATAATTAAGCTCAGTACTTTAGTGATGTGGCAATCCCATTTAAATGAACGCAATGAACGAATAAGGTGAACTAAATAAGAAACAACCACAGCTTAAACATAGAAAATATATTATTAACCTAAAGACGAAATTGCGGCCCTAAAGAAAAATGAAATATATTACGAGCGAATACGGTCCGTTTATCATACAGTGAAAATCACTCAACAAAATATAAAACAGACTTTATGTTGATACAAATATGGTTTGTTTTACATTGTTGATTTTTGTTAAGGTGAGTGACACCATCGCGTATGGTAATACAGGGTTGTGTGATTTGCGCTCATGAGATTCAATTTCACGCACCTGTTTGATTGACGGGGACATTATGCAGGTGTTCAGCCCTCCACATAATTTACTATTTTATCATTTCTCGGGATGTCGTTTGTTTCGCCAAGAGAATTATATTTAATGCTTAATATTATTGCGAAGAAAAAAGCGGCCAAGTGCGAGTCGGACTCGCACACGAAGGGTTCCATACCACAAGACAGAAAATGCCGAAAAATATACGTTTCTTTCTTGTATGGAGACCCCTTTAATTTGTAATTTTATTTTATTTTATTTGTTGTTATAGCCGCGATAGAAATACACACTCCATGAAAAATTTCAACTGTCTACCGATTACGGTTCATGAGATACAGCCCGCTGACAGACGGATGGACGGCCGGACAGCGGAGGCTTAGTGACAGGGTTCCGTTGGCTCCCTTTGGATACGGAACCCTAAAAATGTAAGGTGTATATTTATACGGAATAAGCTAAGAGTGTGAAGCTTATCAGGCCTTGCAAATTGCTGGAGTCAACTCAGGGAGTCCCCGGTCGTTGTGACTTTATCACGTCGGCCATTATTTAACTAAATCGAGGAGTTTTCACCCGCGGGACGTTGTCGAGTTTTCTGCGAGTTTTCCTCGTAGGTACGATTGAGATAGGGATGCCATCGACTTGGGACTGGCTGTATGTATACATTGTGTTGCTTTTTAATTAGTAAAAAGAAATCTATATGTCACGAATAATAACTTGCCATTAAAAATGTAACAAGTATTATTAAGTAGTTAGTAGTAGATATTCCAACGGGATCGACACTTATGCGGGATAAACCGCGGGGCGCAGCTAGTTAAAACATAATTCAAAGTAAATTTACGTAAAGAATGAATACTACTTATACGAGTATTAACGCTATCATGTTAATCGTATGTCTGAGAACTCTCAACTGGGATAAGTTTGTGATGCAGCTGAATACCAGTATTTTGCATGAAGCGACTGCCTATCTGACGACCTTCACAACCCAGTTACTGGGTAAGACTGGTTGTCAGAATTTCGGGCTTCTGACGACAAGTAAAGACTGTCGAAAATCCAGGAATGACAGCCGGGACCAACGGCTTAACGTGCTTTCCCAGGCACGGGGGTCTCGGTATATAAAGATGGTCACCCATTCACGGACCGGCAAGCCTCGTTCGATCGATATCGTCCCGTCGATAGTCCCGTGCGGCTGTTATTACTTAACCACGAGCAGACCACTAATACTATAACTATACTTTCATATATTCTGTTTTCATCATGACAATGATTACTTTTCGTTTTCATGTTTCTTTAATTAAGATGATTACCGAACCCTATTCTTGCCAACTAATTCACAAGTTGCAGGACTCTGAGGTTTTGTAAATTACATCTTGCAGACGTCATGATTTTTCACAAAATTTTCGTATTTCATAACAAAAGAAGTTATAACAAGCGATTCTGCTAAATACACCATTAATTGTTTAAAATAACTTGGCCACAAATTTTGTTTAATTTGCTTGATTCATCGAGGTTGCTGATTATGTAATGTATGTACGGTCACCAAAATTGATAAGTGAGCAGGTTCGTCGGATATAGTTGGAGTTTAGTAAAATTAATTTTATTAATAGAAAACTACATTTATCAAATTAAATTTCATTCGAAAACACCCAACGGTCTCTTACCGGTTCAACTATATCCGACGACCCTAGTTACTTATCTCTTTTGGTGACTGTACTTAATAAACTGATGATTAATAAATTGAATAAACTTGTAGTTATGTTTATTTTATTCGTGACGTTATAACTTTTGACGAACCTTGCACAACTTTCCAACCACTAATACCTAACACATGCATGATATACTCGTATCTTTTCAAATAATATTCCATTGGGTAGTATTTTTAGGATTCCGTACCTGAAAAGAAAAAAACAGATCCCTTATAAGATCACTACGTTGTCCGTCTGTCTTGACCCTTTTTCGAGTTGTCAAGTTGAAATTAATATCAAAGGGCTGCGATCCCTTGAAGCAGTGAAACAATCAAACTTCTAAGTCAACGCAATCAAAGGTTACGTACCCGTTGACCTAGAATCATGAAATTTGGCAAGAAGCAATGACATATAGCACAAGTAAAGGAAAAACATCCGAAAACCGCAATATATTACAAAAAAAATTGTTTGATGATTACAAACTAATTTGCAGTTGGTAAACTAACCGCGACCTATGTCGATATAGGGGGACAATAGTTTACTCACGACAAAGTTAAGTTTGTCCCTCAATCCAGTTTATCTTTTTGTTAGAGCGATATTCAGTGCTTTCATAGTTTATGAACTTCAGTAATGTTACTTAATTATTTTGGTGAATGTAGTTGTACATTATCTAACTGCTTACACTGTTATACGTACTTATTATTATATAAGTATATAGATTTGTCAAACGAAAAAACAGGGAAAATATTCTGGACACGATTCCCGTGATAAACTGTTTACTACAACGTACGGAACCCTCGGTGGGCGAGTCCGACTCGCACTTGACCGGTTTTTTTAATTTACCCATGGATTGTGGTTTTACTTGCCAATCGCAGCATTTGAAAATGCGTTAGTAGTTACGGTCAGCAACAAAAGTCGATTAACACTTAATTTTTTTTAATCTCAGTTATTGAGCAAAATATTTGTTCAAAATTGCAGCAGAAGTATAATGCAATTTTGAACAAATATTTTTCTCAATGACTGAGATTAAAAAAACTGAAGTGTTAATATTTTGCTCAATAACTGAGATTAAAAAAAACTTATGTGTTAATCGAAATTTGTTGCTGACTGTACCTAGGTACAGGTAATAGGTAATACGGGCTGGTGTCCGCAACTCCACGTCAATGCGCGTATTTTTCGTATTTATTTTTTTATTTTTACGTATTTTATCTAGGTACATAGCTAGTTAACTAGATACAGTCAGCAACAAAGTCGATAGCTGATTATGTATATAGATGCATAATCAGCCTATAAAGTTCCCATTACTGGGTCCAGTACCGGTAGGTCACACATGTCTCCGAATTTTTGGTTCTAAGACATGCTGGTTTCCTCACGATTTCCTTCACCGTTTTGAGTAGTGTTGCCCAAAATCGGTCTTGGTCTTGCAGTCTTGGTCTTGTTCTTGCATTTTTGCAAGACCAAGACCAATACCAAGACCGACTTATTTTAGCAAGACCAAGACCAAGACTGAACCCTGCAAGACTTGAGCAAGAACAAGACTAAGCCTGCAAGACTCTTGCGTCTCGCAGTTAAGTCAAACTGAGATTTGGGCGTTATAGTAGGTATTTGGTTTCAATCCCGATTATGCGAAAATGGATGTATTTTTTTTTATGAAACAGTAAATTACATTGTTGAATTGCATAGAAAACTAAAATTATTGTTGATAATAAAAAAATATCGAAAAATTACGTGACTATCAATACACTTCTGCACGTTTTTTTTTAATCTTCTTTACTTAAGGCGAAAGCGGTATTAGGTAGCCCGCGAAATTCACTGACCAGCAAATTGCAAAAAACGTAAGAAAATTTTAATTTCGCGGGCTACCTTAGCGCTTTTCCCTTAAATCGATGAAGCTTTAGAAAAATAATTATCCCCTCATAACGAATCTAAAATAAAAGTAGTAAATGGGTCATTCAATTATGTAGATGATTAAAATACCTCATGTGACGCGTCTGTCCGTATTGATTGGGATTCATGGCCGACTCGACGCCGCGCGGGGATTCCCGCAATCTTCCGCTTTTTTTGTCAGGTTCAAGCATTTATGCACTTTATTGTAATAATTTTAAAGTTTATTTTCAAGTACGAGGAGACCGCTTGGCCACGGTAATAATATATACAGTAGGTCGTCTTCATACAAACGGACGAAACGCGGGCTATACCTACGCGCTTCGATCACCGTGTGCGCTCAGGCGGCTCGGAGTCGCGACTGTGCAACAGTGACGAACGGACGGTGTGTTGTTTTTTATAACAATAACCGCGCGATTTTTTCACTAAAAATAAGTTCAAGTACATATTTAATATGACGAGTAGGCGATATTGTGCTGTTTTTGGTTGCATGAATTCGTCAATAACGCATCCAGAGATAGCTTTTTACATTACCTGGAAACTCGGAAAGGTAAGACTATTTTACTTACTAGTGGGTAGGTACATAATGTGTGTCTTTTTAATGGATAAGTATTTCATTTTATCTCCCGAAAAAAAGATGTCTGGATTAATAAATGAAGTGAATAGAGTAAAGTGATAAACACGAGTGAGGTAGGTAGTTATAGGCGGTTCATGAATCATTAAACGGTAGGTACGCTGATGTTAAAACCTCGGGGCATGTGTGTTTTGTTAGTTTGTATAATTCAAAGTAAAGACGTGGTTTTTATTATTAATAATAGTTGTTTATTGTACTGTGTGTATGAATAATACTAGAAAAAAATTGGTTGTCTGTAAAGTCGATTTACGGACGATAGTTTAACGTGACAACATCATAACAAAACATTAATGAAATGATTGCATGCATACTTTTATGAATAAAATTAATTATTGTTATTGAATAACTGTTACTGTAATAAGAATAACTGTTTCATGAAATCATCATTCTTTGGACTTACATGGTCTTAGAGAGTTGTGTTGATTTGTGATGACTTTAATGATTATAATTCTGTAATAGTACATTACGTTATTAGTGCGTTAAGATGGTTATAACATGCGAGGCGGAATTTCAGCCCGAGCCGAAGGCGAGGGCGTAATTGAGCCGAGCATGTTATAACCATTACGCACGTATATCGTACGACGTTTTTTAACACATTTGCGAGGAAACAGAAAAAAAAACATTTCACAATACAAGTACAAAGAAAAGAAAATTTGAGAAAAATGGCGCGAGGATTATTTTCTGCCGTGGCTGCGTGAAAATGTTGGCAAAGACACTAGAGCATGCAGCCAAGTTTTTAAATTACCGAATAAACAGTTTTTTTTATTTTAAATAAAATCAATCTGTGAATGCACACTGTATTCAATTCACAAAGTATTTTATTTGTTTATATAAAAAGAAGTATATTTATTTATTTATTTTATTATTTACGTACACACAGTAAAATACAATAACAAAACTAAATGGAAACACAAAGTAGGCTAATGTAATTAAAATACTGGAGGCGGGCAGCCCTATCGCATGTTTACGTACCGCGCGGCTGTAGGCATTTACATCAAGGTTACGGCCGAGATACAATACTGTATGTCTTTATACTGTGGCTTGGCGCTGCGGTCCCTTTGTGGCGGCATTTGAAAGCGAATAGCGTAGGTACGAAGACAGTGTTGACCTCGCAAATGAACTTTAGCGATACAGCTGATCAGGTAGCCCTTTCGAGTTTTATTTACATTGCTGTTTTAAGTGAAACAAGTGAATTTACTATTTTTTAATTAAAAATCTCATTTGGTCAGATAGAAATAATGATTGTATACAGTTTACAGTAAAAAAATTGCAGAAAAAAACGTAAAAATTAAGAAAAAGCCGACGAAAAATTTCAACGCAGGGGGTCTAGAATCATGTACAGACGCCAGCACATCAAGCTACCCGAAACTGTCAAATTTTCCCCAATCAATTTTGAACCTTATGCTTTAGCGATAAAGTTGAAAATCTATTAAAGAAATTTGACAGATTGTAGTAGGTTGATGTGCTGGCGTCTGTACCTACTGAATCCATGGTAAGCGGTTGCGCGTCGATGTCCCTGCCACCCTGAGCAATAGGCTAATAGGTATTTGAATGTAGTCTAGTCTAAGTAGTAGAGTCTCGCAAGACTTGCGACACTCTTGCTGCAAGACCAAGACCAAGACCAAGACTGAGAGCGCAATACCAAGACCAAGACCAAGACCAGGTGTATTGACGCAAGACCAAGACCAAGACTGACTAAGGTCTTGTCTTGGTCTTGCATTTGGGCAACACTAGTTTTGAGAGCAGAGGTGATAAAATTATGTAAGTAAAGCGCTTGCCTGGTATTGAACTCACGACCTAAAACTGGTAATTCGAGGTCGTTACCAGTAGGCCACTGCTTTCGTATCACCTATCTATAAGTACAATACTAATATTATAAAGAGGTAAAATGTATGAATTTGTATGTAGGGGACATCTTCGGAACTACTGACCCGATTTATTTGATTAAATCTTTTCAGTAAAAGAGGTGACAGACACACATAAAGGACTAGAAATAGGGACCTATTAGTTCAACCAGGTTTCAGACTGGCTAAAGTAGACTATTATAAAGTTTAGGTTGGTAAGTTTGTATGTAGGGGTTATCTCTGGAACTACCAGGCGGATTTGAAAAAAATCTTTTTGTATTTGATAGCCCAATTCTTGAGGAAGGCTATAGGCTATTTAACATCACGTTATGGTCATAGCGTGATGTTAAATAGAAAAGAAAAAAGTCAGAAAGAAGCAAAAAAGAAGCAATAGCGCGGGCAGGCGATGCACGATGATATGCGACGGGGTGGTTCGGGGGAACAAGAAATTTCACGCGGACGAAGTCGCGGGCAGAAGCTAGTGTTGCAATAAAATACCTTCCCAAATACTCCAACTCAATGAAACGAAATTAAAATCTTACATAAAACGCACACTATGCAGCCAAGCATATTAAAAGTTGGAGGATTACATCGCTGACAAAAATGCTTGGCTCAACGCCGATCCTGCTGCACAAGGGTGCATAAACTAATTAATTAGCATTCGAAAATATAGTTGGAGCTGCTGAAGATTGAAAAAACTGTAAATAAAAACCTATGTATTGTATAATATAAACTATAAATAAAAAACTATGTATTGTATAAATAAAAAACTATGTATTGTAAACTATGTATTGTATAATATGTATTGTATAATATGCTCACTCAAATGTCTCGCTAGTGGTGGCGTGTGTGTTAGATCATTAAGCTTCTTTCAAAATGGTTGAGCTGAATGGTGCTGATCCATACGTCATGTTCGTAAACTCTTAGCCGCCACGGCTTATTTTAATTTATTTTCATTCCTGAATTGTTTTTTTGTTTTTATCTTTTTAAGTATGGACGCTTTTAACGTGCACGTTTTTCTACATCGTTCTCACATGTATAATTTCAACATGAATGATGTAACCAATATTTTGTGAAAATTTTATGATTTAAAAGAGTGTCCGTGGACTTTCTTGTCCGTTCTTCTCCATAGGTACCTTTTTTTGTTGTCGGGAGGAAACCTTCAAAAGGCACCCGACCTCCGGGGAGGGAGGTCGGGGAGTGTGGGATTTTTACCTAACTAAAATCACTCTGGTGATCACCATCAGCACATAGGGTTGGTCTTAAAAGACCAATTCCAGAACCCCCCGTGCAACGCCTATAAGGCACATCCCTTATCCATATATCCTTCTCCATACTACGCTTTGGAATGTGCAGTTAGCTTCATCTTTCTGACTGACCGACCCTTTGACAATTCAAAAGTGCCTCTAATTGATTTATTTGAAATAAATGCTTTGAGTTCAGTTTGATTCCGAAAATTCTTTCACTAATGTGAAGCTACAGAATTGCCGAGTGTCGTAGAATAAATTAATAATTTTATGTCAAAACAATAAAATTAAAAAAAAAAGAAAGAGAATTTTTTTTTATTCTGCACAAACAAAAACGCACATTGCAAATAAAAAAAAATCACGTGGAAGGTGCTTTATAAGACTATAAGGTCCAAAAATGTCTACTTTTAAATAGTATTGTAGGAGAAGAAGTCAATAAATAAGAACCATCACCAAAATCCCATGAATAACTATTACAACATTATTTAAAACTGCATTTTTTGGAATAGTTGTTTCAAATATTGTCCGTTTCGCGGCCATTAAAATACGATTAAAAACAAGTATTGTACATTGTACTGCCAAAAACGAAAAAAATAAGCCCTAAAATAACACGATGAATAACTTCTACAATGTGTAACATATAGACGTTCATAAACGTCATTCGAGTAACAGATGTACGTATAAATTGGGCTTTGGGTAGAATTATCGTTATTGCTGTCATATCGCATAGTCCTCTACTGGATAAACTTGTAAGCGTGTTCTGTAACGAATCATGAATAGCCAGCAATTGTCGTGACTATCTCACAACAATACTGTATGAGAAAATAATGTTTGAACGAAGTGCTATTGTTATGGAAGACTCTCACAAAGAAATTCCCGACAAAGTGCTTCGGGCGAACATTTGTTGTAGCAGAATTACTTTTTGTTTGAACTTGATTCATCAGCTCGCCATGGTGTCTGCAACAAGTTATTTATTGAATAGCTTAAGTCATAATAATCTTTTAATCATGAAGGGACCCTTCATGATTAAAAGGTTATCAATCAATCATGAAGGGACCCTTCATGATTAAAAGGTTATCTATCAAAGTTCTGAGCTCAATCAACCAAATGTTATTGGAACATAATATGTTCGAGCCGTTTGGTCGAAACTCTAGCCTACTTAGTTTTTCGAGACATTGCCAAGCGGTTGATCGACTCTTCGCCTGACTAGAGGGCTGGCTTATTTTTTGGCCACAGAATTACCGTTGCCATACAACATGGCAATGCTGCTATAGTCTTTTGGGCACTTTCCCCGTTGACAACGATGCGGACGAATTTTTTGGTGCCCTATGGTTCTTTCCTCTTTGTAAACTTGTATATATTATTATTTTAAGACTGATAGCTTTTAAATCATGAATATATACATATATGCTGATAAAACTGCTGCTAATAATATATATATTTTATTGCATAAACTGGAAGCCCATCCCAACATAATTGCGAAAAGGCTAGGCACATGATAATGAGCTTTTAAACTATGTAAATATTATAGGATAATCAAAGAAATTACTACAGAACACGATGAGTCTTTATCTGTTATGAAGTTATGATCTATCACGTAAGTAAAGCAATGTGGTAGAAGGCATGGCAGTGCTCATTTAAAATTTCTCTCCACTTATTTTTTAACGGCGCAGAAGATAAAATCTCCCAGTATCGCCGTCAGTTAAGCGGAAAATGTCAAGTGTCTCATATGCCAACTTTATTTTATCGTACACAAGTTCAGGGCATTACTTTGATTGTGGCCGACGTTCGTCGAGTTAATGCGCATTAATGTGAGTGGGAAAGTTATCTTAATTAAACAAAGCTCAGCCGGGAACGTTTGTTTGTCGCACAGCTTGTAAACACACCGCCACTCAGCAATACTCGGCATATCGACCGCGTTACCACGAGGATATCGCGAGATACGCTCTCCTCACAGAAAGCGAACATGTTACCCCCATCAAACCGTGTCCTCAATTCATAAATTCAGAACCCATTTCTATTAGCGCATTCCATTTTTAACATTTAACAATACCCAAGCTTTTCGGCCCAGTTTTTCTCTAAGAATTTGCGAAGGGTCCCAGCTGAATATCCGAATTTTTCTAAACAATGGGGCTGTCCTCTTACTGCGTTGGATTATGTGAAAATTTCACGAGGAATTTCCGTGAGATTCCCTTGAATGGTTCAATGTGAGTGAAATTCTCCCGAGTTCAATACATTCGAATATCCTTTTGAGATTGGAGTGACACAAAGCGTATTGTTACAGACGAGAGGTTTCTATCTCGTGCCGTTTTGTCGGCGACTCTCGTAGTTATTGTCTTCATCTGCGCCGGCTGCATTACATGATAAGCTTTTGTGTTAAATAAGTGTGAGACACGTGAGACGTGACCTTTTATATAACCAGTCATCTTGTATGCATGGAAATAAATAGCTTCATGCTTTCACAGCAGCTAATTTAAGGTCGCCCGAAAATATTTTGTGAACTTTGCGCTTTTGATAGTTCTAAGAGTTCTAGGAATAAGCGGTCTGACGATATTATCATATTCGTAGGTACAGACGCCAGCACATCAAGCTACCCGAAACTGTCAAATTTTCCCAATCAACCTTGAACCTTATGCTGTTGCGATAAAGTTGAAAATCTATTAAAGAAATTTGACAGATTGTAGTAGCTTGATGTGCTGGCGTTTTTACCTACGTGTGTAACAAGGTATATATATTTCTATGACAGGAAAATGGATTCATTGATCAAACTACTGTCAGTGTCTTCAGTAAATTACAGGTACAAAACATGTAGATAAACTACATTTGATAAAAAAAATCATCCATCCACGAACTGACCGCGACAAACGTAGCTTAACCTTCGATCGTCCCGTGTAGCTGTTATCATTTAGCCACGAGCATACACTGTAACCTACACTGCTGCATAAAGCTTTTTGCTACACTGCTTTCCAAAATTATTCAGCATTATCCAAAAACATCGTAGAACCCAAAATGCATTATATAGATCTCATTATTCTAACACAAAGCGCGCAGTAAAGCATAAACATTGTAGCCGGGCGCCGGTGAAAATTGTTTAATGGCTCACTAGCGATTGTCGTAAAACTATATTTCGTCGACGAGGAGGGTTGTGGACGATGGAGGACGGAGGACACAGGCCCTCGTTAAAACTCTGACCGTTCACTAAATCTTACGGGTTTACGATTCTACAAAAATTGAGGCACCTCTAGCGCGGTGCTTCGAGTTTCTTCGCTTGTAACTATTCAGACTTCACCCCTATGTTGTTATACAGTTCCGATTATAGTTACCTTAATAGGATGGGGCATCGAGCTTTTACGAGCTTCGTAATAATTGGAAAAACTTGATGGTTAGGCCCAATATTATGGAAATGAATATTTTTTTTTTAATGAATAAATAATGAAACCGGTGTAACCAGGCAGAATCACAATGAAGCTCAATACCATAATAGTTATTTATGATACTAGTGCGGTAAGTTGGTTTTTACAAACGAGTAGACGAATGTAAGCCCGAGACGAAGTCGAGGGCTTACCATAGTCACGAGTTTGTAAATACCAATTTCTGCACGTGTGTCATACAATGTTTTTCAACACATTTGCGAGAAAACAGTACAGTATGTAATTAAACAAACATTTTCATTTGACTATTTTTAATAGCAAATAAGAAAATAAACAGATAGGTCACTACTCTTGGAAACTAATAGTAAAATTTGAACAATTATTGAAATTCAGTGAAATTTGCTGCTTTGGAAGCTTAACTGACTGACTGAGATTATTAATTTCACACTTAGTATGTTGAACTCATATTATTATTTTGTTTATTTATCAGTGGGAAAGTCGCAACAATTTTTGAGTTTCTGATATGAAAATGGCGCGAATTTGCAAATGGCGCCACATGCACGTGGTGAAAATTAGAACTACATCTTTCGTCTCATTTACTCTTTAGTATTAAAGTGAGACAACGTATTGAGCAAAAGCGCTTCCAAGGAGGTTCGATCAGTCAGGTGGTTTTTTCTCATAATGTAAAACTCTTTGGTGGAATTCCTATATTTTTTTTTATGGAAATTAAAAAAAAAACCGTAAAGAAAACGCACGGTGCTACACAACGGAACGTGCGGTAAAATAGGTACTTAGGTGAGAGTACCTATTTTACCGCACGTTCCGTTGTATGGTGCGTAATTTTTAACTTTCGAACAATGTATACAGGCTTTGTAAATGCATTTTTCGAGCAAATGTGTTGAAAAAGCTTATTAATAATTAGGAATGTCAATGGAATATACTGATCCGATATAGTGTCAATACGTTTGAATATAGCCACATGAGCGTTGTTCTATTTCTGTTCTATAGAAGCATTAATAATGTTTCAATGCCGAATACATTATGGTGGGACAAAACGTCGTTTACTGCGGGAAAGCTGTTCGAATGAAATGAAACGCTAACTAATGAATGTTGAACTGAATGTCGTATATATTAATATATGTGGAGCGTATTTAGTATTCAGGCGAAGCGTGCACCTGTCGGCAATCAGCCTCCACTCACATTATTTTGCCATTACTTTAGACAATACCGCATGATTTAAGGTAAATACGTGGAGCTCTCTGATTACGTCTGCCTCATAAACTCCACCATACTTCTCTGAGTTCTGACGTAGTGAGCAATGTCACAAAGTAGCATCTGACTTAACTGAAATTTCTTCAGGGACGTGTATCATTCCGTCAAGCGAAACTGGCAGCAAAATGTACGCCGCTCGTAATAATACAATTACACGTAGGAATAATAGCGGAATAATATAGGAGCAGCAAGTGCGCTAACAACGTGGCTTATATCACGAGAGATAAGAAACGTTGCGAGTGATGTCGAGATACGTCCCTCAGCCAGTCTTGCTTTCCAACCAAGCGTCCTAGATGGGCGGGAAATGCGAGAACGTGCTACGCTATGCGAAAATGTGATAATATTACTTGGTGCAGTTATACGTTGTCATAATTATACAACGCGAAGCGTTTATCCTACTTTTCAGTTCTGTAAATTCAGAGACAAATGCTCTGTAGTTGAGATTGAGAGCGAATTTTATTTGATCTCAATATAAACGTGAGCAGTGGTGGCCCAGAGGTATCGGCCACGATTTACTAGTTGTTGTAGGTCGTGAGTTTGAACCCAGATAGGCACTTTACTTTGTGTTTTAAATTTCATCACCAATGCTGCTAAACCTGTGAAAAAAACATCGTCAGGAAACCGGCATGTCCTAGAATCAAAAATTCGAAGACATGTGACATCTACCAACCCGCACTGGGCCCGCGTGGTGGGTTATGGCCAAGTTATGGCCCACTCCCTCTCATAGAGAGAAGGCCTTAGTCCCAGTAGTGGGAACATTATAGGCTGATTATAACACCGCGTTGGATCGTACCTTGCTCAGCTAGGAAAAAGGATAATTCTGCACAAAATTGTTTCAACCAGGCTCCGAGCTAGTCCACGTCCGCACGATCGTTTCACTAATCTTTGCTAAGTAATTATAAAGTTTTAGAGCGGACATTCCACTTACAGTTTATTTGACATTCACGAGGCTCGACAATACACTATCATCCCACATTCTTCCGAAACAATATTAGAAATGATTCGCTTGAATTAATAATGGGTTTCCAACCCTTCTTGTAAGTAAGTACTCGAGTGCTTGTAGATGATCACGAAAAGCTTGGTACAATTAGTGGTTAAAGCCGGGTACGGGGACGTAAAGCTGTCATTCTCCTTTGTCAGGTAAGTTATTAGGTAGGTACGTAACAAAATAATGGCTTGTTGGGATTAATGTTTAATCTATGTTTATGACGAACATAAGCGACATAGTAGGCGGATGTTACGATACTGCGATGATTGGAACGAAGAGTTATTTAATTCTGTTACAGTGTTGTGTCTGGAGTTGCTTTGTAGTTTTTCATAGACTGGTGATTTTTTTGGCAGAATTTTATTGTTGCATTTTGTTTTATAGTCAGATCGGAACAATGCAATGGTTCAGTGCTTAGTGAAATTTGTACTTGTCTGAGGATTTTTTTTTGTGTGTTTCTGCAGATGAAATCTAAAGTTTTATGGAAAGCCTGTCACGTTAATTTCATTTCATTTATTTATTCATAAACAATTTATATTGTGTCCAACATTACATATTAAATAAAATTATCACTTGCAGAAACAATACCAAATAAAATGTTAAATAAAATTATCACATGCACAAACAATACATAGAAAAGCCTACTTAGAATTGATGTGAAATTTTTAGTTCAAGAGTCAATTCATATAAAATACGTCAACCAATAAATATAATGTCAAATTAATAGGAGGTATAATGTCAAAACCAGTGTCAAAAATATATAGGAGCACAACTTCATCAAGGTCCTAGTGATGAGCACAGTGTTAAAGTCAAAAGATAATTTAATTCAAAGCTTGTTCACTGCTATTATTATGTAACTATTATGAGTATATGTGACTATTTTTATCATTTGTCATAAATTCTCAATATTTAATGTTACAAGTAAAATTAATAACCACTAAAATTAAAAAGCTACCAAGATAAGACAAATAGAATCTTGAAAAGATTGCATTGTTTAAAATATTTAAAGTTTGAAAAATATAGTTGAACATGAACAAAATTGAATTAAAAGAATTTCTTCTTTTTATAGAAACTGTCGTTAGTCGCCCGGCATCTCGTTCAAGTTCTAAAGTTTTACGCTGGATCGTGAATTCAGACTTCCGAGTTAGACAATGTCTTCACCATATTTCAGGGATATTTATCTTACAAGTTATATTATTTTCCAAACATATAAAGCCGGTACCCCATGAATAGGAACTGTTGACGTCATTCCGTGAGTGTACATAATGGTTAATCAAACACCCGCGGTACATATTTTATCTGGAATCTTCGGCGTGTTGTTAGTCCCGCAGTGAGTCAGCGTGAATGTTAATGCATTTCAGTTCGTATATCATATTTCGTCAAATGTAATTGAAGCCCCGATGACGGGACCATCCATCACAAGGATGTTTTCTCATCGTTTCTTTTAAATGGAATATCTTTCAATGCAAATTTACATTCGAGTTTCATCGGTTATTATTAGGGACGAATTGGTTCGACTAATCGATTATACTCCACGACAGCGGATGGTAACTTTATGTTATCACGGTAAGCCGGCAGTCGACCGACTCTCCTAGAATTATTCATGTCAAAAACATTCGTTTTAAATGGAAACTGATTTATCGAGTAGCAGTCGGCGGAGATTGTGCGTTGGAGTGGCTCTTAGTTCTTTTGCGGCGCCATTCCTTTTTCAGTGTTATAAAGGAGCGCTTCCGTTATATGGTCGTGCATGTCGGCAATAATCCGGCTCGGTTTGATGAGCCCTGTTTACGAGCAACGAGAGCATATCGCTTAAGCGACAAATAAATCGCTGACGATACTAAATTTATAGAAGTTAATATATTTTTATGAGCGACGGAACGCGGGCGTTGTATGAAATGTTTGAATTTGATTATGAATTTTTATGATTATATTGATTTTAAGTTTTGTGTTATGTTATATTTCCGGGATAGGCTGTGTTATGTTACGAGCGGTATCGCGTACATTTTTGCAGTTACCTCAGCTTTTATGCCCGCATGATGTTCGCGTTGCGTGAAAAGCGCCAGTATTGTTGGAATATTGTTCAATTTAGGATAAGCTTTCAATTCAATTTATAGTACATAATTATATATTTGGATTGCCTGTGAATACCGTACAGGCACATAGTTAATTGATAACTTATGACGTAATCAAACAATTAATCCGTACATCTAAGATAGCAAGTAATGATTACACTATCTTAATTAGGTGACACAGGACATGACAGGGACACTAAGATGCTGCTTGTCGTGGGTGACGGTAAGTACTATAATAACTACTCGTTATTATATTGCCGGGTCGTTCAAATAAAACTAATTAAAGTAATTGTAATTTAACTTGGATCATTCAAGATGACAGCACGTTTGTCATAACGTGCAGCTGTTGACTATTTCTGTTTTGTGCTCGTGATTATAGATGTACCTATTTTGTTTTTTTTTATTCTGTGACAAATATACCTACTTTCCTTTTTGTTTTTTTCCTTTATTTTAGTCGAAAGAAGGTTGTTCAGAAACGTTTACTGAATCGAATTCTGTCATTTGGAATACCTATAGCAAATTTTTTATTCTGAAAATAATTAAAACTACGTAAATCACAGTCGCACTTCTGCTGTACAGTCAAAACCAACAAATATGGACGAAGTACCTACTACGCTCTTTCAAACAGGCGCGACACCCGTTAAAATCGCGCGCGACACAAAGGCACCGCAAGTCGCGTAACGAGCGGTACCTTTGTGTCGCGCGCGATACGCGTCGCGCGTCGCGCCTGTTTGCAGGAGCCTTTAATGTGTGTGACTGTGTGTGTGCGGTCGCCCACAACCTGTATAACTACATATTTTAATAAATATACAATGTTTTATACATAATAGTAAAAATTAACTGTATGTGTTATGATTATATCATAATATTCTATTTGGGGTGTTTGGTTAATTGGGGTGCGTTAATTCCGTTCGAGAGTGGCTCGATAAAGTTGACTAAGTAGGTATATGATTTTGCTTAATGTTTGTCCTTAAACATAATTACTACTCCATTTGCTAATTGGTCCATTTCCAATTCCAGCAGACTCTATCAAGAACACATATTCAGTAGGAAACTTTGGTAGGTACTTTAGAGACTATTTGTGTAGCTCTACCTTTAGTAGTACAGGCTGGTTAGAATTGCCGGTGTGTTCCATTCGAACGTTCAAGCAATTGTCAAATATTCTAATATGATTTTTTTGTTTAGTAGAAGCAGTGCTAGAAATAACATGATAATGTAAAGTCGTGAATATATTGTAAGCAAGTCGAAGTATTTTTTTAATTTTATCGTGAAACTCCCATCTGCACCCCCTATAGTACTAGTTTGTAAGTTGGGAACATGTCGATAGGATAGGCTTTGAACATAACAATTTTAATACCAAAATAATCTGAACCACAAAACATGAAACAAACAACTAATAGAGTAGGTACTTAAGGCCCTTTTTATACGGCACGGTTTCTTTATGGTACGGCGTATAAACGGCGCCGTAGAAAATACGTGTCCGTCAACAAGCTTCCATAGTGATCCAAACAACACAGATGACCGTGCCTACACGGCGAGTAAAACGTAGTTTTTCACGGCAAAAAAATAAGTGTGTGCCAAGGGCCTAAACGTTGTCACAGTATCACAAACGTTCCAAAATGGGTCACAACGCACGGCGCCTCCACCATAATATCACAAAATAGACACGTACAGAAGTTCGACTTCATTGAACCAGTTAAAGCGCCCGCACACATAAGCACGCTTCACGTACAGCGAATGCAAGCGCACTCGCGACTTGCATTCATTTGATATAATTTGAGGTTTACTCACTTAGGCACGTGTCAACAGTACTTATGTATCAGAAAGGTTGGAGAAGAATAAATTAAGGTGTGGGTAAATACCATCAAAGTGAACAACTATCTCCATGGGACCAACATCGTAATCGCGAAACAAAATTCAAATACAAAAAGTATTGAAGTTATGTATGGGACAGTTGAATTTTTTTCCGTGTTCGGTTGATGGCGTGCAGACCATCAAACTCGACCAGATCTTTAAGATACGTGCTGTATACATAAAACTGCTGTAAACATAAATATGTGCGTGCGCATTTTTCGATAGTTGTATAGAGTTGACCCTGTCGTATTCATCTGTGTTGGTAGAATATGATACAAGGCTATATTTATGTGGCGGAGACAAGGACATGTGGTGGAAGGCGATCTCGCCGAGGGAGCTCATTATAAAGCGCTAAGCCGGATCATTGCAGCACCCACTTAACACAAACGAGGGATAATAACTGCACTGTAAGTCTTGGGGAATGTCCCTCGATGCAGGTGAAATGTGAGTCTTTGTGATGTCATTGTTTGGTAGTTTGGTGATTGTTTAAACGCTCGATGAGTATCTAGGTGAAGAAAAAAAATAGAGCTTAAAAGTAGAATAAATAGCGGGATATTTATTTACATACAATTGAAAGTAACACAATGAAAAACTATATCCGGACTCCTGAGACACATAGAATTGAGAAGCAATTTACCACAAATGCTTGACTACGACGAGATAAAACTACCAAAAACAACATCCAAGACGAAAGTACAATTAATTGAATACGCACAGAAAACTTAGTTAATGGGAGCGAAAGACGGGCATAATTCCGAAACAATTATGCCGAATACTTGGCAATGTCAACCCATGTGCCGACTGGTAGGGGTGCGTCTGACAAAACGCTACCGACGCGCTGACACATGCAAAATTACATTATGGAGCTGCAAACTGTCAACCCTAACTTAAAATTGTTCTATGCTCCGCATTAAAAGGAATAACTCGATTACTTTCCTTTTCTGTACGTTTCTAAAGACAGGCAGATTATTACGAGATTCGTGCCCTTGTCTTTGTGTCTTTTTGTCTCGATAGTATCCACCACGGTAGCTTTAAATAATAGATGTTCTTCTAAGTTTGAATGTGGGTCCAGTTAACTAATAAAAATATAGAAAAGATAAATACAGATACAGATAAATGATGTGGTGCACTGGACCCGCGGGTCCAGAAGCGACCGGGTCCAGCTGACCGAAGACTCGTAAACAGCGAGGGTAATTTAATGAGGTTATAAAAAACAAGTTACTATAAGACGTTTGGAAGACCAGAATCGTTTACTGGTCTATAGTGTGATGGTGATTGCAATGATAGGTTATGTTCCCAAGGAATGCTTATCTATACTAATATACTAATTACTAATATATTATTATTAATATTATAAAGCTGAAGAGTTTGTTTGTTTGTTTGGTTGAACGCGCTAATCTCTGGAACTACCAGTCGGATTTGAAAAATTCTTTTTGCATTTGATAGCCCAATTCTTGAGGAAGGTTATAGGCTATTTAACATCACGCTATGACCTTTAGGAGCCGAGCAAAAAGAAAAAAGTCAGAAAGAACGCTAAGCAAAAACGAAGTAATAGCGCGGGCAGGCGATGCGATGCGACGCGGTGGGTCGGAGTAACAAGAAATTACACGCGGTCGAAGTCGCGGGCAGAAGCTAGTCCATTGATATTGCTAATCCATTGCTTCATATGTTCGAAAATTTTGTCTGCTCCACAGTGGAGCAGACAAAATTTTCGAACATATTAAATTATATACGTTGTGGAACCTCCACAACGTAAATAACGCAATTAATATTGTTGATCTGTCAAATCAATGAAAACCATTGCTACTATTAGCGTTTTATGCAATTACCCCGCTGGTCTGTCTATGATAGAATAGAATAGAATAGAATACTCTTTATTATGTACACCATATAAATTACAGACATATATAGAAACTGTACAAAGGGGGGGGGGGGGTATTGATTATCTAGAATACTGCAAATAATGGTCGTAACGTTGCTGTAGAATCCTGTTGATCCCGAATTTAAGCTAATTATATCAATACACTGGCTCATCACAACACCAGAAAAAACGAAATAGTACCGTAGTAACAATACCTACGCGGTCAAAATGTATGGAACAGAAATTTTTTATAAAATAACCTACGTAAAATGTCAACGTAGGGGGTATCAGAATCATGTATTGAATCCATGGTAACAGCGTGGTAACAGGTTGTGCGTCGATGTCACTGCCTGAACTCCTCCTAAACGGCTAGACGTTATTGTTGTATTATTATATACCGATATTGATGCTCATTTTTGTTAGCAGTATAAAAAGCTATAGGTACCTTTACGAAAATAAATTTAACTATGGGTCTTTAAACGCACAAGGCTTCAAAGGTAGGGGTTTATTTTTAAAATTATATCGTTCCACCAAATTCTCGGTAGGACAAAGTGTTTGGTACATTTTATTAAACCTTTTAGTAGAACCCTGGGGCTGTAATCGGTGTGTGAATGGCTACAAGCCATACCCCTTTTTCATGGAATCTATTAGCGATAAAGACAAACTGGGGTAGATAAACAAACCTAGGTACCTTTTGGTATATCATAAATTAATATGATCTGATATACATTGGCCTCCTCATTATTACCTACAAATATCTAGGTTGGTACTAGGTTATTAAAGCATAAGGTAGTCCTTATGTTATAATAACCTGGTAAAATCACCATCTTAGCCCAAATATTGGTGATCAACTGTCCAAATTTCAAGAAATACAGATAATCATCTGTATAGTATATACACATACATAACTTCACGCCTTCTTCCCATCGGGGTAGGCAGAAACTACAGAACGCCACCTGCTACGAACCTTACATATTCCTTTTGCCCCGTTTACGTTTATACATCTGGTCATACACACTCGCGAGTACTACGTGACCTTTCTACGTGTTTTTTTGTTATCCCATAACTCTAGGGGGTCATTGTACTCATCATTATGAACAACTTTTATTATGGGACCAAACCAGAAATCGCGAAAAAAATCTGGTGTTCCCTACAATTTGACGAGTTATGTGAACATAAATGTAGGAAACAGCTTTTTTTTTAGTTTGGTCCCATAGTAAAAAGTTGTTCATAATGACGAGTACAATGACCCCCTAGAGTTGTAGGATATAAAAAACACGTTGTATTATCTATACATTTATTATAAATTTAATGTATAAAAACTGATTTTCATGCAGTTTACACCATCATTTAGAGAATTTATTCAGGAAGGTTTATTTTTAAGGGTGACTTGCCGCTAAAGCTTGCGGGAGTGATGATGATGACGTTACACTGAAATATTTGCACGAAAGCTGCGCTGACGTTCATGTTCGGGGTCATCAGTATAGAGGTATGAGGAACAGGGTGTAAAGTTCAGTCATCCTACATAGAGGAGGAAGGATCCTCCGACCAGACGGGTGTTGTATCTGGCGGGCAACTGCCCAAGGATTGATGTCGCGACGTTGTATGTATATATGCTAGTTGCGCGGTAAACTCTACTTGCGCGATGCAGGATTTTGCGTGACGTCAGTATGACGCGTAGTTCGCACGTGGCGTTGTAGATAGCGCTACAATAACAAACATCTACCACATTCACACCTACTAACATATATCTAAAAAATAAATCCCGATGTTTTGTCAAGTCGTAAAAACCGTTCGAAGCAGGGGCGGGTCGCTAGTTTTGTACAATAAAAATTGCTAAAGAATTTATACATCTATATTTAAACGTGACTTTGCGTCATAAGTCACGAAGTATAACGCAAGCCTGTGATTTTATACAGCATTATTAATTTAGCAGATTAAAAAAAAGTTTTCATGTTATAGAATTAAAATTGTTATAAGGATTTTATTATTAGCGTTGGTAAACGTTTTTTAACCGACTTCAAAAAAGGAGGAGGTTCTCAATTCGGATGTTTATATACCTATATATTTTTTTAAAGTGATATTGTATGAAGATTAAACGCCCATTGCATATGAGCGTGGGCTTCTCGTTTAAGGACCTTGTATTAATACCAGCCTATTATTGTTCCACTGTTGGGCAAAGGACTTTTCTCATACAAAGAAGGCACAAGCATTGATCACAACTAACGCTCAAGACGGTTACCTAGGCGATTTTAGACTTATAAATATCTCTACATATTATAAATGTACAGTACCCGGCGATAAATATTGCACATCGACCTTTACCTTTTTTTGTATTTTATACAAAGAATAAAAATAATTATCAAAAGAAGCAAATCATAATTATTTTAACAGCTCCTAATAGATATCGGACTGTTTGTATTTCGTGCGACAGAGATAACGCTCTACGAAGCCGAAATTAGCCGATTGTCTCTTTCCAAAGGTCGATGTGCAATATTTATCGCCGGGTACTGTAAGTCACATTTCGTGTCTGGCTGTGTGCTCGCGGTGTTCTTATAGACATCGCAACGGATTTTGATATGGTTTACACCATGATTAGAGAATTGATTCCGAAAGGTTTATGTGTCATCATCTGCCTAGCCTTTTCCCAACTATGTTGCGGTCAGCTTCCAGTCTCACCGAATGCAGCTGAATAACAGCATTTTACATGGAGCGACTGCCTATCTGTCCTCCACAACCCAGTTACTGGGTTATACTATACCCCTTGGTAAGACTGGTTGGTGTATCTGTATAACACATTAATATTGATATTACAAATAATAAAGAAATCTTGATGTTTTGTAAATACTGTGCGAAGCAGGTGCTGGTCGCTAGTAGGGTATATATGTACAGATGCCAGCACATCAAGCTACCGGAAACTATCAAATTTTCCCAATCAACTTTGAACCTTATACTTTAGCGATAAAGTTGAAAATCTATTAAAGAAATTTGACAGATAGTAGCTTGATGTGCCAAGTACATTCAGAGGTTTCCAAAACTTAGTTGACATTTTTGCAGCTCAGCTGTGACACACCACATTATGATTTAAAATTCTAGTTGCAAATGTTTCAACTGTGGTACACTTTAACGTTTTTATTGAGTAATTCAACCCATGCCTTATTATCATAAAAAATAATAAAGTAATCCCTTGGGACAACCTGATTATTTTTTTATTTCTAATCATAACGTTGTATCACAGCTGAAGTGGATAAATGTCAACTAACTTTTGGAGGCCACTGTACCTATACTAACACAATTGCGTATCTTAACATTCAGTTGCGGAACAACTTCGCTTAAGTTTGTCGAATCTATCACTATTGAGAGTTGATCTGACGACCCCAGACACCGGGCATTAGTAACTTTACTCTCGGTTGTCGTTAGCCCATTATCAGAGTATAGTTTAGGTAGGTATATATATGCTTTAAGATATTGACACAGAATAGATGTAAAATAATATGTAAGTGACTGGCATAACTGCAGAAACTCAAACTCAAACTCAAAGCATTTATTTCAATTAAACCATTTACGAGCACTTTTGAACTGTCAAGAAGTAGGTCAGTCAGAAAATATGAAGCTAGTTGCCCATTCTAAAACATAGGTACCTATGGATGGAGAAGAACGGGCAAGAAACTCCATGGACAATCTTTTAAATTATATTTTTACAAAGATATTAGTTACATCATTAATGTTGAATTTATAATAATATGTGAAAACGATGTAAAAAAGACGTACGCGTTAAAAGCGTCCAGAGCACAGCAAATAGTAAGAAAACATTTACTGCATGATCAGCTTACAATGTTTCAATTGCTGGGATCTGGCCTCCTGTCTGTGAGATTAGTGGGCCGGTATCCACCATGCGGGCCCAGTGCGGGTTGGTAGATGTCACATGGCTTCGAATTTTTGGTTCTAGGATTTCCTTACAATGTTTTCTCCCACTGCATGGAGAGCCGTGGTGATTAAATATATTACACAAAGTAAAGTGCCTACCATGATCTGAACACACGCTCAACAAGTCATAAGTCGGGGCCGTTACTACTCGGCCACCTCTGTTCATTCAAATTTACTGCAAGTCGACATTATTCCAGTTTGAGCATCAAAAAAAGTTAAAAGACAATTCATCAAAGTCAACCTACTAAATAAAACCTCATAAAGCTGATAAGATGGGCAACGTTTATATTTTTCTTTAGCTTCAAGAAGTATGTGAAAGTTTAGCATAAAAATGTAGCTAACTGTGCTACACACCTTCGCGTGTAGTTGCTAGTTTCGAACTTACTCCTCGGTTAGAATGAACTTACGAGTACAAAATGTGCGGAAAACATATTTTGTTCAGTTGAAGAGTATATGTTGAGTTTATATTTTGACTTGGCATCTTAATATTTTGATATAAAGTTGGTACTTCAAAAGCAGTGGTCAGTGCCGTATTATCCATAAGGCACTTTAGGCCAGTGCCTAGGGGCCCACTATGAAAAGGGGCCCAGCACACAATATTAAAAAAAGAAAAAAAAGGGGATTGTGTCGTTTTATGAAACCACGGTAAAAGTGAAACTTTTTTTCACATTATAAGGTAAAAGCCAAATTGCGTTGATGTGGTATGAAAAAGGGGGGGCCCGAAACGAGCTGTGCCTAGGGGCCCCGAGATGGTTAATCTGGCCCTGGCAGTGGTGGTCCAGTGGTTAACGGCCGCGACTTACGAGTTGTAAGTCGTGGGTTTGAACCCAAGCAGTCGCTTTACTTTTTGTAAATTATTTCATCACCACTGCTCTTAAAATGGTGAAGGAAAACATCGTGAGGTAACCGCCAATCCGCACTAGGCTCACGTGGCGGTTTATTGCCCATTCCTTCTCACAGAGAGGAGCCTGTGTCCCAGCGGTGGGAACATCATAGACTGTTTATGCTACATAATATATTTTTTGATTGACATTTTCTTGTACTCTTGGCAATCTAAGTGACAATTATGTGCCTAAATACAGTGCGGAAACTCGAGAACTCAGTCCAGCAGTGCTATTCTGTAAAAATCTCACCGTGAAAACTTAGGTGAAGTGAGTGTTGAGTGAGCTGTCAATAGTGTCAATTCCTAGCAAAAACGAATTCACTTCACCTAAGTTTTCACGGTGAGACTATTACAGAATCGACCGGCTGATCATTTTTCCCATAAGAACCATAGGACTGCGATAACCCTATGTTTTTTTCTTCGATTAAGATATAAATGAGAATTTCCCAGTCAGTGAAGCGGCAGAATGGGCTGACTGCCCAGGGTGCGAGACGTAGGTACGTACATAAAGCACTCGTGAATCGTGGAGGCTGTTTTAACACAAGAGAGTTTTCTGATAGTACCTTTATAACCATTACGCCTGTATTCCCCGAAAGGTTATTCAGAGGTGCACCCATATTTCGCGAATATATACTGATAGTATATTTGCCGTAATATAAGTAGGTATATAAGCTCCGGTATTAAGATGTGACTAAGATATGAGCTCATAGAAAGTTCTCGTGCAATATAAGCTGTGATGCTGGTCCAGATGGCGGGATATGAGGCGATGACCCCTAGTCACTAACTTCTTACTTTTATTTGATTGCTCACTTACGGGACATTGGCATGCATTGTGTGAAGTAATATTACTTTATTTGTGGTTTCTTTCTGAATAATTTAATGAATTATTTGATAATAACTTATTATATTTTTTGTATTTCGTGGACGGATGTCCTTTCTTATCATTTATTTTGTAAATTGGCTAAAACAATGAAGATGATATACCTGTAAAGTAAAACCGAAACAAACTTAGAGGTCAAAGTTTGCAGGACTTTAAAGTACTTTAAAATACGGCTTACATTGTAATGGTCAGATCTATGAGGACCAAGTGGGTTAATGTCTAATGACTGCTGTGGTATTCAAGAGACCACCACAGTCTTCAAAGGTAATCAGGTTGAGTGTTTGACATCACATAATCAACCAGAAATTGTCTCATTTCAGGGCAAAGGAGGCTCTTCCTGTCATAATCCCACAACAATATTAAGATTGAAATGAAAAAGTTGCCCTCGAAGAAACTTCCCGTCTTCTAAATAAGGTCATATAAGCAGAATCGCCGTTTTCATAAGTTTTTCCTTACTTTCATGAGCAAATGGGAGGCATTATAATAATGTTGAACTACCATCAAAGAAGATTGTTTTTGTTTAAAATATTGACAATGTAATCTTGCGTGAATCATTGTCTCTATTTGAGGGTCCTAAGAAAGCACTCGTGTGGTGGAGATGTTTTTTCACTTTATTTTATGAGTTTTGATAACTACTCGACGTGTATGTTGCCCTTTTAGTGATTTGCTTGCTAACTCTTTTGTATTAGAGAAGTCCAGGTGCCTACAATGTATGTTTTCGCAACAGGTATAAAGCTTCTAATAATAAATGGGAAATATTTCACTGATACTCTAAAAACTTATTGACCTTCTTATGATGTACGCTTTTTTAAATGATTGACCTCTAGAATATTTTTGGGCTTCTAATAATGCTGACGAGTATCGTGAAAAATATACCGTTTTTCGTTTTTACTTGTAAATCGTCATAGCAACTTACCTACTACAAATTCTTGAGTATTCAAGGTACCTGGTACCTGTGTAGTCTACAAGTACATACACAGTACATCATGTTTGTTTGCTACCCTAGGTGGATCTAACCTTCCTCTCGACAGCCGAAGATTGAAGTAGTTTCGACCCTTCCATATTTAGATCAAGTGGCGCCCTCTATGACGTCGAACGGAGCTCTAATATTATTTGTACACGTAGCTAAAATTTCGCCTGGTTCGGAATTTTTGCAGGCATACTGAAGTATTGGGTAATCTGAGCGATAACGACGACTAATATGCCTGTATGTTCAATATTTCCCTCGTTCAATATTTCAATATGTTCGGATTGTGAATAAATGATAAAGACATTCAGCTATCGAGTTTCCGTGATATTTGATGCTACGTAAGTAGCCTAACTATGTTATGACGGGAATAAATGATGATTTTCTCTCTCGCTTTAAGTTACACTTCGTCATTTATAAATAGCTATGTTTTCAGACTTCCTCACGGGGAGGGAGTGAGCCGAATCCAGCACGCAGGCCCAATAAGGGTTGGGATGTCACAATATATCTTCGAATTTTTGGTTCTAGGACATGCCGGTTTCCTCACGATGTTTTCCTTCACCGTTTTGAGTGGAGTGGTGATGAAATAATTTACACAAAGTATAGAACCTGCGTGGGTACGAACCTTCGAAATACTGCTCGTAAGTCGCGGCCGTTGCCACTAGGGCACCATTGCACTTTATCATTAACTATAATTATTTTATAGTCTACTACAGATTTGCTAGCCAACCACAACAATCAAATCAGATTGACGATCGAAGATACATATTCGTCCAACAATTCAATTACGCCATTGTATTGACAACGTGTCAATAAATACAAAGTAAGCACGGAGCCCCGTCCACACTCACGTGTCCCTACGTATTAATGTGCGGCGCAAACAGTTGTCCCACAATTGTCATGTTACATTGTTATTACATACATTCATTTACTGGCACCGAATGCAAAGCGACAGTCAAATAATACGATTGATTACTAGCTATTTGTTTGAGTGAAACATCCGCAATACGGATTGCGCTGACATATTCAATCATCGATTTCACGTGCAATTTACCAAAACTTCTGTAATGGAATATTATTTGAATGTACGCGCACCTGTATATTGCTTGTTTTGTGGCCCATTATAGGCTCTGCGCACAACAGCTTAACATTTGGACAAGGGTAATTAATTGAAGTTGTGCTCCTAATAACAAGAACGGCTGCACAATGTTCCATTATATATGTATGTATATATAAGTACATGTAAATTATGCAATGCTCAGGTACGGCTTATGTAATTTAGTTAACAATAACATTATAGTGTTCGATAGATAGTTATTAATAGAAATTAGTGGCGTGTACTCGGTGTACTCCCAAAGAGGTTGTTTGGCTGGTAATGATATGTGCCGGTACTACGCGGTAGTTATGACGTAATTATGTGCGATGTACTGCAATATGTAGCTGTTATGTCAAATTGAATATGACATTACATTAAACACGGGTAGCATATAATATGGAGTATTGTGTTACACACACATAAGAGTCATTATTAACTGGTTAAGCTAGAATTTATTCAGTCGTTACAGTTTTTTAGCAGTGGTGGTACAGTGGTGATGGCCGCGCCTTAAAAGTTGTGGGTCGTACTTAGGTTCGACCTAGACAGGCGCTTAATTTGTATAAGTTAGTTTGTAGCGGTATCTACAACGCCACATACAAACAACGCGTCATACTGACGTCACGCAAATCCTGCATCGCGCAAGCAGAGTTTACCGCGCAACTAGCATAGATACAACGGCCCGACATGAATCAACGGGCAGTTGCCCGCCAGACACAACACCCGTCTGGTCGGAGAATCCTCCCTTTTCTATGGAGGTTGAGTGAACTTTACACCCTGTTCCTCATACCTCTATACTAGTGACCCTGACGTGATCGTCAGCGCAGCCTTCGTGCAAATACTTCAGCGTGACGTCATCATCATCACTCCCGCAAGCGTTAGTGGCGAGTCAGCCAGCCAGCCAGCTCCCACGGCTTCAACGGGTATCCTGACCACCAGCATGCAGCGACCGCGCATACCTGGTCATCACCCTCAGCCTCATCAGCAACCTCGGCACAGCACACTGCACTTTCGGCCGGTCAACAAGAAGAGCTCAATTCCTCTCCTAGTCGACGCAGCAGCCAGCCTCAACTCGGCGCTGTACTACATCCGACGCACTGGAGCATAACGCAGCGCCACCCCGACTCACTGGGGACATCTTCGCAGACAGTTCCGACTCACCGTGAACTATGCGGCAACCGGTTCCGACTCACTGGAACCTCAGTTGGCCTGGCAAGCATCGCAAGATACAAGACTCAGCCCACTATCGACCTCCGGTCTCCGGGGGGGAGTGATGTAGCGGTATCTACAACGCCACATACAAACAACGCGTCATACTGACGTCACGCAAATCCTACATCGCGGTAGCAGAGTTTACCGCGCAACTAGCATAGATACAACGGCCCGACATGAATCAATGGGCAGTTGCCCGCCAGACACAACACCCGTCTGGTCGGAGGATCTTCCTTTTCTATAGAGGTTGAGTGAACTTTACACCCTGTTCCTCATACCTCTATAAGTTCATCACCGCTGCTCTCAAAACGGTGATGGAAAACATCGTGAGGAAACCGAGATGTTCTAGAACCAAAAATTCGAAGACATGTGACATCTACCAACCCGCACTGGGCCCGCGTGGTGGGTTACGGCTCGCTCCCTCTCACCGAGACGAAGGAAGCCTGTGTGGAGGACATAATAGGCTGATTGTGCTATATTTTTTTAAACTAAATTATATTTTTAAAGCTAAATATCGGCCTTTCTTATTTGATTCTATGGGTTCCCAGCTACTCGTTCGTTTCTTGCTGTGAATAAGTATCTAAGTTTTAAGGCACTATAACCAGTGGTTTTTAGCAATTTATGAAACGGTATTTTAGAAGCGTAGAAGGTATGGTTTGTTCCAATAGTATCTGATGAAAATGTAAACAAATGGATCAGAAAACGTGCCTTTGTAAACAAATGAATCAGAAAACGTGCCATTTTAATTTATAGTGTCACTTACGATTTGAGTGTTTTGATTTGATTATTTAGCCATAAAATTTATTTAAACTTAAGGTGAATTTATAACCTCAATTTTTGACCATGATGTTTTTATTACAATTTGATAATGCCATTCTACAATAATGGTTGGAAAAAGTGGTGAGACACCTATAAAGCTGAAACCTTCTAAATACGGATGAATGTGTTAGGTAGGTACTAATTCCCTTTAATGAGTGTTGCATACCTAAGCATTTTACCAGAATAGGCTTTGTTTATACTTTAATCTGATACTGTCGGAACACGCTATAGATATGCTTATATACTTTCCTAAATACTACATGCCAGTTCTCTCCGACTATTACTGCGAAACTTAACACCGTACCCACGAAGGCTTTACCGATTACTATCATCTTAAAGTTAAGAACATTTAACATCACTTGCCTCCATTAACGAACGCCGGGTGTACCAACATGACTACACTCGAGCCCAAAATGCGGCACTCAAGGGTACACTGCCACAGATAATAGCTGACGTCACGATTTTCTTTTATGATTCAAATGTATGAGAAATATTGTGTTATGCTCTGTTTATTTTGTAATTTTTTGCGTGTCACGTCTAAAAGTAGGCTTTTTATGGGTTGTTTTAGCTTATACTGCAAAATAGGTAATAATTAATTTCACACGTCTGTAGCGTAAGATATCTATTATATTATCCTAATAATAAAACTGAAGAGCATGTTTGTTTGAACGCGCTAATCTTGCGCGTTAGTCAGATTATAAAAAGTCAGATGCGACGGGGTGGGTCGGGGGAACAAAACACGCGCACGAAGTGGCGGGCAGAAGCTAGTTTGGAATAAAATAATTACAAAGCAATCCGTAAGACATACACATCACACTAAGAAATGATTTGATTTGGTCCAATTAATTTTGACAATTCCACAATATTGTTTGCGTCTTTTTTTCTGAAGAGTAGACCAGTCACACCAACTTAAATCGCAATGGACTTTTTTTTTTGTTTTTTTTTTGTTTTGCATGCAGCGAAATTCCGGCAACTGACTTTGAGCATACGCTGAGTGGGTGTTGGGTGAGCAAGTCAGACACACCTTATCTATTTGACAAAAGTTCCTAAAGTGAACATCACGCTTGTATTCCCCCAAAGGGTTAGGCATAGGGGTAGCTGTTATACCTACATTTCGCCAGTTTTTTTAAGTCCTATGTCGAACCTATTGCCATCAACAGGGTACAAATCCTGACTCCGGGCTGCTACTGATAAATTCCAGATGGGAAAACTCAATACAGTACCCGGCGATAAATATTGCACATCGACCTTTGGAAAGAGACAATCGACTAATTTCGGCTTCGTAGAGCGTTATCTCTGTCGCACGAAATACAAACAGTCCGGTATCTATTAGGAGCTGTTAAAACAATTATGATTTCCGTCATTTGATAATTATTTTTATTCTTTGTATAAAATCGATAGGATCGAATAGGTCGATGTGCAATATTTATCGCCGGGTACTGTAAAACAGTCCGACTCGGGAATCAAATCATAAAGTCTTAAAGTCGTCCCAATTAAAAGGGTTTCTACTTAGTCTTTTGGGGCGCGGTCAGGTCTGAAATAAACACTTTCTGACGTAAGTTGTAGGGACGTATCTCACCTAAGGACATGGGCGCCGGGAGCGG
This sequence comes from Luperina nickerlii, assembly GCA_963855955.1. Taxonomy (NCBI): domain Eukaryota; kingdom Metazoa; phylum Arthropoda; class Insecta; order Lepidoptera; family Noctuidae; genus Luperina; species Luperina nickerlii. The sequence continues at coordinate 9,693,120 of OY979680.1, forward strand.
GGCGCAAGAGGGTGCACTTGCACTTCCCTGGCTTCAAAACAAAATAAAGGTGTAAACACATACAGAACTAAAAAAAAAACCCGAAAACACCTAAAAAGGTCGCTTTGCTCGCTCTTGCATTATGCTATCCCTCGATTCTAAAGCTTTTTTGCATTAGTCAACAAAGTACCGAACTCCTAGTAATATATAAGTCAGTGGGAACTCCTATTTCCGAAATTTAATTCGACCGACTGCTTCGCTCGCTCTTGCATCCTACTCTATCTTAATTCTTAAGCTTATTTATATAAATCGACACAGTTATATAGACACTATTTCTCTATGCATGGACAAAATAAAACCTATCCCATTCGAGGTGAAGCGCAAAAATGATCGAGCTGCCTTCGTGGAACTGAACATGCACCCTCTTGAAAATAAACTTACCGGCGCCCATGCCTAAAGACTAACTAGTTCAGAGTGAGGATAATTACAGCTTATTAGGACGGCTTAACTTGTAATCTGGAGTGTCTGATAAATGACGATTGGTTGCTGGTCAAATTAGGATCGGGATCTGATTCTTTTACCACTAATTTCTACAGATATTTAGCGCTTATTCAATTTTATTGTTGTCAGATGTCAATTTAAAATTGGATTGCCAATAATATTAGCTAACATTGGTTTGTTAGGAGATCTTTCCAAATTCAAAATCATTTATTTTTAAATATGGGTAAATAATATGGAGATGTTTTACATTCATGTTACAATAGTAAGTATATCACAGTTTTGGTATCACCATAATGAACATATCGTCATGAAAAGCCTTCGATCAACAATATAGCACCTAGATTTTCGACGAGCGCATCAAAAAACGGCCGGAAAAAGAAGACGAACTACCAGGGGATCGAGGAGGGGGTGGGGGTGGAGGGGGGATTCTGGGGATCAAACCGGAATAAATCCAATGAATAATGTTGTGGTCTTATTTTGCAACACAGGTTTTACAACCTTATTGCTCAGAAATTATGTTTTATTTTTCCTCATTGTTCTTTTTTTTAATACTTTTACTTTTCCACCAAGGTAAATAGTATATGCAAACGATAATAAACTTTATGTTCGAGTGTTAAGTTTTATAATCAAGCTATATGCAATCGCGCCCCGAGAACAGAATAAAGTTAAAAACTGAGATCAATAAAACTAGTTTAAAAATAAATCATATATGTAGTTTATCATGAAAATACTTAGATAGGTACATTGTCATCAGAAAGCTTTTGGAAAACTCGCGGGGTAATAGCATAACATACTAACAGTAGGAATGCCTTTAATTTTGGTATTCATAGCGTTATTTACGTTGTTGAACAGAATTTTATTTGTTTTAATTTCTGAATTGTTTTTATCTTTTTTAGTACGGACGCTTTTAACGTGCACGTCTTTCTCATCGTTCTCACATGTATAATTTCAACATGAACGATGTAACCAATATTTTGTAACAATTTTATGATTTAAAAGAGTGTCCGTGGAGTTTCTTGCCCGTTCTTCTCCATTGGTACCAACCTGCTACGCTTTGGAATGGGCAACTAACTTTATCTTTCTGAGTGACTGACCCCTTGACAATTCAAAAGTGCATGTAATTGGCTTATTTGAATTAAATGCTTCGAGTTTGAGTTTTTTTTTCGAACACATGATGCAATGGTTTAGCAATATTCTTCAAAATGAATCAGGTTGTGATTGATAGTGCGTTATGCAATGAGAGAGTGCAAGGGGCCTAAATAGGCCACTTTGGCAGAATCAAAAAAGGATAACATTATGAATCATAATAGACAGTTAACTGTTAAGTTAATCGTATCAAATCCCATTGGTGAAGGATTTTTCAGTATTTTTTTTGTCTGTGCTAAAATACCAATCAATCCAATCCAAATCCAATCCCAATCTCTTTGATTATACCTACGTAGTGCTGTGAAAAAAAGAAAAACACGGACTGTCGTCGCCATATTATAATTCATAATGTTATCCTTTTATGATTCTGCCAAAGTGGCCTTTTCAGGCCCCCAGGTTATTACCTACTAGGTTAGGTTATCCATAGGTACATAGGTACATCCCATAATATAAAAGCATTTTTGTACAAGTTTAGATATTTAGGATAAGGAAGTCGAGCCCTACACTTATTGTGATTGTTACAATAATCCCATCCTGGACGAGCTAGCGTAAGGTCGAGCGAGCACCAGTGCGTCACATGTTCCGGGACACATAATGACGCGTCACCGTCGCGAGCGTTTTCCAATAACAGTTAAACTCGTGTTTTTACGCTTCGTACACTGCTGGTGCCCTGGTGGATGGCATGCGATGTAACGTTAAGTTGCGTACAATTCAATCAGCCTCTTCCCACTCAAACTTCGCTCTTACTGCCAACTTTCTTTGACTGCTTTCTTAATCGAGTTGCCGTTAACTTTATAAAATGCGCCCGTGTGCCTGGTTTATGTTTTCCACGCTGGTTAAGAGCTTTTCAAGAGTTTTCGTATTCGTTAGCAAACTTCCTTAGTTGATGACGTGATTGAAAGTACTTCTTTCTCGTTTAATGTAATAATGCCTGTGCATTACTTACTTGTTTCAAGCGTGTCTTCAGTCTTTTTGTCCCCTTGTTTGACGATGAGGCTTTGCATAAAGGTTTTGTGAACTTAGAAGCAGTGGTGGCCATGCTGTAACGGCCGCGACATTCAGGTTGTAATTCGTAGGTTTGAACCTAGACAAGCGCTTTACTTTGTGTGTATAATTTCTTCACCAATGCTCTCAAAATGGTGAAGGAAACTGGCATGTCCTATATCTAAGACATGTGACATCTACCAACCTGTATGGCCGGTGGATTACGGCCCATTCCCTCTCGCCGAGAGGAATATTATAGACTGATTATGCTAGGCTATGGATACATTTCCATTTATAAAGGTTCTGTGAACTTTCAAGCCCATCAACACATTTTTAATCATTGTTTGTTTTGGTTGTTCAATTCGCAATTTCTCCCGAAACTTTATTAAACTTTTGCCTGTTATACTGTATATATTGGTTTAATTTGGTTTCATAATAAATATTTACGAGAAACTATTTTGAACATTAAACCATTACAGTTTAAGTTAACCCACAAAGTACATTACAAACAATGAAAGATACGAAGTAAACTGCGTTACTATATAAATGTGGGCAAATTAACTGGGCAACGATAATATTAAGTCTATTAGAGTCACGAAGTATATTGCTATAACAGCTCGCTCTCATTACAAGAACGAACGAACTGAAATTTGGTTGCAAATGGATTGAATGCAGCCGCATAATGTTCAGCAATTTCTTCATTTCACGTTTCAATAAATAAAATATGGAACATCTATTTTGCTGAATTCTACCTTTGGTTTTCCAAATGTTAGGTAACAAAACGAAAATGTAGTAAACTAAACTAGTATTTTTGGTTATAACTGATTAGCTTCTGCCCGCGACTTCGTCCGCGTGATATTTCTTGTTCCCCGCATTGCATCACCTGCCCACACTATCACTGCGTTTTTTGCTTAGCGTTTTTTGTGACTTGTTTTCTTTTTGATCAGCTCCTAAAGGTCTTAATGTGATGTTTATAATTATAATAGCCTGTAGCCTTGTTCAAGAATTCGCTAACTATTACAAAAATAATTTTTCAAATCCTCACGGTAGTTTCAGAGATTAGCGCGTCCAAACAAACAAACTCTTTAGCTGTAGTCATATTTTATAATAATGTAGTCATATTATACTTATCCGTGGTTTTCAGACATCCTGAAACATCTTATTATGCGCTATTCTATACATATCCACACTCAACAAATCCCTACCAATTTCCCCAGATGGATAGTATTATACATTTCCTCACAAAAAAGGAATCTAGAATTGTATCTTTACAAGAATACCTAACAACACAAGTAGTTCCCTCAATGTTATGACACTTCTGTAGTCATGAAAATAACATAATAATATTTTCTTACTTTTTCATTTATGATATTTTTCACATTTATATGAGAATATCATATCATACATCATATTGTAATACCTATATATTATTAAGATATACATATACGGGCTATATATCTCTATTAGGTACGCCGCCTATTACAGGGCACTTAACCCAACCCGCACTGGGCCCGTGTGGTGGATTATGGCCCACTCCCTCTCACAGGCCTGTGTCCCAGGTAGTGGGAACATTATATATGCTGATTAGTTAGACATATACTATACTCATAACCCGGGTGTGCTGCGTCACATGAAGCTGTGCGTGCCAGATCGGTACGTGTGGAGGCAGAGGCGACCGCCACTGCTGGCCGTGCCTGCTGCCAAAACCAACCTGCTGTCGAAAACACCTCTCATCCGCGCAATAGGTGTACTAAATGAAGTCCATGAGAGAATTGACATATTTTCGTGCAATTTGAGTGAATTCGCAAGAGTTTTGTTGAATTATGTTAGTTATATTTAAGTATTAATATTGTGTGTTAGATTGTTATTTATTATGTAAAGTGCTTTGTATTTTTAAAGTTTAGATTATTATTTTAAGTATTAGCTGTAAGTAGATTTTACATTGTATTTTTTGTAGGTATGTGTTTGCAAACCGCTATTGTATTGGGGTCATCCTGTCAAGATAGTGTGTGTATGTTTAATAATAAATAAATAAATATACATGTACATTATATATGCTGATTAGTTAGACATAACTGGCAAAACGTCGTGGTAAACTCTGCATAACCTTCCGAGAATACACGGGTGATGATATGATATATAGTTATACTAGTGTCGGAGCCAGCCATAAAGTAATACATTAATTTAAAACATTGTACGAACAAACAAAAAGAATCGAAATCGAAGAGAGTCCATTGCAATGGAAACATTATTTTCAATGATCGTACATTGATATTTATTTTTGTCGCCTTCATTGTGAGTTATAAGGTGTGAGGACACGTTAAGAGAACTCCACAGTATCTCCAATCTAAGAATTTTCAAGTCTAAAGAGAATTCTAGAGCTGTGTTCATTGTTCTTTCAGACTTTCTGAAATGAAATAGCTCATGTTCGTTTTAGAATTGACTTTTTAATAGACAGATAATTTTTTTGCATGGTACCTACTATATTTAACATATTGCCTAAACGTTGGAAGGAGCTGAATAGTAATGCATTTAAGCGCCAATTAATAATGTTTCTATCACGAAAAGCATATTATAATGTCGCCGAATTTCTAGCCGAAAAAGTTTTCGATTGAATAATTTTGACTTTTTCCTGACACTAAAATTAAACATGACCACGGCTGTAATTTTTGACATAATTCCTGTAATTTTTGACATTAATCTTGTAATTTTGACATCTATCTTGTATATTTGAGATAAATCTTTTAATGACAGACATGTATTTACTTTGACATTATTCTTGTATTTGATTGACATTAAAGTTTTTTGCCTTAAATTTAATTTTGACATTATAACATAAAAAATAATTTCTAATTTGTAAAGTTTCTAAATCAAAACTTTGTAATTGCATTTTTCGATTTTTAGTATTGTTAATTCTTTTCATTGTTATGGAAATATTTGTACGCCGATACTTACGGCTAAACATGATTGGACTCAAACTATATAATATCTTGCATGCTCTTGTATGTATACAATGTTTAACAAATAAAGGAATCTTATCTTATCTTTTCTAAAGTATAATTATGGCGGTTTAACAGGTTTTCTATAGAAAATATGTCAAACTGTTAGAAATTAATCTTCAGATAAATGTTGAAAAATGTCCCACTGACGAGTATGTCATGGGTTCAAACTCAGTCAGTAGTACGTCATGGGTTCAAACCCAGTCAGTACTACGTCGTTAATTTATAGAAAGAAATACTGAGTATTTTGGATGTTTTTCTTTCGTATTTTTTTCCTTTTGGTATTGGACAGAAAAGAATATTGTTTTAAGAAAAAAATGTTAACAAAACGAATGCGAAATAAAGTATTGTGAACTAGCTTCTGGACGCGGCTTCGGGCCCGAAATTATCCCACGGGAACGTTCTAACAGGACAAAAAATAGTCTATGTCCCTTCCCAGGATGCCATCTATGTCCCTGCAATATTTTATCAAAATCAGAGTTTTCAACATTTTCGAAAAATAGTGTAACAGCCAAATTAGACCGATTTTAAATTTTCCATTGAAACAGAGATTTCCAGATATCTTTTTTTAAATAAGACATTTCGAAAATGTTCTTAAGTAACTTTTTAGACCTTTGTATCCTGCTTATGCGTATGAAGTTTCATTAAAATCGGTTCATTTATTTCGAAAAACAAGGCTTGAAAGTTTGTATGAAATGCCGTACGGCGTAAACGCTCTTGTGGCTTGTATTCAATCCCCCTTTGTCTTCTGCTAATGAGACTCCTTACAACCGGTACCTATATAAAAACCTTTTAAAAAGCCATCGGGAGCCTTCTCACACACGCATTACAGAACACACAAAAAACATACATTAAAGTAGCTACCTAATATAATATATCGAGCACACATGTGTAAAGAATTGATTGTTACCTTAATGTTATAGTTTTTACGACGCACCTTCGATTCCCTATTTCAGTTTTATGAGTTACAACTTTTTATTTGTCAGAAACGTTTAGCGGGGCAATATTAAACCGTTTACGTATTCGTAAACTTCCAACCAATCATTTTGTTATTCCCCCTCGAAACTGCAACCATGAAAATGCCGTCTCAGATTTTACGTCTATGAGTTTAACGGGAAGTAAGCGAATAAAACGTGAAACCTATCTGCGACGCGCTACGCTACCCGCTAGTCGTACGAGACCACGAAACTGCTTTCGGGTTACAATCGCAGCTCAGGCTTCCGAGACAAAAACAAATGGAAGTATTACCGGAGACAATCTACATTTAAATGGATCTTTTTCCTCAATTCGTGCGGAGTTTGGTGATAGGTATCGCCGTCACCGATTTATTTCGCCGAATTTACATTAGGGCGGGCGTCACCGTTGTCGCCGCTGACAGACTACTTTGAGTTGTGTCTCCGTTAGTGTCAGCGACTTGCATCACCGGCGTCGATTTATGGCTTGATCTGTGCTCGCAAAAAGGTGAATGCAACGCCATTTTTGTTGATTGCAGTTGTTGCTGTTAACAAATACTCGTAAATTTGTCTCTAAAGTTCATGTTCATACAAGCTGACATGTTGGATAGCATTCGTTTCCTAATGTAACTAGTCATCACCTGCCTAGCCTTTTCCTAACTAGGATGGGGTCGGCTTCCCGTCTAAAGAGATGCAGCGGAATACCAGTGTTTTACATGGAGCTACTACTTATCTGACCTCCACAACCCAGTTACTGGGTAATACGATACCCCATGGTAAGAGTGGTTGTCAGACATTCGGGCTTTTAACCACCCGTAACGACTGTCAAAGTTCTACAAATGACAGCCGGGACAATCGGTTCTGATATCGAGACAAGTCCGGGTCTCGATATCAGAATATCATATCTCGATATGTTGACCCATCCACGGACCGACCTCGGCGAGCCGTGCGGCTGTTATTATTTAGCCACAAGCCGCTCTAAGTTTGCTAATTTAACTAGTATAAACTCTACATTAAATACTTCACTAACAGCCATATTTTCTCCAATAACCGCGGCCACACAATGAACCGCAAACAATAGACTTAAAGAAACGTTTAAGAAATCAACATTAACGTAATCTAGGAGCTTCGGCCGCGGGGTGTTGGGGCACCATCGTACGCCATTATTAATTATTCCGATGTGAATAGAGCCCCGACAAAAGGCATTAACTGTGCAGATAATGGCATGGCGTAGTTTCTCCGAGCGGCTTCCGCTTCCTCGTGAGACGATCACTCATTGCTCGCCACGAGACGGTGCAAATGAGCCGCGTACAGCACTACTTGAGTCACAACACTAGTGCCCGACGCCGCGCCGCACACCGCGACGTGTCAACGTTAAATTATGACGCATTCGCACAAATTCTTCTACTTATTTTGCCATTTACTTTGGAGAGGCTTTTCGTGTGTATATTTTGTATTGTATGATGGAGATTTTTCTTCTACGTCTAGAGATGTTGATACGTACGGTGATAGTTACTTCGGTGCGATCATGTTGGTAAATCTACGGTACGTACAGAGAGCTTCATTAAGTGCTTACCCCTCCAAAAGACATGTGCGTTCAAATCCGTGATAGGCCCAAGTTGGTTTTTGTATTTTGCAAAAACATTTTATTTTAATTAATTTATTGTTTTAGTGAATAAATAAGTTTAAGATAGTATTTATTTTTTAAAATTCTGTGTTTATTATTGTTTTTTTCAATAAAACGTTAATACTTTTATTATTGCGAAAACGACAAGCAATAATAGGGTTAACATTTACGAACGTTTTATTCATCGTCTAAATAGACTAGAGGTTTCAAGACCGCTTGCCGTGCCTATGAGTGGAAGTTCAAATCATAGCCACGAAATGTGCTTTTTGTTCATTATAATTATTATTTTAATATATTTTTCTATTTTGTTTTAATAATTATTTATAAAGAATTAAAAAATAAAGAAAAATAAAATACCTTAATAATCATAATAATATTTATTATTGCTATTATTTAACAAAACTATGATCTTATTTTACAACAAAGATTTATTTTGATTTGATAATTTTATTTACAGTTATCATAATATACTATTTTGCCAACTGACACAATTGGGTTCCTAGACAAGTGGCATCCTATTAAGGTAAACGATAAAATATAAGCGGTAGAAATATTTTAGATTGACATAACCTAACGAAATGTCACGTGACCTGTCATGTCGTCTCAGCATACAAATTTGACATTTGACAGTCTGACAAGTGACATCGAAAGAGACAAGTTTTGAAGCGTTTGCAACTTGTCTAGGAACTAGAAGTTAGTTTGGCAGGATTACAATCACGAGCATAATAAGTGAATAAACATGTTATCAATAGATAATCAATTAACATCTCTTATTAGCTCATGATATCTACTTAGAATATTTTGCTATACAAAGTAAAATAGTGGACTCAAATGAGTTAAATGTCTTCGTTGTTTATTTTGTTGTCATACTTAATTAATATAACTGCTATTTCTGGGCAAATCGCAATCGTTCTCTTCGATGTTCTTCTGTTAGACATATTTTGCAGGTCGATAACTGTGAATGTTCGCTGCGTGTAGGTAAATGTCTTCGAACCGTGGACAGAGAGATATTCCATGCCGTTGCGAACTGTAACGAGTGGATGTTAACGGCGGTGTAGTGTGAACCTTAACAATATCCGGATGATGTTCAGATTGGTCCGTATAGATCCCAGTAGTTCTCCGACCCATGGTCATTGTCTTAGCATCGCCGGTTTCTTGAAATCTGCGCACCCATAAGCGCACCGTTTGTCTCTGTAGAAAAAAATGGTTTTAAATAAGTTATTAAATACCACACACAAGATACCGCAAATAGCTCAACAAGAAAAAAATCGGAGAACACAATTAATATTATAATGAACTTACTGCTATGCCAAGCTGTCTCGCAATTCCTTTTATGCTCACATTTTGTTCACACAGAACAACTATTTTAGTTCTCATAAAATCATAAATCATTTTAAAAATTAATGAATAAATCGTAGTCGTTTACTCTTCGCCGTTTTAAGTGAACGTATACATCAAACGTTATAGTTATAACTTGAGGGTATGGATAAATTTTATAAAGACAACGTATGTAAGTAAAATTAATGGATACCCTCAAATTATAACATCTATCGATTAGACATCCCACCTAAAGATAAATGACTCAGACCATAGTAGATAACAATTTCAACGCAATTCGTATGGGCTCGCTGGCTAGTTCGTCAAACTGCCGCGGCCGGTATGAGTATGACGACGTTCGGTGATGCGATGGTTCGAATCTGAGTCGAAACAATGGGTTCTTTTTGAAGTATTCTTTAGATTATTTGTAAGGAATTTAATGTGTAACATTTTAAAACTTGAGGGGTTAGCACATACTGACGCTGTCTGTACGTAGGTAAGTAGTACGTAAGTCAGAGCAAGGATTGTTAATTCTGGAGAAGAAGAATACGGCTTGATAAAAATAATGCGAAAGAAAGAGCAACAATTTATTTTTATCACGAAAATAATTGCTGTCTTTCTTCTCAAGATCTCAAAAATAACAAGGAAGCGCACAGTCCGCGGCAATGTGCTCAAAGTCTTAGAAATAGTAAATAGAAAGCATGTATAAAGCGGGATTCGTTAGTTATTTGGTCAGTTTATCCTCACAAACTAGATCAGGGAGACGAATCGCAGCAGATTACCGTTTATTTTGTCGACATATTACCCTCTTAGTTAACTGGCTAAGGAGGTTAATCCGGCCCGATGTCGAGTTTAGTAATTAGTGTACGCTTTACAACGGATAATCTTTACTAATGTAGCCAGATTTTCACAAAATTCAATTATTTTAAGTCGCTTTCTGGTCTGGCACAACCGGTGTGGTACATTGTTCATGTAACGTCATGAATATTTCAAGATAATTGGCATCGTTAGTCGACTCAGACGTCTATTCAAACTGAATATTGTACATCGCCACATTATCATACAACTGCCATAATGCAACATGGCAGCTTTATTGATTTACACGCGGTTAAGATGTCTCCAGTAAAGTGCATTTAAACGCGAGGTTATTCATCGTCTTTAGTGTGCACTGTGCATAACCATTAAGTGCGCCGTACTTTATAGCAGCGCGCAACTTGACTGTGATTTGTGAATCGTTTGTCAGCGTCGCACTCTGTCGGCACTGCATCTTACATTGTGCCACTGTGTAATTATAATATTCACTAAATAAACCCCCTCTTTCTACATCACAAGATAAAATACAGCTCCAACAGCGAAACGAATAACGTTTATCCTTACAAATGGGATGTTTTCACGTCTAACGAGAGACGGCCCAGCAAATGAAGAGCCGTGACAGTAAACAACTTTACGTGAATTTGTTGAATGAAAAGAAATTCGCACGAATAAGATTATGAGAGATCTAATTTTATTCGCAAAACGTCCCAATGAAATTACGAGTCCAAATAGAATAAAGTCGATTTAACAAATCTTTACACTGGCCAGTATAAATACGAAATACAAAATTGTGTGTCGACGAAATGTTTTCGAATCTCTACTGTAAATACTGTCCCCCATAATGATTATTTGAACGAACAATTAACATTGGAACCCGTCAGTCCGTTCGTAGTGATAATTCGATTTGCACGCGCGTCGGGGGCGGTAAACACGCGGCCGCTTACATACGCCTTTAGTCGTATCTCCCCTCATTAGCCCTATAGAAATTGAAGAATCGATACAAAAATGTTTTACGTAAGCGTGTTGAATTGACGAATTGGGCTAAAAGATTTTCGCCAGGGAGATTGAATTAAAACTTGCCACCAATGCCACCTGCCCCGCAGAGAGCGTGATCTCATTGCATAATGGGATTTACATGGACAGTATTTATGGTTTTAATTCGGCTCGAAGATTTTCAAATGTGTGAGGACTGAGGACTGGGTGCTTTTGTTTATTCTTTAACTAACTGCATTGCTTTTTCTTTCTAATCTTGTTTAGTCAACCTACGGGGACAAGCACCTTTGCTTTTTGAATTTTTTAAAAGAACATAGTCATCTTGGTATTGTTTGAGTATGCGTCTTTCTGTCAGGAGTGTTCATGAGCTGCTCGTTTCTTGCGCTGCGCTGAGACCAGAGCTCGCCGCCAAGCATCCCTTTGTTCAGCTTCCCTTACGCTCTCGTGCTCACACGCTTAATGTCTTAATTGCTGCTCGAAATAACGACTGAAAAATAGGCTTCTTGACATTTTGGCTGGAGAGAAAAATCAGTTTTCTTTCTTTTTGTACAATGCTTTTGACGTCTGGTAAAGGCAGATACTTGGGTACAATGGTTTTGTTATTTTTCATTTCTTTAAATGAGAATTTCAATAAATATGTCTCACTTTTAACTGCAATAATATTCAATCATTTATTTCACCGCAAATAATATCGTATCGACTCATTAGGGAATTAAATGATAAATCATATCATTACGTCGCGATCACGTTCATGAGTTAATTTGTATTAAAATTTATTGTGTATAAATATTATATTCAATTAAAAATAATAACGAATAATAATCCCAACATAAATTCAGTACTTAAATAAAAATATTATTGAATATAATATATTTTCAATTTCATTGATATCTAGGCAATTCCTCTGCTGCAATGAATGTATGTGATTCGAAACGAAATTGATTTTCCTTGAATCGATTTACCTTTTAATGATTCAAGAAGCTGAGAGGCATCATTCTGATTTCCTATAGCGTGCAACATTATTGTATGTAGGCCACACACAAACATGATATAATAGTTGTATTTAAGGGGCAAGCGCTAAGGTAGCCCACGAAATTCAAATTTTCTTACGTTTTCTGCAATTTGCTGGTCAGTATTAAGTTGTACGTTGATTAAAATATGATTCGCGACCGTAACATAGGTATATGTATTTACAGAATTATAATCATTAGATAGCCTATGACGTTCTCACTGTTGGGTCACAGGCCTCCACTCTGTGAGAGGGAGTGGGCCGAAATCCACCACGCGAGCCCAGTGCGGGTTTAGTGGATGTCATAAGTCTTCGAATTGTTGGTTGGTTCTGAGACATGCCGGTTTCCTCACGATGTTTTCCTTCACTGTTTCAAGAGCAGTGGTGATGAAATAATTTAGTCTGGCTTCGAACATACGACCTACAACTCGTAAAGGCTCGTACACACAGGCGCGACGCGACACGCGACACAAAGGCACCGCAAGTCGCGCAACGAGCGGTGCCTTTGTGTCGCGTGTCGCGTCGCGCCTGTGTGTACGAACCTTAAGCCGCGGCCGTAACCACTAGGCCGCCTCTGCTTTCAAACATGGTGTAGGCAACGCATATTAATATTGTTATTAATTAAATTAGCAATAAGATTTTAGCAATTAAGTTAGTTGTAAGAAAACTTTATTTCTGAACAAGTAACGCCATCTATTGGAATATTTATGAATAATTATAAAGACGTTGGTGGGTAGTAAATTTAATTTTGGTAAATTTTTCTATGCATGTTTCGTCCACCCGCAGTTAGTAAAAAATAGCAGTGAGTCCGCCGCGTTGAATCGTTTCGCTCGCACCAACGTCTTTTCCCTTTGTCTACTTACATTTTCGCGTTTCATTACCCTATCACCAATACATGGTATAAAAATTGCATTATGAGACTATAAAATTCCCACTGCTGGGAACCAGGCCTCCACTCTGTGAGATAGTAGGCTGTAATCCACCACGCTTATTTTTATGTTATTAGGTAGAGATTGGGGTGTTTGCTTTATTTTGTTTGGTTGTTTTTATAAGGTCTTTGAGGCCTAAAAACGATTTATTCCGGTCTGTTCCCCTGAATCCCCCCTCCAACCCCCTTGATCCCCTGCAAGTTCTCTTTATGTTTTAATCTCTGATTTTTCTACTTTATCTAGGTTACTCTTTTTGACAGGTAAGTATAGTCAAGAGAAATTAAACGTTTCATGTTTTACAAAATTAAATAAGGAAAAAACGGGCTTATAAAAATGGTATATAAGAAAGGATTCACTATATACATCATAGCTTGGTTATGTGCAAGACTTTTGTGAATTATTTACACTACATAAAAATACAGAGGGGCTTGTGGCGAAGTAACAGCCGCACGGATTGATGAATTAGATTAAGCTACATTTGCCGCGGTTGGTCCATGGAAGGGTGACCATCTTTACATACGTCTACCCCACCGTGCCTAGGAAAGCACGTGAAGCGGTCGGTCTCGGCTGTCATTCGTGGATCTTTGACAGACCTTACTGGTCGTCAGAAGCCCGAAAGTGTGACAACCAGTCTCACTAAGGGTATCGTATTACCCAGTAACTGGGTTGTGGAGGTCAGACAGGCTCTATGTAAAATACTGGTATTCAGCAGCATCTGGTTTGACTGGAAGCCGATCCCAACATGGTTGAGAAAAGCTAGGCAATACGTGTACAGACGCTAGCACATCAAGCTACTACAATCTGTCAAATTTCTTTAATAGATTTTCAAGTAAGGTAAAAGGTAAGGTAAGGTATAAGGTTTAAAGTTGATTGGGAAAATTTGACAGTTTCGGGTAGCTTGATGTGCTGGCGTCTGTACAGTAATTCTAACAAAGAATTCAGTGGCTCTGTTCATAATCCATTGTATAGGTTAATCTAGTGCATATGGTTGGAGGGTAGAAGTTATCACGCACTATTGAGTTATGGCAAGTCTATCTTGACTCGAACCTTTTATAAAAGATTTGAAGATCACAATAAATCATAATAAGAGAAATGGACGGAAAATTTCGTGTTATTAAAATGTGCTAACCGTTATAATAAATGTCTAAAACACACATTTAAATTCATGTGCGTAGGGTTATCTTTCCTCCCCTCACACATTATTTTTACGAAGCGTCCTAAGTATCGTTATCATTCTCATACTTTTAGCTTAAAGTGTTCCTACTGGGACACACGCCAGCGCCCTGTGATACGCAGTGGACCGTCAAGCTAGGATTATCTCAATAGCTATTAGTTTGCCTCAGAAAATACCTACATCATTATTATAATATAGTAATTTGCTAATGTTATGTAATTAACGAATGCTTCTTCTCTCCTAATTCACTTATTTTGCTGTGCCCGACAGGGTCCATATGATCTAATTATAAGTTTATCGCCTAAGACTTACGATTCATGTGGAATGCAATAAAAGTATTGAGTTTTTTTTTGGTGCGTGGTGGTAATCCTCATGGACTTTCTCCATCGTGGGGGTGACAGAGGGGCATGCCGGACTCTTATCGTGGTGTTCCATATCTGCCTGTGGCCGGGGGTGCGGGATTCGCATAAGCATCGCCGCTCCCAAATTTAGTATTGAGTTTAAACGGTAAGTCGAGGTCTCAGTCGAGGCGTGGTCTCTATGTAAAGTCAAAGTCTTCACACATTCCTATTCATTTAACATGTCGTCATCAGAAGATGAAGACGTACTTGCACTCATACAAGTATAATCGTACAATTTCAATGAATTTCACGTTGGTTTCAAAATCGTCACGCATTATTTTAACTGTATAAATTCGCTTACGTCCGAAACAAAATAACAAAATAGCGGTGGAGTCGCGTTGCGGTCGGGCACAGTGCTCCCGCCGCGCCCCCCCTCGACCCCGCGCCGCCACCACCTCGCCCGTGCCGCGACTCTAGTATATGAACGCACTGACATTGATTCCTAAATAAAACATAGACGCGGCGCGCCCCTTGTGCGCCCGCGCCTCGACGCCGCGGCGCCGCGCCGCCGCACGGTGGGCTGGAATCGTCAAGTAGGGACTTAAGGATTCAAATGAGTATTTTTGAATTTTATGTACTAATACAAATATTTCTTGTTATTTGTAATTTTTTTATACCTAGTATTTTTCGAGTTATAGACCCCTAAACTTTGTATGAAATATTAATCGGTTTTTGGTTTAATCTGACATGTTTTAATATTGTATTATAGAAATATAGCAAAAAATCAAATTATTGGTAAACATTCTACACCACCCTTATGACGTCATTTAGCGTTTTGTGCAAAATATTGCTATAATCTGCAAAGGAGATGGCAAAATGCTCATAGCAAAGAGGAATTGTTTAGCAACAATAATAGCGAATGGTTATCATCGGAAATAAACTGGCCTGATTTCATTGTAAGTGCATTTGAAAGAAACCAAGACTCTGTTCCTAGTACATCAAGTGATCATGAATCTCCAGCAAAAGTGTCTACTGCCACGTCAACGAATGTAAGTCCAAGAAAACCATTTTGTGAATTAGGACCTAAACAAAAAAAGAGACGTACAGCACATATTCATACAACTATGACTCCAGAGAAAGTATCTCATGCATATATTATGAAATTACGAGAGGATGGTAATCAAGGAATAGCTGAAATCCTCGAAAACCTACTTAAAAATTCACAGGATGTGCAAAAAGCCAAAAATAGTCTTTTAGGTAAAAATGAAAAACCTAAATTTACTCCAGATGAAGCTTTGGGACTTGTTTTGTCCCTTAAATTAACAAAGTGGCAATACAATACTTTAAGATAAAGTATCAACGAGAAAAATGTCGACATGTTCCCTTCCTACTTACTACAAGGTGAAAAATGCATAACAAGAATGCTACCCGCCAAAGGATGATATCACCTTAACAGATATAACTGCTAGAATAAAATTGCAGTCTCTATTAGATATAACCGCCAAAAGGATATTCAAAGCAATCAATATTGATAGCACAGACTGTAAGGAGGTGACAATGATAAGCAAATGGGGAATGGATGGTGCCTCGAATGAAGCAAACTATAAGCAAAAAATGACAACGGATGACAAAGAGGATAGTGCTTCGACAGATGATTCAAGTATTTTTATGGGTAGTTTAGTACCAATAAAAATTGTTTCCGAGGACCAAATTATCTGGGAAAACGACTCACCAAATTCAGCATATTGGTGTCGTCCAATATTTTTCAAGTTTGAAAAAGATAATAAATCAACGATTTTAAGAGAGAAAACCGAACTTGAAAGGGATAAATGAATTGAAGGAAACAGAAATTGGAGAAATAAAAGTCTCACATTCATTATTGCTTACCATGATAGATGGTAAAGCAACATCAAACCTCTGTGAAACTTCAGCTCAACATATGTAAAGCTGTTCCTACAGAAATGAATAACTTGTCTTTGTTATTGACTAAAACATTGATACCGATTTGTACAAATATGATTTATCATTGCTACATATATGGATACGTTTTATGGAATGCATTCTTCACATAGCCTATAGACTGGATTTCAAAACATGGGTTGCAAAAGGTGAAAACAAAGTTTTGATGGAAAATAGAAAAAAAAGCATTCAGGAAGCTTTTAAAAATCAAACAGGCCTTTTAGATGTTGTAAAGCAAGGACATGGAACTACTAATGACGGGAATACCGCTCGAAGATTTTTCACAAATACAGAGATTGCTGCTGCAATTACTGGTGTCGATGAAAACTTAATAAAACGGTTTTCAATCATTTTAGAAACAATATCTTCAAGTCATAAAATTGACACAGTGAAGTTTAAAGAATATACGGAAGCCACCATAAAATTATACGTAGATTTATATGAGTGGTATCACATGCGAGGGCATGTGATACCACTCATATAAATCTACGTATAATTCAGTGTGCATAAAGTTCTTGTTCATGGAGCAGCTATCATTGAAAACTTGGGATTAATTCCGATTGGAAAGTTATCGGAAGAAGCGGCTGAATCTATTAAGACTTTAGGCGATATCGCCACCAAGAAAATTTTGCAGAAGAGCTAATAATGAGTGAATGAATGCTAATATTTTGAATAATTTAATAATTAGTTCAGATCCTTATATATCATCAAAACGTCATAAAATGATACGGAAACACAAACCATTTTCAGAAGAAGCGAAAGCCATGCTTCTGTTATCTCCAACATTTGAAGATGATGAGTGAGAAAATAATATTGTAATTGTGGAAAATTTAGAGAACGAATCTGAATCAGAATCTGATGAAATTGTCTAAGTGATAATTTTGTGAGTGCGTGTGTGAGTAAGAGTGTGCGTATGAGTGGATTAGGCCTCCAGGAGACACCACTGATAAAAAAAAAACGCGCTTAGTTCTTTACCTCAAGGGTGGTGTGGAAAAGGGAATGAAAAACAATTTTCTCCAAAATCGAAGAAAATCGAAGCAAGTGATATATCGGATAATTTGCCTAAAAAATAGCACAATCGAATACCGAAAGCCGTTTTTTGAGAACTCTTGAGAATTAAAAGTTATTCATATAAAATCAAATTTCTCCATACAAAAATAAATTCTAATCGTTATAACTTTAAAAATATTAGGTACATACAAAAATCGTAGAAGAAATATGTCTTGTATTTAGTGGTAGATCGCAAAGCCGTTATTATTTTTTTAAAAATTGCTCATCAATTTTCGTGAATCCCTAAGTCCATGAAAGCTTGATTTCAGTCCACCGTGCGCCGCCGCTCCGCCCGTCTCGACTCTAGCTCGTGTGAGCGATCCACCTAAGACTGTTGTGGCTGCCATATAGCATCCGAAATTTATCGTCGAAAGACGTAACAAAATAATAATAATATAATATAATTTATTTATTTCAGACACATTGATCCATATAATCTTAGCAAAATCTTAACCTACTCGTATGGTTAGTACTTAAAGTAAGTTTAAAACTTAAAATAAGTTTGTGTGTTTCCCTAGAGAGCGTTTTTTGGCGCCGTAGGGTTAAAACCCGGTGCCATAATATTCAAGACGGCCGCCACTGCACCCGTAATGTGGCAGCCACCGCTCTTCTAAGAAACCATAGTTTACTCAACTACGCGGGCAAGTGCGGGTTGGTGGACGTCGTAAGTCTCCAAATTTAAGTAAGTTCTAGGACGGTTTTCTCAAGACGTTTTCCTTAACCGTTTTTAGAGCAGGGTTGTAGATATCATAGCTGCAAAGAGCCGAAAGTGTTTACTATACCTTCATAGTAACACTTTTATGATATGACACATAGTACGCCACATAATAAACTGTCAGAACCTGACGTGTTTTCCTCTTGTTTTCGTTTATAACTCGCTAAAAGAATTTGTTGGTTCATAACGACATTTTATTTTCTTGTCCGAAGAAGAATGGTGTAACTTCGTTATTGTTTTCGTATCGAAGGAATGAGTGCAGCTCGGTCCGGTTTGTTTGGAAGTTATTGCGAATATTTTACAATGCAACAGCGACGCTTTATTTCTTGTTGCGCGGACAATGCGCTGTTGGCGCTATACTAACAAATATATATTACAGACGTTAATGGTTATTCGTAAAGTGTATTTTTACCCGACTGCGCCAGAAGGAGGGTTATGTTTTTCGAGTGTATGTATGTATGTATATTTCTTTGGCACGCTCTGTAGCCTTAACGGCTTGATCGATTTCAGCTTGAAAGGCGTTAGATTCATCTTAGTTGTGAGAGTGATTAGACCACTAATGGTCGTAAGCGTTACTGCTGAGCACGAGGTCCTGAGTTCGATTTTGAGGTCAGGAAAAGTGTATTGTGTTGCTCCATCAGGAAGTGGGAGTCTATAACTAGCACTATACACATACACATATGATACACCTCTTCGGGTAAAGGGTAAGCCCTTTGGGGATAACAGGCATCATATTATGTCTGTAAGAAAGCAGAATATACAAATAGAATCACGTCAATATTAATAGTACATTATTGACGGGAGATTATTGGCAGGCAATTTACTTTATGTATTTAATTTCATCACCACTGCAGTCAAAATGGTGAAAGAAAACATCGTCAGGAAACCGGCATGTTCTAGAACTAAAAATTCGAACCCATTTGACATCTACCAACCCGCACTAGGCTCGCGTGGTGGATATGGCCCACTCCCTTTCACAGAGTGGAGGCCTGTGTGAGTGTGAGGCCTCAGCAGTTGGATCATTGTGGGCAGATTATACCTATCTTGTGATTGAAAATACACATCTGCTCCTCACCGCCGCGCGCGTCGATGCGTCGCATCGCGCACCGGAGCGTGGCGCGTGGTAGTGTGAGATCCTTCTAACTGAGAAAACTAACAGTATTTTAACCACAGAATATCAATAATAAGGATCAAAACAAAATTTATTTACACATTCAGAATCGAATCGAACTCCCCTTCAAAAATTTCCCTCATTTAAATTCTCAGACTGTATTCCGCTGTTATTTCGTACTAAATCGTATGTTAGGTTGTTAATTTCTTTATAGTCCGTAATTAAAGTAAGAAATAAAACGTAGAAACGTGTGTCGCACTTATTAGTCACGAGTCACGAATGATTGCTATTCTCAACTATATTAATACAACCATTAAATTTATTTATGGCGCTTTTTACATTTTTGCATGTTTTGAAAATGTAAAAATTACAAGAAATTTCTTTATTACAGTGTATCTTAGTGTATTTTATTCTTTCGTATAGTTCAACGGGATAGCAATAAGGCCTACCTATATTTTCAGCTCACATACTCGTACATAGTATATATATATATATATATACTTATATGTATATGAAATTCAAAATCCTGACTGACTGATATATCAACGCACAGCCTAAACCGCTGGTCCTAGAGACATGAAATTTGGTGGGTGTGTTATTTGTGAAGAGTAGGTATCCACTAAGAAAGTAGTATGACTCGTAGGTATGAGATTGAAGAAAGCATTCAGTATGATTATATCTGCATTAGTGTGCAGTTGGACACTATTTTAGTAACAATCCTAATTGTTTTACATATACTACATACTAGCTTCTGCCCTCGACTTCGTTCGCGTGGAAACCGTAAGACACCACAATTTACTTGTTTTTTCATTAATCTTTCATGTAAACTACTTTTGTAGTTTTAGTCTCAGCAGCCCAAATTTGAAGACAGTTAAGACTCGTTACGCGGGAGCAACCGACATATAGTTGTCCGTGTGAGAAGCAGCTCGTCCGGAAGTCGACACCCGCTGCCTTCAGAAGTAATTTCCCATTGCTTCTGCAGTTTTTTGTGTATAGTGAATTAATGAACGCCTGGCTTCCAAAATTTTATTTTATTTAATTTAGGAAAACTTACAGCTAAACAAACACATTAAGTAATATTTTATACAAAATATGGTCAATTACAAGTTTCCACATGTAGTATATAAATCATATGAAACAGAAACTTGATAATCACACACGCGCGAAGAGGCGCGGCGAGCGCACGTATTATAAATAGTTAATATTCCGTTCTTAACTTTTTATACATCTACCCACGTGTTTTCGTATTATCCAAATGTTTACTGATAATGGATAAAGTGACGGATTTCGGTTGTGAATCGAGTGGGAGTGACAGTGTAGAGGAGGAAATATTAAAAGAAAGTGAGCAACAAGTTAATCCATGCATAATGGAGAGGAGCTGTAGTACTCCGATCGAGATTCAGAAGGTCCCAGAGAAAAGAATTAGAGAGGATAGTGAGGAGATTATAGAAGACGAAGATGGATTTATAACCGTTAGAAGAGGAAACAAAAAGCTAGCAAGAAGATTATCCAGAAAATCTGATACCAGTGTGAGTGGTGAAAGAAGTGTACAATCACAGGGTCATGTCATGAGCATTACGGGAAAAGATACAGTATTACCAAAACAATTTGGTTTAGCTAAGTTATTACGGTCAGAAAATATCATAAACATAATCAAAATACAGTATAAAAACGCATACAAAGTAATTTTAGAATTTGAAGACAGAGAGAACGCTGAAAAACTGGTTAAGTGTCAAAAGTTTCTAGATATGGGGTACAGGTGCGAATTTGTAAATGAAGTCAATTTATCCTATGGAACTGTTAAACAGATAGATCTAAACATAGATATAGAAGAAATACAGCAGAGCCTAGAAAGTGAATATGAAGTTGTCAGTATCAGAAGATTAAAACGCCTCGAAGTGTCTAGAGAATGGGTGGACAGCGAGACAGTACGACTATGCTTTAAAAGTTCCACTTTACCCCCATATGTGTCTATGTATGGGTGTCGGTTTAAAGTGGAACCATATATGTTTCCAGTTACGCAATGTTCGGGTTGCTGGCGTTTTGGGCATTTAATAAAGTCATGTCCAACAAAAGTAATACGCTGCCCAAAATGTGGGGAAAATCATAGCAATTGTGAAACTACAAACTACAAATGCATAAATTGCAAAATGCCACATATGGCATTAGAAAAGTCATGTCCTATGTTTATTAAAGAAAAGAAAATACGAGAAATAATGTGTGATAAGAATACTACATACCGAAAAGCCCTGTCCACATATTTAGAAGGAAGAAAAGCACCAGTTGAACATCAGACTACAGAGAAAATAACGCATAATGAATCAAATTATTTAAATAATGATAAGACTTCGTATAGGGACATTTTAGTCACAAAAGCTCGCCCAGAGAAACAAATTCCGGAAAGAAGTGAACTAAATAATAATAGCGAAGACACAGAAGTAAGTGTGGAGGAATCGGTAAATTCACTCATTCTAGGTAAATCTGTAAGAAAACAAAAGAAAAAGAAAAAAAAGTCAGATCAGAGTCGTAATTTCACAATTGATAATAAAGAGGAATCCCATCTACAACAAGAAAGTATGGAAAGCAAGAAAGAACCCACAAAACGTAATGTAGACTTTAAAATATTATTTCATAAACTAAAAGAAGTGTGTTTGTCCGATTGTAGCTTCGATGTCAAAGTTAAATTAGTATGTAATTTTATATTTGAAAAATGTTTTCAGTTAGTTTGGAGATTACTTAAGGAAGGAGATGTTTATAATACAATTATTTCTGTGTTTAAAGATGGCTTGTTCACGTAAAAATATCAATTTGAATATAATGCAGTGGAACGCACAGAGCTTAACACCCAAATTAGAGGAATTTAAGTGTTTACTGTTGCAAGAAAAAATACATTTAGCATTAATTAGCGAAACTTGGCTGAGAGAAGAGGTCTATGTAAATACTAATCCATACAATATTTATAGAAAAGATAGAGAGGATTCGTATGGTGGGGTTGCTATCGTAGCTCATAATTCATTAAAAGTACAAGAATTACAGATAAATTCAAATAATCCGGGCATCGAGATATTATGTATTAAACTTGATAATTGTGGCTATATTAAGCATATCATTTTAATTTATTGTCCTAGTTCCGTTCATACTACACAATCAGATTGGGATAGAATTTTTTCTTTGTTTCCAAATAATTGTTTAGTTGCGGGAGATCTTAACGCTCATCACACTAATTGGTCGTATAAAAATGATAATAGAGGTAAACAAATTTTTGAGTCAGCATTAGAATTTGGTTTTACATCTCTGAATACAGGACAGCCCACTAGGATTAAATTAGTGAATAATATCTTGCAATCTTCTTCACCCGATGTTACATTTGCATCTGTGGACATCGCTATTAATTTTGACTGGAATGTTATGAACGAAAACTTAGGTAGTGATCATTTATTCATTAAATTTAAAGTAAATTACTACGAGGATGTTTACTTCCATAAAAAACGCAACTACAAATTAGCCAACTGGACTGGATATAGAAATGGTCTTCTCGATAGCTTTCCTCTTTCCGATGCGGACGGTGATGTTCAGGTTTTGTACGATTATTTCACCTGTCAAATAAATAGAGCAGCCGATGAGAATATTCAACTTATTAAATTTTGTAATATACCAAATAATAAGTTTAAGCCGAAGGGATATTGGGATCCAGATATATCTAAGTTGGTTGCAGAGCGTCGACTGGCACTTAAAAAATTTAGAGGGAATCCAACACCAAGGAACCTTGCATCACTTGAAGGAAAAACTTTGAAGGCTAAACAGTCTATTCAAAAAGCGAGATCTAATCATCATAAGAAATTGTGTGAAGACATTGATTACAAAGTTTCAGCTTCAGACATGTGGTGTCGACTGCGATGGGTGAAGGGTTATAGGAAATCTAATACTCAGTGTCCTCAGGAGCTAAAGAGAGAAATGTTATGTGATCTTACACCAGATTATGTCGGTTCGCTAAAACCTATCTTTACATCTAGACATGTGTTGCTCGAATCTGAGTTT
The DNA here is from genome assembly GCA_963855955.1 of Luperina nickerlii. NCBI lineage: Eukaryota > Metazoa > Arthropoda > Insecta > Lepidoptera > Noctuidae > Luperina > Luperina nickerlii. The sequence goes on from OY979680.1 coordinate 9,716,758, forward strand.
ACATTGCAGGAGCTGAATAACTGTTTAAAGAAAAAAGATACTGCTCCAGGCGATGACAAGATTACGTATTCCATGATTTTACACCTACCACCTATTGGTAAATTGTTCTTACTCAAAATCTATAATATCATATTAAATTCCGGTAATTTTCCATCGCAGTGGCGTGATATTAGAGTTATCCCCATACCAAAGCCGGGTGCTAACGGCAAGCCAAGACCTATTTCATTGATGTCGTGTACATGCAAAATTTTTCATGCTATGATTACTAAAAGACTCGAATGGTATGTGGAGAAGAATCGAATTTTGTCGCCAAATACAGTCGGTTTCAGGAGAGGACAATCCAGCTATGATTGCCTTACACGTTTAGTGACTCAAATTCAGATAGGCTTTTCAAAGAATCTTTCAACTCTTGCTTGTTTTCTTGATATCAAAAGTGCATATAATAATATATTAATAGACAAATTATTGCAGGTTCTTGATACCTTGGGTGTTGGTAAAAATATTTGCCAATATCTATGGAACTTTCTTAGTGAACGTCACCTTAAAGTTGCTGATGAGTCTGCAATTGATATGGTCAGATATACACGAAATGGCTTAGCCCAAGGTGATCCCATCTCTCCGTTACTTTTCAATATAGCCACTTACAAGTTCTGTCGGGATATTGTCGATGTGTATTCATGCCAGTACGCAGATGACTTCGTATTGTATATTACTTGTAAGGATATCGCAGAGGGTCAGAATAAAATTCAAAATGCTTTAAATACTTTTACAATTTTATTGGACGAATTAGGACTTGAACTATCTATAAGTAAATCGAAATATTGTGTTTTTAGTAGGGGATTTAGACAACAGCAAATACAACTTCTAATAAATAATAATGAACTCAACAATGTGTGTCTTTATAAATATTTGGGCGTTTGGCTAGATAAGACATTACGCTGGGGTAAACAAATCAACGAAATAGTCGAAAAAATTCAGAGGCATCTTAATTTACTTAAAATTCTTACGAGTCCCTCTTGGGGTGTCCATCAGATTCATCTTCGTAGACTCTATATAGCTTTAATTAGAAGTAGGCTAGACTACGGGTGCTTCTTATATGACAATAGTGCTAAAACAAATATTTACAAACTAGAAAAAATACAAAATCAGGCTTTAAGAGTAGTAGGGAGTTTTATAAGAAGCACTCCGATACACGTTATGGAGTGCGAGCTCTGTGTGCCTCCACTGCATGTTAGGAGAAGATGGTTAGCATTCAAATATTGTTTAAAGTCGTATTCTACGTCCGATAATTTAGTAATAAAACAGCTGTCAGAGCTTAGCGCTATTAGGCACACCAGATATTGGGCAAATAAAAAGCTTCCACTACTTGTTACTGCTTTTGAGGAGGTTAGGGAGGAAAGTATAAGTTCATCTCCGATCTTAGAAATGTTCTCATTGGATGTATGGGTAACTAGGATTAACATCCAAAATATAATAAAGATTAATTTGGACTCAATTAAAAAACCTAAAAAGACGTATGATGTCAACTCAATGAAAGCAGAAACTTTGAGAGAAATATCGGGCAAATATAAAGATTATTATAAAATATATACTGATGGGTCTAAGAGCGCTAATGGTAATGGCGCTGCTTACTATGATCCTTTGAATTCGGCAAATACCTGCTTTAAAATAAATAATAATGACGTGTCAGTTATGTCTTTGGAGCTCTTTGCAATTTCAGAAGCACTTACGTATATTATATCCATTGAAAATAGAAAAACATTAATTTGTGTAGATAGCAAAAGTGCACTACAACATATAGCTCGATGCGCCTCTGGTTACAGAGGTGCACCGATAGCTTATGAAATTCTTTCTAAAATACACTTTCTATCTGAAAGAGATATAGATCTGACGTTACAATGGGTTCCCTCACATATAGGTATAAAGGGTAATGAGGAGGCTGACCGTTTAGCAAAGTTGGGTATTGTTGGTGGAAGAGAAAAAAACATTGGAACTAATTATATAGAAATATTGCCAAGGTATAAACATAAATGTCATGAAGTTTGGAAAGAGTATTTTAATCAAAGATCGAAAGATAAAGGGATTTGGTACAGGTCCATAGTGTCGGAGCCTCCTCATATACCATGGTTTTGTAACTCTAGGCTAAGCAGGAAAAATATAGTTACAGCTCACAGACTGAGATCTGGACACATGCCGCTCAATATGTTTGGATTTTTAATGAAAAAAATTGATTCACCAAATTGTGAGGTGTGTGGCACATTGGAAGATGTTTTCCATTTACTGACGGAGTGTGTCAGATTTCAGTCTGCAAGAGAGGATTTAGTTAGAGAGCTCAAGATAAATATGAACGATGTTTGTATGTTCCATCATATCTTGTCGACACCTAACTCCGGAGCTGCTTATAGTTTAGTTAAGTTTGTATTATTACGTTTTCCGTTATAAGGTCCGATAAGTTTTTTTATTATTATGTAGTACTATTACGTTATAAGGTCCGATGGGACTGGCATATACAATTGTATAAATGTCCCTAATAATAAATAAAGAAAAAAAAAAAAAAAAAAGAAACTTGATAATACATACATAACATAAAACAGAAAAATTAATATTTACGCTCGAAGAAACAATTAGATAAAATTTTCTTCAATTAAGCAACACTAGTATTGAAAAACATATCACACTAATATTATAAAGGCGCAAGTTTGTGAGTGTGTGTGTGTTTATATGTTTGTTACTTCTTCACGCTCAAACGGCTGGACCAATTTTAATAAAATTTTGTCTATAGGTAGCTGACACCCTGGATTAACATATAGGCTACTTTTTATCCCGATATTCCTACGGTATCGAGTTTTATGCGGGTAAAACCACGGCGCGCAGCTAGTAATTAATATATGTATACTAACTAATGGCAAAACATTCATACACTGATTCTTTTTTATAGATAATGCCTGACGAACAGCTATCACTAAAATAATATTACAGTAAATTGTAAACACACAGGATTTCTCTGTAACAGTCACCCAACCATAGATATTTATTTTTATTATAACGCAAGATGCCGGAAGAGGCATATAAGCTTTATGTTATTCTGTGTTCTTTTTACGAACTATGATAATATAAAAACATGTACAAAATTTCGAAATAGAGTATTATGTTGTATTTATTGTTTACCTTGATTTTGTTTTTACTACGATGTAGCATTACATATGTAGCATTAAGTACAAATCTTAGTGGTTTAAAAATGCTATTCTGTTGAAACAAATGTAATTAATTTTTAAATGGTGAATAAATTGAAAAAAAAAATTATATTATATAAAAAGGGAGCACAAAAAATATCAATTTGTGGGAATCGAACACAGGTTTGCAAAGCAGTCGTCGAATCGCTAAGCTATTTGTTTTGTTGAAGGTTGGTTGGGTTGGTTGGTGGAAGGTTGATATTATATCCGTTTGTATATTATGTCATGATTGACTGCATCAAAAAGTTCAGAACAGTCTCCTAAGACCTTTTTCTTGTAGCGATTAAGGTGCCTGCCCTTTTTGCCCCATCTCAAAAACCCACCCTGTATTGTCATGATTGACTGCTTAGCTCCAGAAAGGTATAGCGTAATGATAATCACTTAAAAGGTTAAATCTATAACTATTTGTGTATGTGGTATTGTATATGTGGTTTAATAGTACAAAACAAACATAAAACTGTATTAAAAAAAATTGCAATATTTTGGCTTACAATTTCCGGTAAACTAAAGAAGAACTAACAAATTGCAATATTGCTCATCCACCCATAGCAAATAGCGTGATAATTTATAGCCTACAGACTGACCAGGCTTATAGGGAATATCTATGCAAAATTTTAATAGTCTATGTGGTACTTTTTTGGTGATGCTGGAACGTATGTACATTTAGACAAACAGATATAAAGACAACGATTAAAAAAAAAATACTTTTGGCATTATAATCCTTCCCAGACCTCGCAAAAATTACTTAAAAAAAAATTCAATATACAGTTTTGACTTCGCTACGATTTTATTATATGAATAGAAGATAAACGGGCGGCCGTTTAATGGACCTTTCCATGACAAGGCTGTCCGTGTATTGGACATTCTATGATGAAAAAACATGTTAACCATGCTTACGTAACAGTATCAATGTCCTTTATTCTAGTCATGATACATTAATAAAAACATATAAATGTAAGCAGATTTATGTAGATTCCTCCTTGTAAAGTGATTTGAATATCCGAGTTACAGCCACTGCATTTAAATTAAGTTTATTAAACTTGTTGCTTCTACATCTCCTGTAAACTGGTAAAGTGTAACCAGCCGCTTGCTTGGTTAGTCTCTTTACAACGATGTTAATTGTAATCTTAAAATGCGTAAAGATGCTGTAGGTCTGGATCGACAGGTGTTGTGAGAACGCTTGGATATATATACACGAGGCAAGCTTTGGGTAGGTATGATCCCATTTTATCCAGGATTTATTTCCAATAAGCAGAATTCTGAGGAAATATTCCGCGTTTCGGGGATAGAATTTGGGCCAATGGTATAAAGCGATGTCAACTACACGTAATAGCGAAAGTTTGTAGCCATTTTGTTACAAATAATAAATTGGTTATGATGTCGTGGACAAAATATTATTACGTCGTAAAATAAAGTGTTACGAGCTCTCACACTTAGGCAGCGCCGAGCTTATGAATATTAACTTTCTGTTGTTTAACAGCTTTTGAAAATAACTGACAATTCAGCTGTTATGAGCTCACATGAACTTGAAACATACCACCGTGTTTGTTGTAGGAAGTGGAAAAAGTGCACGTTTATATTTTTTCCTAGCTCAAATAGCTAGAGGGCATGAGGCCTGGCGATATGACCTACATGCGAAGGGCGCGGAATCGCGAAAGTGCTATGTGAGAGAGCTTGTTTTTATTTTGAGTAGATTTAGGCGTGTAAACATTTCCGAAATGGAGACAGAATTTTCCAGAAATGGAAACTGCATTTACATATTTTGTGGGACTCGTACATGAGCTAGATGTTTTTGTCACTATGATTCTGCATTTGTAGTCCTGAATCAGTTCATTGTCGTACATATTTTGGTTTCGCAAATTTTAAGGTCTTCAACTGGTTCAAGTTACTTCTAAGTTATAATTAATTATAGCTTTGTCTCTACAATACACAATTCTCACTTCAGCAAGTTAATTTAACTTCGGCTAAGAGTCACACTCAGACATTTTTCCGGCTGCGAAAAGAAAATTAATAGTTTCAGTCGCTAGGCAAAGTATTATGAAGTTAGAGAACTCTATTAAAGATTACACCCAGGTGGAGTTGTGGAAAGAAACCAACTTGGCTCAACTTGGCCTGGCTTTGGCCTAACTTGCCCCAGCTTGCCTGGAGCCGACCAATCAGGGGCCGGTTAAGTTTTTACGGCATTACGGGAACACTGCACAGTTGTATTTATGTTAATTGGTCGGTTGTATCGGAACGACATCGGCACTCTGTTTTATAGTGTCGTCGCGTCGTTTTTTGCGTCGTTAAAGTGAATAGAACTTTATTGGGTAATTAAACGATGTTAACCGTGATTGAAGCTTATATAGGTAAATCTTAGTTTCAAAAAATATAGAAAAAATAAGAATCTTTATATAATTAACTCAGTCACAATATCTTATAAAAGACCCGAGTTCTTCAGATTTCGAAAGTTCTTTTTTTAATAAAACCCCTTTGAAAATCTCTGCAGTTTATCTATCTTTCCATTTGTGACTTAGTAGTTTTCAATTTGTCGTAAAACTCCTCTTTCGCAGTGCCTCAGGTTACGTAAATTTTACAGGGACTGTAAACACAGGTTACGTACATTTTACAGGGACTGTAAAAATTCGGCCCCCAGTTCATCGCAACGATCGGTTCTAACTCCAGAAGGGCAATTCTCGTAATTTTAAGATTGTTCACAGTCTGACCTCAATCTCAGTCTGTCAAAAATACCTCGAATTTCCCTACATTTGTTTCAAGTTTTTGACATTGATTGTCGCTGAGATGAGATTGTGACTAGAATTTGAACGTTTTTAGTGGTGGGAATTGGCCTGTCAGTGGCATAATTAGTTCAACAAAAATTTTACTTCCAAATTATTTAGTTCCAGATTAATAAACATAGCAAAGGGAAAACCGGCGGCGGTAGAAAATGTACCTGTAATAAAATAAACGTTATACAGTGAGGTAATAAAATCTCCCGCGGCTTTTAAATTGAAAATTGGTCTATAACATTCAATCTAATTTAGATGATTTCCTTTCTCGTTTCTTGTTAGTTTAAGTTGCTTGAGACGACGAGATAATTTTGTAGCTGACGTTATTTTTTATAGAGGTGAGGTTAATTTGTTATTTTTATTAAAATTTCGTTTATTTTTCGCTTAGAATGTAAGCCCAATTTCGGAGGACGTAATTTTTATATTATTTTATAACATCAAACGTAAGACAGGCATTTATGTTACTGACTTGTGATTATAATTGAAAACGTTAAGGTTGATTTTGATGGTACTTAAATGAATAATCAATGACAAAACTCCCCAACATACTTATGCGAATAGATAAACAGAAGTGGAGGTGGGCAGGCCATATGATACGAGATATCATGGGGAAGTGGAGTAAGAGAGTCATAGAAAGGTACCCTTGGGTCGGCAAAAGAAGACGAGGAAGACAACACACAAAGAGGGAAGACGAAATAAAATTGACAGCAGAACCAAACTGGAGAAGGGTTGCTCAAGAAACAGGCAAACAGGCAACAGTGGACATTTTGTTTGGAGAAGGCCTACACCAGGCACAAATTAAGAGATATTTTATAAAATTTAATTTTTATATTTTGATTTTAGGTAAAAATGTTTGTAATTTGGAATACTAACATTTTTACCTAAATTCAAATATAAAAATAAACTATTATAAACCAAAATTATAATTGAAATATTATAATTTGGAATAAAGGGCTTTATTTGATTATTACTTGAATAATACTCATTCATAAAGCGTACAATCATAACCACCGCCCAGTGGAAAAAAATGGCCATCTTAGATCTCATGCGATATGGGTGCAGGGTAGAATTTATAGCTGTTAAAGCCTTTTTCAATGGTTAAATGTGTGTGTAGTGCATCTAGACTTATAAAACTAATAAATATCTTGTAAAAATAAAAGAATTAAAATGTATACCTAGATTTGGCAAACGTAATTCTTCCAAAGAATTTCGGAATTCTGAGGGGATTTATTCGGTCGCTTACAATGTAATGAGAGCCTACGGAAAATCGATCCCTTTGGCCCGACATTTTATTTTTCTTATACCTTAGCCCACGTGTTAGAATAGGTGATCTGTTTAAGATAAAACCATTCATTATCCTGAGCACGAAATACATTTTCGCGTCCGAGGTACGTACTTCAGTGAACCAATGATAAAACTGGGGTTTAACGTGCAGGGGAAGCTGAGCTTGTATGGCGCTGGTTTATGTCCATCTGTATGGGCGTTCTGCGCCGGCAATGAGCAGGCGATTTGTGGCGCCACTAAACTTAACAGCACTCTTACGTTGCCTGCGACTATGAAAAGCCAATCAAAGTTTAATGTACGCTCCTTAGTTCATGGCCTGAAAACACATAAACAAATATATACGCTCATTTCTTGTGGTGATTAGGTTCTGTTAATGACAGTCTACAGGGTGGCAGGGATATCGACGCACAAGCTATAACCACGAATTCAGCTCATGATTCTAGACCCCCTAGCGTAGAAAATATCGCCGGTTAGGTTAGGTTAGATTTCATTCTATTATTACTTATTTAATGTAACCGCGTTGCTCAATGATCTGTATTATACAAGTACTGTATGATAGAGGTCAGTGGCGTTGCTTTATTGCAGAATTCAGTATTTTGTAAAAATCATCTGGTCGGTCGGAATTCGGAAAAGTTTAATTATCTTGTTATATAAATTATTTTTGCTGTACGCCTACGTAAGGGAATTCCTTTCTAACCATATCTTATGTGGTTTCTCACAAAATCTTCTCTGCAAATATATCCGGACCGGCTCACCCACGCCACGATTGACCTTCCTTAGAGTTACTTATACCATAATATCGTATATGGTTTATCACAGAATGTTCTATGCAAACATGATCCACATTGTTTCGCCACCCACGCTGGTACTGACTTCCCTGAGACTAACAATACAAAAATACGGCGACCTTTCTCTCGAACATCTGTGTAGCTGGCGCCGCGTGGCGGGAGGCATGAACAACTAATTGAATCCTATCGGAATTTATACTGCGCTTTGATAGTGAGTAATGAAATCTTAGAGACACTTATAAAGTGGCGAGGGCTTGTACTGCCGCCATAAAGTGTCTTGATTGATTAATTTAACTTTATAGCACTTCGTGATGACTTGGAGATGAAAGTGTTTGCAGGTGGTCGACATCTTGAATGACGGAGGGTCAGATTGATTGGTTTTCGGTTTTATGATGGGAGCTGGTGCTCTTTTAGCACCCAGTCCGTCTTTAGCTGTCACATTTTAGCACGGCGATTGCGGTCATGGACTCACTTACATTTTCTAGCATTTTTTTACTTAAAAAACTGAAATAAAGTCTGTTAACGACCTGAATCAATATCTGTCGTGATCTTCAACATGTTCGGATTACACAAAACAAAACACTGTCTTACTGTTTGGGTTCCTAAAGAGAGCAAAGGGCAATAACCTCTATATGAGTATAGTTGGGAAGTTTTTATTTACCCTTTTAAATATTAAGATGAAGATGACACGAGAATATTAAATAAACTAGGATTAAAGAAAGAAGAAATGCAAAAATGTATAGTAACTATCTTATTAGAGGTTGGAAGATGGCATCACTGACGCAATGAATGAGATGTTTAGATGTTATTAATAAAATCAAGCTGGTTAAAGAGATTGGACTTTTCTGGATGTAATTAAATATACGTAGGCAGGTACGGTCAGCAACAAAAGTCTATTAACACTTCAGTTTTTATAATCTCAGTTATTGAGCAAAATATTGGTTCAAAATTGCAGCAGAAGTACAATGCAATTTTGAAAAAATATTTTGCTCAATGACAGATTAAAAAAACGGAAGTGTTAATATTTTGCTCAATAAGTGAGATTAAAAAAACTGAAGTATTAATCGACTTTTGTTGCTGACTGTACCTACTGGATTTGTATGCATAAAAGATTAAAACACGAGTAATACGAGTATGTTCAAAGACAGATCAAACTCAACATAGAAACAGTTTTAGAGATACGATTTCAAAAACAAGATTCTTTCAGCCAATTGCAAAGTTGTTGTCCGAAACATACCTGCAACAGATACCGGGAGATGGACGACGACATCGACAGGAAACATCTGACTATCTAAATTGTATGCAAATAGTACCAAATATCGGTACCAATGTGTACGCCTAGCGAGAACACGTCTACGTATTTTGATAAATCTTTTAAATGACTTGCTAAAATGTGATGTGTGTGGTGAAAATTCTTATACGTGATAACTTTTTAGGGTTCCGTACCCCAAAAGGATAAAACGGAACCCTTATAGGATCACTCGTGAGTCTGTCTGTCCGTCCGTGTGTCACAGCCAATTTGCTCCGAATGTAACGGAGTGATTAAGTTGAAATTTGATACACACATTAACACTGTCACCCAAACACAGACGTGTAACGTAAATAAATAAATTTTGAATATGGGGGTAATTTTTGGGGGGCAAATATAAAATTTAAAAAAGTTTCGCAATCTGTACCGTGTGACATATCAAATGAAAGGGCTTACTGTGAGGATCTCAAGTATATTTTTTTATAATTTTAAAGTTAATTGTATTAAAATAATTTAAGAAAATAGACGTAAATTGACCATTCCCCTCTCTTATCTCCGAAACTACTAAGCCTAAAATTTTGAAAAAAAAAATACAGGAAATAGTTCTATACCTATAGATTACAGGAAAACCTATAAAAAGTTTGTGGTCTTAACCACAGACTTCTTATAGGTAGATATTTACCATGTTGTTTTTCCGAAACTACGGTAGGTTTTCCAGTAATCTATAGGTATAAAACTATTTTCTGTATTTTTTTCAAAATTTTAGGCTCAGTAGTTTCGGAAAAACAACATGTTAAATCTCTCAATATTGTGCGTACAGACTTACATTTTCAGTTGGAATATATGGAAGAACATGTTTTTCAACTACAATATTAGGTTTGTTCTTGGGATAAATTAATTCCAACTACGGAACCCTTCATTGTGCGTGGTCCAACACGCACTTGGCCGGTTTTTTTTAATACATTTGCGCTCCTGTTCAGTAAATAGTTCAGTCTGTGGTGTCAGATTTTATCAAAGCATTTTAAGCTCAAACGCTCTACGTAGGGTCTACGATGTAGCCGGCCTAGCTGTGCTGCATTATGTACTCTTATTTTTTTTACTCTTTTAAATGACTTGCAAAAATGTGATATGTGTGTGGTGAACATTCTTATAGGTAACTACCTGACCCGACAGACGGTGTCCTGTTTTTGATTCGAAAGACCCGTGGCGCCATCTATTATCATAATAACAGCACTTTTTTTTTGGGATAAAAGGTACCCTATGTGCGTTTCTGTACACCTGACAACGTATTTGCAAAATTTCAGGCTGATCGGTTCAGTGGTTTAGGCGTGAAAAGGCAACAAATACACAAACAAACCTACTTTCGCATTTATAATAATTATGTAGTTAGGATGCTTTTTTTTGGAAATTTAGAACCGATAAATGACATGTTGTCAAATATTTATGTTTACATTTATTGCAAAACGGTATTTTTAAGTTGACTACGCAATAATATCGACAAGATAAAATTGCTATGATCGATTTAGGCTTGTATGACCACGCATAACTGTTTATTATAATAGTGTATTAGGTTTTTTTTTTTAATTATATTATTTTAGAAAATGTTGTAGTCATCTAGGTAGCATGACTGTAATTGTTTTAGAACTGGAAGTCATAAAACCGAGGTACAAAATAGAGCGTTGCAACATTGCGCACAGGTTGTTCCGGTCAACCAGATACGCCCCACATAGCGTTCACAGAGAGCACTTTATTTTTATTTTTTTAAATGTGTATAACTAAAATTGAACAGCATTTTCCAATCTGTATGTTTTAGTCATCCGTTACATTAATAAATTATCTCCTATTCTGTAAATAGCTTAGTACGTGGTGTTAGATTTTAACAATATTGTTTTAATGAAACTTACCAAAGCATTTTAAACTCAAACCCTCTACGCAGGGTCTACGACGTAGCCGCGTAGGCGTTCTGGCGTAGCTGTGCTACGGCTATGCATTGGTTACGTACTCTACTGAGTATCAAACACCATAAAACAATTAGTTTGCACTGGTACCAATAGTTTTATTACAACTAGCTTTTGCCCGCGGCTTCACCCGCGTGGAGGTCGGAAATTATCCCACGAGAACGTACTACCGAAACAATAGTATTCTGTATGTGTGTCAAATTTTATCCAAAGCCGATCAGCCGTTGTTGGGTGATTGAGTAACAATCATCCAAATACCCAAATATACAAACTTTCACATGTATTAAACCTATCTCAAAAAAGAAGCAGGTTATTATATAAAAGAAAGAAAATTTGTTTATTCTGCACAAACAAAACGCACATTACAAATAAAAAAAGACAAAATATACACATACAACGTAATCAAAAGCCTCGTACTCAAGCTTAAAAAATGTAGAAAAATTTGTCCATTTCTTATATCAGTAGGATTGTCTTTAAAAATATATTAGGTGCCAACCATCTCATAAATAAACATTCACTATAGAGCACACAAGACGTACAACATTCCTATATGTGCAATGTTATCTAGTGGCCCTTAATAGCGGATATTACGCGTGAGATTGTTCATAACCCATAACATAATATTCACTAGGTCGTTTGTGTGATCGCGAAGATGATCGTTCCGAGTCGGCGCGTTCTCACGCCTCGGCTTTTGTCGGCAAATAATTAATAGCTGCACCCATTGTGGGCAGATGAGCACAGGCCCCTTTGTCCCGGGATTATGTCAAGAGCGCATTTAAACTTAAAGCAGAACAAACAAACCGGTGCACGGCGAGTTATTGCGACACTTTGGCTTTATTTAGCGCGCTTTGCGTCGCGCGTCGTCACCTAAAATATTTTAAAAAGTTCACACTTTAACACGCTTTTTGCTCGTGTGATAGTCCACTAATTTGGTTCTGTTTCGCAAGAGTTATGGCTCGCTGTTTCTTGTGCGGTAACAACATGCATGTCTACTCTGGGTCTTGTTAAATACGCTTATTTACTTTTTAGACTAGATATTATTGAGCCACCTAATTACAACCTCGCTTCTAAATATAGCTTGGTCTCTAATGGCATGTATATTAGCATAGTCTATGTATACAAACTTCTAATACATTTCACTCAACGACGACGAAGGCTCTCTCAATTTCCCTGTAGACTAATGAAGAAAAATTTAATTTCGTCGACGTATTTATGTTTCTAGAAGCTCTAGGAGTTATTTGCAGTGCAGAAAGCAAAAATGAGAAGGATTTTTCAGCCATTTGTTTGAACCCGCAAGCGTGACGTGGTATCATTTCAATGGCTTTAAATCTCGTGAAATAAAGCGATTCGGGTGAAGATTGTGAGTTTTTTTTTTTAAAGATAATCTGGCATAGAATTTAGACTTCAACTTTTACATCTAATTTATTTCAGTTTGTTGAGTAAAGGCTCCTGCAAACAGGCGCGACGCGCGACGCGATTCGCGCGCGACCCAATTGCACTGCTCGTTGCGCGACTTGCGCAACGGTGCCTTTGTGTCGCGCGCGATTTTATCGCATGTCACGCCGTTTGTAGGAGCCTTAATTTGATTCACTAAAATATAATTTTCATTTTGTTAATTGTGTAGTTTTAAAGCTTTTAAAATAATCGTTGATAAGAGACTAGGCGAGGGTATTTCGGCCTCATTTTGCACGCTGAACAAGTTTAACGCATGCAATATTCAGGAGGGTAGTGTTGGCAACACTATCGGGCCTGAAGCAGCGGTGAACGCGGTCAGCTGGAGCGAAAGTGTTTCAAAACACATTACAGTCTCTACGTCGCGTAGGTAGGTACTATACATTTTATATCTTTTCTTGATGTCTAGGTTCGGAATTGATTCCTACGTTTTCGTTACTATCTTTTTTTATAAAACATGGAACGTTATCCTGTGCATATTTTAAATTAAATCTATTCTTCAGGTCCAAGATTGGTTTATGGCAAATAATTTGTACTTAATGAAAAATAAAACCAAATTCATTAGATTTAAATTAGCGAATGTTAGAGTAGTGAAAGTGAAATCATATTGAATGGCCAAAAACTAGAATTTATTAATTAGACAGTTTTCCTAGTAATCACGCTAGACGAAAAATTACAATGTCTCGGGACCTCATATAACATCTATTGCGGGGCGGCTAAGCTCGGCCGCTTATGCTGTTAGAAAGATAATACAGTTAACAGATGTAGAAACCGCGCGTTTGGTCTATTTTAGTTACTTCCACAGTATTATGTCATACAGCATTTACTATGGGGTCGGGCTGCTGACATTGAATCCATTTTTATTTTACAAAAGAGAGCTTTCAGAGCCATTTACAATCTAAGTCGCCGCGAATCTCTTAGGGAACTATTTAAAAAGGTTAATATCATTTATGAAAATATTATGTATGTAAGAAAAAATCAACATCTTTTTAATAAAATAAGTGATAGACATAATTTTAATACTAGAAATAAAGATAAATTAGATCAACCTTTTTTCAGATTATCTAAAGTACATACATCTTTTATGGGGTACTGTGTTAAATGCTACAATAAAATACCTTGTGACATATTGCAAATAAATGAAAGAAAATTTAAAACTCATATTAAAAGTACACTATGTAAACAAGGATATTACAAATTAGAGGATTATATCCAAGATAAGAATGCTTGGAAACATGCTGGTCCTGCTCCATACGACAATCTAGAGTCTAGACAAAATCAAACTGGTTCCTAATGTAATTTATATTTTTAAATTTTTTATGACTGATTTTTACAATTTTTACAATCAATCACTTGTTAAAATTCTAGGTAAATCAACTACTTTTACAATATTTGTAAATATGTGAGCACATGCTTCATTTTTAATTCTTTTTACCTTTTGTGGTAGACTAATTTTATTCTAGGTGCATCGACTTCACATACACATAATTGTATTATGTATAGAAAACCTTGTAAAACATTTTGAAAGAGTAACGGTGGAGTTTCTTGCCCATTCTTCTCCATACGAACCCTAAATAACTTTTGGAAGGGGCGACTGGAATCAATTCAACTTCACTTGTAATTTTTGACGTTCAAAAGTGCCTTTAATGTGCCTATTTGAAATGAAAATGTCAAATCATAAATGATTTGACTTTGACTTTATTTTAATTCTGTGACTGTGTGTTTCCCAGATGACTTTTACATTCGACGTAAATGAGAGCAATAAAACAATTCGAGACATTTGAAAATAGTGCCAATAAACGAAATGTATTTTTGTGTAAAGAACAGCTGTGTCACATTTTAAAGTAATTGCTACATGCTGATTTTATTATGCTTTGACAAATACGTAATAAGCTCAAGAAAATAAAATATTGACAAAGAAAGTTTTGACAATAAGCTAAGCAGATTTGTTTAACAAAATCATAACAAGCCAGTCACAAACGAGATAAAAGCCGAAGATATCAGTCAGCACAATTTTCTTTCCAATAAGTCGCATCGAGGTGGTGGGGCGCGGCGCGGCGCAGCAAATGACGCGGAACTGATGTGAGCACCTAACGATTGCTGCGCCCTTTTACCGTGACACCGAAAGGAATTATTTATGCCCTGCTCTGCACTATGCGATGAAATTATTTTCAGCTTGAGTTGAGTCGCGGATTAGATACTGCGGGCAAATGTGTTTACATTTATTCTGATGTGCCAATTTGGGTAGTCGGAATGGCGTATAATTTGTTTCAAAATGTCGGTTAGTTTGAGGTAGCGGTTATTTTAAATTATAGCGTTTTCTACGAACTGCATTTTTATTTGAAACATTAGTTATGTTTATGTCTACATCTGTCTCAGTCCGTGTCAGTGTCTCGGTTCTGTGAAACCAATTTACTCCATTTTAAGAGTATGATGAACGTGCAGTCTTATATCAGATAAACCATCATAACCAAAACGACGACAAGATTCCTTAAATATGTGTAATTATCCCAGTTCAGTTTTATGTGGGTGCGCTGATAAAAATATGAAAGGTAAACTTAATACACTGTGAAAATGCTGAATTAGGTAATAACATGTCGATAAGAAAAAGCGTCGCCGGCATAAATTGGTGCTGAGTCTCCAGTGAGGCGAGAACGCATTAACGGTCCGCCACTGACATATATTAGGAGCGTTTCTTATCCACGAGTGTGAGCGTCTCGGCGGCGGGGCGCTAGCGGGACGGCGGCGGGGCGAGAGCGACGCGTCGGCGTGCGACCCTCGCAAATGATGCGGAAAAGATGCGGGGAATGACGCCCTCTTGATCGCAGAATAGCACGCCTGTCATATACTGTCATGTACATCGACGCGTTCAAGCCTCCGCTTTATTGCTTTATTTTTTAAGAAATCCTCTATGTATTTTAATTCTTTGTATTTCCCCAGACGCTGAAGGATTTACGCCAGTGATTCAACGGGCTGTGCATGCTACTTCCTATAAAGTACGGTATGCACATTAGTCTTTCTCGTACGTAGCACTTTGGTTTGTTTACATTATGGTAATAGCAACATTCCAATGCAAATATATGTTAGACATTAGAGAGAAAAAGGACCTGAAGCCGTATTTAACGAGAGCAGTTTATATTGAATCAGTAAACAGAAATCTGCTTATATTTCTGAATTTCCTCATACATTCTGAAGACTCCGTTTGTGTAATAAGTAATATTGAATACAATTATCTGAAAGGAATGAATACACCGATTCATTCTGAGCCATATTTTCCCCCTCACATAAACGATATCGTATTAAATTAATAAGTCGTTGAGCGACCCCGAAAGTGGCGATATCTGTGAGGAAACAGACTTCCTGGTCGATGCACAGTTGCCGACTCTCCCCCGAGCCGTCATTACGCAGTACTAATGTTCTATTATAACACTCATTGTGTCTTGATAGGGGAGGAATGCTCTTAGGGATGTTCCATATGAATATTTTTTATATTTAAATTGTAGACACATTGTTTAAGTTAAATGTTTTTTTAAACGTTTTAGCTCGTTTAGTCTGAAACGAGCTAAAACGTTTAAAAAAACATTTATTGTGTTTAAATTGTGGTAGTTTTCAACAGTTTAGGAATTTTACTAATAATATTTTCTGTGTGAAAGAAATTTCGCTATTAAGTTTGAACCTTTATTCAAAGTTTTAAACTTCTGCCTTCTATATTGTTGAAGCTGCTTTTCTGTAGACAGTTTCTTTGAATGCTAATAAGGGCTCATTCAAGTCCCGGCCAGTTTCTGGCTTTACACGGAATATGCTGCAGAGTAAGCAAACTGAAGTGGCAGTGGGCTGGCCATGTTTTTCGAAGGACCGATGGCCGGTGGAGCAGACGAGTCCTGGAGTGGAGACCGAGTATTGACAAGCGTAGCGTGGTACGCCCCGTAGCTAGATGGACCGACTACCTAAAGAAGGTGGCTGGGACAGACTGGATGTGGAAGGCGGAGGACAAGGTGATGTGGCGCAGCCTGGGAGAGGCCTATGCCAGCAGTGGGATGCTAAAGGCCGAGTTGAACCTGGGTTTGGTCAAGTCTTGAAGATGGGTAGCAATCTCTTCTGTCCTGGTATAATAGTATACTGCAAACATCGACTCGTTTGCTAAGTCTGTTTTAATTTGATTATGACATTATTTCTTGTTATCAAAGTCAAAGCATTTATTTCAAATAGGCACATAAAACGCACTTTCTAAACGTCAAAAATTACAACAAAATAGAATTGATTCTAGTCACCCATTCCAAAAGGTGGTTACAAATGCTGCAGTCTACTATAACTCGTTAAAGGTCGTGAGTTTGAACCCAGGCTGGCACTTTACTTTGTGTATTTAATTTCATGACTACAGTCAGAACGGTGAAGGAAAACATCGTGAGGAAACTGGCATGTCCTAGAACCAACAAATCCAAGACTTTTGACATCCGCCAACCAGGCTCACGTGTTGGATTACGGTCCTCTCCCAGAGCCAGAAGCCCGTGTCCTAACAGTGGGGACCTTCTTTCCATACTCCGTGGTGACATTCCAGGCTGATTATGCACGAGAACCTAATGGTAGTAATCTTGTGGTAAGGCATACAAATTTATGCATGTTTGAAGAACTCTCTTCAATACATAAAAATAGGTATAATGAAAAATAAAAATACATAGCTTAATTAACGTCGAAAAATAAAAAAAGCTTAATTAACGTCTAATTTCATTTCCAGACAAGAAACAAAACGGTAATGAAATATCGGGATATTGCACTGAAATAATTCGTTACGGTTTTCTTACAAGCCATTAATTACTACTATCTACAGTTGAGATGAAAATATAAAATTGAATTTCATATTTATTTATCCATTAATAATATCAGATCCCCATGCCATTGTCTCGCCGCTCGCTCTCACCGCCGTGTTCCGAACACGCTGACACGTCATTTTTTCCTCTCGTGTCACGTAAAAGAATAATGAAGCAAGTTCAGCAAGCAGTATTTTGAGATAATGTTGATAGGTGACGTCGACGACTCGAGGTCGAATCGGATGTAGTTTTTATGGTGTTGTGTATTTTATTTTTGCTGATTTTAAAGAATGAAGTTTAATGTACTTTATGAAGGATAAAAACTAAAAAAGTTTTTTAATCAGCTTATCTCTTAAAATATGTAACCTAGAAAATGCTAGGTTTTCCGGCTGACTCCTTAGTTAACATATCCGAGTGCTTACTTAGATAATGGCTCTACTAAATTCCAGACTAGCAAGTCCCCAGTCTTATTATACCTACACATAATAGCCGTAATGGATTCGTTATCATTTGTTAATCACAACAAAGTTATCGCGTTAAGCTTGTCGTAACGACATCGCGTCCCCGACGCAAACAAATAGCTCTCACGCAAATTGAATACAAGATATAAATCTAGCGTTCTCCTAATAACATGCGGTGGATTTCTCCGCGGGCCGTTTTATTTCAGCCCCACAAAGCCTTCGACCCAGTAAATCCGGCGATATCTCGGGGTATGCGACAGAGTGCCACTGGCGTACGTTTCGCGGGACGCACTTTAAATTTTCCGACTGCGAAAGGACGGATATCGCAGTGAAATTTAAAATGCCGACGCGGGTTCCCTGTGGAAGCAAAAGTGCGTTAACGCCAGACCGCGCCGCCACCGTCCCGCTCCCGCCCCGATCGCCGCGTCGCGTCGCTGTCGCCTCGCACGCGCCGCCGACACCGCGCGCAGCTTTGCATAATGTAGCCACTTAGCGTATTCTCCTCTCCGCTGCGGCAATAAAGCTATATGTGGAATTCATTATCAACAGATTTTCTAAATTAAACTGTACGAAACTTTTTGCATCGACCCTTGTCTTTCATATGTTCATTTTACATGACGTTACCGTTTAAATTTCACCTAAAAGTGCTCGTTAAAAGCTTCATTTATTATTAAACCTGCAAGAAATATGCTGAAAGCGTTTAGTCGTCATCGCTGCTCTTTTTTACAATAAGGCATTTTAATTAAATTTTCTTAGCGTCGGTGTGTCCTCACCTAGGCACTATTATTAATTACATCAGTTCACACCTTGCTCCTCGGTGCGCTCATAATATATCACTATCTGACTCATATAGAACTGTTGTACAATGTTACTTTTCTTGAACGTTACACCACGTCACTCGTCTGTGATCATTTTGTGACTTTGTTGATTATATTCAACTAGCAGCGCCCCGCGGTTTCACCTGCATAAGTGTCGAATATCGGGAATATCGAGATAAAAAGAATTATATGTGTTAATCCAGGGTGTCAAAATTGGTCCAGCCGTTTGTGCGTGAAGAAATAACATACATACAAATACATTCACAAATTTTTATAATAATAGTGTGATAGTAGTAGGATTGGGTTTCGGAGGCGATTTTGGCTGGAATAACGATTTTAATTGAGCTAAAAGCTTTTAGTTAGAAAAAACTTCAAAGAAAAGCCATTTATAGAACAGATAAGAATTCCGAAAATATAGATATCTCTTCTGAAAGCTCCGAATTATTCGGTCTGAAACAAATTACTGAATTCTGTAATCGTAATAGATTTTCATTGGAGTTTTGAAGGAAAATTGATTTTATTATCTTGTAAGTACCTACCAAAAGATACGAAATTGCAGATGCCATTATTACTTTGTCGTGGACTTAAATATAAAAATATAATTAAAAAAATAAAATAAAAACGTTTCTTGACTATCAATGAATGTGACCGGTACATTGAATACATTTTACGTCGTCAAAGTTGTCGTATACTTAGAATTGAAATGGAAAAATATTATGTTGTAGTTGAAGGAATAATTACTGCAATTAGCTTATCGTCGGCCGACATTCCCGTTGATAGCGTGAGTCAGTAATATGCACTATATTTACTGAAGTCCAGTGAGCTCACGAGATGTACCGTGACACATTATTGTACTCCACCACTCATGTTTCTGTGTCCGCTCCTGTTGTTCCGTTCCAAGGAGTCCGCTTGCTCCCAGACGTAGAAATATGTGTTTTGCTTCCACGACGGAGGGCGAGGTGCGGGCAGTGGGCAGCAGGGCGGCTCCGATGAGTTATGAGCGGTCGCTGCACCCACTCGGCACCGCACTCACATCTTGCGACAACCCAACAATCCAAGTTTTTCGTGTACATCTGTTTAATTATTCACTGGTTCAAGTTTTACATTCAAAAGTTCAGAATTTTCGTACTTATCGCGTAAAGTAGCCACATTAATTCTCTCCTCTCGACTACTAATCTCCCATTAATTTTCGTCCAATATATCGAACTCAAACAACCCGGCCGGTGTGCCGCGTTGGAAGCAAATAAGATAGTACATCGAGTTCGGTTCTAGTCTGTCTGTGCTCTATGCGAGGACGTGGAACTAAGCGTTACTTATTGTTCTGTCCGCGCTAAAGGAATTGCGAACGGATGTTCACTTCCATGTTGGATTTAAAACAGTCACTGACGAATTGCTACATTATCGCTAACAGCGTTCGATTTAATTCCCTGCCGGCGAACTAAGATACTGCGATAAATAGTGAAAAATACATGTTTCTTTTTAATTATACGGACGGGAATGAATATTCGCGAACGGATTTCTAAAACATTGTGCGAGAGAGTGCGGTCGGGAACACAAACATCGAGCGAGACGTATTCTGACCACCTGTATAATTCTTTGTGAGCGTTAATTAACTTTTTATTTTCCCGTTCATCGCTGCGTTATACTGTCCGACACACTGAATACTTACGGGGGAAAAATACAAAACAATTATACCGCAGCAACAATCCTTAACGACCAGACATTCGAGCAGCGGAATTACAAATGGCGCAAAATTATGGGAAGCTTCAAATAATCATTAAACATAAACGCGTAATGGTTTCCCATTCAAATGATAGCTCGTAGCAGTTAACTGCCTCTGTAATGTCTCAACACAATCTCTTGCAGAGAAAATTGTAACGTTTTAGCGGCGTATTAATGAGTTATTGCCTATTAAATTTAACAAGAACACATTTCTTCCTAGGGTGGACGTAAAGTTGTGCGCGGCTTAGTCTTTTCCCTCGTGAGTGCGCGTGGGCCGTTTATATTGTTGACTGAAACGAGCGCTTTGATTAGTTACACTTATCTTAATAGCAGATTGAGTGGTGTTTTTTAGCGGCATTACAAGCAGGTGGATGAAGAATCGCTCTGTTATTATGATTGATTGTGTTACTATGTACCGTCTTTGATGATGTCTGAAAAGTGTGCTGGCTCTGAGCGTGATTGATTCAGAGATGATTTGAAAATAGAAACTAGTTAGACAGCTACTTTTTAAAACGTTTTTAGCCACTTCTAAGGAAGCTATAAAGCTACTTTAAGAAAGTTCACCTAGTAGCTAATAATAATAAAATTCTGTATTTACCTATAAGTGCTGGTCACATTTCGTTATTTATTTCTTGTTGCTTCCTGTAATTATACGAACGTTGTTAAATCTAATTAAATAAAAAGGCTGTCATTATTTTAAGTTGTCCTTGTGTCCAATTCCATTGGTTTCTTTTTACGTCCCTAAAATAACTCATTATTATTAATAATGTATGTTATGTTTGTGAATAAAATAAGGTTCCTTCGTTTTTAGGCAGACAACGTATTCAGTTCATGTTAAAAAGAAAGTCATTTACTGTCATTGTATGTACAAAATGAAGAAAAGAACTTATTCCGAGTTTTCGCTAAGTCGATAGCTGAGTGCGAAGAAACGTCAAGCCATTAGAACATTTCAGTGACACATCTCATTTTTTTTGCAAAGAGAGTAAAAGTATTTTTCTTGGAAAGAAATGAATGCAGGTTTAAAGTGGCGGTGGAAAACTACAGATGGCTCATTTGAGTCGTGGGAGTGTACTTTTGTAGACAATAATTTAGAAAAAAACGTGCATATTTTAAATTTATTTTTTGCTCCCAAATGTAATAAGTTGAAGGAATAATTAAAGTTGTGAAACCACTGTTCTGGAGGTGCATTTTTATTATTTGTTGCTTTCCATTATTGTAACTAAATTGCGTCGTGTAAAGGGACCTATTATTTTGCAAAAGTTAGGTTTAATTAGATTCGAGAGCAATCTATTTTTTGCGGCAAATTCAATTTCATTTATTTGCCAGAATGTACGTTTACGATGCGTGATCTAAAACTATAATTGTACATTATAATTGATAATGTCAAACTATTGACTTAGTAAAATTTGAACATTAATTAATTATTATATGTAGGTAATAAGGTATACAATGTGTAACTGTATTAATGCACATTATGGGAGTAGTTCATTCAGAATCGTTTACTGTATCTATTTCTAATATAAGTAATATTGACCCCAAAAATAATTAAAACTACGTTAATTATTACAGTCACACTTCCGCTGTACAGTCAAAACAAAATGGACGTTCGAAGAACTTACTACATGCTAGACCCCTTATACGTGTGCGACTTTGTGCGTGCGTAATTTCTAATGTGACCACAATTTTCACTCACAATCTGTATAACTAATCACACTAATAATATAAAGGCAAAAGTTTGTGAGTGTGTGTGTGTCTGCGTTTATATGTTTATTACTTCTTCACTCTCAACCGGCTGGACCAATTTTGATAAAATTTTGTATGGAGGTAGCTGACACCCTGGATTAACATATAGGCTACTTTTTATCCCAATATTCACACGGGATCGACACATATACGGGTGAAACCGCGGGACCCAGCTAGTTTAATAAATAAACACATACATAGTAGTAAACATTCAGTGTATGTATTTATAACATAATACTCCAATTGGGGTTGTAGCGGTATCTACAACGCCTCATACAAACAACGCGTCATACTGACGTCACGCAAATCCTGCATCGCGCAAGCAGAGTTTACCGCGCAACTAGCATAGATACAACGGCCCGACATGAATCAACGGGCAGTTGCCCGCCAGACACAACACCCGTCTGGTTGGAGGATCCTCCCTTTTCTATGGAGGTTGAGTGAACTTTACACCCTGTTCCTCATACCTCTATAGGGTGTTTGGTGATGTGCGTTAATTCCCGGACATGTTGTATAAGCGGTGTAGTCCTACTAAAAAAGTATTGAGTGCTATATATAATCTATATCGCTATTTATAGCCTATATCGCTGTCTATAGCCTATATCGCTATCTATAGCCTATATCATAAATAGCTATTCGCGAGTAATTGAAAATTCTCGTGACAGTAGCGTATTGCTTACGGACGAAATGAAATTATGTTTTTATCGTAACATTGATAATGGGCAGTAATAATAGGAGTCGTATCATTTCGATATGAAATGAAAATAGATAAATTACTCGTCTGTGATTTTGCAGACAAGTTTTTATTTATTTTTTTTATTACTGAATGGGCCCGCTCTTGACCTCGATCGCGCCTGATGGAAAGCGATGGACGAGGTCTATGATGGAACGAGCGTGCCCAGTAGATGCCTAAGGCACTGAAACTCCCACGCATAGACGAAACACAGCAGGCTGCTTGACGCCGGACTCCGGTGGGAGGGTGGCCGCAAACCAGGCGAGCATTAGCCCTACCACCGCAAGGCAAGAATTGGGCAGATTAGGAGTTTTTGGCGGGATTTCTTCGAGTGAAGTCTATTTGGCTGTTTTAATTATTCGCAAATTGATTCCTAGTGGATATTGTGATGTAAAATTGGTGTAGTTTTGTATCTCAAGTGTCTGCGCAACTGGACAATATGTGTAATCATTGAAACAGACGCGATCCCGGTAAAATGGAGCTGAGATTTTTTTTGTAGTTTTGGCTACCTCAGCGAAGTTTACCGGGAAACTTGATTCGATACATTTGCTGCCAAATACTCCTAATACATTAGAATGTGTACACCCATATTCTAATGTCATGTTAGACTCAAGATATAAATAAAATGAAACAAAGACGTGGCTAAAAGGTCTTAGCAACCAGGCCATAAAACTATTTATAAAAAAAAAAAAATTGGGCAGATTCAAATAAGGTGTTGGGTGTGACTGTCCAGGATGCGCCGAGCGCGAGCGTTCAGTTGAGTAACTGGCGGAACAAACTGCGCTACACGAGGAGGTTTCTTCATGCATCCTAAAAAGTAATTTAGGTCATACATTTTTATTATACCATCTATGTTTACTGTTCTGTACATAATTATATACAGGGTGGCATGGACATTATGCACAACTTGTTAATATGGATTTAGTAAGTAGATGATTTTTAACCCCTCATCTGCCTAGCCTTTTCCCAACTATGTTGGGGTCGGCTTCCAGTCTAACCGGATGCAGCTGAATACAAGTGTTTTACATGAAGTGTGCCTATCTGACCTCCACAACCCAGTTACTGGGTAACACGATACCCCTTGGTAAGACTGGTTGTCAGACTTTCGGGCTTCTGACTATCCGTAACGAGTGTCAAAGATCCAGGAATGACAGGACCAACGGCTTAACGTGCTTTCCGAGGCACGGAGGGGTCTCGGTATGTAAAGATGGTCACCCATACACAGGCCCACCGCGGTAAGCGTAGCTTAACCTGATCGATCGACCTGTGCGGCTGTTGTTGATTCTTAACCCCTCTGAGTTAAAATTGTTCGTCGGTTATTAAACAAAAAATTGCTGTTCCATACATTTTGACCGCGTATGTATTGCACTTTTCGAAACTGCTGATTTTTTAGAACTCCGTATCCAAAGGTAAAAACGGGATCCTATTACTAAGACTCCACTGTCCGTCTGTCTGTCTGTCTGTCACTAGGCTGTACCTCATGAACCGTGATAGCTAGATAGTTGAAATGTTCGCAATGATAAATTATACCGCCATAACAACAAATACTAAAAACAGCGTATAATAAATATTTAAGGTCACCAAACCTGTTTTTTTTTCAGCGATTTTGTTTTGTGGTACGGAACCCTTCGTGTGCGAGTCCGACTCGCACTTGGCCAGTTTTTATGATAACTGACTAAAAATTCCACTTCTTCATAATTTCACACAATTGTTGAATAGATATTCTTATATCACTTTCCAATTATATAAGTTAAAGAAGCCGTAAGTGATTACTGAGGTGACGACTAATACAGAACTATAGAGGAACAGGGAGGAATAGGGTGTAAAGTTCACTCATCCTCCATAGAAAAGGGAGGATCCTCCGACCAGATGGGTATTGTGTTTAATGGGCAACTGCCCGATGATTCATGTCGGGCCGTTGTATATATGCTAGTTGTGCGGTAAACTCTGCTTGCGAGATGCAGGATTTTGCGTGACGTCAGTATGACGCGTAATTCGCATGCAGTGTTGTAGATAGATATAGAAGTATGGAAGAAAAAGACATGTTGCGGCGACTCCAAATATATTGGGATAAGGGCCGGAAAATGATGATGCAGAACATCAGCATAGATGCGTGTTTAGTAGTCTTCAAATCAATCCATACTAATATTATAAATACGAAAGTGTGTCTGTCTGTCTGTTACCTCATCACGCTTAAACCGCTGAACCGATTTGATGATCTTGTATAGAGATAGTTTGAGTCCCGGGAAAGGACATAGGATAGTTTTTATCCCGACATTCCCACGGGATCGACACGTATGCGGGTGAAACCGCGCGGCAATGCTAGTCAAAAATAAAAAGATACATGTGGCAACACATACAAAACAGTATACATAGGTATGTGTCGACTTGAGAACCTCCTCCTTTTTTTTCGTCGATTAATTAGTTTCCAGGTGTTGTGATACATTCAAGGTAGGTTCCAAAAATCTCATTTACGACATAGCTAAGCTAGATATATTTTACGAAATTACTAACCATAAATACGTTATAGATATCAATTCCATTACCTATAATGTTAAGTGTCGGAGTAGATTCGTTCGCCACGAGCACGCGAATCGAACATTTGTAGTTAGGTACATGTCTTGTATAAAATTACTTACGAGGTTAGCTGTACTTTTTACAATCTATTTATATTGGAAAGTGTTTTTTTATGTTAAGGTTTCGTGATAAAACTTCGAGCCTACTTAGATGTAATTTAATAATCTAGGGGTATTTTTGACGAGTATTGTGAACCTTCTCAAAATTACGAGAATTGCCCCTGTGATATAACACACTAGTTGATAAAGTAAGCAAACACACATTTATAATGGATATAGCAGTCCCAAAATTTAATATAATAAAAAATCTATCACAGAAAAAATCAGCAAGTAACCAGTATTACAAAAGGAAATTACCAGAGTTTGGAAAATGAATAGAGTTGTAGCGGTTATTCATTTTGTAATGTATTAAACTGTAAAAAAAAAACAAATTGTAAACACTACACATTACACAAGCACATTGCATCATAACCAATGATGTATAAAACTATAGATACGTTGTCCGCACTCTAAAATGGCAACATGAAATGAAGCCAATTGGCCACATTGCGCTCAGTCACGCACCAACCTGTCGCGCGACGCTATGTTTGTTTTTAATTTATATCGTATGTGAAAACCTGTGCAAAACATAAAGAAAATATGCCGTCGTGTGTTTTCAGAGGATGTAAAAATTATACCCCAAAAGTTAAAGACAAAAATGTGTCATTTCACGCGTAAGTTTACAAAACTAGATTATTTTATTTTATTTTGTGCGACGCTGCGTCTAATGGCGGCCGGCGCATGAAGTTATTAATCACGTGACGTTAGGGGAGGTTGGGACACTAATACACAAGTTTTTTTTGGTTGTTAGAATTTATAATATTATTTGAATATAATATTATGCACTTGTTATGTTATGAATATACATTATTGTTTTCCGTTTCATTTTAGATTGCCTACAGATGGGCTGATAAAAGAAAAGTGGCTTAACATAATAAGGGATCAAAGACGTGAAAACGATTGGCTACCAACTCCCTATACTAAAGTTTGCTCAAAGCATTTCTCAGCTGACGATATTTATGTGACGAAAAAAATTTATCGAAGAATAAAAAAGACTGCAGTTCCTATAATTATGGTAAAATTATACGTCATTTAAAACACATTATTTAAAAGTATTGGTTTTTGTGAAATAACCGGATTGTTATACTATATATAGTATATATATATATATATATTTTAAACATTTAAAAGATATAATATTGGTATTACTTTATTCGTAAAGTAGGTAACACGGTACAATTATCAATTATTTTATTAACTCTAGAAAATCGAGTGTCCTTTTTTCCCCATATGCCTCTGATAGCTACGTCACTCATGCGCTCGACCAATGAGCATGTAATTTGACTATTACTTATCCTGTGACGTAACTGAAGATGTTTATTTATCTCCCTCTAGCAACAGACATCCCGCCGTACGGTGTCATATTTTCTTTCCCTTTCTTTACGCGTATAAGTAGTTATCTAGTATTTTCGCCGTTTTTAAGCGCCGAGATGTTGGTTGATAACGTGTCCATATATAATACGTCATTGATCATAACCATCAAAAAGTACTCTGTAATCATAACCTTACATAATAATTCCTCGTTCGACATGTCAGCTGTCACATGACAGTTCATTCATCATAGACAACAAATGAGAATGCAAGCAATCATTATCTATGAATATCACTCATCATGACTAACAAAAATATGTATTATATTGACGACAATTATTTATTTACTATACACACAACACACACAATACTTATAAGCATATTTAAGTATTTTGACAATTATTGTTCATATGTGGGAAAAAGAAATGCGCATTGAACAGTGAAATGGAACACACATGATGATTGGCAATAAATGGCAAAGATTCGATTTTCAACGGCCCTTTTTTCCATCGGTTCGTTCTCGCTTCTAGTCCAATGCTCTCCCATTTCATTTTCCTTCCAAAAATCTAAGTTTAGTTGGTGAATACGTTTTCAATCCTAGTTTCTATAATTCGTTTCACTGATCTAGTTACTTGTCACCTTTTGTTGTGAGTTGTAATTGTAAGCTCAATATAAAATTGAGGAAGTGCCCAGGTAAAAGGTAAAACGTACTTGTACAAAATATTAAGCTGTATTACTATATAGCTTAATATTTTGTCCAAGTACGTTTTATTGAATCTACCCGTGACACTTCAGAGTCACTGTAGCCCCAATAGTAATATGAACAATAGGTGTTACTCCGAAATAAATATTCAATCGTTTTAGTGTACTAAATAAAAAAAAATCACATACTTATTACTAGAAAAAGCTGCCATATTAAGCACTTGCCACAAAGTAAGAAAAAATACAACTAGACTTGGATAATAATTTCACTGCAGTACATAGTAATTTACCTTCTCAGAATAATAACTAGAATCTTATCTTGGTTCACACCCGTGAGAATCTGAAAGATCTTTACCTGAGCAAATTCAATTTAAAAACCAAAATAATAATAATCGAATGAAGGCAGTACGTCTCGACACGGCTCGCATTGTGAGGAGGTTCCTGTCTCTGGAGCCCTAAGCACCAGTAGCTTGGACCCTGCACCCGACACCGGCGGACCAATAGTGTTTATATTTTTAAATGTTTTCATACTTATTTTTTCTATTTTAAGAAATATTTAAAAATGTATAATATAAGGAACTAAATGAATAATCCAAACTGTTCTTGAAAGAAAAACCAGCTTTTAAAGAAATTGTTAGTAAGAAAAGAAATATAATGTAAAATTGAAGTGTTAATCGTTTTTTGTTACTGACCATAGTCAGTAACAAAAAACGATTAACACTTCAGTTTTTTAATCTCAGTTATTGAGCAAAATATTTGTTCAAAATTGCAGCAGAAATACAATGCAATTTTGAACAAATATTTTGCTCAATAACTGAGATTTAAAAGACTGAAGTGTTAATATTTAGCTCAATAACTGAGATTAAAAAACGTGTTGCTGACTGTACCTAAATTAACTAGTAATAACTTCTGATGATTTTTCATCAAACGGTGCTCACGAATTCTAATATAAAAGGACAAAAAATCATTTAGGTGATTACAAGTACACAGCCTGTGTAGTGTAGGTACAAACCTATGCTATGATTTCGAGAATATGTGAAGCCCCGTTATGAAGATTAGATACAATATTTTTCGGTTAACGAACTGTATTACCCATACATATGTTCACACAAAAAATAGAGGGTAGTCGTAGAAAATACTCGGACATTTATCACCGGCCTTGGGTAAGACCTTTGCTTCGCCCGTCCTAATGTAAGTACATGAAATAAAATGATACGGTCGACTGCGGGTTGCTACTTGTTGGCAACACAACGACCGGTGGGAGCGAGACAGCACGCTCTACCGGACGACGGTGTCAACATTTTTAAAAGATCACGAGTAACTGCCGCGAACGACAGACTCGGACCACGGGCGGCATTAACGGCTTGATATTGATTGTGATAGGTTGTCCTGAGATTTATTAAAGTATCGTTTAGAATCATAAGTCTATATTTTATAATCACCCGCCTCCGCCTTCAGCCTGGGCCCCAAGTCTGCTAATTTTTATAAATTCGTCATTCCAACACGATCCCATTGTCATTTTGCTAAAAGTTCGTATTCTGCTAATTCATAATGGTCGATCATTGGTCGGTCAATGGTCTCGTAATAGAATTGTGCCAGAATGACATTGTAGTATTGCCATTAATATAAAACGAAAAACTACTACTAAATTTGAACATTTATTCATGCCAGATTTCATTCATTATATTTTTTAAATATTATTTATTAGTGTTATAAGCAATCTGAAGTAATAAGAAGTTCGTAAATAGGAAAAAACATTAAATGTGTAACGCGGATAAAAGTGAGATTAAACAACTCAATAATATTTTATCTGTTTAGCTGTCAAAGTCAAATGTGACATTACTACTGACGTCTATTTGTTTTTGTTTTTATTTCTTTTTTGTTATTATTTTGAGTGTATTTTATAGAATATTTACTGATTTAATACAAAATGGTGGTAATTGACCAAATTTCGGCTCTTATTGACTATTTAGAAAACCACCAAGACCTGGCGCTTGGCCACTTCAGCCGCACCAATGAAGAGCGAAGTTTATCAAGAAGATATTGGATAGAGTGCGCCGAAATTTTTAATTCGGTGTCGGTGGACTGCCCCAATAAAACACCGGCAGAGTGGCGCACAGTAAGTACCAAAATACAGTATAATTAGTAAAGTATCAGTAAAGGGGTTTGTATTCATTCTCGTCAAGCGACGGGCTCGACGTCTTCTGCATTCCACCCGTCTTCTTTCTCTAGCATCTACTGCGTTGGCTAGCTCGAGAATATGTGCTCGTAGTGAATACATTCTCCAAATTCCACAAACACGATGATTCGTAACGAATTAAAAGCAATGACTGCACAATGACGTTATAATGGTAGGTCACTGATCAAAGGAACTGTCAAAATGTTAGCAGATTACCGCATACGTCAGTCATTCATTTGTCATTGTGTACGAGATTACCATTAATGCAATGGAGTGTCAGTGGTTGACCATTGGATAGTCATAATGACGCCATTGTAATAGTAGATTACCAAACTTGTCAAAATCAACAATTATGAAATCAATGATAGACCATTTTGACACCATTGTAATAGCAGACTTGGGGCCCTGGTTAGTTAACATCAGAAGTGGGATTAGTTTAAATTACACGCGATTTAGATCGTTCGCCATCTTTTTAACCGAAAATAGTGTTTTTGGGACTGTTTAAAATTGTTTCACCACGTGTTGTTGATTTTGTCCGTGATTAGTTTCTGTGCATTTTAATGTGATTCGCCACGTGTTTCTACTCGATTACATTATATTTCGTACGTGTTTTTTAAGTAAACAACCACGTGTTAATTCTTTTATTTCGCGTATTAGGGAATTAAGGTTGTATGTATTAAAACACATTTTCACAAGAAGTACATTTAGTTTACTACATTTTTAATTTTTGTCTGTGAACTTGGCTGACTGAATACATTTCCTTTGCCTATCAATTGACAATGATCGTTTGTAATTCGTGTCTATGGATTCAACGATTAAAAAAAAAAAAGAGGTTGAGGACATTGGGGCTGGGATCATTCGAGCCCGGACCACCAAGAGAACAAGTTGTAGAGTCAAGTGAAAGGAGCTACTGTAAGTCAGTCTGATTTAATAAGTACCTATTCTTTAAATATCATACTATGTTATAACTGTGACCGTTATTTTGTTCGAATGTGTTCCTTCGCGCGTCCAATTAGCAGACACAATAGAATTTTATTGTTATTATTATCCAATGGTGTAACGGCTACGTTTGAGAGGTTAAATCTATGGTTTTACTATTGCTAGTCTTGTAATTTATGTAGAAAGTATATGTACAATGCGTTATTTTCTAAAGTATATTGTGGTTTATATGAGATGGTTATGTGAAATCATGATAAACGGTAGTAAAATATGTATGTGTGATTTGAATGTTACATACACTAAAGGTTTTATTAACTCTGCTCCTTCTGACCCAGATAATTACAGTCAATATCTAATTGAAGCTTGAATGTCAATATTCTAATACGCGGTTAGTTTGTTGTTCACGTAGTGGTCATTTACGTTGCCTATAGTCATAACCATGTCGAGTCGTGGATGCACGCTGCGTGAGAATACACCTAGGCGTAATTCTCGGGTACTGAGTGCTTCCCTGGTAAACAACAGCAAAAAAACGATTACATTGTTAGGTATAGCCCAAAATAGTAAACAATGCAATTTTTAAATACGCTCACGATAGGTTACGAATGATCCAGTAGGTCATGTACCAGTCGAAGTAGATTG
Source organism: Luperina nickerlii (assembly GCA_963855955.1). Classification (NCBI taxonomy): domain Eukaryota; kingdom Metazoa; phylum Arthropoda; class Insecta; order Lepidoptera; family Noctuidae; genus Luperina; species Luperina nickerlii. The sequence goes on from OY979680.1 coordinate 9,748,220, forward strand.
TGATCACAATGGTAATGAGCTATGAGCAAGTTTAGGTAGTGGGAACCACGCGAGTAGGGGTTCTCTATCGGCCGTAGTAAAAAGTGTGTAGTCACAGCGTAATACACATGGATCCATGCGCTGGATGTGTGAGAGCAATGCGATTGCTGGTCGGCTAGAGAGCCGTGGCGTTAGAGTGGTTTACTCGTTTGTGGGTTTCCGGGTGTCTAAGGCTCTTAGTGAAAAGATTATTGTTGTAATGTGGATAACGATGGTACATGGCTCTGGTTGAATCAAGTACGCTCATGAGGTTAAGGCTTATGCCATGGCACAGGCCAAGGGATCAGAGTATTACTGACGAATTTGAGGAAAGCCAAGTAAAAGAAATAAAAATGAAACCATGACATATAAATTAAGTCCCTTTCAAGTCAAAAAGGTGCTAGGCAACGACAGATATCAAGTATGCGACTTAAGAGGCAGTGAAAGAAGTATAAAATTATACGTCGGTAGTACAGCGGCTGAAAACATGAAGCCCTGGATAAATATCAACGATTTTGATTCTGACGCTTAGCCAGCAGTGTTGGCAAGGAATTTTATCATTCATCATAAAGATCACGAAATAAAATTGTCTCATGATATTTCTTTCTTTTCAATTTATTTTATTTGTGTGCGAAATATTTAAAGAAATCTGCACGCATTATAATTTATTTTTCTGCTACCCCTAACTTGATTACTTCAATAATTATTGTTTACACATGTCATAATATTGAAAACATCAATGTTATTGAAAGCATCCTTTTTGGCATCATGATGGCAACAAGGATTGGAAATCGCTTGATTCTCGGATCAATTTAAACCTAACTAGGTGTATTCTAAGTCTAAAGGAGCACCTAGTAGAGGTAGACGGACGTATCCTAAGCCTAAAGGAACGCCTAGAGAGAGACCGAGGATCATGTAGATAAAAGAGTTAACTAGTCCTTGATGTGTTGATCGACCTAAGTCTAAAGGGAGTTCTTCGCATTAAGGTTAAGTAAGGATTGGAAATCACTTGATTCTCGGATCAATTTAAACCTAACTAGGTGTATTCTAAGTCTAAAGGAGCACCTAGTAGAGGTAGACGGGCGTATCCTAAGCCTAAAGGAACGCCTAGAGAGAGACCGAGGATCATGTAGATAAAATAGTGAACTAGTCCTTGATGTGTTGATCGACCTAAGTCTAAAGGGAGTTCTTCGCATTAAGGTTAAGTTAAATAACTAAGTGTTCTGTACTGTTGGACGTCATGATGACCGAGTCGGTTTGGAGAGACAATGTAACAAAATACTAATCATATAAATTATTTATGTTTCCAGTACATTATCACAGGAGCGGTCACCTGCCTGTGTACCATAGAATTGGTTTACCAGGCGTGAGCTGGCGTGCCTGGGGCAGGCACGATGCAGCATGGCCGTGTTGGCAACACAACGACCGGTGGGAGCGAGACAGCACGCTCTACCGGACGACGGTGTCAACATTTTTAAAAGATCACGAGTAACTGCCGCGAACGACAGACTCGGACCACGGGCGGCATTAACGGCTTGATATTGATTGTGATAGGTTGTCCTGAGATTTATTAAAGTATCGTTTAGAATCATAAGTCTATATTTTATAATCACCCGCCTCCGCCTTCAGCCTGGTTAGTTAACATACTGATATAAGAAAAGTTTAAATATTATTTTTTTCAGTTTCTTATTAAGCTTTCGGAGTTTAAAGTCGTTGCGGTGGTGGAAGTTTCTGGCTTTTCTTCAACAGATGTTGGTTATGCTTCGCTAACGACGATCCTACTTAGGTAGCTTTTGCTATAAGGACTGTAATTATGTTTCTTTTGTTAGTAGTTGGAGGAAAGTACTTGATCTCAGGTAGCTTGATATTCTCTTCTTCGTCGTTCACTCAATGCTGTGGATCGCGACCACATACGACGTGTCTCTAAGTTATGCGGTCTTCTGCAGGTGTGGACTGCTTGGTAGATGCTGCCTCGCTGCGGTCGTGACGGATTGCCGTCTCATCGGACTATGAGAGTGAGGGAAGAGGAAGTGCACTTGTGTCTGTGCGCACACTTGTGCACTATAACATCTCTCGCGCCGAAGGCTAGTCTCCATTGAGATTGGCCGCCGTGGCCGAAATACGATTTGGAAAACTTTAGATGCTGCCTCCACCAGTCTTCTTGTTCGCGTCTGACCATCTATCATAGCTGGATATAATTACAAAAAGGTAATGAAAAAATTGCAAAATGTCTACATATGGCGAGTCGGCTTCAACCACCAAGTTTTCAAGCGTGATGATTACAGAAAAATAATGTATTGTTGTTGTATAATGATAATGTGTTCTTGTTATTGTTATATTATAACAACAACACCCACGCCTCACGCCTGTAATCCCCGACGGGTTGGGCAGAGGTTTTTCCATCAGGAAGTTGTTAGTAGCAGTCCGGAGTCTGGAGTTTAAAACATCGTGAGGAAACCGGCATGTCCTAGAACCAACAATTCGAAGACATGACATCCAACAAACCGCATTGGGCCCGCGTGGTGCATGGTCCACTCTCTCTCACAGAGAGAACGCCTGTGTCCCAGTAGTGGGAACATTATAGGTTAATTATGTAGTCCGGAGTCTGAGGAGATGAAACATAAAACTTAAACATAATGTTATAGCAAATTGAGAACACAATGAATTGTAAGTACTATACTGGGTTATTTTTATATCTACTTATATGTATACAGGATTACATAAACACTAGCTTTCACCATATTTATCTCTCTCTCAATACATACAATGGTACTTTAATGGGCCACATCTACGCATTTACTAGTAAGTAGTTATCATAATAATAATATATACTGTGCTCGTCCTACAACTACTATACCTTATTCAATTATAGGCGAGGACGCTGGCACCCTAAACACAAGTTAAATCTTACTTTGGGTGCCAGAGTTCATTGAAATCACTCTATCCCTTAGTTGTAACGCTGCATAGTGTTTAGATAAGTGGTTTTGTACAACTGAAGTTAAAAAAAGAAACTTTTTTTTTGTGGCAAACATCAGCTGTTTCATAGAAAATTGCAATAAGTGCCTTTGCGGTCAAAATGTGTAGAACAGCATTTTTTTAAAATAACTGACAAAAAATTTCAACGCAGGGCTTTATACCTACTAAAGCCATGGTAATGGGTTGCGTGTCGATATCCTTGCCCTCCGATAGATAATAAATATTACTTATATATACTATAAATTAATTAAATACACAGAATTAAATATTTATTATAGAAGTATGTATGTTTATTTGTAATTTATGTAAGTATATTCTTATAATATTTGTTTAGTTTTATTAAGTGAATTGTTTTTAGATTAGATTGTATGTATTATTTTTTGTCTCCTTTACTCTTTCACACGCTGTCTACATCTCTCTATTTATTGTCCTGTCGCAGGTATGCTGGAAGAGATTTCTTATGAAATAAGCATCACCTTTGTACCTATTTTTCTGTTCTGTTTTATTTCGTGTCTGTTTATATGTGTGTACATAAATGGTAAAATACATAAAATAAATATCCAACCAATAAACAAAGCAACATCTGCAAAGATAAAATACAATAATAGCCTTAAATGGCAGTAATTGATATTCATAGTTATAGCGGCCCCACAAAGATTTGGCCAGTCTCCATCTTATGTAATGGTAAAACAATTAAAAGTTTCCCCGCGCCGAGCTTATGACCAACCTTTAAAGAGTTTAAAAACATGTTGTGCTTACAATCAACTTTTCCTTTGTGGATAATTAGCAAGATGAAGTTATGTAAAGGGTATAATGACCTTGTTATTATGAATGAATAATATCATATTTAAATATTGAAGATATGTTATTTTCTTATGGAATCCGATTTAATTCCAACGATAAGGTTTTTCAAGCTCAAGGAGGAGATTTTTTAGGCTCGGCCTAGTAGAAACGGCAGCGACATACGAGTTGCCGATCGTAGGTTCGAACCCTGACAGACGCTTACCTTTCTATAAATTATTTCATCATCACTGCTCTCAAAACAGTGAAAGACAAAAACATCGCAAGGAAACTGGCATGGTCTAAAACCAAAAATTTGAAGACATGTGATATCTACTAACTGTTTATGATACGCTATCTACCGATTATTATTTTAATTATAGGTTATTCTATCTACACTATCCGCACGATTCAACAACCCGCACAGGGCACGCGTGGTGGATTATGGCCCACTCCCTCTGGTGGGAACATTATGTTACGTTATTATTATTATTTTTATTTTTTTATTATACACTGATGAAGATAAGCTCAAAAAAAAAAAATGCCGCCTGGCATATAAAGAGTGTTTAAAAAGAAGCAAGCAGTTTTCAAAAAATCTACCGCAAATGCAACTATAGAATAGAAGTATAATACTGTCTGTTTTGTAATCCAAATCAATTTTATGGCATGTCGAACCAAAAATTCTAAAACACGTGACATCTACGAACTCGCACTGGGCCCGCGTGGTGGATTAGGGTCCTTTCGGTCCGAAGTGGGCCGTAAACCAGTCCCAATCCAATCCCAGCAGTGGAACATCAAATGCTGATAATGCAATTGAGATCGAAACATTTTTTTTCATTTAAAAATTTCAATATTTTGATTATAAGCTTGGTAAGTATTTAGTACTCAGTATTAAAAACTCTGATTGCGAAAACGCATACGAAATCACCAACAATATCCAGCCCCGAATAAAACACAAAATATATAGGAAAACTCCACTCCAGCACTTTTAATTTAAAAGTTTAGCACTGAAATCAAATATAAAGTGGATAAGTTAAATTACTAAGGTATTCCTGTGAAGTCGAATAGTTAGGGGGAAATGGGGAGCGGCCAGTACTGGACTTTGTGACCGGAGTGAGCGATGTCGAGTGTTTTAGCCACACTCCGGGTTGAAGAGCCCTCGCCCTCACGGCCAACGCTCAACGACACTTCACTCCTGTTACTCGATTAACCCAAGTTATTAGTACTATCAGCTTTTGTTCCATAGTAAAGATTATCTCGTATCAATTAGCGGGCATTACGTGGGATTATTACGTGCCGAATTGTATGGGAAGCAGTTGTGTGGCGCGATAATTAATTTAATACGATCACGGTTAGAGCTTGTTAGTTATTAGCTTTAGATTAGGTTGGTTGCAGAATGTTGATCGATCGTGTTTGCTATTGATAATGACTATGTTTATGTAATAGGTTTAGTTTATTTAATAATACACGATACGTTAATGTTAAAAGAACGGGTAGTCAAATAGTACACGAACCTCTAAAAATCCCTGAACAATCCGAAGTTTGAGTTGACATTACAAAACTATCCTATATCTACCTATCGTGCCGTCTGTATCTCAAAACATGCAGTCAAAGTGACCTCTGTGCTGCTACCAATGACGCCGTGGAAATGGCGAAGTTTTGAGCGAACAAGATCTGAAAGTGTCTAAGGAACACAACGTTATTGAAAAGTATCAAAACCCCATAAACATCACCACCAACCACTAACAATAGGACGAAAACATCAAACATCACGGCACTATCCGCTCAACTTACCCCCTTGAAACTTGGCCTTTCGGCCAATTATTCACCCGATGACCTGCGGAGAGTGACCCGTCCTCTCAGATGATTAGTCTAAAACTAATTGATTCCTCGGCCACGGAGATTGGTATAGAATACGAATGCATAGAAGCGACACTCGACGACAGTTTTTTGACGTTAGTTACGTTCAACTCTTAATACAATGATGATACGTAATACAATCGAATGTAACTTTGCAACCGTAACATAAATTACGCTAAAGTTATGGTTTCCTAGAAGAGCGTTTCCGTCATTTATAACGAACGTTATTTTCACCAGTATTTGAACTTAAGGTGTAAATAAACGCTCTGTGGACATTACGGCCGCATGTGACAGTCACCGTTCTTCGACGAAACGGTGGCTTTAAGGTGGAAAAGTTTTTGAAGTCAGTTACGTTCAACTCGTAATACAATGCGCGAACGTAACTTATGTAACTTCGAACGTAACTTAACTTACTCTAAAGGCGGAAAGCAATTGCTTCATCACTTTAAGGTTGAATGTCACTTGCACATCATAAAGCGTCAAGGTTTATTTTTGCTTTAAGATCAATGTGACAGTTATAGTTCGATCTTCGAGAAATGCGTTCCTGACACTGTCAGTGCGACAATTCTAGTAGCTAATAAAGATCAAATTCGCATAACTCCTTTTCGTTTTTAGGGAACTGACAGTTGTGAAGAACGCATTCTCTCGTTTTCAAATTTTTGTCAAAAGTGGCAGTTACGAGGTCAATCGTACTTTTTAAGCGTTCCGCACTCAATCCACAACAAACATCACCACAGTCTCCGGTCGTAATGACACATTAAACTTTAGAAATAGACTGTCACACAGATAAGAGAGATGATGACATAGCCGAACTTTTTTGTATCGGTACCCAACATAGTGACTGTGTTATGTATACAATCACCATTCATCATTTTATGATTATTACCTACACAGCAAGGTACTTACGGCCGGTGGCTTAAAGCTGTGTTAAGTGCACATAGGATTCGCTTTCTACATGGTTTTTTTATTCTATGGCATCGGTCTCGCTAATACTTCGTAAGTGCTTCTTCACGGATGGCTCAACTCGCGGTTTTGTCTTGTTTAAAGTGTGGCCGGTGACGTGATTTGGGTCCCTTTGACTTTATCGTGATCGACATCGTTGAACAAACTTGAGGCTGACAGTTGCGAGTTCTCTTTTGTTTTCTTTTTAAGAACTCTGCTAGTGACGTCTCTTTCGAATAGTGAACATGTCAATGTCTACAGATTCTGATATTTTTGCCAAATTCCAGTTTTAATCAGACGTCTTGTATGAATAAAACTAGAATTTTAAGGTAAAAATATACTAAACTATTATACTGGTTAATACACAAAAAACAACAACAAAAAGTAACAGTTTAAAACTTTCCAATTTGAGTCAGTATAACGAATTATATAGAACTAGCTTCCGCCCGCGGCTTCGCCCGCGAGGTATGTCGATAAAAACTATCCTATGTCCTTCCCCGGGATGCAATCTATATCTCTGCCAAATTTTATCGAAATCCGTTCAGTGGTTTAGGCGTGAAAAGGTAACATACAGACAGACAGACAGAGTTACTTTTGAATTTATTATATTAGTATGGATTAGTATAATTTAGTTGCTATTACATGGTTATCTAGAACAATTGATAAGCCGAATTGCTGTAAATGTTTACAGCTTTACAGAGTGCAAGTCAGATGAAAAATAAGTCCCTTTGTGCAACAAAGTCTTGACAGTGCAAAGTCATATCGATACCATCTTGTAAAATTTTGAACCTTTTTTCTTTGAATGTTTGAATTTTAACTTCGTTCATTAATTTTCCTTTTAATAACTACTTTCTATTAGCTGCACGTTACAGGAACTGATGGACGCTAGTGATGGCGCCAAACACGTACCCAAATTCTGGGCAGAGTCCATTTAGATTGCCATCGACACGCTAAGAGGAAGACTATATAATTGTAACAAAAAAAAAACAACATATTCTTTGTACCAATCCGAGCTCATTGTATTAATATTTTAATTTTCTCTGCACTGTCCTAAAAATAACGATAGCTATGGAATTTAAAGCTTATTATAACAAGATTTAATCACTGAATATTTTGTTTAATGTTTGTCTATTATCTTGGATAATTTAACTTTAATGAAGTAAGTAATATTAATTTTATTATATGAAAATGTGAATTATTAAGAGTGACAACCAACCTGGGAGAAAGTGTAACACCGTGTCGTAACCAAAGCGATTGATCGCACGACTATGCGTTTATGCGTTTACTCATTTGTTCGAAAAATCGAAAGACGCACACTGGTCGATGGTCGCGTATTGATCGCTTTGGTTAGACATGGCCTAAAGGTGACGACTGATTACAACGCTAAGGAGGCTGCTAATACATTGCTGACCTCATAAACAAAGTTTGAGTAAGAGTAATGCTACTGTTTGGCGGTAAAACTGTTGTAGGTTGTACCTTCCTGAGTAAATCCTGACACAAGTAGCTCTAATGTTACGGATCTTTCAGGTACTTCCATACTTCCTTGGTTTTATAATTATGTGTCATTTATGTCCTACTGATAGACATTGTCGTACATAACATGACAATGTTGTAGCAGCAATCAAATACTCGTTACAGGTTACTGCCTTAATGCGTTAGACAGCGATAGAATAAAGTGAAATATAAGTTCGAATTTCTACATTCTCACATAGCTTTACGTTACTATTATCTCCTATATTAATAGTCTTATGTGACATCTGTGCACCAGAGAGGCAATTCTCGTATTTTTAAGACAATTCGCAGTCTAATCTGTCTCAATCTGTCAAAAATACCTCTAATTTCACTACATTTTTGACAAGTTTTGACATCGATTGTCGCTGAGATGAGATTGACACTAGATTTTGAACGTTTTTGATTACGGGAATTGGCCTTCTGGTGGATATGTCCCACTTAAGTTTTGAAAGGACCCAACCATCCATAGACAACCAACAATTTTCTTGGACATCGATACACTAAAACTGACAGTGTTTGAAATAAGAACGGTGTTAGAAACGGTAACAAATGTCAGTATGGCGTGTTAACGTAGCGATCTATCAGTGCTTATCGCTCGGATCTATCATACGCCGCTGTTGTACGAAGTTCACCCGATTATGGAGCCCTAATGCCCTGGATACTTAAATCAATCTGATCGAAGAATAAGGGCGAGGAAGAACTATGTTTGATTTGGTGTTATCAATGATTGTAGAAAATTGGTAAGCAGAAGTTCGAACTTAATAGGTAATGTATGTTAGTTACTAATTATGATCTACCTAATGTTACATACTTAGATCACGTATACCTACTTATACCTACGTAACTTAAAATTGTTTTAAAGCCGTTTGATATCTATGGACATCTCTCTCAACGTAAATGAAGGTAGATATGGGAGGATATACCACCAAACATCAGGTTTTCATAAAGATTTAAAATCAACTACAACATAAATTGCTTAAAAATCATGACATTTAGAATATCTAGAATATCCGGTCAGTGGGTAGTCTTAGGGGCGGATTTATCATGTAAAGTTTAGTAACTTAATGCTAAATATTAAATAATACTTTATAATTTAACAAGCAATCTGAATCCCCTGCGCTAATTAGACATGGCCAATCACATTCCATTAACTGTTACGGAACTTTAATCGAGGGCTCTAAATAAATGATGCGGCCGAGTGGCGTTACGTTCGGGCGCTAAGAATTAGCCATTGATTTCCTTAGGAAGTATAAAGCGGGCAGGTCGGCGGAGAGCAACATTTCCCGGTCTGTCCCGTCCCTGCCCGGACGCTCTCAGCGTTTAAAGGTCCCTAACGAGCGATAAAATTCCCCCGAATTCCTTTTTAACTGCAAGAGAACTTTACCTGCGGGTGGGTAAATACGAACCCACATTTGGTCGCTGAATTGTGATTCACAATCTGTAAATAACAAGAAGAAAATTCAGTTTATTCAAAGGCTGCTCAGTGTTACGTGTAATTGGAGGGAGGGGGACGTTCTTCTATTAGAATCAGCCATAATTGAATACACATACAGCGGCACTTTGGAACAGAATGCTCATTTTTTGCAAGTAAGCGCTTCGCTGTCTTTGTTTGAATGAGAAATGTGAGGAACTAATTAAGACTCGTGACTCGTTTTGTATGTGTGTTGTCGGTATTTAATTATTATCTAAAATGTAATATTATATTTCAAAAATCGTTTATCGTTTTTGGGGAACACGTCAAAATAATATTTACATAATATAACAGACTTAAAATAACAAGGAACAGAATCATAGGACATCAAAAAATTCGTCCGCGTCGCTGTCAACAGGAAATGTGCCCAAAAGGCTAACAGCATTGCCACGTTGTATGGCGATGCGGAATCATTGGCAAAAAAATTGATCACGTGAAGACTAGTATCTTCATTTGAAATTGATTGAATTCAATCAATCGTCGATGCACTCTAAATCATGTGGGATTAAGTGCGATGCGCCAACAGAGTATGTTGTGAACGAAAGTCGTGCGACAAGTGTAGCGTCACGCTTGAACAAATGGATGTTCCTAATAGCAGCCATTACAGACATTGTGTGCGCTCGATCGAACATAAAGGTCGACGAGACCCCCCCCCCAGCACTCCGCACGGGATCAGCTTCTAAAGAAAAAAGTATGAAAGCCGATATTCATAAATTTGTGAAAAGCTATGCGATTTGAAAAACCCATTTAGCAAACCCCGTGTTGCTTATTTATTCGCTTTGGTCCGATTCAATTTTGTAAATTAAACTTTTTTAACATTTCTAGCTGTTCTCTGTCGTAGTAAAGAGGAGATAATCTCTGTTCACGTGTGCGTTGATTAAAATTCCCTGTATTCGTTTTTTCAATACATTTCTTTCGTTCAGGTATGATAATTTGCGCCCAACGTATTCAATGATAAGCCGACTTTTGTGTTACAAATGAGACGAAGCTTCGCGCGACGATGTCTACTCATTTAATAACCTTCAGAACATGTATCATATAGTAAGCTTCCTAGCTTACTGTGTGACGTCACTGCTGGCGGTGACGGCAAAGTCGATGATACTTAATACAACTAATTTAAGTTTAGTGAAGTTTTGTGACAACAGTGAACAGTGGCGCGCTCAGTAAAACGAAAGCCTTGTTTAGCTTGGAGCCAGAAGATAAAAGTTATCTTGAAAAGTCGGCAGCCGCAACAAACTTAGCAACTGTCTTCAGGTAGGATAAGGGAAACTCGATTAAGGAAGAGAAAAAGTAATTCGGGGCAGAAAGAAGAGTTCACTGCGTACAAGTTTAATTAAGCATCGACAACAGATGAACGGAACACATATTGACACAACTATTTTCAACATTCTTCTAATAAGAACGTCTACCGAGTAATACATTTTAGTGATGATGTTAAAGAGAAGTAAGGAGTTGGAATTCTCATGTTCCTGCAAATCGTTAGATATGGGAGAAAAATTAGTATTATGGTGATGACTGTATTCCAAGCGGTACTTTGACGTGCCCTTGTTTGTCACTTGGTCGGGTTGTTGGGTCGGTATTATATAATTTTCTCTCCCATTCTGCCTTGTTAGCTCGTTTACTCAATTTCATCCCTTTTAATATAATTCCTTGTTAACAAATAATTAAGCATCCTAAAACTTAATTTACCTAATAATTGTAAATGTTTAAATCTTTCAGATGTCTTGGATAGTTACAATGCTACCTGCTAGTACAACAAATCTCATCGTAGCCAGAGTATTCTGTGGGATTGCCAGACGTGGCTGCTTTCACGTCGTTCCGATGTATGTCAAAGAGATCTCCCAGGACAGCATAAGGGGTTAACAACATCCTAACAAAGGAGTCCTAACATCTATGGGTGCGTTGGCTCAAAGTCCTGGAATCCTTCTTATGAATCAATCTTCCTGGAATCATTCTTCTTCTTAATATCACTCGGTGCTATGGGTCGTTGTTGGACTCCCAAACGTGACTTTTAGAATCTTCTTTAACGCTCCTGAGTCGCCATCTTTCTTAGTAAAGATGGGAAAGACAAATGTAAGTTTATATTAATTTCATTGCCTATTTAAAGCCCTCTTACATTTTGGTACTGAGCGCGCATCTTTTTTTTTTTGCTTATAAATGGCATCTCGCAGTTCAAACTATGAGGTTGTCGTCTGCTTAGCCGGGATTGTCTGTGGATGTCTCAATAAATTAAGGTTTCCAGCTAGGGCGAGCGCGCATCGCCGGCGCAGTGAAATATATAGTACTTTTGTGTTATTTATAAAAAAATCAAAGGATCATATTAATTTTTTTAATAGATATTGTTTAAGCAATTATTGGAGACTATTTTGGTGTAAACACTATGTGAAAATGATGTAAAAGTTCGGAGATATTCTTGTTTTTAGTACTAAATTGAATTAGGTCTTTTTTTCTTTATTTATAAGGCATATAACAAAAATGTATTCGATTTTTAAACAAGTTTACGATATTTATGATATGAGATAAATTGTTTTTATGAAAAAGAATTTGTTTTTTTAGTTTGAGTTTATGGATTTTATTCATCAGAATCTGAAAATCAGAGTTCTTAAATCAGCTCTCCATGAGCTTTTGCCTAAACATGCATCAGGAGAACGATTATTGCTAAATAAATAGATAATTAATAAAAAAAATGCTGTATTATTATTGTAGAAGAAAAAACGAACTATCTTTACCATTTAATTGTTATTTAAACCAACCAACGAAAAATATTCAATTCAACGAGGAAATCATGCATGAAGATGCGTTGATATTTTCGCGTTCCCCTTGTCTAAAACAGCGAGGCTATTATATAAACTGGTGCGGATTGGTATTGGTTCTACCAATACCAATCTGCACCAGTTTATATAATAGCCTCGCTGTTTTGACTCAAATGACTCATATTTCAGGACTGTATAAAATTATATTTACAATATAAAATTACTAGCTTCCGCCCGCGACTTCGTCGGCGTAAAATTTCTTGTTTGCCCGACCCACCCCGTCGCATTGCATCGCCTGCCCGTGCTAACACTTTGCTTTCGCTAACTTTTTTTTTGCTTCTCTCCTAAGGGTCCTAGCATGATGTAAATTGCCTTGCTAGAGAATTGGGCTATCAAATGAAAAAAATAATTGTAATCCGACTGGTAGTTCTAGAGATTAACGCGTTCAAACAAACAAACTCTTCAGCTTTATTATTAGTATAGATATAGGTAGATGTAGATATAGAGTATACATAGATATAGATAAATAAGATAGCCTTACGGATCGATTTAGTCATGTTGACCAAGCTCCTTATATAAAGATTTAGAAAAAAACATCTACCGCACTATTAAATGAAATTCACTGACGCAGTTCTGAGTTCAGTCCAAATAAACCCATCTAATCCGAGATCCGCGTTATAACATTTCCATTCTATACATTCAACAGTTTTTAATACAAAAACTTCGCCCGAGCATCCCGGAAGGTCCTCGTCGAAATGGCCTGTAATATCGAGCGAAGTTTAACGCAGAACAATCTGCTAGTAAGCTAATAAAAATCATAGCAATCCTTCGAATAAAAAGGCAGTTTGGAACAAGAAAACCGGGTGCATCCCCAAGAACCTTTTTTGTTTCCGGCGGAGATTCGGGAGGTTATTTAAAGTGAATAAGAAACAGGCTTGAGACCTCTCGGCGTCGCAATAGTTGGACATCATTGTATTTGCAGGCTTCAGACTTCAGGCTTGTTAAGCACCCCTCCACAATTTGGTTTGTCTGAAGTATGTTCCTAGATCTTTTGTGGAAGTGGTCGTTAGCATTTTGATCTTTGTGCTCAGACGTGTTTCGGTTGTGCACTAAACTTCTACAGTCGGGTCTGATTCCACCATTATGCGTGTAATTCTCAGCGAAACGAAAAATATTCGACATTCTATGTCACGAAAATATGATTCCTTGGTTTTGTATGCGTAATAGATGACCCCTATTCATCAGTACATTCTGTGGATATAAAATAGATTTTAACTCCAACTTTATTCGCGTTCACATAAATATGCGTTTTACTTGATCTGCATATTATACGGTCGAATATTTGTGAATAAAATGATGAAATAATAAAATTTAACCACGTGGAAATTCCGCATCAGAAGTACGTGATAAAAAGAAATAATAATAAAAACGGTATTACGGGGGTCGTCTGTCCCCATTTTGTTATATTTTGTGACGTCAATGGGAAGGGTTATCAATTCGTTTCTTATGTATTTTTTATGTTTGTTTGGTCATATTGTGAGCTGCATATTATTTGAGGCATCATATTTTTAATATATTTTTTATGTTATATTAACAATAAAACGATGTGATGGTGCCTTGTTTGTTTTACGATAAGTACAAACGGAATTTTATTAAGAATAGTGACGTTCATAACTACTATTAGTCAAATTAATGAAAAACTACAGTTTGTATGTGCAAGGTACAGAATGTACCTTATTGGGAACACATGATTTACACTCAACAGTGTAATTCATGTGCCCCTTCCCCAATTTGGTAACTACATAATTTCATTTAATACTCTACTCAATGACCCACAGCACCCATAAACGTAGCCATGACCTCCCAATATCGCTTCCTCCCGCCATTGTCTCCCCCATAGTAGTTGTACCAGTAATATTGTAGGTACCCCCTTACGGCAAGTGGACAGCTTTAGGTAGTCCGTGGTACAGTTCGGCCTTATTTGTGAGTTCGGCTGACTTGCCCCAACTTGCCCCATTCGGGACAGGAAGCTTGTTAGCGCGACTTCTGCGGTTTTCAACCAGATAATATTGTGTTAAAGATTTAAATTATCTGCTGCAGCGCGGATCTGCTTTTGTGAACTTTGCTTACATAAGTAAGCTATCTATTTTTTTAGTTTGTCTTTAGTGAAACAATGAAGGGAAAAGTTACTAATAGTTGTTTAATTAGTGGGTTGAACTATTGTTGTAGGATTTAAATTGTCTAAGTTTTGTAAAAAAAAAAATATCAGAGACAAGATTAATATTAACTTAAATTTTTGGTTCTAGGACATGCCACTTTCCTCACTATGTTTTCCTTCACCGTTTTGAGAGCTGGTTATGAAATTATTTACACAAAGTAAAGCACAAAGTGAGTTTGTGTTCCCGAGTGCATACAACCCGAATCTCTTCAAAGTAAGAGTGAACAGGGCTTCTTCTGGGTAAGCTCACTCCATCGTAGACTTTGTCTCTGTCATCTCTGACCAAGACTAGACTCAAGAGCAAACCCATTCAAAATAAAAAAATAAATAAAAAAGTGAAGCTGCTAGAGTTCGAACCCACGACCGACAACTCCTAAGTCGGGGTCGTTACTACTGGCCCACCACTGCACAGTGGGCAGTTACTTGCTGCATTTAACGATGACAGTGCATAATTCCATAAATATTTATCTTAATTTAAGTTGATTAAAGAGTAACCTAAGTTTAAGGTTCAATTAAATTGGGGTCATTATGGGAACACCGGCCAAGATTTACTACCTTCTCCACGCTACTTAATTTGCACAACAAATTGCAGTATCGAACGAAAATCGTTTTCGAGACATTCACCATAAAACTGTAATTGAGATAAACATTAAAGGCAGTAAGATGACTCTGTTAATATAAAGTGCGAGATTTCAACATTTTATAGGTACACACGTTGGTAGCAGATCACTACAGTACCCCGCCGGCAGTTTTAATATGGCACATCGTGTTCTAGAAAGAGACAAGAGACTGTCACACAGATAGGATAGAGACATTGCTCTACAAACCCGAACTTTCTCTAAACCCCGATGTGTCATCATAACGCCCTGGTACTGTACACGAATTTGCAAATGGCCATTTTACGATTGCAAAACTCGTTTGGAATACGTTTTAGAACTGAAATAAAAAATACTGACGAAATAAATTTAGTTATATCGTGTTCGCTTGTTTACGGTTTTTATGGCGTCCTTTTGCAACCATGTAGAATGAAGAATTTGTTGTATTAATTGTTGTTAGGTTTTTGACTGGCCTTTTGTTTAAGTTATGGTCTCATTATATCAGGCAAATAGGTTATTATTGAAATATCTAAAGACGTCAATGATAATAAGCTCGTCATTTTGAACCTTATCAATATTAGTAAAAATCTGTAAAATATGTAAAATTTTGCAGTTTCAATTCTAAAAATACTTCTCACGTGGTAAAATCGCCGTAACATAGAAATTTGCGCGCCAGGCGTTAACGTGTTGCTACGCTTTGAGCTACGGCGTAGTGTGGCTACGCTTCGCGCTACGGCGTAGCTTGGTCAGTGCTCCGATCGCGTAGTCTTAATATAAACCTCCAGATTCCTAGAAAAGTGTTTCCGTCAGATTGTAACGCCATGAAAGTCTGTCATTTTCACCAGTATTTGGCGTTAAAAACGCACTTTATTTGGGCATTAGGCCTCGGTCTCGAAGGCAGCGATTGCGGGGCGCGGGCGGCGGTGGCGCGGGGTGTGGCGCGTCAACGCAGTCTCGAAGCCAGCGGGCAGATGGCGCGGCGCTAGAGCGGCGTAGAACACTACGCCACTCTAGCGCCGCGCGATCTGCCCACAACAACAACAACAACACAACAGTGTTATGAAAAATTTGTGTCTTTGTTCGCGAACCAAATGTCTAAACAGCGACGACAACATCTTTATGATACAACATTTTGAAACGTCGGTTGTTAAAAAGCAAAAATAAAATGTACAACACTACGTCAATGCGGACGCGCGGGCACCACTAGACTGGTGCGCATCGCTCGTACGCTGCTTCCCGCGCCGATGCCTTCGAGGCCAGTTCCATATAAATCTATGCATTGAAACGCACCGCTCCTCGCGCCGCCGCCGCCGCCCCTCCGCGCCCGCTGACTTTGAGTCCGTAGCCTAACGGCCGCATGTGGTAGTCACCGGTCTTCTAGGTGACTGTAGCTTAAGCGACCATCGCGTGATTATGCGACCTTTTATTATACATACATAAATTATTTACAAATATACACAATTATGTATAATATTTACACATTTATATACTAAATAAATCTATTAACGACCTTAGTTTACACAAGTCATTATTAAAACAATTTGTTATTAATATACAATGTCATAAATTATTAATATAATAATAATAAAAGTCACAACAAGTCCACCTAGTCAAATAACCCGCGCCTAACTGTTCCTGGCGCAAAGGTGCCCAAAACGCTTGCTGCATTGCCACGTTGGATGGCAATGGCTAACCTTTGCACCAAGAACGAGCCGGAGCGGGAGTCAGCCGTTTTGTCACGGAGCTTGTGCCCTATCTTGTAATGTATGTCTTTACATGTATTTTTTTACTTACATTTTTGGAAATATTAACCTGAAAATTTTAAGCATTCGTCCTCCCTAGGTAGCTTCATGCTCATTTCCTGGAGGCTTATCATATCTTTTACCTGTAATTCATGTTATTTAAATTTTTCTGTAGATTTTTATCTCTTGAATCTTTGTTTACCTTTGTAATGTCAGTTAGTGACAGGCCTAATTTTATTTTTAATTTATTGCTGGAGCTAGTTGTAGGTCGTATAGGTAAATCACATTGACCTCATTATTTTTTACTTTTTATTATGTTCTAGAATTTCTTTTCAAATGTTAAAAAGTCGATGTCAGGAGCCTGGTGGTGAATTTGGTCAGTCTACGTTGGGAGCTCAGCTCGGCCACAAGTTCGGGAAAATTAGGAGTGTTCTTGGAGGGCAGTTTCCCTCCTCTACGGCCGGAGCGACTATGAAGACGCCGTAGCAAGGCGACTCCGCACCGGGCTCTTCGGGCTGCACGGCCTGAGGTTCGACGTCCCTCGGCCCTCCTCTACGGCTTGAGGGTTGGCGTCCCTCGGCCCTCCTCTACGGCTTGAGGGTTGACGTCTCTCGGCCCTCCTCTACGGCTTGAGGGTTGACGTCTCTCGGCCCTCCTCTACGGCTTGAGGGTTGACGTCCCTCGGCCCTCCTCTACGGCTTGAGGGTTGACGTCCCTCGGCCCTCCTCTACGGCTTGAGGGTTGACGTCCCTCGGCCCTCCTTTACGGCTTGAGGGTTGACGTCCCTCGGCCCTCTTCTACGGCTGGAGGGTTGACGTCCCTCGGCCCTCTTCTACGGCTGGAGGGTTGACGTCCCTCGGCCCTCTTCTACGGCTGGAGGGTTGACGTCCCTCGGCCCTCTTCTACGGCTTGAGGGTTGACGTTCCCTCGGCTTGCTCTACGGCTTGAGGGTTGACGTTCCCTCGGCCCTGCTCTACGACCTGAAGACTGAGGTCCTCCTTCGGCCCTCTACAGCCTGAAGCTGATGTCCCTCGGCCACTATCACACCAGAAGACGCTCGCCTTTCTCCAGTGTCTCATTTTCAATCACCTAGCTTAATTTCGTTCCTCTAGCTCCATGTAGGTAGGCCTAGGTTATTCAACAATAAACTCTTATAACTTGTCCTCTTTATTTTCTTTAACAGTGCTCCCCTCCAGACTGAAAGTTAGGTAGGTGAGTGCTCACAATGTGACCTTACAATTTCTTGGACTCTACCCAGGAAAATGTAACGTTACAGACTGGCGCCCAACTTTATACTAACCCACCCCTCTTATTTCTAGGCATTCTGCTGTTCCCAAAATTCAAAATTACACTTCCTCAAGTGAGTATATTTGGTAAGCGTTTTATTATTTTCATCTTTCACCCGTCTCATCTCTTACTCAACTCTTCTACAACTAAACATCATCTAGGTATTCTTCACCTCACACACATACCGTTATCGAAAGATAATTGGCACCCTTTCGGCCTCTTGGATGTGTTAACCCACTTGTGGGCACTACCAAGGTTGGAGATTGGTTACTCTACAGCGGCTATTGGACAATATCCCGTAGTCGTTTATCTCATATTATACTTGAACTCTCTACCAAAACATCGCTATACTGCACCCCACAGACTTGCACACCACTACGTTTACCCTCTGGTATTCGTACCCAATGGCCGCTTGATGTGTTAATCCATTCGTGGACACTCCCAAGTTGGTTGTTGGGACACTTCACGACAGAAACAGGACAATATCCTGTGGACGTTTATACAAACCTATACATCTACGCAACTCCTGTTACAAATACTTCACTGTCCTCCTAAACACTTATATAATATATTTATACTTATATCATGTGGGAATCATACCCAAAATTTCTTTAGACTGTCTTACTCTTCTTTTGGACCGTGTCCAACACTCGAGACTCTCTTGACGTTTTACTCGGAGCTTGCCCGACTACTGTATTACGGGAGCTGCCCTGACGTTTACTCGGAGCTTACTTACTGCTGCCCTTAACGTTTACTCGGAGCTTACTTACTGCTGCCCTTAACGTTTACTCGGAGCTTACTTACTGCTGCCCTTAACGTTTTACTCGGAGCTTACCGTCTACTGTTTTACGGGAGCTGCCCTGGCGTTTTCTGACTGCGGTGTTGCGGTTCAGACTTAACCCCTCTTTCCCTCCTTCCCTCTTCAACTCTGCTCTTACGAGTACTTAAAGTAGACTATATGTTTATACTCTTTTACACTCTTTTGCTATTCTTATATTTGTACTTTTGCTATTTTAGTATTATACAATATTATATTTTTTTTTATAAGTCTCAAAACTTATTACTTATAATTCACCTTATTCCTTGTAAAAACCATTTAGATTTTAAGTTTTGTGAATACTCCACAAGGTTTACCTTCCCCTAAAACTTTTGGCTTAGTTAAATCCCTTTATTTATTTTGTAGAGCGGTGCACAACTCTTTAAATAAGCCATTGTGTAGAGCGGTGCACAACTCTTTAAATAAGCCATTGTGTAGAGCGGTGCACAACTCTTTAAATAAGCCGTTGTGTCGAGCGGTCTCACAACTCGTAAAATAAGCCTTAGTGTACTTTTTTAACTTAGATATTTTTTATCCTTGACCCTACTTGAACCTTGACTTGAAGCTTGAAGGTTTATGCTCTTAAACCTTTGGCTGCTTCGTGTAAGCAGAAATGACTTGAAAGCTTGAAGGCTTCTCTTAAGCGCTTTATGCTCTTAAACCTTCGCTGCTTCTTCTAAGCAGAAAAATTTGAAAACTTGTAAATAATAAATTTCTTTTAATTTCAACGGGTTTTAGAACGGGTGCGGATTACGACACCTAAATTAAATAAATAAGCCTTCGTAAACCTTAAAATAATTCCTTGTGGAGTATGCGTCATTGAATGTGAACCATATCCCCTAAGTATGCTGGTGATGTATGATTCAGGAAGTGTGTAGGTTAAGTTGTTGAAAGGTGTATGAAAGAGCAAGGTTTTATTTCAACCTCGAAATTTTTCTAGTTAATAATTTTCTGGGGTTATGGGAATCTTAGTTTAAACTTTTTATAACTTACTGTATCACTATAAATACTCATTTAGCTTAATTTTTTGCTGGTTAATACTCTCTTATGCTAAATAAGAAAATTTTTTCATTGTATTCAAAAATTTTCCGGGGTTTTTGGGGTAATGTAATGTATGTCTTTACATGTATTTTTTTACTTACATTTTTGGAAATATTAACCTGAAAATTTTAAGCATTCGTCCTCCCTAGGTAGCTTCATGCTCATTTCCTGGAGGCTTATCATATCTTTTACCTGTAATTCATGTTATTTAAATTTTTCTGTAGATTTTTATCTCTTGAATCTTTGTTTACCTTTGTAATGTCAGTTAGTGACAGGCCTAATTTTATTTTTAATTTATTGCTGGAGCTAGTTGTAGGTCGTATAGGTAAATCACATTGACCTCATTATTTTTTACTTTTTATTATGTTCTAGAATTTCTTTTCAAATGTTAAAAAGTCGATGTCAGGAGCCTGGTGGTGAATTTGGTCAGTCTACGTTGGGAGCTCAGCTCGGCCACAAGTTCGGGAAAATTAGGAGTGTTCTTGGAGGGCAGTTTCCCTCCTCTACGGCCGGAGCGACTATGAAGACGCCGTAGCAAGGCGACTCCGCACCGGGCTCTTCGGGCTGCACGGCCTGAGGTTCGACGTCCCTCGGCCCTCCTCTACGGCTTGAGGGTTGGCGTCCCTCGGCCCTCCTCTACGGCTTGAGGGTTGACGTCTCTCGGCCCTCCTCTACGGCTTGAGGGTTGACGTCTCTCGGCCCTCCTCTACGGCTTGAGGGTTGACGTCTCTCGGCCCTCCTCTACGGCTTGAGGGTTGACGTCTCTCGGCCCTCCTCTACGGCTTGAGGGTTGACGTCCCTCGGCCCTCCTCTACGGCTTGAGGGTTGACGTCCCTCGGCCCTCCTTTACGGCTTGAGGGTTGACGTCCCTCGGCCCTCTTCTACGGCTGGAGGGTTGACGTCCCTCGGCCCTCTTCTACGGCTGGAGGGTTGACGTCCCTCGGCCCTCTTCTACGGCTTGAGGGTTGACGTTCCCTCGGCTTGCTCTATGGCTTGAGGGTTGACGTTCCCTCGGCCCTGCTCTACGGCTTGAGGGTTGACGTTCCCTCGGCCCTGCTCTACGACCTGAAGACTGAGGTCCTCCTTCGGCCCTCTACAGCCTGAAGCTGATGTCCCTCGGCCACTATCACACCAGAAGACGCTCGCCTTTCTCCAGTGTCTCATTTTCAATCACCTAGCTTAATTTCGTTCCTCTAGCTCCATGTAGGTAGGCCTAGGTTATTCAACAATAAACTCTTATAACTTGTCCTCTTTATTTTCTTTAACAGTGCTCCCCTCCAGACTGAAAGTTAGGTAGGTGAGTGCTCACAATGTGACCTTACAATTTCTTGGACTCTACCCAGGAAAATGTAACGTTACAATCTCACTAATGAGCTTCCTGGCCTCAGTGCCCCAAGCACCCATAGTCTCCACGGCAATGGGCACAAAATGATAACGGTCCACCAACGGTGCGTACTTCACCCTCTTCCTCTCAGCGGCGTCTTCCGCATTACATTTATATTATTATTATTTACATAAGTATTACTCTAATTCCCTGACAGACAACGCGCAGTCAAAATTTGTAAATAGTGTTTTCTGAATTACTGTGTTATTCTGAACTCTTGTTCCTTCGCTTTCGGCTTGTGAACTTTATAAATTTTACGTACTTACTGATCTGTGCTCTTCGGAAGCTAGCTACAATATATACTCCATCGCGCATCGACCCGAATTAAACCTGTAAGTATAAGATAGGATTTATCTATAAATATAGGTTTATTTTGTTTTTATTGTGTCATTAGTTCCTTACACTACACTTTTCGAAAGTCAAAATAACTGCCAATTTACAAGCTTATTAGTGCGGTGTACTCGTAATCACACTATATCACACTAATTTTATTAAGGCGAAAGTTTGTGATTGTGTGTGTGTGTTTATATGTTTGTTGCTTCTTCACGCTCAAACGGCCAGACCAATTATAATAAAATTTTGTATGGAGGTAGCCGACACCTTGGATTAACATATAGGCTACTTTTTATCCCGATGTTCCCACGAGATCGAAACTCATGCGGGTAAAACCGCGGGGCGCAGTTAGTGTAGTATAATTTTATCAAAGAGGAATCAAAAGATATTCATGCTAATTTAATTAGCACAAGTTAACAGAAATGGTATAAAATTGAAATGAGTTATAATTAAAAACGTAATAAAGTAATGAATTATGGATCTAGAATGTGCTGCACTTTGTATTTAAAGTGGAACTTTACTAAAGGTCCATTTTTTAATTGGTCGGCGCTGGTTCTTTACCTTTATTAATTTTTTAGTGCAAACGTTGGAGATCGAAAAAATAGACGAAAGAACCTTTTACTCTATGGTAATTGCATTTTTGAACACGTAGTACCTATCTAGATTTAATTTAGTTTAGATTTACTTTTTTAACGTTCTTGTAGATTCTGAAGGAAGATAATTTTACTGTTCGTCTTGATTTTTTTCTGAATAGTGTGGCTGATATAAGTGCGGTTATCAAGTTCGAGCTCCTGAGTTCGAGTCTCAGGTCTAGAAAAATGTTTCTATTGTTATTCTAACTGCTAGCCTAAAAGTGTGTATTAAGGTGCTGCCCAAAAGTGGACACCGTAAAACGCTCATTTTTTGTCTTACATTTAGGCCTATTGGTACATATTACAAGCCAGAAAGTGTATTGTCAAATGTTCTTAGAAAAGACTTATTCCATGAATATTTTACAATAAAATAGTATCATGATAAAACAATCAAAAATATTTTTGTCGTATAATTTTCAAGTTGAGCGTAAACTATCATATTTTATGTAATTATAATAAAGGGAATTCAATTAACTAAAGAAATTCGACGCAGTAAGTACACGGCCGCTGCGATATTGTAACAAATGCAGCTTATCCCGACGTTGCACCTTCACGACGTCGGCGTCCACCTTCGATATTCTAAAAAATATTGCACTGTGCTCCGTCGTCTTACGGCAACATCCGTGTGGCATCGCTCTTAATAGTTCGGTTTCATCTAATACTAGATAAGTATAGTTAAGGTCGCATCATTAAAGGCACGAATAAGAAAAACAGTAAACACTACAGTTCATCTTTACCTAACCCTCAAAGACCACGGGTGACGACACACTTCCCTAGGATCTTCTCGGAAGAGGCACTTACATAAAATATGTAGGTGTCAAATTGAGCGGATTAATTTTATTTATAAGCCTACTTAAGTAATAAGGGACGTCTTAAGGACGGCTTGCGGCCTTCTAACGTATTTAGAAGGGAAATGGAGCGAGAGTGGTCACATCCCATGTTTTATTTACATACCCACTCTTATGTATACATTTCGGGGCTCGTGAGTAGCCTGGAGGTACCTGGAGACATTGTCTTTCGATCCTCGGAGCTGTTTCTTTGATGTCATACGATGTAACGACATGTCAAGACGAGCCATGTCAAATAATAGATAAAAGAACCACTAAAGCGGCCGTAAGCCTCTCCTTTACTGAAATTGTATGGTTCAGGGGGCCGGATTGATGTGAACTTTACCTTTTTCCCCTTGGTTTATTGAAATAATCATTTCCGAGATTTTTTTTATACCATTGTTGGTTTTTTTTTTACCTCACCGTAGTTCTGTCACTGTACAATTTTTTCGACTATTTCCTGGTAATAATGATATAAATGTTCTGGCTCAAAAAGAGAGGTGTACTTAGAAAAAATATCGTACAGGTACAAAATCACTATTACCAAATCATCGAGGGGTAGGGGAGGTGTGTACATTAACAATATAACATTGTTTTGAATGAAGACATTCGTAACTACTTCTTCCTTTTTGTAAATCAGCTATAAGACGTCTCGATTGGCTTGCCCCATCGCGTGTCTAATTAGCAGACACAATAGAATTTTATTGTTATTATGTCGCACTGTGTAACATAAGACATTCGAGAGGCTGAAATATTCCCTTTACGCCACAGAGCTAGTTTGAATCTCATACAGAAAAGATAAATGCATCTCTGTAATTATTGTTCCGTGTCTGGCTCATTATGCTGATTGTATTAATAGTAATTAATCATGAAAATTCACATAAGAAACAAGTTTTTGAGCAAGTTATGGGGGTTGCATCAGGTAACCCGCGAAATTCAAATTTTCTTACGTTTTTAACAAAACATGATTATTTCATTTGATAAATGACTATTTCATGAAATATCATTCTATAGGATTTTATGAACTTCGAGGGTTGTATTGATGATTTTAATGATTATAATTTTGTAAAGTCCTATTTGTTACGCTCGCAAATCATATTTTACTCAACAAACAACCTAACACCTGACCTAAAAATTGCAAAAAACGTATAAAAATTTGAATTTCGCAGACTACCTTGGTACAAACTAAACGAACCCCACACCCCGTCTCTTTCTTATAAA
Source organism: Luperina nickerlii (assembly GCA_963855955.1). NCBI lineage: Eukaryota > Metazoa > Arthropoda > Insecta > Lepidoptera > Noctuidae > Luperina > Luperina nickerlii. The sequence continues at coordinate 9,772,630 of OY979680.1, forward strand.
ACCCAAACAGAGCTCACTCATCTGTCACTAAGTGACGTACCTGAATCAAGAATCCGTCTCTCTGATGTGTACAAGGTACGCGCCACAAATGGCTGCTAAGCGGTGTTTGCGCTGGGGGGTGCTTAAAGCGACACAAGATCACGCTAAATGTTGCAGAGGGCTAATTCGCGACACAGTGTACACAATTACTCATATGAGTTCACTTAAGTATTTTTAATGGAGTTAGGAGTTGCTTCGTTTCAATTAATTAGGAATTTGTGTGGGATTGTTGTTTCATTTGGTTGGCTATTAAATACTCGTATGCTTTGTTTTATCTATATTATTAATTCTTGCATTTTATACTTTACCTGACATAAATTTCAATAATAGTATGCAGCGTAGTGCAGTTTCATATCTTTAGTGAAAGATAATATATTATTATAAAATATGTAGTTGTGAAAATATTTATTTTGACTATTTGATGAAACTGTAGCCAATCGCTTGAATTTCCTTATTGTAAGTCATTCAGCCCCTTAATTAATTTCCTTATTGTAAGTCATTCAGCCCCTTAATTAATTTCAATCTGAACCATTTTGAAGGATACTGCTAATTGATTGCTTCATGTGTTCGAAAAATATGTCTCGTCTCCTCAACCGTACGCAAAATACGCGCATTGACGTGGAGTTGTGGACACCAGCCCGTATTACCTATTTACCTATGTCTGCTCAACAACGTAAATAACGCAATGTATGCGGTTGAACTGTCAAAATGAATGTCATTGCTACTAATAGTGCGTTCCACAATTACACCTATAATTAATGAAAAGCTTATGAAAAAGTGCAATAATTTTTACAGAACAATTCTGTGTAATTTTCAAAACCATTATTAATGTAACAATATCGATTTTATCTCATTCGAGATCTCATCATAATCAGCCTATAATGTTCCCACTGCTGGGACCCGGGCCTCCTCTAGGTGAGAGGGAGTGGGCCGTAATCCACCACGCGGGCCCAGTGCGGGTTGGTAGATGTCACGTCTTCGAATTTTTTGGTTCTAGGATATGCCCGTTTCCTCACAATGTATTCCTTTACCGTTTCGAGAGCAATGGTGATGAAATAATAATTTATAAGTTCAAAGTAAATCGCCTGTCTGGGTACGAACCTATGACCTACAATTCGTAGGTCGCGGCCATTACAATTTGGCCACCACTGCTCTCTTTAACCTATACTCATAAGTTCTCAAATCTCGATTAGCAATTCAACACTCGACTATTTTTAGAATCGTATTTCTCTGTATCCAATTTCAATTGTCCGAGAACATAAACTTCGGACATTGTTATTCTACTAAATGACCGACAAACATGTTAGAATGAAGTTTAAAGCTGTAAGCGGTGCACCGCAGAGGGGCAGGCAGCGAGCAAGCCTCTTTGTGTTTGCTTAGGACTCTTCCTTTTATGATATTTTCGTTTGCAATGGTCCTATAGTAGCTCTGTATTAAAAATAAGTCGTCGAGGAAAATCTTTCATTTCTGTCACTGATATTTAGTGTTTTTATTTCATTATTCTACTAGGTCCTTATATATGAAATTGGCGTTTTATATCTAGAAGGCAAAACAATTTTTTATGAAATTATTTATTTAATCAATCAAAGTATGTACCATTGTTATTCTACGCACTGTCGCCATTTTATAGGTATATCATTGAGAAAAAAAATGTGGGAGAATCAAAAAAATCTTTGAAGGCGGTTTTGACTGCCTCATCGAATTAGGACTGGTCCTACAGTAGCTCCGTAATAAAAATAACTCGTTGAGGAAAATCTTTAATTTCTGGCACTGATATTTTGTGTTTTTTTTTACTCATTATTTTATTTAAATTGCCTTCTTGGTCTAACGGTCGCAAGCGCGATTTTTTACGTGGCGTTCTGGATTAGATTCCTGGTTCGAAAGAAGTGGAGTGATTTTTTGTAATTTTCAATAGCTGTTGCTATTCTGTTCACGTGTAGGTTTAATATAGTTCGTGCCAATAGGAGAGTAGAAAATGAAGGAGAAACTTTTGTCATTGACTTTTTAAACTTTAAAGCAGACAGAAAAACGATACTGAATACACGTTGGATTACAAAAGTATCAATTACATTTAACAAAGTATTCCAAAATAATTGAGACAAAATTACAGAGCGAATTAACACAATTATTTTCCTACTACCTTTGTTATGAAAATGTAATTTAAAAAATTCAATTATAAGTAAATGCTTGGCTAATGGTTACACGAATGAAAAGTTGATTTAAATATTAGGAAATTATTATAATTTTCATCTTATCGTGTCTTTGACTTAATAATAATGTTTTTGACATTTCTATTACTAATATCTAACTAATTTGCAATTTGAATGTTATGCTAATACATTTAATTCAATGTTATATCTAAGAAATTAACCAACACCGTGAAAATGTATTTATACGCCGGATACGGCAGATTAGACTTTTAATATTATGTACATATCTCTGTAACAATAATCTGACAAATAAATGGACTAGTACTGTTATTAAAGATATCAATTTGTAGCCGTTTCAACAAGATTAAGATATAACAGAACAATTTGAGTATAATCAAGGGTGATGGTTGTACAAAAGCCTTTTGTGCCCGGGCATAATCCGTCAAGCATTCCGTTTTATATGTACGAAATATGAATACCTTCGAACCAAAATAATTACCTTTTATTCGGGAGTATACTTTGAGAATTATGCCGTAATTCTAAATAGCTTAGATTATTGTTGGGAAGGTTTGTTTTTTGGGTTAACGTTCTTTGTTTAAATATGGTTGCCGACAATGTTGATAGGATGGTCCTATATTTTATAGGACATAATAGCGTCCTAAATATTTGCCTTTTTTTGTGGAACCTTCTCTTAATATCCTTGAAGTTATTGGGGTAGATATTCTCTTTGATTTATGGAGAAAGAAGATAACATAAATTACAAGACACATAGGTATATTGAGCCATTAAAGTGAGTCAGTTGTTTTATGTAGAAGAAAAAGGATTGTGTTAAACGGCACTAGCGTTGTTTCTGCTTTTCAGCTACGGTTTCCTAGAAGAGCGGTGCTCGCTATATAGCGTCTGCAATTTGCCGGTAAATGACGTCATTGCAACGTTATTTATTAAAGTTCTTACTTTAATAAATAACGTTGCCGTTCGACACGGCGCGGTGCGGTGCGGCTGCGACGCGGCGCCTGAGCGGTGCCGCTGCGGTTTCCTACAAGTAAAAAGGATGGTATGCCACACGGCGCGCTTCGGTGCGCTCCGGTGCCGCACCGCACGCACATCGGACTTGACACGAGGTTTTAAGTATGAGATGTCACAATTTTACTATGTTGCGAATATGATACCCGTTTCCAAAGTGGCCGTATACCGAAGCGGTGAAAGACGCATTCGATCACCGCTAACATTTGCACACTTATAGACTACGACTAGTCTGGAATCGCGAATCAGTCTAAAAGCACGTCTCGGCAAGTCTACTTTTAGAAAATAAATAAATACACTCCTACGTACAAATTCTGCACGTTCTTATCAGCTTTGCTAAGAATTTTCAGGGGTAGGTAGTGTATATGGTTTTGTTTCCGCACTTGATAGACGGATTGGTAATCATATTGTTGTTGTCATAAAGCTACTGGGTCCAGAGCGGTGGCCGCTACATGACGGCCGCAGTGACAGCTGTCACGAAAATTACGGCAGCGGGGTTTGACTTTACACTGTCAAAAAACGCTCTCTAGGAAAATACACTAACTAAGAGCCGTTCCACACGGTGCGGTGCGGCGCCGCACCGCAAATTATTTCACCGTACTGGCGATCACACGGGCAGTGCGGCGTCGCAACGTTCTTACGGCGCCGTCGCGGCGCCGCAGCGACGACAAAAAGAGTGTTGGTTTGCCCATCTCTGCGACAGTCTGTACAAAATTAATAAGCGTGAGCCCTTCCCTCTGCCGCAGCCTTCCTTCTGCTGCTGTTCCTTTGATTTATTACTTGTTATTTTTTTTTTTATTAAAACCATACTACTTTTACCATGTTTGTAACCATGTGAGCACCATGTATCTGTCAGATAATTAATTTATATATCATGGTTTCATTTTTAATTCTTTTACCTATTGTGGTATAGTAATTTTATTTCAGTCTTCACATAATATTATATAATTCATGTATGCAAAATATTGTCAAACATTTTAAAAAAGTAACGGTGGAGTTTCTTGCCCATTCTTCTCCATACGAAAACTACCTTTTGGAATGGGCGACTAGAATCAATTCTATTTTGTTGTAATTTTTGACGTTCAAAAGTGCCTTTTATGTGTGCCCATTTGAAATAAATGCTTTGACTTAGGTATAGTATGTGAGTATACAGAATATACATTAAAACTAAACTAAAGGTAGAGCATCAACCTAGTAGGCGTCCCAACCAACATTTTGACGCTAATTTCCACCTCTGTTATCGTTTGTATTGGTTTAACGGGTGTATAAAAGCGCCCAGTAAAACTTTTGTTTATTCAATGGTCATGACTATAACTAAATAACTCATCAAGATGAGTAACGGTAGCAAGAAGACATAATATGACTAAGGTAGGTATAAAAGATAAAAGCTGAACCACAGTAACACTAGGTGTAGTAACTTCAAGTAACAATAAGTACCTAAGGTAATAGTTGGATTTCTAATAAGTCTCACTATTTTCAAGTGTTCTTAAAGAGTGCTAAGTAAATGTTTTATACCACCTATCTTGCCTAAGAAACGTATTATTACTTAAGGAGGTATAAACGGTACAGTCGCAACCATCATAGCACCTGCTTTTATAAATTCAAGTAACAGAAATTACTAAAAGTAATATTATAGTTTGTTATAACTCTTTCTACCGACAAGAGCTCTTGAAAATAGTTAGCAAAATATTTTTACCACCTACGTTGCTATAAAAGTATTAATTGCAACTTATTTACAGCTACTTAATTCAGTAATCAAAAACCCCTATTTATGATAGCAATTGGTATTATGGAGTTATTTTTAGAGCCCTAATCGTTACAGTGGGGTTCAAATTTACTTTTATGTTATTCTAAGCCATAATAACACGGAATTTAAACATTTAAAACCCTATTCTGGTATAACAAGTGCTACAATAGTTCTAACTACAGCCCATCCAGTACTTCTTGTTCATTAATAGTAATAATAGGAACCTAGGATAATAAGGAGTAGACACCATTTTAAATCAAACATAACCTAAAAATAAATCAGAAAAAAACTAGTTTAAAACTCATATTTTGTTTAATTTTCTCATTTTAAAACGCAAAATATTTACTACAATACACAATTAATGTAAAAGACAGAGCCAATATCCTGTTTTTATCTAAATTTAGATTGAGTGTATGCCCCGCATGATAAAATGCAATTTATTTTTACTTTAAATATCACTTATTTTTAAGGCCCTGCAAAATTGAGACGCAAAACATATATTATTTTCTCAATAAAGTAACCCTCGCAATAAATTTTAGCCATGTGATAAAGAAATCAAACTTCACTCATCGAGATATTGACAATCCGTAAATTGAAATTCACTTAATTTCAACTCCTTAGTTTGCCATCATTTTTGAGAAATAAAGTAACACTTTTGGAACTAATGTATATGCAAAACAATAGAAAAAGAAAACACGCTACAGCCCTGAGTTGCTAATCAACACTGATCAAGATACATAAAGCAAATCCAAGAAAAAAATGGACCTAAAAAAGAACTAATATGTTACTATAAAATTTATACCAGTAGACTTCAGAACTTGTGTACCACCTATAGTTTTTATTATAACCATAATACAGACTTTAAAGTGCTTGAGGTAGCTAGATTTATATTATACCAACATTATAGATACAAGAAATTGTTTGCCACTAACGCCACCCTATAACTATTATGTAACTCTCAGTGTTAAAAGAGTGAGCATTAAAATTATTATATTACTTATAGCGCTATAAGACGTGGGCCCAATCGAGAGTTTGTAAGGGGTTAGAGCGTGCTCTAACACCAATTGCTAAAACCATTGTATCACTCTTGCTTGCCAAATTCACTTTTAAATAACTCTTTTATCACCAATTCTTATTACCAAAATGCTAGTTGGGGTGGCTTTCGATCGAAGTAGATAGGTGTAAATTGTTAATATGATCAGTGGAAACTCAGTAACTAACCGAAACACGAACAACTCCGGGGCATTAGCTGATGCACTTACTGCTCCTAATCTAGGTTAGTGAATCAATCTATACGTAACGGCACTATATAGTACCTGAGTATTAATACTATATGGTTCATTTATGCTTAAATCTACTTCCCCTTAATACTGAAAGCTCATGATTGACACTGATCAGTTAAGTCTCGAGTTAGCTTATTGCTTGATTTCAGTATTCAGGGGTTACCTCAAAGAACACAATAACATCACGCCAATATTCTTCGAAGGGTAAGGCAGAACTTAAACATGGCAAAATGGGGAACCTGTGTGTGTGTATAGCACACCCTCATTTTCGGGGGCAAACAAATAATTTATTTCAATTAAACCATTTAACCTCTGCAGTGCGATTCTGTAACCATCTCACCGTGAAAACTTAGGCGAAGTGAGCGTGGAGTGAGCTGTCAATAGTGTCAATTCCTAGCAAAAACAAATTCACTTCACCTAAGTTTTCACGGTGAGATTTTTACGGAATCGACCGGCTGAACCTGTGGGAAAATCAAAATTGGATTTATAACAATAGAAAAAGTAATTGCAATGTGTCTTATTAGTCACAGTTGAGCTCATGAGCTCTTATTATGTTACCTGAATAATAAAATATTTTCTAAGTATTTCTATTTAAAATCAACTGTCGCAACTGTCGAGAAGTCGGTCAGAAGCCAAAAAGTTTTAACGAATCGTCTGATCCAAAACGTATATTCCTATAAAGAAGCACGGGCAAGAAACTCCATAGTTATTCTTTAAATCAAGTTTTACCTAACAATGTCACAGATTTATCTGTCTAGCCTTCCTTTGTGTAGGCTTCCGGTCTGGAGTCGAAGTGACTCGCATTTGGCATTGACTACCCATTACTAGGGCAAAACAGCTTTCCTAAGGCTGGCACGGTTGCCAGGTTTTTGGGCTCGTGATTGTGACCCTCTTTAACGACTTTCTATGAGTATTTGTACTGGGAGAGGCATTTTATGTGTAGCTTTCAGTGTCACGTTTTGAGCCCCCCACCACCTGCCCCTGCACGTGCTTAGTGAAACATTGTTGTATCAAAACACGCCCGTGTCAAAATTGCCCATTTACCAGAGAACGACCTTAACAGAAAGACCTCCGTGCCTCGGAAAGCACGTAAAACCGTTGGTCCTGGTGGGTCCCGGCTGCCATTTGTAGAACTTTGACAGTCGTTATGGGAAGTCAGAAGCGAAAGTGTGACAATCAGTCTTATTATACAGCTCTCAACTTATACTTCAAATATTAACATTATCAGCGATCGTTGACCTAAAAAAAGACATCAAATCTTTTTCATTTTTATTTCATTTGATCATGTTTAGATACCCTTCATCCTGCCGGGTCAGCGGGATTGTCCGAAAGGGTTACCGCTGGCCCGGAACATAAAGGGCTAAGGAAGGAACACGGGTGGGTTTTAGTCAGTAAGAGTCTGACACTCCCTTCCGCTCCACCCAGAGCGGGAGGAGTCATTTGATGATTTCCCATCCTGAAAAAAAAAAAAAAAAAAAAAAGATACCCTTCACGACTGTAAAGTTTCGCTAGCTAATTTAACTTGACCATGTATATTGTATCCTAATACCCAGGAACTGGGTTGTGGAGATCAGATGGGTAGTCGCTCCATGTAAAATACTGTTATTCAGCTGCATCCGGTTAGAATGGAAGCTGGCTCAAAATTTTTAGGAAAAGGCTAGGCAGATGATGACACAATAATTACAATGCGTGCCACGAAAGATGAGACTTGACCCCGCCTCCCCCGCCTCTTTCCGCCGTCCCTATGACGTCCGGTCTCGACCCGCACTCAGACCTCATACCGCTAAAGATACCTAAAATCGTGTACTGCGCATGTCAAACCACGTGGTGTGTTAAGTCTCATCTTTCGTGGCACGCATTGTACTAACCAACGTAAAGTGAACACGTCCAAATATGTAAATAGATCTTTACCTCTCATACAATAACGTGATTTTTATCAATTTTCCATCTAATATTTCAAGATCATCCTAGTATTCCGTGTGAGGGGCCATATTACCCGGAGTTCGAATGTTTGTAAAGGATTCCAGTCTCGCGTGCTGCTTTGTGCCGTGTCGATTGAACTTTCATTGTGTGATGGCGTTTTACACTGCTATAGATCGGTAAACCTTGTGGCTATAATTATATTTAATGGTATTTGTGTACTAAACATCGATATATTAATAATAATAAACCGGGTGCTATCCTTGGGCGCACTTGTATAGTGCATACAGGGATAATCGTCCGTTGGTGCCGCATTTCATTAAAATTTCCTGAGGGGTCTTTACGACTTGGCTTCGGCTCCTCGTACGCCGCCATCCAAGGGACCCCATGGTCCTGATATATGTAAAAATATAAAAATAAATTATAAAAAAAAATTTCATTTCGACCAAAGAGGTAGGAGGGAGCATAAAATAGAAGGCTTCACATAAACATATTACAGATTTCAATTGTTCGTGAACCATACATCAATGGTTCAGGTACTGGCAATCAAACCTCTGCACGAATGCCCTCGGGATGCTGCTGGAGCTAGCCGGAACCCTGCGCATCAGGAATGTGCATTGTTTTCGCATTGTGAAATAGAAACAGTCTACCTGCGACTCGACGAATATCCCTAAAAATGATTCTATTCCAAATATCTACCATTTCAATATGAAATGTAATATATAATAATAATATTATGTGTTATGCATTACAAAAATAAATAAACATTGGTGCGATAATAATGTAAAACAACTGTTAGACACCTAACATGATGCAACACTATCACTTATAAAGTATACAGTAGTTTGACTAGCTAGTGCAATAAATGATTTGTTTATTTTCTACTGGCAGGCATGCGGTAGCAGTTAAAGGTTTGCATTGCCATTAATGTCAGTAAACATAAAATGTATGAGCCAGCTCTTTCCCATTATTTTAAAAGTACCTAACTTTTAAAACGCTTGCAAGCGGCTACCAATATGGAGTGAGGTAGGTAATGCTCGTGAGGTGTGGTTATTGGCTCCACCGGCGCAAGTTTCAAGTTTCATCGAACTCACGTAATATTGTCTCGGAGTGGCCGCAATACATTTACTACTGAAATTCCTCTCAGCTTAATAGCCAGCTGGAGGTTTCCCTTCTATAATACGTAAATAATCGTCAAGAACACTCCATAACTTTGTAATTGCTTTTTACCTCGGTGGGCGCGTGCTTTTAGCCAGATTGCTTATTTTGTTAATGAACTTCGGTGCCCAAAACTTTTTGCTTTCGTTTCTATAATAGCTTCAAATTATCTCTTAAGTATATTAAAATGATTACATAAATCAGCGCACAATGGAAAAGTTTATTTATTTTTAATGTTTTGACCATGTTTATTTGAGAATGTATTCTCAAATAAAACTTGAACACAAAGGCTTTACAAAGCCTTTCTGCTCAAGTTTTATAAATGTTTTACGCATCACTCGAGGCGGAGGAAAGCTTACAAGCGCGGAGTTCGATATCTCGCTGTACGTTTAAGTATAATTGTTAAAAAGTTAGCGCATTTGATATCACTTATACGATGTTGCTCAGCAAAAGTGTGTATTCCAAAGTTTGATCGAAAAATGTTGTTGCGCTATGATTCAGAGTCAGGTAACATTTCGGACATGTAAAGGCGCGGCGTACAAAAGAATTTCAATTTGGTACCGTATCGCGCAACCCTTTTCAACTTTACAAAGTAATTTCCTGACGCGAAATTGATTTGTTGACTCCGTGGTTTTTGTTTGGTGTGGCGACTGCGGTTTAATTAAAATGAAAAAATCTTGCCGTGAAGTAATTCTGCTCCTAATAGGTGTCCCGCAGGTAATACGATTCACTGCCCAATTATTTCATGCCCAAACTCTCCCCCGAGCGATATTGTTTATCCTTACTTTCCAATTCTAATTGCGTTCCGCTTTACATAAACATCGGCAAACTTTGAAGTCTGATGACAAAGCGTTGGAAATACAAACATCGATTTGTCAAACAGTATCGATATAGAATTACTTCTTCAAAATGCCGCCGAGGATAATTTAATATATTAACATCTTGACGTGGAAACTCGAGCCGAGTGACGTTAATATGACAAATAATTTCCTTCAAGCCCACCTCCGGCGTGGGAGGAAATGCGTTGAATATGGTAATCATTTCCCATGTGCCTTGCTCGTACAGTCGTACCAGACTTGCCTACCGCCACTTTAAACTTAGAAATACTTCAGCATTTCAATAACTTGAGTCTCGGAATGTTGTCAGCGTCGACGGTTAGCTGGAGCTGTAGAAACATGTTCTGTACTCGCTAATGAATGAGGATATTTTTTTCTTTTGTAAGAGTAATTTCTAGTGGCTTCAACTCGTTGGAACGAAGTAGACATGGAGCTATTTATATATTATGTTACATTGCTGGATTTGGATGAATAGCAGAGGTTGTTTAGAAGGCTACTTCTTTCATTTGTTAAGTTAGGTACCTAATTGACGATTCAGAAAGTTTTCGACTGTTTGAAGCCATGCTATTTTTTTTACATAAACCCATGAATACGTTACAAGTTTCAGGGCTATAATTCAACGCACGTTTATAACGTGTTTTCGTCACGCTGTCCCTAGGGAGTGATGTGAACTTGGGTTGTCTCTCGATCGCGCGATGTCGTGCTATATCTCGCGGGCTTTCGCTGATGCTGTGCTGTATTCCTATGGATACTGTTGTGGTTATAAAAATATGTTTTCACTTCTCATGCTCTTTAGTTCGTCCTTATGTTGTGCAGCGATAAAAAGTCGCTTTTAATGTTCTAGTGCATAAAGATATTTTTTCTGAGACTAAGATAGTCAAGCCCAACAGCCACACGCACAATAAAACGTCGCAGATTAAAGTCGTTATTTTATTTCATTTGCTTTAATTTATATCATTTCTATGTTTTCTATCGTTAATTTAATAAATTCAGATAAAAAAGTTAAATATGCCAGGAAAGACAATACATTTTAATATTACGAATTGTACAAATTTCACTTTAAATTTTAATTAAATACTGTTACATACTTTATGCCTGTTTCATTTTCTCGCAATCGAAGTGAAAGGCAGAGAGTATAACTCGGGCATAAGCGAGCCATTTTACCCATAAACGTCTTGGGGTAATATGGCTTCTTTTACGCACTAGTTGTACAAATTTAGGCACTGATTTTTATCAAGGATGTCGTCTCAATGTTCTATGAGTACTTGCGGTGCCCGAAGCGGACCACGCGGACGACTACGACATCCCTGAAGTAACTGAGGTAGATCTGAGAGTAGCGGTAGGTAGGCTGAGGGCCAAAATTAACGCCCCAGGACCCGACGGCTTGCCAGGTAAACCCTGGGTCGTGGCCTCGAGTGCTTTTGGGTCTAGATTGGAGGCGCTCTTAAACGCATGTATGGAGAGAGGCCAGTTTCCACTCCGCTGGAAGACGGGATGCTGGTACTCATTCAGAAGCCCCTGCGGACTCTCCATTCGCATACCGGTCCATCGTGCTGCTTGACGAGGTTGGCAAGCTCTATGAGAGAGTGATCGCAGACCGCCTCATCGGGTACCTGGAGAGGATGGGACCGTATCTTGCGGATAGCTAGTTTGGTTTCCGCAAGGGGCGCTCGACGGTGGACGAGAACCCTCACGGCGAGGGACGCGGTGTCCCGGGGTGGGGTCGTCGTGGCGATGTCACTCGACATTGCCAACGCGTTCAACATCCTGCCCTGTTGCTGCATTGGGGAGGCACTCCGGTATCATCGGGTGTCGACCTTCCTCCGTCGAGTAGTCGGGGCGTATTTAACGGACAGAGCCGTCATCTACCCCGGTCGCGACGGGGAGTGGAATCGGCAAGAGATGTCGTGCGGTGTCTCACAGGGATCGGGTCTGGGGCCGCTCTTGTGGGACATCGGTTACGACTGGGTGCTGCGGGCCGACCTCCCTTGTAGCGTCAGCGTGGTTTGCTACGCTGACGACACGCCAGTAGTGCCAGAACAAAAAGGGCTAAGTTTCGAAACTTATTATATCATCCATCTGGTCATAAAGATATTTACAAGAGAAATGTGTATAATATGTGTATATTGATTTATAATAACATACCAATAGAATTAAAATTATTGCAGGGTAATGTTTTCAAAATCAAATTGACAGAGTGGCTACAAAATAAAAACATAGACATAGTTGTTAAATGATGAATTAATTACTATTTATGAGTAATTGGACAGATAATTGTAGATATATAATAGTAATTTTCATTAAATAATAATTGTTTTTTTAATTGCATTAACATTTTTAATTATAGTTATTGACATTTAAATTTATTTCAATGACATTAGATTTTAAATATTGACATTTAATTTTATTGTAAGTATTGACATTTTAATTATTTTTTTTTTGTTATTTTTTATAATCAGACAATTTAAAGTATTGAAATGCGACAATGTTATTTTGGTTTGGTTTGTTTTTTTATAATTTATTTATTTTAATGTTGCGTTTTGGGTACGATGTGAAAATTAATGACTTTATTTTGAGATTTTGAATTTGAGTATAAGCCAACTTAAACACTATTATACATTACATAACATCACGCCTGTAATCCCCGAAGGGTTAGGCATATGTTTAAGTCACAGACACAAATAAAAAAGTGCATACTATAACATTGCAAAAATGCCTCTTATATAATAGGTATTTACATACATACGTGTAGTGGACTTTATACGCAGTCTGTAGACCCCGCAGTTCCCAAGGTAAGTACACATTCTAAGGGTTGGCAATGATCGTGCATATTCTTATGTTTTACTACAGGAAACGGTCCTAAGTGAGTCCGAACTGAAGGATACAATGCGTATCTCCGTTTTATCGAAATCCATCCGTACCATTCGATTTCCGTTACAAATAATACACAAAAAATCATTATTTACACATGTCGGATTCAAATAAGAATAAAAATAGCGAATATCTCTTTAGGCGGGCTTGTGTTTTTGTTTTCCCTCGAGTGAAATTGAAGGCAAACGTGAAACAGACGCATTTTATTGTATCTGCTTATACAAAGTTAGTGTGACAATACATTTCTATCGGTGTGGGAATATCCCCCTTTATACTGATGGGCAAGTAAAGTTTACGCTTTCACGGGTTCTAGTCTTGTTGAGAAGCGAATTCCTGTGGGGGGCCATAACTAAAGATTAGACCAATTTGGGGTAATATGGGGCTCGTGTGTGACCCATTTAAGGGTGGGACGTAGTAAATGGTTTTCTGAACATCGTCCCTGTGTCTTGGGAGCTAAGAATGTGTTTAGATAATGCGTGTCTTCGACACGTTGTCTGATGAGGATTATGTCGTGAATCTAAAACCATTAGGAAGTGGTGAAGGGCAAGCGTTTTGGGAAACTGTCTTTTGCTAACACAGCATGTATCAGAAAGGTTAGTCCCACGGAAAAATTTCATTAGTTTGTCGATTTGTACCACAGCAAATATGGTTTTAAACTTATGTTTTGGATATTTTTGTTGGAGTATAGCAAAAAAAAAACGTTCCTACTATAACAGTCTTTCTCATTGTAATAACTCTAATAACTCATAAATGATTTATGTAATTTTGAGTTCCAAAAAAAGTGCTGATTGTCAGCCTAATTTGAATAAGTGACTTTTGATTTGAATGCATTTTTAGGGTTTCGTATCTCAAAAGGAAAAATAACGGAACTCTTATATGATCACTTCGCTGTCCGTCCTTTAGTCAGTGTCTCAAGACCCTTTTTCTCGGGAACACGTGAAGTTAATATAAAATATGTTTTTCTACTGTTCTTTGGAGCTATAAAAATATCAAGCTTCTAAGTCAACGCAATAAAAACATACGGTCATTTATGCGACATATTTTGATACTCGCAAATAAATCAAAACCTGTAATAAGGTGCTTCTCATTGACCTAGTCATGAAAGGCAGGAAGCAGGGTCTCACAGCACAAGTAAAGAAGAAGTCAATTTGCAGTTTTATCGCATTAAAATGTTTGTTTGCTATTACATTCATTTGCAGTCTGAGAATTGACCGTGACGTTTATCGATGTATGGGAGAACATTTTTTCAACAACAAAGTTAAGTTTGTTCTTGTGCGAACAGACGCAGAAGTCTCTATAGATACTTAACACTTATTCCACCAATTTACATATGAAAATCTGTGCCAAATATCATTGCTAGAAATAAAGAGATCTGTAGGAGAACCAAGGTAACCGACATAGCCCGAAGAATTATTGCCAAACTCAAGTGGCAGTGGGCAGGGCACATTGCATCGAACAGACGGCCGATGGGACCGAAAGGTTCTGGAGTAGCGACACCGTACCGGAAGACGTAGCGTTGGAAGGCCTCCCACAACATGGACCGACGATCAGGTGGAGGCCACAGGAATCCGCTGGATGCGAGAAGCACAGGCCCGGTCGAAGTGACGGTGCTTGAGAGAGGCCTTTGTCTAGCAGTGGACGTTTTTTGGCTGAAAGGGTGATGATGATGAACATTGCTAATCGAACTAAATTTCAAGTAACATTCCTACACAATCTACATCTACACTAATATTATAAAGAGGAAAACTTTGTTTGTATGTTTGTTTGGTTGTAATGAATAGGCTCAAAAACTACTGGACCGTTTTTAAAAATTATTTCACCATTCGAAAGCTACATTATCCACGAGTAACATAGGCTAAATTTTATTTTGGAAAAAAATTGGGTTCCGTAAGATATTTGGGTTTTTCGGACACAAGGTGTAAAAAATCAACCAGAAAAGTTACTTATTTTGCGTACGCTGCCTAAACTATAAAATATAGAACAATAAAATGTTCTAATTAATTGTAGAACTTATAAATATCTACAAAAAAATCCGCGACACACTATACCTTTCTATGTCGAGTGAGGCACAACAATCATTTTTTTATTTAAAAATCTTGAATTTTTTTTGGACTACATTTAAACGCATTTATTTTACTCATGCTATTAATCCTTATCAAAATAAATTATTTCATCACTAAGTACAGTTTATGTAGATGATATTTGGTCTTTGAATGATTAAAATTGGACGTTTGGTTTTGAAGTTATGGCGAAATTAAAATATTACGATATCAGCTGCACGGCCCGTTGCGAAGTGTGATTTTGGATTACCTTCTCCCGTTCGTACCACAATGCCAATGGTACAACAGTATAACAGAAATGATCTAACAGCGTTTGTAAATGACAATGTACCAAAATTAGTACCAGATCAAAGACATGCTTATGAGACTATTGTGGATATCGTGAACAATAACATGGGGAGATTATTTTTTTTGGACGCACCAGGAGGCACCGGAAAGACTTTTCTCGCAAATTTGATACTTGCTAAGATACGGCAATCAGGGAAGATAGCGATTGCAGTTGCTTCGTCAGGAATTGCTGCAACTCTCTTGAACGAAGGAAAAACTGCTCACTCTACGTTTAAACTCCCGCTATCCGTCTACGTGCTCTATTCGGAAAAATGGGCCTCTTGGTAAGTTACTGCAAGACGCGTCGTTGGTAATATGGGATGAATGCACCATGAGTCATAGAGCTCATGTGGAGGCCGTGGACCGTACTTTAAAAGACCTCCGAAGCTCTGCTAATGTCATGGGTGGTATCACTTTTGTATTTGCTGGAGATTTCCGACAAACGCTTCCAGTCGTCAACAGAGGTACGCGAGCAGATATTATGAAGGCATGTTTAAAATCGTCTCAACTTTGGACATCTGTTCAACATTTGAATTTGCGCACCAATATGAGAGCTCATCTACATGGAAATACGCATAGCAATTTTCCACAATAGCTGCTAAAACTTGGAGAAGAAATCTTTCCATCTTTAAATTTGGGCACCGATTATGCAGTTACTTTGGATGAGTCTCTAGGCCAAATAGTCCATAATTTAGATAGTCTGATAAATGCTATATATCCTGACATCGAAAACTTACATCAAAATGATTTTCGTTGGCTGTGTTGTAAAGGAATAGTTTCTCCCAGGAATGAAACAGTCAACGAAATAAACAATTTAATTATGCAGAAAGTACCGGGTGAAGTTAAGTGCTATAAATCCATAGACACCGTCACTAACATCGAGGACACAGTGCACTACCCCCAGGAATTATTAAATTCTCTGAACCCCGCTGGGCTACCACCTCATGAACTGTCGTTAAAAGTTGGCACGCCGATAATGCTTCTCAGAAATTTAAGCCCCCCCAACATGTGTAATGGCACGAGACTTCTTATAAAGGAGCTAAAAGATAATAGTAGCGAAGATTATCACCGGCCCTGCAGCTGGTGAATTAGCTCATATACCAAGAATACCCATGATTCCTACTGATTTGTCTATACCCTTCAAAAGGCTCCAATTTCCAGTAAAATTTTCTTTCGCACTAACGATAAACAAATCCCAGGGTCAAACATTCAAATTAGTAGGAATTGATTTACGAAAAGAATGTTTTACGCATGGGCAACTTTACGTTGCCCTATCACGGGTCGGGGCTCCCGATCATCAGTATATTTTGTTACCTGAAAATAATTTAACTTCAAATGTTGTTTATAGAGAAGCTCTACAATAATCGCTTTAGTTATCTATCCTAAAACAACGGGTTGCACTCCGGGACTGCCGGCAGAAGTGAAAACTTAGTATTAATTACATTTAAATATTTTCATCATTAACAACTTTAGTATCCTTATAAAGACAATTTATGCAGCCTGCGGATAATGACTGCGTCGTCGATGTTAGTGTCGGTGTCTGTGAATTGACCTGGGAATCATTTTGCTGACCGTGTCTTTCCTGGGTAGGCTTTTTGCAGCGGTAACCAACATCCATGCGAGCGGAGCCGCGGGCGACCGCTAGTATTTTATAAAACCATCACTAATACCTAGTTCTCAAAACATTTTACAACACGCTCAAGCACTAGATGCGAAAAGTCAGTTCCAGTGAAACCACAATAGCTCATTTACCAGCTTGAAAATCTCCTGGGAATATTAGTGAACCCACCTCGAAGCTGTGTGCCTACGTACCATGTTGTAGCATTATGTCCCAGATATCTAAGTTGCATGAAAAGAAAATGTGCAGTTTTGAGTTCTGAAACATTTTCCAGCTCAATAATATACTCGTTCGCCGCTGATTGCGTTTGTTGCATGCGAATTTGGACTTTGAGGTTAGAAGCTAGAGTTGAGAATGTGTTTTTGCTTGTAGGATATAAGACAAAAGGGTAATGACTGCTGGCAGTGAGACCATCTGTTGGCCTCCACAGACATTAGGGCGCGTACTTGCAAGGCTCTCGGCGGCGGGCGCCACACTGGGAAGCCAGAAATGTACGTCTTTTGAATGTGTTTGATCGTAACAGAAGAATTCTACTTTTAATAACTTTCCTTCCGAGCTCTTACGTGATCTTCGTACGTTTGATGTATTTTCGTGTTTTTGAAGATTAGATTTATAAACTTTTTAGGAACTTTCTGATCAATGTTATGTAAAATCTTTTTGCTGTTTGAACCTAATTAAAATTTGTGATAAGTATACTTGCGGTTACGGTAAAAAACGTTGCAACATTTTCTCAAAACAATAGTTTGAGCTAAGTACCATCTTTATTTCTTATAAAACAACGTTACAAAAAGATGTTCAGCGACCGAGATAAGATATCCACATCTCTAGTGTGTCATCAAATTCAGTGCCACGTTAAAATAAGCTCGAGCCTACAGAAAACCCAGTGTGGCGTGCAAGCAAATATCCTGGGAGGCAATTGAACAAATTCTCCGGGTGTACCGGGACCCTATCGGACCGCGATGTCAGTTATTATATCTGTTATCTTCCCTAGTCCATTACGACGGCCGGCGACGCGACGCGATATGGACATCGGAGGACATTCTTACGCATCGCGACGTCCAAAGACGCCCATTGT
Source organism: Luperina nickerlii (assembly GCA_963855955.1). NCBI lineage: Eukaryota > Metazoa > Arthropoda > Insecta > Lepidoptera > Noctuidae > Luperina > Luperina nickerlii. The sequence goes on from OY979680.1 coordinate 9,790,737, forward strand.
TGAAGACGTTTTGTGTTGTGTCATTTTTACGAATTTGAATATTGAGGTTTTGTTAAAGGGATCTTTGTGAGGTTGAGATTTTACGGACTCATTGTAAATGAATGTATGTACATAATGATGTAAACAAATAAAAAATACGGACACATACTTTCAGTTTTTTTTTTTAAATTATGTAGGTGATTTAAATCAAAAAACGGTGAAGGAAAACCATCGTGAGGTAATCGGCATGTCCTAGAACCAAAACATTCAAAGACTTGTGATATCAACCAACCCGCACTTGGCCCGTGTGATGGATTATAACCCTCTCCCTATTATAGGCTGATTATGAAAGAGTTATGAGAGGAGTTAAATTAAAAAAAGTTTTAAAATTAAGATAAAGTTAAATACAATATTCATACAAAATTATTTAAAGTATTTTCAAAGTCGTCAGAAAACTCAGAGACACACACGCATACCTAATTAAATTTGAAATTGTAAGTAGGTCATTTATTTTTCTTGACGTAGGTTAGTTGTAGATCCGAATCGCAGTGCGATAAAACTGTGGATTAAAATAGCTATATAAAACAGCATTAATAGTTTATGATCACCAGCATCGGCTAGCTTCAGCAATATAGATTAAACTATTCAAGGTTAGAAGCGTATCTCTATAATTAATCTAAACGAATCGCTAATCGATAGCGAGTCGTAGGAGCGACCGCTCGATGTTTAATAACAACAGCGATTCGGCGTTCGGCCTGTAAGTGATCGGCTGTAAGCTCCGAGATGGGGCGAGCTCGAGCAAAGCCTTCAAATCAAACAAGTGTTCGGTAGGTCGGTACACCCGGCCGGTTATCTGATTCCCTGATTCTCGCATCCGAGCCGAATCCCCTCAGCGATGGGACCATTCTCAATTAGAGATAAGGCCTTGAATATTTTGAGCGATCATTGCAAATGACAATTTGTTTATTTATTGTTTGCAGGTTTTTTGTAGCTTCTGTGCTAATATTTTCACTAAGAACTGGCTTGTAAGCGGGGTCAAGCTGGTAAGGCTTGAAAAATATGGCGCGTTATGGTTCAATACATAAAGAAACGCAGAAATGAGTCTGTCGGATAAAGTTTATACGATAAAGAGTGTCCATTACATTCTACATTTATTATTCTTTTAGTCTGTCGATTTTTTTAATTGAAAACATTCACACTATCCTTCACAGACGCCATTATATTCAAAGATAATATTTTTATATTTAAGAGGAAATGCGGGGTGGTCATTTCTCCACAGAAACGCTCTCGCCTGTTTTTTTCTGGTTAATAATAATATAAAGCAATATTTTTTTACAGAATAATAAATATTAACTACTTGTATGCCCCTATATTTTCCTTTTTGATGATAAATTATTTTTTATAAGCATTAGAACCCTCAAAAAATGTCGATTTAAACCGCTGTCAACAGAAGCCTACTGTACAAATTTGACTTAATGAAGAAAGAAAAACATAGGGAGACAGTATATATATTATTCTTTTTATACAGTTTATGAAATATCTTTTAAATTGGTTCAATATTGGAGCAGGAAATAGGCGAGAGCCAAACCTCGAATTATGACTTTTTGTTTAGGCTTTTTCAAAAGTCTCTCCGACCTCATTTTGTCTTAAGACTCCAAATAACATTGCAAAAAATACGATCACAATTTCTGCCTACCAACGAGTTTCAGCAATGAAATTATAAGACTTTTTCCATGTTTTAGTGCTGAGGATAAATATTTATCTATTCAGCTAAGCATGTATTTCCACGATATAATGTAAGTTACTTGTCGGGTTATTGTATATCCTCCACAATAGTGTGACATCCACTGGAATATTCAAATATGTTAATACGCATTCTTATTTAGTTGATACGAGTGTTGATATTCTTTATGTGCCTGAGAAATGGCACAATAAAAGATAATATTTTTAGCGTAATATCTGCGGCAAAAACGTTGCGAAAATTCCGTGTGGAATTCGAGCAAAGAACGTCACGAGTTTGATTTTTATCTGGAATTCTGTGTTCTAAATAAATGTTGTTAATGTTGTTGTGTAACCTAACAGCTTAGTGAAATTAACAAGTTAAATCAAAACAGTGTCAACAAATTACAATTATGTCCGTGGAGGTAGAACGTGGAAACAAAATAATTGCTTGACAAATGATACCTACCAATAAAGCAATTTCAAACAATCAGCCATTAAAACAAGTGTTAACTATAATAAATTATAACAAGTGTTAACTGTAATTGAATACTCATTGCTTGACATTACAGCTGACAGACAAACAAGAGACATTGTCATCATATTTACAGGATAATATTATTAAACGAGTATTATTTAGCATCCATATAGAATATTAGAATATTATAAATGCGAAAGTGTGTCTGTCTGTCTGTCTATTACCTCCTCACGCTTAAACCGCTGAACCGATTTAGATGAAATTAGGTATAGAGATAGTTTGGTTCCCGGGAAAGGACATAGAATTGTTTTTATCCCGATATTCTTACGGTATCGACACTTATACGGGTGAAACCGCGGGGCGCTGCTAGTGTAAAATAAATAAAAACTCTGCCGTAGGTACGAGTATGTAAGGGAAGATTTAAAACTGCCTGTGTTTTGCAGGATACAAAATATGATGTTGTATCAACATTTGGCAAGCACAATATCAGGAATATCCGCGAAATGTTGTGAAAATACAAAACATTAATATCACATATTTTTTTGTTATAAATTAATGTTTTGATATATTTTACAGAATATCTTTTTAAGAGTAGTCAAATGTTGTTTACGTTTTGTCTCAAGCCAAACTGAATAGGGTATAGAGATATTTTGTACAATAATTATTTTGTGGGTAGATAAAAAAGAAGTTTAGTTTTAGTGAACTCTTTAAGTTTTATGAACTTTTGGTCGTTATCTCAGTACTCATCCCATTTCTCATATCATCGTTCCTTTGGCCTTCCCCTACTCTTCCCATACTCATAACTTGCATTACGACACTTTCCTCATTCCTTCGCTTCACATGCTCATATCATGATAACCGATCTCCATACAACTTTTCAGTCACCGAGGCCACTTTCAGACTTCCTTTATATGGCACCTTCAAAAAGGCTAAGTTTACAGAATCAAACTGTCTGACTCGTCAGTCTTCTGCGGGGCAATTGCGTAATACATTATCAATCGGAATCGGTTTCATTTTGAAAGTTCAACAACATTCATTGCGTTATTTACGTGTTGAGCAGGCAAATTTTTCGAACTTATGAAGCAATGGATTAACAATTTGCTTCAAAATGATTCAAATTCCGATTGATAGTGTGTTATGCAATTAGGGCGCGGGTCGCTGGCGCTACTGCTGAGCATGATGTCCTGGGTTTGATTCCCTGGCTGCGCAAAATGTTATTGGGTTCTTTCATCAGGAATTCATCAAACAGAAATATTACATGGCACGCGAATATAATTGGCGAAACGTGAATGTATCTGCCTGACCCTTTGGGGATAACAGGCGTTGTGTTATGTTGTGTGGAGGGAAAGCACGTTAAGCCGTTGGTCCCGGCTGTCATTCGTGGATCTTTGACAGTTGTTACGGGTCGTCAGAAGCCCGAAATTCTGACAACCAGTCTTACCAAGGGGTATCGTATTACCCAGTAACTGGGTTGTGGAGGTCAGATAGGCAGTCGCTCCATGTAAAATACTGGTATTCAGCTGCATCCGATTAGACTGGAAGCCAACCCCAACATAGTTGGGAAAAGGCTAGGCAGATGATGATGCAATGTTGTGCGTTATAAACTGTCTGGTAAAATTAAGTAGATTGGTTAAGGGGGAAGCGCTAAGGTAGCCCGCGAAATTCAAATTTTCTTACGTGTTTTACAATTTGCTGTTCAGTATTAAGTTGTACGTTGATTAAAATATGATTAGCGGCCGTAACAAATATGTATTTACTGAATCATAATCATAAAAATCAGTAATGCAACTTGTTAGGTTAGTATAATCCCAAAATGTCAAGATTTCATGAAATAGTCATTCTGTGAGATTACTTGGTCTTAGAGTTGTGTTGATGACTTTAATGATTATAATTCTGTAAAAACATATTTGTTACGGCCGCGAATCATATATTAATCAACGTACAACTTAATACTGACCAATAAATTGCAAAAAACCTAAAATAAATTGAATTTCGCGGGCTACCCTGGCGCTTTCGCCTTAAGGTCTTTCAGCATTTTTACCTTTGTGTTTTTTAAACAATTTGCTCTAGTGTGCTTGTAAGAGCCGCAACGATGCAACTCGGAACTGTATACGGTATTAAACCTGGAATGTTATGGCAGCAAGCGGTTTTAAACGGCACCAACCGGTATTACTGCCCGGGAGAACTGGCTCCACTGCATTTATGTACCTACGTTTTAAAAATCTACCATGATGGTGCATTTTTTGTGCTTGTCTGACTTTTATATGGTACCTTAATGGCTTTTTTTTGCGAAGTGCATCAGTTTTTAAAAGCATTTCACAATGATTTCAGTACTATGAAGTACTGAAATCATCATCATCTGTCTCGCTATGTTGGGGTCAGCTTTCAGTCTAACCAGATTCAGCTGAATACCAGTAATTTACATGGAGCGACTGCCTATCTGACCTCCACAACCCAGTGTCTGGGTAATTTGATAGCTTTTGCTTGTCACACTTTCGGGCTTCTGAGGATCCGTAACGACTGTCAAAGATCCATGAATGATAGCCGCTTAACGTGCTTTCCGAGGTACGGAGGGGTCTTGGTATGTAAAGATGGTCACCTATCTACGGACTAACCGCGGCAAGCGTTGCTTAACCTGATCGACCGAGCCGAGCGGCTGTTACTACTTAGCCACAAGTCAATTAATCAAAAATGTATGCACACAAATTAGAATAACTATGTATTTTAACTCCTCACATTAAAATTAAACTCTATCACAACTGCACAACAGTCCGCAGTAATTCTGTCATAAGTACCTACATCTATAACTAAGTATTAAAATGTCGCTTCTAACGCGGTCTGCACCACATGGGTCGGCTAAGCTTTGTGCACTGGCCACTACGAGTCATAGTTCACCTGCTCTCGGCCTTAAGGGGACTACATGACCTAAAACGCGGTCACTGTCGGACTGCATAGAAAAGAAAGAGAAGCGCGATGACACAACGCTGGTAATTTATTGCAAAATTTGAAGCAATTACTTAATTACAAAAAATCTATTGTTTGGACTAAAAAATTAAAACACTAGTATTTTAGTATGTTGCTTGTAGAATAATCTGACAAAAAATCAGATCAGATGATTGTCTGTATATTAGTATGGTTTTTATTGTAAAAAGAAAGTTTTTAGAGGTATCTTCATGATTTTTTTCTATCGTATCAAATTAGTTGTATTATGTTTTCAACACACTATCTACCTAACATATATCCTGAAGAATATTATATATTTTTCTGATTTTGTTTACTATAGTCGATCATATACTTTTATTGTTTCTAAAACTTGCGTTTTTTGTGTTTAGGTCCTGTAAGCCCCTTAAGTGACGTCACAGAGATGGCTGGCCATCCCCTTTGCCTGAGCCGAACTCTCGTCGAAGCGGTTTACTCAACTTAAGCTCTCAAAGCGTGCCCTCAGAAGACAATCTTGACCTAGGACTTTGTTAATGCTTGAGGTGCAGTTTGATGGGGTTTGTTGGTTTTTGTTGGTTTTGCAGGTCAGTCTAGCAGAGTAATACTCTTAGCTAAAAATATAAATGCGAAAGTAAGTTTGTTTGTTATGCTTTCACGATAAACGGCTTAGCGGACTAAGATGATATTTTGCACATGGGTAGGCCATGACCTGTGTTAGGACATAGGATAGGATATTTTTTTTTCCGGAACGAAGCTCTCGTGGGATATTTCAGGCTCTACGCAGGCGAAGCCGCGGGCAGAAGCTAGTAATAATTCCATCCCGTTTTTGTTCCAATGTAGGGCAAAGATATTCACACAAAGTATAACGTTTTATTTACCATTTAAAAATTGGTTGAATATCAATTTTCGCTTTATGAATTGAGTCCTGTTTTGTATTTTTATTTTTAAATGCGAATATTTTTCACCTACCTATTAAAATGTAGTCGTTATTATGCAAATATTGATGATAGACTTTGAATAAAAATTGATGAGCAAATAAAACACAAAAAACAAGTTTCATTCTATTTTTGTGTTACGTTAAAAATGTGGATTTTGTTCATCACACTAATATTATAAAGGCGAAAGTTTGTGAGTGGGTGTGTGTGTGTGTTTATATGTTTGTTACTTCTTCACGCACAAACGGCCGAACGGATTTTGATGAAATTTGGCACACAGATAGTTTATAACCAGGATTAAGACATAGGATACTTTTTTATCCTGATATTTCCATGGGATCGACACATGCGGGTGAAAACGCGAGGCCCAGCTAGTTATTGCTTAGCACTTAATGCAAAATCGTAAGCATAAAACAGTACATTATTAATTCCCATAGTAAGTTACCGCACTCATTTATTTATTTGATAGTGCATAGAAACAACTTGCGAGTAGGTATATTCGAACAGCATCCGTTAATGATTACCTCCACAATGTGCTATAACACAATGGTGCCCAGTCATGTTACATTAATTAGGAAACTCCACACTAATTATTTTGAAACAATCCATATTGGTGTGTGTTTAGACTTTTAGTTTGTTTTTGAGATATGGGTGACTTTATTTATTTTATTTTATAAAATACTAGCTTCTGCCCGCGTGTAATTTATTGTGCCTCCGACTCACCCCGTCGCATCGCATCGCCTGCCCGCGCTATCACTTTGTTCGGTCCTAATGGGCCTTGTAAGGGGCATAATGGGCCTTCTAAGGGGTATAATGGGCCTTGTAAGGGGCATAATGGGCCTTCTAAGGGACATAATGGGCCTTCTAAGGGACATAATGGGCCTTCTAAGGGACATAATGGGCATTCTAAGGGGCATACTGTTAAGTAGCCTATAGTCTTCCTCAAGAATTGGGTTATCAAATGAATTTTACGAATCCGACTGGTAGTTCTAGAGATTAGCGCGTTCAAACAAACATACAAAAAATATAAACAAACTCTTCAGCTTTATTATTATAATAGATGGGTGACCTTTTTTTGATATCCGCTTTATGATCGTCTTTATTTTCAAGTTGAGTAATTTTGCTTTCGTAAAACTATGCGGAAAGCGTCGATTATTAAAGAAGAACTAAGCTACAGTTCGCGTCAAATAACTTTGCCGCTCTGAAGCTAGGCTTTTCGGTAGCCGCGCATGCGCGCTGCTGTTGTATTCATAGGATTAATAACTGCGCAGTGATTTGTTGCCTACTTCAGAGCGGTAAATTTATTTGACGTGTACTGTACGTTCGCAAGTACCAAAGCTCAATGTAAGATGAACAGTCGAACATGTTGCCTCCAACCACCTTGCGACGATCTTCGCAGGGTGCCTGGTAGCAGCTGGACGAGAATCAATCTGGTGTGCAATTGGAGAGGACTATGTTCAGCAGTGGACTGATGTAGGCTGATGGTGATGAACCATCTTAAAACCGCCATCCGAAGCGGTTTGAGGATGTCAAGTGAAGTCTTTCGAGACCAAGACTAACAATAATTAGGCACATCTAATAAGTTATGTGTTAGTGTTATAACTTATACAGGGTGGCAGGTATTGACGCGCAAACTGACCATAAATTCAGTACATGATACTAGACACCCCAATCTTTGACACTCGTTACGGGTCGTCAGAAACCCAAAAGTCTGACAACCAGTCTTACCAAGGGGTATCGTATTACCTAGTAATTGGGTTGTGGAGGTCAGATAGGCAGTCGCTCCATGTAAAATACTGGTATTCAGCTGCATCCGGTTAGACTGGAAGCCGACCCCAACATAGTTGGGAAAAGCCTAGAGGAAGATGATGCCGACGATGATGCTAGACCTCCTAGCGTAGACATGCTTAGTCGGTTATTAAAAAAAAAATAAGTTCCATACATTTTGACCGCGTAGGTGTTTTACTTTTCTATGAAACCGCAGTTTTTTTTTTTCAATGACCGAAGAAAAATTTCTACGGGGTCTAGAATCATGTGCTAAATTCAAGGTAAGAGTTTGCGTGTTTATGTTCGTGCCACCTTGTATACAAAAAAACTAATATTATTAAAAAGAGGACATTGACCGAATGTCCAGCTCCAAAGGAAGTCATCAACAGGTAAGGCATCTTTTCAAACTTAGGATTCGCCAGGTTTTAAGTAAAATTTGTATTCAAACTTACTCCTGCTTCATTGAGGTGAAAATTGAAGGCCAACTTCGAAACTAATTCCGTGCAGAAAAAGTTGTGAGGAATGTTCGACAGGGAGTTGTTCTGTTTGTAGCGGCGTGGCGCTCTCGTTGCATCATGAGTAGGTACTGTCAACGGCAAATTGGTGCTAAGAATTTGTCATTTACAGCGCCTTTATATCGTACAGGTAATGGTGGTTTTAAACCCATTTTGAAAGGGGAGGAGGTTCTCAATTCGTCGGAGTTTTTTTTTTCGGATTGCTAGTGCTACCGCTAATATGCGGTTGACTGTACCTATATTATTAGATTAAATAGATTATAGAGGTTCTTGAAATTAGGATTTTTTTAAATTGTTTTAGTAAAATTTTATATTGTTACAGTAGGGGGGGGGGGGGGGGGGTAGTGTTTGAAGTTTTGCAGCTTGCATTTAAAATAATCATGAAAACCGAAACATGGAAGTAACTACGGAAAATCAGGATATTTTTTTATTGTGCATTTAAAAACTCATGCCCACCAAACAATTTATTTGTCGAGGGTTTAAGAGGGTTTTTAGGGATTTTAGTTTGATTAGAGTTTTCAGACAATCTTTATTTAGTTAATCATAAAGATACAAACTGTCGTAGTTTCTTCCAGTATTCATGTGATCTAATTTAAAAGACTTTTCCATGTAAATGACATAGGAAAATAATAATATCTTTTAAAATTATATACAATGTATAATATAGATGCACATTATGAAAGTAGTTTGTTCACAATCGCATATAGAATCGATTTCTATCATTTTTAATATAGCTTATTTTTTATCCCAGAAATAATTCAAACTACGTAAATTACAGTCATATTTTCGCTGTACAGTCAAAACAAACCAAAATGGACGAAGTACCTACTATGTTAGACCCTTATACGTATGCAACTGTGTGTAGATTTGTAACGTGACCTACAACTTTCTTCGACAATCAGTATTTATACTAATGTAATAAATAAACAATGTTTTATACATAATAGTAAAAATATTCAGTGTATGTATTATGATTATAACATCTAATCTAATGGGGGTGTATAGTGGTGTGTGTTAATTCCGGGACATGTTGTATAATAATTATATAATCACGACTAACCTAAGTATTTATTTCAAAATTCAACTTTAAAATGTTCAAAACAGAATCTTAATCTCCGATCAATCTGCTGAGCACGAACGCCGTCGACAGACTCAATTACTTCATTAACGCAGAGTTCTGTCGAGAGAATAAGGCGTCTAAAATCATTAATAATGTTACATTCATAGTCACTTCATTTTAATTCCAGTCCTCGAAGCAGGCGAAGAGGCGTAATCACGAGGAATAAGCTGGGCCGCCGTGACTCACATAACTGTAAGTTGTATTTGGTTAAATTTGAGTTTTATGTTGAAAGAATTACAAATTATCCCTTACTGTGTCCTGATTATTTTTGGAACGAAGTTCCTTATCGCGCGTTATATGCTTCACTCTTGTGAATGAGAGCTTGACCGAAAGAACTATAACATTTTATGGATTAAGATATTTACTTTTCAAAAACAGAATACAATATTATTCACTTACAATGAGAAACGCTGGTTGCATACCTACATATAAACGCTCCTTGGAACATTTTGCCCTTCACTTTTTTTGAAGTGAAAACTTCTTTAGCGGCGCTGTGTACTTTTTTTGGAATGGGTAAAAACTTCTAAACTCGCGTCAGGTCACGTGACCCTGATCGAAAATTCGTAAGACGTAAGACGTAAAACGTAAGACGCGCGTTGTTGAGGACAGCGCCATCTATGCACATCGGGAAGAACTACGAGGGCCTCGCGTACTAACTACGTAGTTCATCCAACAACAACGAGATGGCGCTGAACCACGGATATATAACTGACGACGAGCTCCATGCGAGCGGTCATCATACCTGATTTGCAAAAAACCCTATAAAATAAGGAACACACCTTAACACGCGTGTTTTGTTTATAAGACGATTCACAAAATACACTCGTAATTGTTCAAGTTTTCACTTCTGTCGGCACTACCGGAGTGCCAGTGTTTTTTTTTTTCATTTAGTGACTCTTACGTTGTTAATTGATTTCATTGGGCCTGTTATTAAATACCTACATATACAGCGAAAGGAGCTTCATTCCAACTGACAGTACTCGATGTTTTTGTTATTCATCACATGGTAGATATATAAAACAAAGAAACGATGGATGAACTGTGTGAATGATGATATGGTTAGAAAGGGGGTGACTACCTCAAAGAGAAGTATGGGATAAGGGCAGAAGAATATTTGATCACTTGGAAGATATGAGGCTTTTAATCATGAGTTCTGTCACATTTATAAACTTAATCTGTTTTGTGAGGCTTTAGGATATGAGACTCTTATCACGAGTTCTGTCACATTTATAAACTTAATCTGTTTTGTGAGGCTTTTTATTGTGCGATTAATTTACTAGTTATAAGTTAGTTTAGTAAGTTCTAACCAACAAAAAAAACTATTAAAAATCCTTTTACAAAAGAAACAATCAATTTTCAATTCGGAAACAAGTTTGGTACTCATGACTAAAAAATAACTTTTGCAACTTAGCAGCCTTTTAGTTCACGGCCGACAGTTGGGGGAATAAGCCTCTTTCTTACTCTAATTTCATTCAAGTCTCCGCCAGTTTACACGCCTACCTTGAAACGGCACACTTTAACTTCTCCCTAAATAAATAAACGGAAGTACCAACATCGCAAGGAGTTTCTATGTCGGTAGTTAGATAGAGAGGGCTAAATAATAAAGCCCGTAAAACACATGCATGCAAGCTTCATGCCATTTTGACATTCACCAATCGGAAACTATTATTCGTATAGAGGTATGAGGAACAGAGTGTAAAGCTCACTCATACTCTATAGAAAAGGGAGGATCCTCCGACCAGATGGGTGTTGTGTCTGGTGGGCAACTGCCCGATGATTCATGTCGAGCCGTTATTCTAGTTGCGCGGGAAACTCTGCTTGCGCGATGCAGGATTTTGCGTGACGTCAGTATGACGCGTTGTTTGCTTGAGGCGTTGTGTAGATACCGCTACATTAGCATTGGAATGCAAGCTACTTGCATAGTTTTGTACAAGCTACTGGCATGTGTATTACAGGCTTAAGCAAAGCTTGCCAAGGTCGGTCTGTGGATGGGTGACCATCCATTACACATGGAGATAGGAAACACGTTAAGCCAATGGTCCCGGCTGTCATTTGTAGACCTTTGATAGTCGTTACGGGTAGTCAGAAACCCAAAAATCAGACATGTCTTACCAAGTGGTATCGTAATCGTACCCAGTAACCGGGTAATGAGGAGCCATTGGGTCCAATGGCTGCGTCAGCGAACTGTATCCGCGTCTCTGAATTTTGGACCAAACAAATTTAAAAAACGATATACACTGTGTTCTTCACGTTATCCATAAACTTCGTGAAACGCTTCTATAGCTTTTACAAATTAAATCTAACAAAGGAAGTAAGTAGTACTTACATAAAAAGGCTTTGTTACAAAGATATTTGTAATTTCATTTAATGAAATTTAATTGAGCCATGCAGTAAGAAAGGGTCTTAACTTAGTTTTGACAAGTTTCAGCCCGCCAAATCTTATGAATGAAAATACGTCGTTGCCAATTCGGGTAAAAACTCTTTACCCGAATTATAGACGCAAATCACCCGATATGCATGCCTCTTTACTAAAGAGGCATGTATATCGGGAGATTTACGTCAAGATATTTAGTTTGTATGAAATTTAACAAAAATAAAAAATAAGAATTCATTTATGTGTCTATTATGAAAAATGCTTATTTCCGTGGTCTAAACATCTGGTCGAAGTTTATGTATATCGTCCGGAATAAGGTGTATATTCTTTAGTGTTATTTTTGCCATCGACACGCTAAGAAGAAGTAACTGGGTTGTGGAGGTCAGATAGTCGCTCCATGTAAAATACTGGTATTTAGCTGCATCCGGTAATACTGGAAGCCGGTCCCAGCATAGTTGTGAAAAGTCGTGGGGTGGGTAGTTACTATACTTAGATACTCTACCATAATGAGGTGCGGGTATAACGTATGCGCGCTTTTTTTTTTTTGAAGTGAAAACTTCTTTAGCATCGTTGTGATTTGAAAGTTTATGAAACGAAAAAGCGACAGTAAAAAGAGACATATAAGATTTAACGTGGGAGAAAATGAGATAGAAAGCATTATACAGTGTTTTTGAAAGTTTCACTTCTACCACGTGTGAATTGCACACATGCTGTTTTTTTTTCAGGATGGGAAATCATCAAATGACCCCTGCCGCTCTGGGTGGAGCGGAAGGGAGTGTCAGACTCTTACTGACTAAAACCCACCCGTGTTCCTTCCTTAGCCCTTTATGTTCCGGGACAGCGGTAACCCTTTCGGACGATCCCGCTGCAACGTATGCGCGCTTCCGATAGTAATTATATGCTAAAAAAAAGGAAGGCGTTTTTTTAGTGCGTGCAGGATCATGTTTCTAATAGGAAGATGTGGGCGAGTTTATTCCTGTTGAGATAAGACGGTAGCAAGTAGTGTTTAGTGGGTTGGTTTACGACATAGTGTCCCTAGTGTTCGATGTTTGATTTCACCCTTGGAATCAAACATCTTTACGCTACATCATCATCATCATCATCATTTCATCTTTAGCTACGTGTGTGATGGGCATATATATTATAGCAAGATACTCATAATCTGTCTAGCCTTTTCCCAACTAAGTTGAGGTCGGCTTCCTGTCTAACCGGATGCAGCTGTATTTTACATGGAGCGACTGCCTATCTGACCGCCACAACCCAGTAACTTGGTAATACGATACCCCTTGGTAAGACTGGTTGTCAGACTTTCGGCCTTCTGACTACCCGTAACGACTGTCAAAGATCCACGAATGACAGCCGGGACCAACGGCTTAAAGTGCTTTCCGAGGCAAGGAGGGCTGTTATTATTTTGCCACACATGATATATAACATATATTTTGCCTTTATTTCATTGGTGGTTGGCTTGGCTATAATAATATAAAATACAGTATAGGTTGGTGGTTGTGGTTGGTTGGTTGGTTGGTTGTTGGTGTTGGTTCGGGTTAGGGATACGACCATCCGTTCCATCACAAAGATAACTGGTTTCACTTGGAAACCTGCCACGCTAAAATGGAACTGGACTGGACGCATCTGCCGCATGTCAGACGAACAATGGGCCAAACTTACGACCCAATGGGTCCTTCTTAATGGCAAACGATATCGTGGCAGGCCCAGACGGAGATGGCGGGATGAGCTGGACTCCTTCAACATGAACTGGTCCTTAGCAGCTTTGAACAGAGAGAAGTGGAAAGAGAGTAGGGAGGCCTATGCCCTGCAGTGGGACATCACAGGCTAATAATTATAATAATAGGTTGGTGACGTCATAGTCATATATATAATATAGCTGTGTGTGCGGACATAAAGTCAGTATTGAAAATTTATCGTAATGCCTAGTTACGATTTATATTAATAATAAATATTGTAGCTTCGTCTTTGACGGGCTTTATGATTTACATGCATCGTTGTGTTTCAAACCAAGCGATTTTAGCATTAATTTCAGCCTAACAATTGGCTGGCTTTTCTCTCATAACAAATATCTGCGCAGCTATTTTATTGTTACAAACAGTATGCATTTCACTTTTCTCAGAATCTTGCTTCAAATACAAGCAACAGTCTCAATTCTTTCGTTATATAAGAACCATAAACAAAATAGAGACGGGAGAGTTTCAGATAGTTTCCAACGTTCCTCAGGAATAGCGCTGCCACTACACAGTTGTCAGTTACTGCGAGCTCCTCGCTAACAAAGGCTGGCGGTACTGTATCAAAATATTTATTTTCGTCCCGACTTGAATTCTGTCTGGCTTTGAAACCAACTGACACAGTCAAATTAATTTCTGTTTGTTTTCGTTTTCCAGCAAGAAGATTTTTTTTAAGGAAAAATGAAAATTACGCGGCTTAAATACTCGTTCAAATACAATTTTCGGTTCAGTTTTTTAACACCAATATGACTAATAGGATTTTTTTCCTGTTTCTCACTGGGATTTTTTTAAAATCATTTAGCACATAAGATTAGGTATAAAACAATCGATATAAAAATGCATTTTGCGAATAACCTACTTCTTTTTCTTCATAGTATTAAACATTTATTTATTTTGTGCTATAAGAGATGCTTCGAGTTTATAATGAAGTCTTTTAAAAAAAAACCGGCCAAGTGCGTGTCGGACCATGCACAATGAAGAGTTCCGTAATTGGAATGAATTAATCCCAAGAACATTAGCAATATAAAGCTTAATATTTCACATACGGATCCCTGAATCGAAATATTGTTTCCACAACCTCGCAATATTTTTGAAAGACCTATCCAACGATATCCCACACTATGGGATAGACGAGAAAAATCACCACTTTACCTGTAGGTACAGCAGGTACACAAAGCAGGTGCAAATTTTTTTTCATGATTTTGTTTTACCTGTTTCTCGGCGTGATTAATATGTATATTCATACCAAATTATAGCTTTCTAGTACTAACAGTTTCTGAGCTAAGCTGCGGACGGACGGGCGAACGGACGGATGGACGAACAGACGGACATGGCGAAACTATAAGGGTTTCTTGTTGACCACGGAACCCTAAAAATGAGGAGGGTCGATCATTGTAATACAATCCAGATTTTATTATCATTTCCGTTTGCAGCGAGTTTATCGTGAATAATTCAAAGGTCTATAATTAGCCATTGTTTACAGCAAACATTACTTAGGTCCTGGCAGTCGATTTGTTAGGCTTGTGTCAACATTTGAGAAGCTTGCGGCTTGCTTTTAAGAGTTTCAGCCGCTCGGCTCTCGCTAACGTAAACGTTGTTTTTGAACGAGGCGACGTTTGTTATTCTGCTGAATCGAGTTCTGTACCGCAATGAGTTGATATCTACCGAGTCACTCACTTTGTAAAGTGAAATAAACGTCTAATGAAAGCAGGAAGCTAAATAGAGTGGTTGTGTTTTTGTAGCTGTTTGAGCCCGATACTAAGTTACAAGAAATTCAATGAAAGGGGAAACTTTGTAATTTATAGATTTTTTTTTTTGTTGAATACTGCTGACCGTAGGTTGTGGCTCTGGCTAAGTAATAACAGCCGCACGGGTCGATCGATCAGGTTAAGCTACGCTTGCCGCGGTTGGTCCGTGGATGGGTGACCATCTTTACATACCAAGACCCCTCCGTGCCTCGGAAAGCACGTTAAGCCGTTGGTCCCGGCTGTCATTCGTGGATCTTTGACAGTCGTTACGGGTCGTCAGAAGCCCGAAAGTTTGACAACCAGTCTTACCAAGGGGTTTCGTATTACACAATAACTGGGTGGTGGAGGTCAGATAGGCTGTCGCTTCATGTAAAATACTGGTATTCCGCTGCATCTGGTTAGACTGGAAGCCGTCCCCAACATAATTGGGAAAAGGCTAAGCAGATGATGATGAGTTTCTATGATGATGAGGATGTATCTTTTACAGATTCTAACCAAATAATTTCAAGGGTCCGGAAACGATCACTTGAAATCGAAAATTTTTACGTGATTGGTACACATTGATACGCAAATTGATCGTCTACCAAATACAATTGTAGCGGTTGAAAAACAACATTGATACTTGCAATTGACAAATGCAATTGATCGTTTCGGGGACTGATTAAAAATAGGGCTTATTAGTCGATTCGCACGAATTTAGTCAACGGAAAGGGGCGAATCGTCTCTTTTAAAGAATATTATTTTTTTCTATAGGCGACTCGCATGAATTGGCACATTTTGAATTTTATGCAATGAAGTCAAAAAAAAATTCAAAAAATACTTGCATAAAATTCAAAATATGCCAATTCGTGCGAGTCGCCTATAAAAATATATTATTTAAAAGTGGCGATACGCACGATTCGGTCCAGTAAATTCGTGCGAATCGACTAATAAGTCAAAAATAGAAAGCAAATTGACTTACAACTTAAACATTTATCATCATATATTTATTTATTTAACTTTAGCGCATCGGTTCTCATAACTTAAGGCAAAAATTTAGATAAAAACTTTGTTTTGTAATCGAAAATACCTACCTGCTAGAAAATACCTGCTAACAAGAAACTGTGTTAGCAATATAATGTAATGTTATTATTTAAGCCAGGTCTAGACGTCGAATGTCTAAGCTTGCTCCGGTGGCGTCGAATAAACCTGCTAATCCGATATACAGAGACCTAAATAACTAAACTTGGATAGAATACGGGTGAGTGAGGAGGAGGAAAGGGGACTTTATTAGATTTTGAATTCTGTTTCTTTTAAAACTTGTGATATTTATAACAGTTGAAGAGAAGTATCAAGGTTTGAACTCAAGAAAATATCCCTGCATTTCTTTTCTTTCGTTTTTTTTATGTCTTGCAAGCGTAATTTTGGGATTTTTATGGCTTTGCCCCACAGGCGTTATTATCAGTCGATAATATCTGATGCGTTATTGCGATATCTGTTTTCTGTTTTGTATTAGGATGGCCACGAAGTTACACACTGCTGCGATAATAATGACGCAAGAGAAGGAGGACGCTTTCGTTCCTCCGTCTTGCGATATTCCGATATGAGTTTTTAGAACATTTTGTATTAGGACGCATATGATCTTACACACACCTGCGTTAGTAACGCAGTAACGTGTAGTGCGGGCGCCGCCAGTAGTGTGGTTTTACGCATAAAAACGCAGCTGCGTGGCAAGGAATCGGGATGCATTATCGTAATAACGCATCCGATATTAACGACAGAATAATAACGCGCCTGTGGGGGACAGCCTTTATACGTTAGATGGCATGCAAAAAGACTAAATAAAAAACGTAATTATATAAACCATTATTTATTTATTAAATATAAAATTGCCATATCAGATTGGTAGGACCACATAAAATGTTGACTGACATCTACAAACAGTTCGATCGACGTATTTTACACATGAACCTCACAGTTTCAATGTTAAACTCTATATAATAGAATCAACACAAAATGGAAACATTTACATTTGCTATCGTTATAAAATGGCACTACTGAGTTACTCTACGCGTACGGCACAAGAATATTATAGAATACTTATATTTATTTGCATTATAAATGGTTTAAGGTCTTATTAATATAATTCTGATCTTATACGTTTCGCCATGCGAGAAAGTCAGATTCATTCTAATTCTTATTAATATAAAACTGAGTTTTGATACAATAAATTAAATGGACTTTGTATCTCTATACAACAATAATCTTCTTTTCTAAGATTATTTTATCTTAAAACATTTTGCCACCTGCAGACCGCGCCATACGGAAAACCCGAGGAGGTGCGCTACCGAAGTGCGACTGTGATTTATTACACGACCATTTTGTACATATTTTATTTTACATTTCATGTGGGTAGCTTGTCAATGTTATAAACGATCTACGTTTCCACAAAGCAGGTTTATTTCTCTTTTTATTTTGAAAGCCTTCTTGTGCCGTATACTAGAGCACTTCATCTACATCATCACGGTCTATGCAATATTTACATTTTTTCTAAATACCCTCACATAAATAAATTGACAACGAAAGCTCCTTATTCTATTTAAGGGGGAAGTGCTAAGGTAGCCCGCGAAATTCAAATTTTCTTACGTTTTTTGCAATTTGCTGGTCAGTATTAAGTTGTACGTTGATCAAAATATGATTCGCGGCCGTAACAAATATGTATTTACAGAATCATAATCATTAAAATCAGTAATACAACTTGTTAGGTCAGTATAATCCCAAAATCTCAAGATTTCATGAAATAGTCATTCTGTGGGATTACTTGGTCTTAGAGAGTTGTGTTGATGACTTTGATGATTACAATTCTGTAAATACATATGTATTACGGCCGCGAATCATATTTTAATCAACGTACAACTTGATACTGACCAGCAAATTGCAAAAAACGTAAAAAAAAATATTTCGCGGACTACCCTGGCGCTTTCGCCTTAAACGTTTGTATCAATACACACAAGTCTGGTTAGTACAACTATCAGTATTTACATTCACACAACCGATTTTATTAAATCAAGTAGTAGTTCCTATTATCAACCAAACTTGTAACAAGCTCGCCAACAATTCTTCCAACAAAGTGACGAACATGTTACACATAATGTGGACGGGGATTTTAGCATTTCGCTCAGCGAACCACCGAACTAGTCCAAATAAAGCGGCGACGCCGACTGATCGAGACTCAGATCATACTTTTATAATCGTGCTTATAGCCAAATAGCCAGTGTTAAGTATGATCTGAATATAACAGACGGCGTCTCCGCTTTGTTTGGACTAGTTCGGAGGTTCGCCGAGTGAAATGCTAAAATCCCCGGTATGTTGATCACTATGGGAGAGATTTTGGCGTATTTGTTACAAGTGAGGGCGCAGCTTAAGCCTTTTTGGGCGAATTTCACCAATGATACAGAACACGATCAGCACAATCACGTTAAGAGCTGTCAGTGTCAAATTATCGACAACAAAGATGACACTGACAGCTTTTGAACGCGGTTTGGATGCACTGATCGCGTTCAGTTTCATAGGTGAACTACACCCTTAGTCGTCTTTTAATCATATTAATTAATTTCCTCAGACGACAAATGGAGCATTAGGCAAAATCATGCTTAAAAAATTACAGGATATAATTTAAAATTAAGTCTTTAGTCTAACAATTAGGAAGAAAACAATAAAAAAAATTCTCGTATATTCAGGGATAAAAATAGAAGCATGGAACACTAAGTTTCGAGCAGTTCCGCTACTTAATATAATTATTATGAGGAACCTTGAAAGACAATTTAAAACTTCGTGCTTCGCACATCCCAAGTTCCCGATTTTTGAGCAAATTAGTAACTCAAAATGTATATATAGGCCGTAATTTATTGAGAGCGCTATGTAGCTCAATTATTATTCAATATAACAACAATGTACAATATACATAAATCGGGCGTTCCCCTTTGTAGGACACGTTAGCTTAATATATTTAAACTAAAATAATAATTAATTACACGTGAAATATTGTCACGGCGCTTAACAAATCAATCAGTATGATTTTGGCAAAGTAACGTTAAACAACACCCATTTGTAAAATTGACTAACAGTCTAAAATATAATAGGTACTAGGTATAGAAATGAACAAGCATTTATTTTCTTAGTTTCGTAAAAAAATCTACACAAAAAATTATGATTACACTTACGTTAAATACAATTCATTGGCGAAATGAAAGTTTGAATTTCAAATCCGTGAAGCACATTGTAGTCATCACTTTACACACAACTTTCTGGCCCGGGCAGGTTTTCTGCGAGCACGTGTTCCCTTCTCCGCACATTGCCCTTCCCTTTACCCCTGTGTAGGGTGGAGGTGGCGAGGCTCCCTGAGCTGAGGGTCGGCCCACTGAGAGTCTGGCTTCCGAAGGGGGAGCTTAAGTTCCCGTTGGGGCACACAAAGTTAGGGCTGCCTAACGTGGGACTGTTTGTAACTACGTAGCTAGGCCTAAAGTTAGTTCCTATCACTGGTTGTAGGTTCTGGTTGAGAACGTCTTCTTGTCTACTGGGCACTAGGTCGCTGTTTGGAGTCAGCTGTTGGAGGAAAGGGGTCATTAGAAACCTGCATATGACGTTATGCTATGCTGCCGTGGCATAACTAAAATGCCGTTATCCGACATCTGGTCGATTTTTTACTTTTAATGCTAATAGCACCTTGCTATTCAAGGTATTGAAAATTCGGAAACAGATCCATAGATTTTTTTTCTCTTTATAATAGCATTAAAAGTTCAAAATCGACCAGATGTCGGATAACGGCATTTTAGTTATGCCACGGCAGTATGGGTATACAATACACTACACGATAGAAATATTGCGTGACGACATACATGTTGCGTTTGCATTTACCAAGAAACCATAAAATATTGTTTTAAACAGTACTGTATCATTTTTTTTTTATATTTCTTTTTTTCTAATTATTACACCGTGTGGACATGAGACGGTCAGTAACATACAGGCGTTGCTGGCCTTCCTTGAGGAGCTGGGGTGGAGCGAATGATCGATTTTCCCACCCGTACGCAAAATACGCGCATTGACGTGGAGTTGCGGACAACAGCCCGTATTACCTATTACACCGTGTGGAAATATGGCAATGGTAAAATAATCCATATAGTGACCTCATTGGTGATGCTTTTCAGAAAGGTCAGGTATGTAGTACTCGCAACCAGCGTGCGGGTATGACCAGAAGGCCAATTCACGTAATTTAAAACGTTCAAAATCTAGTCGCAGTCTCATCTTGGCGACAAAAAAATGTCAAAAACTTGTCAAAAATGTAGGGAAATCAAAGTTATTTTTGACAGATTGAGACTGAGATCAGACTGTGTACGTTTTTACGTTAATTACGAAAATTGCCCTCAGATGTATGAACGTACACGAGGCAACGAGGCAAAAGGAGTATGTAAGGATCGTAGCAGGTGGCGTTCTGTAGTTTTTGCTTACCCTCATGGAAAGAAGGCGTTAGTTTATGTATGAATATACACAAGGTGCAATATTTTGATGTCTTTGTTAGTTTCAAAAGACTCACCTGTTGTGGTCGCCCAGTCGAGTCCAGCAGTGCTAAGTCTTCTGCGGAGAAAACAGCACCTGCTTTACTCCAATCTCCTGTAAACGTTATATTTTCAGTTAAATTGTCACTTTGTTAACTTAAATTCTTCGTGTCGTCATTGTCAAACTTACCTCTCACTTCTTTTATACTAGGCCATTCATCTGTTTCATCTACTATAGGTGCAGAAGGTTGATTGTCAGAATCTGGAATTTTTTCAATAATTAGTTTCTGAATTGTTTAGTGTCGGCTAGAATAGTTATCGTTCTGAATTTCACTGGCACTCAAGGGACTTCAAAATGATGTATTTGGGTCATTCATTGTACGTATTGGATTGTGTCATATTGAGCTTTGAAATTGGTTTATGATTTTGTAATGTTAATGGGTTAGTAACGATTTCGTTTAGGACAGACATTGTTGAAAATGTTACTATAGGTAGAAAAGAAGAAAGGTGACTAGAATAGTCATATAAAAATAGACCTATTAAGGGGCTTACATGACCTAAAGCGCGGTCACTGGCGGACTGGATAGAAAAGAAAGAGAAGCGCGATGACACAACGCTGGTAATTTATTGCAAAATATGAAGCAATTATTTAATTACAAAAAATATTTTCTTTGGACGAAAAAATTAAAACACTAGTATTTTAGTAATTTGCTTCTAGCATAATCTGACATAAAATCAGAAAGAATGTGTGTATACATATTAGTATGGTTTTTATTGTAAAAAGAAAGTTTTTAGAGGTATCTTCATGATTTTTTTTCTATCGTATCAAATTAGTTGTATTATGTTTTCAACACACTACCTCTCCTCCTTAACTTATCTCTTCTCCTACTTTGCATAACAAAAAATTCAAAAAGTGTTTTTCAAAAAAAAAATAACTTGAAGAAGGAATTACCTGGTGCATTAAGTATATCAGGCTGTGGATCTGGCGTCTTGAGATCCGGTGAAGGTTTGATAGTGTACGCCACAACGTATCGTCTTCCACCGTCGCTAAGTTCCAGCATATCTCCCGGCGGGTGCTTGTGTGGTGGGCTGGCTCGACGTCTGCGGGCGCAGAGCGCTGCCAGCGCGACCCCGCCGGCTGCTAACGTTGCGCCGAGGGCTGCTGCGACTGCTACGCCAATGCTGACGCCACCCATCCCGCCTTTGCCATCTGTTTGGTCATATTTTGATGAATAAAACCTTGTTCAATTTATTTCATCGGTATACATAGTTCATTGCTATGTTCAAGATTACATAGGTGTAATACAGTTCTAACTAAGTGGTAACTAGCAAGAGCTGTCCCATTTAACGAGTGTGAGTATCGTATTCCTACTGATTATTACAAAAAAATCGTCATAATTTCTTATTTCATACTTCATCCAAAGGTAGCAAAGTAATTCAAAGTATTCAGAAGCAAATAAATTCAACAAATAAAGCCCTCAAAACATATTTGTTTTGAGATCAATCAAAACGAAACGTCAATTTGAATGAAAATGGAAAAATTGTTGAGAGCGAAAGTCAATAAATCCTGACCTCTGGAAGCCGATTTTAACGGAAACAGAATATAAATAGATCTACGACTAAAATCACAGAATACTGGCTTCAATTTCAATGTTATTTTAAGTTTTGTAGTCGAAAAGGGAAACTCACTAAGAACACCCTTTTATATTCGTAATAGATGATTATTTGAATGGGATGTAGACTTTATTCGACCTAATTTTTTTCTAAAGAAATGAAATTAAAAATAGAATAAATATACTTTCATTTTTATTAATCAAGGTAATATTTACATAATATGCTAACAGTTACAATGATAATATTATGTAGGTACATGTATATGAAAAAGAAGCAAAAGAATCACAGGGCATCAAAAAGTTTGTCCGCATCGCTGTCAACACGAACAGTGCCTAAAAGGCTGGCCGAATTGCCATGTTGTATGGCGATGCAAATTCTTTGGCTAAGAAATAGGCGCCGTGAAAAGTCGACCAATCGCTTGGCGATGTCTCGAAAACCAAGTAGGCACACTGGGCACTCGGACCCCATGGGGCCATGGCCCTAGTGTTTCAAACCCAAACGGCTCGAACATATAACTCCCGATCAGGAGATAGGAATATTTTCGCCGTTTGAGGTTTTCTGCACCTGCAGCAGCCGCCCCAGCACAGCCCACCGTGCTAGGTAGAAGGGATGCATGTTGCATCCCACACTAAAGGTCTGCCAAACTTCCAGGGCGTTATGGTCATTCCGTCTGGTCTCTTCCCATCGTCGCTCCTACTGTAAGCTGCTGCTGCTGCTGTTCCGTCTAAAGTTTCACCGCTCTGACAGCAATAAAATATACTTGTATATTAAAACTCATGAAATATCTGATAACGCTATAAACATATTTCAAATAGTACAAAGCTGATGGAATATATTGATATTGAAATATCACTTAAATGTTAGATATGCTAACAAAGCCAAAGGGAATTAATAAAACACCGATAGGCCTTGAACAATTGTAATTTTAACCCGTTTCCAAATACCCAGTGTTATTTGAAAGGAGTATTGTTAAGTACTCCTCTATCACAAATTTTGAATTAATTATAGGGTAGGTAACTATGTGCCAACAATTTCAATTACTTTGCTTCTAAGTTTTGCTTTCAAAGATTGGATCTCTGTAATTTCATGATTTTTAAGCTGTTATTAAGATGTTTATCGAACGAAATTAAAACCATTTTTTTTTCTGTTAACAGAACTTTTTACGTATTTTCGATGAAATTAATTTAAATAGGTAGATAGCAAAATGTTTTCGTTTGTACACCTACCATTTGATTTTAGAGAAACAATTGCATTTTAATAAAAGAACAAATAAAAAACGTAACTTATAAATAAAAAACGTAACTTTTAAGCAACAAGGTTGACAAAACTATTTTGCAAAATAAGACCAAAACTGGTCTGGTCTTATTTTTCCGGCAATTTTTGATGATCGAAGATGTAAAGCTCACAATTTCATTTGAATCATGAATAAACTTCACCCAAAAACTTTTCAATTACACGATAAACGCGGTTTAATAAATTGTACGTAAAACTTTAAGATTTCGGCTTGGGGTTTCGCCTCATTAAGCAGGAACAAACGCAGTACGAATACACCAATAATGTTATTTCACACAAAGCTTAACAATTGGATAATGTAATCCATCTCTCGATAAAACGAACAATGTTTTTGATGACAGTTTGCAATTTTATTATTAATTTTATGGCTTGTTTTGTAAATACATTTTTTTTACGTATGTCTAATAAATACCTGTGTATATGCGGTTGTTTGAGCTTAATTCACACTGACCTCCGTACTAGTGAAAACTGTATCACGGCAGGTCAGTCTTCCTCGTTCACAAACACTCACATATGTCCACAGAATTAACGATAATTTGCATTAAACTGCTAAATAAAACACTGAATTTATGAGTATGGATATAAGAATACAGATACTTAGTGGGTATTTTTTTATCATTCGATGATTTGATGACAGATGATGATGATTTGATTTTGATGATATGTTTCATACAGACATACTATTGAATTTCCTGTGTACTGGATATCAGTTTTTTTACTAGTCCGTATTGTCCCATTCTTAGGAAATGGCTTATCCAGAGCTTCCAAGGATCAATCTTTGTTTAAGGAGTCCAGATCATCCCGCCATTTCCGTCTGCCACTAAGCGAAACGGGGTTGGATTACAACCCAACCTCGTTTCGCCCATTGATGGTCTGACATGCAGCAGTTTGGTCCATTGATGATCTAACATGCAACAGTTTGGTCCATTGATGGTCTAACATGCAGCAGTTTGGTCCATTGATGGTCTAACATGCAGCAGTTTGGTCCATTGATGGTCTAACATGCAGCAGTTTGGTCCATTGATGGTCTAACATGCAGCAGTTTGGTCCATTGATGTTCTAACATATAGCAGTTTGGCCTATTGACGGTCTAACATGCAGCAGTTTGGTTCATTGATGGTCTGACATGCGGTAGATGTGTACAGAATCGACTGTATACATCTTAACTCTAGCAAATATTTTTGAAACAAAAACCAAATTCGTGGTTTTTGATTCATTCGTCTTTCCATGACCCATTTCTTGTTATATTTTGAACCTCTCGAGTAACAAGAATTACTAGTTCCGCATGAGCTCATCAAAATAATTCAAGGTTAAGTTTACCGCACACACAAGAGGGTGCGGATTTTTCCTCAATCCAACAGGAAAACATGTTCAAAATTACATTATTTGTGGAATACGTACATAAGTACACACTAAAAGAAAACATAATACATTGTTACGTAGGAAAAGAAATCTCTTTGTTGGACATAACATAATATCATTTATAGTTTCTGTCCGAGACTTCGTCCGTGTGATATTTCTTGTTCCCCCGACCCACCCCGTCGCATCGCATCGCCTGCCCGCGCTATCACTTCTTTTTCGCTTAGCGTTCTTTCTGAGTTTTTTCTTTTTGCTCGGCTCCTAAGGTTCATAGCTTGATGTTAAATAGCCTATTTCAAGACAATTCTTGAAATAGGCTATTTAACATCAAGCTATAGCAAAAATATCTTTTTTTAATTAGATAACCCAATGGTTATCTAATTAAAAAAAGATATTTTTGTCAAACCCGACCGGTAGTTCCAGAGATTAGCACGTTCAAACAAACAAACAAACTCTTCAGCTTTATTATTTCTAGTATATAATTATATATATTACTTAATTCTACAAAAAAACACATGAATCAAAAATATAAGGTCCTAAACGATCAGTTAACTAACTATTTGTGTTGTTGCAACAAAGTAATGATTTAATTAGACAAGATTTTTCCCCGACTATGAGCTCTGCGTTATCTAAAACCTACAAACGAATTAATAATCGGGCATCAAATTAACTGGATTGTGCTTTGGCAGACCGCATTGTGAAAATTTAATTGAAAATGTTTTCAGTTTTCCAATGTGGCTGCCAGCAAATCCTAATAGTATTTGATCTTTATGTGCCCTAACATGTGTTTATATAATACAAGATTACATGAAATAAATGAATATGAATAATGAAATTAGTTTGTGAAAGTTCACAGACGTGAGGTATCGATTTCTCAACATAAGAAAAATATTTGATTTTGGAAACCTTTTAATTATTTATGTTCAGGGCGACTTTCAGTCTAACCGGATGCAGCTGAATATCAGTTTTTTTATATGGAGCGACTTTCTATCTGCCCTCCACAACCCAGTTATTGGGTTATACGATATATTTCGAGCTGTAACGTCTGTCAAAGATCTACGAATAACAGCCGGGACCAATGGCTTAACGTGCTTTCTTGTGGGTCTCGGTATGTAAAGGATGCTCACCCATCCACGGACAGACAGCGACAAGCGAAGCATTTTGAATACCACTGCCGATTATCTAAGTTTCAGCAATTAATTAAATGCGAAGTTATAAAATGGTTTTGTACCTGTTCTCCTGGCAGCGTCATTGAAGGCAATGTTCTCCAGCAGGGTTTTCTCTGACTCGCCCTTGAGGTTCCTCGCGTAGATGAGCAGGTTGAAGGTGGCTCCTGCGGCTTCACCGGCCGATGTCAGCTGGGATAGGTCCAGCTTGAAGACAGCTTGGCCATCTATAAGGAATAACATGATTTTTATTTATTTTCTATTCGTCTGTCAGTGTATGTTGGAAACAGATCTATGGACGTCTTTTAAACTACTGTACGTATTTGAACTTAGGCGGTGCCTGAGCTAACTGCGCGGTGTCTTAGTTAAGCCCCCCCGTAAACCCATTAAGCAGTTTATGGGAACTTCAGTTTCGAAGATAAAACCATGTTAAGATATGATGAAATAGCAAAAATGTTAAAATGAAGGTTAAGTTCATTCCAATTAAAATTTCTATAAAACTCCCACAAACCAGTCTCATTAACACTGCCATTGAACCGCGTCCTGCCAGTGACGGGGTCCAGTGCTTCCAGCATAAAGTACTGCGGCAGTCCTCCGTCGTAGCCAATCATGCATCGCACGCGCAGCCAGGAGCTGCCTTCTGCGCTAGTGTTGCCAGCTTGGAGGGAACAGTTGCGAGGCGCTGTGGGACGAGCTGGACGGAGAACATACATAAGATGATAAAATTATTATGATCTACAAATTCATGAAAGTACGTAGAACGTAAGTAAGTTTGTTTATAAACCTTGCGAGGTGTTTCAACGGCATAAAATTTGTGGTTCCAGTACTGCAGACGTTAATCATTATTTAAATTCAAGAACGTCTAAAAAAACCCTAACATAAAAAAGTAGACTTGTGTAAACAGTACGTAAGTATACCCCATCATCACGAGGCAGATGATGAGGTATACATACGTTCGGAAAGGTAAACAGTAGTTTACCTTTCCGAACTATGTTGGGGTCGGCTTCCAGTCTAACCGAATCCAGTGGAATATCAGTATTTTACGTAAGTATACCTAATACTCATTAATGTAATCTATGAAATCACCACCGGCACCATGGTTGTATTATTAGCAAAAATACCTCGAAACTAGCCGTGAAAACGGCATGAATCCAGGTTAGTGCAGCCACGGTTTCAAGTATTTCAACAATTTAAGTTTCTCATTGAATTTCGTTAAGAAGACATTAACTGAATTCAAAATAGTTATCTTCCTACGGGCGGAGATATTACTGCTACGATCATTACAATTAATGATCGTAGCAGTAATATCTTTAAGCTAACTTAGTCTTACTGAAAATGGCACTTCAGTTAACAATCTTATAACATAAATTGGAAGTAGGTTTCTACGAGTAGTTTACTATCTGGTTTCTTGATGAAAAGGTCTTCGTTAGCCCTTTCACCCTTTGTGTAATACGAACCACTAACTTTTAATTCAGTTTGACTGCTGGCAAAAGATAAAAGCGGTCAGTATTTAAATATGACCTATAAAACAATTTTAATGAGTTGTTCCAAACCTTTCGATCCCGACAGACAGAATTAGTTTAATGAGTCGGTTCTGTTTTTGTGGAAACAATTATGTTTTTCAATATACGAGCTGAAACAAAATAACGAAAACATTCGAGAATCGGAAAGTTTTGAGACAATATTGTAGACATATTTTAAGAATGTGGCTGAAAATGCTAGACATAAGCGAACTTAAACAATTTTCAAAGCCATTTTAACTTTTTCAACATTATTTTCTTCGAAGCTAACTTGTAATAGAAATCAAAGTTTACGCCCCTAACTCGACATTATTATTGTATGTCAAGTGAGCGAGCGGGGACTTGCAAGGAATGTTCGTTGTTCGTATAACTGGCCGGGTGCGTGCGTGGAAATGAAAATTAAGTGCAGAGAGCGCTAAACTCACTAATTTCGCCTTGACTTATGGCAGGCGGGTGACAATTTAACGCGTGTATGTTATAACAAACTGCGGGGATATTAAGGGCCTTACTCTCGTTTAGTACCGTAACACGGTCACTTTATGAAGCTTATAACTTAGTAACGGTTTGGTTAGAAGGTCTGTAAAAAATATATGTTTGCTATAGATTCATGTACAGCATTTTTGAAACAGGGTTTTTTCATAAAGCTAATACTTTTGCCTTAAAAAAATATTTACCAAAACGCTATTTTGGCTAATATTTCCTTATAACTTCTAAACGGCTTTGATGTTTGGAAATATTTTTACACTGAAAAATTGATGGTTAGAAGTACTACATATTTGAAATAGCGTTTTTAAATCAATCAACAGTTGCAAAGACAATGCCCCATTTTGAGATAGAGCTTCAGAGGTGCTCTGCGCGGGCGCGGGCGGCAGTCGTGCGTTAGCACTGAGACGGGGTGGCTGTGTCGCTCGCTGCTCCGCCCGGCTATCGATCGACTACGCGCGTTTGGTTGTGTTAGTGCAAATATTTATGAACGAATTGTATCAGTATGCGTTCATAGACTAGCTCGCTGCAGAGGGCCCATTTCTATTGTCCGCGTGGACGCTTTATTAGTGGTGCCATTTCTAAATGCTGTTTTTGTTTATATTGTTTATTTTGTAAATATAAGATAATTTGTAAATAAATAAAAATGCCAAAGCAAAGCAAGTCAAGAAAAATACTTTTTCTCTACGACGACGCACCGTTTTATAGATATTAGCGAAAAACTCAAATGTGGGAATTTTTATACCCCCCACTCCGGCTCACCTCCTAGACGCGGGGACTTTTAGTACCTATGTTCACTCCCTAAGCACTCTGAACAACTTTGTGAAGAAATCGCTCAGGGCCCAGCTCGACGCACTCTACACCTCTTATCTCTATCTCTTAATAGTTATTCGTTGAGTGGACTAATAAGTATCTATCTATCTATACGAATAAATAAAATTGGAGTGTCTGTTTGTAATATTAAAACAACCGCTTCTTACTAAATGCATATGAATGTATACACGGTAGGTACAGTCAACCTCTAGACGTCCACTTACACCGCAATGACCATTATCGCCTGCGCTATACGGGCTGCGGCGTCTATAAACAATGCGCATATTTATCCGTGTGAGTGATGCTCCAACGCTAACAAATTAACATGCCGTGTAGCATAGCTACGAGTAGTTAAAGATGTGGTCAATGCTAGACAAGGATGACAATATCAGTAACTTGTTTTTTTTTATCGCCGTCTGATTATTTTTTTCATAGTAATGCAAAATTTCGATAACATAACATAAGTAAACATTAGCTAGATCGGTAACGAGGCTGCACTCGCTAATGTGATCGGGATAGATGTGAGTTCAAATCCGAGTTGGGCCAGTTTTTTTGAAGTTTTATATAATTATTATTATGTGTTAGTAATTTATTTTTGTAAATTACTTTGAACAAATAGATATTACAATAAAGGTAATTTATTATTATAATATGATAACAAATGAAATAAATTTTGATATGGTAACATTGTAATATTTTTTATACATAAGAAATCCTTTACACTTACTTATGTTATTATTATAGTATTGAATGTTAAAAAACACACCTTAATTACTAAATAACGGAAACAAATAAAAGTAAACAACATAAACATAAAGCAAAGTAGGTACATAAAAAAAAAACAATTAAAAATAGAACAAAGTATACCAAAAAAACGAAATAAAAATAAAACAAAATGTCGACGCAAAGAAGATCCTCCGACTGGGATCGAACCCACGGCGAGAAATCTTAACCAGGCACTATGCCCCGAGACCAACTGGTTACTTGTATCTCGTGGCGAATATGTTGATCACTATTTCACGACGAATCGAAATAAGGCAGCTTTATCAATTGAGGCCGGAATACTTATGCCTGAACTATAAGGTTTTAGGTTATATATTATGGATATTATGAAAATTCTGATATCATTTAAGAGGTTACAGCTTAATTATTCATTTTCTCAATGAAAAGAGGATTGAAACTTAACCTCAATATTACAATAATATAAATACTAATTTGGTAAGTTACGACCACTATGTCCCCTGACACAAAATTACCCTACCTGTTTAGGATTTTTAATATTTCGTGTGACCTCCGTTAGCCTCGATACAGCTAATGAGACGTCGACGCATAGACGCTACAATATTTGCACAGATATTTTTGCCGCGAATAGTGGAATAATTTATGTGAACTAGTAAAGTAGTTAAAAAATTAGGATAGATTTGAAACAGAGTGAACTTAACACTTTGTTTGAAATCTACCCTCATGTTTTAAAAACGACGCTAAGATTGAAAATAATTGTAAAACAAAAGAATCTTCGTTTAGTTGTGGAATATTTAACATAATTATTGGTTAGCAACTCGGCATTCTAATTTCACATGTAATACTTAATACTTAAAAAATATTTTTCATGTTTGATGTGAGACTCGAACCCGAACGATCGCCATGCGAGGCACAGTGCTAGCCACTTTGGCCACCGTAACGCTTACGAAATTTTTGAAATTTGTAATAACAATCATGTTGCCAATTTGTAGTGTTGTCAAACGTTTTTATAGAAGAAGGTCATAAGTACTAATATTGCTATGCCATAGTTTTGTGAGATTGCTAGTCGACTTCTGACTGTTAAATTGCACATATACCAAAATATTTTTTTTTACGATTTTTGTCTGTCTGTCCGTCTGTCGTCTGTTTGTTCCCGCTAATCTCTGAAACGGCTAGACCGATTAAGACGGGACTTTCACTAGCAGATAGGTGAATAAGGAGTTACTTAGACTAGGTACATTTATTTTAGAAAAAAAAAACAAAATAGGTTCCTACGAAAAAAATTAAAATCAATGAAATGAAATATTGAATAATATCCGATTCAAATAGGGAGGTTGTATTATACTCCGTTTAATTAGGTACTTCCAAATGTAATCAAATCATAATAAAGAAACGGAGTATAGTTATGTTTATAAGTGGATCCTATACGTGAAGATTCCTTAATCTCCATAGAAATTGATTGAATAAATAATATAATAATATACTTAGTGTTTTTGTTTAAGAAAATCGTACACCAAATATTGTATATAAAAAGGCTAATACGAAAAACTAAAAATAAATAATAATTAAACTAAAAATGCAAAAACGATCAAAAAGAACTAAATGGAGAAATATTAGAAGAATTTCATTAAAATTAGCATAGGTATTTCTTTACGCGGAATACAGAATTAATAAGTTATCGTAAACTCTGCGAACTCAACAATAACTTTTTTCTTAAATTCCACGCGGACGAAGTCGCGGGTAACAGCTAGTACAAAATATATCAGTCTTGCATTCGCCATTCCCTTCTGGAATCGTAGGCAAAAATGGCGACCTACGTGCGGCATGTCTGCGCCTCTGCATATTCTTTGATCATCGTTTTAGTGTAGCGCGCCACTGCAAGCATCGGGAGTAGGACGCTTAGCTCCGCCCATATGCACAAGGTCAGTGAGCCATCTTTACACCTTAAACTGTGCGGGTTTCGGGTTATTTCGCTGCACCCCGCAACAGCTAAGTAATATTTCCTGTTGCAGCTTGTGCGCATCAGAATTATAAGGGCACGTTGCAATCGTTCTACGAAATAACGAGATTTGAGAATAAAAAGATAATGCACGACGTGGTACGTTCGTGTAGCGCACAGTTTCATATATTTTAACAAAGTTTCAATTTAGCCGTTGGTATTTTTCTTCTCTAATTGAAACGTGCTGTTAGATTAATTTTGTTTCGCGTTGTGTAATGTACGCGGGCGGTTGAGAATAGAGGTCGGTATAACTCTTCTTAACAAAATATTACGGTTAATTGGTTATAAAGGGTTGAAAACTTAATTATTACATACCTATATAAACTCACGCCTTTCCATGGGGGTAGGCAGAAACTACAGAAGGCCACCTGCTACGATCCTTACATACTCATTTTGCCTCGTTTACGTTCACACATCTGGTCATACACACGCACTTAATTATATAATTACTTGAAATTAATAAGTTAATTGAGTAGGTACATAAATCGCAGTTCTCATTTCAGTGCCAATGGTAGTTTCAGGGAAATTGTACGTCATCAGCGAGGAGTTATGAGATTTGGCACACAGGCATGAAAAACCGAAAGCCGAAAGCTGGAATTATAAAACGTAGAGCAAGTTCGGCTTCGTTGTTGGTTCAAATTGTGTGCACGCGGTTTTATTAATGCTTTTATTGAAGTGTTCATTTCGGTGCCGACATTTTGGGCTTTTGTATACTCGAGTTATTGCATTGTATTTCCAATACATAGGTGCATGTGAAAATAGGTGTAGGGTTTTAATTCGAATTGTAGTATTGACGCTGATCGTGTGTTTTCTACGAATTCACGGCTTAATTTACGCATGTTTATAATCGGGGATTATGTAAAAATATTATATTATTTTTCGCTCGAATATTTATGATTACTTACTTATACAATTACTACGGATGTCAGTTTCACTATACCAGTAAATTTTTAAATGGTATTTAGGGAGTGCAAATGTTCGAGTTCATCAGTTGCCATTTAAAAACTGATATGTATACTGACGTCACTCACCAGCAGGAACGATCTGGAACACGCAGGGGTCCAGCTGTCGGCCCACGGTGTTCATGCCGAGACAGCTCAACGTGCCGTAGTCGCGCTCGCTCTGAGGCTTGCAGTTTAGCTCACTGGTGCTGCCATTGGCTGTACCTAAGGAACATGATACTCTGTCGTCACTCACCAGCAGGAACGATCTGGAACACAGCTGTCGGCCCACGGTTTTCATGCCGAGACAGCTCAACGTGCCGTAGTCGCGCTCGCTCTGAGGTTTATAGTTTAGCTCACTGGTGCTGCTATTGGCTGTACCTAAAGAACATGATACTCTGACGTCACTCACCAGCAGGAACGATCTGGAACACGCAGGGGTCCAGCTGTCGGCCCACGGTGTTCATGCCGAGACAGCTCAACGTGCCGTAGTCGCGCTCGCTCTGAGGCTTGTAGTTTAACTCACTGGTGCTGCCATTAGCTGTACCTAAGAAACATAAGGATTAGGGATCAAATTATGAAACCTGCTTTAACAGTTTTGTAAAAGCTGTCAAAGCGTTAATGTCATCTTTGTATTTCAATTGCTCAAGTCCAATGTCGTGATAAAATGATTAGCCAGCCAGCAAGGTGGTAATTGTTGTTAGGACTGACTGCTCAAATAGCAGAGAAAAAAGAAAAATAACAGAGTTTAGTTTTAGAAGCCATATTGAGATTAGTTTAATAATACAGGACTTATAACAATGAGTCTTATTTCAACTGCTAATTAAGTTTTGTGCTAATTTGTTCCGTGCTAAACGTAAAGTTACGTTCAGAGATAGATTGTTTCAATAGGTAACTGTGCCAACGGAACACGTGATAAAGTTTCAGGATGAAAAGTAGGACCAACTAGTAAATCTAGATCCCTAGAATATAACAATATCCTTAAACAATTAAACCAAATTGTATAAATAAAATAAACAAATAAATAAATTTCTTTATTGCCATAAAAACAGGTTACAGATACATTTTAGACATGTATAAACGACAATTCGCGTTGATTAAGTGGCATAACATTGCGTGTGGTATTTAAACCATTATGGAGTAAATAAATTATATGCTTGATATTATCTCCCTAGTGCAAAAAGCTTGAATGTGAATTTAAACATTCAAGCTTTTTGCACTAGGGAGATAATACTCGTATCAAGCATATAATTTATAATCCTACTTATATAAATGCAAGTTGGCAGGAATATCGACGCGCAAACTGAAACCATGAATTCAGCACATGATTCTAGAACACCTAAGCGTAGAAATTTTTCGGAAAATTTTCCCCTAAGCGTAGAAACTTTCTATGAAGTGGTTTCATAGAAAGTACGATATCTACGCGGTCAAAATGTATGTCAGAGTTAGGTAATTAACCCGACGATATATTTCTACGCAGAGGCATTCAGAATCATTTATCTACTGAATTGTGCGACGATGTCCGTGCCACCCTATATAATATAATATTACCTATAGAAGTGAATTTTTGTATGTTTGGATGTTTGTTAATCATGCAAAAACGACTAAACGGATTGGGGAGAAAATTTGGCACACATGTAGTTTGTTCTCGAGATTAACTCTTTTTTATCCCGGTTGTACGTTCCTGTAGGGTCAACGCGGACGAAGACGCGGCTAAAAACTAGTAAATACTAAGAACATACTGCGATCACCGATTAATCTGGCAATCCTAATTAGGGCAGGCCCGTTGGTCAACATTTCCAATGACAATAAGACGAAGATCACAATTCATTTTCTAAAGCACACATACCAAATTTCAGTGGCGACACGTCGAGACTCTCGCCGCTGTTATTGAACTGCCAGAAGAAGGTGACGTCTGGCGGGTTGGCCGTCACGGAGCAACGCACACGCAGCGCCTCGTCGAGCTGCGCGCCCAGTACTTCAGGGGATTGGTGAGCGCATACTGGTGCATCTGTGCAGTAATCTTTATTAGGAGAGTGCCCGTTTTCACTAACTCTTAGCGCCATAGCACCTAAATCAATGCCAAAATAAATGCACACTGTTCGATTTTCAACGCTCGGCCACATGAGTAGACAAACGGCTCTAATATTTAGGCATTCATTTAGTTGCCGCCTAGTAATAGTGAAATCGGGCATAAATACCAGTATTTTACATGGAGCGACTGCCTTAGGAACTCCACAACCCAGTTAGTGGTACCTAATACGATACCCCTTGGTAAGACTTTATCAATAATACCTACCTATACTAAATTGTTCGTCTAAAATAATACATATTATGAAGAGAAAATATTAATTTTTTTGTATGTTTTGTTATGCTTTCATGCTAAACGGATTTAGATGACATTTGGCACATGGGTAGACCAATTGCACGGAATCAAGACTTATGCGAGTAAAACCGCAGGGCGCAGCTAGTCTGTAATAGCCAAAATTATGTTATTGGTAGAGATGCTTTTGGTTATTAATTAAACAACTAAGCAATTAATGAACTTCTAATGAACAACGCAAGTAGCCAAGTACTTAGTAGGTGGTGATTAATTGAATCCGTCGCGGAAGCAGTAACCACTTAACCTATTAATTAATCCAATCAACACTAGCATTGCCAACATTACTTACATGTTCGTATCAAGCCACTTTGCAATGCAGTATTTTCCTAGGAATTTTTACATAGGCAAAACGAAATGTTTCACGAGAAAAATATTTCAAATTCTTTGAAATTGTAATTCAGCACCAAACGAACAACTTCAACCGTTATATTCAACAAAAGATTCCGTCCCTAAGCAAGAATGCCATAATTAACAAAGAGCTAAAAGAGACCCGAATACAGTTCGTTAAATCATAACAGAAGTTAGACGATATATAAATTTTATCGCCCAACTGTTCCCCTCTGGAGCAGGCGCAGTCAGCGACTGTGATTCATTTAGATATCTACTTGCAAAACTGCGCTCCCGAGTTGCCTTAGATTTTCATTAAACTCTCAAATATTTGCTCGCGTTAAGCAGCCCTACCTCGGTAGGATTACTGTAGCTGGAATATGAAAATATGTATGTGGATTAATGTAATACCGGCGCCAGCGATTGTGTACCGCGTGCGTATAACAACGTACATTTTCTTCGCCTTAGATTTGTGACGGTGAGGATCAATAAAATGGAAACAAACTGTCGGCACCGAGCGGTGCAAAAGTAAAACAGCGTTGCGGTAACAAATAGCAGGGGAGGGCTAGTGGGTACATTTGTCGCAGATCGGCCGGTCGTCGCGTGCCGCCCGCGGTGACGGAGACGACGTAAATCTTCGCGAGGCAGCTTCCAAGATGATTGATGGCCGCGCGGTGACTCTGAGGACTGCTCGTCGAAATACACCTTCACCACTATTCACTAATACAACTTAGGTGTTTGTACACACATTGATCAGAGTTGCGGGAAAATTAATCCCTCCGGATAATAGTTAGCGCTTGCTTATTGATCGATAGTGCTCATACTTTTAGACAGTAAACTGTACTCTTTCATTTAGGACACAGTTGTTAGAGTAATAGTCGGAATATTAGCCTCCTTCTATATCCTAGTGTGCTCTGGCCCATTGCCAGAATGTTTTGGTGAAGCAGCTGATTGCACGCTCATTAGCAAGCGCTCGAACGATTCTTTCATCCATAAAATGGGGTGTTTCTGGTTTTATGTGGAGATAGAATTTCCCGACACCGATGTACGTGTATAAATACCTAAATGAATAAAAATAACACCTCGCCTGAATGCTGGTAATTTGCGATCGTGCGCGTCTGTGAATATAACACGTATGTTGGTACGGTTTATACGGTTTCATAATGTAATTAGCGCCTCTTCATGAATATTACACAATTTTATTTTGCTTGATACATGTCGTGTTCGCACAAAAATAACCCATATTGTGTGAATATAAGGATACCTCATTATACTGGCATTATTCTGGCTCGCGAGTACATTACATACATCACAGCGGACAGAAGACAGATGTAGCGTTCCTAAGCTCCTTTATTGTAATTTATTGCTTGTTGTGTTTATCAGTAAATGTAATTATTCTATATTCAATACCTACATTCTACGGTGGCACTCCGTTGACTGTAACAAATCTTTGTTAAGATCATTCTGAGAATGATTGATACAGCAGTCAGCTGACGACGAAAAGCCTCCGGCGAAATGAAATGTAATTTATTAGCACTCAGTTTATAATAGGGAACAAAGGACTCGTCGATTCCAGCCGGAAGTTATCTTCGTAACAATTTACTTATTGGTGTGCTTTACTTTTAAGGCTGGTCTATTTTTTCGTCGTTTGTCGACCTTATTTTAGAGAGATATTTATGGAGTGAGATTTAAGTACTTTGCTATGGTCGATGTGTAAGCTGGGAAGAATATTTGGGACATTTATTTTTAGAGTTGATATTTACGTTAGGGATATTTGTAAACCTCGCAGTTATCATTGCTCCATGTAAATTGAGGTCATGGTGTTAGCAGACATCCTTCTAACCATGGATTTAGTCTTTTATGTAGGTTTGTATTAATTAAAGTAAGTAGTACAATGTGACTTTTTTCCAAGTGATTGATTTCAGATTTCAGATTGTGGTGACGCATCATATTTTTCTGTTGTTTATTACCTATGTTCTCGTGGCTCGATAATACTAATAGTGAAAGAAATTTTACCTAGCTCCTAGTTTTAACCTCACTCAAGTCAGCGAAGTTACTAATTGCGACCGTAGCGTCAATGTAAGTAATATTCTACGTTTGTGTATGTATGAATATGTACGGGTAGGTTTGTCGCAAGTTGATTGGCTGGTGGCCGGTGTATCTAGACTTATGAGCGGAGACACGTAATCCATAAATAATTGGCACTGTGGTTGAGCGCTTGTTTTCTGAGTCATTAAAATTTCAAAGCATAGATTTGATTGGAGACAATTTTAGCGTTTTATTAGTAAAGTTTCATTCACCGACACAACAGAAATGTGGGCGGACAAGAAAAGAGGCAAATCAAAAAAATATGATTGATCGATTGTGTGAAGAAGATACCTACGGAGATATGCTACAAAGGAAGTGAAAACCTAGATGACAGTTTATAGAGATATTATATGACAAAGATAGACGAAGAAATCAAGTAGCTAGTATAAACCAGGTTCTTTAGAAACGATGGTTGAAGAAGACATGCGAGTGTGTAGTGTAGGCCTTATAGAAGGTGTAGTGTGTAGTGTAGGGTAGACCTTACATTACAATATGTAACATAATTAACGCAAGACCTCATACAGCCCAATTAGTATTGAGTTAAGAGCAAATAATACAATGACCAAAACTTATTTTTTTTAAGCTGGGTCGTTCTACTTTTTTACCGACAATAGTCTGTCCTTGGTCTTATTATGGCATCTCGTTGGAGTATTAATATAAACGGTTTTTTAATTCGGT
Organism: Luperina nickerlii; assembly: GCA_963855955.1. Classification (NCBI taxonomy): domain Eukaryota; kingdom Metazoa; phylum Arthropoda; class Insecta; order Lepidoptera; family Noctuidae; genus Luperina; species Luperina nickerlii. The sequence continues at coordinate 9,828,990 of OY979680.1, forward strand.
TCGAATAAACGTCCATATTTTTCTTATCTATTAATATTATGCCATTTTTCATGTTCTCTAACCAACATATTTTATACGTTGTTTTCCGTAAAATGGCGTGACAGAGTGGTGAACTGAAATGTAGTCTCTACAGAAAAAGGCCACTTTGTCACATTATTTCTTTAAAAACTAACATTTAAAAAAAATCAATATTAGCCAGAAAGGAAACTTTAATTGGTCCTAATGAAATACAGATGCAGTTTTTTTTAAATCCCACACAGAAAACAAAATTATAGATAGTTCAAAAACCAAAAAAACAGAAAAACATCGTTTCATTGTCGGTAAAAAAGAAGAACGACCCAGCTATCAATTTTTATTAAGATAAAAATAGGGGTGCGTCTCATAACGTATAAACTCATTTGGTCTAATTTCATTTTATTATCGTTCATAAGATATAATCAACTGTTGATATAATTTCTTTACATATAACATTTATTTATTCTAAAACTTATTTAGTATAACGTTGTTTGATATAACGTTTATGTAATCGAAAATCATTTGGTCTAACGTTTAATATGTATATTGTTTATTTAATCGAAAATCATTAGGTCTAACGTTTAATATATGTATATAAAAACGTCATTCACACCCCGACTCAGAGTACCCCGACTCGGATAGGTTAGGTTAGAAGGCTAAGGCGGGAGCGAAGCGGAGCGGAGCTCCCGCCTTAGCCTTCGTGGTTTTGTTTTTTAAACCACCCAGAAATAGGAGCCCCGCGAAGCGGGGCTCCGTCGACCTATCTTAGCGCAGGTGGTAATTAGTTACTAGTTATGTTTAATATCTACTTAGGTGACTATTACCTATAACTACGATAGAACTTACAAAGAATAAAACAAAGAAAAAATACTTTTAAATATTTCTTAAACAAAATACAAAGTTATTGTTTTATTAGACCAAATAAGTTTTATATCTTTTGAGTGGTATGTCAAACGATTTTATATTTAATGTATCTTATGCTTATGAAAATTAGTTATTTTAAAATTATATCAATCGTTCATTATATTAACTAATCGCTATATTAAATAAAATTATAGGTTCCGTTGTTATATATTGTAAATATTAGAGATTTTGTTGTTATATCATCTATTACTTACCCTAAAAATAGTGTTGACGTAGCTTTACTAGGTACATGCATTTAAAATTGTTTTAAAGTCTTGAAAAAAAAAATAATTTGCTGGCTCAATCGGCAGTCATTATGGCAAAATACATATTCTTTTACATAAATCATAGAGATTTATGTCAAGTTACTGAAATTGATTCAGTAGTCAATTATGAACAAACTACTTTAAGGAATTGCGTTTATTCTGTTACATATTTTATATGTCCCAGCCAACTGGTTTAATTAGCCATTTAGTTAACCGCCTAGCATTTTAACCAAACGGCGGCCGTTCAACTAACTGCCTGAATGATATTCAATTATAGTTTAGGTTGGAACTGTAACTAACTACGCGCGAGCCGAATTAGTCGCAGTAAATAAGCCAGGGCACCCCGACCAAATGGGTTAGGTTAGGCTGAGCCGGATTCCCATGACCCCCCATCAAGGCGACGAGGGAACACCGCTAAGTTTTAGTGCGTATACTGCCACCTTGGCAGGGAGTCCCACATACTCCGGGTCGTCCCCCGACGAGCGGAGGTGCGTAATGTCATTTCTCAGCGAAAAAAAAAAAGGTTAGAACTGTGATCAACCGCGTGCGAGCCGAGAGAGCAAAGCGAGACGAGCACTACTTCTAAAGGCCAGGCGGTTAACAAAACGGCTAATTTAACCAGTTGGCTGCGACATATATAATATAAGAGAAGTAATTAATAAATTAGTACTGTATTTCACTTACACTGTATACTAAGATGTGTGGACTGGCTGGCAGTCTCTCCGAGCGCGTTGGTTGCTCTGCAAGAGTAGTCACCTCCATGGTCCCTCGCTACCTTCTGTAGCACCAGCGACTTGGTGCTGACGATGATGCCGGACACCACATTGTGGAGCACCGGCTTATCCTGGACATAAAATCAAAATATAATTTAACAGAGAATGGGAAAAACTACAACATGTCATAGATGTTGCGTAGAAAAACAGTTTAAACCACATCATATCGAAAAATAGTCCACTACTGAACAATAATATGACTAAAATGGTCTTACATTAAGTGCAAAATAGAATAAGAGTCTTTTGGCCTCTCACAGAACCTCTTTAGGGTTCCGTACCTCAAAAGGAAAAAACGGAACCCTTATAGGATCACTCGTGTGTCTCTCCGTCCGTCTGTCACAGCCAATTTGCTCCTAAACTAATGCACCGCTTAAGTTAAAATTTGGTTCACATATGAATCTCTGTGACCCAAATACAGACGTGTAACGTAAATAAATATATCTTGAAGGGGGGGGGGTTCTTTTTGGGGGGCAAATAGAAAAAAAATTAAAAGTTTCGCAACCTGTACCGTGTGACAAATCAAAGGAAAGAGCTTACTGTGAGGATATCAAATATATTTTTTTTATAATTTTAAAGTAAATTGTATTAAAATTATTTAAGAAAATAGATGAAAATTGACCATTCTCCCCCTTATCTCCGAAACTACTGAGCGTAAAATTTTTAAAAAACTACCGAAAGTAGTTCTATACCTATAGATTATAGGAAAACTTATAAAAAGTCTGTGGTCTTAAAACAACATGGTAAAACTCTCAATTTTGTGCGTACAAACTTACATTTTCAATTGGAATGTATGGGAGAACACGTTTTTCAACTACAACGTTAAGTTTGTTCTTGGGATAAATTCATTTCAACTACGGAAACCTTCGTTGTGCGTGATCCGACACGCACTTGGCCGGTTTTTTTAAATCTACGCCTTTGTTCTCCTTTTTTTATATTTGTCATAATACGTATTTCGTTTGTGTAATTATTTTCCTGTGCGAGTTCCAATTAAGGCTTTTTATTTATTTATTTTTGTCTATTTCAAATAGATGATGTTTTTTTTTTAAATCTGAAGGATGCTTTGATAAACCTTCTCATAACGTAAGCTTTTAATTGCCCAACTACATCAGTTTAAAGATGACAACCGCGTTAGAGAAATAAATAATAAGTTAATAGATCCACCTCCCATCCTGCCCTATGCAAAACATGTAGTCAAAGTGACCTCTGCGCTACCACTGACGACGCCGTGGAAGTGGCGAAGTTACCTACAAGATCTAAATATACTTCATGCCAGCGACACTAAGAAATGAAAAGTAAACAAATACTTATTTAGTACAGTTTAAATATAATATTTTATGTAAACAAAAAACGAAAACTGAAATATTTGCCTCGAGTAAAAGTAGAGAATTCAAATACAGCAAAAGTTAATATTCAAATAGAATACCCGACCAATATAAACAAGCATGGTTATAAATGTCGATAAAAGTCAATAGAATTTATACACTTGCAACACTATTTTCTAATAAGCTAGCCGAGCTAAATGTTGCTTGAGGCGGGTAGAACAGGATTTATTTTAGGATTTATTTAGTTCACTGGCTATGTTTTTGCGTATGATTCCAGAGTGAACGTAATATAACTTTTACCATACATAATTAGAATTGTAAAGTTATACTGATTGTTGGACGTAGCGTTGGAAGGCCTCCCAGAAGGTGGACTGATGACGTGGTGAAGGCCACAGGAAACCGCTGATTGCAAGAAGCACAGAACCGGTCGAAGTGGCGGTGCTTGGGGGAGGCCTATGTCCAGCAGTGGACGTCTTTTGGCTGATATGCTGTCTGATGATGATAATTGATTGTTCAGTGTCTAACAGGCTGCCTCGATACCACTTTTTTACTGACTTATTGACTGGTTAATATTTTTACCACGGCATGAGTTATTCTTGGACACTGATAGTCGGGGTGGTGATGGAGTGGAGCGGCCTATGTTTAGAGTTTCTTCTTATCCGGAAAAGAACTGGAGTCACAGTGGGCTGGGCACGTTTGTTCGAAGGACCGATGGTGGGTGGAGCAAACGAGTCCTGGAGTGGAGACCACGTATCGGTTAGCTTAGAGTGGTGTTATCTAGTTGGCCTGACGACCTCAAAAAGGTAGCTGAGACAGACTGGATGTGGAAGGCGAAGATTAGGGAGTTGGCGCGGCTTGGGAGAGGCCTATATCCAGCAGGTTAGGTTGACTTTAAACAGTTTTAGTACCTATTGAAAATGATAGGGTTGCTGTGGTGTTCAATCGTGCCGTAGAAATGTCCTGCCAGCTTGGTTTGGACGCACATTAGTTCGAAATTACATTGCTATTTTAGTTACTATAAAGTTACAAGTTCTGTTGACCTGCTTCTACGTAATGTTTCTCTTTCAATTCCCCATTATAATAACATAACAAATCGATCTCTGACGCAATACGAGTACACTAAAAGTTCGTGAGCACCTTTCATGTGGTTTGATAGAGGTCACGACCCATGTTGTGATTACGGCAAACTTATTCAAATGTAATTTAGATTATACGCTGACGTCGTCCATTTTGTTTTAATACGTACTTCATCAATGTTTCATGATTATAATTTTGTCCAACATGTACAAAATTATAATCATGAAACACAACACACAAAACACATACTTGGGGAATGATGAATCGTTTTGGGCACGTCAGTTTTTAATACTTACAAGTAAAGCTTTGATGAAAATTTTGGTCCTGATATAAAATCTGAGTTTACCCAGTCTTGTTCAAAATCTTGTTTCCAATAAATAGTATTTCCACTTAAAATTAAGGTATATTGTGTAAGTTACAAATGAAATTGATATCAGAATTAAGTAGGTAGGTACTATAGAAGAAGTCATAAAAATAATTGAAATTGTAGCAATGAAACTGAACTTTGAGAGTGGGTTTTAACGTTGTTTTTACAAAAACATATATTTGTTTATATGTTTGGAAATTAAATCGCGAACGCTGTATAGCTACGTTTTATTCATGAGGTTGTGGATACACTTACTCGTTCCCTAAAATTAATCTTCATCGGCAAAACGGATACGTTTTTGCATTGGCTAGCGAGTTCAAACCTCGCCCGTTGCATTATGGACTGGAAAACACGACGTAGAACTTTCATAAGCGTGTTGAAATTTACGGAAACACTAATGATATCCAATCTATAATTCCTGTAATGTTTTAAACTAATAATTGTACTGGTATTCCAAATCACAATTACATTGAAGCCCTCTAATTAAGCTGCTGTTTTGCTTGTCTTAGCGCACGTTTGCGCAAAAATAAAAAAAAAATTAAAAAAAGCGTAAAAATATCGTGGCGGGATTTTATCGCGCACTTGATTTTCAACTCTTGATGGTAAGCCGAGCGTTGAGAACAGCCTGTCGATTCTGTAAAAATCTCACCGTGAAAACTTAGGTGATGTGAGTTTGTTTTTGCTAGGAAATTACACTATTGACAGTGTAGCAGCTCATACTTACGTATCTATTAGGCATACATATTAGAGGAGCGCACGCGGCCGTCTGCCACCGTGCGCCCGCGCATACTAAGCTAGCCGACGATCAAGAGAAAGGAATTCGGACTCGATCGGCCGCTGTATCATCACGCTAGTAACTCGTAGGGAGCTTGGCACATGCTACCGTCATTATCAATTTGTGTTAGTTATTAAGTTTGTCTATGTACCCTTATTATTATAATAATTGTATTTCGAAAATGTATATAAGCCGCGCCTTAGAATAAATCACATAGATCGTTATTCGCCTTCTTATTGACTATACTACCATCCTTAAAAGCATCGATTCACAAAAGTAGTGATCCCTATTCACTAAAGTGGTGACCCCGCGTTTGAAATGACTGCGCATGAAGATAAAATTACTACGTGTGAAGGCGTCGAAGCAATTAGCGTCCAGTCGCGCATACCAAAATTCTGGTGCGACAGACCTAAGCTTTGGTTCGCCCAATTTGAAGTCATTATCTACAACCAGAAGCTCGGCGATGAAGGCAAGTTCGCACTCGTTGTGGCGCAGCTGGAGATCAAGGACATCGATCAAATCAGCGACATCATCTTGTCACCGCCCAACTCCGGCCGATACGATGCAGTAAAAAGAAGACTGTTGGAGGTATATGAAGACAGCGAGGGTATTCAGCTACAAAAACTGCTGAATGATATGGAACTCGGTGATCAACGTCCATCCCAGTTGCTTCGCCGTATGAGAAACCTTGCTGGGCAAAAGATGCCAGATGACACCCTGAAAATGTTGTGGCAAGGACACCTACCTGCTTCTACCCGCACAGTGTTGGCAGTGAGTGAAGAATCCAAGCTTGACTCGTTGGCTGCCATGGCAGACAGAATGCAAGAACAGCTGAAAGAGATAAACGCCGTGTGTTCCTGCCAGTGTCAACCTTCCGCATCAAAAGCGTCAACGTCATCAACGCCAGCCGAAATAGCAGCGACATCTGAACCAGCAGACAAACTCTTCAGCATGATAGAAGCCCTAACTAAGGAAGTCGCAGCGCTGAAAACGAATCGATCCCGCAAATTTCATCGCCGATTCCACAATTCCAGAAGCCGTTCCCGCTCGAAATCGCGGGATAGAAGAAATGCCGTGTGCTACTTTCACCAGAAATACGGCAAGGCAGCATACCGATGCAGAAGCCCATGCAGCTTTAAAGGAATCACAAGCGAAAAGCCGGAAAACTAACGAAGACCCAAGCCGTGGCGGTGGCCGAAGTCGACGATTTATCCTCATACCGCCTATTTATTTACGACAAATCATCGGGGAAAAAGTTCCTAATCGACACGGGAGCAAACGTTTCTGTTTTACCCGCCACAGCACGCGATAAACAGCGAACATCAACCAACTTCTTGTATGCAGCAAATGGTTCAAAAATACCCACATACGGCGAGCGAACCATTGAACTCAACATCGGATTGCGGCGTGCCTACAGTTGGCGATTTATGGTTGCAACAGTCAGTAGGCCGATATTAGGCGCTGATTTCTTGCACCACCACACCCTCATGGTAGATCTCCATGGACGACGATTAGTGGATAAAAAAACCAATTTATCGGTACGAGGTTTCCTGTCACCTGCAGCAGAAGGAAGCATTCGTACTATCGATGACAAGCTTCCCTACCACGACCTGTTAGCCGAGTACCCAGACATCACAAGACCAAACTTAAAGAAACTGGGAAATAGTGAAGTCGAACACTACCTTGAAACTACCGGCCCGCCGATTTATACCAAAGCGAGACCACTACCGCCCCATAAGTACAACGCTGCAAAACAAGAATTCCAACTCATGATGAGCGAGGGAATTTGTCGACCGTCTAATAGCCCATGGGCTAGTCCATTACACATGGTTATGAAAAAGGATGGTACCTACAGATCCTGTGGTGATTATCGCAGACTCAACGCCGTAACCACACCCGATCGATACCCGATACCACGACTTCATGACTTCACACATAACCTCAAAGGTAAGAAGATTTTTTCAAAAATTGATCTGCAGAAGGCCTACTATCAGATCAAAAATAGAGAAGAAGACGTGAAGAAAACAGCCGTGATTACTCCTTTTGGCTTGTACGAGTTCACTAGGATGTGTTTTGGTTTGAAAAATGCAGGCCAGACATTCCAACGACACATGGACAACGTGCTTCGTGGCCTACCCGTTTTTCCATTTGTCGACGACATTCTTGTAGCTTCTGAGAATCAAGAATCACACAGAAGAGAACTTCAAGAAGTTTTTAAGCGACTCAGCGACAATGGTTTAAAAATAAACGTCGCTAAGTGTATCTTCGGCCAGTCAAAACTCGATTTCCTAGGATACACAATAAGCCCAGAAGGCATTACCCCGACGGAAGAAAAAGTGCAAGCAATCCAGTCCTATCCATTGCCAAATACGATCCAAGATCTACGTCGTTTCGTCGGAATGCTGAATTTTTATCGTTCGAGTATACCTCACGCGGCTGAACATCAAAAAGAATTGAGCAAATACTTTCACAACGCCAAGAAAAATGATAAAACAAAAATACAGTGGACCGAAGAGGCGAAACAAGCATTCAATCAATGTAAACAAGACATTAAGAACTGCGCATTATTGTCCTATCCATCACTGAGCGAACCTTTCGCACTGATGACAGATGCATCAAACACATGTGCTGGTGCCGTTATACAACAAAAGATCAACGGCAAGTGGAGACCACTGGGATTTTTCTCTAAAAAGTTCAGTGACGCACAACAAAAATACAGCACGTACGACCGTGAATTGCTGTCAATCTACATGGCAATACGTCATTTCCGTCGAGTGTATGAAGGACGAGAGTTAGTTGTTTACACGGACCACAAACCGCTGTGTAATGCATTAACTTCAAACAGCAAGTCAGAGACACCCCGCCGAACAAGATACCTTGAATATATCGGACAGTTCACGTCGAATATTCAACACGTAACCGGCCAGGACAACCAAGTCGCAGATGCACTATCACGAGTCGAAACAATAACATGCCCGACACCACTGGATTACACCGAGTTAGCAAGGAAACAAGACCAAGACGAAGAATTGAAAAAGCTAGCAAACAAAGGAAAATACTCATTCAAGAAGATTGCCATTCCCAACTCAACTGCTCAAGTTACTTGTGAGATGTCATCAAGCACTGCCCGTCCTTATCTGCCACCAGATTTTCGAAAAGATGCATACCAAGCGATTCACGACCTTAGTCACCCCGGCATAAGGGCGACAAGGAAGCTAGTCACTGCCCGTTACTTTTGGCCCTCCATGAATAGTGACGTAAATGAGTGGACTAGAACATGCGACGCGTGCCAGCGTGCAAAGGTGCAACAACACACGAAAACACCCATTGCATGTTTCCAACAAGCAAACAAATTGGAGCATGTACATATGGATATTGTTGGCCCGTTACCTATATCAGACGGCTATCGATATTTATTGACCATGATAGATAGGGCTACCAAGTGGCCTGAAGCCTGTCCATTGGAAGACATAACCGCAGAAAAGGTTGCTAATGCATTCTATGATGGTTGGATCGCGAGATATGGTTGCCCAGTAACCATAACCACCGACCAAGGGAGGCAATTTGAGTCTGACCTCTTTAATAAATTAATGCAACGCATGGGAATTCACCGCACCCGCACCACTGCCTACCACCCGCAGTGTAACGGCGTGATAGAACGATGGCACCGCACACTCAAAACATCACTCACCGCAAGGCTAAAATCAACAACATGGTCACGTGAGCTACCTACAGTGCTACTGGGACTGCGCGCTTCGGTAAAAGAAGATGTTGGTGCGAGTACAGCTGAATTGCTATATGGCCAATCACTGCGATTACCCGGAGAATTCTATGAAGAATCCACAAAACATCGCGACACGATTTCCAACTTAATGAATAAGTTGAACGGAGCGTTAAAAAAAGCCCAGGCGCAACGGAAATCAAACCAATCCCGAGCGACATTTATACACGACGATCTACATAAATGTTCGCATGTTTACCTACGCAATGACGCATCACGCAAGCCTCTGACGCCGACTTACAATGGCCCGTACGAAGTGATCAGTCGTAACGACAAGTACTTTACTATCCAGTTACGCAATAGATGCGCAAACATAACTGTTGACAGATTAAAGCCAGCTTTTCGGTTGAACACTGAGTCAGAAGCACCAAGCACCGATACGTACGCATATGTCACCAGATCAGGAAGGACATCGAAGCCCAGCGTGCGTTTTACTAGCGGGGGAATGATGTAGCAGCTCATACTTACGTATCTATTAGGCATACATATTAGAGGAGCGCACGCGGCCGTCTGCCACCGTGCGCCCGCGCATACTAAGCTAGCCGACGATCAAGAGAAAGGAATTCGGACTCGATCGGCCGCTGTATCATCACGCTAGTAACTCGTAGGGAGCTTGGCACATGCTACCGTCATTATCAATTTGTGTTAGTTATTAAGTTTGTCTATGTACCCTTATTATTATAATAATTGTATTTCGAAAATGTATATAAGCCGCGCCTTAGAATAAATCACATAGATCGTTATTCGCCTTCTTATTGACTATACTACCATCCTTAAAAGCATCGATTCACAAAAGTAGTGATCCCTATTCACTAAAACAGCTTACTCCACGCTCACTTCATCTAAGTTTTCACGGTGAGATTTTTACAGAATCGACAGAATCGCACTGCTGAGCGTATTCCAGCGCTTCAAAAAAACACATTGTTGGATTTTCAACTCTCGGCGCTAAGCAGTGCGTTTATAATCCAATGCACGAAAAAAAATCGCCGCGGGAAAAACGCGCCAACGCGTCCCTTTAAAAAGCAACCAAAGAAAGCCAAGTCTTGTTACCGCTTTCATTTTGACAGTTCAACAACAGGACTGCAGGACTAAAACTTACAAGTTGTTCGTTCATCTTCAATATTCTTGATAAATATAGCGATAAGGCCGCCCATTGTATGTTTTGTATTCATAATCGTATTTTTTTCGTTATGTATTTTCTGGTGTACAATAAAGTATATATAAATAATAAATAAATAAAGATATAAAGGTACGAGTTTACTTCATTAGCGCAAACTTTTTGCTGTCACGTTGCAAAAACGCATGAGAAAATCTGGTCAAGTGCGAGTCGGACGCGCACACGAAGGGTTCCGTACCACAAGGCAAAAACGCCGAAAAAAATACGTTTGTCGCATGAGAGCCCCCCTTTAATATTTATTTTATTCTGTTTTTGGTATTTGTTGTTATAGCGGCAACAGAAATACATCATCTGTGAAAATTTCGACTGTCTAGCTTTCATGGTTCATGAGATACAGCCTGGTGACAGACGGACAGAGAGAAAGTGGAGTTTGAGTAATAGGGTCCCGTTTTTACCCTTTGGGTACGGAACCCTAAAAACAAAGTATAATCCACATTTTTCTTGTTGATATACAATACGGCGATTAGGTTAACACATTAATTGAAACCACGTATTCTTCATAACGTATTTTACACAATAAAAATAATTAATAACAATTAACATTTTTTTTAGTATCAGTATTTATTTATTTATTAAACTTTATGCACAAGTAAAAAACTGTACAAAGGCGGATTTCATCATTAAACTGATGATGATGATTTAGCCGTGATTATTTGGTTCAATACTATAAAAATTCTTTTAAATTGTTGATACCATCGTTTCGCGCGTGTCTAGTGCTTTATTATCAAGAGTGGTTTATTTCGTGCCAATTATTACGCTATTTACTTTATTTGAAAATTTAAGTTGTTTTTTTTTAATTTTAGTAAAATTGTTTACTCAATACTCAATTCTTTATTGCATTCCATATTATAAAGGGGCCCGTGGCTAAATAATAACAGCCGCACAGGTCGATCGATCAGGTTAAGCTACGCTTGCCACGGTTGGTCTGTGGATGGGTGACCATCTTTACATACCATGACCCCTCCGTGCCTCGGAAAGCACGTCAAGCCGTTGGTCCTGGCTGTCATTTGTGGATCTTTGACAGTCGTTACGGGTAGTCCGAAGCCCGAAAGTCTGACAACCAGTCTTATACCAAGGAGTATCGTATTACCCAATAACTGGGTTGTGGAGGTCAGATAGGCCAGTCGCTCCATGTAAAATACTGGTATTCAGCTGCATCCTGTTAGACTGGAAGCCGACCCCAACATAGTTGGGAAAAGGCTAGGCAGATGATGATGATTCCATTATATATTACATAGATGGTATTACAAAGTAGGTACAATATCAATATGGACCCTGTCGGGCACAGCAAAAGAAAGGAGAGAGGATGAGGGCTAAGTAGTAATTCAATATTGTTATAAAATATTAGATCTGTTGTGTGTGTTGTTGTGTTTGTGTGTGTGTGTTGAGTTGTGTGTGTTATTTTGTTATTTTAACTGACTGATAACAACTTGTAATAATCGCTGTACTAAATTGCACAGATGTATTAAATTGAACCCTAAATAACTCCTATTTCGCACTTCTAAAAATATTATTGAACACCCTAATAAATAATGATTGCACCTCTTTTTGTGAACCTCAAATAAGTCCTAATTTGGGGTCTGAAAAGTACTTAATGGCCAAGTAACTAACCCAATCTAACCCGTTTGGTCGGGATACCCTAGCTTAGTTACTGCGACCAACAGGCAGAAAAGGGTAGAAAGTTAATAAGAGGCTCATTCATTGAAAGTGTGCATCATTAAAAGCTTAAAAAGTTTTAGAGGTTCATTAATTTTATAAAGCGGTAGGTACATCATTAAGGTCAATAAGTTTTTACAGGATCAGTTAAGTATTTTTCTACTCAAGTAACGAGATCATTCCGAATGTTTTAATCATAACCTGCGTGGAAATAATTACATTAGGAGTTCTATTTGGGGTTCTCCTTAAGTCTGTCATTAATTTAGCATTAACAAAAAAATTAAAAAACGAACACTAATGTAAAATTCATTCATTCATTTTTGATTCTGATTGACATTATTAAATAAAATCACACAAGGTCAAATTTTGAATTAGTTCTTTTTAGGGTCAGCGACCGGTCGTGATTTTTTTACTTGAACTATGAGCTCAGAAATGTTTCTTTTTTTTGTTTTATCGTGTTCAAATATCGATAGGACACGTCTGTTAAGTTTATACAAAGAAAACTGATATTTTAAGTGCTAGTACTACCTGCAGTTGATGACCCCAAAAAAAACTCATCAAATATTTATTTTTATTCTTTATTATGTTTAGATATCGAAAGCCGTCCCGAATGCAGAGTTTCGCTAGCTAATCCAATTTATAAATATTGTCCGGCATTAAAGCGAACAGCTATTTACTAAAGATATACATATATATCATTATTAAAATACCTAAGAATCTGTAAACATAATCAGGGTGGAAGGCATGACATCAATATCAAGAAGGGTGATGACGTAATCTATTGGGTCCCGATAATGAACAGATCTCCAAGTTGGGCCAGTAATTCATCAGCCGTGTCGCCTGCTCCGCAGTAATCTAATTCATCAGACCCTTCTTTATTGTGTTAACAAGTATCTATCGCTGATCAATCAATTGTAAGTTTATTATTAAGTTGGATTTCTGCAATGATTAAGTATACATATTAAGTCAGTTGACAACTTTTCTTGTAGAGCAGTGGAGACCTAGTGTTTACAGCCCCGACTTGAGAGTTTCTAGGTCGTAGGTTCGAACCCAGACATGTGCTTTACTTTATGAAAATTATTTCATTACCTCTGTTATCAAAACGGTGAAGGAAAACATCGTAAGGAAACTGGCATGTCCTAGAACCAAACATTCGAAGACATGTGACATCTACCAAACCGCACTGGGCCCGCGTGGTGGATAACGGCCCTCTCACTGAGAAGAGGTCTGTATCCCAGCTGCAGTGGGAACTTAAAAGGCTGATTATGCTAACCCGTGGCAGCTAAGAGATGACCACATGACATAAATGAACTGGGACTGGGATAATCAACATTGACTTTGACTTTGACCAACTTCTTGTATGATGAAAATATCCTAATATTAAATTTGTTCTATACATTGATTACATTCTATATTATTAATAGAATTCAAAGCGTCTATTTATAGGCAAACTTTTTTCGACATGTGTGTCGTTTTCATGGATTTCGAGAATTAATAAATTCAAGATGGCGGCTGCGAAATCTTTAAATTTTTTCGTCATGGTTTGAATCAACTTTGTTCCTGACGGGGTTCCCGGGACCGCACACGTTTTTATTGTACCTATTTTATTATGTTTAAATATTGATACCCGTCAGCGGCATTTCGTACCTAATTTAACTTGACCTTGTATATGCGTAAATTGTGCTGGTATGAACGCTTGCCGGATAACCCGGGTCGGATCATGTGAAAAGAGCGTAGGTTCAGTAGTGGACAAATACGAGTATTTTTTATATCTATTTAAATAAAGTATCACAATCGTTGATACTTTATTCCCATTACAATTTAGACTGTACGAGTAGGTAAGAAGCCTAGTAGCCTATGTCATATATAAAAATAATAACAATAAACACTTACATTGTGATACCACGATATCCTATGTTCTCTGGGGTTGGCACGCACCGAGCACTCGAAGTACACGTCATCACCTTCCTTGATATCGTGAGGGTTGAGCGTTGAGCCCAGTGATAATGATACCACCGGTGGATCTAAAAGAAAAAGTGATTTTAGTTAGTATGGCTTGTCAGTAATGTTCCTGACGTCACATTGGGTCACACCACACACGGGGATTTGGACTGGGGCGTCGCGTCGCAGTGGGCCTCTGTGGTGAGCATGTAAGAACCGCGGCGGGATTTTGTATTTCCTAGGAGTACTGGCGGCCTTAATACTTTCCTGGAGGAGGGTTGTGGCGTCGTTGGGAATAGTTGGGGTAAGCCTCGGTCGGCGAATCCTAATTATGCGAGAGGAAGTGTAGCGGGCGCCTGCCGCAATGATATACCTAATTCAACAGAATATCTTATTTTTTAAACTTTACTACTTTACTTGGCTTGGCCGGATTGCCACGTTGTATGGCAATGCTTAGCCTCTGGCCAAGGTAAAATCCAGCCCTTGTGTCGAGGTAAGTGTCAACCAGCCGTTTGAGATTTCGTGGAACAAACCGTGAGCACTCGGATCCCACGGCCCGAGGGTTTCAACCCCAAACGGCTCGAAAATATATTCACTGATATGGTATATATATACTATCACCGCTAAAGGTTTTCCAGCGTTAGCTGAGCACGCCGAACCAGGAAGATAGGATGGCGCAAAAGTATCGACACACGACCCATACAAAATATCTTGGTAAAACTAATTAGTATCTGAGGAGAAATGCCTATAATATAGGAGCAGTGGTGGCCAAGTGGTAACGACCGCGACTTACGAGATATAAGTCGTCTTGGAACCCTGACGAGCGCTTTACTTTGTGTAAACTATTTATCACCACTGATCTCGAAACAGTGAAGGAAAACATCGTGAGGAAACCGGCATATCCTAGAACCAAAAATTCGAAGACAAAGAACTTTTAGTCGTCGGATATGGTAGGTACCTACAAAGTTGGTTGGAAGACATGTGACATCTGCCAACCCGCACTGGCCTGCGTGGTGAATTGCGGCCCATTCAATCTCGCCGAGAGATGGCCTGAGTCCCAGGAGTGGGAAAATTATAGGCTGATTATTATTATGCCTATAAATATGTATACCTAGGTACCTATTGTCTTGTCATCATCTGCCTAGCCTCTTCCCAACTATGTTGGGGTCGGCTTCCAGTCTAACCGGATGCAGCTGAATACCAGTATGTTACATGGAGCGACTGCCTATCTGACCTCTACAACCCAGTTACCTACTGGGTAATATGATACCCCTTGGTAAGACTGGTTGTTAGACTTTCGCCCGTAACAACTGTCAAAGATTCACAAATGACAGCTGGGACTAACGGCTTAACATGCTCTCCGAGGCACAGAGGGGTCACGATATGTAAAGATGGTCACCCATCCACAGACCAACCGCGGCAAGCGTAGCTTAACCTGATCGATCGACTTGTGCGGCTGTTATTATTTAGCCACGTCTTGTAAACACGTAATATCAAAGTAATTAATTGGTAGCCTAAAACTATATCATTATGGACATAATAAAGGATTACAAGATGAGCAGATTGAAAACAATAATCAGGGATGGAGCGGCTAAGTAATATATCATGTTGTGATTGTTGCGGGAACGATCTGCGGTTTGCTTTGTAATCGCGGCTTAGGCAACGGACCTGGGCGAAGTGTAAACATTCCTGTCGAGGTATGAAGTAATATTAAATGGGTTTTGTTTAGTTACTTTGAATACAATTTTTGTTTTCGGTGTTGAATTTAGGTGAGATGACAGGAGAATGGACACGGAAATGAAATAGGGACTTTGCTACAGATTGACAAGACTTTGTTTATTTATTTATTTGTCTGTAATAGCGGCTTAGGCAACGTACCTTTTTTTTTTCACGTGGAGAAATGCTCATGTATACTACACTACCACGGGGAGATAGTGCAGTTATGTGGGACTCTAACCCACTAAAACTCCACGGTGTCCTCCTCTGCCGCTTACGGCGGGAACACGGGCACGCGTTAGCACTCATCCGTGAACCCGCCGCGGCCGTCCGTTACCGGACCCTCCTCTGGGGAGTGCTCCCCATCACCGGCGCACCAGAACACATAGCACGCCGTGACCACCCCAGGGACCAAACCAGCACATGGGCGCCAGACGACCCCGTGTCTGGGCACCCTTGGTCCCCCCTGCGACGGGTCAGGACATTGGCCCCGCCGCCTGCCAATTTTCGGCTGCAGAAGATAGGGAGAGCGGCCAACGCAATACCGTCACTCCTCTTCCCCTGCAGACCCACCGCGTCCGCCATCTAACGGTGGCGACCCCGTCAAGGCCGCGGAAGGTAGGGAGAGCGGCGCACCGTAATACCGGCACTCCTCTCCCGCCGCGGCCTTCAACCCTCAGCCGCGACGCCCCCGTTACGACATCGCGGCCCGCCTCAGTTGCGATGCCGCCCAAGCGGCACCGCAACCTACTTTTGGCCGCTACGTCGTCGGCTTGTCAGCAAAAGCCCTGACGAGCGGCCCCTCCTCGGGTTCCTCTTAGCTTCACCGTGGGTGTCCAAGCCACGGCTACTGAGCCCCCCCGCCTCGACAATGCGGGAACCCACCGTGGGGGTAGGCAACGTACCTGGGCCAAGTGTAAACATTCCTGCCGATGTAATAAACTAATACTAAATACTATTAGATAGATTTGATAAAAAAAAAATGTTTGGAGTAGAATCAGTAGGTAGAGTAGATT
Source organism: Luperina nickerlii (assembly GCA_963855955.1). Taxonomy (NCBI): domain Eukaryota; kingdom Metazoa; phylum Arthropoda; class Insecta; order Lepidoptera; family Noctuidae; genus Luperina; species Luperina nickerlii. Next base: position 9,845,775 of record OY979680.1, read on the forward strand.
AGGTCAGATGAGAAGCGAATGAAGACGGGAAATGAAATACTTTGTTGTTGTTGATATATATTACGACATTTTCACACGATAAAGTGTGATGTCTTTGGGAGTAACTTTTCATCCTAATTAACGGAGTCAAAAGTATCAATAAAAAAAAATACAATCGACTTCCAAAAAAGACACTACAAAGTGAAAAATAACTTTAATTTCGAAAGACAGTGTCGTTGAGTTCACATTTTCGCTATTTACCAACGACAAAAAAGTTATTTTTCACAACAACCGAATTCCAAAAAAGGCACTACGTCTTTTTTGGAAGTCGGTTGATTTTTTTTTTGGTTAAAATGATAACAAACATAAAAAACTGGCCAAGTGCGAGTCGGACTCGCACACGGAGGGTTCAGTACTACAAGGCAAAAATGCCGAAAAAACACCTTTGTTGTATAGGAACTAAACCCCCCTTCAACATAAATTTTATTCTGTTTTTAGTATTTATTGTTATAGCGGCAACAGAAATACATCATCTGTGAAAATTTCAACTGTCTAGCTATCACGGTTCATGAGATACAGCCTGGTGACAGACGGACAGCGGAGTCTTAGTGATAGGGTCCCGTTATACCGTTTGGGTATGGAACCCTAAAAACATCCGAATTGAGAACCTCCTCTTGTTGAAGTCAGTTAAAAAGGCTTTTCTTAGTAAAGTTACGTGAAAAATAATAACATCAGAGGCCCCCTTTTTTTTTGAGAATGGGAAATCATTAAATGACCCCTCCCGCTCTGCTCCACCCCTCCCTTGGACTACATAAATGTTTTTATTTTTGTATTGTCCTGGACTACCATTATTGTCGGTCTATTTCCGAGCTGTCCAAGGTTGGAAAGCGTTTTTACTCCAGGTGAACACTTATCTGCGGCAAGGAGCGGGCGTTGACACTTTATTGGCCATTAAAGACCTATAACGACGTCGCCCCGCGGCCAAAGGAAACGCCCGTTCTCCAAATAAACATTTACGATTCCTTCGTTTAAATTGTTGCCAAAACGATTCGCGCCGTGAGCGGCGAAATTCTCCCCGCTCTAAATGCGTTACGGTTCGCCAAGCAGAAGTAAATAGAATTTATTTATATTTGGAAATTAATTTCCTCTGTCGTAATAGAGTCAGCACGTTTCCTGGCTTTTCATGAATTGACCGGCCCGTCGGGGAATTACTGCCTTGATTGAGTGATCAGACTGTCTGGTCCGTTAATAAAAAGTTGCGGGCGTGAGAATACCCAGGTGGAAATAATCGCCACAATAGTCGCGGTGTAGGTGACTCGTTTACACATAAATAAATTGTCAAGTTATGTCCTGCTATTAGAATATGAACGTACTGGCTATGGTAAGCCGGCTTAATCCCTTAGAGCGTTTTGCGATCCGGATCCGGTGGCAGGGCGGGGTCGGTCGCTCCCACTAGTCCGAATTAGTTTTTGGCGAGTCCTCAGCGGATGTTAAGTGTTGATGTTGTGTGCTCGCCGGCGCTAACAAGGTTTTAATTACGTTTTACTGAGTTTCTCATGTTGGCGCATACAAGCTTTTAATATTGTTAGATAGGTTGTTTGTTCCGAAATGTTGACAGGGCCTGTTACGTGTTAAATGAGTTGACTAAATTATGCGCTCGGAACCGTTTAAATAGATATATTTCGGGCCTTTGCTAATTACGGTTGTTAATTAAATAACATTTATGATTTAGGTAACAGCTGAGAGCTTTGAGAATAGGATCTTTCATATGCTGGTGAAACTGATACAGTTAATTATTAAGTGTTGTATTCCCAACCCTCATCACTTCATAATCCATTACGGTGGAGCATCTTGTGTAATATCGCAAGGACAAGCCCAGCGCTGTAACATCGATGTAACGGCTAAACATGGCATGTCAGACTGTAGCAGAACCACGGCAGACAAAGCCAAATTAATCCTTCAGACAGGAAGGTGTCAACCGTGGAGTCGACGGCGTCGGGTAAGCCATGCGTCTGTGAGTCGCCTGCCGCAGACTAAATTAGACAGAATTAGTTCCCAACAAGTTGGTAGAGCAGGATAAACTGTCAGTGAGCAAAGTTCCGTCGGGGACGCATCGCGAGTCCCCGGACGGGCCGCGCCGCGGGCTTTGTTGTGTCACGCCGGCTTACGGTAACCGACACGTCAGATAAGTACCAAGATAAGCACATTACATTAAGGATATACACTGTACAACCGCTACACGAATACGTTTTACTGTCGCATCGTCCGCTATTATAAATCTTTTTTACTTACATCAGTAAACTGGGGTAGTTTTTTTTTAAATGACGCCACTTTTTTCTAAAGCTTTTTACGTCGTATTTTAGAGTTGAGTTTTCTTTTCATTGCATAGAAAACTTCAGATTAAGGGGTTAGACTTAAAAATATAAAAATTTAAGTCCGATCATTAAAGTGCTATTTCTGAAAACGTTCTTATTAATTACTTTATTTAAATTAAGTGCTTAGTGTTACTTAAGCCGTTTTTAGGGGGAGACTTACAGTAGAATGTAAATCTTTTAGATTTCTTTCAAAATAAACAAAACTTCGTGGACGTGAATAAATCTAAATTACTTAGGTATTTTTTTGGTATTTACATTCGTGAGACAAGTTTCAATTACACATATTTTAATTAAGAATGTACGATATTTTATTCGGTGAAACAGTACTGTAGATATTATGACATGCATAGTTTGTGGCATGCAACCTTTTCTAGTAATTACAGGATAATGGCATACAATTATGAGATAAACGCTGTTACAAATTTGGAAGGCAGAAGAAATTAATTAGAGCTGACAAGAAATGTCAAGAGATAATCATAGAAAATGTAAAATGATTTCATTATTAAACTAATTACGTGTTTCAAAGAGCCTTTATTCTAAGCAAGTCTTTTATTGATCCGACCTGCGGGGTAATTGCGTAACACCTATTAGTATGACGGCGCGGTCATAATATGAACGCGCGAATATTATTATTCTGCGTTCTTTTATTTAATTTGTGTAGTGAATTTGGTTGATCAAATTATTTGTATCGTAAACACTGATTTAGATTTTATTGTAAATAAGTCGCTCAATAAAAGAGAGGACTACTTAGTCCGTGTGGGCTTGCGAGTGACGTCAGCGCCGGAAGTAGTATCGCTTGTTGTAGCAAAGTGGGGGTAGTGGGGCGACCGGTGCCTTTATAAAGCAGCCGGCGCGCGTTGTATGGAGCCCCCTGGCTGGAGGCTTTGAGATCTCTCAAGGCAGCCGCAGGATTGTCCGGTTAAGTAGTCACGACCTCTCAAGGTCAACTACGAGATGCCATACCAAAAAAAAAAAAAAAAGTTGTATGGAGGCACTTTGACTTGGTCCGTGGCGCTGGCCGTACGCTCGCAATTTCACATACCTCTTTGTCTTGATTTTTAGTTGTCGTCAGCTCGGAAATCCTACAAGTATATAGTAATGGGTTTCATTTTGACAGTTCAACAATATACATTCCGTTGTTTATGTTACTGAACAGACACATTTTTCAAACATATGAAGCAATGGATTAGGAATATCCTTCAAAATGATTCAGATTGTTACGCAATTAGGGTGCTTGTAGGTACGAGGCGTCCTTATAGTACGCAACTGGTTTCCTTATTACCACGAAACGTTTTTGACTGACTTATGCCATTTTACATTGTTACAGATGTAGACACACCGTCTTCTAAAATAAGCTACAATAATTCTATTTGAATAAATAATCTTCTTAATAAAGTTGTCGAACTAACAAACCAATTTCAATTAACAAAATTGGTCCTAATTTCAAAGCGTTCAACTTTGTGAGTAAACTTTCGGAGTCAAACAATACCCAAACGATTTTCTCTTTGACGTTAGCCGTACTATTATATTTTAGGAAAATGATTAATATTAAGGATATTTTAGGAAAATGATTAATATTAAGGATATTGGTCTATCTCAGTAGGAATTTGTTTAATCAGCTCCAAGTTTGATGGCAGAGTGTCATACATGCTGAGCTGTGTTTAAGTAGCAATGATAATTAAGCGTTACGATGTCGCAGATGTGCAAACTGGTTGAGTCGAGCTCCTTTATTGCTTACTTTGCAGCTATATTCTTTTAGGGAACGGGTCTTAACGAATTAAGAAGTTCAGCTAATTGTGTCATCGTACGAGATGGAAATGTTGATTTGTACAAACAATCACGACTCATTTTCATCTAATGACGTTAACTCTCTGTGTGTTTAATACTTTCCTCTTCTACTCTGTACGTAAGACCCTCATAGTAAAATTCACAAAGTTTCCCGTATGTGAACTTCTCAACGTTGAACGTTGAAATAAAAGGCATCTAGAAACAAATAAAAACTTGGCTCAACACTCGCAAATAAAAGGATGGCACTAACAGAAAACTCCAAGTCAGCAAAGAATTTTCAGATAAACGACATTATTTCATAGAGATCGGAATTTTTGCAACATTTAAGTGGAAAAGTAGAAAAAGTTTTTCACCAGATTTGGCTTTGTAACTAGATGAGATTCAAGAAATAAGTAAGTAGGAATCCGAAGAAGAAAATATTGAAGTTTGATCGGAATTGGTTTAAGATTGAGCTATTTCCGCACAAAGAAACCTTCAGATCTATAAAATATTATTATTGATTTATGAAAACTCCGTATGAAAATATTATATTATGCGTCACACAGGACAGTGGCGGATAAAAGGATTGGTGCGGCAAAACGCGCGCGGAACGAGAATGGACAGGAAAATGTGTCATTCGCCATGAAATCCCTCCATCAGCCTTGTGTATTAAGGACGCTATATGATGAGACAATAAAAGAGAATACATTTCTCACGCAGGCATACGCTATTATTATACGCCTTGTTGGGGTTGGATAATTTCGGGAGAATCGAGGTTTTACATGCAAAATGCACACTTCTTTTTAGCATTCTGGTGCACGGATGGTAATAACAGGAATAAATATCATCTGCCTAACCTTTTCTCAACTATGTTGGGGTCGGCTTCCAGTCTAACCGGATGCAGCGGAATACTAGTGTTTTACATGGAGCGAATGCCTATCTGACCTCCACAACTCAATTACTAGGTAATACAATACCCCTTGGTAAGACTGGTTGTCAGAATTTCGGGCTTCTGACGACCCGTAACGACTGTCAAAGATTCACGAACGACAGCCGGGACCAACGGCTTAACGTGCTTTCCGAGGCAATAACAGGAATAAATACCTAACATAATTAGTACCTACTCAATGCAGCACACCCGCCTCTAAAAAGATTTCAACATCACCCTGTGTTTACGCACAGGTTGTAATTTGTATTGCTTACTTGTTAGCTAATCGTGTATACAGAGTGGCGATTAGGTGATCACATTAAGGCCCCTGCAAACGTGATAAAATCGCGCGCGACACAAAGCCACCGCAAGTCGCGCAACGAGCGGTGCCTTTGTGTCGCGTCGCGTGTCGCGCCTGTTTGTAGGAGCCTTTAAATAGTACAGCGGTTATTACAAGTTGTTATCAGTCTGTTAAAGTAATAAAATAAACAATCTAACGAAAATAATTAAAACTGAATGTTTGAAAACCACCCTTGATAATAAGGCACTGGACACGCGCAGAGCGATGGTATCAACATCAATCACAAACTTTATGGTACTGTTATTAAATAATCACAAATTAAGTTTATTGTTGAACAAAAAAGGTCCCACGGCGAGTATGTTAATTGCTATTAAATAATTTTAATTGTGTATATTTAAAATACATATTGTATATTAAGCGGTTGCAATTAATGTAATAACTTAATCGTCGCACTGTTTAAACATGACGTATTGTAGTGGTTTTAGACATGTTTTATTGACTATTTTGTTTATCTTTTTGACAAGTTTTGTATAAAACTAAAAATAGATACTACAAGTAGAATACATGTGCTATAACTTGCTGTAAACGCACGGTCAGAGTTCCATGCGTTGAAGTGTCCGCAGTGTCCATTCACCTGCACTCAGAGGACCTTAAAGAAACGCCACAGATGCCGCGATTGGCGTGGCCACCTACTGGATCCAACTGATCTAATATAATGAAATAATCTTGTCAACGCTTTGAAAAGAAGAAGAAAAACACAGGTTCAGAGTTAATGAAAAATAAACATATTTAAGTCACATGCGTCACTTACACACAACATCTAGTTTGAACGAGTCTTCAAGGCTCTGCCCGGGCAGTGCGTTGTTGTCAGCTTGACACTTGAGCTGGACTCCATCGTCTTCTGGTAGAGGCATGAACTGGACCTGACTGCTCACCCAGGTCTCGTTCATAGCTTCCACTATCTATGAACAATGAGGCACTTATTAGTTTATTGACATTCATAAAAATACTAAGACTGTATCCTTATAGATAAATCACGATCGTGTTTGAGTTATCTACACAATGATAATATGTAACATCTGAAACGTATTAATATTCTATAGGCCGACCGCTTAACTGAGACGTTGCTTGAGGTAGCTGCGCGGTGCGGGAGAAGTGATAGTTGTCGCAAGTTGACGAATAACAGCTCTCGCATCACGTGACCACACCCCTCCCGCACCGCACTGCTACCTTTTTTTTTTTTTTCAGGATGGGAAATCATCAAATGACTCCTCCCGCTCTGGGTGGAGCGGAAGGGAGTGTCAGACTCTTACTGACTAAAACCCACCCGTGTTCCTTCCTTCGCCCTTTATGTTCCAGGCCAGCGGTAACCCTTTCGGACAATCCCGCTGACCTGGCAGGCTTCGGCCCTAACGGGCCCCTTCACTTGATGCTGACATCTCTTTGAGGCGCGCGTGGAACACGTATGCGCCGTGGAACACGTATCCGGCACGGGCCTGGTCCTGATCGGACGGTGAGCTACCCATTACTCTCCGCCCGCAGGCCCGCGCCTACGGTGGCCGGGAGTCGTCGCGCGGCTCCCGACGCCCGGAGTCTCCCGCGGCGGCTGGGACGGGAGGCTCTCTCCCTCAGCCGTCCCGCCGCCTCCTTCGCTAGCATGACTGCTTCGCAGAAGGAGGCGACTGCCCCCCACTCCCTCTCGCCCCGGACCATGGCTTGAACCAGGCCCGGACGCGAGAGGTCGCCGCCGCTGCCGATCGCCTCTACGAGGACACGGCGGTGCTCCGCCCAAGCGGGGCAGACCTCCACCGTGTGCTCCACCGTGTCCTCTGGGCGATCCTGGCAATGGTGACAATCGGGCGTTTCCTCCCGCCTGATTATGTGCAGGAACCTCCCGAAACTTCCGTGTCCGGTGAGGACCTGCGTCAGGCGGTAGGTGAGGGCGCCATGACGCCTCTCTAGCCACTCCTCAAAGAGGGGTCTTACCGCCGCTATCGTGGCGTGCCCTGCGCTGGGTTGCGACAGTCGCTCTTTCCATGCCGCCATGAGATCGCGCCGGAGGTCCGTCCGCTCCGCCGCGATTTGCTGCAGAAGCGGAGTTTCCCCCCGGCGTAGTGCCTCCGCGCGCCACTCATACAGGCGCGCGAGGACTATCGCCTCCAGATCCCATGGCGGCAGTCCGGCAAGGAGGCTTGCCACCTCGCCCGAGATCGTGCGGTACCCCCGGATCAGCCTAACGGCTACCACCTTCTGGGGCGCGTTCAAATAATGGGCGGCTCGCCGCCGCAGTGAACGCGCCCACACCGGGGCCCCGTATAGGGCCATGGACCGCACGACCCCCGCGTAAAGCCTCCGGCAGGAGGCGTTTGGCCCCCTCAGGTTGGGCAGGAGCCGCTTGAAGGCGGCCCCGGCCCGTTCCAGTTTGGGAGCCAAACGTCGGAAATGCACCGCACTGCTACCTCAGGCAACGTCTCAGTTAAGCGGTCGGCCTATAGTCATTTATTAAACTAAATAGGGGTACTGATCTGTACCTGGACATAGCATTGCTTGCACAATGACACCAACATTATATTCGTTACAGTTCATGGCCCACGTGTTGGGTAATGGCTCACTCCCTCACACAGAGAGCTGATTATGCTTTTTTTTTAGGTTGGGTAATCATCAAATGACTCATCCCGCTCTGGGTGGAGCGGAAGGGAGTGTCAGACTCTTACTGACTAAAACCCACCCGTGTTCCTTCCTTAGTCCTTTATGTTCCGGGCCAGCGGTAACCCTTTCGGACAATCCCGCTAACCAGGCTGATTATGCTTTGATTATGGTACGGGAAAATCTAAATTGCCTTGCTTGTAAAATATATCTAAATAATTTCAGTTATAATGAAATTACAAGAGTAAAATCGTGCTGATTCACACTACACGATTTGATTATTTCAACATCAACTCGTGGATGACAAAAACGCGAATATGACGTCACAAAAAAAAAATTACAAGCCACCAAACGATGCTTACCTTTCCTCTTTTAAATTTTCTGTTATCCTTGAACCACGTGAGCTGCGCCGGCGGCCGGCTGCCCTCCGACACGCACGTCAAAGTGACGTAACGTTCCGACGATAACGTCGCCGGCTTGTTCAATATCTCCACCAGCGTCGGACGCACTGTGGAAATTATTCACAGTTACAAATAAAAATAAAAAAGTTTCGACCTGTGTTGTTGGACCAGGGTTTAGAAATTCAGGAACATTTTTCTGGCGTGTTTTTAATTTAGAGTAGGTACCGAGAGTAACAGTTATCTAGATTCCTAAAAAAAATTGTCACAAAAACTTTTATCACAGATTTCTTAATGGTTCACTGAAAAGTTAATCTTTCAGACCAAGGTTCCTTGAAATACCTGGTGAAATAATAAATAGAAAATGTTTAAATTGTACGGTAATTTGTATTCACGGAAGTGTAATTTGATTTCTCAATTCAAATCGTGTATAATAACTACTTGACGCCGATTTTCAGGGAAACCGTTTCACTCACAGTGAACTTAATTGTAGGTAGGTATACTAAGGTTGTTACCAAATTGAATTAGATTGAAAAGTAACAATGAATGAAAAAGTTATTATGACTAAGGGATACAACGGAATAATAGATACTCCAAAGACCCCAATAGTATCTAGTACCTACCTACAAATTTTATTTCACATTCTAATACTAGATTTTTCTCAGTAGGAATGTCATAGCCTTAAAAAGAAATCTTCAACCAAATTAGCAAATTTTAGGCTGAGATCTATAAGCGTTACCGTTACGTACTTTGGCTAAGAGTTATTCCTGTCACTATCGCACAACTGTAAACTACAAGTGTAAGATATAGACGGGAACATGTCTTAACTAGAGCAACTGCTAAGGAACGTTTATAGACGTCGGTCTTAGAATCAAGACATATTTTCAGTCCTTCCGGTCTTTTGCAAGGGCACTGGTAAAACCATGATAGGTATAATTTACGATACCTAATAACAACAATCTCACGCACGACCAAACTAAGTAAGCGTTTTTGTCATAAAATGTAGGAAAAAATATATTCGTCCCTAGCTTCCGCTCCATAAAGCTGAGGCATGTAAAATTTTAATGGTCTGTGGTCGATGTGTTGACCACGGTACGTCATAACTTTATAAATTGTGGTCGCTGTTGATACTGACTGCAAGTAGGTTCGTGTTCACTATTTTGTAAGGCCGTAATATTTCATATCTACATGTAAGTTTGTGGCGACGAGGGTATATTACGTATATAAGTTGTCAACGTTTGGTCGGGCTTGATATTAATTTATATGAAAGATTTCGCTGTTTCTGATGCGTGCGTAATTTCGAAGTGATTATAGTTTGGTTCCAAAATATCATAAAAGTATAGTCACTTTCTGTTTGTATTCAATAAGCATGTGTTTGTAGTGATTAATATTAATTTTTTTTTTATTCAGCAATATTCATTTATTTTTCAATTTCTTATTTAATATTCAATTTGAGTATTATTGTCTTCCATTATAAGATTTTCTTTTTTTTTATTGTGTTTTTTTTCTGATTACATTTTGGAATAATGTAATATATATTAGAGTATAAATTACCTTATTCTAAAACTCGATTGTGAGGTAATAACCTGTTAAGCCAACTTATGATAACAACATACATTTTTGTTGAGAAGTTTTCACACGAAGCTCGCAAATAAAATAATATTTCAGAGAATCACAGAAAAATTGTGAAGAAACAACAGCGGTTTTATGAGCTTCTTTTATCTGTCTTATTCTGGGTCGTCGACGTCGGGAACTAGAATTCTGCGCATATTTTGGTCTATACAAGTTAAGTCAACGTTGGCACAAATAACGGCCTTGTGGTCTAAAATATTGTTTCGTTGCGCCTAACAGTTGGGCAACATAGTCTGTAGGCACTACCAAGAGAACAGCACTAGGGTATAGCGAGAAATACAGGATGTAAGGGATATTGAAAGGCAAATTGTTACTATTAATTCAGTACCTACATAATTCTAGACCTACCAGCGTTGAAATCTGTCGTGAATAAGTTAAAAAAAATCAGTTGCTGCGTTCATATGACAGTCTAGGCATTGCAGTTTTGTACGAAACAGCTGGTTATTTAAAAATAACCGACGATGAATTTCTACGCTGGTAGGTCTAGAATCATGTACTGAATTCAGTACAATAAGTAGATATTCGGTACTCACAGTTCATCTCTAATCTAACAGTCTTCTCCTGCGGGCTGACGAGGTTGGTATTAGACGCTCGACATCTGAACGTGGTGTTGAGGTGGGTCCGCCTCACGTGAGGCAGTTCTAACCGGTTCACAACCACGTGGGTGTCCGTCTTCTCTCCGATGTACTGCGGCGCTGGTGTGCCGTCTATCAGCCACATCACTGTGGGTGCTGGGCGACCTGGTGAAGAAAGAATACTTTATAGAAACTAGATAAATGCTTCTGGGAATAGAATTGAGGTAAGCCAAGAAGAGTGTTTTTAAATAGAGCCATGTATGCAGTAGAGGACGAATGTCTTACGAAACGAGTTTCCAGAGACTTCGCACGAAGTCAAGCGAACGTCGCGAGACAATTGCCACCAGTATAGTATAATTAAAATAAATTTGCACCTAGTGAAGACTAGGCTTAGGTAAGTATTATTCGGCCTTAGCAGATGGAATTGGCACCCAACTTATTTGTGGATTTTTACGCAGCCTGGACCTTTTATGAACAAATCACTAGGGTAATTTCTGTAAGACCATATCTACCACTGTAGCTAAATAATAACAGCCGCATAAATCGATCGATCAGGTTAAGCTACGCTTGCCGCTGTTGGTCTATTGATGGGTGATCATCTTTACATACCGTGACCCCTCCGTGCCTTGGAAAGCGCGTTAAGCCGTTGGTCCCGACTGTCATTCGTGGATCTTTGACAGTCGTTACGGATAGTCAGAAGCCCGAAAGTCTGACAACCAGTCTTATCAAGGGGTATCGTATTACCCAGTAATTGGGTTGTGGAAGTCATGTAGGCAGTCGCTCCATGTAAAATACTGGTATTCAGCTGCATCCGGTTAGACTGGAAGCCGACCCCAACATAGTTGGGAAAAGACTAGGCAGACGAGTCTGCTTATTTTGAATTGATTTAGTAGGGTCAGGGCTAAGCTCCCAAATATTAGATCTAACCTTGTATTGGTTGTGGACCCAAACTCTCCCCGTAATTCGTGGCCGAAGGGACTAATCACAGAGGTGTTCCCAGGTAAGGACGGTCGTATCAGACTCGTGGAAGTGAAGGTGGGCTCCCGGACGTGGCGCCGCTCCGCGGCGCGCGTCGCTCCTATCACTCTAGATGATGAGTGCTGTGACAGCACTAGGGTGGGGAATGTTAGCGACGCGCTCAATAAATTTTAAATAATTGTTAGTACCTAACGTATTTGTCTTTAGTTAGTAAGTAAGTAGTAGCATCACTATGTAAGCCAAGACGCGGGCCACGCTGACATGCATGTCACATTGTGGGCCCCCGCCAGTCTGCCACCTAACGCGAATCAATGCGCACGCCCGAATCCTTAATTTATGCGCACGCGGCCATTTTGATTGTACAACCACAGAATAAACGTGTTTTCAAAGTTCGCCTGTTTTTTGCTGCAACACCACCCCCAACAAACTTAAAATTTGGCAGTAAGGAAGTTCAGTACATACGATGCTTTTCAACGCGGAAACCTGAAAACTTTACACGCGACTGGAACTGCAGCCAGTAGATGCTATGCACTTAATCATATAGTGCGAAGGCAAGTTTGTCGCAAACTTTGGAGGTCTGCCAGTGCGCCTCTGAGAATGGCTTGAGGACATATTTCTTGATCGTCCTATTACTTTTCATGACCAGTTATTAATAACTGGAGCACGCTCTACAACTGCACTGCAAACTTAACTGTGTCTGTTTTCTTAGAAACGTAGTATTTTCCTTGAAACAATAATTAAAATCACTGGAGGTATGTACCGCTCATTGTTTCACCCATGTAAAATTTCTACATTTATATCTGTAAATTGTGTGGTGTGTTCTATTCGGTTGTATTCTATGGGGTAGTAATAAAAGCTGCGACAAAAAAGTAAGAATTGTCCTTACTTAATAGTACATTATGATATAAGTGCGGTAAGTTGAAAATTACAGCCGAGGCGATATTGCTTGCCCGAGCCGAAGGCGAGGGTTAAAAGAAAGCAGAGGCTGTAATTTTCAAAGCGCACGTATGTCATACGACGTTTTATAACATATTTGCGAGGAAATAAATAAAACTCGGACTGAATTTGCATATTTGCTTGTTTTCCATATGATGAAATTTTGATACGCTTATAAGTATCTATCGGTCGATTTCTCAGGCAAGAGGCTTAGAGTAGCCTTTTTCACTGCCTCTGAGACTTCTGGCAGTGTGGAATTAATAAATTCATCATTACTTGACGTCATTTTCAAATAAAAAAAAAAGTATAGCGAAAAGAAAAAGCGCGCGGAATAATTTTTACTTAACAAATAAATGATGCGCGCGCGTTCGCGCTTTTTTTTCAGGCATAGGCACAGAACAGCCAGTATTATTAATAAAGTAAATAAATATTTTTGTTTTTGTTACAGATATTAATGGTTGTAATTTATTCTAAAAATTAATTAAATTAAAGAATTAAATGTTTATTTATTATATTTTATCTCCCAAAGTTAATTTTATTCATAAAATGTTGACTACTTTTCTGAAATAAAAACTCTTTGCTAAGATTTAAAAAAGTACCGTTCGTTTTGACGGAGCATCTTGATAAACCGTGCGATTTACTTTACATTACCGCACAAGTGCGTAATGAGATACATTACGATATTGAAATTGGTGAAATAAGAGACCCTTTACGAGCAAATATGTTATAAAATATTAAATCATGGGGTAGTAATAAAAGCTCGAACAAAAAAGTAAGAATTGTCCTTACTTAAAATATTAAATCTACTGCCTAAAATACTAACATTCCGACTAATTTTGTCCGAATAAAAATTACGAAACAACCGAATGAGATACTGAAATCTTCGAAAAATAAACATGACTGTTTCTTGCTATAATACTTTTCTATCAGCTTAAATTACGTTCTACTGAAAACTATGAGTCTAATCAATTAATATTATTACCTAGGTAAAAGTGTTTGTATTCTCATACGCTCTATTTCTATGTAAAGGGTTTAAAGTGCCTGCCGGGTCAGCGGGATTGTCCGACAGGGTTACCGCTGGCCCGGAACATAAAGGGCTAAGGAAGGAACACGGGTGGGTTTTAGTCAGTAAGAGTCTGACACTCCCTACCGCTCCACCCAGAGCGGGAGAAGTCATTTGATGATTTCACATCCCCAAAAAAAAAAAGGGTTTAAAGTAACCTAACGAAACCAAACCTCTGGGTGCCCTTCGCTCGCTCTTGCACCCTATGTCGACGTAGCCCCGTTACGCGGGGCTCCTATTTCTGTGTAAAGGGTTTAAATTAACCTAACCAAACCTAAACTCAGAGTGCCCTTCGCTCGATCATAAATATGTTTTCGGAAACTTAGCATTTTTTTCGAAAGTTTAGTATTTTTTTTGGAAATTTAGTTTATTATTTGAAAGTACAGATTATTATTAGTAGAATTGAAGAAGTAAGTGTTAATTTTTCGGTCATTCATTTTAACACAGCTTAGTTAGTATTACATTCAACCACAGTTCGCCGAAAGTTAATTTGTTTTTCGGAAGCAATATTATTTCCCTATTCTATGCACTTGAAATGAATTTGGTTTTGGACGTGACTGTCCACTGTAGATTTTGAATCGTTTTGTAGTAGTTCAGAACCGTACCAAATCATCACACTGGACAAACAATTGATTATCTACCGGTAAGTTCGATGACATAGATTGACAACATCAACAGGGCAACGCCTTACCTAAAGAGTCACTTTCTAACACTATTCGAGGCACGTGAGATCTAACTTAGTTTGACGAATTCTAGTTCCACGTGCGTTTTACATCCCTAGCTGTGGAAACTCCTAGTCGTAAATAAATGTTATGTGACAGCATGCAGTGTAGCTATAAAGGTTAAAAATGCATCATAACGCAGCTTGAAATTCAAGTCCCGAAGCTGTTGAGAGCTATCTCTTAGAATAGAAGTATTTTCTTTATGAGCGCAATAACAATGCGCTTTTGACTATGATTGGAGAATATTTTACGGAACTCTTTTATGGAAATAAATAGTTGCGGAATAATATTTTTCGTAAAATATTGCAGTGTTTTTGGCGAATGATTTGAGCAAAAAGGGTGATATATTTTTTAGATGGTGTATTTTGTATATAATTATATAGAATGAACCGCAAAAAAATAACCAACGATTGCTTGTCTGATAAGAAACCACACACAAACGCTTGACATACTAAAACTATCAAACTTCCTACCGGAAAACTACACACGCGAACAACTTCTTTACTTCCTTCGAAACTCACCCTACAAAAGAAAAGTAACCCATAAAAAGCCAAATAGATTATGGGCCAGAAGCAATGTAAAGGCGTCTGTCGTGGGGCGAGGCTAGCAGGCCCTGGCAGTAATTACGTTATCGCGGCTGCCGGTCGACCCCCAGCCTATTGATCATTCTACGTCACTGACTCTCAAACTAACTTGTTACTCAACTTCTTGCCCAGCCCTTTGCCAAACGCAGCAGTACCCATACTACCAAGGTATTATGGTAATGCGGGTTAGTAAACAAAACATCACAAAGAAATTCTTTGAAGTTATTTGGTGGGAAGCTAAGTTCAGTGCCGGTACTGATTTTTAGTCTGAATTTTAGAGCGATAATTGCATGGGCTAATGCAACATATACACCGTTAACAAAATGTACTGGATTTGAGATTTTCTGCCTGTATTTAACTTGGGTTTTCGTTGAAACAGGTTATTTTAGGAGTCCTAATGGATTTCAATAGAAATAGAATTAAGCTTTAATCCCGTGCATGTTTGTGTACTCTAAACTTAGTAATAAAAAATCCGACCAAAGTAGTCGGAAATATACTAGTTTTTGAATAACTCTTGTTTTACTTTTTTTAAATGTCGAGAGCGTTAAGTTAAAACTTTTTATTTAAGAGGAAATTTTGACTTTAAGCATTTTCGTGAAACCCTATCACTATTCTTTGGAATCTAGAACCTTATAGAGGCCTATATCTTCACATTTAGAATAGTTACTGAGAGTTTTTATTGACTCGTAGCAAATTAAGCTAATACTCCCCTTTATGGCGTTTAAACGTCAAAAATGTATGGTTTGTAAGCAATCGCTAATCGTTACTTAACTTTAAGCGATGTTTATAAATAAACCCCTTAGTAACTAACTCTGAAAGTTCACTTTATATTTATTCACATCACTACTAAAAGCCTAAGGAATATTAACTAAACTCCATTAGGACAGCCACTTTGCGCGGGTATCTATTTGTCCGCACATTGGACCATGAAAATGATCTAACCGAGTCGTTTTGGGCCGACACGGGATGACAACCCGCTAATCCCAAGGGCTATGCATAATTCCGTCTCGAAACATTGAGCGCTTCAGAGGATTAACCGCGATTTACTTATACCTATATGAAGGTTTCCACTCCAATCTATGTATAAATAGGTACATATAATATAATAAAATAGTAACGAAGTCAAACTTGACGTTAACTATTTTTATAGCACTGTGTAACTTAAACCCGCACTTAAGCTACGCTTTTCTGTGACTTAAGTAGTCCATTTTTACACAGAAAAGCGTAACTTAGGTCACACGACCTATAAAATAGTATACGATACGCGTGAGCTAAATAGTCTATTAGTGCACGGCGCTTACCCGCCTAATTTCACGCCGAGCAATAATGGACTACATAAGTCACACGTATCGTAATGAACTATTGAAAAAAAGTCATTGCTACGAGGTGTAGAATTTTTATCCGTTTGTATGGGGATGTACACGGATTGGCACAATTGGATGAATTTCGGCACACAGGTAGTATATAACCTGGATTAATACATAAGATACTTTTAATCCCAGTAGTACGTTCCCGTGGGATATTTTCAGACATCTACGTGGGCGAAGTTGCGGGCAACAGCTAGTCATATTATAAGTTGGTAACAGAAACTGTTGATATAGCTTACTAAGCATGTTATTTGAATCTTGTTTATAGTTATATTTCTAACTTTAATAATTACAGTGCGTAAGTTTCGTTAACTCTCACAATAACAATATCTGTGTAGGTACACAAGAGAAATCGAAAGTAAACATTAATTTAAGATTTATATCAGAACATTAATCTCTATATTTTCCTAACTAGAAATAATGTTGAAATGATTATGATTGAATATCTATTAACAATTTCGTATAAAAGTAATAAGGTACTCAGCTAAAATATTAAAAATCCATCAGTCAATAAACTCATTCTACTTCGATTTATTTCGGGTTTGTTTTAAACGTTATGAAGTAATTCGGGTTCGGGTTACAGCGATTAGTGGAAAACGCCTCGGTTCATGCGTTTTTAGCCTTTTCCAATTTTAGGGCGCTAAGGCAAACCCCGCACTGCGATAAAAACACGCGCGATTTTTATCGCCATTTTGTAACACAAGGTATCTTTTCTTATTTATGCGCACTCGTCATTTAAAATTCGCTGGGTAAATAAACCTGTAGTTTAATGCAGATTTGACGTGGTGCGGTGCGAATATTTTGCGGAATATGGGGTACGAGTATATAGCTCCTCGCATTGCGAAATAAAACGCGCGGACGGGAGGAAGCGGGCGCTCACCGCTCAGTCGTACACACGGATATCGGTCGTACACTACACGTAATAAATTATCTAATGATTCTTAAGCCATTATATAATATCCGTTATTTTTACTGTAGTTTGTTTTTCGTAGGTTTTGATATTTTATGTAGGCAAATCATGTGTTCATAGCATCGTTTGATTTGTTTTTAACGCCGTAGTAACAGGTAAATTAAAATTTTTGTTATGATGTCCATTGTAGACATAAGTCTCGGTTGAGATCTGACAAAAATCGCGAGGAATTTTAGTAGCAATGCGTGTTAATTTAAATATCGTACACTGAAAACAACACGCGCAAATAAAAACCGCACGTTGAGATTTCGCAGTGCCATAAAGCCTTAGCTCCAGTTTCGAAACTACATCATTAGGAGATGATAAGCGTACCTAAAATTCGACGAACCTATTTCCCCGGCCATAACGATCAGGTATCGCGGAATGTAGGCCCATCGGAGTAGGGACGCGATTAAACGAACCTCGTACATAAGCATAACGTGACTGCGTAATCAATCAAAAAGTATAAGTGTGGATTGACATGTGTCTCTTTACTGGCTCTGAACATAATAAAGTAAACGAGGCATCTACTTTCAATTCGTTTAGCTGCTTCGATCAACAATTATTGATCGAAGTTTAGCTGCCTTTGTTTGTGTGAGAGTTTATTTACTTAGTCAAGTACTGTTCCGTCCTTTTGTCTTTTTTATACGAATAATAAAAGGAACCTAAGTGTTAGTTAGCCTTGACAAAGGAATGTTTCTTGATGTTGGTTATTTTGGCTTTTTCCATGAGGAAAGGCCACAAAAGATACTGATTATTATTTTAATTATCTATGCCAACAGCATAACACAAATTCCACAAACCGCATTATACCAAAGCTTATTAAATGTGCCATGCTTTCCGGTATTATCCATAGTTTAATTTGTTACTGGAAAAATCAATTCCAACGCTAATTAATCCGTTACAAAAGCCCGATATAATAAAAGCTCGTAGATTGGTACAAAGATAATTGATATAAAGTTTGCAAAATGTTTTGGCGCCATTTCCCGCCCACTCCGCCTTCCCAACCCCCTGGCGTATCTTGGGGCGATGGATAACTTTACACCGGGTGCCATTTGGAGCCGATCTCTCAGAGAGTGACTTATCGGTAAGTTTAAGACCGATATATCAAAGTAATCGCTTTAATTTCTCATCTACCACTTGGGTAGAACTTATGCTTATTCCTTGACTGATATCGTCGTGATTTGTGAACATGTACTTACTTTGATAGTTTTATGTTTGTGATACGCTAAGTGGGGTGATTTTGCTTCGATGTTTTAAGGAATATTTTATGTCTTCGTATTTATCAATAGTCTTGTTTTCGTAATGGGGCGTAAGAAACTCATAATATACCTAGGTAAAGTAATAACTTAAATCAGATAGCAAATACGAGGGTTAATCTCGTTGAATTGTTGTCTCTGCATGTTTAGTTGCGACAACCCAAAATTGTTTCAGCTAATACTAATAAACTTAAATACAATATAGAATATAACACTAAAAAACATATATATTATGTAGATACAAGTAAAAACGGTAACTAAAAACAAAAAGGAAAGCTAACTGGGCATCAAAAAAATCGTCCGCATCGCTGTCAGTGGGAAAAGTGTCCAAAAGGCTGGCAGAGTTGCCATGTTTATGGCAATGCTGATTCTTTGAAAAAACTTCCAGCCCTGAAACGTGAAGAGTCGACCAACCGCTTGGTGATGTCATGAGATACTCTAGAGCACTCGGACCGGGCCCTAGTGTTTCAACCACAAACGGCTCGAACATATAGATCTCAATAAGGTTGTTATATTTGCGCCGTTTGTTTTCTGCACTTGCAGCAGCTGCTCCAGCACAGCCGGCCGTGCTATGAAGATGGGATGGCGCGCTGGTGTTGACAAAGGTTGCATCCCACACCAAAGCCAACTTCCTAAGCATTATGGTAATTCCGTGCGTGCCAAGCCATTGGGTTCTAAAACAGCTGACACCCCCGGCGGTGACAAGAGCCCGACGGATGATGTCATTAATTGTGGCGTACTGTGCCAACTGATCAGCGGTCTTGCTGCAGAAAAGGCCGTGATGTCCGAGGCAGTCGACTGCTTCACCACACTGACAGCGATATGGAGCCCCGCAAGGAGGGCCCAGACGCATACTTGCTGGAAAGTGGTGTCACCCAGCATAGCGCATGTAGCTAGAGGCTAAGATGTTTCAGTCGATTAAAATTTTGAAGCGATAATAGATCTCGCTGTACGCTATCTGCATGACAAACGCTGTATATAGCTTACACGCGTCGAATTCTGAAGTCAAGTTCTTAGTAGGAATGAGATAGTTTTTAATGCCGAAAGCAAGGTCTGAACCCGACGAAATGGGATTCTGGAATGAGAGCGGACCTAACGGCTGTATAGCGTGTAAGCGTGTACTTGTATACATAGGATTGGGCCTGGTTTATGTTCAGATTAACAAAGGATAAAAAAACTGAAAGCACTATATAAAAGTGAATGAATTCACTGTGGGAAGTATCAAAGACTTCCTTACATACTATTTTTATTATGTAAACTGTTACATGATTACAAGGTTTAGGCAGTTCATTTTTTTACTATCCTGCTCTGTCCCACTCCTGGGCAAAGGCGTTCCTCCATTCCTCCAACTATTGCGAGGCAAAATTTTTTAAAGCAAATTTTCGAATAACATTGGACTAAATAAGTTATCATGATGAGAACATTATGAAAACACCCAACAAAACATGTTCAAAGGGTTGCTTGGGTAAAGCATATTCCGATAATGGTGCACTGCAAAAAAAATTTTAAACTACAGCACATTAGAGCGATTTCATTAAGTCTTATTGACTTTGTACAGTAATAAGAAATGTTTGTGAAACAGTAAAAGACAAAACAGTATTTTTTAATGACTGTATATACTATTTACTAAAAAAAAAAAACAAAAAAAAAGGAAAACCACCATTACTGTAATTAAGTGAATTTAAATGTTTTTTTTTTTAAATAAAAATTTCAAAATTTAAAAAAAAAAAAACAATTTCACCATTGAATAAAACAGTTAATTTTTTGACCTTTAGTCAAAATCTTAAAGTTTACTGTCATGACGGTAACATTTTGCCTCAAGGTTTAACTGTTTTCGGATCAGTAAAAAACACTGGCACTCCGGTAGTGCCGACAGAAGTGAAAACTTGAACAATTACGAGTGTATTTTGTGAATCGTCTTATAAACAAAACACGCGTGTTAAGGTGTGTTCCTTATTTTATAGGGTTTTTTGCAAATCAGGTATGATGACCAAAGTGACTGGTTTATTCTTCTCGTGAAAGGAATTTATTCAGATTTACAAATCGTGGTTCAGCGCCATCTCGTCGTTGTTGGATGAACTACGTAGTTAGTACGCGAGGCCTACGTAGTTAGTACGCGAGGCCCTCGTAGTTCTTCCCGATGTGCATAGATGGCGCTGTCCTCAACAACGCGCGTCACGTCTTACGAATTTTCGATCAGGGTCACGTGACCTGACGCGAATTTAGAAGTTTTTACCCATTCCAAAAAAAGTACACAGCGCCGCTAAAGAAGTTTTCACTTCAAAAATACTGTTTTGAACGTTATGCTCATATGGAACTGTTTAATTTACTGCTTATTTCTTTCAGGGTGTACCTAATGGATATTGACGAGCTATTTGTAACTATAAATTCAGCGTAGAAATTTTCGTAGATGGATCTAGAATCAGCATTCTAAATACGTAACACACTATAAATCAAAATCTGAATCAATTTGAAGGATATTGCTATTCCATTGCTTTATTACACACAGGATTACCTAGTTCAGGCACAAATCATGGGTGAACTTGACATAGATTAAAAAAAAACTGTATTTAGCGTCAGTCCATATATTTTAGAATAAATTGTAAAAATATTTATTTTATTTATCTAATATATAAAGACCAAATTTTCGTAATTAAAAACGTTCAAAATCTAGTCGCAATCTCATCTCAGTGACAATCAATGTCAAAAACCTGTCAAAAATGCAGGGAAATCAGAGGTATTTTTGACAGATTGAGACTGAGAACAGGCTGTGAACCTTTTTTAAAATCACGAGAATTGCTCATATATTATGTTCTACACTGATGTTTGTGTCTTGAAGTGAAAAAATAAATAAATATATTATGTTCGAATTTGTCGGCTCAACAACATAAATAAAGCAAAGAATGTTGCTGAACTGTCAAAATGAAAGCCTACTGATAGTGTGTTACGCAATTACCCCGTTGGTACTGAATTGATGGTAAAAGTTTGTGCGTCTATGTCCCTTACACACTGTATTATTACCAAAATATAAGCATACACTAAATGCTGCCCTTCGCAATCTGCCGCCCGATGGCTAGACATATCCATTCAAAGAGCATGCTAGCACCATAATTAAAAAAAAAACATTAAGGTAGTGGCCCATTTTTCATTATTACTCACCCTATTAAAATAACAGACGAGAGATTAATATTAATTAGTATAATAACACCATTACAATAATACGTTTGTTGCCTGACCATTTTTTTTTGTTCATATTAAATCTCCCCCATTCCTGTGATCCATTATGATTTATAAATAATTAAAATTAGAAAGTCGATACTTTTTCAGGAGACTCCCGTGAGGAACATCAATAACAGATTAATGTTTAATTTGCATACTTATTTATTCGACGAGACTCAAATGTTGTTGAAAAAATATATTTCTGGACTTCGGAACATTAGATACAGATATTAAAAATGTAGGTATTAAAAATCAGCAGCCAGATTTAATCAATACCTATAGATTAAATACCTATAGATTAGATTTAATCAATACATATATGTAACTATAGTTATAGCGTTTTAGCAAGGCAATAGCGGTCATTGACCCGCCTACGTTTTCTAGCTTTTTTTATTAAAAAAAAAAACAAAATAAAGTCCGTTAACGATAATTATCTTCAACATGTTCCAATAACGAAAAAATATTAAAAAAATAGTTAACTGTCTGAGTTCCTACAGAGAAATATTAAGGAAAGGGCAATGATCGCTATTGTCATGCACAACAACTATACAATAATTAGTATTATCGAAGGTTGATAATATTATGTACCAGGTTGTCTTATCTAAGCTTCAGGTGTATAATCAGCCTATAATGTTCCCACTGCTGGGAGGCCTCCTCTCTGAGAGGGGGAAGCATACCCAATTTGTGCATGATATTTAGGTAAATTTTTGGTCTTTTAACAAGCCTTGTGGCAAATGTACCTAATTTTTAAGAAAAATAAAGAAGAAAAAAATTTAAAAAATTATACCGAGAGGATTATGTACAGACGCCAGCACATAAAGTTACTACAATCTGTCAAATTTCTTTAATGAATTTTCAACTTTATTGCTAAAGCATAAGCTTCAAAGTTGATTGGAAAAATTTGACAGTTTCGGGTAGCTTGATGTGCCGGTCTGTACAAAAACCCAACAAGCTTTTTAAATCCGGAAGCACAGAGTTTACTTTTACAGTGAGCGTACTAGCGCGAAATTATTTAAACAGATTAAAATGTTAACTATACTTTTATTGGCTAAAAGTAACCGGTCCTTTGAGAAACTCTGGGGGAACGCGGGAGATATTCTATGTATCTTTGTTACATGAACTTAGTATAAATCAGCCTTTGAGGCGGTCCAGTAAAAAGATAGGTTGAAAATATAAACTTTTAAAAAGGATTTTAATGGACTGGAATGAAACTGTGAAGACTAAGGCCGGGCTGTTTCTTGTCCACTTGACGCACGCGTATACGTCAAAAATGGCGCTAACTATCGTCAAACCAAAAAAAGCGTTGTTTCAAATTACAATTATAAAATTATGGCCTTTTTTTTCAGGGTGGGAAATCATCAAATGACTCCTCCCGCTCTGGCTGGAGCAGAAGGGAGTGTCAGAATCTTACTGACCAAAACCCACCTGTGTTCCTTCCTTAGCCCTTTATGTTCCGGGCCAGCGGTAACCCTTTCGGACAATCCCGCTGACCAGGCAAAATTATGGCCTTGACTTATCTCAAATAATAACTAGTACGTATACCTATTCGTTATTATTTGACGCACGGATGTCACGTTAACCAACCGTTTGAATCAACCGGTCCTAAGGGCGAGTTGTTTCACGATAGTGACCGCCATTTTTGACGTATACGCGTGCGTCTAGTGGACGTGAAACAGCCCACCGTAAGTAGGTAGGTAGGTACCTACTCATATTATTGGCAGGCCCTGTACTCATATCATTGGTAGGTAATCATATCATTGGTAGGTAATCATATCATTGGTAGGTACTCATATCGTTGGTAGGTACTCATATCATTGGTAGGTACCTACTCATATCATTGGTAGATACTCATATCATTGGTAGGTACTCATATCATTGGTAGGCCCTGTACTCATATAATTTTAATTTAATTCGAATTAAAAATGACTTCTTTGAAATTGAAAATTATTGCCACGGGATAGAACGAGTAGGTCAGTGGGTCGTCTTAGGGGCGGAGTTTTTGAACTTTTATTTTCTTGTATTTTTCAAGTGTTCTTCATTAAATTAAACGAAACTTACAAAAAGTACCTACTTTACTGAGCTAAAAATTGACGGCAACGCGGTAACATAGCTACAGCACAGATGAAAGTAACTAAACGACTGTTGTAGTTTATACGACAGATATACCTATTCCTTCTAGGTACCTACGTAGATATGATCAAATATGATAATATCCTTACCTCCTCTGACCTCACATACGAGCACAAGTTCGTTGCCCTCCTCCAGAGGCCCGACTACTCCGGACACGTCCCGACCCGACTTGTCGTACAGTATCAGCTGATGTGGTGGCACTGAAACAAACAATTATGTTAATATACTGTATTTGAATAACTAGAAATTAAAGTTTACAAATTTTTAAGTAAATAATTATTTAATTAATTTTATGTCGAAACACAAAAGAATGAACACGCGCCATTGTCACGCCGAACACGCGTTCGATTGTTTTTTTAACACTACTGTAAAAATCAGAGACAAAAACTTTAGTGCAAAGGAAAACAAAACATTCTGCCAACACTCGTACATACATAAAAAACGATTGAATATTTTTTTTAAATAAGAAAATATAACCAAAATATTAATATTCTCACTTTTATTTATCCAAAATAAAAATAAAAAAATTCTGCCAATAGCTGCATAATAGCTGGTCATAAAGTTTTCTTCTCATTGAAACTTATAAGTTTAAAATTCGAATTCACCGTTTATCAAGTTTTTTCATTGTGGCTAAGACATGACAAGTAACGTCAAATGGATGTGAGCGCCATTTTAATAATTCTTTCCCATTTCGAATTCGTTCATGAATATTTATTAAAAAAAAAACTGGTTTATGCCAGCAGAACGTTATTAATATGAGTATCTAACCTCAGACCAAATAAACAATAAAATTAATATTGATGATTCCATAGAAAAACGTGTAATTTTCTTCGTACTCTGGGTAAAATCAACGAAGAGAAAATAAGTACTGGGGAAAAATGCGGGAAGACTTAAAAATGTATATAAGTACCTACCTAAAACCCATTCATATTTTGAGGAAGTATGAACATAGGTCGCGGTGGGTAGGTTACTCGAATAAATATTTGATTATGAACTTTACATCTTACTTCGCGTCTTACTTTATGTATTGGGAAGACGTATGAGTAACTACGCAAACAAAATAGGATTTTGTAATATCTTGATTTAAAAGAGTGTCCTTGGAATTTCTTGCCCGTTCTTCTCCATTGAGATCTACGTTGCGCTAGCTTCAACTTTTTGACTAACTGGCTGACTCTTTGATATTCTTAAAGTGCCTGTAAACGGTTTAATTGAAATAAACGCTTTCAGTTTTTTAAATTAAAGTTTTTTTTTATATTTAAGGAATTTGAACCCGTGACGTGTCCTAACACTATATTTTTACTTTAGCTTTGAAGCGCTATCAGCCTATTTTTCTTTTTCTATAAATCATCATCTGCCTAGGCAGATGACGATGATGATTTGAGAGTCTATTTGAAAGGCTAGCCTTTTCCCAACTACGTTGGGGTCGGCTTTCAGTCTAACCAGATGCAGCTGAATACCAGTAGTTTACATGGAGCGACTGCCTATCTGACCTCCACAATCCAGTTACTGGTTCTACTCTCAAATAAAGTTGTTAAAGTCACAGTTGAAGTACGTAGCCTACTTATTTAAGGCGCTTTGAAAACATATAGTGTTATCTATTGTCGGCAATGTCACCTCATAGTGAATTCTAAACTAAAAAAAAAGGCTTCAAGTCTCTGGCACAAATATTGGTTAGACATGGCGAATGGCAGTATGTTAACGTGGTTACAAAAATTGTTGCACAAAATTTAGTGACACATCCCTACCCACCCCGTTGTGAATATCCCTGCACCACCTGCAGTACCTACCCACTGCTTCTTTGGAAGGCGATGAAGTATCTAAGTATATCCATAAACATCTGAGGGGCAATTCTACTAATTTTAACAACGTTCACAGTCTGAAGGCCAATTCTCGTAATTTAAAACGTTCAAAATCTAGTCGCAGTCTCATCTCGGCGACAAGCAAATGTCAAAAACTTGTCAAAATGTAGGGAAATTAGACGTATTTTTTGACAGATTGAGACTGAGATCAGACTGTGAACGTTGTTAAAATTAGTAGAATTGCCCCTCTGATCTACTGAGATCAGAGGGGCAATTCTACTAATTTTAAGGAAATTAGGGAAATTTGAAGTATTTTTTGACAGATTGGGACTGCCCAATCTGTCAAAAAATACTTCAAATTTCCCTACATTTTGACAAGTTTTTGACATTTCTTTGTCGCTGAGATGAGACTGCGACTAGATTTTGAACGTTTTAAATTACGAGAATTGGCCTTCAGCTATCCTTCAATTATTATCGTTAATCGTTCTGTTGAGCGTTCAAAAATACATAAAGTATTCTTCGCTTATTTAGATATCTTATTTTCCCATCTATTTATACACTATACGAAGATCACAAGCATTGCAGGCAATGTCATCTCATTGTGACTTCCCACCTAAAAAAAAAGGTTTTCATTTCCAAATTCAAATGTTTCAAGTCACTGGCACAAAATTGGGCAGACATGACAGATGGCAGTTAGAAAAATCGTTGCACATAACAATATTTAGTAATATACTAAACATCCCGTGTATAAACCGTCAAACATACGATACTGCGACGAGACACTGAAAGTAACGACGCGGTACACAATAAAGGGACAGTACTCATTATGTAGATGCCGGGAAAACATTGCTCGTACAAAGACGAGAGAGGGAATGGACTGCCGAGGTTATTATGTATCGAGAGAGCTGTAGCAGGGATAGAATATCTTGTTATTGGCTTTTTTATGCTTGTTTCTGATGTACCTAAGTAGGTTTGAAACAAAATATACTTAATATTTAATGGTTTGTTATGATCTGTAAAGAAAAATCGGCGCATTTTCGTTTTTTTTCTTGTCAAGATAGAAAAGAATACAAAAGAATAACGTTTATTGTTTTCAATATTTCAAATAGTAGTAGTAAGTACAGATGCCAGCACATCAAGCTACTACTATCTGACAAATCTCTTTAATAGATTTTTAACCTTATCGCTAAAGCTTAAGCTTCAAAGTTGATTGGGAAAATTTGACAGTTTCGGGTAGCTTGATGTGTTAGCGTCTGTACATACACAGAACTATAATACCAGAAGCAAAAGGTTTAAGCGTCAGCATTTTAATGCCTAGCGGGTTGCTAAGCGCTGGTTTTCAGCTTGAACCCTTGACTCCTGTTTACTAAAAAAAAAGAGAGGTAGGTTTAGCAACAACGGATTTGTATATAATATATGATGATCATACATTTATATGATTGAATTCGAAAAACAGAGTTTTTAACAGTTTGTGGACATGACTGGCTATTTTATCGCTAAGATGTTAAGATGTTGCCAATCAATATCAAAGGCAACGTTTGTCATTTACACGTTAAGGTCGGACATTATCCCGGGGAAACGTATTACCGGGATAAAAATAGCTCTATAATCCTAACCCAGCTCATGGTCTATCCATAGGCAAAACATCCAAATCCGTTAAGGCGTGAAAAGGCAATGGTTCTGTGACATGCCGGTCTCCTAGTGATGTCTCCCTTCATCGTTTTTGAGAGCACTGGTGATGAAATAATTTATACAAAGTAAAGCGCTTGTAAAGCCTTGTACGGACTAAGCGATCCAGTGTACGCGTGGTCGGTTACGCGACTAAAATGAGAACACAGGAACGATAGTCCGTACCTGCAGATATGGTCTAATGTTCTCGTTTTGGTCGCGTAACCGACTGCGCGTTCATTGGAACTCTTAGTCAGTACAAGGTTTCAGAGTTCGAACCTACGCCCTACAACTCGTAAGTCGCGGCTGTTGTCACTAGGTGTACTACTGTTTTTATCTCACAAAGCGACGCGCTCTTTACTCGTATTTACCAATGTACAAACACGCTGTGAATGTGTGTGTAAGCGCAGGAGCTGTTGGTACCGCCCGAGACAATGGCGAAGTCGGAAGTGTGTCTGTGCGTGTGTGTATTATGTGTTGACGCGACCCGTCTTCACAGCGTGTTTGTACATTTACTTACCACAAGTAAAGCGCGTGTCGATTCGTGACATAAAAATACAGAATTTTAAACAAACACTGTTTACCATCAAACAAAATGCAAGCAGACACAATCTCAGTACCTAGCGACATCTATGCTCGTTCCCGTTATACAATACGACACGAAGATGCCGTCACTTAGCGATACAAGGAGCGCTCACTGCGGTCCCCTATCACTTGTAAATGCTTTGTATTACATACCAACCTCTCTCCTAATATATACTATCAGGCAATTGAATAATGCAGCGATGTCAACAATAGGAGCCGCCCTAACGTCAGCACTTTGAGTAAGGTTCACAAAAACATGAGACCAAGAATTTTGGGGCATGTTTTCCATTGATAAACATAGGCGTATAAATGGATGTTAGTGGCTTTACATTAACGCTGGTCTGAAATGGTTGATTTTGACTCTAAAGCGCTTTCCATTTCGGTAATGAGTTCTGTCAGGCCTAGATCTTAATACGATACTTAACACGTACTTTGGCTAAGCGTTATTCAGGAATAACAGTGACAGGTCACTGTCGCACAACTGTCAAACTACAACTGCAAGATAGAGACGGAAATATTTCTGAGTGATTGAGCTAACTAACGTTTATATATATAGGGTGGCAGGGGATCGACGCGCAAACTGTCACTATGAATTATTCAGCACATGATACTAAACCCTCTAACGTAGAAATTTATCGTCGGTTATTAAAAAAATAATCTAATGTTCCATACATTTGGACCGCCGACAATTGCGCCGCCCCAATTGCGTAACACATTATCAATCGGAATCGGTTTCATTTTGACAGTTCAACCACATTCATTGCATTATTTACGTGTTGAGCAGACAAATTTTTCGAACTTATGAAGCAATGGATTAGCAATTTGCTTCAAAATCATTCAGATTCCGTTTAATAGTGTGTTACGCAATTAGGGTGCAGATCAATATCCGTAAATCAGTTTACTTGTAAATATTTCCGGGCCATTGCCCTATGTAATACAGTAGGTACACGTGTCCACGTACTTTTTCAAGGAATATCGTGTAATGTTATGTAAAAGCATAAAGGCTCTAGAAATATGGTAAGATCACTATGTAAATGGACCCCAGTCTTCCCTAGAGTAAAGATCCTAGCCGTAAATCGTAGCGTTAGCCCAGTCTAGACCACACTTGCTCTAAACTAGAACCTCCACAGCTATGCATAAAAATGTATCTCTTCAGTTCTATTATATATAAACATCATCATACATCTACAAACTGGACCCGACCCTCGTAATATCGAAGACTATTCACCACGTGTTTAACATTCAGCTCAACAAAATTAATGGTCACTAGTGCGAATAAATAAACACTTCAAAAACCGCTAGCGAAACATGACAAACATCACTAATTACGGTCGTATAAACAAAACAATAGTTCTGGAGCACGTATTAAGAGGGACCACCGCAAAACCGAATTACGGCCCTTCCACTATTGGTAACGAAAGTGTGTCCCCCGAAGGCCTGAATTCGGGTGGCCGACCGGCTAGTTAGTAGTCATTACAAAGGCAGCCATTCGGCAAGTTGGTCTTCGATAGCGGAATCGGTGACCGACGAACAACATCCAATTTAAACGGAATTTCATAGGCAACGGCGTCAATTAAACACGACTATCGGCATCGATATGACGTTTGTTTTACCGACTATTGCCAGCCAATTTGCTTTTGATTCATTGCCCTAATTAATTGCTGCAAACTTTTCTTTGAAGCGTTTTTCGTTGGTAAAGGATAGTTCCGAACAGCCTGTAACTACTGTTTTTGTAGGCGATCGAGAAAAAACAAAAAAGGTTTTCGTTAATTCCTCCTTCGAAACTTTGCCTTAGCAAATAACGAGCACAACTCTGTAATAATTATTGGCTCTCCAAACAATAAATAAAGACTAACTATCACTACACTACAACCTATAAATATGTTTTACAATCGTACAGTACCGTATCCTGTCCACTTCCACTCATATATCATAAAGGAACATTGGATACGATCAATTCGCGTGGTCTCCGTTGTGCGATAACGCGTTTGATGCGACGATAAATCGCATAGCTGAGACTACAGTTGAAATTATAGCTGTTGAATTATGCATTAGCCGCAACACGCTAGAGGTTGTAAAAGTGCCTGTCGATGGGTCGAGCCGGCCGGCCGGCAGAACACTATTTGTACACAAATAGCTCGAGTTTATAGCAGGGTTCCCAGCCGTACCATATACGGCCGACGATATGTCTCGTTTATCATTTTTCGGTCTATATTCGAATTTTATTTAGTAGTGGACTATTAACTGGTGAGGTAAATGGAGTTGAAATTGATGAAACCGTGGGTTGAATCCATGTGGGTAACTGAGGTGTGAAAATACTGTTCCATCAATAAAAAACAAGTGAAGCAACAGTTCCGCAGGACCTGTCATACCGTTGAATATTCCGTGTATCATACAAATACTACGATTCCGGTATTTGTCAGAATTATTCAGTTACTGTTAACAAATCCATGGTAAGTCTACCATCCCTGTTTTATAGTCGGCCGCATTATACGGCTAGATATACCTACTATATATTTTACGAGTTCTCGACACTTCTTAATATAAGTAGAGAATTTGTCCATACGCTACGAGCTATAACTTAAAATCGAGACTAGTTTTACGACATGCGATTTGCTAGCGTTTTATACACTCGTTTGACTCGACTGTTTGTTTCCTTTCTAGACTCGATATTGGGCGACTTAGTAACGGGACTTAGACACGGGATGCTCTATACCTATTTATTTGAATGTAAATTGCCAAGAAGACTTCGACAAGTCGCGAAATCGAGCGCTAACTACACAGCTAGTACCTACTCGTTTTCACGACTGCAGTAAGTACCGTACAGCAGAATTGCATAGCTATTTCGCAAATGTGAAAACAATTTACGTGTATAAAAATATAGTGCAATTTTATTATACGTAAGTGGGTGTGTATTTGAATGGTAAACACATGTTTGCATTTTAAAGTTTTCATATTTTATTTCTTTTGACATTATGTTCCGGTAATCCGGTACGGCTTCTGTAATTGGTGAATTTAATACTTACGGAAATGTGGTTTAATGATCTAAGTGTCGTGTTTATATTTTCCGACATACATTTTGTTCTATTTTGACCCACAAAAATTCTTTCAATCTACGCCTGAAATGCTATAATTATGAGGACTTCGTACACATTTATTACTGAGAGAATTGACGCAAATAATATGTTTATATTTGTGACGTAAATATCGGGTACGTTTGATTGATTGTTTGTGATTTATAAAATGATCACTGGAGCATATCGGATACGACAAATGATATTCATAGCCAGTTAAAAAGACATTAACATTTTTAAAGGCAAGTATCCACTTTCGCATTAGCATAAATTTGAACGACACCTCAGTAGGCCCGCGGTGGTGATGGCGGCGCGAATCGTAGGTACATTTCTTGTAGGATCGATACACGCTCAGCTGCTTGCTGCTAACTTGTTTCATTAAATTCAAATTTCGTGTTGTACTTATTAATTCAGGCGAGCGTTTCCCCCGCACGTCGGGCTGCGACTAGGCGGCTGCTTTTTATATTCTTGTCGTCTCCACATCGGCCCGAGGAAGTTTTCGAGAAATTCGAAGGCTCTCCAAAAGGGTTTCGCTATATCGTATCGCGATAATTGGCAAGTTCTGCTCTGTTTCGCTTTGGTAATCCGTAGTTGTCTACAATATGGCTTTAATTGTATAACAATATTAGCCTTCGTTAACATAAAATAAGCATCATTACAGATCTTGTTATTCTGTATTACTTTTTGCTGTAATGAATAATACGCAATCTTGTCTTGTAGTATCACTGTCAGATTGTACGAAAGCAAAGTTAACAGCTAAGCCGTTTATATTAGAACAATTAAGTTTCACAAGTTCATGTAAAGCAATTCACTTAAAGTTCGCTACATAATCACATTTCTCAAAGTTGAAACTTGGGCGTGTTTCTGTGCGCGCTCGGCAACTCCCACGAAATATTATGATGGATACACTTTAGTCGCAAACAAATTTTTGGAAGATTCCTTTTAAGTGGATGCTCATTAGCGCCATCATAATAACGCCAAAGGAACAATGAAGCGTCTCACGTACTCCTAATGAGTTCCTACGGCTCTATTGACATCGTAAAAAGTGAGCAACAATTGTATTAAAACAGGCATAAACAATGCACAGTGTTCAAATCTCCTTCAGAAATGTCATCTCTTTTGTCTGCTACCTTTTAAGATAACCTTCAAAAGCCCTTTGTCTGGAACTTTGATCTAGAAGCCGAAACTTGGGAACAATATTAGGCACATTTCTACTTCCACTAGACCGTGTTCTGTGAGCGAATTTATTTTCGGTTTTCGTAAGAATGTAAGTTACTTTTTTGTCTGTAAAACGCAACAGATACAGTTGCTAACTTTGTTAGGTTTAGTCCCATCTCTTCCCTTAAGAGTAAAAACCTACAAAAATCCCTTTGTTGGTATAAAAGCACAGGGGAAGAGATGGGAAGGGGAAGAGATGGGACTTAACCCTTTGTTAACCTTTGACTAAAGAATATTACCGGAGAGGCTGACAGTGAAATGTAATAGGATTCTGTTTTATAGGTACACTATGTAACATAATTAAGGTAAGACCTCATACACCCCAATTAGAGTATTACGTTAAGGACATAATACACCAAAACTTTTTTTAAAGCTAACTATTATTATTTGGAAAATCGTGTTAATGCATTTAAACTTGAGTTTTATTGCCTTGAAATAGATTTAATTTTCTTTCACTTAATCGGCGGTCAGTATGGCATAATACACAATTTGTGAAAAAAAATCCTATATTTAATGTTACTGAATTCAGTAGTCAATTATGAACAACCTACTTTCAGGACTTGCCTTTATTCTGTTACACATCTTGTATATATCTGATTAATTATGATTGTCAATTATGCCTACCGAGTGTCCCAAACAAGTGGAATAGAGCCCCTCCGGTAAACCTCAACAATAAGCGGTCAGGAGATTATTCACTGAAACAACACAATCATCATTTTCATCTAGAAATCTAGACTAGCATAATGAAAGCTGGTCCTAGTAACCTTATTAACAGACCATTAATTCGCACACTACATAATCAACTTACATGCATGTGTTCGAGTAGTTATCTGAACTCGTAAAGAGCCTTTGTTTAAACAGTGTGAAATATTGGTTTGCTGTGCAATACCTTGGCGTGGCACAGCGGTCATAGAGGCGATGACTTACGATTACAGCGCCGCTGCAACCCCCACTTAACTGTTACATATTGCTTCACTTAACTCAAAACCCGGCCTGGGAAAGAATTACGTACGGAAGTGGATCGCGGGCCGCGGACGTACGCTACACAGACACAAACACATTACACTGCCGACCTTATAAATTGCGCTCGCTAAACGCTAACTAATGAAGCCGAGGTGCATACTGACCAATTGCTCTGGCGACCGATTTACTACCTGCAATGAATTTTTGAATGCGTTCCAAACGAACATTGGGATTTCACCAGCGTTCGATGTAACATAATACTATTACAACCTTGATTGACCAACATTCAAAACGTTCCTTAAGGGTCATAATGTGTGGTCTGAGCGCACTTGATATTTTAATCGCATAATTGAATGAATCATGGCCATTATAATTTGATGCAAAATATACGGTGCGCCAAACAAAATATAGCGTAAATTCATGCGGAAACTGAACTGGTATTTTCAAGTGGAGCTCGTTTACAATTTAAAATTCCACGATAAACATATGTAGATAAGGGAGGTATAATAAATTCTCGGGTCGGGCAACGCCGGCCGACGTGCTAGGGCAGTGGAGTTAATAAAATCACTTTGTTAGTCAATTCCGCGTTTTGTACGCATATAGCCCATACACACATACACAGGGTAGTTAATCACTTTACTTTTTGCACGGATTTAACAACGTGCGAAATAAATGTGATATTCTGAATAAAACCCTCACAAAAATGAATAACACGATTAATTGCCTAAAACAACATTTCTTTTCAAAAGTAATGAAGATAGCGCATCATTAATCAAATCAGTGAAATGTGAAAGTATTGAATTCTTTTTGAATAGCCCTTTTGATTAGTAGAGGCTTTATAGTTCTATGGGAGTCATGAACAAAGCATAAAGTTGAGAATAGGGTGTCTCAGCCTGCATTATAGTGGCTAAGTTGTTTAGTGAGCGAGAAGGTTCGGGAGCAGTCTCCAGTGAGATAGTGCGGCGGGTGTCGGCCGCGCCGCCGCGCCGCCGCGTCGGCTGAGCACATCGCGCCACTCCAAACGTGATATCGCAGTACACTATTGTAATAACAGCACTCGGAGCTTCTTTGACGGGTAGGGGTCGTGTGTAACCTCTCATTTTCCTTACCGAAATTCAAAGGAGCTCTAACAAAGCTTTGTTTTGCATCGCTCGCTCGGCGAAAGCCGCTGAAAGGCTGGCTTTTTAGATAAGGTTCTCTTATAAATTTTCAACATAGAGCAGACATTTTGCGCTAAAGTTTTTCAGTGTGGGAATGCGAACATCTGCTGCGATTCCCATTCTAGTTTGGAGGGTCGACGTTTTGCGGCCGAGTTATTTGCGAAACCGTTTCACTCGTTAGGGGGCAATTATATTCAGACGGTAATTGAAAATGTTAGTTGTACTAGCTTAAGTAGTTTTTAACACGGGAAATTATTGTTTTTGCTCGCAAAAAATGAACGCGTATCTAATAGAAATGTTTATTATTAACGTTCTAATTTAATTTTGTGCGATGTATTTTACATTTCCAGTAAAATTTAGATGCAGTTATTTGAGGGACGTCTGTTGCTGAGAACTTTATTTATATTCCAAAGTGGTTGATTTATTTTTCGTCGGTTCCAGACAACTTTGTAAAAGACTTTAAATTTAAAAGTCTTGTCGAGTTGTTTGAAATTGTAAAAATTAAGTTGAATCGAACTGAGTTTAATATTTATTTTTAGTGTTGGTATGTGAGAACATGTAAATTTAATTAATTATCTTCATGTAACTTTATTCACGTTGTATAACGAACATTGCTTTTTAAATGGTGAGACGTTTAATTAATTTAAAAACATATTAATTTGACGGTATGTTTTGATGTTACTTGAGTTTTTTTGTTATTCATTATAAAATCAACAACGTCATTTTATGTTACTGTTTCTGAATATTTTTTTTGTAACTTGGTATATTATTATTAAATTGAAAGTAAATCTATGTAAACGTACTCTCATTCAAAATTGATGCATAATCCTGGGAGTTATTGCTGATAGGCTGGACTGCTGTATTGGAAGTCGTTGTTCCAGTACCTTAGCTGGAATCTGGAGCAGTAATTGTTATGTGTTGTTGTAATTGTATCACTAACATAGTTGTAAGTTTATTTTATTGTTACTAACACTGTATGAGTATCATGGTTAATCGCAATAAAGAATTTAATAATAAGAGGGAGAAAAAACAGTCAAATATGCACTACACGCTGCATTTACTTGGCGTTGGCCCGTAAATGTAGCTTAAACCTGCCTAAGAGGTGAGACAAAAAAAAATTCTCAAAATAATAATAATCTCACCACTCACACCACCCACTGCTGGGATAGGCCTTCTCTCTGAAAGAGTGTAGGCCGTAATCCACCACACGGGCCTAGTGTAGGTTGGTGGATGTCGTCATGACTTCATTCTTCGTTTTGATTCTAGGACATGCCGGTTTCCCTACGATATTTTCCTTCACCATTTTGAGAACAGTGTAGGTGATAAACTAAATTTACACTAAGTAAATTGCGTGGATTCGTACCTACCTACTCGTAAGTTGCGGCCGTTTTCGCTAGGATACCACTGCTTATCTTTATCCTTCAACAATATTAAACAAAAATCTAGAAAAATGTCACTTCCACTCACCTATAACAGAGAGGCGTATCTGGAAATTTCTCGTCGGAGAGTTCTTGAAGTCGACCCGACACCGGTACACACCCTCGTCGTCCAACTGGACGGTGTCGAGCGTGAGCGCGGCTGGTCGGGCGACCGTCGCGAAGTATGCTCGAGGACCGAACGCGTTGGGGTCCGACCACTGTAGCGCCTTGTTGAACGACCGGCCACGGACGTCGAAACTAGAAAAGGAATAATTTTTTAGTCACGACATTTGATCCTTTTTAAAGTGGTATTTTGTTTTTATTGGGCTTTCATATGTAATATAATATACATACAGTATTCAATAACGTTCGTGGCAGTCGCGTTCATAAAAGTTGAGAGGGAGATATGTGATCTCTCACTCACTAGGAATAGTTTCTTCGAAATTTTTTTTCGACATTCTTTTCGTCCAAATGACCACGGCTGCCGCAAGTCAGAAACGTTATTTTGAGATAATTGCGCATTTTATGTACAAAAACCCTGACCTGCGGTCATTTACATTACTGCTACTCGTGCACTTGGCTTCATCAAAAATAAGATGTAATGGCGGTCTCACCTCACAAAGTTGTGGGTTCAAATCCGGGCAAGTACCAATGTGACTTTTTCAATTGAGTTTATCCTGGACACTACTGACATTGGTAAGGAAAAACATCGTGAGGAAATCTGGACTTAAGGATTACCTTAAGTCCAGATTTCCTCACGATTTTTTTCCTTTTCCTTTAACTCTTCGCACGTCGAGTGTACACCATGTGTACCGATAACAATAAAATTTCTATTGTGTCTGCTAATTGGACGCGCGACGAGTTAATTATGATTATGATTACATAATCATAATTATAATCAGCTTATAATGTTCCCACTGCTGGGACACAGGCCTCCTCTCGGTGAGAGGGAGTGGGCCGTAATCCACCACGCTGGCCCAGTGCGGGTTGTAGATGTCACATGTGTTCGAATTTTTGGTTCTAGAACATCTCGGTTTCCTCACGATGTTTTCCTACATCCCGTTTTGAAAGCAGTGGTGATGAAAAAAAATTCACAAAATAAAACACCTAGACATACAACTCATAAGTCGCAACCGTTACCACTGAGCCACCACTGCTCTATCATAAGTCAAATAAAACTCCCAGTAAAATCACATACTATATACTTTATGAAATGGCTTTGCTAATTGCCATTTTATAGTTTCTCATTTCTAAGCGGAAGATGGATTATGGACATAATGGCTGACTAATAAAATATGATTTGATTTCTGCTGTGATAAAGTCTTGAAGGTACGAGTATATTTTAATGTTATGCTTTTTATTACTGACCTCAATGATTTTATATGGGCGCGATTATGTTTCGTGCTTCTTGCCGCTAATAAATGGTACAAAATGTAACCCTTTTTAGAAGCCGGGTTAAAAATCCATTATTATTCCATCCTTACGTTTTAATATTATAAATGCGAAAGTAAAAAAGCACCATTTCACGCCGTTAACGGAATTCGATGAAAAAAGTTTATTCATGTTAGGCTAAATTATGAAAGTGCCAAACAAAAATAAGTTATATTCCGTTTGAATATGTTATTTTCTTTACTTTTCACTATGGGACAAAATCTGTGGCGTCATTCCCTGCGCTGTTACAGAAGTTTGAGAAATAGGTACATACTGTTATTGGTATGTTTTAGTTAAAATAACAATAGTATTCGAATTGTCCTACTAAATAGCTTTTTACCAATAAGCATCACAGATAACTCCGCACAGCTTAGAAATAAAATTTTCTTCCTATTTTTTATAACAGCTTTTGTATTTAATATTTAAATAGGTTTAGGTTCTATTTGGTGGTTTTTACGTACAAAAAAGTGTAATGAAATACACATGTTTTAGTAGGTACATAAATATACTGAAAAATACAATAAACACATTTAAGTATTGCCCGTAAAGGCACTCGTGGAGGGTACTGTGTCTATACTATAGGTACCTACACGTCTGCCAAACCCTTCGGAAAATACAAGCGTGATGTTACAGATTATGTGTTAGTAAGTGTTAACTACTGCTGGTAATCAATTTCAACATGGCGCTTCATGTACGGCCACCAAAGGAGAAAAGTAACCAGGGTCGTCGGTGTAGTTGAAGTTTAGGAAGAAACCTATGAATGTTTTCGAATAAAATTTAATGTAATTAATAGAAAACAAACAGTTCATTATGAAATTAAATTTCATTCGTAAAATATCCATCGGTTTCTTACTATACTTTAACTATATCCGACGACCCTGGTTACTTATCTATTTTGGTAAACAACACACAATAAAAAAATCAACATAATTGTACTATGATTTATTACCTATACACTTACAGTATGTAATCATCAATATAACTGTACTATGATTTATTACCTTTAATCAATATGTTTAAGTATGTGACTGTAACTGGAACCTTGTGGGAATCTGTTGTTCTAAGGTTCAGGAAGACTATCCGCTCGTTATACAGTTTTAAACTAGTACGAGGAGGGCGAATCAGTCCAATGACAACCAAACCATTTTTACAAGCTACCATTTCACATTCTCCAATTGTTGACCTAAATTTTACTGTCAAAATAATTTAACGATTTTTGCCCATCCTGGGGTTATTATTAAGTTACTCTGTATGGTTGTCTCATATTCACGAATAAGATTATTATTATTATTAATCCACATTCTATAATTATTGATTTCTGGAGACGCTTAAGAGTAAGTTCTTAAATAAGTTCATTT
Organism: Luperina nickerlii; assembly: GCA_963855955.1. Taxonomy (NCBI): domain Eukaryota; kingdom Metazoa; phylum Arthropoda; class Insecta; order Lepidoptera; family Noctuidae; genus Luperina; species Luperina nickerlii. The sequence continues at coordinate 9,884,257 of OY979680.1, forward strand.
TGCCAATAAATCTACCCTGGGGGCCTAAAAGGCCACTTTGGCAGAATCATAAAAGGATAACATTATGAATCTTAATGGACAGTTAACTGTTAAGTTAATCGTATCAAATCCCATTGATGAAAGATTTTACAGTTATTTTCATTTGTCTGTGCTAAAATACCAATCAATCCAATCCTAATCCAATCCCAATCCCTTTGATTATACCTACGTAGTGCAGCAAAAAAAAGAAAAACACGGACTGTCTTCGCCATATTATGATTCATAATGTTATCCTCTTATGATTCTGCCGAAGTGGCCTTTTTAGGCCCCCTGATCATAGAATACAATACATTTGTGGATGGCCGTAGTTTGCTTCGTATCATCTTGTGTTACACCAGAATTCTTGACGAGGTGCAACGATATTGTTCAGGGGAGTTTCGTTCCATTATTCCGCATAGCTCCTTATTCTGCCATTTACACGTCTGTTGTCTGGATTTGTGTGTCTTAAGACAATGGACTTTAACAGAATCAACGCTTATATTTAAGTGTAACTATTTGACCAATTAAGGTGACTGCTATTCGTCTATATTAGAGGGTTCATTCTTGATTTATAATCATCAAAAAAAGCTGCTGCTTCTAGAGAAAATAATTCACTTAAGTTCAATACTGTTCAATACTTTTAATCGGGGTGATTAAAAGTATTGAACAGATATGTACAGTCACCAATGGAGATAATTAACCAGTGTCATCGGATATAGTTAAAGTTTAAGTAAGAAACCAATGGAGGTTTTCGAATGAAATTTAATTCGATAAATTAACTGTATGTTTTCTATTAATTAAATTAAATTTTATTCGAAGACATCGATCGGTTTCTTACTAAACTTCAACATTATCCGGCGACCCTGGTTACTTATCTCCTTTGGTGACTGTACATACATACATACATAAACTACAAAACGCCACCTGTTCCTCCAATGCAAAAAGTATTATTTGTGTCAATCCATGTTATGGTCTACATATTGTGTGCCAAATTATGTCAAAATCAGTTCGTTTAAGTGTGATTGGTACACAAACATGCTCTACGTTGAAACTTCTGGAGCTTAATTTCTGCAAATATGTAAATTCTCTAAATTTTTTAAGAGTGATTGAAAACGTGACAATCCTACAATGGATTACAAAGGTAACTGATTTAAGGCTCGTACACACAGGCGCGACGCGACACGCGACACAAAGGCAACGCAAGTCGCGCAACGAGCGTTGCCTTTGTGTCGCGCGCGATTCGCGTCGCGCGTCGCTCCTGTTTGCAGGAGCCTTTATGTGTTCAATCGTTAAACTTGAACCTAACACATTTAAATCAATTTGAACTTAAACGGTGAGCTTGTAACATATTAAATATAATTTGTACAAAAACTTTGTTAACTTATGCTCTGTTTCTAACTTGTTACGTGTAAGTTAGTTTGTAACTCGTGCTCTGTAAATCTTCAATATAATATTTCAAGGGCTTAAAATATTATACTTATTGAAGATTTGGCTCTTCTTGCACTTTGATCTCAAGGGCACTTAGAATTATAAATTGTTTGATCAACTACACTATGTCAATTTATGAATTACTGGAATGGTTTAGCTCTGATTGAAACTTAATACATATGACTCTAATTTTATCACATAAGAATAGTTAAACTATTAATTTGTAGTAGGTACACAAAACATATAAATATGTGTTTTGTGTAGGTATTTATGTACCTATTTATTGTTTATATGTAAGTGGTTCACTACAGGCTACGTGCAGTATTGTCTCTCCTTTCTATTTAAATCCATCCAAAGGTTATCTTTAAAAGAGCACTTTTAGCTAGAAGACCGCCCATTATGTCACCCCTTGTAAAATTTCTACATCTATAATCTGTAATGTTAATGCTGTACTTTGGTAAGTACAGATGCCAGCACATCAAGCTACCTGAAACTGTCAAATTTTCCCAATCAACTTTGAACCTTATGCTTTAGCGATAAATTGGAAAATCTATTAAAGAAATTTGACTAGGAAACTGTAGCTTAAGGGCCGTATATATTTTTAGGTTTTTTGTTGACGCCAGCACATCAAGCTACCCGAAACTGTCAAATTTTTCCAATCAACTTTTAACTTTATCTTTATAGTCATTGGAAATCTATTATAGAAGTTTGACAGATTGTAGTAGCTTCATGTGCTGGCGTCTGTACATACCAAAGTTAGTGAATGAACTACCCCCAAAACAGATAACGCATGTCAAGTCTAAGGACCAATTTAAAAAAAGTTCTACAAAAGGATTATATCTCGTTGTGTCTATAGATCGATATCTTTGTAACAAACCTTACGTTGGCGAAAATGCTTGTTGTGAAATGTAAGTTTTTTGATTTATTATTATTATTTTATAATTTACTTAGCATAATTAAGTTTTAGCACAATTATTTATTAAATTTCAAAATATGCAATCATTTGTTAGACGAGAACAACTGCCGTCAAACTGTTATGCAGTTTGGCAGAATTTATGTATGCTATTGTTAATACAGATTTTACATAAATAAATAAAAAAAAATTAGTAAAAAAAACACTCAAAGAAAAAAACACGATTCTTGTATGGACCCCCCGTAAATTTTTACTTTTTGAGTATGTATTACTTGTTGTTATAACCGCCATAGTAGTACACACTTTGTGAATTCAAGTGTCTACCTATTGCGGTTCGAAAGATTCAGCCTTGTGACAGACGGACGGACAAGGCTCCGCCTTAGTAACACCCGAAGGGTGCCATCGGGGTTCCCGTTAGTACCCTTCGGAAGACTAAAAAAGGAAATTGCATTGTCATCTTTAGATGTCGCAATAATGAGATGACTTTATAGGTTAGCTGGGTCGAAACAGCTTAGGTATAAATAGTAGCCATACCCGGCAACAAGGATGCGCAAGACTGAGCTGGAAACTCACAACCACCTTACGAAGATGTCTAAATATAGATTTTATCGATGCCGTCGATTCCCGCGAGCATTTTACGAGGTAATTTAATCACAGCCAATCGGCTGTATGAGTTGTTTCTGAACCAGGGTAGGGTTTGGAAGTCTGTTAGGTATAAGCATTAACATAATATCTTGAGTGAATAAATAAGGTTTTCGTGTTGAATCTGTATCTTCTATATTTATACATTATTATAAATTAAAGTCGTTTTTCGTGCCTTTCAGGGCAACCGCGTATTTTTTTCGAAACTACGAAAAGGATTTTCATGCCGTTTTCACCTTAATTAAGAGAATTTATTCGGGAAGTTTTATGTGTATTATTTTACATACATATTATAAAGAAATCTTTATGTTTTGTAAAATTTAAAAAGCAGTGTGAAGCAGGAGCGGGTGGCTAGTTTATCTATAAAACACTAGTTTCTGCCTGCGATTTCGTCCACGTCAAATTACAACCTTCCCCCATTCTCCCTCTTAGGGGTGGAATTCCGAAAAAGCCTTTCTTAGTGGATACCTACTCTTCACAAAGAAGTGTGTTCTTTCATGTCTCTAGAACCAGCGGTTTAGACTGTGTGTTGATATATCAGTCAGTCAAGACTTTAAATGTTATATATAGATAAAATGCATGATCTATTTCTCAATATAGTCTGATGACCATCTACGGTCTGTTTTAAGTTTCTTAAAGCCTGTCGAGTGTTTGAACAGCCAATTTTGCTGCAGGCTACATACGATATCTCTCCAAATGCACGCCATTAAACGCAATATATGTATAATTATAATTTGCACATATTGTTCCCACTGCTGGGACACAGGCCTTCTCTCTGTATGAAGGAGTGGGCCGTAATCCACCACGCGGGCCCAGTGCGGATTGCTGGATGTAGGACATGCCGGTTTTCTCCACGATGTTTTCCTTCACCGTTTTGAGAGCTCATCATCTGCCTAGCCTTTTCCCAACTATGTTGGGGTCGGCTACCAGTCTAACCGAATGCAGCTGAATACCAGTATTTTTGAGAGCTGTGGGGATTAAATAATATATACAAAGTAAGGTGACAGCCTGGGTTCGAACCTATGAACTAGGCCACCACTGCTCCTCTGGGCAACCACTGCACCGTCATGTACTCGTATATGTAGATGGTCAAAAAGCTCCAATCATTTAAGTTAACATGACATTTGACATTTTGAATCCACTTACTTTTAATAAGACTAAGAAGTCTTAAGGTAGTAAGTAAAGCGTCTGCAAACACTGCAGTACTTGTCACGGCGACCAACTTTGAAAAGTCAAGCTAGCGAAATGCATAATTAAACATTTGTAAGTTCAAGTAATGAATAATTAAAACTTATTACTTAGCTCGTTATTATATTTTCCTTGTTCTTGTTATGCATGTTTGTGAATACTGTTTTACGTGGTATGCATTTGTGTAGGTGCATCGTTAGGTGGGTAATAAAATCATATAAATGGTTTAAACATTATCAGCTTTTGTAAAACAGTTTCTAAGAAATATACCCATCTACTAGTGTATTGAATGATATTGATTTTCACACTAATATACTTTGAAGCCCGAAAGCATATTATTACCGTGCCGAAAGTCTGACAACCAGTCTTACCAAGAGGTATCGTATTACCCAGTTACTGGGTTGTGGAGATCAGATAGGCAGTCGCTTCATGTAAAATACTGGTATTCAGCTGCATCTGGTTAGACTGGAGGCCGACCCCAACATAGTTGGGAAAAGGCTAGGCAGATGATGATACTTTAATGAACGGGACACGAAATATGATTATTTATAAGATGGCTATTTTTGGCCCTCATTTCTTTTACACGTATGTAACGCATGGAGCAGGTTTCACGTTTAATAACTTTAATAAACAGAAACATGATCACATTTCGACATCATTGAAATTAAAACTATGTATTTTTACAAATATTGTAATGCTTTCAGCACTTTTTCTAAATAGCCAATCAACGCCTCCAGTCCGCCAAACTCGAGACCCCAGTCCAAACGGACTTAGTGATTATGTCAATCACCTTCCGTTACACAGATAACTAGAGCAGCGCCCTTCGGAAAACGGCTTCAGGATGTTACATAACTTTCACAATACTGCAACTTACCCGTTCGCCACAACCGTCGTTAAGTTAAAAGGTTAGGCCCGGTCACTGGTCGAGCGGTCGCGAACGAGAAATGGAAAAAAGTGGTTCCATTTACTAAGTGTGCCGGACGGGCGTGATCGCTGGACGCTATGGTGTGTAGGGAGGTCGTAAACCCATCCAGGTTTATCCCGGTGTGAGGATAGGTCTCTCCCTGTCCAAGCGGCGCTGACGTCCTACACCGACGGTTCAGGATAGCTTCAAGGCTTGATTTAGGGATACCAGTTTTTGACAACGTTCTGAATACGTTTTTGACAATTTCTGTATACGTCTTTGACAATGTCTGCTGAAGAACTCGATGATCAGATGACCATGGTGATGAGGAACCTTACCTTCGAAATGATACACAAGTCTTCATGACTGTTCAGGAAGCAATTGACGGGACTCTAAGTATATAAAAAAATAAAAATATTCCTTGCCGATGACTACAAATTTGGTCTATGTACTGGTTAGCTTACATTACTCGAAACTTTACCGTAACGAGAGCCGTCAATTACTTCCAATTTTAAACTTTTTATTGGACTATTTTTCACTATGTTTACATGTTGTTTTACATTATATACCACTTATATACGAACATACTCGTATATTGTGATATGTCGTTGGATTCCTTATTAAATTTCCTATCTCCTGAAGTACCGTTTTCATCTATATCTGTTTCCGCTGAAAAGTTATTTCAGCGGAAACAGAAAAAATATTAAATTTTCAATAAAAATATTTTTTTCTTGTAAGTTTTCTCAAAACTACTGAACCGATTTCAAAACTGTTTTCAGGTACTTCAGGCTGGTCCAATGACCTAAAACAATGTAATATTTTAAACTGTAAAACTATTATATATATTTTTCAGGGCGTGACGCGCCCTGAAACGATGGATACTAAAAACAAAATGTTAAAAAACATAAGCCTATCGCAGCACGACACTTAAATCTCAATTAAGTAGGTTTATCGAACGACTAGATACACAAAAGTTATGTCCAGGGCTAGGTCTTGACCTAGGCTACCTGGATGTACTAAAATTTCAAACATTGAAGCTATATAGCCCACTTAACTGAGGTAAATAGGTGTCGTACTTACGGTTTTATTCTATCACTATTTACTAGCACTATTTACCCGTTTCACTTTCACTTGTTATCACTTATGTACTTGTGTTTACGTAAAACGCACTATATATTATGTGGTGACGCATCGTCGCGAACACTAAGTTCAAGGGAAAATATTGCACTGGCTTGCTTTGTTGCAGAAGTTTCTGTGCCCACAGCTTTGTTTGCTTAGGAAAACTACATATTTCTTTAAGCTAGAAAGGTATTTCTATGAATACAAAAATATCTCAAAGAATATCGGATACTTAGGACGAATTTAACCAATGAAACTGAACGCGATATTCACATCTAAACTGCGATCAAGTTGCAGCTGTCAGGAGCTATCATTGTTGAGGAATGTTAACACTGACAGCTCTGGAACGTGGTTTAGATATGCAGCTTGCGTTTGGTTTAATTGGAGAAAATTGCATTTTGTGGTTCTCGTGGTATATTCACACTAACGGACATTCAGACACAGAGACGTTGCGTGGAATACATATATGGAATGAACCTTTGGATATGCCTAGAAGGCACACTGGTCACTCTCATCATCTAAACTAATAATAATATTATAAAGAGAAAAAAATGATTTTTTGTGTGTTCGTTTGTTACGCTTTAATGCTAAAATGGCTGAATTTATTTGCGTGAAAGTCTAGTAACCAGCAGTGGTGTTCAGATACAGTCCCCTACACCAACCGTTACGTTACAATCATCAGAGGGGCAATTCACCTGATTTTAAGAACTTCACAGTCTGATCTCAGTCTGTCAAAAATACCTCATAATGTCCGTACATTTATGTGAAGTTTTTGACATTGATTGTCGCTGAGATGAAATTGCAACTAGCCTCCTGATTTGTGAAAACATGGATTTTTCACAATGACATGTAAACTACTTACACGCTTTTATACAAGTAACTAACATATTTATTCCTGGCTTTAAGAAAAGTCAAAATTTCAGATTCCTAAATACTTATGCAATCAGTTGGCTGGTGCAGTGCTGCTCTGTCTCGCATAGGGTCGCAGCATAATGCTGAGCGATTGCCGTTTTGCGAGGATGTGACGCATATTGTCCCCCGACTAGTTTTTTCTTCGCGTCATGTTTTGCCGCAAATAAACGTCTTTTCTTTCTTTCTAGATATTGACCAACTGAAGCAAATCCAATCCATACTAATAGAAATCCATACCAATATTATAAATTCGAAAGTAACTCTGTCTATCTGTCTGTCTGTATGTTACTTTTTTACGCCTAAACCACTGAACGGATGTCGATAAAATTTGACAGAGAGATAGATTGCATCCCGGGGAAGGACATAGGATAGTTTTTATCCCGATATTCTCTCGGGATCAACACTTATGCGGGCGAAACCGCACGGTCGCTGCTAGTATTTAATAAACAACTTGACTACTTCACAAAGTATTACCCATGGAGCTTATCTTTTATTAAGTAGTATCGGAGCTCAGTTTCTTACCAGATGAATATTAAATCGGGATCTGTTAGCAGTCTCATATTAATAATTTAAAAACTTCGCCGTAATACCTGATTTAAGTTTTACTTTACACACTGCGAATTAAATTCTTATTTTATCAATTATTAAGCGCCGACTGCTATAATATGGGCATCTATTTCCTAGCTACAAAAGTACAAGAGCAAGGTTTCCGAATACAAAATCACAGCACTGACTGGACAGGTCTACTCAGTGTGGTTATTTCCCTAAAAAGACCATTTCAGACACCAATCTACATGATCTGACTAAGATTATGTCTGGACTTTAAAAGAGACTCTGAGTTTGTTCCGGCCTTTCTTTTCAGAGTAGTCAGATAGGAAACGCCAACCTAGATGAGGTTGCCATTTCTCTAGTTTTTAAAATACAAACACTTTTACACGTCAATCACGTGTAAAAGTGTTTGTACCTACGTACAGAAATATATGTAATCATTTATAATTTACCATTGTAGAATTGGTTCTAACCTAATTATAATAGACTTGCTGTTGCCCCAAACTTCGTCTACGAACCAGGATTAAATGTGTGTTCGTCCTTCTCCAGGTCATGACCGGGTCATGTCATTTGAATGAAAATTGACACACGAGTAAACCCTTGATACATGGGTAGACCATGGTCTAACCATGTGTCAAGGGTTTACTCGTGTGTCAATTTTCATTCAAATGACATGACCCGGTCATGACCTGGAGAAGGACGAACACACATTTAATCCTGGTTCGTAGACGAAGTTTGGGGCAACAGCAAGTCTATTATAATTAGGTTAGAACCATTTCTACAATGGTAAATTATAAATGATTACATATATTTCTGTACGTAGGTACAAACACTTTTACACGTGATTGACGTGTAAAAGTGTTTGTATTTTAAAAACTAGAGAAATGGCAACCTCATCTAGGTTGGCGTTTCCTATCTGACTACTCTGAAAAGAAAGGCCGGAACAAACTCAGAGTCTCTTTTAAAGTCCAGACATAACCTTAGTCAGATCATGTAGATTGGTGTCTGAAATGGTCTTTTTAGGGAAATAACCACACTGAGTAGACCTGTCCAGTCAGTGCTGTGATTTTGTATTCGGAAACCTTGCTCTTGTACTTTTGTAGCTAGGAAATAGATGCCCATATTATAGCAGTCGGCGCTTAATAATTGATAAAATAAGAATTTAATTCGCAGTGTGTAAAGTAAAACTTAAATCAGGTATTACGGCGAAGTTTTTAAATTATTAATATGAGACTGCTAACAGATCCCGATTTAATATTCATCTGGTAAGAAACTGAGCTCCGATACTACTTAATAAAAGATAAGCTCCATGGGTAATACTTTGTGAAGTAGTCAAGTTGTTTATTAAATACTAGCAGCGACCCGCGGTTTCGCCCGCATAAGTGTTGATCCCGAGAGAATATCGGGATAAAAACTATCCTATGTCCTTCCCCGGGATGCAATCTATCTCTCTGTCAAATTTTATCGACATCCGTTCAGTGGTTTAGGCGTAAAAAAGTAACATACAGACAGACAGATAGACAGAGTTACTTTCGAATTTATAATATTGGTATGGATTTCTATTAGTATGGATTGGATTTGCTTCAGTTGGTCAATATCTAGAAAGAAAGAAAAGACGTTTATTTGCGGCAAAACATGACGCGAAGAAAAAACTAGTCGGGGGACAATATGCGTCACATCCTCGCAAAACGGCAAACGCTCAGCATTATGCTGCGACCCTATGCGAGACAGAGCAGCACTGCACCAGCCAACTGATTGCATAAGTATTTAGGAATCTGAAATATTGACTTTTCTTAAAGCCAGGAATAAATATGTTAGTTACTTGTATAAAAGTGTGTAAGTAGTTTACATGTCATTGTGAAAAATCCATGTTTTCACAAATCAGGAGGCTAGTTAGTTGCAATTTCATCTCAGCGACAATCAATGTCAAAAACTTCACATAAATGTACGGACATTATGAGGTATTTTTGACAGACTGAGATCAGACTGTGAAGTTCTTAAAATCAGGTGAATTGCCCCTCTGATGATTGTAACGTAACGGTTGGTGTAGGGGACTGTATCTGAACACCACTGCTGGTTACTAGACTTTTTCCTACTATCGGACTATTCTATAAAGTAAACGCCGTGATCGCCGGTGGTAGACTGATTTAATCGACAAAAAAAGTATCAAAAATAAATAGCATTCGAAATATAAAAAAACACTGTACAAAATACATTAAAAAGTAAACTGTAAAAAAAGGTGCGTCGCGCACAGTTGGAAGCAAACACCGTAAGGGGGACACCTAGAAGTATGTCCTTCTAGGTGACCCCTTACGGTGTTCGCTTACCTTAGTGACCTTATTAGTGATGTTCTTCAGAATGGTCGCGCGGATGCGAAGTACTCGCAACCAGCGCGCCTGTATGACCACATGTAGGTATGAACGTAAACGAAGCAAAAGGAGGATGTAAAAATCCAGCAGGTGGCGTTCTGTAGTTTCTGCCAACTCCAAAGACTACAATAGTATACTGGCTAGCGTACCCCCATGGCCAGTAGGCATGTGTTTATGTATGTAAAAGGTTGCAATGGTGTACAGTGCGTGCCACGTAAGAAGAGACTTGACCCCGCCTCCCCCGCCTCTTTCCGCCGCTCCTATGACGTCCGGTCCCGTCCCGCACTCAGACCTCATACCGCTAAAGATACCTAAAATCGTGTTCTGCGCATGTCAGACCACGTGGTGTGTCAAGTCTCTTCTTACGTGGCACGCACTGTAATGGCTTGCAAGCTACTTGCATATTTTCGTGCAAGTAATTGGCATACATACTTGGACAAGCGGAAAAACTGCAGTGTCTATTAAAGTTTACATTACTTTAAAATTGGATAAATACATATAATTTGCTGTAAGCGGTTTGTGGCTAAGTAATAACAGCCGCACGGGTCGATCAATCAGGTAAAGCTACGCTTGCTGCGGTTGGTCCATGGATGGGTGACCATCTTCACATACCAAGACCCCTCCGTGTCTCGGAAAGCACGTTAAGCCGTTGGTCCCGGCTCTCATTCGTGGATCTTTGACAGTCGTTACGGGTCGTCAGAAGCCCGAAAGTCTGACAACCAGTCTTACTAAGGGGTATCGTACTACCCAGTAATTGGGTTGTGGAGGTCAGATAGGCAGTCGCTCCATGTAAAATATTGGTATTCAGTTGCATCCGGTTAGACTGGAAGCCGACCTCAAAATAGTTGAGAAAAGGCTAGGCAGTTGAAAATTCATACAGTAGAACACAATTATTGCATCTTAAAAACCATTCATCATCTGTCATTAAAGATTCGTCATAAATCTGTTGCAAACTAATTGAGAAAATTCTTTCTTATTCTATTTCAATTGCTACCAGCTTTAAAACTTCAGCCACTTTATTTCCACATCGCTATCTAACTAACCTTAGATTACAGCGCTGCTCATTCACTTTACGGCGTGTGGCAGTTAGCGTTAGTTGTAAGAACCTGTTCACCCTAAGCAGGCATTAAATACTAGATGCAAATAAACACTGAGGCACGCTAACTTATCAGTTACTTCCACACAACTTGATGTGTTAACTGTTTGTTGAAAATTGTTGGAAGGTACTAGGTTTGCAGAAAATTTTAGGAGGTTTAGAGCTTTTAAAGATAGTCTGCTAGGAAGGAATACTGGTTTTTTGGGTATTATCACTCCAGTCGTTGAAATAATGAAGCAAGCAGTAAATACTGGATGCAAATAAACACTGAGGCACGCTAACTTATCAGTTACTTCCACACAACTTGATGCGTTAACTGTTTGTTGAAAATTGTTGGAAGGTACTAGGTTTGCAGAAAATTTTAGGAGGTTTAGAGCTTTTCATTTCTCCATAGGTACCTACGCTTTGGAATGGGCAACTAGCTTCATATTTTCTGACTGACCGACTTTTTGACAATTCAAAAGTGCCTGTAAATGGTTTAATTGAAATAAATGCTTTGAGTTTGAGTTCAAAATAGTCTGCTAGGAAGGAATATTGGTTTTTTGGGTATTGTTACTCCAGTCGTTGAAATAATGAAGCAGGCAGTAAATACTGGATGCAAATAAACACTGAGGCCCGCTAACTTATCAGTTACTTCCACCCAACTTGATGCGTTAACTGTTTGTTGAAAATGGTTGGAAGGTACTAGGTTTGTAGAAAATTTTAGGAGGTTTAGAGCTTTTCAAGATAGTCTGCTAGGAAGGAATATTAGTTTTTTGGGTATTGCCACTCCAGTCGTTGACATAATAAAGCAGGCAGTAAATACTGGATGCAAATAAACACTGAGGCACGCTAACTTATTAGTTACTTCCACCCAACTTGATGCGTTAACTGTTTGTTGACAATTGTTGGAAGGTACTAGGATTCCAGAAAATTGTTGGAGGTTTAGAAGAGAGCTTTTGAAGATAGGCAGGAACATCGGCTTTGAGTGATGTGGAGTATAATAAGTATTAGATATCCTGCCTTTTTAAACTATTATGTATGTTCTTTTATAAGTAGGTTTCTACTTATTTACCCACATTACCATTGTTAATTATGGGATGTTTTAAATTTCCAAACAGATAATATTTGCATAATATACAAACTAACAGACTTACAATAATAATAATATGTACATGAATTAAGAAAAGGGGAAAAATCATAGGGCATTGAAAATTTGTCCGCATCGCTGTCAACAGGAACTCGTTATTTGACTATTTATTATTACTTTAAATTTATTTGGGTGTTGGATTGTCAGTAAAATTCAGACTAAAAACGTATGTCTTCTTTCTGTAATCTAGAATAACCAGCAGGGGATCCAGGGGAAGGTGGGTGGAGCCGGTTCAGGGGATCAGACCGGAATAACTCTGAATTTTGATGAATGAATTATTAAAATTCATGGTTAAAATCATAACAGCAAGCATACAATTATTGTGTACACTCACACCAGTTTATTTCGCATATAAACAGTACTTTAGCCACCACGCACGATAATAAATTAAAGCTGATAAAGACGCCTGTTCTTTGTATAGCAACATATGAAAGGATCTCCTTGACCTGATGTTGAGCTTTCAAGGTCAACAGTGAGGCCTACAGGGCCGAAGAAAGGTCTAAAATTTCCATATAGTGATGAATGGTATGCCTTAATCGATGCTTCTTCGCGCTTAAACAATGCTGAGTAACTGTGGGGTTCCTTGTTTAAAAAAATATAATAAATCATTTGAAATATTCCGAGATTTTGGTCGTAATTCAATGATAATATACCATGGCTCTACTCTCGTCCGTTTTTTTTTATTCCGGATGTCACCTTACTTTTTTTATTTTTAATATGGCGTAATCTTTAGATTAGCGTGTAGTCGCTTATTTTAAAAGTTTTATGCCCTGGCTAGGCATTAATTTATTAAGGAATCCACAATATAGCCCGGTTACGCAGGTCGACCTGCAAATCAAATGAAAAGTAATTTATTCAAATTGGGCTGAAAATCAACACTTTTCAAACGTCAAAATTACATAAAATAGTCCCTCAAAACGCTCGCTTTTCACCACTTCCGTGCTTTTGCTGGGAAGAAGAAGTGAACAACTCCCCAAGTGACAAAGTGACAAACTCCCCACCAGGAGATGATGCTATACGTATAAATCTCTCTTTAGAAACTCTCTCTTGAAAATTGTGACAGACAGACATACTCGTCACAACGTGAAAAGTGCAAAAGGCATGAACTTATGTTACTCAATATCGATTTAATTAATAAACTCCACACAGCACAGCACACGTTAATTACGTTGCACACCACCTACCTACATAAGTTATCGCACCTGATACAGCGGTGAACAATAATATATTGCTTCTGACTACAGTGGCCGGCCTCTTCCGGAGGATTAAAATCATCGTTCCATCACTAACCACTTTGATGTACCTCTTGTGGACAAATGGAGCGAGGAAAGCAGTTCTCTAGACGCTAGCTTGCGTTGCGTCAATGTGTTGAGTGGGTAAGTGGAGGTATGAGTAACAAAGTAACATTTTTAAATCACTACACCGCACAAGCATCACTTGTATCAGTAAGTAGTAGTAAAGGTCTTTATGGAGCGATTTTTCAACTTTGAAGTGTTTTTATAAGTCACAAGTTTCTGCTCGCGACTTGGTCCGCGTGGAATACCTTATTTTAAAATAAAATAATTTATTTAAATATCCTATCACACTCACCAATATTGTAACTTTCTATTAGTGAAAGGATTTTCGGAATTGCATCAGCAGTACCGAAGATACAAACTCACAAATGTTACCTATTTATAATATTACTAGGTTCGCATAAATTGTAACATAATAACGAGCCTATATTTTCTAGTACAGCCAAATTTTTATTAGTCCATGTGATGAGAGGTGTGTCTGTTTCCATTAATCAAGCACAAAATCGGGAGTTAAGTTATTCGCAGAAGAACCGGAGAAACCGACATAGCTTGCAGAGTAAGCAAACTGAAGTGGCAGTGGGGTGGCCATGTTTGTCGAAGGACCCATGGCTGGTGGAGCAGACGAGTCCTGGCGTGGAAATCCGATTGTAATAAGCCTAAAATCCTGGCTGCCATAGAGAGAAAGTAAGAAAAACACCACCCAGAAGCCCCGCGTTCGGCATTCGTGTGCACTCTCATTAATATTTTGACATTTACTACCAAAGCTAATCCGACCTTAACAACAAGAGTCATTGAAATTATTTTCTATTTATATAAGAAACCTTCCCGCTTTCAATATCAAGGTAACTACGGAATTGAAAACGTCCTCACGAAATTAACAATCGTAGCATGATTGTAGGTACCGTTTGTTCAGTTTACTCAAAACTTGCGAGCCGCCCCTGCTTCGCACGGATTTACGACTCGACAAAACATCGATTTTCCTTTATTTTATGTAAATTTATTAAGAATGCATTATACACATAAGCTTTCTGGAGTAAATTAGAGAATTTACTCCGGAAAGCTTATGTGTATAATGCAGAACGGATTTTGATGCGGTTTTCACTATTATATAGAGATACGATAGTGAAAACCGCATCAAAATCCGTTGCACGGTTTCGATGAACAACGCGGTCACACAGACAGACACGAAAAGAGAGTTTAATTTATCTAATACTAATATTATAAAACTGAAGAATTTCTTTATTTGAAAGAAAAAAGAAGAAAGAAAGAAAATTAGTTTATTCTGCACAAACAAAAACGCACATTACAAATAAAAATAAAAAATATTAAAAAAATAACATAAAATACACACACATAACGTAGACGACGTCGACGACGACGTTTGTTTGGTTGAACGCGCTAATCTCAGGAACAACGGGTTCGAATTAAAAAAATATTTTTGTGTTGGATAGTTAATTTATCGAGGAAGGCTATGGGCTTAAATAACATCACGCTACGACCAATAGGAGCGGAGCGTCAATGAAAAATGTTGCAAAAACGGAAAAAAATATTCCTTTTGAGAGCTTTCGTTGCATACGCTGCGTAAACGGTTAAAGTTACGCAAAAATCATGTATGACTGAATTGTTTCCCTTTAAAAGTTCTAAAAATATTCCGTGACAGCATATATTATGTCTATCTTTTAAGGTTGATTCACTATAACCTTTTTTATGGTAATCTAAAATAATGCATTATTTGCGAATGTGTTTTTATAAACATGATATTGATTCTTATCCAAATAAATACGTTTTTCACCGCAAGTATTTAATTTTGAACAAAATTGCCCTTGAAAATTCAATGAATACCTTAGGAGATATCATAATTTTAAAATAATGGAATATATTTTAGTAGGATTTTTCCTCAAATTAACGCGGGTGAAACCGCGGGGCACAGCTAGCAATATATATAGAAGCAAAGTTTGTGCGTCAAAACGGTTCAATCCCCTACCAGTTATCGCCCTGACACCAATGGTTTATAGTATCGCTAGGTGGATATTTAAAAGCCGTCGGCAGTTACCCTAATAATAGGGCTAAACGAGCGACGCGACGTGATTAATGACCGGCGCGGGCCGGGCCGGGTGTGATGCCTAGTTTGACGTGTGTAGATCCTGTATCAAAACTACTCTGTGGTAATTACTTACTCTGTTAATGTTGTGTGATTTGTTTGAGATGCGCTTGCATGTCAATATTGTTCAAAGATGTCCGGAAACTATAATCTGCCCCAAACCGGTATTAAAAAAGGTGTCTTGACTTTATTAGGATACTAGCTTCTGCCCGCGACTTCGTCCGCGTGAAATTTCTTGTTCCCCCGACCAGCCCCGTCGCATGGCATAGCCTGCCTGTGCTTCGTTTTTGCTTAGCGTTCTTTCTGATTTTTTCTTTTTGCTTGACTTTTAAGAGTTGTAGCGTGATATTTAGCCTATAGATTTCCTCAAGAAATGGGCTGTCAAACGCAAAAATATTTGTTCAAATCCGACTGGCACTTCCAGCGTGCGTTCAAACAAACAAAAAAAAAAAACAAACAAAGTCTTCACCTTTATTATTAGTTTACATTAAGCTCTATTTATAAAATACTGGCTGGACAGAAAACCGCTAAAACGTATAGCTAATTTTCTGTTTTACAAAGTATTTCAATACTTCAAAGTTTCAGTCGTCTTTCCAAAAGGAAGGCGACTTCCTGAAATATAGTAAAGTAGGTTCAACTTGAACAACTTATAATTATTTAAGATAAGTCTTTAATGAGTTGAAATTATCAGAATTATATTAGATATTAATAATAAATGTTTTGGCAAGGAATGTAAAATAAACAAAGATTAAATGACAAGTATAATTACGAGAATTCTGTCTCTTTCACGTTTGTCAAATAATAAGTTCTGAGAAATGGATTTGTGCGACGTTTCCTGTACTCTCTTATCCATGTTGCTACATTTTCATTTGTATACAATACTAAGAAATTACCTAGTTCTTTTCAGTGAAAGTAAATTTTAACATGAACAAATAGAGCTTAATATTTTGCAAGGAAAGTTATAGTAAAGGCTCCTACTAACAGGCGCGACACGCCATATAATCACGCGCGACACAAAGGCATTCATGCTCGTTGCGCGACTTGCGGTGCCATTTTGTCGCGCGCGATTTTATCGCGTGTCGCGCCTGTTTGAAGGAGCCTTTATCCGAAATCGAAACACATTATTAAACCTAAAAAAAACCAGTCTTAACAAGGGGTATCTTATTACCTAGTAATTGGGTTGTGGACGTTAGATAGGCAGTCGCTCCATGTAAAATACTGGTATTCAGCTGCATTTGGTTAGACTGCAAGCCGATCCCAACATAGGTGGGAAAAGGCTAGGCAGATGATGATGACTACTGATGATGATGACTACTGATGACTCTCAAAACGGTGAACGAAAGCATCGCGAGGAAACCGACATATACTAGCACAAAAAAATCAAAGACATGTGATATCTACCTGCCGAAGCCTGCCGGGTCAGCGGGATTGTCCGAAAGGGTTACCGCTGGCCCGGAACATAAAGGGCTAAGGAAGGAACACGGGTGGGTTTTAGTCAGTAAGAGTCTGACACTCCCTACCGCTCCACCCAGAGCGGGAGGAGTCATTTGATGACTTCCTATCCTCAAAAAAAAAGCCCACGTGATGGATTAAAACCCACTCCTTTTGGCAACATTATAGGCTAATTATGCTATTCATTAAAATAAAACGTGACCAAAAGAAACTATCACTTTGTGGTTCAAGGATTTAACACAGAGAGCCATGAGAAGATTCCAATTTCCTGAGCCCTGAATAATCAATCTTAGGCATATTGATTGTTCAGGGCTCAAGAAATTGGAACATTTTTCCAACTATGTAGTCCTGGGGACCAGTCTAACCGGATGCAGCTGAATACCAGTATTTTACATGGAGCGAATGCCTATCTGAGCTCCATAACCCAGTTACTGGGTACACGTTACGATACTCCTTGGTAAGACTGGTTCTCAAAACTTTTGGGCTTCTGACTGCTCGTAACGAATGTCAAAGATTAACGAATGTCAGCCAACGGCTTAACGTGCTTTCCGAGGCACGGAGAGGTCGCGATATGTAATGAATGGTTACCCAGCCACAAACCGACCGCTGCAAGCGTTGCTTACCTTTCGATCAACTTGTGAGGCTGTTATTTATTGAGCACTGAACAATAGACTAATTTCCCCTGTCATGAATTATAATATGTAAAACAAAAAAATTACAAACATAATGTCAGCACAAACACATCTGTACTACCGTGCAGGCCCTGAAATTGCGTTTGTCACATAAAAAAGAAAAGTCAACAACAACACGGACAAAACCGAGGGGCGCCCATCACTTGTTTTACATTTTCCTGCTTGCATTTTATTTACACCCCTGACTCATTACGCTTTAACAAAAGCGGAATACAAAGGATTTTTTTCGTACATTGTGCTATAGGTACCAACCATCCAGTTATCTGTCTTTATTTCGATTGTATTTATCAACGAATTCCATATTGAGGAATAATAGAAAATCTGCAAAACAGAACAGTTAGCTCTACCGAATCAAACAAATAAATCGGTATTGTTTTCAGTTATTTATATTTCATAGAACTAAAGAATGGCTGGAAACAGCCTTAGCAATGATTTTATAGAACAGAAAGTGGGTCCATATTGGCTCACCTAAAGTTCTTTACCCGAAATTGTTCTTCCTAACGATTTGTAATCCGAATGATCACTCTTCCTAAAATTTTTCATCCTAAAGTTTTCATTCATACTATTTGTAGTGCTACCGGCGATGTTCATAACACTCATGTTTCCGAAAATTGTAATTAATAATATCATTAATGTAAATATATTTAAACTCCAACTGTTTTTTATCATAACGCTTTTATTCCTAAACATAATTGCCATAACATTTTCATTCATAGGTACTCAGAAAGAAACATTTACGAAGTGTAATAAAAATATATGCGGTTAGAAGATGATTTTATAGTTTTAATTTGAGGGTGAAATTATTTACGCATAACAGCTTACGCATAATTTTTTACGCATAATTTCTCTAATCATAATAATGATTAAACATAACATTCTAAAGCATACATTTTTTAAGCATAACATTCTAAAGCATAAGTTTATTAAGCATAACAATAATAATAAGGCGTAGTCGACGGAGCCCCGCTTCGCGGGGCTCCTATTTCTGTCTGCAGGGTTTAAAGGAACCTAACACGAAGGGGATGACGGGGGCTCGTTCGCTCGCTCCGCTCGCTCACTTGAGCCCCCGTCATCCCCTTCGAACCTAACCTGTCCGAGTCGGGGTGCCCCAATTCCCGAGCTCGCTTCGCTCGCTCTTGCTAAAAATATACACCTAAAATAAAAATACATAGTTAAGTTACATAATGTTTTGTATAATAAATCATTAACGTGGAAATCCAAAATAAATACGTAAAAATAACTCAAATTTGTTTCCGTTATTTCTATTAATTGTATGCCTAAATATTATTATGCTAATAATCATTAGGCCTAGTAACGTTATGCGAATTAAATTTATGCTAAAACAAATTAGCCTTCAAGATAATTATGCCAACATAAACTGTATGCCAAAAAAAAATATGGCAAAGTACCTATTATTATGGCAAAACTAATTATGCCAAAATCGTTATGCCAAAGTATATTAGGAAAAAGAATATTATGCGAAAAGAAGGGATCCTATTATTCTTATATGTTATACATGTTATGTGAAAATAAAGTTACGCAAAATTAATGTATATAATACTGATTATTATGAATAAAAAGAAATCTAAACAAAAAAGATATGACTTTGAATAATAGTGTAAAAGATGGTTATGTTGAGAAAATATAGGAAAACAAATAAAAGTATAATAGATGTTTATTGCTACTGACATTATGAAGTTGAATGCTTCGGAATTATGAACATTAGAGACGGAGTAGTTAGGAATTGTGATTGTTAGGATGAAAAATGTTAGGAAGAACATTTTCGGATTTCCAATTATCGGAGTTAAAAATTTAGGTGAACTTTGGCGCACCCACAGAAAGTATAATTAGAATATAAAAAACCGAACAAGTGCGAGTCGGATTCGCGCACCGAGGGTTCCGTACAAATTTGTAGGTATGTAAATAGTTTTTTACAGGAAAAAAAATTGTAATGTAACTACAAAACACGGTTTTTAGATTGTTTCCTTTACTTGTGCTACATCACATTGTTTCTTGCTAAATTTCATGATTCTAGATCAACGGGAAGTACCCTATAGGTTTTGATTCCGGAACATAAGCGACCGTATCTTTTGATTGCGTTGATTTAGAAGTTTGATTTTTTCACTGCTTTAAGGGATTGCAGCCCTTAATATTTGATATTAATTTCATATTAATTTGATCGGATTGCAGCCTTGAGTATTTCATCTTGATAACTGCACGCGCTCCTAAGAAAAAGGGTCGTGATCCACGGACAGACAGACAGACAACGGAGTGATCTTAGAAGAGTTCCGTTTTTACTTTTGAGGCACGGAACCCTAAAAACAAAAAAGTTGGTTAAAATTTTTAAATCTTAATTATTAAATTAACAATTTAACATAACATCACGCCTGTAATTCCTGTAGGGTCAGGCAGAGGTGTACCTACTACAGTACCTACTTTCATTTCGTCAGTTATTTTTTAGTCCCATGTAATAGGGTGCTAGCCTGTAGCCATCAACAGGGCACAAATCTAGACTCCATGCTGTTACTGAGAAATTAAATTAAATACCCACAAAAAATGTGCACTGATATAAAATTGAAAGAGTATTAACCCTTAACTATTATCATGAAGTGCTTAAAAGCAATGTATGAATCATTTTGTATCAATATATAAGTACATGACATTATTGTGTAGACGCGCACCAGATGACAGATGGATGCAACGAGTCATTACAAGGTCAGGACCGAGCAGCTATAGAAGCAGAGGGCGCCCCCGAGAGGTCGACGATATACGAAAAGTTGATGGAAATAACTGGAAAAGGAAAGCAGAATAGAAAAGCATGGAGAAAAATGGAGGATGCCTATACCCAGAAAGGAGTCTTACCTTGCAATCTATCTTATAAATAAAATATATATCATTTATCACATCTATTCAAAAAGAGCTAGTGTATTCTTAGTAAACAGGGACTAAAATAGCTCTTTAATCCCTAGGGACTAAAAGTGATTTGAGTTTGGAATGTAGATATTGTTAGTAAAAGTTCCAATCACCAAAGAGATCAATCACGAACATTGTATGAACAAGTAACAATCTGTATGATAAAGTAAAACGCGGGATTAAAATAAAAAAAAAAAGTTTGTGAAACATTTTTCATTTTTTCACAAACTTTTACTTAGTTTTATAGAAAATGAGTATGTCATTCCTCAAGTGATTGTATATAAATAAATAAACGTACTATTCTCATTCACAAGTTGCACTTACTTATCTTTTCATAGAGGGTGATAAAAAGTAGAGTGTCCACCTCGGGACGGGAGCAACACTATTTTAAGCTCGAGTGACGTACTTTGCAAAGAAACATTCTCGCCCTCAAAATAGTTGTTTGCTCCCTTGGCAAACAATCTACTATTTAATTTATAAAGTTATGGAAATAAAGGCTATTATTATTTTGTAGATGTTACAGTGGACGCCGATAATAATTGTTGTTGACTTCACCCACGCGTTAGATAACTTGCTTATTTACTCAATGAGATGGTCAACAATTTTCTCTTATCTGCTAATTATGTTGGCATGATGTCAGAAGTTGGCGGACACAGCGTTGACCTGTTTATCAATGACAAATTTATCACAGAAATGATAAAATTGTCATGCTTAGTATACAATATGTAGGCACTGGAAAATTTTAACCGATTTTTTTAGCGTCAGTTTATTTAGCTCGTGATTAACTGCGGGCGTTTACGTCATCCTGCTTCTATCACAGTCACAACCTTTTACAGTTCAAGCGGTGCGATTTGGCATGCCTTGCCCGTGTCGATAAGTGTGCTCAATCTTGTCCCACTTTTAAAATTCTGGTAAAAACTTGGTACACTTCCTCTGTCCATAAACATCACAATTTAATATAGTTCCTTGCTCTTGTACCACGTTTATTATTGTATATTATATACGTAAGTAATAACAGCCGCACGGGTCGATCGATCAGGTTAAGCTACGCTTGCCCGCGGTTGGTCCGTGGATGGGTGACATACCGAGATCCTTCCGTGCTTTGGAAAGCACCAAAGCTGTCATACGAGGATCTTTGACAGCCGTTACGGGTCGTCAGAAGCCCGAAAGTCTGACAACCAGTCTTACCAAGGGGTATCGTATTACCCAGTAACTGGGTTGTGGCGGTCAGATAGGCAGTCGCTCCAAGTAAAATGCTGGTGTTCCGCTGTATCCGGTTAGACTGGAAGCCGACCCCAACGTAGTTGAGAACGGGCTAGGCAGGCAGATCATGATGATATTGTATATATATATATATATATTATATAGATATGTTTATGTTTTATATGGATTTATGCGCCCCATGGTTTCACCCGCATAAGTGTCAATACCGTAGGAATATCGGGATGAAAACTATGCTATGTCCTTTCCCGGGACTCAAACTATCTCTATACCAAATTTCATCTAAATCGGTTCAGCGGTTTAAGCGTGAAGAGGTATCAGACAGACACACTTTCACATTTATAATTTTATAGTATGGATTGTATATGTAACCACTGACTGCCAGTGGTATTGTTTCTCCTTCTCCCTTTAATCCATCCAAGGTGGTCTGTAAAAGATCGCTTTTAGCGATAAGACTGCCCATTGTGTCACCCTTGTAAAATTTCTGTCTGTTATCTTTATGGTGTACGTAATAAAGAGTTTTCTGCCTATCTATGCTAGTAATAAAAAACCGGGCAAGAGCGAGTCGGACTCGCGCACCGAGGGTTCCGTACCATCATATGTTTTTAAATTTTCATCGGCAAGGCCTATATCCATTATAGAATTTTAACACTGCACGATGAGGTATAGAATATTGCAGTTTTAGGTAAGCAGGCTTAAAAAAATAAATAAAAAATGTTTGAGAATGTGCAAACTGCGCTCTTTCATATGATTCCCCACATGCCCTAGTCTTTGTTGCAAAAATATGCATATATTTTTATTTCTTTCTTATTTGCAAAATAGTTGGGCAAACGTCATGTAAAACTGTTCCAAATTTCAAGATGATAGCATTAGTAGTTCTTGAGATATCCAGCTGTGACAGACACAGACAGATTGAGTCTCACCATAAGGGTTCCGTTTTACCATTTAGGTACGGAACCCTAAAAGAGGTATTTGTTGTTATGTAAGGGGATTCCAAAAATCTTTCACTCATAGAAAGTTACAACATAAAACATATATATGTTTTTTGTTAATTCAAGAAACTTCTAGCGAACGAAGTCGCGGACAGAAGCTGGTATATTATAACTGTGAAAGGGTGTTTTGGTTTGGCCTTTCGCACAGCAACAGATTGACGTGATGTTTTGCATAAGAATACTTTATACACCGAAGAGTTCATCTACAATTTTTTATCCCGAAAAATGCTCAGAAAATGAGCGAAGCGGATAAAAGTTAGAGATCAAAAAAACAAAAGGCAAGTCAAAAACATTTGGCAAGACTTAACTTTGGCAGGTAGAATAAAACCTAAACGGTTGCTAAAAGACTAGAGAGAAAGTGTTGGCAGAACCAGGTCAGCGAGTGACCTACTAAGAGTCACGGATAAGACCTGGGTACTCTGAGCCAAACCGTTCGACGCCAATATTTTGTGTTATGATTCAGTATGGCTGAGAATAAAGGTTTTTACTCAGCAGTGGGTTGAAAAAAAAAATAACAGTAGCACTCCGGGAGTGCCGACAGAAGTGAAAACAAAACACAAACAGAATACTTTTCCATCACTCACTGACGAATCGGATATACATTAAAACCGAGTACATCCCGAGGACAGCCGAACACATCCGAAGCGGGTATTTTTTTAATCGTCTTATAAACAAAACACGCGCGATGTCGCTTACGGAAACAGTGGCGCGAGTTGAATGGTTTTTTCCCATCTCAAAAAAATGTCTAACGCGCCTAAAGAAGGTTTCACTTCAAAAGAACATAGTAGGCCAGAAAAAAGTAAGTTCTATTACTTTTTGTTGTAGGCCTTGACGCGCAACCCGTTACCATGTATTTGCAGTACATGATTCTAAATGCGTTGGAATTTTTCGTCGGTTATTTAAAAAAAAATAGCGGTTTTGCCCTTATCTATGACACAGTAGATTTTTTAGGGTTCCTCTTTAAGTACCTCAAAAGGAAAAACGGAACCCTTATAAGATCACTTCGTTGTGCGTCTGTCAAGACCATTTTTCTCAGGAACACGTGGAGTTATCAAATTGAAATTAATATCAAATATTAAGGGCTGCAATCCCTTAAAGTAGCGAAAAAATTAACCTTCTACGTCAACGTAATCAAAAGATACGAGCGTTTATGTTTCGGAATCAAAACCTATAGGGTACTTCCCGTTGACCTAGAATCATGAAATTTGACAAGAAGCAATTTCATAATGCATAATGTGATAAGCTATTTACATACCTACTTTGTAACAGAACCCTCGGTGCGCCAGTCCGACTCGTTGATAACTGACTTAAAATTTCTATGCGGGGTGGTCTAGATGCATAATGCTTATTTCATGTTTACAGTTTGCGTGTCGATGTTCCTTTCCACCGCATATAGTTGGACTCGGATTACTTCTGATTTTCAGTGAAAACAGTTTCAAATGGCACACGTTTATATCATAGATACTAACATCGTACAGTACCCGGCGATAAATATTGCACATCGACCTTTGGAAAGAGACAATTGGCTAATTTCGGCTTCGTAGAGCGTTATCTCTGTCGCATGAAATACAAACAGTCCGGTATCTATTAGGAGCTGTTAAAACAATTATGATTTGCTTCTTTTGATAATTATTTTTATTCTTTGTATAAAATGGTTTTGTGTAAAAAGGTCGATGTGCAATATTTATCGCCGGGTACTGTATGAATTTTTATTTTTTAAAGTTTTGTCACACTCAAATAACAAAGTCCCACTTGGCGAAGTGAGGTCAAGATGTTGTTACCTTTTATATCAAAACCAGAACTATCTTATAAAACAATAAAAACTGGACTTTCCTGTAAGACGAACATATAACATCATAAAATATGAAAACTAGCTGGTCCGTTTACGACGTGATCCCGATCGGATATTTCAATCCACTTCAACTGTGCTCGTTGGATAATGAACTCAAGTCCGAATAAAATATGGACGGAATTGGATTGATTCAAATTCTAATCGTATCGGGCGGTCATTCGTGTAAGTTGTAGGGGTGCCCCTTTGAAGTTCTGAGATGTTTTCGTTTAGTATTTTGAAATTGTTTAGTAAGATGAAGGGTATCAATGTGATTACTCGTATCTGCTCAGTATGATTGTAATACGTACATTTCCATGAATTTTATCATCAAGATGAAAAACAAAAATAAAGCAAGAATCAAAATACAATTTAATGTTTTGTGTTTTGTATGGTAATTACTTAAGTAGGTATTATTGTATAGAATTAAGTTCTACTAACAACGTTTGTTGCGCCATTTCTTCTGAAGTGGTGAACGGCGGGCGTTATGGGGGACTATCATTTATGTAATTTTGACGTTCAAAAAGTGTTGATTCTTAGCCTAGTTTGAATAAATGACTTTTGATTTTGACTGATTTTCATTTTGAAAACAGAAATCTGTTTTTGAAACATAAACGAATGCATCATTGTCTCATCATAAGGTAGTTATTTATTACTAACTAAATTCTAACTACTACATTAAAATGATGAGTATGAGGCAATATGATTAAATATAACCATAAAGCCTTTTAGTTAAAAACAACTTATCTACAGAACAAAACTAAAAATCATTCTGTAATTTTTTTTTTTTAATTTTCTTTTCAAAAACACACAACTATACTACTACAGGCTTACCTAATACAATAGTGTAGTTATAGTTATAATAGCTTACAAACATTAGACCACAGATATAGATGCAACTACTTCGCGTGCCCAGCTTACGTACAAAAATCGTAAGCTGCTACTTTCGCGCTCAGTCCTGAGTATTGCTGGCTGGGTGAGCGTGAGCGCTGGCGCTAGGCCCCGGGGGTGGGGCGAGACGGGTGCCGTACGTCTTTAATTCGATTTGATTTTCCCATCACTAAATAGTGCTTTTGACGTCATAGTAGGGAGTCAAAAAATGGCGCGCTTGGTTTTCATACAGATCGTGATAGTTACGTCATCTAGGTCTATCTATATCTGTGGATTAGACTTACAATCATATTATTATGAACAACCAAGAGTAATTTTACAAAATGCGGCTCAGAAGCAGTCAAAATCTGTTGTGACACCGTATTGAGTGTAAGCGGCGCGCGCGTCAGCGGCGCGTGCTGCAGTAGGTTGGTGCGAGAGGGAGGCACCCACAGCAGCGGCGGCTGCCTGCGCTTTTGCCTATCAACATGTCATCATCCCTAACCATTTATTCAACCCTTATAATATTAATCCCATAATCATACAAAATCCGTCACAGCCCTAATATGTAACGTATATCTGTAGTACGGAAGTCCCTATCTCCCTGAGATCCGGCTACCGGCTAAGGTAAATCAATCCGCCATTTTTGTCTTCCATCTCATATTTCATATTTACCTCGACATTAGCGTAAATGTGTATTTGATATAGGAAGCCGTAACACAATCATGGGAACACCCCTTTGTTTTCTCGTGCATGGTTTTCTGTTACTTTTCTTTTTTATTTATTCATATCTGAATTGTTTGTAGTTCGTTTCTTTCAATTGATTTTCTTTTGGGCTAAATATGCTGTGGCTCTTTGTTTGAGTTTCTGAATTGTGTGTTTGTTTTGTCCCTTCTGAAAGAAATCCCTGTCCAACTATCAATAATTCAATCAACTCAGTCTATCGCAGTCCATTGTTGGACATAAGACTGTCCTCTGCCTTCCGTATATAGTCTGTCTCAGCCACCTTTTACAGGTCGGGCCATCAAGCTGCGGTTCTAGCTACTACGCTTGCCGCTACGCGGTCGCTACCGGACAAAGTAAAAGCATTTACTTCAGGTCTCGGTCTATAACCATCGGAACATGAAACATGTATGCAGTTCCTACCTATTTATTTCTACATCGTCAGAGTCTGGTACGAAACTAGTACAGACATGTTATAATATTCGTTATATTATAAGTGCTTAAGGTTTGTATATTCCGATTTCACAGAATTTGTCCAGTGCACATACCTACACTTAATCCATTTCTCCAGAATGGATTATATTATACCTGGTATACATATTTAAGCAAAATGAAATACATCGTTACCTAATTTTGAAAGAGCTAATGAGAATTCATGAACAATTGCGTATAAGAGAGTTCAATGAAAACCTGAACCCTTTTCTACAACAGAAAGATTAAGAAGTAATAAAAAAATAAGTTTAAAAACTGTATCCCAACTACGGAAAAATAAAAGTGATCTAAAAAGTATGAAACAGGAAAATATTTCAGACAGAAATCAGGACATAGGTACAAAAATGGTCAAGGTAAAGCCGTGGTCCAATGCCATTATTATAATTTAGTAGTTCATCCTAGCACCCACATGGTACACAGGCATGCGACTAAGGATTCAGCTTGACCATTTTTTACCAAACATGTCATGATTGTCTCAATGTAATTTTTATCGAGGCCAGAAATTTACGTGTAAAATCCACCATATTAAATTTAGGCCTAAAGCATAGGCATAAAGCCCCCCTAGGCTTTATATAGTCTATGTCACCCGGACTATCCGGACTATATTTAAGAATCTATTGATACCTCATTCATCAAAATTGGTTCAGTAGTATAGGCGCTACTGTGGAACACACGTAATTACAAACACATACAATACATAGACTGCTAAAATCATAACCCATCCTTTTGTCTTTGCCGTAGTCGGGCAAAAAGGGGCCGCTTCCCAAATGTTTTTTATCTATTTTAATATTGTCTTTTCTTTGACGAGTTTTATTTTCTACGTCTTTATACGTATAACAATATATAGCTTGTACATCAAACACATCCCTATCCACGCAAGGATAGTGCGGAATATTATAGTAAACCTTACCTCCTTTAGGTGAGGATACTAAAATGAGATTGCGTGCTATCTCACAGAGGAAATGTGAACATGATACTCTTGAATAGCAGATTAAGTTGATACTTGAGATGGAGGCACATATTAAATATATACAGAAGGTCGACCTCATATATAACGAGCGAACGCACACAAAGAAAAGAAAATTTGGTTTATTGATCACAGAAACACTCGGATACAAAAAGATAATTAACTCGAGTAATGCAATAACATAAACATAAAACAAAATAGATCTACATAACATTAGCGTTATTAAACATAATTATTACCGTTAAACATATTTAGTGACTCGTCTGCTCCAACGGCCATCGGCTTTTTTCAGATTGCTTAATCTGCAAGTAAGTCTGCAGGTACTTTCGGTTCTTCCGGTATTGAAGTGGAGACCGCGTATCGGCAAGCGTACTGTAGGACGCCCCCTAGCTAGATGGACCTACGACCTCAAAAAGGTGGCTGGGACAGCCTGAATGCGCAAGGTAGTAGGTAGGTAGTGATAGGGTATTGTAGCGCAGCCTGGGAGAGGCCTGACAGTGATAGCCTGAGTTGATTGAATGTATTTAGTAATTGGGCAAGTGGGCTTAAATTTTTAATCTATCTAACTAGATCGAATGCCAGTCACGAGTGCCTCTGATCGTGACGCGTGTCTACTTGAGCGTGAATGTTCGCTCATTGTTTGGAGCCAACCTTCTGTAACTCTATTTTGTAACAGAGGTGTCAACATGCTGTTTATGTTATCATTTGCAGGTTTATGGTATCATCTGAATAAATGATTATTGACTTTTATATGACGTCGATCTTCTTCTTCGTATCGCTGGCGCGACTGTATTTTAAATCTTGTTTTCCCAAAACTTTACCACTTCCACGGCGTTATTGGTGGCAGCGCAAAGGTCACTTTGACTCCATGTTTTAGGACGCAGAGGGCAGGGTAGGAAGTGGAGCATGGTTTGTGACATAGCTCTACAATCACACCCTACTGCCGTTCCGTCAAGGTAACTCCACTTTACCAGGTTGGACTTACATCTTCCCACTTGTGTTCGGAGACGGTTTAGAGACTCGGAAATGGTTCAGAGACTAACGGTAACGTCGATACAGTACTTATTGACATACTTGTTGGTTAGTAGTGCGACTGTGGAGCGTGGAGTATTGAGTTTGCTTACCTATTTATATATTTTGAATGAAATATTCTCAATAGCAGTCATGTGACAGCTGAATAGACATAAGCTCGCTCTCTATTATATGAGACTTATAAGTAACTTCTCAGGCTAACTATCGCTAACTATTGCCTGCGCCTTCGTGAAGTACAGACATGCATTCATGCATAAGTTAGGATGCGATAAATTATATTTATGTTAAACTTCACATTTCATCCTATCTCCAATCATCATCATCATCTGCCAAGCCTTTTCCCAACTATGTTGGGGTCGGCTTCCAGTCCAACCGAATGCAGCTGAATACCAGTATTTTACATGGAGCGACTGCCTATCTGACCTCCACAACCCAGTTACTGGGTAATACGATACCCCTTGGTAAGACTGGTTGTCAGACTTTTGGGCTTCTGACTACCCGTAACGACTGTCAAAGATCCACGAATGACAGCCGGGATTGACGTGCTTTCCGAGGCACGGAGGGGTCACGTTATGTAAAGATGGTCACCCATCCACAGACCAACCGTGGCAAGCGTAGCTTGACCTGATCGATCGACCTGTGCGACTGTTATTTAGTCACGGGCCCCACCAATATAAGAAAAAAAATCATGGTGGAGGACTATGCTAATAATTGCATTAAAAATAGTCCTGATCGTTGATGCTTAATTGCCTTAATAAATCCTCATATTTTTCTATTAACCCTTCGTATGAATATGGATCTACCCGAGACACAATGGCTTTTTAATTGCTTCAGTAATTACGGTATTCAACTAGTTAATTAATAATTATTTGTTATTGTTCTTTGGAGACCAAAAAAGGCCCCCTTAATACAATAATACTACAATTAATACCTAGAACCTACAATACAGATGTAGTGGCCAGTCCATGTACAAGATCTGGTGTCGGAATCACATAAATTTGTCAAAGGATGATTGATGTCTTGGTCTGGCGGCTTATCTCGCGCCGCAGGCTTGTCCGGCGCTACTCCACTGTAGGCAATTAATCGGACCAAACTAACGATATAAAACTATGTTTGTGGTTATAGAATTTGGTATAGATTAGTATCAATTTCTTCAGAGGGGCAATTCCCGTATTTAAGAACATTCAAATTCTAATCTCAGAGTTAATATGTCAAAAATACTATCATTTTTGACAAGATTTTGACACTGATTGTCGTTGATGAGATTGTGACTTGAATTTTAACGTTTTTAAGTACGAGAATTAGCCGTAATGGTTCAAGTTCATTAAGATGATTCAAGGTCACACTTTAGCTTATGTTTTCGGCAAAAATAAAACTTAATTAGACAGTGATTTAAACTAAGCAAAACTAAGACACCTCTCAATTACGATGTAAGGCAATGATGAAAGAGAATAACAAAAAATCTCAAAAGATTTTCGCGTAGATGGCCATCAAAAAATTTAGTTTTTTCCTTGCATTCGAATACCGAATACAAATGGCAAATTTTGAATAGCCCAACTAACATAATTCTGGTTTACAAAGAGCTCAAATGGCATCAGCACAAAGCAACCGCCATCAAAATATAAATTAAATGTAATCATAATAATACCTATTCCACTAGCTAATCAAACGTTAACACAGCGTTATAATTGCTTACACTATATCAAACAATAATAATTCCATATTTGCATAAAATTATTTGATGATTAATCAATATCAAACAGGGATAACACGTAGCGATGAAGCCGTGAACTGAGCATTTCGTAGCCGGCCGCGTAGCAGCGTAGCGCTACGAGTTATGAATCAAATGAGTTTTTGAATCATCATCATTTTCTTGCTTTACCCTACTCACAAAACGTTTTTATTGATTATCTCACTGCCAATAGGTAGGTTTATGTTTTTTTTCATACTTTTTCATCTGATTACAATAATTTCACATAAGGTTTGAGACCAAAAAGAACATAATTTTATTTGACTAAATATAAAATCGACTATATTATTATTTTAGAGTTACGCTCGTCAATATTTGTAATCAAATATCGAGTGCGCAATCAGTATGCCTATTTTTTGTATTTAAATACGAATGTGTGTATAAAATGTAGGTACTTTGACTGCCGCATTGGTCAACCGCTGAGCGTGGGTTTCTGGGTTCGAACACTATTAGATTGGGTAATATGTTATTGGATTTTTTCATTAGGAAATTCTCAGAAGTTGTTCTGAATTTGGATTTTTAGACAGCTAACTATTAAATAATGGCCCCTGGCGTGATGTTATGTTTATAGAACTCTCACAAAGAGGAGGCCTGTGCCCTAGTAGTGAGAATATTATAGACCGGTTATGCTTTATTTATAATAAAGTATAAAAGTACCTTCAATTCAATTCAATTTTTATTCAGTAACAATTCAATTCAGTTAATTGCGTTCGAATGTAATCCAGCATGAAACTTTAACATTAACAACATTATTAGATGTAGGTACTAAGAATACATGCAATTCACCTGTATATAGGTTTTCCGCCAGTAGCCTTCCCCGCTCGGAACCATAGCACCATATAGACCCTATCTTCATTAGTGTCGGGCGTGACGTCACACGGCAGTGACGCCGTGCGGCCTAGCACCGCGTCCACGTCCACCGTCGACACTGCAACAATAGAAATAAATGATTTTAGACATAGTAGAAAAAAAAACAATAACGATGCAGGTGTCAAAGAGAAAACATTTTCAATTTATCAAACACTTTGCAAAAGTTAATCCACAAACATTTTCATATGCGATACCTGTACATACCGCGTTATTTTAAATTCTCAATTCAATTCTTAATTTTTTATTGCGGACCTTAATGTATACAGTTGATAAAGAAATAATTATGTTAGTCGCAATTATGGACTAAAAAATAACAAAAATAAATAGGCTAAATTGAGTAAATTGGCTAGCTAAATTCCGATTTTCGGGAGGTCAGCGATCGCTTTTAGTTTTGTTACTTAAAGAATGACTTGAGAAAAACTATTTTCTTGTGTTTTATCGTATTTAGATATCGATACACATCACGTCTGTAAAGTTCACACGAAAAAAAAACAGATTTTTTAATCTGATTTCAAGTGACTACAATAACTGCGGTCGATGACCTCACAAAAAAAAAAACTTTTTTTATCATGTTATATATTTATACCCATCGCGTCTGCGTAGTTTAGCTAGCCAATTTAAAATAACCCTGAATACATAAATGTAAAAATACATAAATATAAGTATAGGTAAGGAATATAAGTATACGGAAGTGAAAGCTTTTATCACAATCACAGTAAGTAAAAGCAAAAGGACTATCTTCATACAGATGAAAGCTTGTTTCTTGCACTTCTACTTGTTCAATTAAAGTGAAGTCAAAAGTGAATATTTGTCTGTTTACCTAAGAGCACCTTTCAATTTTTGTAGATTATGAAATGGAAAGTAATCAGGTTAGTTTCAGAATCAATTACGTATAATCATTTTACCTATTGAATAACAAATTAATCTGAATGGGGAACATCAACAATTCGAGGAAATAAGAGGAAACCCGACTAATTTGCTGTTCGATCGACTAAAAAAAACTGTATCGACAATTGAAACGACACCGAATCGAGCTTCGAGAATTCCCAAAATAAATTAGATAAGCTCTGTAGACATACAAGTGATTGTTGCAAACGTTTTAAAATTCCTCCATTCTCTAAATGATTGACGAATGATTATGTTTGTTAGAATATTTTAAATTATTATTTGAAAGCTTGTTAGATAGTATTAATTATTTTAATACAGCTTTTAGGCCAGTTTTTTCAGTGTCAATCTTAGGCACTTTTTGACACTAGTAAAATTATGTATAGAACAGCAGGCTGTCCTTTTAGAAGAATAGTCCCTGAAGCCAGACAATTTTGTCCCTTATAGCTGCTTCTCCCTTTTATTCTAGTTCCAATTAAGATGACATGGTTATTGTCTCAAGGACGGCTCTCAACGACCAATCACAGCTCATTGCCCTCATTCCCACCCATACCCTAGACTTCTTAGTTAAACTTTAATTAATTTTAAGTCTGGCTATCGTGAAGGGTCGCATTTAACTCCTTTTAGGTTCTACTCCTCATTATTTCTTTCATTATCCCTGCACCCTCCGTACCCTCTGTAGTGTTACCCACAAGCACATAGTGCGCACGTTATTACACGTTATAATACAGTCTTAAGCCTCTCTGTACCCCTCAATAGTCGCCCTCCTGTGCCATTATTATACTATAAGCGCCGTAAATTACGCCAAGAATTTTCACATACATACTACCTCTTCCGTTTGGTTAATTTAATACAAGTTACGAGTTTACGACCCCGTCGCATGAGTAAGTCGACGAAAACTTATCACGAAAATCCCTTTTATGAAAAACATAATATTATTCACATTTTTGTTTTCTTTATGTCGCAAGGAACGAGTGAGAATACACCTTTTCTGTTAGGTAATATCAACGAAATTGTAATCGTACAAGCTTGCTTCTATCCAGCCATGATACTCGTTAGATTAAAATGCATGCATACCTCTGAACAGCGCAGTAGACGCAAGCTAATTTCGGTACCCCAAATCGTCGACACAAAACATTCATGGCCCGCGCTCCCGACTCAGTGAACAATCCCCGCCTTCGTATAACTCCAAGAAAAATAATGCCTAAATGAATATCACTGTTTTTCTGTACTTACATCGTTACGATTCCTGGCTTCCTTTTCTCGAGGCGATAAAGAGCCCATGAATATAAATAGACGCAATATTAAAACGCTCCGTTTCCACACCGCATGAAATAATCTTCTTTTCTTTAAGGAAAAACTGTCACCGTGTTGGGGGCAAGTAATGTACACCATCAGTCATACTTAGAAGGAATTTTCAATTTACTCAGTGTGAAGACTACCCTAATAAAGACGGATTACTTGGTCTCGCGGTGCCAGTCGGGTATCAATTTGCTTGAAGACCCGAGAGGTATTGTGCCCGCGATATATATCTTGGGTAACTTTTTTATGTCCTAGACAAATTATGTACAACCCTTACCGGGGAAACTAACCTTGGAACCTTGTCGCTATTTATAATACGTCTGTGCCAAAACCATAATATGATTTTATCAAACAATCTTTACTGCATACCTGCTCTATTTTAGCTGATCGTTACCTAAGTGAATTTCGTGGTAAAGTGTACTATAAAACGTGAGAATTTTCGTAGTTTCCTATTAAGTTTACTGACCTAACATATTGAAAGTAGGCAGTTACGTAATCTTTATTATAAAAATAAGAATCTTGAAAAGTTTCGACAGGTTTACTTAAGAAACAGCCATTGATACGACAATGAATATTACAATACAATTTCTTTTTATTGATAGTCATTTAAACTTTTTATCTCAAAATGAATGTGCTAAAGAAAGGTACAAAAAGTTTTGATGTAAATAAAACGAAAGAAAAAGAGCAACCCCAGCTAGTCAAGACGAGACATGACGCCTCGCATTAAGATAAGAGCAAAGAAATGAAATTCCAAATCGGTCCCGCCCCTTTATTTCGATGTCACCGCCGCGTTTGAGTTAAATAATCCCACAATAAAGCTGTTCTGACAAAGCTTCAAGTTTCGACGGTAAATGTCACGCATAATGTATCGGAAATATAAATTATATTAGATTAGTGGTTCGCTCTTGTAATGGTTGGCTATAACGCAGCCGCATAGTAGTGTCGTGTTGGAGGGCACTAAAGAATTGCGCCACTCATTATTGCGGTGCCGAATGTGGTCAGATGAGTGGTGGAGGCATGTCACGACACGCTACCACGTATGGGCCTCGCCAATCTGTGCACGTTTAATGTTCAACGCGATCTGAATATTTTGGCTCGGCGAACTAACTGCGTTTTGAAGTCGGTGTATGGTAACTTTAGTTTCTGGAGTTCACTTGTATACACTGAAAGGAATTAGAGGGAAACATAATGAGTTTGTAATAAAGATTCAATTCGGTTTACCATTGACACGCTACGAAGAAGAATACAATCATAAATCTCAAATACTAATTATGTTTAGCGGGATTTTGCATGTATTTTTTGCAATCAATACCCTAAATATCTGTAGATTTATTTTATATATAATTGCCAGAGCATAACTTGTATTGAATTGCTTTGCAACAGTAAAAAATTACAGTCATTCATCACCTTTTTGAGACTTAATGTGCTAAAAAAAATGCCTGAACATGCCATGAAAATGTGCCTGTGTGTAAATCCTTGTCGTTTGAGTGTAAGCTTCGACAAGTAGGTACTCGTATGTTTCGCGTGCAGCGATATTGGCCTTTGATCAATTTTTGTCGTGCCGGTATACATAAAACAAAAATGGACGATCCAAATACATATCCGGAATTTTTCTTGACAACTTTTTAGCATTTCGTAGCGATTTTTTCGTAAATGAAAACAGTTTTACCTAAGCTCACCCAAGGGTAACTCGCTTTGTAAATTAACTTAAGAAAAATGAAATAGAAAAGCTATTAATTTTATTTCAAGATACTAACTCCCCATTGCGAGGTGTAGTAAAACCTTACAACGTACTCAAGTACACTAAAAAGACGCTAAACTCCGCGAAGGGAAGCTAAGGAAAGCTCTTACGTCTCTCGTTTTCTCAATATATCATATTTTTTCGCAGACTGAAGATATACGAGCGGTTGTTTCGCGCGTGACAGGCTTCCGGGGGTAATATTAATAAAATTATTGTGGAGACACGTCGCAAGCCCCGGGCCTGACCTACTCGACTCACGCGCGAACTAGTCCGCTGTTGTCGACTCTACACAGCACACATGTGAACGTTATTGCTCAGCAGAACGGTATGTACATTGCGACAAGTTTGACTGTAACTGTACAGTTACAGATACAGTACATCATACTGCGGAATAGTCTCTCACAAATAACTGTTTTGTTGTATTTTTTCATGAAACGTCCTGCTTTCAGAAACACAAAACTTCAACATAAATTAGTAAATTTTTGCCTGAAATAAAAAAACGTCGTCACTTGCGCGAGTACTTTGCGCATTTCCATGAAATTCTACCCAGTTTAATATTAAGCTGGGGGCTAAATAAAGGTCAACACGGACATTATGGGTTCTAGGAATCATTTGTTAGTAAGTTTACAATAGCGCCACGACGTACAGTTACCAACACAAGTGTATCAGGTAATAATGACGACGATAGTGCGCGAGTGTACCATAGTCTGAACTCACGGGCATGACGCTAACAAATAATTTGCACGAGCATGTGCTGTGTTTTCTTGTACTTCAACTGGCTGTAGTAATGATTTATTACCTAATAAGGTTTTGTACTCATACAAATTACCTTAGTTATACAACTAATGTGTTGTAGCCGCGTAACCGCTATTAACTAACATCGAATATGAATGTAAGAAAAGCTCTTGAGTTTATGATAACGATCTGCTAACTTGCCTTCAGTAATCGAAATCAAGGCTCCATATTTATGCCTAAATAAAAGGAGCAAGAAAAAATGTAATAAACCGCCGCAGGCGAGGCAATATATCTAGTAGCGGATATTTATTATTGTCGTACATAGCGCCATCGCGCGCGCTCGATCATCGCCGATATCCAATTACATTAAAATTTCAATTCATTCATCACGGCCACAATGATGGCTCTGAGCACTTTTTTCGGTTGTGTGCCCTTTGATTAGATTCGGTACTGAACAAACCCATCCATTGCGCCACCACAAAAAGGTCGCTGAAGCCACCTCGGCCGACTGTCGTTATCCATTCGTTCCGCTGTCCAGAAATTTTCGCAATAAAATTAATCGTTCCAATAAAATTGGAGCCGAATAGAGCCACCCATGCATGAACACTTTTTAATTGGGTCGCTCTTTTTGCTCCTTTCGCAGGCAACCAAACGAGAAATCGAACTTGAGTAAGTCTCTCGTTTACATTTAGACATGTCTCGTCGCTGCTACAACATAGTATATGAGCATTGATTGTTCCAAATACGATTCGCTCTCAAAAAGTTCTTCTAGACTTCTATAGAGTTCTCGAAAAATTAGCGAAGTCGAAGTCGTAGTCTCAAAACTATGTGTTTATTAACTTACGAGTAAACTTTGGCTAATGAATAATAATCTGTCGAACATTTAATTTAAAAGTTACCTTTGTGGCCATTACGCACGCTTGAAACGACACAGTACGTTAAACGCTCTCAATCAAATATCAAAGTGAGCAATTTGTTGCGTGTAAACGCAGCTCCCGACGGATTGCAGAAAAATCAGGCAAAAAGCATGGAACAACGATCCGTCGAACAAACGAAAATATATTTCGCCATTTTGATTTTCGACAAGCAATCGCGTTTAATGGGTTGAGCTCGATTCCCACTTGAGTTTGTTCGATTTTGTTTCATTTGATCGCTTCAGCGATTCACGGTGAGGTGCGGCATGGAAAGGCAATAAACATAGTCTTTTCATTATCCGTAAATTTCTATGAATTAATAATATTCGTGACTAAAATATGAGTTCGTAATTACACATTTCTTAGTTGTTAATGGACGAAATGGCGGTTTGAGTCTAATTAGTTATAACTGTTAATGGACTTCTACTCACTGTATGAAGTGGATGTGATTGTATTTTTTGTTTGAATTGTGGTTGGTTGTGTATTTAATTTGATGGTTCGCCGTTATTAAAGTTCGTATGTAAAATGAATCACTGTATTGAACTAGATTTATTGATAAACACCACAACTGAAACCGAGCTTTTGGACATTATTTATCCATTTTCAATAATTTAATAGGAAGTTTGATTTAGGAGAAATAGTTTTGCATCTCTCATTATCATAAAGCATAATAATATTAGAACCGAAATAGGTTCAGAAGTTAGTCCTCGCCATTCGCGAACCATAAGGACTTACAAACAGACTGAGTTAGTAAACAAACAACTGGACATCGAGTGTAAAAATAGAATGTTCCAATGTTAGTAGTCCTTTTGGTTTTATTTATGTACTGGTAAACAGAATTTAAATACATAAATGGCCCATATGACGTGCCACATAATGCCTACTTATGCAAATGTTGAAGATATTATAAATAGTCAACATTGAAAGATATTTTCACACCCCAAATATTCTCAAAACGGACTTCAACGATTTATTAAGTAGGTGTAGTCAGTTAGCAATTAGCTGAGGGGTACCTTTGCATAAATGCTTGACATTTTTTAGAATACGAATCGATAGAATTTTATAATTCTTTTAAATTTTATTTACTTTGCTCAAACAAATAAAATCACACTAATATTATACAGGCGAAAGTTTGTGAGTGTGTGTGTGTGTTTGTGTGCGTTAATTATGTTTGTTACTTCTTCGCGCTCAAACGGCTGGACCAATTTTGATATAATTTTGTGTGGAGGTAGCTGACACACTGGATTAACATATAGGCTACTTTTTATCCCAATATTCCCACGGGATCGACACTTATGCGGGAGAAACCGTGGGACGCAGCTAGTATAAAATAATTATAAAATCCTATCGATTCGTCTTCTAAAAAATCTCAACCATTAATGCAAAGGTGGGCCAATTAATTGCTATAACTGACTGTCCTTATGTAAAAATATATTCCAACTGTTGTTTGTGACACACATACCATACAGTCCAACTGTCGAGAGAATGCGTTCCTGTAGGTCTATCAACGAAAATACGGGCCCGATCGACAGCATTTGTCCGACAAACAAGTGTCAAATTGGGTTTTTCGGACGGGCAAAAACATATCGGGAGTAGGGACAACTGTCACATCATGTGGTCTTTCATTCTTAGTTCGGGCCCTGAACTTATGTTATGTCCGTAAGTGATACGGAGTTGGAAAAGTCCGCCACTTCGGCCAAAACTACGGTCAATATGACTAGGGAGTGAGTAGACACCCTGACACCTGTCAGTGCGACAATTCTAAGAGCTAATAAGACCAAATTCGCAAAACAATGTATTTTTTTGTATGAAACTGACAGGTGCTAGGTGTCATGAACGCATTCTCTCGTCGGTCGCGCTGTATGAAGGTATATGGGTAGTTGATTTGGTGTTTATTTTTGGCTGGCAGCACTCATATAATTACTAATCAGTAATTTTACGTTGTTAAGTCTGGCGATATCGATCAATTCAGTAAAAAATGCTGTCTAGTACAATGTAAATAAAACTTGGAAGAGTCTCTTACCCAGATCTTCGGCATCCTCACTCCATTCTCCCTCCTGGGCCCAGCAAGCCGCGAGCATCACCAGCAGCCGCAGCCACATCACTGAACACATGTTCACCAAACTCCTTTACATCACGACAATCACAAACACGACCACGGTCACAATATTTTTTTTAAATTACACTTTTTTTGACACCGTCTCTGGCATTGTGCCAGTGTTTTGACTTTTTTGATAAAGTCCTTTTTAGTGGCTTCACCATTTTCTTTTTTATTAGTAGGAATAAGTATCTGGCAGTGGTTTGTTTAGTTATTATTGTTTATCTGACAGGACGGAAAAAAATATGTTTAGTTAATGATAAAAACATACTAATGCTAATTTGAAAATTAAATTCCCGTAAAAATCTAATAGTAAGATTTTTTAGAGTCCTATGTTTACCAGTATACTGTCACGTCTGTCACAGACTGATATACTCGTACTAACTGAAACAACACGCGGTTTATCAAATAACCAATACAAATATGTATAAATAGACCGGTAATTATGAATGATGTCACATAAAGGTTAAGTGTTGTACATTAAATAATAAATGATGTAAGGCCAACAACACACTTGAATTACGAAAACGAGTCTAGTGGAGTCTTGTTTTGTTATTTTTAGTTTCTTTTGTTCATATAATTAATTTTACCCTGACTACAGAATACATAATTTCCCTGACTACAATTACGTTTGTATCGAAGTTGTAATCTGTGGAAATTAGAATGGTAATATAATTGTTATTTTTAATATACTACTGTTTGTTTTCCCTTACCAAATAAGATAAAATAAATTGGCCCTTACTACTACGTAATAAAAACGCTGTAGAAGTGAAATCGTTACCATGGACGAGCAGTTAACCGTACTTGAGTGTTGATACACGGTGAGTAAAGTGCGTCTTGTCATCAACACTTCAACATTGACATTTGACATAATATAACTACCTACACTCTACAGTGTTATTATTTCAGACTTGAGGGGCTTGTGGCTAAGTTATTATAACAGCCACACGGATCGATCGATCACCTTGCCGCGGTTGGTCTGTGGATCAGCTTGCTTTAGGCTAAGAACTCACGGAGCGATTTTCGCCCGCGTCCGCTGCGGTTGCGGGCCCGCAGCTTCTGTAGAATGCAAATATTTATATAAAAAATTAAAGCACATTTCACGACGCGTTTTACGCCCGCGGTGTACGCGGTTGTATGCGGCTCCCGCTGTACCGGCGGGCAACTAGTAGAATCGCGCGGGCCGCGGTTACCCGCAGCCTCGGCGGGTGGCGCCCGCGCGCTTTGCGATCGGCAACGCAACGGCTCGTTTCTGGTGTGTGTCCATGGCGGTCTGGACCTCAACAGATCGTCAACCGCCCGTCTTGCAATCTTGCGATCATCGCCCGCCACGTTTGCGGGCGATGATCGCAACCGCGGCGGCCGCGTAACCGCGCGAATAACCGGTCTCGTGAGTTTTGAAATAAAACCGCAGATCCACGACCGCGGCGGTTGCGGTCGAAAATCGCTCCGTGAGTTCTTAGCCTGACGCGGTTTGTCCGTAGACCAGCTTGACGCGGTTGGACTATCTTCACATCCAAGACCCCTCCGTGACTCGGAAAGCACATTAAGGCGTTGGACCCGGCTGTCATTCGTGGATCTTTGACAGTCGTTACGGGTCGTCAGTAGCCCGAAAGTCAACCAGTCTTACCTAGGGATATCGTATTACCCAGTAACTGGGTTGTGGAGGTCAGATAGGCAGTCGCTGCTTGTAAAATACTGGTTCTTAGCTACATCCGGCTAGACTGGCTAATAGCCAAGAGCCTCGACCAACACCTGAAGAGGCTCTCGTTGGGCAGCTGGATCAAGGGCTTGATTCAGAGAGCAGTACTTCTGGACACGGCCCGCATTGTTAAGAAGTTCCTCTCTCTGGAACCCTGACCGGCGTA
This sequence comes from Luperina nickerlii, assembly GCA_963855955.1. NCBI lineage: Eukaryota > Metazoa > Arthropoda > Insecta > Lepidoptera > Noctuidae > Luperina > Luperina nickerlii. The sequence goes on from OY979680.1 coordinate 9,925,265, forward strand.
GTTTAGACCCGTTCCCGATACCGGTGGGCTACTATTTTTTATATTTTTAAATGTTTTTATATTTTAATATTTAAAAATATAATTTATAAGTATATAATGAAATAAAGGAAATAATAATAATAATGTAATAGTAGAAACTTATATTTTTCAGGCATTTCAACAACAGTTGCCTTGCTAAATGTAACTTTTTTTTGCACTTACTCATTTGGATTTCTAAGTCACTATCATCTACACTCATGTAAGTGTTAAGTGTTCCTAGTATTTGCTAGTGTTGAGTTTTCCAACCAGGTCTTGACAAAGTAGTCGTCGAGGATCCTCCCTTTTCTATGGAGGTAGAGTGAACTTTACACCCTGTTTCTCTTACCTCTTTACTCCTCTATAGCCTTGCTAAATCTATATCTTTTTGCACCAATAGATTGATTTCTTTTTTTATGTATACATTTTTTTCTGTACGTTTCTAGACAGGTCGATTTTTTACAAGATTTGTGCCCTTGTATATGTCTCTTTTTGTCTCGACTGTATCCACGGTTAGCTTTAAACAATAGATGTTCTTCTAAATTTGAATGTGGGTCCAGTTAACCTATAAAAAAAAACCAGAAAATAAATTATGTAGTGAACTGGACCCGCGGGTCCAGAAGCGACCGGGTCCAGCTGACCGAAGATTCCTAGTAAAACGATTTCTATGAAGTTTTCATTTTATGGAATTTGTTCTAACTGAATCGCGTCGCACTTATCTATCGTCGCACTCTCTCTCAAGCTCCTACTTAACTTGTATCCATTGCTTGGACCTATGTGAATCTATGTACGTTGACCCCTTTGACTTAAAACGGGCGGCGAGCACTTTTAAAATAATCACGACAAAAAATGAAGAGTAAATTAAATCAAATCAGCATGATTTCGTCATGATATGATTTAAACCATAGACACACGTAGATTGAGTAAGTGGTAAGTTAAAAATCTACTGAAGTTTAGGCCCGCTTGCACCACAAATCATTAAATACGTTCTAAACGTGTTTAAAACATAGTTCTGTGGCCTTAGTGTGAGTTTTTTCGACTCACGTTCGATTGCGAGCAATAGACTGTTGTATGGGAAATTAGGTTTCTCCTAGTGACCTCCAGGTGGTGCTATAACTTTTTCCCATATAAAATTCTAACGCACTCGCAATCGAACGTGAGTGAAAAAACACACTTAAGCCTCTGTTGTTGTCAATCGTTTGAAGATGACAGAGATAGAATGAAGTTGTAAGTCTGTTAAGCGTTAAACATATTTAGCGGTTCGTAGTGCTATATCTAACCACCTTACTAATAAACGTTGTTTAGCGTCTGTATAGTTACACAACGCTCTGTCTTCTTCTTTCGAAAGTCAAATTACTGACGACTGAAAGAGAGAAATCGGTGTGTAACTATTCATCTGATTTAATACGTTTATTAGTGAGGGGGTTAAATATAAAAACCGCTGGTTGCTCTAGATTCTACCGATCTACGAGTATATTGCAGGGAAGACCGACGATGATCTTTACCGAAACGAAAGTACAGCCTTTGCACGTTCACCACGTCCTTCGGTCGCCTGTCTGAAACCAATTCAGCTGTCATTCCTCTCGTGCCTCTCTTAATAAGGCCCGGAACAAAAAGTCGGACATCATTTCGAACAGGAAATTTACTTTCATTTGATTTTTGGTTGTTCTAAAAACGTTGCGCGCCATATTGTAATCTTTTGTTTTGACGCGTCGAAAGCTTTCGGACGAGAATAGACTGTTTTGTGAACAAACGCTTTCAATTTTTTTCAGAGGAAGCTTTTTGTACAGTGATAAAATTATATAAAGTGAAAAGGACACAGGAATAAATAGAATTCCACGAATCACTGGTTCTTAGTCCATGGATGGTGTCCATTTTGTGAAGACCATTCCATTCTTGAATAGCTTGTTATAACTTCGGTTTCGCTTGTTATATGAAGACCTACTTCTCGAGTTGTACTCAAAAGCCTGGTAGTCGGTGTTATCTCAGTATTTCCTAGTACCCAAAAGCCAGAACTTAAGTTCTGTTAGTCAAAAGACCCGTTTCGAGGATAACTCTGATATTCAAGACATAATAGAATACTGAAAACCAACGCCAGCTTCGTTAGGGATAAGGCTTGAGAAATACGTTGGGAAACGATAGTTACCAAGAACTACTTGAAATTAAGAATTTCTAGTTATATCTCCAACAAATAGGTACAGAAGAAAATAATTCGATGAATGAATGCCTTAAGAGGAAATTGAGCATTTTATTAGTGAATGCTGTGTCTCGGAACATCACCCCGAATAAAATTGTAATACTCCAGTCGATTGCCTTCCAGTAGTTTGCGCGAACGCTCCGTAATCCTTAACCTGTTTTTAACAGTCCAATATTGAACGAAATCTAGAATATTTTGACAATAAAAAAGAGGGCTTCATCGTGTGCTACATTGCGTTTGCTGATTCTGTTGAGAGATAAACCATTTGACAATGTTTGTTCGGATTTCGAACTGTTGTCTTTTTGGCATGCTATAGTCCGTTCACAGTTATTTTATCTCTGACAGCAAAAACCTAACAGCAACCTTATTGTGACGAGAATAAAGATGAGATTTTGACAGACTTTTCAATGGCAGCAACCTAACCGCAACCTTATTAGAATGAGAATAAAGATCACTGTGATAGGGACAGTGATGCAAAATCAGAGGTAAAATACCTAACTGTGAAAGGACTGTACTTTCCACAGTATTGAACAAAAGGAGGCTGGAACCTTTAGCCTCCTTTTCACACTAATATTATAAAAGCAAAAGTTTCAGTGTGTTTGTATGTTTGTTACTTCTTCATGCACAAACAGATGAACGGATTTGGATGAAATTTGGCACGCAGATAGTTTATAACCAAGATTAATAAATAGAATGAATACTTTTTATCCCGGGGATATTCCCACGGGATCGACACTTATGCGGGTGAAACTGCGGGGCGCAGCTAGTTATAACCCATTCGCAATAAGATTAGACATTGAAATAAATCTTTTTTACAGTCCGTTCAACCGATTTTGACTTCTATTGCGTTGGTGGCATGACAAATGGCAGCTGCAATAAACAGTTGGTATTATAATCACGTTTTTGCTTTTAATGCCGTCCTTATGCCTACGGAATAGAAGTAAAAATCGGTTGAACGGACTGTAAAAAGTTTTGTTTAAATGTCTAATCTTATTGTAAATGGAGTATAGTTATAAACAAGAGTCCATAAACTAGCACTTATTGTTTTTAGGCCTCATAACGGCCATACTAAACACCCTTCTTTAATATCTTTAGATAAGCATGTAGTGCTACTCGTACCATAAAAGATATTTATGAAAAGGTTGCCCAAGTTCCCGACTTTTTTAGTAAACATAATATTTAGTACAGTTACGTCTTTTATACCTTCGTCTGTATCAAATTATTTTCTTTATCAAGTCAGTACACAGAGTAGGTACACTTAATTCCTTTTGTAGCTATGGCACTGAGCAGACTATTTCTTATGAAATGATATTTAATTACTTGATATCAAAGGGTGTTATTTAAGACAGTTTCTTTAAAATGTCATTCGCATCTTCCAGTATTTTTAGTCGTCCAATGAATCATCAGGCCAGCGACGAACTTTTAGCATCTAAAAACGCTTTTCAAGCGCCATATAGGTACTCGTATTGTAAAACGCAAGCTACATGGTGATCATTCTTAAACAACTAAAACGGTACCTATTCCGATTTTTCCTTTACTTGTGCTACATGAAATTGCTTCTTGCCAAATTTCATGATTCTACAACAACGGGAAGTAGGTACCCTATAGGTTTTGATTACGGGACATAAACGCCCGTATCTTTTGATTGCGTTGACTTAGAAGTTTGATTTTTTCACTGCTTTAAGGGATTGCAGCCCTGAGTATTTGATATTAATTTCAGCTTGATGACTCCACGCGTTCCTGAGAAAAAGGGTCATGACCAACGGACAAACTGGCAGACAACGAAGTAATCTTATAAGGATTCCGTTTTTCTTTTTCAGGTAAGGAACCCTTGAAACGTTCAAAATCTAGTCGCGATCTCATCTCAGCGATAATGAATAAATTTTTTTTTTGGTCCCCGAAATGAGATGAGATGATATACAGTACTACCCACGTAGCTGAAGTATATTAAAGAAAATATTAGTCTTTAATTAATTAGAGTTGGATGCCGTCAAAGAAAATCGTTTTGGTCATAACCATTGAAACGCTTAGTAGAACATGTAGGTACCTACAAAGGTTCCCTTTTAGTCCCCTGTCAGAAATATAAAACTTTGACGCTTGGTTTCGCATATATACGGGTAAATAATGTCTTTTAATCTCTACAGAAGCCTCTGACCCTTGTCCTGGGGAATAAAAAGTTTCCAGGAAGGTTGGAACAGTGACGTCATATTTATTTTTCGATTATGTTTTGTGGTACTTGGTTGAATGGGAGGCGGGCTGTTATGGGGGTTGAATATTAATTCTGTAGAGCTTGGAAGTCAGGTAAATTAGAATGGCTTTCTTGTTTTATCTTTGTTGCCTGCAGAAGATAATTTCTTATATTAATGACACAGACGAGGATCTTAGATAGGGTCAACCCTTTCCCCACGACCAACAGTATGACAACCAGTGCCTGTGACAAATTCGTGTAAAAGAAGGACATCTATTAGGCTGCCTTTCCCCAAGAGATGAGCGAGAATGCGTAGCGAGGGATGTGTGTGAAACCAACCAATAACATCGCTTCATTTTTATGGCTTGAACTAAGTTAGCGTTGGTATTGGTTAGTTTTACACACATCCCTCGCTAAGCACCCTCGCTCATCTCTGGTGGAAAGGCAGCTGGACTCATTATCAGGACGACAACGGAATTTGGGATGCGAAGTTCAGGTAAGTTTTTACAAGCCTCCAACCTATTCTCCCTACACATTATACTAGGACTTAGTATAATGTAATGTGATGTATAATGTGATGTTCAAATACAAGGTAAAGGCTCCTTCAAACAGGAGCGACACGACACGCGACACAAAGGCACCGCAAGTCGCGCAACGAGCGGTGCCTTTGTGTCGCGCGCGATTCGCGTCGCGCGTCGCCCTTGTTTGCAGGAGTTCACAAAATTCGAAGATTTCAGTCTCTTGGCGGATACCGTTATTTTGGCACACTTTGTGCGATCACCTAAATAGATGTGTTGCGCGAGGTGAATTTTTAAAAAATTAAAAAATTAAATTAAAATAGTTTATTTCTGTAACTTTCTTTTATAAACTTATTCTGTGGCTAGAACTTCCCAGGAAGCATGTAGTATGCTTGTGTTGGGTGGTTCTGCTCCTCCCTCGGGTCAACATATTTTTAGGTAACTAGATAACTAAACTATTTTAAGTACATAATTACAAACAAGTACATAATGAATGAAGAGTTAGAGACACTGGTATGACTTCTCTTTATGTGTGTGTGCATGCGTGAGTGGTGTGTGTGTGTGTGTGGTGAGTGTGTGTGTGTGATGAATGTGTGTGCGTGTGTGTGTGTGTGTGAGAGAGGGGGTGTGTTTGTGTGTGTGCCTTTATGATATTAAAACATACTATTTCTAATATAGACTGTGTGAATTTGACTCCTAATTAGGAGACTTCTAGCCCTACGATATAATATCTTGGGATCGGGAAGTACCACTAGAAGTCACGATTATGCTCTAGAATTCGTATTTAAATAATAAATTCTCTATATCACAGTATCCAAGCCGCTCGAGCTCGTGAACGATTGTTTTTTTACATTCATGGAATTGGAGGTTGTATATTGTATATTTGTTGTGAAGCTTATTATATAGGTAGGCAGAGTGGGCTTGAAATTGACGCCTGGCAAAAAGAGTTCTACAGCGAGGAGCAGTGACCACATTACATTTTCTTCTACCTGTTTGAGCTATATGAACGTAAGGTAATGTTTTATGTAGTTTAAGTACTGAGTTGATAATATAAAGTTTTCGAAGTGACAATATTTTATGATTTAGATAAAGTTCGTCAGTAGGAAATCTAAATGGCTTAAAGAACATAGTTTTTATCAAGCATCTCTGGGCTCTTTCTGCTTCAAGGAATTTAATTTTAGTGGCACCACCCCAGATGGAAATACAATAAGACATAACTGATTGTGCCAATGCAATATAAGTACGCTTTAGGAGGTCTTGAGAGGTGACATCTCTCAACTTTTTAAAGACCCATATGAGTTTACGGATCCTATCATTAATAGCTTCAATTTGAGGGTGCCAGGAAAGTCGGTGGTCCAGGATTACTCCAAGGTATTTAGTGGATTTAACACATTCAATCTCTTCACACCTACATTGCGTAGTATAAGTGAAGTCACAAGTATGAATCCTCAATACCAAGTTTGGGGGGGGAAGTGTACGCTTATTTATAGCAAAGCAAATGTAATTTGTTTTGGCGATATTTAGCGTAAGAAGGGCAGATCGGAGCCAGTTTGCAACCTTATGGAGACAATGCTCAGCAGCCTCAAAAACAGAGTTCCAGGAGGTACCACTAAATACAATGGCAGTATCATCCGCGTATGAGAATACTTGCCCTCTCTCAATTTCGAGATTAGTTAATTCGTTAAGGTATATCAAGAATAATGTGGGGCCTAAGACGCTTCCCTGGGGCACGCCGTATTCAATTTTGGTGTCAGAACTAGTGAAATTGTCAATTTTTACGCTCTGGGTACGGTCTTTTAGGTAATCAGTTAAGATATTTAGAGGCATACCCCTAATGCCCATACACTCCATCTTTTTTACAAGAATGGAGACAGAAACAGTGTCGAATGCCTTTTTTAGATCTAAGAAAACTGTCAGACACTTTTCTCCACGGTCTAAACACTGAGTTACCAAGGAGGACAATCCTGAGACGGCATCTTCTGTAGATTTTGCTTTCCTGAATCCGAATTGTGAACTGGATAGAATATTAAATTTTTCGAGATAAGTAATTAGGCGTGAGTTGATTAGCCTTTCAATAATTTTAGAGATAACTGACAATACTGAGATAGGTCGATAATTATTGATATCTCTTTTATCACCACCCTTGTAGACGGGTGTAACAATAGATTTTTTAAGCAAGATCGGGAATATACCTTTTCTGAAGCAGAGGTTAGCAAGATGGCTAATAATGGGAACAACGAGCGGTTTAACCATTTTTATGAATTTAGTCTGGATACCGTCCCAGCCGGGAGCACTGTCAGTTTTCAGGTTTGATATAACACTGTCAACTTCCATTGGGTCAGTCTCAAGAAGTACGAAAGAAGATGATTGTGTTTTTGGAGTAGATATTGGACCTCCAGCTGGCTGTGTGGATCCACTGAGGATGCTTTCTGCGAGCCGCTTGCCGACACTTGCGAAAAAACCATTAACACCGTTTACCGACGCTGTAGGAGAACTTCGAGTATTGAGTAATTCATAGCTTCCAACTTTAGATGTGTTAAGATGCGCTATTTGCTTGATAGATTTCCATAGGGCTTTAGAGTTTTTAATATTACATTTTAGTAGTTCCGATTCATATTTACGTTTCAATTTTTTAATTAATTTGTTACAATAATTACGGTATCTAGTAAATGTTATTTTTAATATTACATTATACGGATCGGACCTTAATTTTAGCTGCATTTTGTTTCTGTTTCTGATACAGCGTAATAGACCGCTGGTGATCCAGGGCTTAATAATGCGTTGTTGGCTAGAGATCCTCTTTACCTTAACACTCTCATCCAAAGATGATTTAAGTTTATTAATTAAATGTTCGACTACAAAGTCAGGGTCATCGCTAAATAATAAGTTGGATAGGTTTTTGTTTATAAGCTTTTCAGCAGCTGCTTCAAAGTCAATGAAGGTCATGATAGTTGGCGAACGGTAGTTAGCTTTTATTTTAGATATGCTCATGAAGACCGTGGCATGATCAGTTATAGTAGTGTTTAAAACTGCAATACTCGCCGATAGCTTGGTTTTATCAATCTTTAAAATAAAATGGTCAAGACAGCTATTTTCTCGCGTAGGAATTATGTGTCCTGGTAGAAGACCATGAGCGGACAGCATGTTAAGGTAAGCGGCCCGATTACTACAATCGTAAGATGATTCATTCTGTTTTATAGATAGGTTAATATTTATATCACCAGAAATTATAATATTCTGGTTGCATTTTATCGTGTCTAATAAAGTATTAAGTGAGCTAATAAAATTAGACGCATTATGATGTGCTGGTGACCGGTATATTCCCAGTATAGTACTCCCACAAATGGTTAATTGTATGCAAGACGCGTTATCCAGGTTATGTTCAATAAAAACTGGATTTAACTTCGTTTTAGCGTAAATGACCACTCCATCATTTTGATTACAATTGTATGTAGTAGCGTAATGAGTATAGTTTATTAAAGAGGGGACGGGTTTGTTTGTGTTGAGGCGACATTCGGTAAGTATTATAACGTCCATTTCTGATTTAAGATCCGAGAGTGTGGCTTCAAAGTTATCAAAGTTGCAATAGATACTTCTTATGTTTTGTTGGACTAATGTTAGATCATTATTGTTGTATTTTATATGTTTGTTTAAGTCCACTAAGTCACATGTTACCGATTTTGCAACCACGATATCATCCAATTCATTTATGTTTCTGAGGTTATCTGTCATTTATATTTAGGGATCTAGGCTGAGTTTCATTTAGCGGGGGAGTGGACACTTGCAGCAAAATTAAATAAGAGCGCTTAAAGTGAAAAGTAAAGTTAGTTATGTTTACGGCTAAAGTGTATTTATAATAAGTGTTAGAAGTGTATGTTGTGTATGTGAATGGGTGGAAGTGTATGCGAGTGGCTTTGAATGTACTGGAAAGCGTAGTGAGTGTATTTATGGTAAGTTTGTTTACAAAATTACACAATACATGAAATTGAGATACCAGCATTAATAAACAAAAAACATGGAAACTAATATTACTACAGACTATAAATATATCTAGTCATACAGTGTTGAAAAGCTGTTTGACTTGATCTTCATTTGTGATAGTTATTTTTGGAGAGTTCTCATCCTTTTTAACGTAAACATTTCCAAAAGCGGTCCAACAGAAGGTAAAGGCAGTGGATTTTATAGGATCCCGCGCAAGGAAATATAATCGTGAGGCCTTTGGTGTCAGTTGCTCAGAGACGAAGACAGCGGTCTCTTCGTTAACAACGAATCCCAGGTGTTTTGTGCGAAGTTTTTCTTTGTTCCTTGTGTTAAAGGTCTTACATTTCTGCAATATATCGGACTTTAATAAGGTCGAAGTCAATTCCACAACGATAGGTGCATTAGAGACAGTCCCTTTTTTCACTCGAACTCTGTATATGTCCTTGATGTCCAATTTCGTTAGGCTTGCACCAACAGTGGTGGATAGGCTGGTAGCATATTTAATCAGGTCATCTTGTGACTCCTTTTCTAATTTTGGTACATTTTTAATTTCAATGTTGGCTTTTCTGTAGGTTTTTTGCATGGTTTCAATTTTATCTTCAAGGGTGAAGATATATTTCACATCTTCTTTTTTCTGTTGTTCTAAATTCTCAATCTTCTTTTTCAATTCTGCGTTCTCATTTTGCAAGTATTCAATAGCAGTTTCAATCTTGACATTGGTTTCTTGAATTTTCTTCAACGTGGGGTTTATTTTATTGAATTCTTGTCGCTGGGCGGCAAGTAGGGAGGCAAACATCCCCCGCATTTCTTCCTTGAATGCGTAAAAATCATTCAAACCAGTGCTGGGGGTAGACAGCCTTAGGTCAGCAGGACTAACCTGTTCTTTCCTCTTTTTAGCACGACCAGAGACAAAGTTTGGTGGGGTAACATTTGGTTCACTTATTGATTGGTCGTTCAAATTTGATTCGGACAAGGACTTATTCATAATTGGTAGTACCAGGAGACCACAGAGAGGGGAGTAAATATGGTACGGTCACTGTACTGTAAAACTTAGTTACTTTTATGATTATAAAATCTGTGGTTGCAATACGCTGTCCACAAGTACTAGGAGGACATAGGTTCGTAGTAGTAAATTAACCTGACAACACTTGCAAAATTACGGCTGAGTGAATGATGTCTCCGTAGAACTTGTAGTGGTTTGTTGGTGGCGCGAAATTCAAATAGTTTTCGAATTTTGTGTTGTTTTAACTGTCTTCAGGGACTAGGAGAGCACAGCTCATAGATGAACTTATCAGCACACAGTTCCCGGCGGAATGAATGATGTCACCGTAAGTATATTGTGACATACAGATTGAGATACCAGGATCGCATAAACTTGTAGTAGTTTAGGTGGTGGCACAAAATTAAAATAGTTTTTAAGTTTTAGGCTGTAATAATCTGTCCTTTTGTACCAGGAGAACACGGTGCGTCGTAGTTAATATAATCGAAAACAAACAATCCTTGAATATAACGTCCCAATGAATGCATCCGTTTTTACAACTTATGAAATGTTGTACCAGTATCGCATAAGCTTGAAGAGGTAATACGGTGGCGCGAGAATTCAGGTATTGACAGCTGGAGGCAATCTTTGTCAAATAGTTCTATAAACTGCCACCAGATGGCAGAATGGTTTTTTCTGTACTAATACAGCTCCTGATTCACTGTTGCAAGCACCAGGAACGCATAGTCTGTAGTGGATGTTATAAAATATTATGTTATTGACGAAAATCATGCATTGGCACGAGCGACGATGAAGCTCACTCCACGAAGCACTCTCCAGGTATCCAAAGTCAAATCAGCAGTACAGGGACCGCATGAGTTGGTGTTGTTGGTTCGGTCAGCGTGTCGTGGGCAGTTTGACTAGTGTGCGATCAGCCGAGCGAAGCGGGTAGATCGTTCGAATTCGCTCGCACCCAGATGTAGCAGGTACTCACACACAGCAACAGGAGGCACACACGAGCGTCCAAGCGGGGCGTGGTAACAGTATGGCTCGTACTCTTGGTCACTTATGCACTCCTATTATTTGCACTGATTTTATGAGTTTAAATAATTATAATTTACTATTAAAAAATAAACAAACGTGAGCTCGGATACGTCTACTCGCAATCGAGGTCCGGAGGGAAGGGAATTCGATAAGGTATCTTCTCATCTTGCATAATAGTAGATATATCTACGAATTATGTCATTGATTTAGCTAAAGGTCTTGCTCACATCCTGTCATGAAAATCGTTTCTAAATGAAAACAACTACCTAATTATAAAACACTAACTACTAACTAATATCGGAATCACTTTTACCCGATGATGATAGCATCGGGTAAAAGTATATCCTATCCTATCTAGGATATCCTATTTGCACAATAAAAAAATAATATCATTAAAAAAAATATATGTAGACTCAATTTCACCTTGTTATTAGTTAAGTCAGTACAAATTTCTTCCATTTGTTTAATAAACATCTGACCCGACAGAGGTTGTCCTGTCCTTTCAATGATTCATACAAAAAATAACGTCAGGTTTTCCCGAATTTGAAGATTTTCCGGGAAACTTTTACAATTTTGCTTTCCATAAATACACACTGAAAAAAATAATTTCTTACTATATCACATCAAAGCGATTTCATTAAGATTTACTGACTTCATACAGTAAGAAGAAATGTTAGTAAAACAGTAAAAGACAAAACAGTAAAATTTAATGATTGAACACACTATTTACTGAAAAAAAATAACAACAAAAAAAAGGAAAACCACCATTACTGTAATGTAAGTAAATTTCAATTGTTTGAACGATATCGCCAAATGAATAAAACAGTTAATTGTGTAACCTTTTAGCTACTTAAAACGTGAAAGTTTACTGTCATGACGGTAACATAATTATTGCCTCAAGCTTTACTGTTTCCGATCAGTAAAAAATACTGTTTTGAACGTTAGGTTCATAATTATGGAACTGTTTAAAGCAGTTCAGATAAATGTATTTTCATTTTTATTTACTGTCGAACTAAACTGTTGGATAACGTCCCTCTGACGTGAACAATGCGCACACACATACTGCTGCGTTCGCCATTAATAATAATAATAATAATTTTTTTCAGACATAATTCTAGACCATAGATTTCAAACTCATACATTAAAATTACTTATAAAATATTATATTAAATTCAAAACAGATAAAAACCCAATAAAACTGTGATCAATTAAAAATAATAAGTAGGTAATTAAATTTGTTATAATTATAAAATTATAAAAAGTCAGAATCGAATAAAAAAAATTGTATTGCAGTTCACACATCCTGGTCATACACGCATTTGCGAGTTGCGAGCGCACGTAGTTGCGAGCACTACGCACCTGACCTTTTTGAAGTACCTACATCCACCAATAAGGTCACTTATGTCCTCCTAGGGCGTCCTCTCCCGGCATTTCCACTCACATCTGCCTTGTACATCATAACCTTTTGTTGTCGTGTTTAATTTCTAGTACTTAAAAGAAAAAAAAGTGGCGCTCCGGGAGTCCTGACAGAAGTGAAAACATCAATTACGTGTGTATTTTTTAATCGTCTTGTAAACAAAACACAAACAGAATACTTTGCCGTCACTCACTGACTTATCGGATATACATTAATTAAATCCGAGTACATCCCGAGGACAGCCGAATACATCCGAATGTAGTACGTGTCTTTTACGGTAACAGTGTGGCGAGTTCAATGGTTTTTTCCCATCTCAAAAAATGCCCAACGCGCCTAAAGAGTTTGATCTTCAAAAAACACAATTCTCTTTTCAAACACCGTAGCGCTTCCAGAAGGTCTTTACTAAGTAGACTTTTCATCGTCCATGAAATTCAGAAATATTCATCTTAGGAAATTGTACTCTGTTAATAAAAACACGACAGTCTTCAATATCGTCTATAAACGCGTGTATTCCACAAGTGTCTGACCCCCATACTAAAAGGGACATACTCTGATAACTTTTTAATAAACATGAATATTGTTCCATCCCCATAAATCTTGTAACCGACTGTATCGCAAGACAATTTAGTTTATCTCATTTTTTATTGAATATAAAATGGCTGAATGCGTAGGTACCTTCTCTTATCCGATCTGGTTATTTATGGCGGAAGTTTGTTTTTGACCGCCTCACGTACTTTATAGGGCGAACCTTTCTATCCCGAATTGCCAATTGCTATTTGATATATACTTTATGCTGTAACTTTCCGATCTCATATTTCTTGCTATTTTTTTTTTGATGTTTTACATGATTGCGTTTTGTTTTATAATGGTTGCGAGGAAATGTCCCGACAAGATGAATTTAGGTCACGCGACTTATTTATTTGTTTTTGTTACCAATTTCACTTTTTTTGTGACAATTCTTTTGTTTATTTTTTATACGTTGGTAATAACCCTAAAGTAATAACAACGGCAGTAATGATAATAACAAAAAGGAACACTAACATACACATGTCGGGAAATTCCTAAAATACACGGCAAATAAACACGATATCTGATTTATTAACATTACAAAGATGAGAACATATTCAGCGCGATGCAAAACAGCTTCGAATCCCTATTCACTCGATGTAGATTCAAGGCAATATACAGGGCAATTCTCATTCGCACCCAATATGACAAAAACCACCAATACAAAAGGGGCGCTCTTAAAAAAGGAATAACGCGAGAGATTACAGCCGTGTTCATTCTAAACCATATCCAGTGATAATGTCGGCCTAAGGTCCGGTATGAGCCGTACGCACCGCTCGGAATGGGCGCCAATGCTTTGGAAGGACCCTCTTTCGGGCAAACGACAATGCTGAATCTTTTATTAGTTTCGTGAATGGACGGCCAGTTGACATAACCGTCGTCGACATCTGTTGTGATATTACGCCATCTTTTCCAGGGCGTAGTTCCATCGATCCCGGCCGGGAGCCGAATCGACTATTTTTGTGCACGTGGAATATCTGAGAGGCCAGAATTGAATTCGACTGAATACGTGTAGGCACCGTATAGGACAGAAAATTGCTGAAATCGGCAGATATAACCCGTACGTATGTACACCGCGTCATCAGTTTGTAATAGATGGTTTGTTGGGACAACTTTTATGCGATAGTTTTTCGTTGTTGCATGTGACATGGGATTTTGTTTTATTAGTTTTCCCGCATTGATATGCCGAAACAAAGTTTTATATTTCAGGAACTGTTTGACAGGAATCCATTGAAGATAAAGTTATGAGCTTTAAAAGCTGTTGCGAATGAAACAGTTTTATTGGGAATGCTGGTAGCTATAATACATCTCTTAAACATTTTATAAAGGATGGTCTAGATATCATAACTCTGTGAATTAAACAAGTGTCCCTCCAGGGTGAAAAGCCAACGTTTCCTATCCTGAGCTTCGAGTGCGGACCCTCTGAGTTTATCCCCTAAGGACTAATTAGAATAAAAGAGTGTTAAACTTGCTCTAACTGATGGCCACTTTTGGGCAGTGCTTTGGCTAGACTTAATTCTCAAGGGTCCTTCTCGACTATTCCTGTGACGATGTGCATATATTAACAGTGTGATTTATTGCAGTTTTGTACACAAAATAGTAAAATAACGATTAAAAAAAATTGGTATGCACCACAAAAAGTACAATTAGAGATTACAAGCAAATGCAAGTTTTATGTAGGTGTATAGGGTGACGCTGTGATCTTAAATCAAATATAATGATCACAATAGGCTCCGATAATATGTATATTTTACGGTGCTAAAAACTGTTTAAACATCAAATATTTTCATGTCCTCAGAATATACGCCTCGTGCTATTTACCACTTTAAAGACAGCACAACCAATTAAATCTATTGTACACTTCTTTGAAATGTGTAATGAGTCGTTCGACTTTAATTCAAAATTTTTACACCTCTCCTTTATCCGACCTTTTCGCGGTAAATTGGCAGGGTCTGTTTTATTTAAAAGCGCGGGTCATTTATTCAATGTTTAAGCATGAAAAGAGGTTACTCGTAATGGCCGGCGCCTGGTTTCGCTGAAGAAAACCTGCCTTTCGAAGTAGTATTTATTGCTGGTAGTATTTTATAACTCATGTACTATGTTCGTGTTGGTATCTAGTGTTACCAACGAAGAGATAAACTTTAAACCTCCAAACTTAATCTAGCAAGTACGCTCGCTTAAAAACTATCGTCTTAATAAAAACTTCATTAGGTTGTTAGAAAAGTTTCCAAACAAAAGTAAAGAAAAATAAACCTTATCTTGCACGGAAACTTTTAGGCGTTTCCGGATTCCAATAAAATATTTAACATCGGGTAAACTGTTCGACACCATATCTCCGACCGGAACATTTTATTTTCTGCTGAAGGGAAATTCGACAGTCGTAAAATAAGCCGCTAAGCAAATCTGTCATGACGTCATTAAACGGCTGGCCAGGAGGATTATTTTTATTTCTTGCCCAAGATTTATTTTCCTTAGATTAGCATTCCTCTTATTTATGCTAATGTAATTTTAATGGCGTCGCCTTTTTCGGCTAATTTCATTTTACGAAAAACTCCCTGGATTTGTTTTAAACCTTGGCTTATTAGGATGGTTTTGGTGACGATTCTACTTTAATAAAATTTGAATTATCGGTTTAATTAAGCTTGAGACAACTCATTTTCCTTATCTTTCTATATTATTTCGTTTGGGGTTGAACGGCTCATTAAGTCCAGAAATCCTTATTGTAATGGCTCTGTATAATTATGTAGCTGTATCATTTAATTGAATTTGGAGTTTCATTAATCTACATGGGTTATGTGTTGGACATTAGAGGAGTAGAAAGTCGCAATAAGTCAACACGGCAGCATCGAGTGAGTCACGAATGTTTGTATCGGGAAATTCGGATTGAAAGGAATTCTGTGTAGAAGTGTGTAGCGGGCCGGCACGAACAAACTGTGGCGTGCTTCCGCGAGCCGCCGCGGGCGGGTAATTGTCTCCTTCTACCAAGCATTTGTTTACAACTCGAAACCTTAAGTGACGGAACCAAACGACGGGGACGCACGACACGTTACTCACTCAAAACGGACCCTACAGTTGTATACTACGACGATATTCGGCAATATGCTGCGGGTAACATTTATGTGTCGTGATTATTAAAGATCAAAGTTAACGTAACTCAAAGAACTTAGAACTTAAACTTTGAACTTAGATTTCTAAGATTTATTCTAAATCTTTCACCTACAGCATCACTTTGAATATTATTATTTCTATTAATAAAACAGTCACGTAGTCTCTCAACATCAAAGATATTTGCCAACTATAAAATTATCGTTAAAAGCAAAAGTTCCCTTGTCAAAGGATTCCATTAACATTGGGTTATACGCATGCTGACCCCAACATAGCTGGGAAAAGGCTAGGGAGATGATCGTGATAGGTTATACGCATGCATTCATCGCAGTTCGCGCGGTACGGCTTTGCATGTCAGATATCATTCATTGCTTCGTTTCCCTGTCATAAACTCTAACCTACAAACTTTTACGTAGTACGTACCTTTTGTGTTTGGCGTACATCTGAACACGAGTTCCATCGTTTACCTCCGTCAAACCGAATTTTGCAGAGTGAAATGTTATTGCAAATAATCGAGTACGAAACAAAATGATACTATTTCATTCCATTAAGGCGCATAATTTGTTGGTCGATTGGTTCCTACACCGCTGATGGAATCTCTGGCTCGTGTCGTACTGTAATCGACAGCGATAAAATCTAGCTTACGACGACTGTTCGATTTCTACATACTACTGCCAACGTCCGACATCGTAAGCTGATTTTTTGAGTGCGAAAATAAATGTAACCCCATGGCCACGAGAAACATGAGAAAACAAATGAAAGAAGTGGTTTAGAGCATGCCACGAGTCACTGCGATGCGACTTGTAAAGCGTCCGCGACGACGGACGGAAACAGGTGACGCGCGCGCGTGTCGCTTGACGCATGTCGGGTCGCAAGTCGCATCCCTTGAGGCCGCGAACGGGACCTGACGTACCCGTCAACAGGAAAAAGTGTTGGCAACGAAGATTCCAATGGGGCAGGCAACTGTCAAAATGGTGCCGTCGTAGCTAGTTCCCGAATCAAACTAATAATTCAAGGCGTGGTGAGGTGGTGTTTATTTAATTTTACAAAAATGACTCGTTGTTGTGTTCTTAGATGCTTGGAAATTGGAGTCTACCATTTTCCGAAAGATCCTAAACTCAGAAGATTGTAGCTTAAAGCTATTCGTAGGGTATTATTGTAAATAAACAGAGTTCGACTTTATGTCGGAAACATTTTGAATACAGTGATTACGAGGAAAAAAGCAAAATATTTTAATTTGAAAATACAAATCATCATCAAAAATCAGGAAATAGTGGTATAAAACCAAACGAATGAATGAACACGAAATGGAATGAATGAACGAAATGTCACGCCGTCTACGATTGGCTTTGAAAGACCTTCCCCATTAATTGAAAGTTAATAATTTATCAATCAAATAATTTTATTTGTTTAAAACCTTTTTCTCTTTTTTTTTCTTTCTTATGCACACTTGTCTTTTCAGCTCACTTTAGACATTGGCAGAAAAATAGACGACATCGGTTTTGCTTGCCATTTATTAAAAATAGAATATAAAGTTAATAAAACGTGAAATTCTAAAACCATAGAATATCGTCTCTTTTCTTAACTCCTATTACTAAATATGATCAGGGTGACTTTCAACACGTACCTACTGTGAATACGTGGTATAGCATAATTTTATTTATTTACTGCGAAATGTTGTTTACAAAGAAACATTACGAAGTAAACACATGATTGTGTGTGTGATATTCGAGTGTTATTAGACGGCTGTCATTTGCCATGTTGACTATTTCTAAAAGCCTTGTTTTGTTATAGGTACTAGAATACTTGATTTAAGAGCGTGGGAAGAGTGCTTCTTTTATTTTAGGTCCATTATATTTTTGCTTTATTGTTATCTAATTGTATTTTTGTATGTACTGTTACGGGATTATTATTCGAATATTATTCATGTAAGTGGGGATAGGTGTCACACACACACACACATGTAGGTACGCACATACACAACACTCATACATACACATGGGTCTTTAAACGCCTGCCATTTTCGTTAGGTTATATAGGTTAGAACTTCTAAACTTTTTTTTTATTTTTATCGTGGAGAAATGCTCATGCATTCTGCACTACCACGGGGAGATAGTGCAGTTATGAGCCCTGAAGAGCAGCCCCTCCTCGGGTTCCTCTTCGCTTCCCAGTGGTCACCCCATGGCTACTGAGCCTCCGCCGCCTCTACAATGCGGGAACCCACTGGGGGAGGGAACCCACGGGGGGGGGGGGATGAGAAGTTCTAACATAACGAAAATGGCAGGCTCGCTTTACTCGCTCGCCTTGGTCACTATTCTAACTTAGAACAGCTTAGAATAGTGACCAAGGCGAGCGAGTGAAGCGAGCATGCCGCGGCAGCGGCCGCCGAGCGCCAGGTCCCTCTATTGTTGGTGAATCATTTGGGTTAGATGAGGTTATAACAGTATGATGTTTCGTGATATTTACTTA
The DNA here is from genome assembly GCA_963855955.1 of Luperina nickerlii. Lineage (NCBI taxonomy): Eukaryota > Metazoa > Arthropoda > Insecta > Lepidoptera > Noctuidae > Luperina > Luperina nickerlii. The sequence goes on from OY979680.1 coordinate 9,943,745, forward strand.
CTTATTCATTACAGAATTTTGGCTGATAATTAGTAAATATGAAAATTATATCTAATGAACGTTATACTACATGTTATTAGAGCAAAAGAAGGTTATATGAAATATAACATTTGATCACATGAAATTAGGTTATACGTTTTTATAGCATACGAAAATTATATCATGTGAACGTTATTTCAAATGATATTATACTATATGTTATTATGCCATATATTACACACCCCTACTTTAGGTACCCCTCTGGCTAACCTTTCGGGGATTACAGGCGTGATGTTATTTCATCATAGATATCATAATTATAATAGATTATCACACCGTTCATCAACGGATGTCGTGGCCAGATCTTAGAATTGATCATTTCATGAAGTGTTCGGTCATTTTATGAAATACAACCATTTCCCGAAATGGCCAGCTAAAATTCACCATCTCGTTTAAACGTCAATGTTTAATTATATGCCAGTTGACGTTTGGCCATATCATTAATTAATCCATGGTTTAAAGTGTAGTAAACATTCCTAATAAAGAAGGAACTTTTGGATTCCTCCTGCAATTGTATCTTCCATTTGCATATGTATTACTAGCAGCGCCCCGCGGTTTTACCCGCGTAAGTTTTGATCCCGTAAGAATATTGGAATAAAAAGTATCCTATATGTTAATCCAGGAAATGGTCTATCTATGTGCCAATTTTCATCCAAATCTGTTCGACAGTTTACGCGTGATTGAGTAACAAACGTCAAAACATTTTCACAAACTTTCACATTTATAATTTTAATTGCTTTTCCAATCGAATTATTGCCCGCCGCGCGCCGCCATGATGCACAACAAAAACAAAGCGACAGGAACGTCTCTATCGGTGGATAAATCTAACTATTTTACGATATGATCAGTAATGATAAGCCACATCATGATGTGATACAGCGGTCGATGTTCTATTTCATGAAATACAACCATTTCATGAAATGGTCGAACACTTCATGAAATGATCAATTCCTAGATCTGGCCACGACAGACACATTACTAACCTTATACTTACATACAATAGAAAATGCCTTAGGCCACTGATTTCACTAGAACTATGAGATATGGACTCGTTACGTCTCCGCTCCGCTCCGCTACGCTTTAGTAGAAACGCAACCTTATATGTAGGTATACTAGAAAAAGTGCTTTTAAATAAAGTTTAACAATACACAGATGTATGCGTTTCATTTTTTCACTGAAAATTCGTGCAGTTTAAAAACGAACTTTTGGCGCCTAAATTCTTTTAGCTAACAAAAGATTCGAAACTGACTTATTCGTGAGAGCTATGATTGTTTTTACTCTTCAAATAGACTGAAATATTGTTACTTCGAGTGAGTAATGGAACTGGCATGGCTAAATTGAATATTTTTATTATTGTGACTTTTAATTTGAAAAGGCATAAGTTCCTATAATTTTTCAACAGCCATATCATTATCTGCCTAGTCTTTTCCCAACTATGTTGGGGTCGGCTTCCAGTCTAACCGGATGCAGCTGAATACCAGTATTTTATATGGAGCCACTGCTTATCTGACCTCCACAACCCAGTTAGTGGGTAAAATAATCCTCCTTGGTAAGACTGTTTTTTTCGACAGCCATATATGTTTATTTATGGCATCGATTTTTATAAGCCTTACGACGTTTCCATGCATTTTATTACAGGGATGTCGTAGAAAAATGTTGTTTAAATGCAAACCAAATTGTCATGGATCGTTTTATCTCCAACACCTTGATTGCAAGCCATGCCATCCCCTTGTTACAACCTGTCCCCTCTTCAACCCTCCCTATAATTTCCCTAACGGGTGCTTAGTGTTTTATTCCTATCAAACTGATTATAGGCGATTTAGGATGATGAGATTTTTAATACTGATTTCTTTAGCTTACCGTTTCGCCGATATTTTCAGAGGCTGATGAAAAGCAATGGACATGTAGTATATTATCATCTTAATTATTCTTATTATTTACTTTGTGTAGAATACTATTTATCAAGTTTGTATATTTTTCTTTTTTTATATTTTGAGGTTTACAAAGCCAGGAGTTTTTACAGTCGATACCTAGTAGCTTAAAAATTGGTTTTCTTAACCGTGTCTATAAATCATAAGCCGTTTCTGACCTAAAATACAAAAGTCTACCTCGGAAAGTATCGGATACGTATTAGGTTCTACGAATCTTGTTGATAATAACTTAGACCTTTGAGATTTATAAGTTAGTAATAAAATTGAGGGTCTAGATTTTTGTGAAACAATTTTTTTTTTACTGCCGAAAAGGCCCGCTCTTGACCTCGATTTTACACTTATTATCTACTTATTTATCTACTTGATCCTGTTCATGGAATGTATTTTGTTTTTTTCATAAAGTTACTGTTAAGTTACTTACTTTCGGTGTATTTTTTTTTTGTTTTTATTTAATTTTATAAGAAGAAGCCGATTTCATTACAAAACATTGGTTTTGTCATAAACATTTGGTATACATTTGGACAACATTTGGATAAGTCTCGACGATGAGTACGAAATAATAATCAAATGCCTACAATAAATAATAATTTCAATTATATTTATCACTAATATATTAATTAGTTTTATAGATAGCGTTAGCATAATAATATGTAATTCATGTAGTAGACCTCCATTATCTCTCACATTAATTAATAACAAATATCTAGATGTGTTCTAATTCAGTGTTAGTGCGAACCATTTAGCCTTTAATAATTATTATCTACTGAAAATTGAATACCTAGTCGTTTTAATGATACGTAGCAATTGTTAATAACACTCACGAGGTTCTATTAAATGAGTAGTCAATTGTTTAATTATATGATGTACATATTGAAAATGGATATTTAGGTATTCACACATATCATAATCATAAATTTAAGGTCACTCAGTGCCCTATGGAGCGGGCTATGCTCAGAGTTTCTTTGAAGGATTAAATTAAAACGATCCATAAAACCGTTACAGTTACGGACATCGCTTGCAGAGTAAGTAAGCTGAAGTGGCAATGGACTGGCCATGTTTGTCGAAGAAAAGATGACTGGTGGCGCAGATGAGTCTTGGAGTGCATGCGTAGTGTGGGACGCCCTCGTGCTAAATGGACCCACGACCTCCAAAAAGTGGCTGGTACAGACTGGATACGGAAGGCGGAGGACAGGGTGTTGTGGCGCAGCATGGGAGAGGCCTGTGTCCAGCAGTGGGATGCGATAGGCTGAGTTAGTTGATTGGTTGATTGACAAAACATCACGCCTGACCCCCAAAGTTTGATTTACTCCGGTCTGATCCCCTGAAGCCCCCACCCCCCCTCCACCCCCCCTGTATCGTGCCAGACGACGCGTACGTGTTCCACGCGCGCCTCAAAGAGATATCAGCATCAATGGAAGGGGCCCGTCAGGGCCGAAACCTGCCGGGTCAGCGGGATTGTCCGAAAGGGTTACCGCTGGCCCGGAACATAAAGGGCTAAGGAAGGAACACGGGTGGATTTAGTCAGTAAGAGTCTGTCACTCCCTTCCGCTCCACCCAGAGCGGGAGGGGTCATTTGATAATTTCACATCCTGAAAAAAAAACCCTGTATCTCCTAGGCATCGGTGTACCTATAGTATTCCCACATTTTGCCAGTTTTGTTTTAGTCCCATTGTATTTATTATATTAGGGGGCCATTTGTCATCAGCCGGGCGCAAAACTAGGCGCCAGGTTGCTATTGGGAAATTCCTGATAGAAAAACCCAGTAACATTTTCCCTCGACCTCGGCATCGAACCCCACTTCATGCTCAGCAGTAGTGCTTGCGACCACTCGACCAACGAGGCAGTCTAGGTAGTTATAAACGCATATTGTGGTAGTGTATCTTAGGTGGAGTGACAATTAAACTAACAAAGTTATTTAATAGCCGAGTTAGTTGTACTTGTATGTTGCGGGATTCGAGCTTAGGATCTCTCGTTTGAATGTATGTCCTGATGTCCTCATATTATAATCATAGGGACTGATAGATCAGTCCAAAGTAATTGCATCACTTTTGAAACGCAAAAGAAGAGAGATGGTTAGAATGTGCGTGCGCTCGAAATAAAACGACGTATGTGTCAAAATAAATTAACTCTTTTTTTTACAAAATAAATAAATTAAATTTAAAACTACTATGAGTAAATTTTGATATGATAATTCTCTATGTTTTAAAGTAAATTCCATTGAATAACTTTTAAGCGTTACGCCGTGATGTCGAAAAAAATAACTTTGCAATTTTTTGTATCGAGAAAAATTCATTGAAACGTGTATTCCTTTTACATGATTGTTATCTAACTAGGCTGAAGGCGGGTGATTATAAAATATAGACTTCTGATTCTAAACGATACTTTAATTAAACTCAGGATAACCTATCACAATCAATATCAAGCCGTTAATGCCGCCCCCGGCCCGAGCCTGCCGCTCGCGGCAGTTACTCGTCATCCCTCCAAAAAATGTTGACACCGTCGTCCGGGAGAGCGTGCTGTCTCGCTCCCACCGGTCGTTGTGTTGCCAACACGGCCATGCTGCATCGTGCCTGCCCCTGGCACGCCAGCTCACGCCTGGTAAACCAATTCTATGGTACACAGGCAGGTGACCGCTCCTGTGATAATGTACTGGAAACATATATAATTTATATGATTAGTATTTTGTTACATTGTCTCTCCAAACCGACTCGGTCATCATGACGTCCAACAGTACAGAACACTTAGTTATTTAACTTAACCCTAATGCGAAGAACTCCCTTTAGACTTAGGTCGATCAACACATGAAGGACTAGTCAACTATTTTATCTACATGATCCTCGGTCTCTCTCTAGGCGTTCCTTTAGGCTTAGGATACGTCCGTCTACCTCTACTAGGTGCTCCTTTAGACTTAGAATACACCTAGTTAGGTTTAAATTGATCCGAGAATCAAGTGATTTCTAATCCTTACTTAACCTTAATGCGAAGAACTCCCTTTAGACTTAGGTCGATCAACACATCAAGGACTAGTTAACTCTTTTATCTACATGATCCTCGGTCTCTCTCTAGGCGTTCCTTTAGGCTTAGGATACGTCCGTCTACCTCTACTAGGTGCTCCTTTAGACTTAGAATACACCTAGTTAGGTTTAAATTGATCCGAGAATCAAGTGATTCCCAATCCTTACTTAACCTTAATGCGAAGAACTCCCTTTAGACTTAGGTCGATCAACACATCAAGGACTAGTTAACTCTTTTATCTACATGATCCTCGGTCTCTCTCTAGACGTTCCTTTAGGCTTAGGATACGTCCGTAGTATACTCCGTTAGGGGACCAAGGACGTCAGTGTGAACCACTTTAAAAGGGTACCTCAAGCATCGTCCAAGATTCTATGGGTTGTCTAGGAGACTTCACTATAGTTTCAGTTTTACTAGGGCTAGGCCGTACCTGACCGTGACCAATAAGCCTACCTAGGTATTCTAACTAATTGCAAATTTATTCTTTTTTTTTTTATTTAAATTGATTTACATTCTGTAACTATTTAACTCACACCCTGACTTATTACATGTACTTAACTTTTATTTTATTTTATTTAAATGAAAATCGTTTACTTTTACTATGTTTGTAAATATGTGAGCACCATGTATCTATCAGATAATTAATTTATATGTCATGGTTTCATTTTTAATTCTTTTACTTGACTTTCCTCAAATTCGTCAGTAATACTCTGATCCCTTGGCCTGTGCCATGGCATAAGCCTTAACCTCATGAGCGTACTTGATTCAACCAGAGCCATGTACCATCGTTATCCACATTACAATAATAATCTTTTTCACTAAGAGCCTTAGACACCCGGAAACCCACAAACGAGTAAACCACTCTAACGCCACGGCTCTCTAGCCGACCAGCAATCGCATTGTTCTCACACATCCAGCGCATGGATCCATGTGTATTGCGCTGTGACTACACACTTTTTACTACGGCCGATAGAGAACCCCTACTCGCGTGGTTCCCACTACTTAGACTTGCTCATAGCTCATTACCATTGTGATCACAATCTACTTCGACTGGTACATGACCTACTGGATCATTCGTAACCTATCGTGAGCGTATTTAAAAATTGCATTGTTTACTATTTTGGGCTATACCTAACAATGTAATCGTTTTTTTTGCTGTTGTTTACCAGGGAAGCACTCAGTACCCGAGAATTACGCCTAGGTGTATTCTCACGCAGCGTGCATCCACAACTCGACATGGATATTTTACTACCGTTTATCATGATTTCACATAACCATCTCATATAAACCACAATATACTTTAGAAAATAATGCATTGTACATATACTTTCTACATAAATTACAAGACTAGCAATAGTTAAACCATAGATTTAACCTCTCAAACGTCGCCGTTACACCATTGGATAATAATAACTATAAAATTCTATTGTGTCTGCTAATTGGACGCGCGAAGGAACACATTCGAACAAAATAACGGTCACAGTTATAACATAGTATGATATTTAAAGAATAGGTACTTATTAAATCAGACTGACTTACAGTAGCTCCTTTCACTTGACTCTACAACTTGTTCTCTTGGTGGTCCGGGCTCGAATGATCCCCAGCCCCAATGTCCTCAACCTCTTTTTTTTTTTTTAATGGTTGAATCCATAGACACGAATTACAAACGATCATTGTCAATTGATAGGCAAAGGAAATGTATTCAGTCAGCCAAGTTCACAGACAAAAATTAAAAATGTAGTAAACTAAATGTACTTCTTGTGTAAATGTGTTTTAATACAACCTTAATTCCCTAATACGCGAAATAAAAGAATTAACACGTGGTTGTTTACTTAAAAAACACGTACGAAATATAATGTAATCGAGTAAAAACACGTGGCGAATCACATTAAAATGCACAGAAACTAATCACGGACAAAATCAACAACACGTGGTGAAACAATTTTAAACAGTCCCAAAAACACTATTTTCGGTTAAAAAGATGGCGAACGATCTAAATCGCGTGTAATTTAAACTAATACCACTTCTGATGTTATCTAACTAGGCTGAAGGCGGGTGATTATAAAATATAGACTTCTGATTCTAAACGATACTTTAATTAAACTCAGGATAACCTATCACAATCAATATCAAGCCGTTAATGCCGCCCCCGGCCCGAGCCTGCCGCTCGCGGCAGTTACTCGTCATCCCTCCAAAAAATGTTGACACCGTCGTCCGGGAGAGCGTGCTGTCTCGCTCCCACCGGTCGTTGTGTTGCCAACATGATACTAGACCAAAGAGTCAAAAAACATATTATACCAGAATGTTAAATCCCTATATCCCACATACGTAACAAGTTACACGAAATAGACAAAACCACATTTTTTTCAATATATCACCTTAAATTTATCATCACCATCATTTCAGCTGAAAGACGTCCACTGCTGGACATAGGCTTACCCCAAGTACCATCACTTCGACTGGTTCTGTGCTTCTCGCATCCTGCCGATCCCTGCCGTCGTGCTGGGTCAACGCTTCGTATTCCGGTCTTTATTAATTATATGGTACTTCATTTTGCAAAATCTAGCGATTACTGCCCGCGACTTCATCCTCGTAAAAGTAAACAATATACCATAAAACAAATTCTATAACATTTGGCTATAGTGTAGCTTTCTATCAGTGAACACCACAACAATTTTTGTAATCGGATCAGTACCCAATTACAGAGATTACCTCTAACAAACCAACAAACAATTCGTCCTCTCTATAAAATTAGTTTATGTAACGTATTTATTGCAGGTGTACTGCTATATTTGTCGCATTGCAATATTAAATAATTAATTTTGTTCTTAAGTAAGAAACAAAGTTAACAGTTTCAGAAACGCTCTCAACTCTCGAACACATTTAATATTTTATGCTACCTTGCGCTTTGATCCGATTCAATCGGTCCAAACTTTACGTACCTATATAAGTACACTAGCTCCTACACGTTGCTTCGTTCGCGTAGATGTCGGAAATTATCCCACGGGAACGTGCTACCCGGAAAAAAGTAGCCTATGTCCTTCCCCAGGATGCCATATATGTATCTCTTTGCCAAATTTTATTGAAATCCGTGCAGTGGTTTAGGGGTGAGAAGGTAACGTATAGACAAAGTTGCTTTCGAATGTATAATATTTGTTTGGATAGCGAGGGGTATTGTGGCCAAGAAATAACAGGCATACGGTTCGTTCGATCAGGTTACTGTAGAGAAATAATACAGAGGACGATTTCCACCAAACGGCCCGTATCACATCGGATCGGAAAGGATACGAACGGATGCGGCGACAGCCGATCGCGTCCGGCAGGATATCGACGCATGCGATCGGCTTCGTACGTTGTTTGCGAACGTATCCGTTTCTGCGCCTAGTCAAATAGTTTCATTCCTACTATCCTATTTGAAGTTGACGTAGTATTGTTGGCTATTGCATTATAAGAAGAAGAAAATAATCATAAAACATAGAAGAGGAAAAGAAAAATTTGGACGACAGCCGAAAGGATTCGATCGGATACAATGACAGGCGTACGGGGCCGATCGCGCTTCGCAGCATACTTTCGGCTGCGATCGCGTGTCGCGGCAGACGCCCGCGGTCAAGCTGCTATGCGCGGCTTGGAAATATAGACTTTAAGTACTGTGTACACGATTTAATATTGTTTAAAGATTGTAAAATCCGATCCGATCCGATGCGGTGCGAGCAGTTTGGTGGAAATCATCCTTAATTGATAGCCTTGTACCCCGCCTAAAATAATTACTACACGTGTCTCCAATATTCCACACTTTGTTATTGTTTTCATAATAAACTATCCTGCATAAGCAATTAGTTTAGTCTCCTAACATTATGTTTTCGGAAAAGTGTCTTTAATGCCCATAGCGCTACAACTATTTGTCATTCTGAAATCCACTTCATTTATACTACTGTAAAGTTGATACAGTAGTATAAATGAAGTAATTAAGTAATAATTATTGTACATGCGGAAATAACATCAATTGGAATCAAGAATTTGAATATGGAATAGACTCCTACGCGTTTTATGTAAGTGTTACACCAAGGGTTTACAAACCAGTAGAAATTAGGAATATAAAACGTTGTTTTCATAGCAACATCATTTCAATGAAAAGGTTTGGATCAGTAGATGTTTTTTAAAATAAATTTTAAATGTTCTTAACTAAATCTTTATACATATTCATTTGTGCTTTTGCCTCTTAGAAAAATATTTCTATTTTATCATCTATAGGTACTAATAAAAAAAAAGCTGAAGAGTTTGTTTAAAGTTGCTAATCTCTGGAACTAACAGTTGGATTTGAACAATTCTTATTGCATTTGATAGCCCAATTCTCAAAGACTATAGACTAAATATCATGCTAGGACCCTTACGAGCTGAGCAAAAACGAAGTAATAGCGCGGGCAGGCGATGCAATGCGACGGGGTGGGTACAAGAAATTACACGCGGACGGAAGCTAATAATTATATTACTTACACCTTGTCAGGACACCAGCCCGTATTACCTATTACCTACACCTTGTCAGTATATATCTTACTCCTTCCTTCTAAATGAGACCTAATCCTTTTTCCCAAGCCACGTAAGAATAACTAGAACAAATACCTCCCAATAATAACAAAGAGTGATGAACAAGGCTACAGATGCAACATAACATATGGTAGATAAGCCCCAGCTATATTATATCTACAGGGAAAACTCCGCAGGTACAATGATTAAGCCAATAATAGGTAAATCTCGCCTACCAGTTAGGGTAAAATGGGATGAATCGGCTTTCAGGCTCGGGAAAGTGTCGATTTTAGGAAAATACATTTACGAAGAAAAATTGCCAAGTGGAATATGGGAACATACTCAATAAACAGTAAGGTTTTAGAGTCTATAAGGCTGGCCTTATAGACTCTGATGAATAATTAAAAATCAATTATTTTAAGTGTATATCTATATAGGATATATACATATATAGGATATACACTTAAATAATTGAGTTTTAATTAGACCACAATAGGGCCCTTTGGAGACGTCACGGTTTCATTACGGTACGGCGTTTAAGCCGTGTCGTAGAAAAAACGTGTCTGACCAGCTTCCATAGTGATCTATGTATACAACACCGACGAACCGTGTCTACACACGGCAAATAAACCGTAGTTTTTCACAGCAAGATAAAGGTGTATTTATAAAGGACCTGAAGCTCTGAAGCTTTGGCTCTGAAGCCAATAAGGTCAGATGTAGCCTTAAAATCATCATCATCATTCCAGCCGAAAGACATCCACTTCTGGACATAGGCCTCCCCCAAGCACCTTCACTTCGACCGGTTCTGTGCTTCTCGCAACCAACGGATTCCTGCGGCCTTCACAATGTCGTCGGTGCACCTTGTTGGAGGCCTTCCAACGCTACGTCTTCCGGTACGCTGTCGCCACTTCAGAACCTTAAAATAATTGCCTTTAAGTTACTCATACCAACAACTAGCTTAACTTCGTTTGTACTCTTGTCGATGGTACACTTCTACGTTGTTTTTCTATTCATTGATCCCAGTACGTGGCCACGTTGACGGCATCAGTGGCATTATTTAGGTCATCCGAGTTGCAGATGAATGGACACTTAGGACATTCCAACAAGTGGGACATGGTCTGATCAGAATGTACGAAGGTACCTTTAGCTAATCAGCTACAATTTCTTGAATGAAGTAACTTTCTCGTAGTAATAATGATTCAATACGGTGTGGGGTAAATTTGTTTAATAATAAACCTTGCCGTTATAGGAGACGATTGAAAATTTAAAGCATTGCGAAGAGATTTTTTTTATGGTTGTCGACTGCACGTCTGTGGCACCACGACGAAGGTGGTGTGATGATCTGATAAGGTTTGCAGGGTCAATATGGCCAGAGATCTCACCAGATAGGAATGTTTGGAAGGAAAAAGGAGAAGCCTTTTACCAGCAGTGCAACATAATTCAGGCTAACAAAAAAAAGGATGTCGAAAGAAATTCATATAATACTAAATCAACGTAATACTGTGTTATCATGGTGTTATCTGTGTATCTCTATCGCCAAATTAAACGAATTTAATTTTTTTTAAACCCACTTAACTAATTGAAATAACTTGATTAAAAGAACCAGCCACCTTATAAAACGTGAGCTCAACCAATTGTTCGGAAAAACAACGGATAACGAAGGTTTTTCTTAAACTATTCACTAATAACTGGCTGCTATAACCACGTTCTGGGGGCTTAAAAAGCCACTTTGGCAGAATCATAAAAGGATAACATTAAGAATCATAATATGGCGAAGATAGTCCGTGTTTTTCTTTTTTTCACTGCACTACGTAGGTATCAAAGAGATTGGGATTGGATTTGGATTGGATTGATTGGTACCTACCTATTTTAGCACAGACAAAATAACTGCAAAATCCTTCTCGAATATGATTTGATACGATTAACTTAACAGTTAATTGTCTATTATGATTCATAATGTTATCCTTTAATGATTCTACTAAAGCGGCCTTTTTAGGCCCCCATTTCACCATACAGTAAATCATAACAATATGTCCATTAAAAGTAATTTCTAATGGACAACGGTACAAATGATTATGGACACTATCAATTGAATACTACCTTGATCATTATAAATCAATTATATACAAATAAATAAAATTGAAATGTCTGTTTGTAATGTCAAATTAACGGCTTTTTACTAAATGCATATAAAAATATTTATGTATAATTTATTGTACACCAGAAAATACATACCAAAAAAATACGAAACAGTATACATAACGGCACTTTTATCATAACAGAAAAACAATATTTGACTGTATGTCTGTTTGTTCCAGCTAATCTCCGAAACGTTTGTATTTTTGAGTTACTGAGTGGAGTATAAAAAAAAAACATTTCCAAGGACTAAGGAAGCTTACTTATAGAAGCGGGTTTTCGGGCCCGACTCCCGGTACAGGTCTCTGCAGGTTGATCTTCGGAAGGAAACGGTTACATGTTTTACCTGTTTCTTTGTGCCCGAGCGCATAAATTAATGTGGGACTATTTAACCCACACCGATCGGTACCGATCCGCACAGACTCGCCCACAACGGAAACCTCTTTCTTTATGTAAGCACCTTAAGACAGAACCTATATGTTGAAAAAAACATGGCAATGTATATACGAGGTACCTAAACCTAATCTGCCTAGCCATTTCCCTTCTATGTTGGGGTCGGCTTCCAGTCTAACCGGACGTCTATTTTACATGGAGTCTATTTTACATGGAGCGATTGCCTATCTGACCTCCACAACCCAATTAGTACTAGCTAATACGATACCTCTTAGTAAAACTGGTTGTTGTCAGAATTTGGGCTTGTGACTACCCGTAACGATTGCCAACGATCAACGAATGACAGCCAGGAGCATCGCCTTAATGTGCTTTTCTAGACTCGGAGGGGTCTTGATATGTAATGGATGATCACCCATCCATGAACTGACCGCGGCAAGTGTAGCGCAACCTTCGGTGCGGCTGTTATCATTTAGCCCAAATCGCTAAACTCTGCTTACTTATTACAATTTACAGTATGTTATCTTGTACGATACGTCAACAGATGCGTATTTATTGTATACTAGCTGACCCGGCGAACCGTCTCAGAATTAATAAAACTTCCAGTTCTCAAGATATCACCAAAAACACCGTAGGTACCATACAAAATGTATGAGAAAATTAATTATCTTCGTAATTATTTTTTTCGTGAATTTTTCCCCTCTTTTTATAGTGATTATGCTATTCGGGGCGGAGACAAATCCAACAAATCAAAGATGATAAAAATTGGTCCAGCCGTTCTTGAGTTGCAAATGGTGGTGTAACTAACCCGACTTTATTCTATTTATATAGACTATGTCAATGGTGAATGGAATACCACAGACTACCTTTAGTAATGTCTCTCATTCTACCTTAATTAATCCAAAGGTTGTCTTAAAAAGACCGCCCTTTGTCTCACCCCTTGTAAAATGTCTACATTTTATATCTGTAATTTTTATGGTGTACATAATAAAGAATATTCTATCTATCTATCGTTCAGAGACATTATTTGCGGTGGACTCGCGGCCATAGCCAATGTATGTATCGGTACTTCAGCGCCGCCTCATTTCATTCTCATTGACGTGGCGGTGGACAAACGGCCTTAGTGTATAATAGTTTTCTCGTATTTTGAATTTGATTCTGTTAATTGGAACGGCTTTAAATTGCTGTATGGCTTTCATTGTAAAAATGCCCTCACGGGTTACTAACTGCGCTAGTAGAATTGCTTTTCACTTTATTTCTATAAGGGCTGATTTTTCCAACGCCAGATAATATTATCCGAGGAATAATTTTGAATTTTTGACATTTCTTCCATATAGAATCTGTCAGGCGTCAATTTTATTCCACGAATAAGAATTATCTGTCGATTGAAAAACCAGCCCAAAATGGAGAAAAATATTTAAATGATAAACAGTTAAGTACCTTACGTGAATATCAACACCAGCTGTAGGTAACCTATTCGTAATTACCTCCTAATTCTGAAAAAGGTAATGTTGCCTCAGAAATAGGTATCAAAAATCAAAAAATCAAAATCAAAAATGTTTTATTTCATTATTAGGTACACGTTGTACATTATAAAGTTAGTGGCGTCTCCTTTTAAGCATATAAATGCCTGTGCCAGGAGGCGCCCCTCTTTTATATCGTGCAATTAGTATAACATGTAACGAAGGAAAGGTTTATGAATTAATTATTCTTACTTATTACTATTAGTCTGTCGGTAAATGTGTGTGTATATTTAAGCATGCGTGCGTGTGCATGTTTGTGTATGTGAGTGTGTGTGCGTGTATACGTGTGTGTGTGTAGTTATTTTATATTGTGTATTGTGATGGTTTTCAGGTTTTTCCGGAGAAGTTTGTTGTTGTTTAACGATTTATTAATAAGATTTCTTTCATATTTTCTTTTTAGTTTTTTTATAAAATTGTTGCAATGATTTTTGTAACGAGCATATATGTAATTCTTTTTATTTCATTGTGGGAGGTATGACGGCAATAATTTCCCAGAAAAGCTCTTACAAGAAGCTCAACCTCCAACTATAGGTAAGTAACATTTTCCATGAAAACAAAACAAAAGATCTGGCGCTCACATATCTAAGAACATAAAAAGGAAATAGTAAGTACTATTTAATAAGGCCATAGTTTCTTATCGTACTTCATGCCTCATTAATAGCTTCGACATTCTATCGTCAAAATATTTCAAATATAATTGCGAAAATTGCCGATGTTCAACGAACCGTAAGGCTCCATTTTTAATACTGTCCGTGATAGCTCGAAGACAAGCCGTAGTCAAGAAGAGACAATAACTAATAAGTTTTCCAAAACTAATAACCCAAACAAATACCTATCTACCCATAATTACGTCCCAAATCTGAGTAAAGGCAATGTTGCTTCAGGTAGAAATAGGTATGGCGGCGAGAATTTACCGGAAAAGCTCTCCAAAGAAACTCAACTTGCAACTATGAGATTTTCCATGGAAAAAACTGACGAAACACTGGTGCTTTTTTTTAAACATAAAACGCAAATACGTAGTATTGAATACCGCCATAGCTTCTGTTATCCTATTTCAGAACCTTATTAATAGCTTCGTTCGTGATTCTATCGTTAAAATATTTCAATAAAATTGCGAAAATTGCCGATGTGCAACGAACCTTATGACTCCATTTTTAATACTGTCCCTGATAGCTCGAAGACAAGCCATAGTCAAGAAGAGACAATAACTAATAAGTTTTCTTGAATCGACGATATTGGATGAACACTAGTACGATCGTATTACCTTTTATATTTACCGACTGTGAAGACAGAAAATTGTATTTGAGGTAATCTCCGAAACTGTTTAGCCGGTTGAATGGGCAAGAGAGACCTATTATTTGTAAAGCTGCTTTTGTGCTTCGAGAAAATTGAGACAAAAACAAGATGCTTGCGTTTATTTGGTCGAGCTAATCTTTATTAGTATTGATTGTAGTTATTTAGGTGTAGATTTTGCAATTATATTATTGTTGAGTTTGCTGATCGGTTTGTTATGATGAAGCCAAGTTATTATTTTGAATTTTCCTTGAAATTAAGGCTCCGGAAGAAATCCCGGGGACCGGGACAACTTAAAGATGTAGGCACAAAATTACAAAACAATTCGTAGGTACTTAATATAAACAGCTGCTGTTAAATTGAATACTAAAAAATAAATAGGAAATGATTTGGAAAAGAACGTGGTACGCACGTGAGTTTCATATGCAAGTCGTTCATATGTAAAAACAGAACGAAAACCACACATAGTGCCAATTAATAACATCAAATACGGAGCTCTTGGTTCTTCGAAGAATTCTAGACTTAGTACTTTGTAACAGAAACATACATATTAGAATTAATTACACCGTTTTCTGGAATACAACGTCTGTGATTATTTACTCTGCGTAGCAATCTATCGTTTAGGAACTGAATGATGATGAATGAATTAAATAACATGCAATGGTAAATTAACTATTAAAAAATAATTGTAGAAAGTTTTGTATTTACTATTAGGTAAATCAAAATTATTACCTATTTAATTTATCATAAAATTAACCTGTGTCTATATTGATCATTCACATTTTTCAGACATCTAAACGGGTTAATCACAATTTACACTTCTAAATGAATTAATACGTACCAATTACAATGAGTGTTCCATCCCTTTAGAATTTAAATGATATTATAAATCTAAATTTTTGTCTAACATGTTTGTATTTAACGTTAAATTTAAAACAATACAGGAAGTCAATTCAATTTTCCTCTTCTATTTAATAAGCTTCAGAATCACACTATTAATTATAAAACCAATTAAAAAGAAAATGGTAGACATCGTTCAACAGGTGAAGAATATTTACGTCACAGAGCACACATTAAATAGTCGATTATTTTATTGAGTGTCAAAACGCGCGCGCCACGGGCGGGCTAGCGAGCCCACAGCCATTCGCGACGAACTGCGAACGAGCACTGATTCGGCATTGGACGATGTTTTCCAAAGGTGAGGATATCGCGCACCCTCGGCCACTTTCGGCTGCCTTCGGGGAACTCATCTCGATTCGATTGTGTTAAAAGAAACATATTTCGAATTAACACCATTTGAATTAAGAAAAGTTATAACCTCGGAATGCTGAGCCAGCCATGCACTTTTTGATTGGCGTCTACAAGGCTTTATGAAAAGCTTGAAAGAAAAATCAAACAATGCGAAAGTGGCTTGCCCCTTTTTATGGCCAAGCCTTAAGTTTTCAAAGAATAAGGAATTATTAGGGACATGTTGAGATAACTAAGTGTTCTACGTTGTTTTTAAACGTAATAATATTAATGTGTAGGTACCTGCCTACCTAGTTATAAGTGAACTTACAAAATGATGGTGTCGACACCACCCTCGACGGTGTATGTAAAAGAAATGAATGTTTTATAGATATTTCTGGTACGCATGTTCAATGAACTATTTCAGGCTATAGTAGAGGTGTACTCTAATATCTAAATCAGGTAGATTTAAATAAAGAATTGGTAAATATAGAAAAGGTAAATATAGAATTGGTGTGGGTGTCGTTATAATGTCTGATTTATTGCATGAAGTGGATGGGACTGCAAACTCTGTATACTGTATGCTATTGCTTGCCAGCTGTAAGACTATAGTCGGACTTTTAATTAGCTGCAGTAAAATGACAGCTTATGTGTTACTTAAATGACTGAAATTGGCGTCTTTTTGTTTTTTCGCGGTCATCAACCAAATCTTGTTTTTCTAGTACAGAATAGTGTAACAAACGCAACTTATTTGACTTGCATCTCTAAACTCAGTTCGAAATGAGTTACTAAGAAGTGTCATTTTACTTCAGTTAATTAAAAGTCGGACTATAGTAGGTGGTGAAGGGTGGGCGATTATATGATATGAACTATTAATTTTACCTTTAATATTCGAAATGTGCAGATTTTCAGCCTTAAGGCTCCTACAAACAGGCGCGACACGCGATATAATCGCGCGCGACGCAAAGGCACCGCTCCTTGCGCGACTTGCGGTGCCTTTGTATCGTGCGCGATTTTATCGTGTGTCACGCCTGTTTGTAGGAGCCTTTATACGAATCAATAAGGTTGATCTTTTTTTATTAAATACTAGTCACAATACAAAGACTGCAAATGAAAGTCCAAAACTTAATAGCCTGTTTCAACCGTTAAACGTAATAGTACATTTATGGCAAAAAATGCAGATAGGTGTATGGAATTTTTAGTGAATGCTGATAAAATGTGCCTGTCTAGATATTGTGATAAAACCCTTCAACGAGTTGATTAAAAAGTTTAAGGGTTTTTATCCAAAGAAGAATAAATATATTGCAGTCGATTGGAAAGAAGAATTAGGAATCTTGAAAGAAAAAATCACAAGGATGCGTCAAATTGAAAATCTCTTCCATCGAGTAGGTACCATATTCTGGAAATCTAATATAGACTCTAATCTGATACAGCTTGAGAATAAATAAGGGAAACGGCTCCATTTACTATTCGCTTGAAGATTCTATATACGATCGAATCAGAAATGAAGAGATCCGCAGGAGAACCAAAGTAACCGACATACCGAAGAATTGATAAACTTAAGTGGCAGGGAGCAGGGCACATTCCTCGCAGAACGGATGGCCGAGGGGCCAAAAGGTTCTGGCGACCGTGTACTGGAAGCCGAAGGCCGACCACAAGGTTGACCGATGACCTTGTGAAGGGCGCAGGAATCCGCTGGATGCGAGAAGCCCAGAACCGGTCGAAGTGGCGGTGTTTGCGGGAAGGCCATATATCCACCAGTGTACGTTTTTTGGCTGAATTGTTTTGAAAGTCTTTAGTTTTTTGACATTTAGGAATCAATAATTAGTGGGCAACGCTCTAAACCCAAAAAGGTAGAAATTTCCATGATTATGATCACTTACCTACTAAGTTGGTAAATAAATTAGAAGATTTCACTTGATATCTTAATTATAGCTCTTCTCTGTAGCCATTTTTAGACCGGTTCCGTGCTTCTCGCATCCAGCGGATCCCTGAAGCCTTCACCAGGTCATCGGTAAACCTGTTCTAATTATTCTCAAAAAAATCTAAACGGCTTCATCCTAAATCAACTCGCAATTCAATTTGAAAAGCCCTATTTGCGCCTCTTAACTCACACATGAAAATTTTGAAAGGCCTGTTACGAAGCGATGTCTTCACGGAGGGCGAGTAACTTCAGCCATTTATTACAGCACGTCATGACTATTCCGGGAGCGCGCTAATATTTCAGAACAGTCATGTAACAATCCTACTTGTAGGTGTCACGGATCATTCCATATTCTATCAGAACGCGGAATCTGCCTTCAACCCGCTTGAAATAAGACAGCCGGCGTTAAATAATTAAATGAGCAATTTGTCACGACATGGATTATATCAAAAATTCCCTTTTGGATTAGCAATCACGTCTATTTCTATCGGTGTATCCGCTCGTTGTATCATAATGTATGGACGCTTAATTGGAAATTGGAATGTTCAGTCATTACTGTCATGCGGGTCACAATATTGTTTGATACGAATTTCAATATCAGGCGGCTACCTCACCGTGTAATTAAATTTGTTTGTTTGCGCGTACGCGCTACTGCGGCCGGCTTACGGTAGGGTTTGTGATTTTTGCACACCCCCTGTATACAGAAAATATTACAGGACGAAGTTTGATGAAATTTTAATCAGAACGTATTCAAACCCGCTTGGCAACATCGCAAAAGCCTTTTTGACTTATGTATATTTTGGGATTGCTTGTTTAATTTTATGTAAACACGTTCGTTAGACAAAATACGACTAACTAAATTAAACATAATACTATTTTCTCCGTTTGGTTTTTCGAATGTATTTTTGACATAGGTATCTGTGGCGTTCTGTTAGCAATGTGCGAGCGACCTGCGAGTACCTAGGAAGGGTATGGTAATATAAATAGTCAATTCCTGTATTTAATCACGTTAATCGTATTTAATCCTTTCCTTTTGAAGCGTAGTTTGCATAAGAACCTTCGTAACATCGGGGGTAGGTCCATCAAATATTAAATTCTAAGTCGATCTTGACAAATATTTTGACTCTCGCA
Source organism: Luperina nickerlii (assembly GCA_963855955.1). Taxonomy (NCBI): domain Eukaryota; kingdom Metazoa; phylum Arthropoda; class Insecta; order Lepidoptera; family Noctuidae; genus Luperina; species Luperina nickerlii. The sequence goes on from OY979680.1 coordinate 9,962,875, forward strand.
TGTAAGGTTCAACTTCAACCGAGAAGTATGTATAGGTATCTATACTGCGTTCGCGATTTAATTTCCAAACGTGTACACAAATATATTTTTGGAAAAACAACATAAATAACCAGCACATGAAGTTCAGTTTGCGCAACAACTTCCAACATTTTTATGGCTTTTTCAATAGTACTAATAATTCCGAAATCACTTTAATTTACACTATCATAAAGTTGTTATTTGTTTGAGTGGAAATACCATCAATTGGAAACAAGAATAGAATACTCAACTACACCATATAAATTACGGATATAAATGTGGAAATTTTTCATAAGATGACACAATACTAAAAGCGACCTTTTAAAGACTACCTTTGAATGGATTAAAAGGGGCTAGGAAAGACAATACAACATCAACAAGGAATTGAATAGAATTTAAGTCACAACAAATGACATGTGTTGGAACTTTGGAAGTAGGCATCTAGGCATGTCGCAGAACCACAAGCTTAGTGATCTAGACAGTGGCGACTACTCCTCAACTAAGTGAGGCCCACAGTAGGCTCTCCCATCCTTACTAATTATAAATTCGAAAGTAAATTTCTCTGTCTGTCTGTATGTTACCTTTCTACGCCTAAACCACTGAAAGGATTTCGATAAAATTTTGCAGAGAGATAGATTGCATCCCCGGGGAAGGACTTCGGATAGTTTTTATCCCGATATTCCCACGGAATCGACACTTATGAGGGTGAAACCGCGGGGCGCTGCTAGTGTAGGTACAAAATTAATTTTAATGTATATCTACATTAAAAAGTCCGCTGTCCCAAGTTTGTTTATAAGGGAAACAAACTTTTTTTTAATTTTTTTTTTAATATTAAATCATTGGTCCTGCCTCTAAATTACATATTACAATTATTTCTTTCCTTCCAATATTAAGGCCAAGTACAGACACGATGAAAATAATGATTTCAAATATCTATCGAACGTTTCAACTGCTTTCGCTCTACGTTTCGTACTGAAATATTTAATTTCATGATAGGGTTAATAAATTACCTAGGACATAATAATAAATAGGTGGAATATCTGTTTTGTGCCGGTGTTTAGCGAAAAGGCACGAACCTGAGTTAGTCAGTCGCCATTTTTTAATTTTTTTTGTCGCCCTAACCTTTAAACAACGTAGGTACCTAAAGTACCTAAATATTGTAGTCTAACTTGAAGTAGACATAAATGTAAGCAATTATGTAAATAGCTATCAGCTATTTTGAATAAATGTTGAACAGTCAGAGACATTAATGGGAGTCAGATAGCGGTGGTGGTCCAGTGGTAACCACCGCGACTTACCTACTCGTAGTCATAGGTTCGAACCCAGACAGGCGCTTTAGTTTGTGTAAATTATTTCATCACAACTGCTCTCAAAACGGTGAAGGAAAACATCGTGAGGAAACCGGCATGTCCTAGAAACCAAAAATTCGATGACATGTGACATCTACCAACCCGTACTAGAGAAGAGGCCTGTGTCCCAGCAGTGGGAACATTATAGACTGATTATGTTAAGCTAATAATTGTGTAACCTTAAAGGCTCCTGCAAACAGGCGCGACGCGCGACGCGAATCGCGCGCGACACAAAGACACCGCTCGTTGCGCGACTTGCGGTCCCTTTGTGTCGCGCGCGATTTTATCGCGTGTCGCGCCTGTTTGAAGAAGCCTTAAAGCTCATTTGTACCATACTTCCTCGAAATTCAAACCTTCCCGAAAATTCTACACCATATTAAAGTCTAAGAATCAAAACTGAATAGTAGATATTACACCGCCATGTTACAACAAGAATATCCAATTAAAATCCCCCGATAGGTACCTACCCCCTTTCGACCACTTCAATCCGCCGTCAATTCCGGGAATAGATGAACCGAATTATAGTTAACGACTATAATGAACATCAGGCAAGTTAAGCCGTGTCTACACATGTGTAATACGCCCCGCGTGGCCGCGGCGTCGCGTTGTTCGAGTGAGAAATGGTCCCCCCACGCCACACTGACAGGGCCCCCGATTTTTCTCGGGGGATAGGCCCGCGTATATCTTGGGAGAGAGATAACGTCGGGGGATGCTGAGACAGCTGATTGGTATACAGATAACAGTGGTATGCACGTAATTAAGTTGTGTATTGTGTTGGTAGGTGAAGTTCAGATGGAAGTAACAAAAAAGTATGTAGGTATGTATTTATATTTCTTTGGCACGCTCTGTAGCCTAAACGGCTTAATCGATTTCAGCTTGAGAGGTGCCGTTAGATTCGTCTTAATTGTGAAAGTGACAGTGAGTATATCAAAATTGAAAAAAAAAAGAAAACTGTTGGAAGCAGGCGGGACCCATACCATTTTTATTATATTTTCAAATTCAAATGGGGGACCCATTCCATGGGGGACCCATCCTGCTTCCAACTTTTATTTAATTTAAAATGGGCTTATTTTTAGCTTTTCAGTTTTTTACCGCAGTCGAGTTTTTTTATTTTTTTTAATTACTTACTTTTTTTTAGTATCTGTTTTCTATACCGCATCAAAAGACGAAAGGCTTGCGCACATTGAACACATTCTACCGCATCACTATAAGTATTGAATGAACCGTCGTACACGGGCGTAGACGGGCCCACCGGGCCGCAACGACGCACTGGCGGATCGCTTGGCAGGCGAATTTTTGCAGCCGCTGCAGTTGTCCGTTGCGGTGCGGCCCGACGCGGCTATAATGTGCGCTTAGCCTAAAATACCTACCATCTTTTTATTTCGTTTGTCTACTACGAGACTAATATAAAATACTATATATATAAATACTCGGCTTTATTCAATTTTAATAAAGGTCATCGTAATTCTTTTAACTCTTGACTGAAGTACACTTTATTGGCTCAGACGATAAAATTATGAAAAATAAAATCTAAAATTCAACTTGACAAATAATATAGTTTTATCTAAGACGGTGTCAGATTTACAGCTTTTGAGTTTATTCTTCGAATTTTGAGATTGTAGACGAGATATTTACTTAGAACTCAAGACAATTCTATTTGTTTGTTGGCTTCTATTAAAATTATTTTGTCATCCGAGACTAGCAAAATTAAAACGCAGAATAAAAGTCTGTTATAGCTTTGTCTTAAGGGGGAAGCGCTAAGGTAGCCCGCGAAATTCAAAGAATGACGATTTCATGAAACAGTTATTCTTTGGGGTTACGTGGTCTTAGAGAGTTGTGTTGATAACTATAATTTTGTGTTGATAACTATAGTTGATTATTATAATTCTGTAATACATATTTGTTACGGCCGCGAATCATATATTAATGAACGTACAACTTAATACTGACCAGCAAAAAGCAAAAAACCTAAAAAAAAATTGAATTTTGCGGCCTACCCTGGCGCTTTCGCCTTAAGCTATTTTAAAAACCTAACAAAATATATTATAAACTAACTTCTGCCCACCACTTCGTCCGCATGAAATTTCTTGCCATGCTCTTCCGACCTACCCCGTCGCATCGCATCGCTTGCCCGCGCTGTTACTTCGGTTTCGCTTATCGTTTATTCTGAAATTATTTTTTCTTGCGCGGCTCTTAAGGGTCCTGGCGTGATGTAAGTTAGCCTTAAAATTAGAAGCAAAAAAAATTCAAATCCTATTGGTAGTTCCAGAAATTAGCGCGTTCAAACAAACAAACAAACTTTTCAGCTTTATTACTACTGTAGATAGAAACTATGTTTAAGAAAGGTATAAGGTATTATTCGTGAGCAGCGCTCTCGCTCAGCGTCCATTAGTTATAAATAATTAGATTTAAGAGCGTTTACACCGTACGGTATTTCATACAAACTTTCAAGTTTCAAGCCCTTAATTTTCGAAATGAATGAATCGATTTTAATGAAACTTCATAGGTACGCATAAGTAGGATACAAAGGTCTAAAAAGTCAGTAGAGAACATTTTCCAAAAATAGTGTTACAGCCAAATTAGACCGATTGTAAATTTTCCATAGAGACAGAGATTTTCAGTTATCTTTTTAGAAATAAGACGTTTCGAAAATGTTCTCTACTAACTTTTTAGACCTTTGTATCCTGATTATGCCTATGAAGTTTCATTAAAATCGGTTCATTCATTTCGAAAAATAAGGGCTTGAAAGTTTGTATGAAATGCCGTACGGCCGTAATCGGTCTTAAATAAAAACTTAAAAATATGTACCTACTCGTAAAAACGAAATTTTTGCTTCTTCTTCATTAGAAGTATAATTATTCGCAGCACTCACACTTGACCATTTTATGCACGAGTGGAAATTCAATGCATTCCTGCTGTTTTTGCAAGTCTGGACACTGAGCGAATTTTAAATATTACTGTGGTCTAAAAGAGGCGTTCGTTCGAATTGATTGCCGAACGAATTATCTTTCGAATCGAATGTTAGATTAACTTTTTTTACACGTGACAGTCTGTTATCGGGTTTTTGTCGTCGGATTTGAGTTCGAGAACTTGGCGAAGCTTATCAAGTAATGGACATCTATAAGTTAATTATCTTTGGCCGAAACTCGCTAATTCGAAAACGCATTAAAGCGTAATTTTCAATGTATTACGTGAATTGCTCGTAAAAGCTATTTTCGCGTAAAAGTTGGCAAGACATCAATTTACCCAGTTCTGTGTGAAGGGCCATCTTTTTCTTATCATATTGGGTTTTGATTTAAGAATCACGCAAGTGAACTATTACTGTTCATAAATAATTTAGGAGCTAGATTTTTTGGCTGTGTTTGTTGAACCGTAAAATATCAGCATCTAAACATATTATAAATTGAAGTCGGTTCATCATTTAGATAATTTATTTCGGAAGGTTTCTATGTATAACACATTATTATTAAACAACCAGGTCAAAAGAAATCTAGATGCATTGTCAAGTCGTAAAACCTGTGCGAAGCAGGGGCGGGGTCGCTAGTGAAATAAAATTTACGACTTATTTCGTAACTTACACAAACATTAGAAAAGATAAACAAAAGCATTTGATTACAGTACCAAGTCCATAAAAAAACTCGCCATTGTTCTCCGAGATAAAAAATTAAGTGAACCAATCTTTATAAAGGCATGGTTGGAACAAAGCGAGCCAGCAAAATGTGCACTGAATCTCCCGTTTACGACATAAACATTCTTGAATTTAAATTGGTCACCAGGCCGAAGCTCTCAACCTATTTTTCCACGCTTCTGAACGATTTATTTAGGGATTAAAATTCACCAGACTCAATCAAACATACAGCCAACTATTTTCCTGAGGAAAAATAAGCCCAATTTGATCATAGAATACCTTAAAATATAATGGATTTATTGGTATCGTAAATTCAAAGTTATAAATAAGATTAAATAGGCAATACAATAAATTCACGAATTATATTTTGACAAGTAACAAATGCGTCTAAATATTTTAGCTAATTTGTCAACGGATTGCAATCTTAAATATTATTTCATAGAATTTAAAACGATTATGTAACTAAACGACACAATTTGGGAAGGCATTTGCGAAATCTCGTCATTAAATGTATAATTGTAAACAGATTTCGGTCCTTCAAATCCAACCCTTAAGCGGCAAGGCTTTGTCGCGAGGTTAACTTTAAAGCCAAATGCAAATATTTGGAAAAACATCTGTGAGAACGATAAATTATCATCGTGTGCCGTGTCAAGCAAAGTTGGCAAAGATGCACAGCAATGTTTAACTTACGCTGCCAATTTGTTATGTAGCCAATTAGTGAAAGTTTCTCGACTCATGCTTGGAAACAGACTAAATTTATTTAAATTACAGGAAATGGGAGGGACTTCTCGTTTTGAATTTTTAATAGGGTCCTGCGATAATTAAAGAACAAAGTAGGTGAAGATGAGAAGATCGAAATTGCTAAGGATTTTGTCCCTCAGTTTGGGAGGCAATTTGATCAGGAATCAGAATGTTTACGTAAAATGAGTTGTCCTGTTCCTGTCTTCAACTAATCAACGGGTCTCGCTACAAATTAGAATTTTCGAAGGTCTAAGTCGGCTGTGTTCTATGTATTTTTTTATATCATTTCTCGACAAGTTTCTAATCTAGAACTCAAGACGTTTTAACTACCTCGTTGGTCTCGTGGTCGCAAGCGTGACTGTTGACCTAGTGGGGACCTAGGTTTGATTTCCAGGTTGGGCGAAATATTATTGGGTTTTTCCATTAGGAATTTCTTAGTAACATTCCGGAGTTTGGAAGTTGGCGGTATGATACCCCCGTGCATCGGAAAGTACTCCACAGATCTCTCTCCGGTCGTGTTAGACTGCAGCCCATCGGACTGTGAGAGTGAGGGAAGAGAGAGTGTACCTTTTTTGTGGACACGCTTGTGCACTCTAATATCTTCCGCGCCGAAGGCTAGTCTCCGTTGAGATTGGCCACCATGGCCGAAATACGATCTGAAGGACAATTTTTTCATATAATTTCTCGACAAGTTTCTGATCTAGAACTTAAGACGACGTTTCACCTCCATTTCTAATTACGTGACACCTTTACAAAATCATACTAAGCGCAGTGATATTCGTCAGAAACATCCATCTTCCTTAACGGAGTGTCATAGTGCAGGCGCGGCCGGAGTCGTGCCGTATCGCTCGCCCATCTGACCCGGTTCGAGTGCCTACCACATCCAGACTGGACGAGTGACTAAGGGCCCACCACGATTGTGCAGAATCTACAATGGGGCGTGTTAACGGTTGTTGTGATGTGCCAATATATATGCTGGCGAACGGCGAATGTCAATAAAGAATTTGTTTGCCCGCAGTTATTACTAGGGTTAAGTGTACGGTGGGCGGATCATTCGAACGTTTCCGTCGATAAATATTTATGTTTCCTCTTTGTCAGATTCATTGAGAGTTCGGTATGTAAATTACGAAATAACAGGCAAACTTTCGTTGTAAGTTAGACCAAAATATGTACAGTATAATCCTATAAATTCAGCGCATGTCCCAGAATTAATACAATCCGGTTGACTTTCCAACAAATACTTCAGATTTGTCGAGATAACTCTGCAACTTTAGATAAAGGGCGGCTGTAGTTGTGTATCAGCCCTGTGAGCTCGTAATTTAATTAGAATTTCTGAAATGGAATCTCACGAATGACTTTTGTTTCTGATGTATTTACTCGTTATGTAAAGTAAGCAACAAAATGTTTGAATTTGGTTGCTTTGAAGTTGTGGAACAATTTATTGAACGATTCGCTCCCTTTGCTCTACATATGCGCTGACCCTGTACTTTATTATTTGTTCGACTATTGAGGGAAATTAAATAAACGTCAGCAAAATGCTTCAACTTTTAATTACTTCTCCGTCTATGTCGGTTCGTTTTACTGGAGCTTAATTTTAAAATGTTTGATTAAATTTCGTACCTACTCGTTTTGAATTTCGCTTATGTCACTTTGAGCACCGGACGACTTTAAATGTGGATGTCGCATCGACTTCAAACAAAGTTGTCTGTAATTTATCCGTTATTCTAATTACTTAATAATGGTATTGGCTTCAGGGTATGTTGTTATTAACTAAATTAATGTTTAGAACAAAAATTCAATTGAAAAGATTGAAAGAATCCCTATTGGAGTTTCTCCGTTTTACGTACAAATACCGAAACAGTGAAATTGGGTTACAGATATGATTGATTACGTTACGATGCCATAAAATAAGGATATTTTGAAATGGGACCAAGTCAAGGACTCGGTGTGGTAACAGTCATAATGATCGAATGAAATAATAATAGGTAGGTAATCAAATCTAAACTTGTGGCGAAGTAATAACAGCCGCACTGTCCGTTTGATCAAGTTAAACTACGCTTGCCGCGGTTGGTCCGTGGATGGGTGACCATCTTTACATACTAAGACCCCTCCGGGCCTCGGAAATCACGTTAAGCCGTTGGTCCCGGCTGCGGCTGTCATTCGTGGATCTTTGACTGTCGTTACGGGTCGTCAGAAGTCCGGAAGTCTGACAACTAGTCTTACCAAGGAGTATCGTATTATCCAGTCACTGCATTGTGGAGGTCAGATAGGCAGTCGCTCCATGTGAAATACTGGTACTCAGCTGCATTCGGTTAGACTGGAAGCCGACCCCAACATAGTTGGGAAAAGGCTAGGCAGATGATGACTCAAAGCCAATTATTTTTAAAAGAGTAACCGTGGAGTTGCTTGCCCGCTCTTCTCCATAGGAAAAGACCAATTGGAACTGTGCACCTAGCTTCTGACGTTTCATAAGTGCCCATGTAGTTTTATGTGAAATAAAATATTTTGATTTTAATGCTAAATTTGAAAGTACCATAGAAAGTCTTCAACAATTAATAAAACTTCCAAACATACCTAAAACATGTAACTCACAATAATGAGGATCGTATTTTGTTGAGTCTCAACGAATAACTTGCTTCTCAGACGAGCACGTAAAGCGAAGTCGTAAAAATAGTGAATAGTCTAGGAGTCTGCGCGTGCTTCAGTGAATTCATACTTTACGTGATTCTGAGCTAAGAGCTCGCTGCTAAAGAAAAATTACTCGCTGCGGCTGGTACACACTGGCAGACATTTGTATCGCGGATACTAAGGCTTGAGGCTTGGGCGTACAACTTCACTTGTTACATGTGGTGGAGCTTCATTTGTACTTTTCTGTTGCAAGAAAAAATGAGTTGGTTGAGATTTTCTTAAGATTTTTTTATATTCATTAGCGTGTACAATGTTAGTAAAATACTGGTCAAAGAGAAAAGAGTATCAAGATCGTTTTATGAAATACGACACTGCCTTGGTGAAGTCCGTGTTTTTTTAATAAAATCTCGTCCAAGTCGCTAGACGTTCGATGTGGGAAAAAAATAATTATATAAGATCTAATTAGGTTATAAGTTCAGAGTTTTACTATTGTATTCAGTTTTCAAAGTAAAAATAGACCTGCGACCTAGATAATTAAAGCATACCTACGTTCAGTGTTCACCTTGTACAAATACAAACACGTACACAATGCCTAAGACATTGTTCAAAGTGCTCTCTATTCCTTGAAGCGACCGCAATACAAGTTAGGCGATCCCTCACACTTTGACCTGAGAACTAACGAGCGCAATCATGGCTATATTTGTATGTACATTTGTCCCATGTCGATTCTATGTGTACAGTGTATACAAGCCTTTATATCGTCCCAAGACAATGCACAATTACATTGTCACAAGTTAGCTAAATTAAAAAAGTAGGGGTTTCGGTACAAGTTGTAGTGCCATAATTTCTGTGTTGGGTTGCAATATTCTTGCAGTTTTTTACTTAGAGTTATTCTGCTTGGAGGAAGTTGAATTTGACGTTGTATTTTACTTTGCTTGATAATTTTTTTGCTTTTGATTTTGTTTTTATTGTAAACTAGCAGCGCCCCGCGGTTTTACCCGCGTATGTTTCAATCCCGTAAGAACATCGCGATAAAAAGTTTTCTATGTGTTAATCCAGGAAATGTTCTATCTATGTGTTTATTTTCATCCAAATTTGTTAAACGGTTTACGCGTGATTGAGTAACAAACATCAAAACTTCTTCACAAACTTTCACATTTATAATATGAGTAGGATACTGTCATTTATTGGCAATCAAAATTATTCAATATTTATTGTTTTCTTATCAGCCAGTCGATTCTGTAAAAATCTCACCGTGAAAATTTAAGTGAAGTGAGTTTGTTTTTGCTAGGAATTGACACTATTGACAGCTCACTTCATCTAAGTTTTCACTCTGAGATTTTTACAGAATAGCACCTCAGGCCTCAGACGAGAATTCGGTTTTATAAATAAAGAGAGACATTTTTTACTTTCCTAGAATAAAGATTCTTCAGACACTAAAGAGTCAGCTCACAAAACCCGAAGCTATCTAGAGGCCATACAAATATAAGTCAGTGCGTGAATAGAAATCACGATTCTTAGAAAGCCAATTATTAACTCAGCCTTTCCACCAACAGAGCTTTCAATATTCTGTTTTTTTTTCTGGATTATAATTATTTTAATTGCGAAAATGTAGCTAAGTATTTACACTAGATACTAAATTAAACGAATAACTAACTTACCATAAAAAAACAAAGTACACTTGGCGTCGAAGTACTCGTCCGCATTTTTGTACTAAGAAATGATTTTCTAAATCCCGTCAAATATAAGAACTTATACTTAATAAAGCCAAGTAAACAATTCTGCCGAAAGACAAAACAAACAATTCTGAAGATTCGGAAGCTTAGAAAATTGACTGGAGAAAACATGACGGCAAAAATAAGCCGAAGTCTGGCAGTCGACGGTAAAAAGTGCCTATTGTCATAATACACCTAAAACATCCCGAGCTGAATAAAACCAACCGCTCCGTTGCCACTTTCATGAGACACTTCCACCATAAGAAATCCAATTTAACTTTGTCGCCGAACAAAATGTTCCAATAGAAATAATTTCGTCAAGGACTTCCAACAGATGTACAATTCAATCAGTGCGGAGTCTTCTGTTTTTTATCTTTCAAGTATTTTTCTTTTGAGTCCTATGGTTAGTTAATGTGGGGCTCTTCACACTTGTAAGATTGTATTCTGGGGGAGCTACTTAAGGACATTGACATGAATGGTAAGTAGTTAAAATAATTATTTTTCAAAGTTGATTCAATGGATTTAAATAAATCATGAATCATGGTTGTCATAAAATAAACTCTAAAACAGTAATTTGTTAGATTACAGTAGATCAATAAATTATCAGATGTTTGCAAAAAAAACATTACCAGTCGACATCGATGCGGATGACTCAAACGTTGTGTTCCGTTTGTGTCGTGTGACGTGTATCTATTATTTTAAATAATAAAACGGGAAAGCACTTTAGCCCCAGTTGACGATAGGATTTGTGAGACTCTCAAACGGAAAATATTTTTATCATCAGCTAAAAAGTAATGCAAATCATAAAAAGACGACTATTTCCTGTTTATTTGAAGTACTGCTTATAATTCCAAGAATAGAAAAAAATATACTCTTTATTATGTACCGCATATAAAATATAGATATAAATGCAGAAATTTTACAAAGGGCGACACAATGGGTGGTCATAACGCAGAGTGATATTTTAAAGACATGCTTTGGATGGAAAAAAAGGGGAAGGAGAGACAATACTGTAGGTAGTATTTTCCAAATTGATTTTATCACAGAAGGTGTGGTTTGAAATAGCCTCCACGGTCCTCTCTCTGGGTAGTCAGTCCCGTTTACCTATTATAGTAAGAATATTCTCACCTTTCACACATAATTACTTCACATCAGCACATAGTGTCTGGCTGGATATACTTGGAGGAGACGGTCTCCTTATCAACTCATGTAATATGGTTTGTTTAACATAATCACCCTATAAAATTCCCACTACTGGGACACAGGCCTGAGAGGGACAATTAGAAATTAGAAATCAATTATTTGCCAATAATGTAGGTAGGTATACAGATATGATGGTTATTCTGATGAGAGTGGGCCGTAATCCACCACGCGGACCCAGTGCGGGTTGATAGATGTCACATGTTTTTGAATTTTGGTTCTAGGACATGCCGAATTCCTCAAGAAGTTTTTCTTCACCGTTTTGAGAGCACTGGTTATGTAATAATTTACACAAAGTAAAGCGCCTGTCAAGGTTCGAACCCACGACCCATAACACGTAAGTCGCGGTCGGTTACCACCAGGCCACCACTAATTTAAATACTGTTTGTATAATATCCTTAACCAAGGTAACCGACATAGCCCGAAGAATTGCCAAACTTAAGTGACAGTAGGCAGGGCACATTGCTCGCAGAACAGATGGCCGATGGGGCCGAAAGGTTCTGGAGTGGCAACCGCGTACCGGAAGACGTAGCGTTGGAAGGCCTCCCACAAGATGCACCGATGACCTTGTGAAGGCCGCAGGAATCCGTTGGCTGCGAGAAGCACAGAACCGGTCGAAGTGGAGGTGCTTGGGGGAGGCCTATGTCCAGCAGTGGTCGTCTTTCGGCTGAAATGATGAAACTTAACAAATAAATAAATAAACACGTTCCTAATGGAGTTGGAGTCACTGTAATCAGTGACTCCAAATCTATTCTCTATAGCCCCTAAAAAGCGCATCCATCAACCTATCACGTAACATTTGCTTACGATAAAATAAATTGTTTCTGCATTTTTTCCCGGGAATCGTTATCACGGTCCGGACTGTGTGACGTGACTCCAAAGCGCATTTCACTTGCAGGTGTAGGTACCTCCACCAACCGGTGTATTCCGTACGTTCCGGGACACGTTCGACAAAATCATATTTTACGTGATTCCATTTTACTGTTACGAAAGACTTTGTAACTTTATCTTGTAAGACCTGTTTTTTATTTATGGAATTGGTTGAATGCATTGGATACAGCAATCTGTAACTGGTTTGGTGATTGAAATTGTGTAGGCTAAGCTCTAAATAGTTATGGTATGTCAGTGAAACTGAATGACGAAACACGAGTTGCATATCCGAATAGCACCTATTTGCTATGAAGAACCTACAAGCATCTAAAATATCTATACATACAAATAAATTAAATTGAAGTAGGTATCTGTTTGTAATGTCAAACTAACAGTTTCTTTTACTAAATGCATATGAAAGGACATTACGATACTTATAACAATTTTTGTTTTTTAATTTTTTGTCTGTGACTGTCTCTTTCGGCTAATCTTGACTTGAATATTTTCTTTGCCAATATCTTATTATAATAAAAGATGATGATTAATGAGTTTTATTTCTGTAAATTGGTCCAAAAAAGCACTTTTTCACGTCATTTTTTTAACTTTGTTAGCTTAGCTGTTAATTTTATGGTTCATGCTATGGTCACCTATAAATGAAGGAGTACACCTACTTATTACCTGATGTAGCCCTTTATTTTATGTGTCATATATTGTGTATAATATCTTTTGTTGAAGGTCCAAAATAAATATAAAATTAAATAATGTTTTAAACAACTCAGAGGTCACATATAGTCTTTTTTAAAGTCTAGTCATGAGTCTGAGATGGCCTTTTGTTGACACAGATTTGAGTGGGCCTGTCCAGTCAGTGCAATCATTATCAGGAATTGTGTAGCTCAACTCAGCTCAACGACTCGACGAAAAATACCAAGGAAAGGGGAAAGGACATTTGGGTAGGTTAAATAAAGAAGTTACTCAAACCAGCCAAATCATTATAAATTAATTGAAAAAAGAAGCTATTTATGGTGTTATTTTTACTATTAATAAGGTTGATATCACATTGAAACAATTATTGTATTGGTTGCAGAAAAACGTGCTTTGTAACCCAGATGTAATTAATAATCCCCTTTCGTGCTTAAATAATCCCAGGGCTAAAGAAGCTGACGTAATCTATGTCGGAAACTACTGGTTTTACTTTATTCTAAATAGAGGAGGACCTCCAGGGACATTGTAGTCCAGTCAAGATTTGAAGTTAAATATGCACGAGATTAATATTCCGTTCTTTACAAACGTATTCTCGTAGCTTTGCAACATCAAATGAAATTGTATGTCAGCCACGCACAGAGGCTTCTCGAAAAGCATACCTACATGATATCTAGTTTAATAAGCCCGACAAATTCCAACTTTGATATCAATCCAAAATATATTATTAAGATAGAAATATGAAGACTATCTAAAGTTATATTAAACTTAACTTGGTCTTCATTTGGGCACCTTTTTAGCCTGCCTGACCTTGGCAATATTAGAGCTTCTCAATAAATGTACATTTTGCCTGGATATAGTTTAAATTACAGCAAATTTGATTTATTCAAATTAAACTCACGGTTCGTCGACGGCAAATGTTATCAAAGCGTCTCTTTGACTGGGTCAACCGCTCGGCTCCGCCCGAGATTTGATGAGAACTTCCTAAACTGTTCCACTTCGGTGACTTTTCAGTGACCTTGCTATTTCTATGGCCCTTACTACGGGTTACACTATGACGAAAGGTAATTTGGAAGTGACATCTTCTCTACGTAAAATATGTCAAGGTAACAATGGAGTTTCTTGATTCAAATTGTATATTTTCGTAGTTAATAGTTTTATGAAACACATACCTGCATAGATTCACTTTCGCAATTGGCATTATATCCCGCATACGGCCGGTACTGAGTGCTAAAATGATAACTTCAGTTCGCCTCCCTGCGACACGACGAACATAATGCTATTTCACTAGGTAATAACCTTCAACTTAGATTAATTACTCCCAAAGGGTACTAAAACATGAATAAACATAAAATAACTTTACCTACACCATCTCATAATGCGCTCCAAGTTATGTTTCTGAATTATTTCTAGTCCAACCAATATTATAATTAGGGGAATGTGGTGCTTAGGTTTATACGACTAAACCACTGAACCGATTTTGATGATATTTTAGTTAAGAAGTAGTTTTGTTCTTGCAGATACATTAGGTTTTGAAAAAAGATTTTTTAATTATCAAAGAGTCAGTCAGATTATTATTGCTTATGCCAAAATGCTGATACTTAATCATTTTTGGGTTCTGTACTCAAAGGGGGACAATGGAACCCTAAGCCTCCACTGTCCGTCCGTCTGCCTAGCGTTTGACTGTAAGCGGACCCTATCCTATGAACCATAATAGATAAAAGGGTTACCTACATGCTCTGTGATAATAGGTAGACAGTTGAATGTTTGGGCCGGCTTCCAGTATATAATCTGCTAATGTTTCTTTCAGTATGTAGTCTGTATAAAAAGCTAGGTAGTACTTTTTTAATTATAGACGTTGTGTCAATGACAGACATAACTGCTGATCTACTTATTCTGTAAAAATATCACCGTGAAAACTTAGTTGAAGTGAGCTATCATTTCATCTGATGCTAGAGACTGACACTATTAATAGTTCACCCACCTAAGTTTTCACGGTGAGATTTATACAGAATAGACAGACTGTTTTGTAGTTAGTATGCGCTCTGTCTAACCCTTCAAGACAAATGAAACCGTATTTTGAACTAATTTGTAATTATGGCTTGTTGGTTTGGAAATTAATTAAAGCATTTCGGCTTGCCCAGAGATAGTTAATTAGAGATAGATGGATTACAAAGAGCCTTTCTAACAGTAATGGTTGAGGTCAAGGATGGCAAACCAATGGGACACGACTTGAAATTGTAGGTAGACAGTTAATTTAAGTACTTAGTTGTTATGTTTATTCTATATTGATAGCATTTAATGTCATAGACAAACTGATAATATTTACAGAATAAACCAGTCGTTTCCAAGATGTCGTTTCATTCAAACTCATACTACTACAGCTGTGATAATTTAAGGGGCTTACATGACCTAAAGCGCGGTCACCGTCGGACTGCATAGAAAAGAAAGAGAAGCCCGATGACAACGCTGGTAATTTAATGCAAAATATGAAGCAATTATTTAATTAGAAAAAATGTAAAACTACTACTACTAAAATTCTAGGTTTTAGTTTTTTAGTCCAAACTAAAAAAATAAAACACTAGAATTTTAGTATGTTGCTTGTAGAATAATCTGACAAAAAAATAGAATTATTGTATGTATAGTAGTACGGTTTTTATTGTAAAAAGGAAATGTTTCGAAGTATATTTATATTTTTTTTCTACCGTATCAAATTAGTTGTATTATGTCCTAATACACTATATACCTAGCACATATCCTGAAGAATATCATATATTTTTTTGATTTTGTTTACTGTAGTCGATCTTATACTTTTATTCTTTCTAAAACGTGCGTTTCCAGCGTTTAGGTCCTGTAAGCCCCTTAATTTATTGTGGTGTTGCCTGTTGTCAAAAATATTCGAACGATATATATTAATGATAATAAATGTGTATATCATACATAGTAAATGTATACTTCTAGAATTTTATATCAAATACTCATTTTTATATCAAAATCTGGAAATAGACTTTTGTTTAGCTGCATTTAAAGATAAAGTTCATTAAAAAGGTTCATCGGTGATGAACCACGACTTAATACATTTTCATACGTCACCAAAATGATATGTAACCAGGGTCGTCAGATATAGTTAACGTTTAGTAAGTAACCGATAGATGTTTTCGAATTAAATTTAATTTAATAAATAAATTAACTGTTTGTTTTCTATTAATTTTATTTTATTTGAAAACACCCATCGGTTACTAAACTTTAACTATATCTGACAACCCTGGTTACTTATCTCCTTTGGTGACTGTACACACAACAAAAACATTAAAAAGTTTATCTTTATTTATACACCAACGGGTTTTATAATAGAGATAAGTGCGGAATTAATATTAAAAGGTATATACATTTTTTAAAAACCTACGTAAATGTAATTATTAGCTGACCCGGCGAACTTCGTAACACCTCCGAATTTTTCCCACGATTTAATAGTTATTCTGCTATTCGGGGCGAATCCAAGAAATCAAAGATCATAAAAATTGGTCCAGCCGTTTTTGAGTTACCTATAAAATTAATAGGATAACTAACCCGACTTTGTTTTATTTATATAGATGGATATGCATATGCCACAAATGGGTAATTTGAGTTTATTTATTGATTGGATGCATTCTTTACAAGAAAACAAATTGCAGTGGTCCTAATTTAGTCATATTAATCTAGTCAACATCATCCAGTAGGCAGTCTCTCCATGTAAAATACTGGTATGCAATTGCATCCGGTTAAGCTGGAAGTCGTCCCCAACACTACATCGTTTACCTAAACTGTCCTACAAGATGATACAAGATTTTTTTTTATAACGTCTTGATTACTATGGAAAAAAACTTTTAGTTCTAACATTATCATCTGCCTAGCCTTTTCCAACTATGTTGAGGTCGGCTTCCAGTCTAACCGGATGCAGCTGAATATCAGTATTTTACATGGAGCGACTGCCTATCTGACCTCCACAACTCAGTTACTGGGCAATACGATTCCCCTTGGTAAGACTGGTTGTCAGACTTTCAGGCTTCTGACGATCCGTAACTACTGTCAGAGATCCACGAATGACAGCCGGGACCAACGGCTTAACGTGCTTTCCGAGGCACGGAGGGGTCTTGGTATGTAAAGATGGTCACCCATCCACGGACCAACCGCGGCATGCGTAGCTTAACCTGATCGATCGAACCGTGTGGCTGTTATCACTTAGCCACAAGCCCTCCCTTTTAAATCTAACAATTCTGTTAGGATTAAATATCTAAATATCTGAATATCTGATCTGTAGGAACGTAGGTACTCGAAGCAAAAGGAGTATGGAAGGATCATAGCAGGTGGCGTTCTGTAGTGTCTGCTACCCTCAAGGGAAGAAGGCGTGAGCTTATGTATGTATGACTAGCTGTGCTCCGCGGTTTCACTCGTGTTAATTTGAGGAAAAAACTACTAAAATATATTTCACTTATTCATGACCAGCCACCTTGCGGAGTTATTTTAAAACTATGATATCTCTTAAGATATTCATTGAAATCAAATTATGTCAAGGGCAATTATTATCTTTGTTCAAACTTATTATTATTAATTTATTTAGATCACGATTAATATTATGTTTATAAAAACACCTTCGCAAATAAAACATTACTTTAGAACAAATTTGATTACCTTTAAAAAAGCTTATAGTGAGTCAACCATATAAGGTAAACATATGCTGTCGCGGACTTTTTTTTGGAACTTTTAAAGGTGAATAATTCCGTGATACATAATTTTAGCGTAACTTTAATCGTTTACGCAGCGTACGCAACGGAAGAAAGAAGAAGAAAGAAAATACGTTTATTTGCGGTAAACATGACGCAAAAAAGAAAAAAACAAAAAAAAAAACAAGCTCTCAACAAGGAATAGCTTTTCCCGTTTTTGCAACATTTTTCATTGATGCTTCGCTCCTATTGGTCGTACCATAGCCAATAGCCTTCCTCGATAAATGGACTATTCAACACAAACAAAAATTTTCTTTTCGTACCAGTAGTTCCCGAGATTAGCGTGTTCAACCAAACAAACTCTTCAGCTTTATAACATTAGTATAAAGTTAGTCCTAAAACAACAAAAGTGATAATGTGACATGATTCTAATTTTATTAGATCCGTCAAAGAAAATCTGTCATCATCACCATATGCCTCTGTGGAAAAGGCTAGGCAGATGCTGTGTCTAGTCAACATTGTAAAACAATCCTTCCTAGATTTACAAAGGTTTGCCAACCCTGGTCTAGATTTCCGCCGCTGGCGTTGACCGGTTAGGCGGTCTGTCTGTCCGTACGTAGTCATTCTACGTTTCTATGTTAATTTTATACCCTCGTTCTGTTTTATGATTTTTTTTCCTTTATCTTTGGCACCGAGATGCTCTGACCGAGATGTTTAGGATGGTAATTAAATAAATTAAATAAAAATGAGTTGAGTTTTTTTATCTTTTTGTGTTTTCTCGTTTATGGAGTGGTTTGAGGTGAAGAGGAATATAAAACAACTTTTCGGTGGGATTTAACGTTTCAATTTATGCTTTGATGTTTTGTAATTAATTTTGCTAGTACATACCTAATAAAACATAAATTGATAAATTGATAGCTGTCAAAAATACTTAGTTTCGGATTCGCAAAGCTTCACAATAATTGTAATTTAATTCGAAACTTGCTTTATTACGAGCTGCGGGTTTATTTTTCCATAGCATAGGTACGGTCAGCATCAAAAGTCGATTAACACTTCAGTTTTTTTAATCTCAGTTATTGAGCAAAATATTTATTCAAAATTGCAGCAGAAGTACGATGCAATTTTCAACAAATATTTTGCTCAATAACTGAGATTTAAAAAAACTGAAGTGTAAATATTTTGCTCAATAACTAAGATTAAAAAACTGAAGTGTTAATCGACTTTTGATGCTGACCGTACCTACTCAACCTTATTTTGCCCACTGCCCACTTTGAGAATATTATTTTTTCTCTCCCTCATTTTTTTTTACTTACCGTCCGTCGCAAATCTGAAACAGCTATTGTCACGATTATTATTAAAACGTGTAATCACACTAATATTAAAAAGGCGAAAGTTTGAGAGTGTGTGTGTGTGTTTATATGTTTGTTACTTTTTCTCGCTCAAACGGCTGGACCAATTTTGATAAAATTTTGTATGGAGGTAGCTGATACCCTATATTAACATATAGGTTACTTTTTATCCCGACATTCCCACGGGATTGACATTTACGCGGGTGAAACCCCGGGGCGCAGCTAGTATTATATAGTTTTAAGTTTATAGTTTTAAGTTAGGATATCATTTTCTCTGGGTCTTCTACTGCCTCCCTAAAGTCTCAAACGCCCACGAGGGGGCGTTACCGCCCACGTTGAGAACTTATATTTTATAGTACAATATTAACTCCAGCCTAACCCTGCGGGGTATACAGACGTTGTGTTATTATCTATAACTAGCTTCTGTCCGCGACTTCGGTCGCGTGAAATGTCTTGCTCCCTCGATCCTCCCCGTCACATCGCATCGCCTGCCCGCGCTTTTACTTCGCTTTCGCCTAGCATTCTTTCTGACTTTCTTTCTTTTTGTTAGTCTCCTAAGGCCCTGTTTCCACTATGTCGTGACGACAGATTATCGTGTCGTTTAAAACGTCGTGGCTTGTGTATTTAAATGGAGGTGTTCACATAAAATACTACACGATTAACTGTCGTCCACGACTTTTTTGCAGTGACGACAGATTGCCAAGTCAATGGGAACAGCTAGCACGACAGTCGTAAAACAATAAAAAACGTCACGACTTATCGTGACGACAAATTATGTGTCCTTATTGCGAATATCTATCGTAGCCTCGTATCACACACACACACGTAGCACACATACGTACACACGTTCATACTACTACTGATCTTTATAAAAGAACGAAGAGGCGACTAATGTGCAACCGACAAGGCGACTGCTGTGCAGTAAAAATTTTGTCACGATCCATTGGGAACAGCTAGATACGACAGTCGTTCAACGATAAAATATTTCGACGACACAAGTGACGATAAACAGTTGGTATAATGGGAACAGCTAGAGACGACAGTCGTCCAACGATAAATTAATCGTCATGACATAGTGGGAACGTGCCCTAAGGGTTATAGCGTAATGTGTAATAGCCTTTAACCTTTCTCAAGAATTAGGCTATTAAATGCAAAAAGATTTTTTTAAATTCGACGGGTGGTTCTAGAGATTAGCGCGTTCAAACAAACTCTTTATTATTAGTACATATAGTTATACATAGATTAAAATGAAGTATACAAAACACAAACCAATGAAAAAAAATTAACTCGTCAAGATACCTAAATAGTAGAATCCCTCCAATTTAGAATCGAGATGACGTCGAGAGTAATTAGTAAGTTATAAAATTGTGTTATCAAATTGAATCAACGAACTTGCCGAATTAAATTATAAAGGTTTTTGGTGTTTACCGTGTCAAATGACTGTGTGGTCAATGAATGGGTTGTCCAACCTTTTCTAGTTAATTTTGTAAAAGGGTGACTGAAGAACAAAGTCAAATAACATGAAATCACGTTGTATTCCCCTTAAAGGTTACGCAGAGTAGTACACCCACATTCTGCCGTATATTTTAACGTTGAACGACTGTCGTATCTAGCTGTTCCCAATGGATCGTGACAAAATTTTTACTGCACAGCAGTCGCCTTGTCGGTTGCACATTAGTCGCCTCTACGTTCTTTTAATGATCAGTAGTAGTAAGAACGTGTGTTAGTATGTGTGCTACTTGTGTGTGTGCTACGTGGCTACGATAGATATTTGCATTAAGGACACATAATTTGACACATAGTTTTTTTATCGTTATACG
Organism: Luperina nickerlii; assembly: GCA_963855955.1. Taxonomy (NCBI): domain Eukaryota; kingdom Metazoa; phylum Arthropoda; class Insecta; order Lepidoptera; family Noctuidae; genus Luperina; species Luperina nickerlii. Next base: position 9,983,595 of record OY979680.1, read on the forward strand.
ACTGTCGTGCTAGCCGTTCCGATTGACTTGAAAATCTGTTGTCACTGCAAAAAAAGTCGTGGACGACAGTTAATCGTGTAGTCCTTTATGTGAACACCTCCATTTAAATACACAAGCCACGACCCTTTAAACGACACGATAATCTGTTGTCACGACATAGTGAAAACGGGGCCTTAGGAGACTACTAAAAAGAAAGAAAGTCAGAAAGAACGCTAGGCGAAAGCGTAGTAAAAGCGCGGGCAGGCGATGCGATGTAAGGGGGAGGATCGAGGCAGCAAGAAATTTCACGCGAACGAGTTAGCGGACAGAAACTAGTTATAAATAATAACACAACGTCTGTATACCCCGCAGGGTTAGGCTGGAGTAAATATTGTACTATAGAACATAGGTTCTCAACGTGGGCGATAACGCCCCCTCGTGGACGTTTGAGACTTTCAGGGGGGCAGTAGAAGACCCAGAGAAAATGATATCCTAACTTAAAACTATATAATACTAGCTGCGCCTCGGGGTTTCACCCGCGTTAATGTCAGCTACCTCCATACAAAATTTTATCAAAATTGGTCCAGCAGTTTGAGCGGGAAGAAGTAACAAACATATAAACACACACACACACACACTCACAAACTTTCGCCTTTATAATATTAGTGTGATTACACGTTTACGGAAGTGGAATTTCGAAAAACCCTTTTTAGTGGATACCTACTCTTCACAAAGAACACACCCACCAAATTTCATGTCTCTAGGACAAGCGGTTTAGGCTGTGCGTTGATATATCAGTCAGTCAGGACTTTGAATCTTATATAATATATATAGATGTCCCGGAATTAACGCACACTACCAAAAACCCTAATTAGAATAATATATTACAACTAGCAGCGCAGGTGTGGTTTCACGCGGACGAAATCGCGGGCAGAAGCTAGTGCTGTATAAATATCAAGTCTTTTACTATTTCATGAATCAGACAAACATAAAGGAAGAGAAAAACATAGTCACCATGTACTTCAGCATTCGTTTCAATTCTCAGTATAGCTAACACGATGATTACGCCGCCATATTATTACAAAAACTCCCATTTAATAAATACCCACAACGATAATCTTTTGGATAAATAAACATGGAAACTATACGCGTTGTACGTTCGAATGGAATGGGACCCAATTCAATCTAATGTGGGTATGATGGGTGGGCAGATAGGCCGGAAAAATACGGAATTAATATCAAGAAATGAGGTCTGAATGTTTGTAAGCTAGTACCATGAGTTTGCATAGCCAATACTACCTGGCGTCTTCGTAAATAATATGTATGAAATATTGTACAGCGCCTTTAGCGGTCACAGAAAGAATTAAAATTCGTACCATGAGCACTATAGATTTCGATAGGTAAGAAACCTAGCGTAATCTATTCGATAGTCACTAACGTTTTTCAGTACCTTTACCACGAGTTTGCACAGCCAAACCTTGCTAGCGTCTCCGTAAATAATATGTATGGAATATTGTACAGCGCCGCTAGCGGTCACAGAAATAATTAAAATTCGTACCATGAGCACTATAGATTTCGATAGGTAAGAAACCTAACGTACCTAATCTATTCGATAGTCACTAACGTTTTTCAGCTGTCGCCATACAAAACGGCACCACGAGTCACTAATTTGACAGACGCTATCGAAAAATACGCTTACGATAGTAGTTACGTAATTCACCAGCACTTTGATGTGGGAAACATATGTTTACATTGAAATTATATACGTTTTTGAGTATGCACAAACACCCAGACCCGGAACAATTAGGTATCTTTCTTTGGAAGATTGGATCACACAACTTTTTGCTCCATGCGACAAATGAACTTTGTAATCTTAATTTCATCCTTTTGCTGTAATTTTAAATTTATTTTATTATATTATATTTTGTTATAAATTTATTTATTTTTAAAATTTACATGGTTCATATTTTTGTACTTAGCTTTAGCCCTTGGCAATATCTTTTTTGCAATATGGAATGTAATAAATAAACATGAATATGCAAAATAATTAACAAATAAAGTGTTAACAAGATGACTAATTAACTTCAAACCTCATTTAAAATAAACGGACTCAAGATTACCTAGGACCTACTTTGTATAATACTCGTACGTTGTCAAAGGTACAGCAGATAGTTTGTACAAGTTAATTTGTTCCCTATAACTTAGTTTAATTTGAACTAGTCAAACGCAGTTTCCTCACTTTGGCTGCGAGCGTTTAATTATTGCTGCAAGACTTCGCTAATTTGATACTATGAGGCATCTCTATATTGTGCTCAGCGAGCTGTGAACGGCTGCTGAAATTCTACTTATGAGTATTGAGATTAAAAGTGTTTTATTAGAGGTTGTTTTAATTAAAGTTCTTTGTAGACAGGTGAAATATTATAATGACGTTATAATATATTATAATTATGTAAAGAAAGAAAAGAAAGTTTGTACACCTATTATATAATTTGTGTATCCAGATAATCTAGAACAGTTGGTGGTGATGGACAAGGTCTAAAAACCTAACCACTGGTCAGATCAAGTAACCGCCCTCACTGGACTTTCTGTTACGACCGCCCCGAGAGAAGCTGAGAACCGAACAAAGTGGAAGAACTTGGTGCATAAAGCCACGAAGGCCTTTCTGAGACACGACCTTCAGTAATGAAGTACGCGACCAAGAAGAGAAGAATTCGTGTATACATTAACAGTAATACCTTTCATAGAAGTATACTTTTGTAAACCAATGTTTAATGTGTATACTGTTGGTTTTATTTACTTTCGCAATGTGTTTATTTACATTGCGAAAGTTATGAAATATTTTTAGGAATGTTTATTTCACGTTTTACAAGTGGTTTTTAAATATTCTAAAAATATTTGTTTGTTAATATTAGCCATTCCTAAAAATATGCTACATTCATCAGCACAAATTGAAAGGAATGTTTTTTCTTTTTTAGCATTAATAGCTTTAGCAATTTATATATTCACATTTGAACGGAAAATGTAATTATTATAAAATATACTTGTAAAATATTTCTTTTACAAATGTGAAATGCAGTTTTGTTTGTGCGAAACAGTAACATTAACAAGCCGCTACAAGAGCTACGAGATCCGTAGCAAGAGCTACGGAATTCGTAGCCAGCTCGTAGCAGTTATGCCGTAGCCAAAGTACAATTCGCGTATTTCAATATAGCATGGCAAAATCTTTGACTGTCGAGTACATCTAATAAAATACACTTTTCCGTTATGAATAAACTAAGGTAAGATATGTGTATTACATAGTGATGTCATAAAATAAGTTTCCAGACAGTGTAAAGGGATGCAAGTTACAGACAAATTATACAGAGAAAACACTAGCAAATCAATCTCCTTAGCCTTTTCCCAACTATGTTGATAATAAATAACACATATTTATATCAAAAAGACACTACCTTGAGTGTACACGGTACGGCCAAAAAATATGCGGAAAGCAAATGTTATAATTAAAATAATATAAAATTTTAAGTCAGTTCTTTATTTATAATGTTATAATTAACAGAAATTTATGAAGTGTTAAGACCACAGTAGGACTACAGTACAGGGCTTAAATGTGTACATATTTTTAATTAATAAGTAATATGTTTTTTGTGTATTTAAAAAAAAAACAAAGAAATGGACGGACTGTGTGAAAGATGATATGGAAAGGGGGTTATTCGGGTTGTCGGTGGTGTTATTCGCTGGCGTGAAAGACTGCTCAGCAAGCCCGCTAGAACTCCCTTTTATAATAGTGGACTGTACATTGGTGTGATTTCCAGAAGATGACGGTTGGGAAGAAACGATAAATAACACGCACTGGTTACCTTGAATGCTTATCGAATACATCTTTAATTCTATTCTTTTTTTTTTTTGAGGTTCTGGCTCCATTGGTGAAGACATCTTTATGTGCACTCCTAAAGGAAGTGACACAAAACAGGTGACAGATGATCTGTCAAGATGACAGTAGTACAATGTTACAATGTGTAAATATTAATTAAAATGTTGCATCTTCCAACAGGAGTCACTACTGAAATTGCTGCGCTGAACATAAATAAATTAGTATAAGGGCAAGAAAGAGAATGATGATGATACTAATCTCATCATCATCCACGGTCCAACTTCACTTACTGATTAGAATACGCCTCTCTTCATGTGCCAATCCCCACACTAATGTGCTAGCCTCATCACGTTTTTCCCGTGATGGTAACAATCTCGTCCGCCCAGCTCGCCGCTGAACGATTGACATCTCGTCTTCCAGTTCTTGGACGCCACTCTGTCACAGCCTTTCTTCACCTGTCATCACTGCGCCTGGTCAAGTCTCCTGCCTAACTCCATTTGAGTTCCATAATACGCTTTCCGATATCGAAGACCTTCGTGCGTCTTCGTGTTTCGATGTTTGGAACTCGGTGTATTAGCCTGATACCAATCTACCTTTATTTTTATTTTTTGTTTTCGGGGGGAAACCTTCAAAAGGCACCTGGACTTTGGGGAAAAAGACCAGGTAGTGTAGGATTCTTACCTCACTAAAACCACCCCGGTGATCACCATCAGCACATGGAGGGGGGCCCGTTACCTCTTAATAGACCAATCCGGAACGCCCTCAGTGCAACGCGTGTTAGGGCACGTCTCTGGGGAGACTATAAAGGGGACTATAATCTACCTAGAGCAGTGTTGACTTCAGTCTTTGAGAGGAAGCCTGTGTCCTAGAAGTGGAAAAATTATAGGCTGATTATACTATGCTAATGTAATGTGTCTTTATGTAATCTACCTTAATAAAGAATTGGTTATTCTGTTATTGTGGGAAGTGTTCGTAAAGCTTCTCTTGTATTATATTCTCTAATCGGCCAGGTAAGCGGAGTAACAATAGTTGTTACTTTGGCGGTCCCTCTAAAAAAAGTTACAATTAATAGCCTCCCGACCGATTTCAGTCACGGTGGCCAATCTCAACGGAGATTAGCCAGGTACGCAGGAGATATTATATGTGTACAAGTGTGTGCATAAACACAGGTACACTCTCTGTTCCTTTACTCTCATAGTCCAACAGGACGGCTATCCGACACGACCGGGGAGAGATCAGGCGCAGGACCAAAGGCTTTACGTGCTTTCCAAGGCATTGGGTATTGAACCGCCAACTTCCGAACTCCGGACTGTTAGTAAGAAGGCCTGAAAATCGAACCTAGGACCCACTGCGCGATTTTTTGTCGTGTTGACAAAAAAAGGACGATTGCAACTGTCATTTTGGTCTAGCAAATTAAAAATCAGAGTTTAGGTACATTTTTTTAGCAAACACCTACCCTTCGTTAGACAATCGCCTACTAGAAGCCATTTGCATATAAGCGCTCAACGGTTTTCACGATCATATTTATTGTCGTTTCGAACGCATTTTTCTCACGAACAATCGCTGGTTCATAAGACATTTGTCGGGAATAAAAAGCCATTTTTGTTAGACTGGCTGAAAATTAAAGGAAGGGAGGGGGTGCACACGTTAACTCATTGATATGGAATAATGATACTCGTATAATGATGCTGTTGCTCGTTTAGGCGCCTACAAGAAGAGAAAATATCGTAAATCGTTTTTTTATTATATGCAAATCTTATATAATATAAAATATAATCTTACCACTAGAACCCCTCAATAATTAACTTCCCAGCATCGGGAAAAGCAATATTTTGTATAAGGTGATAAGCAGTTGACATTAGGCTATTGTAACTTAGATAAATTACAAACTCTACCCCTAAAAAGTGAAAAATAAAAAACTTTTTTACAAAAAAAAAAAACAACCGAGACTACTAAGTGAAAAATAACTAGACTAGTAAATGAAAAATAACTTTCATTTCGGAAGTCGGTGTCATTGGTTCCGCATTTTCGTTTATTTAGACCTTTCTGTCTTTTTTTTCTAAGTAGGTTGTTTTTTTTTTGAAAAAAAGGTTTTTATTTTACACTTTTTAGTGGGAGAGTGTGTAATTTATCTAAGTTACGATAGCCTAATGTCAACTGCTCATCACCTTTTACAAAATATTGCTTTTCCCGATGCTGGGAAGTTAATTATTGTGTAATTGGTTCCGCATTTTCGTTTATTGACACCGACTTCCCAAATGAAAGTCATTTTCACTTAATAATCTTTTTTTTTCTATGTCGGTTGTTTTTTTTTGTAAAAAAGGTTTTTATTTTTCACTTTTTAGTGGGAGAGTGTGTAATTTATCTAAGTTACAATAGCCTAATGTCAACTGCTCATCACCTTTTACAAAATATTGCTTTTCCCGATGCTGGGAAGTTAATTATTGTGTCATTGGTTCCGCATTTTCGTTTATTGCCACCGACTTCCAAAATGAAAGTTATTATTCACTTAATAGTCTTTTTTTTAGAAGTCGGTTTTTTTTTGTAAATAAATATTTTTTTTACTTACTAAGATCCCACCAACTTTTCCCTATCCCGCTTATTTCCTAGCCACACGTTACGATGATGTTTGGATGACATTACCTCGCGACAGGCCGTTGATAGCAGGCCGGCACTCTCATCATTTCCTTCGGGCCATATTCATCCGATCGAACAGGCGGGCGAGGGGCGTGTGCGGGGGCGGGAGGGGCGGCAATAACCTCTGAGTGCGTGCTTGCTTGAGAGGTATTGCATTTGTTGCTCTCGATACAAACATTATACGAGGAGTATCGGTTTCGCATTAATAAGATTTTAAAAATGTTTGTGGTAATGGGTAGTCTTGATAGGTAAGCTTTGAGGGGTTTATAATAGTTTAACGTGTTATTGGTTGACAATATGAAACTAATGAGCTTGACTTAGTAAGTCACTGTCTACTTCATGACAGGGATGTTCTTGTGCCCTAGTAATAACAGCGGCACGGATCGATCGATCAGGTTAAGCTACGCTTGTCACGGCTGGTGCGTGTATGAGTGACCATCTTTACATAACAAGACCCCACAGTGCCTCGGGATCCCGGTTGTCATTCGTGAATCTTTGACAGTCATTACGGGTCGTCAGAAGCTTGAAAGTCTGAGAGCCTGTCCAAAGAGTATCATATTACCCAGTAACTGGGCTGTGGAGTTCCGATAGTCAGTCGCTCCATGTAAAATACTGGTATTTGTATTCAGCTGCGGTTTGAGTTCAGAAAAGACTAAGCAGATGATGACGTAGACGACGACTTACGTACTAAATAAAGCTCTTAATTTCGATTTTCATGCTATGCTACTAAAACATATTCAAAACCCAACCAACATCAATAAAACAAACGTTAAACACTTAACTTATCACCACAAATGGCCTAAGTGTTCCCAAATAAAGTGCCACGAAATAATAAATCATTTCAGAACGACAAGAAAATTACGTCTGCCGCTCATAATATATTATACTATAATTAAATAGGCGTTAATAATTTCAATGTCACTACATTTGTAATATGAAGCGTACAGGGGAATAAATCACGCGCGCCTGTTGGTCGAAAAGAACAAAAAATATTAAAAAAAAAAACGACGCCACCGACTACCGACGTGTCGAAAATATTAACTTGAACATTTGAATTCTTTATGATCAGTAAAAAGAAAGATTTGAATCGCAAATGTGTTCGCATTTTAATCAAACAAGCAGTGAAATGGTCGCAGATTTTGTCTTTATTATATTTAAATATTTTACAATGTTTCACGCTTCGCTTACACTGGAAGGGAGGTTCAAAACGGTGATTGGGAAATTGCAGGCGAAGGTTATTTATTGATATTTAAACACATTATTTACTCAATGATTTTACTTGAAAAAATAAATGAAATACGTATTTACGTTTATTCCGCAACTTCAAACAGAATATTCCAAATCGACTTAGAAAAATGTATTCAAAGTATTTATTTAGTATTAAAGGGGCTTACGTTAAGTTCCGCCGATACAAACAAGCCCAACCAACGAGATTCTTGTAAGAAATACAATTTAACTTCCTCGTGAACACAAAATGTTTCATTTGAAAGCATTTCCTGAAGGATTGTAACAAATTGAATCTCACGCTGGCTCAATCCTTTATTTCATCGCCTCCCTTTAATGCGAAGAAAAGATTATTAATCGAAAATTTTCCATCTTAGTAGAAGTGTTTAGGAGCATCTCTTTGGATTTGTCAAAGGCGAGGATTTTGTTTCTAAATCGTTTTGTTTTGTTTGTTGTTCTATCTTGTGATTGACGCACTGTGAGCTAAGGGGGAATTTACACTAGGTCGATTGTCGCCGTGCTGTGGTCGCTTTTGAGGGCTTTACACAGGTGACTATAGCCGCGCGATTGTCTAAATGGCAATACGGTTAGGCCGCAGGTGACTCAAATCGCAAGCTCCCAAATAGAGTAGGTTTCGACTTTTGTGGTGCCACGGTATGCCGCATGTGGCGGGTGACTAAAATCGACCTGCGATTTTTTCTTCACAAACCGGATTGCCACCCCACTTACCCTGTGTAAATAGGGGGGCAATTCGGCTTGTGAGGTGATTTCATAAGCGACCAGCATAGCGTCGTTAAGCAGCAGCAGAAGATCAACCTAGTGTAAATACCCCATTACCAAATCACCTCACAAACCGAATCTACAACCCATTTACACGGGTCGATAAAAATCGCAGGTGACTAGTTCATTTTGCATCAAAATTTCGACCTTCATGCGGCGGGCGATCGCCAGAGACTGAGTATTTTCACGGCCGATTTTAGTCACCTACCGCATGCGACCTGTCGCCACACGACAAAAGTCGAAACCTACTCTACTTTGGAACTTGCGATATTAGTCACCTGCGGCCTAGCCGAATTGTCATATAGACAGTCGATTTTTGCCGTGCGGCGAAAATCGTGCGTCTATAGTCACATGTGAAAATCCCGCATGAAGGTACCATAAATTAGGGAGGATGTCTAATAGCGTTGTGTTGTTGAATGGATTTAATATAGTCTCAATAATTGGCAATTTTAAAACTATTTTGATTTCCGGGAAATGCGTCATACCTTTTCATGTTTGTAACAAAATAATTATAGTGGTGTCATATTTTCATCTGCGAAATTAAAATCTATTAACATGTATTGACCGTGTAAAGCGTATCAATTAATTAAATAAACACAATCATATTAATGACAAACAACAATATTTTATAATTAACCCTTAATGATTGTATGTCCAATGCAATAATTTACTGTGTTTTAATGACATACTCTCCTCAAATAAATAAAATATAAAGCATTTTATAAATATTCATTTTTTATGATATTATGCTGGCTTTGTTGACATCGAAAGCGATAGGCTTGATCAGCTTTCGATTCTCGCTAACAACAAATATTTTTTAAGGATCATGTTTCAGGCAACTCTTTTTTACGTCATGCAAATAAGTTTAAAATACCTAGTATAAAACGTGTACCTCTAAGGGCTGATTTTCCCAACGCCAGATAATTTTATCCGAGGAATAATTTTGAATATTTGGCGGTTCTTCCATATAGAATCTGTCAGACGTCAATTTTATTCCACGAATAAGAATGATCTGTCGATTGAAAAATTTGCCCTAAATCGACAACGACCACATAGTATTCAGTCAATTCAGATTACAGAGAACAAATATAGAGGAATGAAGCTAACACAAATGGGCAAACAAAACGGACTGCCCAAGGGCCCTATTCAGTTACAAACACGTAAAATCAAACACGATAATTTAGATGAACGAGTTATTCTGACAGCGGGCCTATTTTACAAAGAGTTATGAACGTACAACACTGCTTATGCCCCGCTTTTGGGTATACCCTGAGGATTCGGCGTGAAGATTGTAGGTATTATTTCATTTCTGCGTTCTGATATTGTTTTGAAAACCATGATGGAGTTTCTAAGTTCGTAATTAGTGTTTCTAGGAAATGTACAGATGTCAGTATATCAACCTACTACAATCTGTCAAATTTCTTTAACAGATTTTCAACTTTATCGCTAAACCATAAGGTTCAAAGTTGATTGGAAATGTTTGACAGTTTTGGGTAGCTTGATGTGCTGGCGTCTGTACCTAGTATTATAAAGAAAATCGACTGTAAACTTTTGCAAATAATCCTTTAAATTAATACTCATAAACAAAAATCTCAATCATCATATTCAGCCTATAATGTTCCCACTGCTGGGACACAGACCTCCTCACTATGATAGGGAGTGGGCTATAATCACCACGCGGGCCCAGTGCATGTTGGCGGATGTCATGTCTTTGATTTTTTGGTGTTAGGTCATGCCGGTTTCCTCACGATGTTTTCCTTCAACATTTTGAGAGCAGCGGTGATGAATTAATTTACACAAAGTAAAGTGCCTTCAGCGGGATTGTCCGAAAGGGTTACCACTGGCCTGGAACATAAAGGGCTAAGGAAGGAACACTGGTGGGTTTTAGTCAGAAAGAGTCTGACACTCCCTTACGGTCCACCCAGAGCGGGATTCATCATTTGATGATTTCCCATACCTACTGAAAAAAAAAGTAAAGTGCCTGCTTGGGTTTAAACCCACAACCTACATCTCGTAAGTCCCGACCGTTACCATTCGGCCACCACAGCTCTTTATATCAATCACGTCTACAGTACATAAATTGCCAAACCACTCAAACTATTCACGAAACGTTTTCATTCCCAAACCCTCACAAGTTAAACTAATCCAAATCCCAGTTATAACTAAAAACTATTCGTTCGCAGGTAAACAGCGCCACACTCGTTCCGCGGGATACGCAAGAGGTATTTCTCAACTCAAATAACTGAATACCGGGGGCATGTTATATTTCGCAATTCCCCACAACGGCCAAACTACGTAATAATATTGTGCTCGGGCCGCATTCGGGGTAGAATCATCGATAGTCATTATCGGAAAAGCGGGTTTAAGAGCCGTCCCAGCCCCGGCGGGACCTTTACGGAGGTCTCATCCCGGCGCGTTCGATAACTATGCTAATGTTATTTGCGCCAGTGGGTTTGAAAACGACGGCATCCACTAACTTGGCATTCCCAAGAACACAGGGCTCCCTAAAGGTAAGGTTTCAGAATGAAACATCTTACTTTACGACCCGTAATACCATATTGTGAAAAGATTTGCTATTTACCCAACGTACCGGGGCACCTTGCGGCCATATTAGCAATAGTTACCGATCGCTACGACTAATCCACGGACGTAAGTTCTGATAGCATCGCTTAGTGTCCCAAGGCGAGTAACATAATGGCTCATTTACATTATACGTTGTCCCGCATGTGTTAGATTTCGTTAACGACTTTCATGTGTGTGCGAATCGCTTGCTATATTCAGAGAAGTACGGCAGCATTATAATTTAAAACATTTCATCGCCAGTATTGGCAAACTATGAGTCGATATTTGGGTGTCCCTGGGGAGTAAACAAGATAAGATGGAGATGTCTGTATCAGCTTTATTAAGTAGATATTGGGGTTTTGGCGTATGCAGAAATCTGTTTGGGATTGGTTAAACGAGCGGTCGTTTACATGAGTCATTTGTACGTATACGGAGGTGTAATCGCGATGGGCGTTTAAGCACATAATGTAAATGAGCCATTGCACTGGCGTGCACATGCAATTGAAGGCATCGACACAAATGAAGCACGCTTAATGACATGCACGTGGCGAGGACACCTGACGCTGCGGCCGACAACATCGCTTACGTAATACATTACGTGTTGCATGACAATGTCCTTAAGTTATTCCTACTTATACTATATACACATATATTATGATACATTCATTATGGCCACTGATGATTTATCTAGAGTACAATTATTTGGGATTGATGTGAAATCGTCAAAATGTACAAATATATTGTAGTTTGCAAAAACGATAAAGGGTTAGAATTTGAAACATTTCCGCGCTTTTAAACGACTTTCAAATCTCCGTAACCCCAACAAAGTAAATCCTAGGCAGCAATAAAACACGAACATTAACCGTATCAGGAACAATAGTAATCAATTTAAATGTATCAAAGCGAAACAATAAAACAGTTCAGCATGCCTAAGCATTGTGTGTGGAATAATAAAAGAGAGGCCATCTGTACCGTTTATGTCCCACGTACGGAGCACTATTCAGTAGATCGAAAAAGTTTTCCAATAGCTGAGTCTGATGATAGAAAATAGTTGGCTACGGGAACCTGGGATGTTAGTTTTATTGTAGTCACCACTCTTGGGCCATTGAGTGTGCGCCGGACTGATATTGCAGTAATTATTTTATCTGTGGTAGCTGTTGAAAGTTGTGTGCTCTTCGAGATAGTTAATGATAGTTATTACTTGCCTGTGTACGTGTTGCTTTATTTTCACCTGTGACAAATGCTTGCAGTGTGTTCAGAAGGAATAATGCTTTTTTTCTTAAGGGGGATGCGCTAAAATAACCCGCGAAATTCAAATTTTCATAAGTTTTTTACAATTTGCAGGTCAGTGTCAGGTTGTCATGTTGATTAAAATATGATTCGCGACCGTAACAAGTATGACTTTAAAAATTGGCTACATTAGCGCATCCCCCTTTAAAAAAAACATTATTCTTTCTGAACACAATAAGTTCATCCTATTATTATGAAATCAGAGATGTATTGATGTTTTTTTATTAATATTAGAATTCTCTAGATAAATTCAAAGTCAAAGTCAAACTCAAAGCATTTATTTCAAATAGGCACATAAAAGGCACTTTTGAAAGTCAGAAATTACAACAAATAGAATTGATTCTAGTCGCCCATTTCAAAAGGTAGTTTTCGTATGGAGAAGAATGGGCAAGAAACTCCACCGTTACTCTTTTAAAAGATTTTACAATATTTGCATACATTAATTATGTAATTATAATATGTGAATACGATGCACCTAAAATAAAATTACTATAACACAATAGGTAAAAGAATTAAAAATGAAACCATGACGTATAAATTAATTATCTGATAGATACATGGTGCTCACATATTTACAAACATGGTAAAAGTATCCGATTTTCGTTTAAAAAAAAAATTACAAGTATATACAATAAGTCAGGGTGTGAGTTAAATATTTGTTATGGCCGCGAATCATATTTAGAACAACATACCACCAGAGGGGCAATCCGCGTAATTTTAAGACCGTTCTCAATCTGCTCTCAGTCTTTATCTGTCAAAAATACCTCTAATTTCCCTACATTTTTGACAAGTTTTTGACATTGATTGTCGCTGAGATGACATTGCAACTAGATTTGAACGTTTTTAATAACGGAAATTGAACTGAACTGCAAATTGCAAAATACGTAAGAAAATTGGATTTTCGCGGGTTACCCCGACGCTTTCGCCTTTTCAATACCTTCGATCTTGGGTAGAATCGTAAGTTCACTCTATAATTTATGATTGTAATAAGTATTTTGTACCTAATTAGTGAACAGTAGAATACCTACCTATTTACTTTTACAACACCCAGGAGTGCTTATCTTGGCACAAGTTTGGGCCTTACGTTCTTTGTACTACTTACACGTTTTTCCTGCCATGAAAAACTACGTTTTATTCGCCGTGTGTTGGCACGGTCGTCATTGTTATATGGATCATTTATCACTATGGAAGCTTATTGGCTGACAAGTTTTTTTTACGGCGCGGTTGATACGCCGTGTGTAGTGTAGACACGATCGTCAGTGTTGTATGGATCACTATACAAGCTTATTGACTGAGAAGTTTTTTCTACGGCACGGTTTATACACTGTGTGTAGACACGGTCGTCAGTGTATGGATCACTATGGAAGCTTATTGACTACCAAGTTTTTTTTTTACGGTGCGGTTGATACGCCGTGTGTAGACATGGTCGTCAGTGTTGTATGGATCACTATGGAAGCTTATTGACTGACAAGTTTTTTCTACGGTAGGTACGGTTGATACGCCGTGTGTAGACACGGTCATCAGTGTTGTATGAATCACTATGGAAGCTTATTATCCGACAAGTTTTTTCTACGGTGCGGTTGATACGCCGTGTGTAGACATGGTCATCAGTGTTGTATGGATCACTATGGAAGCTTATTGGTTGAAATTTTTTTTCTACGGCACGGTTGATACGCCATATGTAAACACGGTCGTCAGTGTTGTATGGATCACTTTGGAAGCTTATTGTAACTGTGAGTGGACTGTATGTTTTAATATTGTTTTAATCTATTAAAAGAAAGGCGCTTTTTCAAATGGTAGGAAATTTTACTGACTTTCTTAAGACTTGAACCAAAAACTATTTTTCTTAATACAAAATCATAAACAATAAATAGACAAAAATAAGAAGGTGCGTTATGCACATGCTCCCCTTTCAAAGTAAAGGAACGACCTTCTTAAGTGGCCTACGGAGTATGCCTCCCTTAGTAGCAATATCTACTACCCGTGTGACGCCGTCTTTACCCGGATAGGTGGCGGTAATACGGCCTTTGGGCCAGGATCCTCGTGGTAACGTACCATCAGCTACCACTACCATGTCACCAATAGATATTAATGGGGCTGTTCCAATTGCTCTTCTAGGAGAAAGGGTAGGCAGGTACTCTACGACCCATCTGTTCCAAAAATGGTCGGCCATACGCACTGCTCTTTTCCATCCTGCTCTGCTGCAGACATCACTGTCAGTTAATTCTGCTGGAATAGGGCGTCCTGAAGAGTATCCCAGAAGAAAGTGATTTGGAGTGAGTGCTTCTGGGTGTTGAGGGTCATTCGCAACGTGTGTCAAAGGTCTAGAATTGACTAATGCTTCGACTTCACATAGAAGGGTAAAAAGTATCTCATCGGTCGGTGTCCTTACATTATTTCCGAGGGTCACTTTTAGAGCTGTCTTCGACTGATTTTATGAGTCTTTCCCAGGCTCCTCCCATAAAAGGTGCTGATGGGGGAATGAATTTCCACTTGATCATTTCACTAGCAGCGAAGTTTGGGACAGCTTCCTCGTATAGGGTTTTGAGTTCTCTATTTGCGCCAACAAAGGATGTGCCGTTGTCAGAGTGGATTTCAGTTGGTGTTCCACGTCGAGCTATAAATCTTCTTAGGGCCATTATTGCAGCGTCTGATGATAATGAGTGGACAACTTCCAGGTGAATAGCTCGAACGGTTAAGCAAGTAAATAAGCCAACCCAGCGCTTTTCCGTTCTTCGCCCAATCTTCACGTTGATGGGGCCAAAATAGTCTAAGCCCACGAAAGAAAATGGTCTACAGTGATGAGAGAGTCTGGCTGCAGGAAGGTCGCCGATGGGTGGTTGAAACGCGATGCTTCGACGGACCTTGCAAAACTGGCAATTGAAGGTTACCGAACGTACAGTGCTCCTAAGGCTCAATATCCAATACTTTTGCCGTAGTTCGTTTACGATCATCTCTGTGTATGCATGAGCCGCCTTTCGATGGTAGTCTAGCACGAGAAGTCGGACAGCAGGATGTTTTCCGTCAAGCAGTATAGGAGCCTTGACAGCTTCTGGTACCTCTTTGACAGCGGTTATTCTACTAGATAACCGCAAAATATTCTCACTATCAATAGTAGCGGATAATCTAAATAACCTACTACGGCGTGACACGGGTAAATTGTTCCGGATGGATCTGATTTCCTCCGAGAATGAATCTATCTGACTCTTACGAAAAACATGAATCATTGCTAAGTGTAAATCATCAGAAGTCAGCGTACGAGGCAGAAAGCCACGGCCACTGTTAACGTTTGGGGTTGGTGGCAAATTAAAAGTGAGTATGAGGTTTGGAACTTTATGATTGAAATCAACGCAAATATTTTTCTTACGTAATGAATGAAGTCGCAGTAATGATAAGTACCGGTGAGCGTAAGCAGTAGCTCTGATTAGGCGAGACCACGAACTAAAACATCGTGCGTTCGCAGACAATGAATGATCATCGTTTGATATAATGTTGATGACATGAGCATGAGTTTCATGAGTAGTTCCCATTGTCATAACAGGCTCTTCAGGCCAGTCTGAGGTCAATAAAAAGTCGGGTCCCTTTATCCAACGAGACTCTGAAATAAGAGGACCTCGACCCAAACGGGTTGCGTCGTCAGCGACGTTGAGGCTAGTGGGCACCCAACGCCACTCTCGGACATCAGTGAGTTCTATTATCTCACCCACTCGATGAGCTATGAAAGGTTTGTAGGTGCGTGCATCGTTTCGAAGCCAACCCAAAACGTTCATTGAATCGCACCAAAAAATGCGTTTGTGAGGTTTTAATCTAACTGCATCTACGATGGAACTAGCTAGACGAGCAGCTATTAGTGCAGCTTGTAATTCTAATCTAGGAATACTACATGGCTTCAAAGGGGGTGACCCGTGATTTGCTAGATATGAGTGCGAGTTGCACATCTCCATTCAAATAAAGAAAACGCCAGTATGCTACAGCAGTATATGCTTGTGCGCTTGCGTCTGCAAAGATATGCAGTTCAACTTGACTGGGCTCCGTTCCCCGTGGATTGTAACAACGAGGAATTTTGAGCTGTGTAGTTAAAATCAAATCTTGGAACCAATCGTTCCATGTCTTGATTTCAGAACAGAGAAACTGAGTGTCCCAATCCAGATTCATTCGCCAGACATTTTGAAATAAAATTCGACCGCGAATTACAACGGGAGCAAGGATACCCAGTGGGTCAAATACTTTCATAATTAATGAAAGTACTTTGCGTTTTGTAAGTAGGCTAGGTAAAAAAGCTTCTTCACCTTTACCTGGAGTATTAAAACTTAAAAGATCAGTAGTTGGATGCCAATATAGTCCTAAAGCTCGTGTACAAGAAGTAGATGAAGGAAGATTAGCAAGACTGACGTTTAATTCACACACTGTCTCAGATATAAGACTTTTAGGTAAAAGTTTAAGTGCGGAGAGGTCATTAGATACCCACCCACGCATTTGAAGTCCAGCACGTGCGTGAACTTTTACTATATCAGCAGCCAAACTAGCTGCTATGTCACTGGAAGACACGGAGCCAATATAGTCGTCCATATACGTATCATGTACAATAGCATGTGCTGCTTGTGGAAACTGATCCTTGACCTCCAGTGCATTTTTATTTTTCATATACAGAGCAGTAAATGGACTAGATACTGCCCCGAAGATCATGGAAGACATCCTATAGGTTTGAATGGGTTCAGCAGGACTGTCTCGCCACAAAAACCTTTGCGCATCCTGGTCCTGTTCAATTATTTTAAACCTAGGAAACATCTCCTTTATATCCGCGGTCAAAGCTACTTTACCCTCCCGAAAACGAAGCAAAATGTCATATAGAGACTGTAATAAATCTGGCCCTGTTAACAAAAGCGAATTTAGGCTGACGCCATGAGTTTTCGCTGCAGCATCGTGAACGACACGAAGCTTTGCTGGTTTATTTGGGTTTACTACTCCAAAATGTGGAAGATACCAACACACAGAATCAGAAGAATGCTCTATTTGACACTTTTCAGCATAATCTTTGTTAATCATCTCGTGAATATTTAGCTTGTAGCGCTCAGCATAAACTGGATCTCGCAACATTTTCTTTTCTAAACCAAGGAAACGGGACAAGGCAAGAGGATAGCTATTAGGAACAACAGGGCTATCAGATTTCCACAAAAGACCTACTTCAAACCTACCACATGCTAAACGATTGGCAGTACGGTCTAAAATCTGAACAGCACGTAGGTTGTCAGCACTATGCGGTGTCTTTTTAGAAATACCTATTGAGTCTAACTTGTATTGTTCTTTTATCATGCTTTCCAGCGATTGATTTTGATTATTATCAACATGTTCTTCGAATAGGTGATTCAGTAGTTCGACGGGTCTAGTCCTGCTACTACTAAAACCAAACAATACCCAGCCTAAGGCAGTTTTAATAGCGACTGGTTGTGACTTAGAACCTTTGCGTACGGCTTGAGGTATGGTGAGATGCCAATTATCAATACCGATTACAACCTTGGGCTGAACATTGTCATAACAAAGAACAGATTTTAATTCAGAAAGAAATGGATAATCATTAACAGTGTGAGGGGAGACAGACTGCTTAGCTAATTGTAAAGATTTTAGAGACCGTACTCGATTGACGCGATGCATTTTGCTGACGTGGTGGCCTTTGACATTAAAGTCAACATATTCTACTTGGGTGTCCTTTGATAAGCCACCAACGCATCTTAAACGAGTTTCCACTAGAGGGCCCCTAGCTCCTATCCGCGCCGCGAGATCTGCATCTATAAAGGTAGCCGTAGACCCGTCGTCCAATAGGGCGTAGGTGTCCTCGCTACCAGTCGGACCTGACACCGTGACAGGAACGACTTTCAGGAGAGGTCTATTAGAGGCGGCCGAACTATTAGCATGCGCAATAAATTCAGTTATTTCTACATTGGAAGATTTATCCGAGTTCGCAAGTTCAGGACAGGTAGGAGAGGCCGAGTCTTCGTGATCGTCCTCGCTTTCTACTACATAAGCAATGTGTAGTAGCTTATGATGTGCGGAGCGGCATTTTTTATCATTACAAACCTCTTTTTTAATATTACAATTTTTATAGTTATGTGAACCTCTTTGCAGACATTTGTGGCATAACTTTTTATCTTTGACAAATTGCCATCTATTAGCGACAGACAATGACTTGAAGGTGCTACATTGACATATGTCATGACTTTCGCTGCAAAAATAACAAGATTTATTATTTTTAGAAACGAGCTTGTTATTTAATTTTTCATGAGTTTTAGCGGAAGAAGGGCGCGGATTTGAAGAAGAAGAAGAATCGTCAGCCTGTATTACATGAACTTTATCACCCTTTTTCACATAATTGATCGGCTCGGTGATTAGACCAAACTTGAGCTGCAGGTCCACCTCTCGAATCAGAAACCGGGCCAGGAGCTCCAGCTTGGTACAATCTCCTTGCTGCGAAAAATATTCTAATGCATAGTCTGCCCAGCGTGTCCGCAACAGAGGCGTGAGTTTACTCAAAACAGACTGAAAAATCTCGGGCGACTCCAAATAGGAAATTTGGTTAAGAAGCCTCATCACCTCGGCCGAGTTACGAACGCGACAAGCAAACTTATGTAGATCGCTACCGTCATTGTTTATCTTTGGTAACGCACGAAGGGTACTGGCTTCCTGTAAAACAATGTGTTCAGGCCTACCAAACCTAACCGCTAAAGCTTCCATCACCTCAGAAGGATTGCGTGCTGACACTAGCAGCACCGCAACAGCTTCACGAGCTGCTCCTTTAAGCGCATAATTGATGCGCGCTAAATTATCTGAAGTTGAATACTCTACCTTGGTATTTTCGTACGTTTTATGAAAAGTTAACCAGTCCAAAGCTTTACCGTCAAACACAGGTAGGCGACCGTCCCAAAATTTAGGTCTGGATACATTCCTGCTTGACAAAGACGCAATTGCTTGGGCTAGTTGAGCTATATCTGAGGATGGAGTACAATTATTATTGTTAGTAGATAAAATGCCTGGTTTTAGCGCAATAGGTATGGAGCTGTTGTCTGCTAGACAGGAATCATGCTTGTTAGGCACCTGTTGAGGAACCAAGGCAACCCCCGGACGCTGTATAAAATTGACCGTAGGTCTCTTAACAGAAGAATCTGTAATGACAACGTCCTGTGGTTCCTTTGTTGCATCAACCTGAATAGAGTCAACACACTTATTTAACCATTTATGTATCTCCCTGTTGGAAATATGGCTTGTACGACTTGATTTACTACGCACGCTACCTCCTTCCATCGCTTCGGCAAGTTCAGCTTGCTTGCGTAGTTCTAAAGCCGTCCGCTCCAATTCTAGCGCAGCGCGCTCCCGCATGTGCTCCCGTTCTACGGCTGCACGTTCCATCTTTGCAATTTTTAGGGCATAGTCTGCCTCGATATTTAAAGTACGGCTCCTTACCGTACTCGAAGAACCTGAAACAGAAGTAGTAGCGCTGGGCAGCCCAGCGGTTTCTACGACCGCAGTCGGTGCGATGACAGGAGGGTCTCCGTCCCGACGGTCGAAGCACCCGGCACCGCATTGGTATTATCAGTTTTTCTTCCAGATCTTGTTCCTACCATGCTATTTAAGGTAGAAGGACCAATATGTAACTGTGAGTGGACTGTATGTTTTAATATTGTTTTAATCTATTAAAAGAAAGGCGCTTTTTCAAATGGTAGGAAATTTTACTGACTTTCTTAAGACTTGAACCAAAAACTATTTTTCTTAATACAAAATCATAAACAATAAATAGACAAAAATAAGAAGGTGCGTTATGCACACTTATTGACTGACAAGTTTTTTCTACGGTAGGTACGGTTGATACGCCGTGTGTAGACACGGTCGTCAGTGTTGTATGAATCACTATGGAAGCTTATTATCCGACAAGTTTTTTCTACGGCACGGTTGATACGCCATATGTAAACACGGTCGTCAGTGTTGTATGGATCACTATGGAAGCTTATTGACTGACCAGTTTTTGTCTACGGCGCGGTTTTACACCGTACCATGAAGAAACCGTGCCGTGTACAAAGAATTATTTGTTGAAAACTTATTCGTAGGTAATAAATAAGTTTTATATTAAGTAGGTATAAGTAGTTTAAACTACAGGGAATGTGAATATGGCTATATTTAGCCTTAATAATAGCAAAAAAAATTGCTAAATGAATAATATACATCCCTAAAGTTTGAAAAATTAATCTATAATTAGATGAATACATAATATCAGTCTCAGTAGTAGAAACATTATGAGGTTTCTACTACTGGGACGCAAACTGCCTCTCTTCGAGAGGGGCTGGGTTTGGGGGCTACAATCTTCCACGCGCGCCCAGTGCGCGTCGGTATTAATATTAATTTATTTATTAAACTTTATGCACAAGTATAAAACTGTACAAAGGCGGACTTAATGCCTTGGGAATTTTCTACCAGTCTACCTTAGGGTGATGCACAAACAACATTCAGTAGGTGCAATAGCAAAAAAACAAATAGAAAATATTTATAAGTAAAATATAATAATAAATACATATATACATACATATCAGAAAAAAATATATAAAACAAAACAAAAGAAAAAGTTATGAGAGATAAACAACGAAACCTACAACAACTTAATTCTGAGACATGCCGGCTTCCTCACGATGTTTTCCCCCACCGTTTTGAGAGCAGCAGTGCGATTCTCTAACCATCTCACCGCGAAAACTTAGGTGAAGTGAGCTTAGAGTGAGCTGTCAATAGTGTCAATTCCTAGCAAAAACAAACTTACATCACCTAAGTTTTCACGGTGAGATTTTTCCAGAATCGACCGGCTGTAGTGATAAATTTATTTACACAAAGTGAAGCGCCTGTCTGGATTCGAACCCACGAACTACAACTCGTAAGTCGGAACCGTTACTGGGCCACCACTGCTCTTCATCATCTTTCATCATCTCATGAATACATCTATCTATCTATAATCTATAATAATAATAAAGCTGAAGAGTTTGTTTGTTTGTTTGAATGAGCTGACCTCTGGAACTACCTGTCAGATTTGAATTTTTTTTTGCATTTGTTGTCCCTTTTCTTGAGGAAGGTTGTAAGCTATTTAACATCACGCTAGGAACCGAGCAAAACCACCAAGTGCGGGTAGGCGATGCGATGCGACGGGGTGGGTCGGAGGAACAAAAAATTTCACGTGGACGAAGTCGCGGGCAGAAGCTAGTTATTATTAAATCAAAAGAAAATACATCTGTTCTATTTTTTGAACTCACATCAGAATTATTATTGTTAAAGAAGGAATATTCAAAGAGCTTTTCATAACATTAAGCTAAACATTTGTAAGGGATAGTTGGAATTGTTACAGGTTATATAATGAAAATAGTTTTAGGCTTAGTAACAAGATTCTGGGGACCTAAAAAGGCCATTTTGGCAAAATAATAAAAGGAAAACATTAAGAAATATAACGGACAGTTAACTGTTAAGTTAATCGTATAAAAACCCATTGGTGAAGTATTTTCAGCTATTTTTTTGTCTGTGCTAAAATACCAATCAATCCAATCCTCTTTGATTATACCTACGTAGGGCAGCGAAAAAAAGAAAAACACAGACTGTCTTCGCCATATTATAATTCATAATTTTATCCTTTTATGATTCTGCCAAAATGGCCTTTTTAGGTCCACTGTTGGCACGAGGCATCCTTAGTTAAAGGAGCGCTGAAACTGAAAGTCTATGTTTATTTAGACACATTTTTAAGCATAGCATCAGTGTAGCATTAGCATTTTCAGATTATACTATTCCCACTGCTGGGACACAAGCCTCTTCTTTGTGAGAGGGAGTGAGCTGTAATCTACCACGCGGCTCCAGTGCAGGTTGGTGGATTTCACATGTCTTCGAATTTGTTCTAGGACATGACGGTTTCCTCACGATCTTATCGTTCACCGTTTTGAGAGCACCTTTGTGTCACCACTGATACAATTACATACACAAAGTAAAATGTCTGCCTCTGTTAGAATTCACGAACTAACAATAGTATATATGGGCCGATACCATTGCTACCACTGGTCACAGTGAAGCACAATGGTCCATTTCACATTAAGAATAGATTTTTTCACGTTATGGAAACAAAGCCTTCATTTTTTATTTTACCCAATTATTATTGGTATTATACCCAATACAATCAGTACAAACGCTTTTTATGAAATACACATTTTATACAATCAAAAATAATTATATTAAAGAGCGCCTACATAAAAAAGATTATTCTATTCTATTCTATTCTATTCTACATGATCCGAATTACAGTCCTATTGAGTGATCCCGTGGGTCCAGTTCGAGTGGGTCCAGTTGTCCAAGACTATCAGACTCTGATATTGCATCACTGTCAAAATCATAAACTTGCAAGCTGTACCTAACTGTATCTTTTATCATCATTAAACAGTTTGGTAAACTTTGATGAAGGTATAAGGCGAGTTAATGAGGCGATGTACTTCTAAATACTTTTGTTGGTGTCAGTTACTCATAACGGAGCTGAGAGAACCAAGTTGCGGTGACAGCGTTATTGGATTACGTTTTTCAAACTTAGGAGAATGAAGTATCGGTGTTGTTGAGTGAAAACTGGTAGGGCGATTACTTATTTAAGTTAACAATAAGCGAACGTATAAATATCGCGGCGGGATTTTAACGTGCACTGGATTTCCAACTCTTGGTGTTGAACTGAGCTTTGAGAATCCAACAGAGCGCATCCCAGCGCGTCAAAAAACCGAATTGTTGGATTTTCAACTCTCGGCGCTGAGCTGTGCGTTGAAAATGCAGTGCACGAAAAAATCCCGCAGCGATATTTTTACGAGCGAGCGTCGGCTAAGATTTATAAAGTAACAAAAAACGTGATTTTCTAATCTTATGCAATTTTGATCCTTAAAACTTAGGGTGGGCTGCATATTATATACTTAACTATCAACATAATCGATCACCTTACATGCACGAACTGAAAAAGGCCCAGCAACCTAAAAATATTGGCCAGTCAGCAACGTTGTAGAGGCCTGCGGGGTACAATGCGTGCCACGTAAGAAGAGACTTGACCCCGCCTCCCCCGCCTCTTTCCGCTGCCCCTATGACGTCCGGTCCCGTCCCGCACTCAGACCTCATACCGCTAAAGATACCTAAAATCGTGTACTGCGCATGTCAAACCACGTGGTGTGTCAAGTCTCTTCTTACGTGGCACGCACTGTAATTACGTAACACTATCAGTAGCAATGACTTTCATTTTGACAGTTCAACAGCATTCATTACATTATTAAAGTTATTGAGCAGACTTTCGAACATATGTCAAAGACAAAGCATTTATTTCAAACTAGCTTCTGCCCGCGACTTCGTCCGCGTGATATTTCACTTTCCCCCATTCACCCTCTTAGGGGTGGAATTTTGAAAAACACTTTCTTAGTGGATATCTACTCTTCACAAAGAACACACCCCTTCAAATTTCATGTCTCTAGGACCAGCGGTTTAGGATGCGCGTTAATATATCAGTCAGTCTGGACTTTGAATTTTTAAGACTATCTTTATAGAAGACACCTAGCGCCTACCTACACTTATATGTATAGGTATATATACCAATAAATAAGCAAAATCCCTAAAAACTAATATCTCTACGAATGACTAATCCTACCTAAGAGTACCTACTAAAATAACCTACGTTACACTGTACACACTATAAAATATACTACCTTTACTTGAAATTAAAATATATACGGTCTACGCCTTATAAAAGTAAACCTAAGTACCTACCTAATTTAAAAAAAAACCCAATAACAGAAAATAAAATACCTACCTACCTAAATAAACCTATTTCTAATAATAACTAATCTAAACCTAATAAATAAGCAAAATCCCTAAAAACTAATATCTATACGAAGGACTCCTACCTAACAGTATTATAAAATAGCCTACGGTCACTACGTACACTAACAAATATACTACCTATACTTTAAAATTAAAATCTATACCTACGACTTATAAAAATAAACCTAAATAACTCTACCTTAAACTCTACTTAGTAAAAACTAAAAGGAATAAAAAGGCACGGGTAGCAGTTAAAACATACAATTTATAGAATGATAATAAGAACGAACGCTCGCCACTCGACACGTCCGTTCAAATCAAAGTTCAAAAAATGAACGCTTAGACCGCTCCGTCCTTATATACGGTAGCGATCCGTGGCGGCCGCGTGCCACGCGTGTGCTGCGAACGGTGCAAGCCAAATTCAACCTTCAGCACTACATTTACAGCATAACTTAGGGGCGCTGCACACGGCTAAGATACTATAATATTTTATCTTAAGATACAATATCGCTCGCCATACAAATTCATCTTAAGATACGAAAATATGAAATATTATTTATTATCTTCGTCGTGTGTGATAGTCCATTGAATTGTATGGTGAGCGATATTATAGTATCTTAGCCGTGTGCAGCGCCCCTTAGTGAACTCCACTGCGGGTGACGTAACTTACGACAAACTTATTATTTGCGGTTGGTACAGTAATCGGATCTAGGGATCGAACCGCAAAATTAAGTTTGTTTTTGTTGTATATACTTTTCCGGGATAAAAAGTACCCAGTGTGGTGCCCAGGATATTAAAGAATAATTATACCAAGTTTCATCGTAATCTAACCGGTAGTTTTTGCGTGATGCCTGAACAAACAGACAGACAGACAGACAGACAAAAATTTTTTTAATCACATTTTTGGGTTCGGTGTCGGTATAGTAACACCCCCTGCCATTTATTTTTTTGATATT
Source organism: Luperina nickerlii (assembly GCA_963855955.1). Taxonomy (NCBI): domain Eukaryota; kingdom Metazoa; phylum Arthropoda; class Insecta; order Lepidoptera; family Noctuidae; genus Luperina; species Luperina nickerlii. Next base: position 10,008,741 of record OY979680.1, read on the forward strand.
TTCAATGTACAGAATTTTCACTTCTACAGATTTATTATAAGTATAGATAGGCACATAAAAGGTACTTTTGAATGTCAAAAATTACAATAAAATAGAATTGATTCTAATCGCCCCTTCCAAAAGGTAGTTTTTATATGGAGAAGAACTGGCAAGAAACTCCACCGTTATTCTTATGAAATCTATACTAATATTATAATATCTCTACTTCTATACTAATATTTTAAAGCTGAAGAGTTTGTTTGGTTGAACGCGCTAATCTCTGGAACTACCAGTCGGATTTGAAAAATTCTTTTTGCATTTGATAGCCCAATCCTTGAGGAATTAATAATATTTAACATCACGCTATGACCTTTAGAAGCCGAGCAAAAAGGAAGGGGGCAGGCGATGCGATGCGACGGGGTGGGTCGGAGTAACAAGAAATTTCACGCGGACGAAGTCGCGGGCAGAAGCTAGTGTTTGATAAAATGTGTATGTATGAATGTTTAATTGTAAATGCTTATGAAGCAATGGATAAGCAACATCCTTCAAAATGATTCATATTGAAAGGACATCAACCACTTTGTATGGCGTTTGGGCTTGAACATGAACATAAAAATATTGCACTATTATTGATTTTATTAAGTGGTTTACAGTACAAAGAAAACGTATAGATAAGAAGTTTTGTGTCAAATTAGTTAAATCGTACAAAAAAAAAACTTCAATACTTGTAAAAGGTCACTACTGGCTCTATCAATGCACACGACCTTGTACGCTATCTTACAGCCACAGGTTGACTGCGAGAGAACTAGTGATGGATTTTAGCCAACTCAAATATTCAATAAATAAAGAACAAAAAACAATGTACATACATAATCATTTCAGAAGTTGGGACTTACCACGAAAGTCCATGTTCACGTGCAAGTCTTCATGTAAAGCGGGTTCATTATACGTAGAAATGCCAGGGTTAACGTTTGAAGCGGGTACTGAGTCCGAGAGTGAGCCGGGGTCGTCGAATAGAAAATCATCAGAATCCATTTTGAACAGTCTTCAAAAATAGCTAAAGTCGGAATAATATGAATTCACAATACGATACGAAAAAGAGCGGCAAACGCAAAGCGAATGACATTGACAATTTGAAAATCGAGCGCCAGTCGTGTCTGGGTCAGTGTTGCCAGTTCTCTGCACTGTCAGTCGAACACTCGGTTTGAAATCGATTCCATCATGCTGTGATGTATTGTTTTGCGTAATTCTTTTGGTTATGGATCATGCCGCATTACAACTAGAATCTTCAAGAAAAGCACGTGTTAATAATACCCGCTACCATGACGGACAAAACACAAACGAACGAAGACGAATTACAAATTACGAACGATTCTTATTATTTTTCCCCGATAGAGGATAAAGGCTCCTTCAAACAGGCGCGACACGCGATAAATTCGCGCGCGACACAGAGACACCGCAAGTCGCGCAACGAGCGGTGAGCGGTGATTATATCGCGTATCGCGCCTGTTTGTAGGAGCCTTAAACGACTTCCAACGTTTGTTCTACGTGGGCATCTATAATCATGGCGGTAAGTCTCCTCTTTGAGGAGTGGCTAGAGTGGCGACACGGCGTCCTTACTTTCCACAAGACGCAAAAAGTCTGACACGAGGAGCCTAGCGCGGGGGAAATAAACGGATGATTTTACCATCACAAAAAAAAAATGTTTTTACGTAAACTATACCTTTTTATTTATGTAAGGTTAAGATGATGATGGTGATGCTGATGATGAATCCTCCAACGACTAGAGCAAAGCTCGGTCTTCCAGGAAAACATTTTAATGTTTCGAAGCTCTCGAATCGAAACATTAAAAATATCGATATTATTTTTTCTGTGTCTTTATTCTTTAGGCAACCCTAACACAACGCGCCCCGCACGCCGCGCCGCAACTGTCACCATACAAATACAAATCAATTAAAAATCTATTTAATTCGTTTTTAATATTATTTATTTTGACACTCCCGAATAGGGACCAATGTTCAGTAAATATTATTACTAAATTATTTATGAATTCCTTTTTTCCCAATATGGTTGTTCACGGTTAGCCCATTTTGGTTGAAGTCCTTTATAGTGGGTTACGCTATTAGGGTGGTGGTACCCAGGTTGCTATGGATGTACAGACGCCAGCACATCAAGCTACTACAATGTGTCAAATTTCTTTAATAGATTTTCAAGTTTATCGCTAAAGCATAAGGTTCAAAGTTGATTGGAAAAATTTGACAGCTTTGGGTAGCTTGATGTGCTGGCGTCTGTACATTTTAGTTTCACCACTCGATGAGGCTATTTTCAATTTACCCTTTATCCATCTCTCCTTGGTCGCGTACTTCATTACTGTAGTTCGTGTCCCTAAAATGCCTTTGTGTCTATAAAGACACAAAGGCATTGTAGTAGGTTGATGTGCTGGCGTCTGTACATAAGTACAGACGCCAGCACATCAACCTACTACAATCTGTCAAATTTCTTTAATAGATTTTCAACTTTATCGCTAAAGCATAAGGTTCAAAGTTGATTGGGAAAAGGGAATTGCTCAGTTTGTTAGGGCCATTTGGCTTAATGTGAACAGTAAGTATAATATTTAATGACTAGGGTTTTTAATAGTTTATGCCTCAAAGAAATGAATTATAGTAATTAGGTTACAGGAGAGTGTAAAAATGGTTCATATTTAGCATATCTTATGGTAAAACTTGTCGCTGAAAAAGTTACAATTATGAGTATTTATTTTCCAAAATAAATAATTTGCCTTTATAATAATGATATTTTCTTACTTTGAATGCAGTAGTTACATATCCTGAGGTCATTTAAATGGAAAAAATAAAACTAATATTTTTTGTTTTAATTATTTTTATTCCGAATCATAAATTAATAAAATATTATCTAAAAACTGGGCAGGCGGCCTAATCAAAAAACAAACACAAACTGACATCTTTTTTATTGATCGCACATTCATTTCAACAAATATATCATAATAATATATTATTCATTAGTTGAAGATAAATTACATTATGTCTGCACATTAAAGTGTAAATAGTATATCACACTCTTTTAACAAAGGCTGAAACAACTTTTCATTGAACAGATCAATGTTTCTAAAGTGTACATTTCTTTGTTGTTCTATTTCATATGTTCTAAACGCAAACATAAAATACATAAAGAATATCTGATTGTACCTGCCGTGGTGATATCCACTCGCTAATTACATTTCTTATGTGTGTTTCTCTTTCCGAATTTGTATGCAGAACATGATATCTACTACGTAGTATTGAACATCCACAATTTACACATAATTGTCGTTGATGACCGCTACTTGTGCTTTGTTTATTTTCTTGAATCGCTGAATTGTTGAGAGCCAACATCCAGCAAGAATGACAGACCAGCTCTGGGCTGTAACCTGTAAATAAGACATATTTTATTTTTGTTTAGTCTGTATGGATAATGGAAAAGGTTATTTTAAAAATATTATACATATAGAATATTAGCTTACCACTTGTGGAGCAGTCCATTGTCGAATCACTGATAGTATTTCAACGGGTTCCAGAGTGCGTCTCCTGATATGCATAATATCAATGCCACAATTGACGCATCGCATTTGTTCCTCATTCCCACTAGGGGCAACCAGATCGTGCGCAGGAGCGTCAGTGTTCATGCTAAGGTTGTCATTTAAAGCCGGTTCCACGTTTAACAAAATAGCGCCAGGATCATTGTCATGAGCAGATTCAGTGTCTGTCTAAGGGTAAAGCCGGGTCTTCAATTGAAGCGGTATCGGAATCCATTATAACAAAAACCAAAAACTTCGCAAAAGTAACCGAAACAACATTTACAATACACAGGCAAAGCGAATGTTTTTATTTTCATTTCGTTGTCTAGAATTGTCATTATTGACAGTTGGTGTTGCCAGGTAATGAAAAAAATCGATTTGACAACAACCGAACTAATATTATAATCGTATGTAAAATGATTTGAAGGCCAAAAACGATGAGTGTTGGGTTTGTTTTTAATGTAATTAAAGGAAAATAAATATAAAACCTTTTGAAAAATCACTTGATTACAGATATTCAAGAAAATACATAGGTACTTTTTACTCAGATTTAGAAATCGATTATTATCTTTAATAAAGACTGAAATCAAAATTATTATTAATGTGGCAACACAGTCAGCTTCCAACCATAAAATGGCGATGCTTTTTGAACTCAATCGACTTAAATACTTATTAAACGAATTGTTTTTACATTAACTTTCCTGCAACGAGAATCAAAAAAATATTAATTTTAGTTATAATTATATTTTTTCGTAAAAATACTTTTTACAGAACAACTTGTCCACGTTAAGCCAATAATGAGCAATTCCCTTTGACAGTTACGGGTAGCTTGATGTGCTGGCGTCTGTACGATGTTCTTCCATTTCAGTCGGTTCTCGGCTGCTCTCAGGGCGGTCGTAACAGAGCGTAGACAGTAACAGAGTATCCAGGGCGGTTGCTTGGTCTGACTAACGGTAAGGTGATCAGCCGCGAGATCTTTTTCCATTTGTCTTATCCCTTATCTGTAGACCAAAGTTTTTTCAGGTATTATAAGATAAGGTTGTGCAATCTGTTCTTTACCTTCAAAACTACCACAAGATGAATACGTCAATATGATAATAATGACAAACCAGCCACTCCTAACGTCAGACGTTGAATCAACGAGATATCTACCTCACGTCATGATACACGCAAACTTGTTCCCGGAGAAAAACACTGCTTTCTGCCCATATAACGTGCATAAGAATGGAATATTTATCAATGGATCGATGACAAAGATTTTACAAGATTAAGGGGGAATAAGGTAATAGGAAAAGCTTTTTGAATTCAGAAGGAAAAGATCGGAAAAGTTAATTTAATATTATATTAATATTGACGTCTCCTTCACCTTTGTTCGGTTATATAGAATTCTATGCCACAAAATAATGTGATACAGGTAAAAACCTCTTTAAGGAAAGGCACCAGCTTTGATCATCAAGTCTTGCGAGTTGTTGATTTCAGACAAATAAAATCTGTTCGATGTTTTCTAACATCGAAAATCAGGTCGGTCCATGGGTCATTTAGAAAGTTTCTAACATATAGAGTGCTTACGTCTTGGGTTCATTCACATCTGGGTCACCACAAGAACTTTATTGAGAGATAATTACAGTAATTAACTGTATTCAATGCTATGCTATAAAAAAGAAACTCATTACTTATCTTCAATTGGGTGATAAAGTCTCTCAATCCATTTTGCCTAATCTTGATGAGTAAACAAAAAACCAAACCGACCCCTCACTTGATTAGCAAAAATAACTACATTGGTTGAGAAAACATTAGCAGTGTACACCACGTTACCATTTAGATCGGCTTACCCGAATCCGGCTGGTTCGGCACGCTGCGCTATGAATACAAAGGATCCTGAGGTTGTGAGGTGGTGCTATACATGCCCAGCCTCCCCGGACCTTATGGTTCCGCACTACTGAACCTTAACGTAGGTACCACATTCAAGGAAAAAGCGGACCTATCAAAAAAACACGCGTTCCAAAAATGATTTATTTAATTTAAATTGGGTGGAAGTAGTGGGGTGTGCAGCGCGTATCATTCGAATTCGCCTATCAGGAGAGGCGTACGGCAGTGTGCTATGAATACAAAAGGGTCTGAGGTTTTGTCCTGTTTGTGCTCGGGTGGCAATAGACGCTTGTCGCTGGAACCTCTAGGTATTCCGCACTGTTGGACCGTTTATGTTGCGGTCTTAATTGGTACTGTTGAGGACAACTGTGTTTGAGTTTCGTAAATTAATGTAGTACGGTCAGCAACAAAAGTCGATTAACACTTCAGTTTTTTTAATATCAGTTATTGAGCAAACTATTGAGACTGAGATTAAACAAAACTGAAGTGTTAATCGACTTTTGTTGCTGACTGTACCTAGTAAAACGACTATTTATTGATACGGCAACAAGTAAAACAAGAATTAAAATAACAAAAATTTACCTATTTTAATTGGTCCAATTATGGATCCAATATTGTAAATCTTTTCATTTACAGTAAAACGTAAATCATAACAATAATATTTTCATACAAAGATCATCCCAGACTGGATAGCTAGTAATTCTTGCAAGTCCTAAAACAATAAAAAGTATTCAGTGCTTACGTACTGAATACTGTTTATTTTAACTACGATTTCAGGTAACCAGAGTGCCCTTAACTGTACCTGTTAACAAAGTCTTATACGGCCGGCTGAAGTCAGATATTCTATATTACAGCCTAGGATTACCAAATACGGTCTGGAGCTTACTTTGTGGTGCGTCCTTAGGTACAAACGATTACAAACTTGAGTCTACAAGACGCTGATATTGTAGCATTGAAAATAGCTTGCAATCCTGTCAAACCAGATTTCGGAATCTCGTCCTATGTGCGTGGCTGTCGAGTGAGGGAAGTAGAAGGGATTATATCAAAGATATATTCCTGAAAACTAAGAACAATATTTATTGCCAATAGAATCTCAGTATCGTTTGTAATATTTAGATTTTGAGCATTATTAGTGAAATAATTGAACGTTTTCACGGGTCGTGCTTGACAATTCAAGGAATGAAAATAATTTGGCAGAGCTCGGAGTATTTTTGAAGCAATTTAGGGAATGGCCGACATTTCTCAATTATGTAACAGAGCAATGATTGGTTCTGGTCGATATGGTAGAGTCGTGATGGTAAAGTTTAAGAAACGTGTAATGTAAAACAAGGACAACACACATGAAAACTTTTGACGAACACTATAAGTACATTGTTATTTTATAGGCTTTCACACTTTCACATAAAAACACGTGCTATAATTTCATAAAGCTCTAAATATGACGATACAGGTGCCAAATCTGTGGTCTTCATCATCAGTTCCACTTCACCAAATGGTACTTTCCGAGAGCAAATGCACGAGTTACTATAAAAAATACCCAAATCTCTATAGGTTTGCCTAAAAAATTTGAGGGTTTCCCTCGATTTCCATGGGATCCTCCCATCAGAGTCCAACTTGATGACAATACCTCGAGAGTATACCCTTTCAAACAAAACAATAATTTTCAAAATCGGTTCACAATTGACGGAGTAATCGGTGTACATACTTAAAAAAATAATACGCGACGAATTGATAACCTCCTCCTTTTTTTGAAGTCGGTTAAAAACTAAAAGCATGCATCTTGTAACCTATTTCAGCGTGGGTACAGCGGGGTAATTGCATAACACACTATCAGAGGGGCAATTCTACTAATTTTAACAACGTTCACAGTCTGATCTCAGTCTCAATCTGTCAAAAAATACTTCAAATTTCCCTACATTTTGACAAGTTTTTGACATTTCTTTGTCGCTGAGATGAGACTGCGACTAGATTTTGAACGTTTTAAATTACGAGAATTGGCCTTCAGTTTCATTTAGTTTTCATTTTCAGTTTATCTATGGTTTTCATTTTGACAGTTCAACAACATTCACTGCGTCATTTACGTTGTTGAGCAAACACATTTTTAGAACATATATGAAGCAATGGATTAACAATATCCTTTCAAATTGATTTAGATTATGATTAAATAATAAAAAAATAAATAATAATCATTTTATTATCAGGCAACTAAGGCCCATAGATAAAATACACAAAATAATCTCATACAATAATAAACTAATACATATTAAAAAACCTTAAAACTATGACTATACACGTAACGTTGTCGGCGTCGTGTTTCGCTGCGTGGTGTCGCGTAACCGTCCTCGGAAACGTCGATATACGACACCTTTCGGCCAAAAGTCCTCTTTCAGACAGGTCTGTAGATGTTGGGTTGGAACTCGTACCATGAATGACTTAAAGTTGATGTTGTGGCGCGATTTATAGTGTGTTACGTAGGGTGCAGGTACCAATATAATACAATAAATTTGATTTGGCACAATGTGATGCAAGCATGTCACCGCGTTTTCTGTCACAAAGCGTGTCCTTTCGCGTTACTTAAACCATGTTATGGACACAAAGTTTTTCAGAATTTTTGTCTATGTCGTGCAGTGTGACTGGTATGCAGTGCCCTGAAGGCCAATTCCTGTATTTGAAAACGTTCAAAATTTAGTCGCAATCTTATCTCAGCCACAATCAATGTCAAAAACTTATCAAAAATGTAGGGAAATAGAGGTATTTTTGACAAACCGAGACTGAGATCAGACTGTGAACGTTCTTAAAATTACGAGAATAGGTCAAAAACTAGTCAAAAATGTGGGTAGTTTACACGTATGTCCGACAGATTGAGAATTACAATACAATGCGACCGTTCTTAAAAAAACGGGTACTCTAATGTGAACAAGGCTTTATGTAAGTGCCACTTTACCTTTCGACTACTGAAACTATAAATAAAATAGGAGCCTAATTTGTCATTATCAATCATCGTCATTCAGGCGAAAGAGGTTCACGGCTGGACATAGGCTGTCGGCAAGCGTTACCACGACGACTGGTTCCGTGCTTCCCGCATCCAATGGGTCCCCGCGTCCTTCACTGGATCTTCAGCGGTCTATCGTGTAGAGACATACCTAATTAGTGTCCCTCAAAATGATTTAATCCTTTTATATCGCACAAATTGATGACACAATTTACACTTCAGTACCCAGAGTTGTCGTTAGAGGGGTTGCGATAGTCGTTGAGAGGATCCGGCAGTTGGGTCTCGAGGTGGCATTGCACAAGTCCGAGGCCATGTCGTTTCATGGGCCCCGGAACACGCCACCATCGGGATCCCAACTAACGGTAGGAGGGGTTCACATCGGCGTCGGGACGACGATGAAATACCTGGGTCTCGTCCTCGACAGCCGGTGGAACTTCGTTGAGCACTTCCGACGTTTGGCTCCCAAACTGGAACGGGCCGGGGCCGCCTTCAAGCGGCTCCTGCCCAACCTGAGGGGGCCAAACGCCTCCTGCCGGAGGCTTTACGCGGGGGTCGTGCGGTCCATGGCCCTATACGGTGCCCCGGTGTGGGCGCGTTCACTGCGGCGGCGAGCCGCCCATTATTTGAACGCGCCCCAGAAGGTGATAGCCACAAGGCTGATCCGGGGCTACCGCACGATCTCGGGCGAGGCGGCAAGCCTCCTTGCCGGACTGCCGCCATGGGATCTGGAGGCGATAGTCCTCGCGCGCCTGTATGAGTGGCGCGCGGAGGCACTACGCCGGGGGGAAACTCCGCTTCCGCAGCAAATCGCGGCGGAGCGGACGGACCTCCGGCGCGATCTCATGGCGGCATGGAAAGAGCGACTGTCGCAACCCAGCGCAGGGCACGCCACGATAGCGGCGGTAAGACCCCTCTTTGAGGAGTGGTTAGAGAGGCGTCACGGCGCCCTCACCTACCGCCTGACGCAGGTCCTCACTGGACACGGAAGTTTCGGGAGGTTCCTGCACATAATCAGGCGGGAGGAAACGCCCGGGTGTCACCATTGCCAGGATCGCCCAGAGGACACGGTGGAGCACACGGTGGAGGTCTGCCCCGCTTGGGCGGAGCACCGCCGTGTCCTCGTTGAGGCGATCGGCAGCGGCGGCGACCTCTCGCGTCAGGGCCTGGTTCGAGCCATGGTCCGGGGCGAGAGGGAGTGGGGGGCAGTCGCCTCCTTCTGCGAAGCAGTCATGCTAGCGAAGGAGGCGGCGGGATGGATGAGGGAGAGAGCCTCCCGTCCCAGCCGCCGCAGGAGACGCTCCGGGCGTCGGGAGCCGCGCGACGACTCCCGGCCACCGTAGGCGCGGGCCTGCGGGCGGAGAGTAATGGGTAGCTCACCGTCCGATCAGGACCAGGCCCGTGCCGGACGGCGCGTACGTGTTCCACGCGCGCCTCAAAGAGATGTCAGCAACAATGGAAGGGGCCCGTCAGGGCCGAAGCCTGCCGGGTCAGCGGGATTGTCCGAAAGGGTTACCGCTGGCCCGGAACATAAAGGGCGAAGGAAGGAACACGGGTGGGTTTTAGTCAGTAAGAGTCTGACACTCCCTTCCGCTCCACCCAGAGCGGGAGGAGTCATTTGATGATTTCCCATCCTGAAAAAAAAAAAAAAAAAAAAAAAAGAGGGGTAATTAGACATTATATGCATAACCAGGTTTAATTGCACGTAATAGAGCCTGTAATAGACAATATGAATATGTGGAGCAATCGGACACAGGTCACTGAGTAACATTATTAATGGTGTAATTACGGTAAAGTTGAAGTAGCTAATAGCTAATTGTATCCTATACAAACAGAACATAATATTTATATTTAAAACAGATAACAGACCCATCTGACACCGAATGCAGTGCCTGTCCAAAACATGACCCACTAGATGGAGTGTCCTAACTCTCCATACACTTGCACCTTTGTGGACTTGTAACAATACTTGTCTAAGTAAAGTAGCAACACTATGCGAAGTATGGCATTTCTCAATGCGTTCCATATGACAAGTATTTAAATTCATTAAATAATATTCTACTCTATTTTTCTCTATGGCAATGGTGCCGATGTCGACAATTCTGCCAATGTATAAAATAATATTAACGGACGCATACTGCCGATAGCCACTCAAGGTATTGTCTATAGGTTTTTAGAACCCTGTGCGTCCACGTGCACTGTGAGATCTCACAGTAATGTTTGTGAATACGGGTATTGATGGATTAACGTGCCCAACTACTGGGCCCAAGTAATTAGAAAGTACCATTGAGACGAAAAGAAGAAGAATATTGGTCCACTTTTTTGAATAAACAAAATTAAAAGTATCAGATAATCTTATGGTCGCGCGGTGGGCTATAAATGCGGGTAATTTTTGATTATAAATGCGGGGCAAAAGAGGCAAAGGAAGGCCCATGAGTAGATGGGACGATGAAATAAAAACCGTCGCCGGCCACACTGGATAGACGTCGCCCAAGACCGAGACAATTGGCTAACTTTGGAGGAGGCCTGACCTGTAAGGACGGGGTTCTTGCTAACAAGAATAAATGATAATTTAATAAACTAACACTAGAATAAGCAATTTAACATAAACTAACAACCAAGGAAGTAAATGTAGGTAAGTGCATGCAAGAAATAAAAGGCTTTTTAATTTTTTTTATGTTTTATTTATTTTTATATATGCGGGGAAAAAACTTTAAATTAAAGGAATATACGGGAGATTACGGATCCTTATTAAAGGTTATTTTCAATCACTGGGGAACTGGAGTACGTAGAAGAAATGAAGGATGAGCCGACGATATGACACAATCAAAGGAAACAATTAAGAATGCACTAACCTCTTCTGCTGTTCTTGGGTCAATCTGGTGATGTTGCTGTCAAGAACTGAAGATTTATTCGATGCTGACGGGAGCCCCTGAGTAATTATGTATAATTTTGGCGCATTTCACGCACTCAAAACAAAGGAACCGGGGTCCAATTAGCGAGTGGTGTTCACTTTGCGGAGCGTTTAATGAGGACAGTTTTTATACTTCATTTTGATGCGTCTCTAGCCGAAAATTGACGAAGGGTGTCAATTTGGCGAGCGGTTATTAATTAGCTATGCGGTAGGTAACTGACTGACCGACAGACGTTTTTTCCAAGCGTGTGTAGGCATATAGGCTCGTAGTGTGGAGACTTGAAACTTCCACATGTCATATATGCAATGAGGTATGCATAGCATTGACATCTCTCTTCCACCCATGACTGTTCCCATCAAATGGCGCGAACATCTTACTTTTGAACAAATCTTGTATTTAGAATCTAGAACATAAATACAGTCAAAAAGCCCGCTTAGTAGGTATGTCACCTATTAACACATACGTATCTATTTTAAGAGTCATATTTCCGACAGGGTTCTGCTAAAGTCTGAGTTGATTAGCTTCATAAAAGCGGCAAATTTTCTACATAGCAGCGAAAGAACTCGGAGAGGTCCCTGTGACCTATAAAGCTAGATTTTAGAGCTAGATTCCATTCACGGTATGCGCTGACGACCTGTTAAAACCTTTTTTGGATTCGTGGAATACGACCTAAACTCTGCTTTTAAATTGCTAGACCAAAATGACAGCTAATACGAGTATACATAAACTAAATAATGTCATGTTAACAAAAAAAAAGGTCAATCGCAGCTGTAATTTTAGTCCAGCAAATTAAAAATCAGTGCTTAAATGAATGCTCAAGTAGGTACTTGAGCATTCATTTAAGCACTGATTTTTAATTAAAATTAAATTAAAAATTAAATTAGAAATTAAAAATCAGTGCTTAAATGAATGCTCAAGTACCTACTTGAGCATTCATTTAAGCACTGATTTTTAATTTGCTGAGTAAAAGAGAAAATTAAATTACCTTTCTCTTAACTGTGAGAATTTATATATTTATGTTTATTCATTTTAGCATTATGTATTTATTTAAATATTATGTAATTTTTTTGCATTCTAAATATTATTAATATTTTGTATTTTAGTTAGTTTTTTACGTTGACTGCCAGACAACAGACACAAAAGAAAATCTATTGTTGGCGAACACCGTGACCGCGATGGCAGTCAATGACTTAAGACGTCACATATCTAATTCTTTTCTTCTTGTTCTCACACAGTATTGTCTACATTTCTTTTTCATTTCTCCTTTCGCAGGTCTGCTGGAAAAAATTTCTTAAGAAATAAGCAATACCTTTGTACTCAATACTAATCCTAACTAATATTATAAATGCGAAAGTAAGCATGTTTGTTTGTTTGTTACCTTTTCACGCCTAAATCACTAAGTCAATCATCCTGAAATGTTAGCATTTGCATATCCGTTGTCAGGTGTACAAAAACGGACATAGGGTAACTTTCATCCCAAAAAAAGTGCTCTTCCCGAGGAAAACAACAATAACGTGTCTTTCGAACGGGACCGACACTTATGCGGGTGAAACCGCGGAGCGCTGCTAGTGTGTGTGTGTGTGTGTGTATCTGTAAGTATCCATTTTCTGTGTGTACATAAATAATCATTGCTTTCTATCGAAAGTTGCTTGTTTTATGGAGCTTTTTTTAAAGGACCCGTTATATAAGTATTATTCTCTTGGGTGTAAGAAAAGATTGAAAGTCCGATTGACAACTTTTGTTTGCCTTGTTTTGCATTTTACAGAAATATTTTTATTTTACAGGCAGAAAGTATTCCTCCGTATCAAAAAGTCCTAAAAGCAAATAAGTATGTATATATGTGTGTACATAAATAGTAAAATAAATAAATAAATATGTATGATGATATTTTTCGGAAAACGTTAAAAATGCAGCCAGAATTTAGAGACATTTTCAATCAACCAAAAGTCATTTATACAAATTAGGCTGAGAATCAGCACTTTTCGAACGTCAAAATTACATAACACACTCCTCCAAAATGCCCGCCCTTCACCAGTTCCTAGTGCTTTCACTGGGAAGAAAAAGTGGCGTAACAAACTTCCCAGCAGCGAGTAGGTACGTAAATCTTAACACATCATTCTTACATTTCTTAGACAGTTTATTTCTCAACTCAGCCTGTACCATGAACCACCCTTCTTAAACAACATAGCTAACCGTAATAACTTTGTTTTACTCATAAGGAAACAAAAACAAACGTAACATCGAACGGACCTCATCAGGAAACTTCCACCATAACACTTCACAGTCTGCAGGTATAAAACGCAAAAATACGTAAACCTTTCACGGCTCGTACATTACTACGTATGTACCACAGTATACCACAGTGTGGCACACACGTTTTTCTTGCCGTTAAAAACTACGTTTGATGCGCCGTGTATAAGCATGGTCGTCAGTGTTGTGTGGATCACTATGGAAGCTGTTGACGGACAATTTTTTTTTTACGGCGCAATTTATGTGCCCTAACGTAAGGCCCTTTGTACACGGCACGGTTTCTTTACGCTATGGCGTATAAAACGCACCGTACAAAGCGTCTTACAGTGTTTCATTACCCAAACATACCTGAGAAATTACCAATTTTTTTACATTTAGTAACCGTTCGTTTCGAACTACAAAATGGCAGTTCAGGACATAAGCTTCACCCACTTACACCCGCGACCCTCCGCACGATTGCGCTGCGAAAACGCTCCCATTGAATCACTGTAAGTACACTGTAACTGTGTAATATGTAACATGTACCTACGTCCCACGTGGGGCGGCGATAAAGACGATAAACGGCCTCCTTTCTTGCACTTTCAAAACATCCAGCCGTAAAACCGAAAAAAAAAACAACAACATTCAACCTCTTTGGAACTTTTTCGTCTTTATGTTTCGGTGTTAAGGTTGATTTTTTCATGTTTTTGTGGGTGTACTTGCAGAACTGTTAAGCTGTGTCACAGCTTGGTGGAGACTCACTAGCGGAAAATTAAGTGAAAGCAGGTTTGTGATTTATTTAATGTTAATATTTTGTTAGTTTTCATTATACCTAGTCAAATTCGGAATGGGAATGTCTTACCTAAATACAGATTACTCAGTGATCTGGCTAGGAGAGCATCGATTCACCGAACAATTTTTTGAACATACTCCATGTAATAATGCATACTTTGTAAGCCCCTCATCTACTACGAAACCTTTATGTAGGTTCCTAAATAAATTATTATCATCATTCAGTCGAGTCGATTTGAAATTGTATTTATCCATTTTAGTAGGTATGATTTTAATATATATTTTAATCGTACTTTGAAATAATTATAGCAAGTAATTAACCCAACTTTGCTAATACTAAACAATTAATTTTGAAAACCTGTTTTTTTTCACAATATTGTGTTTTCAAAATTGCGTGGAAATTACAGTTAACATTGAGATGTTTTTTTTTTGTTGAAATATCATTAGCTACTCATATTATTTTTATTTTATACCTAATTCATATAAATTACATGAAAATTCACATTTACGATTGGCTATTTTGCTTACGACCCTCTTTTTGTCTCTATTACAAAGATCGCTACGATCCATTCGCATCTTCTTATCTCATCATCATTATTATAACTATAGTAATAAATAATATTTTTAATATATTCATTTATTGACACGAGCTATGTAAAGAATTCCCTGGCTCCTGCGCTAGTATACTGTTTTACAGGAACCAGTTTTCCCCCCTTAAATATAAATGACAGGTTATTTATGGAGATAACAAATAAAACCGGCCAAGAGAGTGTTGGACTCGCACACAAGGTAAAAAACGCCGAAAAAATACGTTTCTTTTGTCCTTTAATTTTTACTAACTTTATTTTATTTTTATTGTTTGTTGTTAAAGCGTCAATAGAAATACATACTCTGCGAAAATTTCAACTGTATACTTATTACGGTTCGTGAGATTACAGCCCGTTGACAGTAAGACGGACGGATTGGCGGGCGGACGGACAGCGGAGTGCTAAGTAATGGAGTTCCGTTGGCACCCTTTGGATTTGAACCCTATTTTTTATTTTAATACAATATGAAATAGAAAAAAGAAACAAACCATGTAATTATACAGGTAACATATACAGTATTACGCATACATGTAAATACCCGTGGCTAAATAATAAACAGGCGCACAGGTCGATCGATCAGGTTAAGCTACGTTTGCCACGGTTGGTATGTGGATGGGTGACCATCTTTATATACCGTGCCTCCGTGCCTCGGAAAGCACGTTAAGCCGTTGGTCCCGGCTGTCATTCGTGGATCTTTGACGGTCGTTACGGGTAGTCAGAAGCCCAGTAACTGGGTCGTGGAGGTCAGATAGGCAGTCGCTCCATGTAAAATACTGGTATTCAGCTGCATCCGGTTAGACTGGAAGCCGACCCCAACATAGTTGGGAAAAGGCTAGGCAGATCATGATGATGTATAGTATTACGCATACAGTGTAGTATTACTGTCAGTTACTATCTTAAATCGTCAGTTTTCGGTATCCTAAACATCCATCATTTGTAACTTTTAGCTATAAGTACATACAGACGCGGCACCAGCTATCAACGGTACAAGGACCCCGACAAGAGAGTCATTTGTCTTTCTTTACCCTAATTATGTGATGAAAATTTATAGTAGTCACTGGACCGAACTTCTATAGGTTGTGACTGTTCAAAATTTATGATTAAGTTCCTTAAACCCCACGACTGGATTCAAATTTACCTGGATTCGTATTTTAGAACTCAATTATAAGTTTCATATTCAGTTGCGAAATCAATGTAGGCGAAATAAAATAATAGAAAATAATTCGTCTCCCCAAAGGACTTGCTAATTAACTTTATTCGTAGAAGGTGAAAAAGTGTAATCAAAGTAGGTATGTATTATGAAAACAGTTTGCGTTTGATGTTTTAATTAAGAAACCCGTAATGTGAAAATATTTATATTTTAACACATAGAACATTTTTGCCCGAACCTGTCGTTGTGTACAAGGCTTTGAAGTTTCGAATAACAACAGACCAAGGTGAGAATTTTCGTGTTTTTTTTTCTAAATTTCGTTACGAATTCAGGAATGTAAAATGTATTTGTTATAGTTTTTTGAGCTTTTTTAAAATCTAGTCAGTGAAAATTAATATTTATCTAAAAAGTATTTAGTCCAAAGCCATCCACTATGATATTTATTAAAGTAAACCAATTTAAACCTATTAAAAGCTATTAATAAATTATCTATAAGCGGCTTTCTGGGCAAACTGTCAACTAAGGCGACATGTTTGCCCGGATAAGGATGAATTTGGTTAATAAAAAGCAAACAAAAGCGCTGGTGGCAGTGTTCTGTATCTGTTTGCTGATGCCCTCCTCGTCGCTAACAATTAGCTCTTTTGTGTACTTGTCCACACTTGCCACTCTAGCCCAACAACGAGGGTGCTACAAAGATACGTTGTTACTAGATATGAACTTTGCATCATGCCTTCAAGAAAGTTTGTACAGACGCCAGCACATCAAGCTACCCGAAACTGTTAAATTTTCCTAATCAACTTTTTAACCTTGTGCTTTAACGATAAAGTTGAAAATCTATTAAATAAATTTGACAGATTGTATAGTAGCTTGATGTGCTGGCGTCTGTACTTTGAAAAAATCACCTACATAATTAAGAATTTGATAAAACCCTTTAGATAACCCTGCAGTTGTGCCCCAGTGGGAACAGCCCCGACTTACGTCATAGATCGTGTAGTTCGTCTGTGTAATATGTTTCATTACCATAGCTCACAAAACGGTGAAGGAAAACATCGTATGGCACCGACATGTTCTAGCAAACATTCTAAGACATGTGACATCTACCAGCACACACTGGGCCCGCGTGATGAATTATTGCCCACTCCAACTCAAAGAGAGGAGGCCTGTGTCTCAGCAGTGGGAATGTCATTGGCTGATTATGTTAAGTAACCATCATCTGCCTAGCCTTTCCCAACTATGTTAGTCGGCTTCCAGTCTAACCAGATGCAGCTGAATACCAGTATTTTACATGGAGCGACTGCCTATCTGACCTCCACAACCCAGTTACTGGGTAATACGTTACCCATTGGTAAGACATTGTTAGACTTTCGGACTTCTGACTACCCGTAACGACTGTCAAAGGTCCTCGAATGACAGCCGGAACCAACGGCTTAACGTGCTTTCCGAGGCACGGAGGGGTCACGGTATGTAAAGATGGTCACCCATCCACAGACCAACCGCGGCAAGCGTAGCTTAACCTGTTCGATTGACCTGTGCGGCTGTTATTATTTAGCCACGGGCCCCTCCTATGTTAAGTAACCCTAATCTAAAAATTATGATTCACGTTCGCTTCATTTTTCTGAAAACGGTTAAGGCGACTACATGAGCGGTCTTTGTCGGACTGCATAGAAAAAAAAGAGAAGCGCGATGACACAACGCTGGTAATTTATTGCAAAGTATGAAGTAATTATCTATTTACAAAAAATCTATTGTTTGGACTAAAAAATTAAAACACTAGTGTTTTAGTATGTTGCTTGTGAAAGGAACGTATTATTCTAATCTGACCTAAAATCAGAATGATTGTATGATTTTTATTGCAAAAAGAAAGTTTTTAAAGGTATCTTCATGATTTTTTTCTATGGTATCAAATTAGTTGTATTATGTTTTCAACACACTATCTACCTAGCATATATCCTGAAGAATATCGTATACGTTTTTCTGATTTTTAACCGACTTCAAAAAAGGAGGAGGTTCTCAATTCGACGGTATGTTTTTTTTTTTGTGTGTTTGTTACGCGATTACTCCGCCAAATGTGGACCGATTTTCAAAATTATTTTTGTTTACTGTAGTCGATCATAACAGTTTTATTGTTTCTAAACTTGCGTTTTTTGTGTTTAGGTCCTGTAAGCCCCTTAATCTTGGCTTGAATGGTCGGTCAGTCGATTGGGAAATTGTATTAAGCGCTTTGGACTACGACGTCAAACGGTTCGCTGATAATAACGAGTATTTATTAGCAGACAAGAGGACGCTAATATGGATAATTCTCCTGATACGATTCCTTTCCTCTAAACGGAAATCAAAAGTTGCCTTTAGCGACACGTGGGTTTGGGAAAATATATATTTTTTTAACTTAAAATATTATAAATTGAAAACAATTCTGAGTACCCACCAACCTGCACTGGGCTTTCGTGGTGGATGAACGGCCACTTTCTCCTATCGAGAGGTATCGAGAGGAGGCCAGTGTCTCAGCAGTGGGAAAATTATAGGTTAATTATGCTAAGTAGACATACTCACAAGTTACAAGTTATGAAAATTTCAAAAAGATGAACTCTCTTCTTGTTTCGAACACAATGTAAGTATAATTCTCTCGCCTCTTTTTGCGAAGCAGTCATGCTAGCGAAGGAGGCGGCCGGACGGCTGAGGGAGAGAGCCTCCCGTCCCAGCCGCCGCGGGAGACGCTCCGGGCGTCGGGAACCGCGCGACGACTCCCGGCCACCGTAGGCGCGGGCCTGCGAGCGGAGAGTAATGGGTAGCTCACCGTCCGATCAGGACCAGGCCCGTGCCGGACGGCGCGTACGTGTTCCACGCACGCCTCAAAGAGATGTCAGCATCAACCGAAGGGGCCCGTCAGGGCCGAAGCATCCGGGTCAGCGGGATCATCCGAAAGGGTTACCGCTGGCCCGAAACATAAAGGGCTAAGGAAGGAACACGGGTGGGTTTTAGTCAGTAAAAGTCTGACACTCCCTTCCGCTCCACCCAAAGCGGGAGGGGTCATTTGATGATATCCCATCCTGAAAAAAAAAGTATAATTCTCTCAGAAGTAAATGCAATTTATAAGTCTCTATTTATATTTATATATTATTATTTATAATATTTTTTTTATGTTTACCTTACGCAAAAGTAAAACAATACCGTACAAAGGTGGACTAAAACCTGATGCACTAGTAGGTACCACACATCACCATAGTAAATATTAGGTTTATTTGTAAAAGGAGGTTTTTCAACCAATAGAGCGACCGCAACGTTCCGGTGACTTTTTGACTTACAGACATGATATAAAAATAGATAATATTGCGTCCCCACCTATGAAATTGGCGTTTTTTTCTCACAAATAAAGAACCTTGTCACTTCTATTATTTAAAATATTCATCAATTGCTTAGTATTCTATCGGATTATGAGCATCATAGACAACTACCAATAGTAAAAATACCTTAGTACATACAGTTTTCTAAACATAAAAAATACCTTAAAAATGACTCCTTTTTTGTTAATAGTAAATGACCACTATGTATTTGTTTTAACTTAGCCAAAACTTATTTTTGTCGCTTAATCTAAGTGGCATACGTTATCTTAGTTTTTAAACATTAGTGCATAAAAGTTTTAAAACATTAGTGTTCATGGTTGTATAATAAATTAAGAAAATGTTAGTATGAAAAATGCAACTTCTTTAAAATTCTCCATACAAAACGCTGATTTCATAGGTGGGGACCTAATATTTTGCGGACTGCGGACCGAGCCCTCACTTAGAACAATAAAAATTAAAGAGAAGAAGTTCTGACAGATTCTGAAACTTGGCGACAGGCTAAAAGCTTTGTCAGTAACCTCCACTCAAATTGCGTAGCACACTATCAATCACAATCTGAATCATTTTGAAGGATATAACACTAATCCATTGCTTCATAAGTTGGAAAAATTTGTCTGCTCAACAACGTAAATAACGCAATGAATGTTGAACTGTCAAAATGAAACACTTTGCTGCTGGTTGTGTGTTACGCAAATACGCCTTCCATAATGATAGCAATTCTATCTATAACTGTCGCTATCTGCTTAAACGGTAAAGGCTCCTACAAACAGGCGCGACACGCGATATAATCGCGCGCGACACAAAGCCACCGCTCGTTGCGTGACTTGCGGTGCCTTTGTGTCGCGCGCGATTTTATCACGTGTAGGTAGGAGGTAGGTAGGTAGGAGCCTTAATTCGTACGTACAGTCAACCAAAGGAGATAAGTATGCAGGAACGTCGGATGTAGTTGAACTTTAGTAAGAAACCGATGGATGTTCTCGAATAAAATTTGATTTTATTAATAGAAAACAAACAGCTCATTTTTTAAATTAAATTTCAGCCGACAACATCCATCGGTTTCTTACAAAACTTCAATTATATCCAACGATCCTGCATACTTATCTCTTTTGTTGACTGTAACAGTACGTATCTAGGATAGCAAGTGTTCATAAGCGCTACTGTTGTACTACTAAGCGCTACTTTTCAGCATCAACCGAAGGGGCCCGTCAGGGCCGAAGCCTGCCGGGTCAGCGGGATTGTCCGAAAGGGTTACCGCTGGCCCCGGAACATAAAGCGCTTTTTTTTTTCCTGGATGGGAAGTTATCGAATGACCCCTCCCGCTCTGGGTGGAGCGGAAGGGAGTGTCAGACTCTTACTGACTAAAACCCACACGTGTTCCTTCCTTAGCCCTTTATGTTCCGGGCCAGCGGTAACCCTTTCGGACAATCCCGCTGACCCGGCAGGGAGCGTCAGGTCTTAGGTTTGATTCCCATATCGGGCAGTGTTATTGGATTTTTCCATCTGGAATTTCTTAGTAGGAGCCCGGAGTCTAGATTTATGCCCCATTGATAGCAATAGGCTCGCACCCTTATTACATGGGGCTTATTGTCGGCCGTCGAGAGAATGCGTTTCTTTCACCTGTTAGTTTCATACAAAGGAATACGTGTTGGCGAATTTGATCTTTATTAGCTACTAGAATCATCGCACAGACATGTGTCAATAACGCATTCTCTCGACGACCGGACTGTAAAAGTAACTAGGAAAATGTGGGTTTACTATAGATGCCATTCTGCCTAACCCTTTGGGGAGTACAAGCGTGTTGTTCTGTTATGTTATGTTCATTCTACAACTGTCGTTATCTGTCTAAATGGAGATAGGTACGTACCCAGAATAATTCTAGATATTAATCTAGACGATCACTTAACACTCAATGCGAACACATTACGTCCGTAATCAACGGACAATAGAATAGGCTATACCTGGCTTTACCCAGGACATTACACGTAGCTATAGAATTAATTAGATGTGTTTGAATGTGTGTGGGATATTTCAGGAGTATTTTATGTGTTCACTTAAGGGGACTATAAGACCTAAACGCAAAAAACGCAAGTTTTATAATGCCTAAAACTATATGATCGACTACAGTAAACAAAATCAGAAAAATATATGATATTCTTCAGGATATATGCTAGTCAGATAGTGTGTTGAAAAAATAATACAACTAATTTGATAGTTAGAAAAAAATCATGAAGATAAGTACCTCTAAAAACTTTCTTTTCACAATAAAAACCATACTAATATACATACAATCATTCTGATTTTCTGTCGGATTATTCTACAAGCAACATACAATAATAAATACATACATACAATATAATACGTACATACAATTAAAGCACTACTGTTTTAATTTTTTAGTCCAAACAATAGATTTTTTGAAAATAGATCATTGCTTCATATTTTGCAATAAACAACCAGCGCTGTGTCATCGCGCTTCTCTTTCTTTTCTATGCAGTCCGACAATGACCACGCATTAGGTCATGTAGTTCCCATAATCATCTCGATAATGATAGTATTTTGAACGCGGCTTCGCTCGTATGGGGTCGGAAATTATCCTACAAGAACGTACTACCGTATACCGGGATAAAATTCTTATGTCCTAACCTAGCATGCTCTACGTATGTGCCAAATTCATCGAAATCTGTTTAGCCGTTAAGGCGTTAATATTACTTTCGCTTTTATAATATCAATCACAGTTTATTTATTTGTGTGTATGTAGGTACGTGCATATTCTCATATTATTTTTGTATTTTATTAAGTGAATTGATTTTGATTTTATGTATTTTCTCTTTTACTCTTACACACGCTATCTACAACTTTTTACCTACTTTCCTATCGCAGGTATGCTGGAAGAGATTTCTTTAGAAATCAGCATCACTTTTGCAACAATTTTTCTGTTCTTTTCTTCTTGTGTGTTTATTGTACAGACATCAACACATCAAGCTACTACAATCTGACAAATTTCTTTAATAGATTTTCAACTTTATCGCTAAAGCATAAGTTTCAAAGTGTTGAATCGAACCAAATCGATTATGTAGCACATCCCTAATGTAAGTGTGTGTGAACAACCCTATGGTTGCCATGGTGTGTTGATTCCTAATTCAGAAATTAATAAAAAGAAAATGTTGATTGGGAAAATTTGACAGTTTCGGGTAGCTTGATGTGCTGGCGTCTGTACTATACTCAACATCATTATAAATTTACTCAAAATACCATCTGATTATAATAATATGCGAAAAATACACCGTAAAAAACTTGAAAACTTGCGAAAGATTCAACCGAAGATTCGCAAGGAAAGTTTTTGTATTTTGTTGCAAAATACAAGGGCGTTTGAAAGATACAAGTATTTTACGTGTCATTTTCAACGCTAGCAACTTCATAAAGAACTTTTTTTTATCTTCAAATATAGATACTGTTACCGCTGCTAAAACCTGTAATGAAAAACGTATTTAATATTTACGCGACCATGTTCTTTATACGCCTCTTTTGAGTTTGTTTAGATATAAAACCTTTTGAGACTAAAGTAATCTCGAGGTAATAAACCCAATAAACAAAGGTTTATGATTAAAGTTTAAACAAGTTCAATATCAGCCAGAAGTTCGTCGAGTTAAGGCACTTCCAGTTGATCAACATCTTTGTAATAAGATAACATACTGTATAATACGCAATTAATATTTTTGTTTATTTAGGTCACAATTATTTATGCTACGCAACACTGGAGGCAGGCGGGACATGGCTGTAATTGCTAGTTTAAATTACAATTAACTTAATTATCAAACTAAATGAAGTTTAATTATTGTTATAATTAAAGTCAAAAGAGATAAGAAAATTAATTTTTCACACCATCTGCTCGAAAATGTCAAATTATATGTCAAGCAACCTTAACCTAAAGTGAGTCATTAGTGGCCGGGGGCACAGCCGGTCAATAATGTTGTACTGGATTTCATTATGACCCGCTGGTCAATAATGTGATTTGATTTCACATGCTCAGCGAAATTGGCAGTATAGTACTAACAAACACCCTTTGGTGCCAGAAAGATCAAAGCTATTCTCGATACCCTTACTACGCGTGGATGATATTCTCGATTTCCTACAAAATCATAACGACTGCTTCTTCATATCGTTGCCATGTTTTCGAAAACATAATATTGTAAGAATAATTAGATAACTACGAACCATTTTTTAAAAGGAATGGAAGTGCATATATAACTAACTAGTTCTAAATTATGTTATTCTTACTGTTTGTTTATTTAATAAATACTTTGTTTTTGTACTATGGCTATTATTTTCTCACAGTAGGTGTAAAAAGTAGAGTATCCTCCTCTGGGTTAAAGGTGTCTTTGCCTTGGGCTAGCTTGAATCCCTCGCTGCATTCAGGATTCTTGTATTAACTCCCTCGCTTCGCTCGTGAGTTAAACTCTTAATTCCCTCGCTGCGCTCGGGAGTTAAACCCCGAATCCTTCATTGCGCTCGAGATTCAATATGACGCCCGTGACATAAGACACAACTTTAGCCCCTCGGTGCATAATCTACTATTGTTCAATATCTCTGTCTGCTTGTGACGTTTCCAAGAATAAAAATGAATTGAATTTTAGTTATTAATTACTAGCTACGTCCCACGGTTTCACCCGCTTAGGTCTCGATCCTGTAAGAATATCGGGATAAAAAGTATTCTATGTCTATATAATTCAAGTCATAGTGTACCTAAGTCATCGAAATCCGTTCGCCCGTTTAAGCGTGAAAGCGTAGGAAACAAACATATAAAAATAAATCATATTTAAGTGGACTGAAAAATTAAGATAAGTAAGTAGTTGTAACCTGTAGTGTTTTTTAGTCTGATTAAATACTTCGTAGTGTAAAGACGTTCCGTTTTATTTACTTTAGACCCCTTCTGTCAACATAAAGGCTTCTTTATCTAACGCTCAATGGCGTCCCAAAATTTGACATATTGGTTAAATTGTTAGAATAAAGGGATAGGGAACATAATTTTCAATTAATTTAACCATACAAGTTTAAAATGAACATTTAACAAAGCTAAGAACAACCGTCGTAATTAAAGTTAACATAATGAAGAAGTGTATGCAAAGTTCATAATCACATAAGCCTGCAACGAGCTGACGTTTGCCACTTTGTCTCCATGTAATTCCGCTTAACAAAGTTGTACCTATGTAGTTTGTGGATATTATCATTATTCTTCCTCATCATTCAGTCTTTTTAGTACACTCCATATCGTAACTTCGAACAAAACGCCTATCAAAACTGGTCATGAGCTTTCTACTTAGTAAAAATCAGTCACTGACATACAATGCACAGCCAAAGCGCAAGAGCTTCTTCTAAAAGGATGGTGAGCATTTGGGAAGGATTTTTGAAAAGTCATTCCTTGAAGGGTGCAATGGGAGATTAGTTTGTTTGGAAAGAAAGGAAGAAAAATCGCGGACATACAAACATACATACGGGTTGAATACAGAACCTCCTTTTTGAAGTCGGTTAAAATATGTTTATTAGCGGTATAGGAGTTCGTCACTGCTTATGGGAAATGCCATTGAGCACACGCTTATAAGGTGACAAATACCTTAATATAGAGCCTCTATTCGAAAAAAACAATGTTGCAACTTTAATGTTTACTCATCAAAACCAATAACCTAAAGAAGTAGCCTTAAAACTTAAATTCCGCCACATTGTCTACCACTAGGTCAATATCATCAGCTATTATAATGCAAATTTAATAACTAAAACTAGGTCCTACAAAGTGACTACAAACTATATACCGTGACTGTTTCGTCAGTCAGACACGAGTTTATGTGCTCATGTCATAGCAGAATTAATTAAATTTATGTGTACACTAAAGATTACATGGCCGGCCCGTGTTTGCGTGGAGGTTAATGTCACAGAATATGTAGCTACAGAAGGTATACAACGAATAGGTACACAACGAGCGAAAACACACGCACACAGACGATGATTTACGTACAGCGATTGCAAGGGCACTTGCGACTGGAATTTGTTTGGCCCCAGCTTCACACGTTGGTCCCAACGTTGGCCACTCGTACGACTTATGGATCGAGAAAATTGCATTGGCCAACGTTAGGACTATTTTCTCAGCGTGTCACCTGTCCCACAGCCGGCGATTAACGAGAAACGAGCAGAGAGACGACTTGGCAAGCAACGAGCAGCGAGTGCGCGACGGCGACGAGCGATTACTCGCTGCTGCTGCTTCTGTATCAAGCGCCAGTCTCTGACCAAGTGTTCTGCCCGCCAAGCGAGTGTCACTGAGTGAGTGCTTTCTTAGATAGCTCTTGTCTCTGCGACAAACAAGTACTCGCCGGCGAACAATCAGTGACCAACTATTAATATAAGTATGTATGTACGAGTATGTCTATTACTTACACAGGATCTATTATCTTTTGTGCGTTTCTTGAGCGAGATAGTCGTGATAGCTAGTCGCTTCCTCGTCGGCGGTGGAACGGGCACTTTAGACAGTTTGAGAACTCCATACGTAGGTACGCGCCAATGTGTGCGTACGCTTGTGTTCTCTCATGATATGAAGTCAGCCTTCTGTACCAATCTATTCTGTCACCAAGGTTAATCTATTATTAAAATGCAGCTGCATCCACGATCGTATTAACCCGCCATTGTTAAGTTAAATTGTTTTGTTGTTTATTTGGCAACCATTTTTATTTGCTCTAGTAATATGGATCGGGTTATGTACCTAATGCTTTTCTGCTGGCTTGACCTTTTTGGCGATGGGATTTTGTTGACGGGTAGTGAAAATATGGATTAAAATTGTTTGATTCTTGTCAATGTTATTTACACTTGTATGCTTTGTATTTTAAGCGTAGGTAGCGTAGCGTAAAATTTTCAATATTCAATAAATATTCTGAGAACCAAAACGAACACAATCAGAAGTTAGAATAAACATTTCATACATTTTATTTTGTGGAGTTATTATTTTAACGCAAGTATAAACCGATTCACATAGCAAATTAGTCTTTCAAAACAAAACAACAAGAACATAAACAGCAGACGATCGAAAGCCTCTTCAAATCGATAGCGCTTGAAATCGAATAGAACGCTTAAACAAAATACAAAAGAGGTTTACACACATTTTTAAATACCGAACAATCTCTTTGATACAGTATCAAGGGCCTTAAAAACCTACTGAGACTGGCTAGAAACCCCACTTGAAGATATTTAGCTTCAAACGGGGTAACGCCTTCATGTTTTCGACTGATATCTTTTGTTCTCGAAATAGGCTAACCTTTTTTTAATTAGGCAGTCTTCAAGTATATTCGTGTGAAGACGGGAATTCGTGGGGGCACAGCACCAGCAGTGGTTACGGGTGAATAGTGTCGCTGGAAATTCTTGCAGTTGCGCTGACAGATCAACTCCGGCTGTGACAGTGTCGTCGCGTTGTGGTTGCGTTGTAGCTGCGACGTTGCCTTGTGTTTTCGGTATAGCATGCATGGTTGCCAAATGTCATCTGTGTGAATATACATCGACTATTCATTTTCATCCAAATTAGCGCCCGTCTACTTGGTGTTGTTGTTGTGGAGTGATTGAGGTACGTGTGATTGGGTCCTTAAGGGGCTTACAGGACCTAATCGCAAAAAACGAAAGCTTTAGAAGCAATAAAAGTATATGATCGACTACAGTAAACAAAATCAGAAAAATATATGATATTCCTCCGGTATATATTATAGTAGGTAGATACTGGGTTGAAAACATAATACAACTAATTTGATACGATAGAAAAAAATATGAAGATACCTCTAAAAACTTTCTTTTTGCAATAAAAACCATACTAATATACATACAATCATTTTGATTTTTTGTCAGATTATTTTTTTACAAGCAACATACTAAAACACTACTGTTTTAATTTTTTAATAGATAGGTATTTGTAATTAAATATCGCCCGGATCTGTGCACTAAAACCTACTTAATAATAAAGAGCTTAAATTCGTTAATTTATTCACAGACTGAATATAAATCACAGAAAATGCACTGCTTAAACCGCTGGGTCTAGAAGTATGACAATTAGCACAAGATTTCCTTATTTAGCGAATTCACTAAACAAAAAAAAAAACAAAAATTCACCAGGATTAAAAAAAATGGCAAAAATCCTTCCTTACTGCTTCCTTTTCAGGCCCTTTGTACACACACGTTTGAAAAACTACGGTTTACGTGTGTAGGCACGGTCATCAGTGTTGTGTGAATCACTATGGAAGCTTTTGACGGACACGTTTTTTTATACACCGTACCGTAAAGAAACCGTGCCGTGTAAAAGCGGCCTGAAGCGGCTAAATAGGAGATGAAATTTTGTATGGAAGATCGTAATTTACACAATATTAAAAACATTAATTATTTCAACAATATTAATTAAGTAACAACCCAATAACATTTTCTTTTCCATCTGAAAATCGAACCTCGATTTTCGGGGCTTTATAGTTATTGGAAAATGAGGCAGTTTATTATCAATTTTCACTCTCATTTATTAAAAAAAGTTTATTAAAAGCGTTACAGTTGTTACGAAGTTTAATGAAGTAAGTTTAATTGTTCTCTCATTTTATTGCCCTATAGATGACATATTTTTATTAATTATTACTATTATATATTACTGTTAAAAATCTGAGGGCTAGTTTATACAGGTTCAAGTTAAATTAGCTAGCGAAACTCGACAGATGTGATTTTTTTGTTTTTTTTTTTTTTTTTTCAGGATGGGAAATCATCAAATGACTCCTCCCGCTCTGGGTGGAGCGGAAGGGAGTGTCAGACTCTTACTGACTAAAACCCACCCGTGTTCCTTCCTTCGCCCTTTATGTTCCGGGCCAGCGGTAACCCTTTCGGACAATCCCGCTAACCCGACAGATGTGATTGATGGGAATCAATATGTAAACAGGACAAAAATAATTGATAATTGTTTTTATTTCGGGTCAACGACCGTAGGTACCTACTGTGGTTAAATGAAATATCAGTTTTTTTTTGTGGAAACTTGGCTGACGTGATAAGTATCGATAACAAAACACGATAAAATAAAAAAATAAACTGATTTCAACTCAACTCCTTCAAGTAACTTTTGGACATCATTCAAATTGGTCCAAAAAAAATTTGTCAGTTTTAGTAAAACTATACAATTCTAAAACAAAATAAAATGTTATTGAAATATTACTAATAAGAATGTTTTTACTGTATATAATGAATTATTTTATATAAAAGAAGGCGGAATAAATAAACACAATGCACGACACAGACAAAGCGTTAGTACCTACAACTCTAAACTGTTTATTAATAAATAAAATAATAATACAAATAAAAATAATCTGCTTCAGTCATGGCTAATGCGAAATATGACCCTAATCTCACTCCACCAGCAATATTATTAGATAATGTTTTTTGTAAGGCTAGGCCAGATTTAATATATTTTTTAATAAATGTTTTACAATAATTGAATGTTGTTTTATTTTATTCATATTTAAAAACCATAAAGAAAACTAACTAATAACTAAAAAAACATGATTAAGAAAAATATTTTATTTGCATTTCCAGACTCCGGGGTGTTACTGAGAAATTCCTAATGGAAAAACCCAATAACGCTTTGTTTTCATACAATAGCTTTCCAACACTAACACTATATCGCCTAAAATATATTTTATTCATAATTTTAGTGCTGAACTAAACGCTTTCCAAATGTTCATCCGTACACACATGGGGCAATCGTTCATCAAGATGACATCATCTTGATGAACAATTGCCCCATGTGTTGCCACTGTACAACATGACAGGTGGGGCTATAACTATCACCACCAACCCTCATAAACTGTCGCCAACGAGCTGCGACAAACTTTCACTCTAAACAATATTTTGGACAACGGACAACAACAAAGTTGTCTCTTCATACGATCGCGCTATTCAACTGACTTTCAGAGCTCGTAAAGCTATGTGCCCATGATGTTGTTACCAGCAATTTGTGTGTATATTATTGTTCCCCTTAGGGTAGTTTGTGGAACTTCTTGATCGTGTGTAGTGTACCTACTGTACTCTGCATCGAGCACAGTGCTCTAACGACCGCTGCTTGCTTCCAAGTTTTAATAGCACCGTCACACTTTTAGGTTCTAGTTAAAGGCCAGAATGAGGTCAGAAAACCGCCGATAGTAGGAGTCTAAGTTCAGAATCTATGGACCGGAATTAAGACCTTGTTGCGGATAAGTAAAAATTGTTCAAGTACCGCTCAACAGAGCTGTCATTACTGGGGAGTAGGGGGTAACGGTGAAAACGAATGAAACTGAAGAACTTGTGATTTTGTGAGACCAGTGTGTCAAAAAGTATGTAACAATAAATTGTTACAATGATAATTACGCAGCCATTGTAAACAAAAAAGTAAACAAACCATCAACGAAAGTATCAGCGCAATATTGTAATTCAATATGAAATTATAGGGGCATCAATAATATATTAAATTTTGTACAATATTTGCAACAAACAACCTACCATTTTTACTGCAAATGTTGACCTACGTTGTACGAACAATGTTGAGTGTATTTGTACGTCATGTTGTTCTGTATACTTTACGTTAACATTCTTTTAAACCGAAGCACAATTTGTAATGCAAATGACGCCGACTTGAATTCAAAAACAACGCAACGCAGCTCGTGACGTATCAATTACAAATGCAATTCCACTCGCAATGGCGGCGAAGAAAAACCTGCAAAACTGGAAAGAGTTAAACTCCATAATTAGCCGACGGAGCCGAATAAAAACATAAAACTTAACAAGCGAATCATTTAAACAAGAAGCTTGTTGGGCTGTTGGCTTGAAACCAAAACCGTGGCAGCATCGAGTGGGCCGATGTAACCGCTACATCTGATCCCGGTTTAATTAGAGACATTGCCTCGTGACTTGTGCCAAATTCACGAAACACGTTGTGTTATTTGTAACTAGCGTGCGAGTAGACACTATCGGTGCCTTTCGGATGACTGTCGCGCACTCCGGGATAATGTGAGCGGAAACCGAAAACACTCTTTTTGTATCCCTGTAATGGGATATGGAAGCCGATACGATCGATTATTATCAGTCGTAGACACAATCATTTTTTGATACGATTCATCGTAAAACGTATGAAGTTTGTCTTGTGGAGCTGATATCAACTTCGTAAAGTCGTAAGTAGGTACAAGTTAAAATAGAATAGAATAGAATATTATTTTATTTGCTCAGAATGTAGGTATTTACAATAAGGTTCTTACATTATGTGATTTAAGGAATCCTTGTACATTCTACCACTTTGGCATGCAAATATTGATGCAGTTTAAACATCAAAGTAAGTATCAAACATTGATTACAACTAAAATTTATCATCTAGGAAAGCGGACACGGAGTAGTAGCATTTATCTAAAAGAAGTAAAGTTAGTCTTTTTTTGAAAGTTGTTACTGGTTCCTTTTTTATGGAATTAGGAATGTGGTTAAATATAGTCGGTGCCATACCAAAAACACTTTTCCTCAACAAAGCAGTCCTGTATCTACCTGTGCGTAATAGGTTTTGGTATTGAGATCGCAAAGTTACATCGCGATGTCTGCTTTCAGATAAAAAAAAAAAAAAAAAATTAGCAGATTATTCTTTAACATCTTCAAACGGATACTCACAATCGGATTATGAAATGTAATCATTTGATACGGATTTATAAACATGATTATTCTACAAAGAAAACTCTAAAATACAGGATGTGTAAATTGGCTGCCATTTGGTTGGAAATGAAAAAAATTGGGCTCTGTTTTCAAGTTTATTCTAAGATGTAAAATTTGTGACATTAAGTCGATAAAATTATTTCGATGAAACGACCACCTCCTGAGTTGATGGACATTGTGCTCGTTTTACGGCATTTTGAATTTTTGCTCGCAAAACACCTTCCAAATTGGTGATTTCTTCTTCAATGTTGGCTTTCCAGACTTGCAAGGTTTGTGGTTTGTAGTGGCAAACGCGAGTTTTGAAAAATAAAGAAAGAAATCTGGCGCCGTCAGATGTGGGAATCTGGCCGACCAGTTCGCCAAAACGGAAGATCAAATAGCCCCCAAATTGGTGTTTCTAAATCTCCATCGTTGCATGAGCTGTGTGACTGTGTGTATCGCTCCATTGCATTGTCAACTAATTCTCTATCTGTCTACAACATCTATGTAACACCATTATAACAATTATAACGCCATTAGCAAAAATTATAGTACAGACGCCAGCACATCACTACTACAATCTGTCAAATTTCTTTAATAGATTTTCAACTTTATCGCTACGGTTTGAAATTGATTGGGAAAATTTGACAGTTTCGGGTAGCTTGATGTGCTGGCATCTGTACATTCACATTATGACATTACTTTTGCCCTGTCTTGTATAATGATCACCATCGAACGCATAACGTACATACTAAAGGGACGCGTTTTCGCGATATATCATAATACTATATCCCCAGACTGACTTGGCTAGTGTAGGTATAAACAAGTGTACCGCTACAGTAGATACGCTCGTTCATCGCGCCGTTGTTATGTTGCCAAAAATCCCCTGTACTTTAACTCTAAATAGCTACAAAATTAGATTTAACTGTCTCAATACTGCAACTAAATTGTCTTTCACCGCATAATTGAAGGTGCTTCACTAAACGCGATACTTTTGTTGTTCACCATTACCTTCGTGCCCACAAGTAATGGTACGAGGTAGCTATGTAAACAAATCTATCTGTCAACTTGTTTACAGTTCGTCCGTGATAGTTTTACATAAATTCTTCCCGATCTATATGTTGTTTGTTTACACGGTGGAAACTTTAATGCAAGTCGCTCATACGTGTAGTCGCGTTGAGATTGCATTTTGTATGTTTATGCCGAGTTCTTTGCGAGTAAACACGAAATATAACCATGGAATATTTACTTGTTGTGGTGTATAACTTTACAGGTTCTATCATTTTTCGTTGATTTGTAACTTCTTTCCTTCGCTCTGCAATTGATTTCTATATAATTTTTTTGACGTGTCTGTGTTGTACATTTTGGTTATAATATAAGGTGAATATTGTCAAGAACGGTTATCTTGTCTGATATCACGAATAAACGATGTCAATCATTTGATTATATTTGTGTTAAGTAAGAAAAATAATTTTATTGTACAGACGCCAGCACGTCAAGCTACTACAATTTGTCAAATTTCTTTAATAGTTTTTCAGCTTTCTCGCTAAAGCATAAGGTTCAAAGTTGATTGGGAGTATTTGAAAGTTTCGGGTAGCTTGTTGTGCTGCCGTCTGTACGTATGTATAGATAAGTAACTATTTACACTAGGTACTATTTAGAGTGGTTATAAATCAATATAAAATTCAAAATGAATTGTTTATCAAATTGACTTCCAAATTAAATTGTCCGTACCTATATTTAAGTTAAAACTGTCATTCTTTGACAGCTGTATTAAAATGGCTATAACACGGCAAATTGACGTAGTGTGTCAATTTGATAAACATTTGATTTCCTTTACCGTACAGTAATATTGTTGGTTCATCGTCTAAACTTTCTCAAAATAGCAGGAATTATTTACACACTGTATGTGAGTTTCTTATAAGTAAAGCACATACAAGAATTCAGCGTGTTTCAGTGAGTTTTAGTCAGATTTGAAACTGTAATCGTGTGTGATGGAATTAAGTTTGTAAACCTGAGTAATTCAGAGGATTAGATAATAAGTTTATAGTAAACTTTAAGGGTGAAACACACAAACACACAATTATGTGAATTACTTAGACTCTGTATGTATTATAAGTAAGTATTTTGTAGATTTTATTAAATTCAGAGCAGTGGTGGTTCTGTGGTAATGGCCCCGACTTATGAGTGGCAGGTCGTGGGTTCGAACCCAGGCGGGCACATTACTTTTCGTAAATAATTGCATCACCACTGCATTAAAAACGGCGAAGGAAAACATCGTGAGGAAACTAGCATGTCCTAGAACCAAAAAAGTTTGAAGTAACTCCTTTCCGAAGAGAGGAGGCTTGTGTCTTAGCGGTAGGTAACATTATACGCTGATTATTATGCTATTTAATTCTGCTAATAATTTAATTTCATTTTATTAATTTTATTTTATAAATAAAAATGTATTTATTATACAATGTCATAAATTATTAATATAATAATAATAACAGTCACAAGTCAACCTAGTCAAATAACCCGCCCCGAATTGTTCCCGGCGCAAAGGTACCCAAAACGCTTGCTGCATTACCACGTTGGATGGCATTGGCTAACCTTTGCACCAAGAACGAGCCGGAGCGGGAGTCAGCCGTTTTGTCACGGAGCTTGTGCCCTATCTCACTAATGAGCTTCCTGGCCTCAGTGCTCCAAGCACCCATGGTCTCCACGGCATTGGGCACAAAATAATATCGGTCCACCAACGGTTTTATAAATTACAAGTTTATACTTAAACAAAGCACACAATTACACCTCTGGGGTCTGTCCTAGCATGCCATGGCCTGAGATTTGACGAACGCGCTATTAACAGTTAAGTTAAAATCGAGTTGATGTAATGTTCTTTCAGCTTACGCTTTATGTTTTTACTATTCATTGAGTCTCTAATGTCTACAGGTATTTGGTTTAGTAAATTGGGTATTGTGAAAGAAGCGGTACGCCTACCATAAAAGTTATTTTTGCGTGGCACTTGAAATGATTTTGATTTGGCTGGTCGTGTATTCACGTCATATTTAACTGGAATTTGAATATCACTGTTATCAAAATGTACTATGAGGATAGGTAGTAGACAGCAGCAGATGGCCGATGGGGCCGAAAGGTACTGAAATGGCGACTATGTACCGGAAGACGTAGCGTTGGAAGGCCTCTTACAAGGCGGACCGATGACATTGTGAAGGCCGCAGGAATTCGCTGGATGTGAGAAGCATGGGACCGGTCGATGTGGCGATACTTGCGGGAGCCCTATTGTCCTTCAGTGGACGTAGTTCGGCTGAAATGATGATAACCTTTGACTTTAATCAATCTTTGACCACGTTCGTTCACAACCACGTGAAGTTCATTCTAAACTATCACAAAACTTAGTAAAGCTTTTAATAAATGAAGATTATTTATGTATTTATGTATATTTATTTGTACTTATATTTATATTAATTATGTAGGTATATATATTATCATCAGTTTTAAAATATTTATTCTTCAATGTTCATGATTGCACCTACCACTGTTTGTCTCTGCATTACCCAAAGGTTGACTGGTAGAGAATGCCTATGGCATTAAGTCCGCCTCTGTATATTTATGTGCTTGAAGTATTAAATAAATAAATAAATAAAATTATAATTTTTCTAATTAACCTACAGTCAGGGAAATTAATTGTTAAGCAAATTGACCCACTACGTCAATTTGCCGTGATATAGTCATTTCATACGAATGTCAAAGATTGGCAGTAATTGTAATTTGTAGTTACGGACAATTTTAGTTAGAAATATAATAGAAATAATTTTCATTCATTCAATTTTAATAGATAAATAAGTTTTATTTTACCTTGCGGCATGCAACATTTTCAAACAATAGAATTTATATATAATCTATACAAATACCAATAATAAAGCTAAAGAGTTTGTATGTTTGCTTGAACGCGCTAATCACTAAAAATCCTGGGCGGATTTGACAAAAATGAAATTTGCGTTTCTTAGCCCAATTTTTGAGGAAGGCTATAAACGTATAGGCTATTTATAATCAAGGCCCTTAGAAGCCGAGCAAAAAGAAAAAAAGTCAGTACTAATGCTAAGCGAACACGATTTAATAGCGCAGGCAGGCGAAAAAATTTCACGCAGGCGAAGGCGGGCTGTTCAGCTAGTACTATTATAAGAATACTAGCTGCGCCCGCGGTTTCACCCGCATAGGTTTCAATATCGTGGTAATATCGGGATAAAAAGTATCCTATATATTAATCCAGGGTGTCAGCTATTCATTCATCACACACACTCCATACAAAATTTCATCACACACACACTCACAAACTTACGCCTTTACTCGTATAATATTAGTGATTACAACTCTTTTCCAATTGGGTGGTAGTCACAATTAGAAACAACTAAGGGTTGATTTCTAAATCGAAATATTTTTTATTCGTAGAATAAAATTGACGTCTGACAGATTTTGTATGGAAGAATTGTCAAAAAATCAAAATTTGTTTTGTCGGATAAAATTATATGGCGTTGGTAAAATCAGTCCTAAAACAAACAGTAAATAATTTTTCCCTTTAATATTCCCAGTAAACCGATATACCGCAACTGAAACCAAACCGCAGAATAAGGTGTCATATATCACAAGCCTAAGTACCCTTGATTAATCCTAAGTTACACAAGTCAACATCTCACTTGCGGCGGCCAAACTTAACCGAGCCCAAAGTTGATGACTTAATATTGATGTGTGCTCCTGACATTTCCTTGCCAAGTGACCCCTTTGAACCGTTCTGAGGGCCTGACTCCTGCAGTGTTCCCTTTTACTTGAAACTTAGCAAAAAGGTGGTATATGGCATAGAATGATAAAATCGTACAGACGCGTTAACTCATGTCTCTCTAAATTTGTACAAAAGGTCTTGGAACTTGAGTCTGAGAAGTTACCTGTGGTAATCCACATTATTGCTGTATTCGCTCAATTAAAAAATACAAAATACTGCGTCAACACAAAAAAAAAAAAACAATATCGAAATATTTCATTTCACATAAACTTACACGGACACTTATGAAACGTCAAAAGCTAAGTGCACGGTTTCAATTGGTCGTTTCCTATGGAGAAGAGCCGGCAAGAAACTCCACGGTTACTCTTTTAAAAATAATTGGCTTTTACAATGTTTTCAAGTTACAGCGATAATAGGTATGGAAAGAAAAAAAGAAAGAAAATACTTTTATTTGCGGCAAGCATGACGCATAAAAATAAAAAAAAAAACACAAACATAAGAAAAACCAAATAACAAAAAAAAAAAGGACAGACAGATGGAGACATGGTGGGTGGGAGGACAGTGTAGGCCTGTCAACAAGTACCAGGTACTTAACAAAATAGAAAGTGGTCTACACCGGCTACAACGATCTCATATTCATTTAAATAAAATAATAACAATAATACCTATTTAAACCAAATCAACATGATTATCATTACAACCGTAGTAAACTGAATTAATATTCTGGCCACAATAGCCACTAATACTGTTGAAATTTGAGTTGTAAGGTAAATAATGGTATGTAATAGGCATTGTGAGGCTGTAAACTGATGCTGCCAATCACTCTTTTACGTACAACGATCGCCAAAGCCAAAACCGTACTCGGAGGCATAACCTAGAAATTATAATCAAGTATTGAATTAAATTGGCCAGCACATTGGGGGTTTTCGTGAAAATTTACGACACCAGTTGGCACCACTTTGACAAGAGGTCTTCCATTTCGACAATGAATATAAAATATATGATGACGTTCATCATTCGATTCATTCATTCGTTCATCATTCCGTCATGACTAAGGAAAATATAGGCGCTTTGACAGATACCCTCAGCATATTATCACACGTCAGCAAAAGTGACACGCTCAATCTGTCATAATTTAGATTGACAACGTTACAATAATATATCATACTTGTCTCGTCAATTAAAGATTCATAATCAGCCTATAATTTTACCACCCACCTGCCCACTACCCACTGCTGGGACTCAAGACTCCTCTAGGCGAGAGGGAGAGTGAACCATAATCCACCACGCGGGCCCAGTGCGGGTTGGTAGATGACACAAGTCTTCGAAATTTTGGTTCTAGGACATACCGGTTTCACGATGTTTTCCTTCACCATTTTGAGAGAAGTGGTGATAAAATTATTTACACAAAGTAAAACGCCTGTCTGGGTTGGGTCCTGTAAGTCGTAGGTTCGAACCTACGACTTACAACTTGTAGGTATGTCGCCGTCGTTACCACCGTCCCAATTTTAAGATTGGTTATTTTTTAAGTAACGACTCTGAGTACCAAGCTGCATATTGTCGTAGCTTCGGACCCTCACGGACTCACGGTACGATGTTATGGTGCGTAGTTACTTACCAGTACGAGGCATATAGTGCAAATGAATTTTTTTAAACGTCAAATGCCTCACTCTGAGGAATCCGTTACATGCGTGGCTTCACATTAATTGATGCACTTGCTGCGCGCTGTCTGTACGCACCATTACAACCTCGACTGCGTTGGACACTCCGAAATGGCCTGAAACCATACAACATATCCCGAAATTAACGCACACCAACGAACACCCCAATTAAAATATTATTTTATATTTATTTACTAAATTATTTACATTGATTTTGGGAAAAAAAATGTGGTCACATTACAAATCTACTCACGCACTCAGTCACACACGTATAAGGGTCTAGCATAGTAGGTAAGTACCTACTTGGACGAAGTCAGTGATGCCAAGCTTCACAGCTTGGTTCATCGCCGCAAGGTTGCCTGCTTGTCGGTCTTCTACAGATTGTACTTCGGTGAGTATGCCCAAGAACTCCACGACCTCATTCCACCGGCCCCCTTCTACCTTCGGACATCCAGACGCACTACAAGTTACCATCCCTACCTAGTTGCTATTCCATCAATTCGCACTAAGCGTTTTCAAATGTCCTTTATAATGCGCACAGCAAAAGAGTGGAACTCTCTACCTGCGTTTGTGTTTCCGAGTGCATACAACCCGAATCTCTTCAAAGTAAGAGTGAACAGGCTTCTTCTGGGTGAGCTCACTCCATCGTAGACTTTGTCTCTGTCATCTCCGACCTAGACTAGAGTCAAGAGCAAGCCCATTTCAAGTAAAAAAAAAAAAGTCGTCCAAGTTGGTTTGTTTTGTACAGCAAATAAAAAATTACCTACTTATATTAAAAATTACAGAAATCAATATTCAGTAAACGATTCTGAACAAACTACTTTCAAAATGTGCATTTATTCAGTTACACATTGTAGACATTCAAAATAAATTTTCTAGGAATGCAATAGGCTAGGTACTCAAAAACTAGTTTCTTCGGAAAACTAGAATACAAAATCTGCCTAGCCATTTCACAACTATGTTACGGTCGGCTTCCAGTCTAACCGGATGCAGCTGAATACCAGTATATTACATGCGACTGCCTATCTGACCTCCACACACCAGCTACTGAGTAACATGATACTCCTTAGTAATTTTAGAATAAGCATTAATTTAGTTTCACATTGTAGACATTCAAAATGCTTTCTCAGCGAGAGTTTCGCTTCTGCATATTTTTATTCTATGTAGTTACATGAGTAGGTATACAACTTACTTAATACGTGTCATTAATAATTGCTGTAAGGAATCACTCGTGCATCTAAATTGGGGAATAAACTTTTTGGCTAGTCATCAAGCTGACCCCAAAGGTCTTGTGAGCCTACGGTTTAGGGTTTCTGGGGGTTTTCTCACCCTCGAGTCGTTTTAATTACGTCGTGTTGGTTAACTATGGGATACACTTGTGATTAGTGAAGAAGTTAGTTATACCCTAAATTGATCAATATTGATATTCTGTTAGATAAATAATATGTCCGTAAAAATGAACTACAACAACTAATTTAAATATTTTGGTTTTCCAAGCAGTCAATATTTTTAAATATATATTCTAAATTCTACTTTGAAACTTTTCAAAGAAGGTAAAAGAGCTCGATATCTTTGCCAGGTATAATTAATAACACAACAATAATAAAGTTTTAACGTTTTTTTTTGCTTGATTTCAGAATCTTCAAGCATGACACTTGACAGTTGGTTGATGGACCTATGAAATTAGGTAGATGGAAATGATAGACATAATCGAACATTTACTTCTTACTTTCTAATCATGATCAATTATGGAATTAGTAATCTATTAACTGTAGGTAATCGAGATTACAGGTAATCGATTATAATAGGTATTCATTTTATATTAGATACTAATCTGTCCTGACTAGTCATTAGATATACGAGTTTAATAGTCTTGTCGAGTAAAGACGGATAGTATCTAGGTATCTACAGCCACGATGTGGTGCTATCTCTTTCTAACCTACAACTAACCTATCAACAAGTACCTAGCAGTTATATTTGCAAGTTCTGAGCACCATTAATGTTTACAAAATAGTTCGAATGATTTTATAATGATTGTTGTTTATAGAGAATGGATTGTATCTAAGTTATCGTTATATTGATAAACGATCATTCAGGCTTGGCTTCGGGACTTAGATTTTTTGTGTGAATTGATTTTTAACGTTTGGTTTGAATAGATTCAAAAACTGCTTTTTTCCCGCTTGTCTACATTATAAACCTTGTAAAACCTTGTACAACATTTTAAAAGAGTAACTGTGGAGTTTCTTGCCCATTCTTCTCCATACGAACACTACCTTTTGGAAGGGCCGACTAGAATAATTTCAATTTTACTGTAAGTTTTGGCGTTCAAAAGTGCCTTTAATGTGCCTATTTGAAATAAATGATTAGACTTTGACTTTATAAAGTCATTCTTAAAGTTGACATTAGATGACTTGATTTTTTATCATGGGTGGCACCGAAAATAAATCCCAATCTGACTACGGTTTAATGTAATTTGGAGATAGAATGAAAGTTATGTTGTTTCTAGTGTTTATCTTAAAACAAACTGTCATCTTATAATTCTAAGCGCTACAAATAAAAAAATAAGGTGTAGAAACCTAAAAGCACGAAATTGTTTTGGAGTCAGTTTAGGGCATTTTTTCTTTACATAACTACCGAATTTTGCAATGTCAGAGAAATGGAAAAGTAAGGGTGCATACAAAAGTAACAAAAGACTTTTTGATAAACAGCGAAATTAAAAAAAGAACCTGTAAGAATGAAATATGAATGCAATAGGCTACTCAAAAACTAGTTTCTTCGGAAAACTTATGCCTAACCTTTTTACAATTATGTTAGGGTCGGCTTCAAGTCTAACCGGATACAGCTGAATACCAGTATTTTACATGGAGTGACTGCCTATCAGACCTTCACAACCCAGTAACTGGGTAACACGATACCCCTTGGTAAGACTGGTTGTTAGACTTTTGGGCTTCTAACTACCCGTAACGACTCTCAAAGATTTACAAATTACAGCCGGGACCAACGACCTAACATGCTTGCCGAGGCACGGAGGGGTTTTGATAAGTAACGGACGGTCACCCATCTACCAACCGACCACGGCAAGCATAGCTTAACCTTCGATCGACCCGTGTGGCTGTTATCATTTAGCCATGAGCCCCTCTAAGAAAGCATAAAGAAAGAAGAAGAAAGAAAGAAAGAAAGAAAATACGTTTATTTGCGGCAAACTTGACGCATAAAAATAAAAAAACACAAACAACAGAAAAACAAAATAACAATTTGGGAGAAAGTATGCGTCACATCTACGCAAAACGGCCAACGCTCAGCATAATGCTAAGACCCTATACAAGACAGAGCCCCAGCGCTGGTTTTCAGCGACAGCCGGTGATTGACGTGATGACGTCAGCCAGTGCAGCATACGATAACTTAAGGAATCATTCATAACTTAATCTGCTTCACATTTTACCATCCGTACATTTGTTGAGTGAATAAAGTATTTCGTCTGCTAACTGATAGAGAATATTTTATAGCGATTCATCAATAAAATATTTTCAAACAGCGCCCCGAGCTGTCAAATGTTATGATATTTTTATTGCACGCCCATAAAACGGGCTCAAAATAACTTGGTGGAGGCCCCAGCTTATAGAGACTTCAGTACCATATATACAAGTAAATACCTATCTGTAGTAAAATTGTTTACATATAAACACCAAAATACCTTTTGATATTTTGTTTTTCTTTGAAAATACAGGCTTTCTACGTATTGCAACGGTGTAAATAACACTCATCATCATCTGCCTAGCCTTTTCCCAACTATGTTGGGGTCAGCTTCCAGTCTAACCGCTTGCAGCTGAATACCAGTATTTTACTTGGAGCGACTGCCTATCTGACTTCCACAACCCAGCTACTGGGTAATACAATACCCCTTGGTAAGACTGGTTGGTAAGGCGTAACGACCGTCAAAGGTCCACGAATGACAGCCGGGACCAACGGCTTAACGTGCTTTCCGAGGCACGGAGGGTTCTCGGTATGTAAAGATCGTCACCCATCCACAGACCAATTGCGCCAAGTGTAGCTTAATTTGATCGATCGACCTATGCGACCTATGATATAAAAAATCTCTCTCTCCAAAGTATTTTTTATACAGTAAAATATTTTTTTGTTCATTTATAATTTTATTCGATTTAGGTAAACTGGCATCTAAAAGTTATCTGACATTTTTCTACTTCAGCTGTGATGCCACACTGTGATTTAAAATAAAAAAATATCAGGTGCTCTTATGGGATTACTTGATTATTTTTCTAAGATAAGTCAAATGTAGTTGAATTAGTCAATAACAGCTCGCATTATTATTAGTCAATAACAGTTAGCAGTTCAAGCATTTGGAACACTAGAATTTTAAATCTTAATTTGGTGGGTCACAGCTGAAGTGGAATAATGTCAATTAACTTTTTTAGGCCACTGTACGTAGTTTTGTAAAACAAATTTGCTAATGTTGTGTTTTTATTGGAACGAAGTTCTTTAACGAAGCTTGCGGTAGGAGTAAGCTGGGGAGAAATTGGGCTTGCGACTTTTTATCACATATAATAACATACGGATAACATACGGAACCCTAAAAGCAACAAAAAACACGCTTGTATTCCCTAAAAGATTCTATAACACCCTCATTTCGCTAATTATCTTTAAAAGGCCCATGTATCACGGGGCGAGCCTATTACTATAAGCCGGCCACAAATCCAGACTCCCGCTGCTACTAAGTAAATTTCAAAAGGAAAAACCCAATAACACTTTGCTTGACCCGGGAATCAAACCCTCAGCAATAGCGCATGCGACCACAAGACCAAACGAGGCAGTTACAAAAACATGGAAGCCAATCTACAATAATCTGCGGTGCTATTCTATAAAAATCTCACCGTGAAACTTAGGTGAAGTGAGCGTGGAGTGAGCTGTCAATAGTGTCAATTCCTACCAAAAACAAAACCACTTCACCTAAGTTTTAACGGTTAGATTTTTATAGAATCGACCGGCTGATCCTTGATCATCTAACAGAAATCAAAACTACGATTTTTTATACAAAGATAATTGAAATGCTACAAATACAATAATTTCTCCCAACGCACGCCACGTCTAAAGTTACACCACAGTACACGGATTTAAATTTATGTCACCGGAAACTCGATATTCCCGATTGAGGTAATTGAAAGCTTAAAGGAATTTATTTCCAATTTCCTATCATATGAGGTTTTCCGTCTATGAAATACACCGCCAGCGTCGACATGAAATTTATGACATGGCTGTT
The DNA here is from genome assembly GCA_963855955.1 of Luperina nickerlii. Lineage (NCBI taxonomy): Eukaryota > Metazoa > Arthropoda > Insecta > Lepidoptera > Noctuidae > Luperina > Luperina nickerlii. The sequence goes on from OY979680.1 coordinate 10,051,576, forward strand.
TTTAATTCTGTTTTTAACGTAATTGGAACATTGTTAAGCTGACAGGGGAGAATGTTTGTAACGAGCTGCTTTTTTTATTTATTTTTGTTGAATGAGATTTGTATAACATAGAGAGAGAGGTGAAAGAAAGAAAATACGTTTACTGGCGGCAAACATGACGCATAAAAATAAAAAAAACACAAACATAAGAAAAACAAAATAACAATTTGGGAGAAAGTATGCGTCACATCTACGCAAAAGGGCCATCGATAGATAGATAGATAAAACGTTTATTTAGTGCAACAAAAGACACAATACAGGTATTAAAAACATTAAAAAAGGTGAAAACAAAAATTTAAAAATAACAAAGATTAAAAAGATAAATTGAACCATAGACACCTAGCTCATCGCTTAGCATAGTGCTAAGATCCTATACAAGACAGAGCCCCAGCGCTGGTTTTCAGCGACAGCCGGTGTTGACGTGATGACGTCAGCCAGTGCAGCATACGATTACATATAAATAAAAACAACAATCAAAGTAAGAAATAAAATATAGAATAGAATAGAATTGAATAGAATACTACAAAACATACATACACATACACATACAAAAAGACATACTATATACATTACAAAAAGGTGGTATGAACATGAAATATATCAAGTGGTAGGTGTGGAAGAGTATAGATCTTTAGAGGAATGAGGAACAGAGTGGAAAGTTCTTCATCCTCCATTGAAAAGGAACTAACGGGTGTTGTTGTCTGGTGGACTACTTCCCGACGGTTGTCACTAGTGTTCTCAACTATCGATTGACTCTCAATAGTATTTCAATACTATCTTGACCTCGAAAACTAGTAACAATATCGATAAGGCTATCGATAGTATTGGAATTTTACAATAATATCGATACTATCAATCGTCAGACATGAGTAATACTATTGATAAATAGCAATAAGATGAAAAAAAGATGTGATTAATAAAAAACTAAAAGACGCCATTATTAAGCACAAAAAAATTACTTTATTAGTTACGATATAAGTGCCTGTTTTTTGTGACTTCTTTCATATCCAATGATTACCTAATTCAAAAAAGCGTGGAGCTTTTTTTTGTTATGTGTACTTATAATTAGTTTAAAAAAAGCGCTCTCCAAGCATTTTCTACACTAAATACTTTAATTTTTTACATCACACTAATATTATATAGGCGAATGTTTGTGAGTGTGTGTGTTTATATATTTGTTACTTCTTCACGGTCAAACGGCTGAACGGTTTTGATGAAATTTGGCACACAGATAGCTTATAACCAGGTTTAACATATATGCTAACTATTTTTATCTCGATATTCCCACGGGATCGACATTTATGCGGGTAAAACCGCGGGGCGCAGCTAGTATAGAATATTTTTCATTTAGTAAATAAGTCTAAAGTCAACGAAGTTATGACTTGAGCGATTTACTAGGAGCCACTGAAGAGTTCCACTATCCACCTTTTGGCTCCATCATAAGACCCTCAACACCAAAGTGCATTCTATTGGACTCATCATATGGTCCAAACCTCGAAGTGTTTATTAGTAGCCAATGAAGAGTTCCATTATCCATTTCCTAGGTCCATCATTAAACTATCGCGCATCGGCCTTGGGTCATTGGTCCTTGATACCTTTGCAAAGTTTTTAGTTAATCGGAAGTCTTGAAGTGTAGGAAGTGTGTGTGTGGTTAATGTGGTATGTGTGTGTGTGTGTGTGTGTGTGTGTCAAATGTGTGGGGCACAAGCCCCACACATTACATACACCCGTTAAATAGATAAGATAGCTAATAAAAACGTGTTATAAGGTTTAAAATAAATTCAGTTGAAACAAGAAAAGCATGAATAAACCAAAATTTAGACTAAGATGAAACATATAGTGTATTTAATCTTTTTGTTATGTATGATTTTATGTAAAATTGTAAGTTAATGTTTTTATTGATGACTTTGTAATATTTATCTAATTGTAATATTTAAATTAATTCTTAATGTATCTAATATTTTTTATTTCACATGACTGTAATCCATATGGCCAGTCCATATGGATTACAGTCATGTGAAATTAACGAAATAAATGAATTTATTATTATTATTAGAAAATGTTGTATGAACGATGGGTTATAAAATATTGCATCAAACATTTATAATCTCCTAGCTTACTATCGTTCGAATCGAGAATGCAAAATCGAAAAGTCTATATACAATGTGAACAGAAGGATTTACATGACAGTTCATGTAAGTACTTGGAAAATCCAAATCCAAAAGTAATGGAAAATAAATGTACATTTTTGTATCCCGTTGCCCTGTTCACAATTTTCAGTGTTCAACATATAAAGGCTCCTGCAAACAGGCGAGACGCGCGACGCGTATCGCGCGCGACACTAAGGCACCGCTCGTTGCGCGACTTGCGGTGCCTTTGTGTCGCGCGCGATTTTATCGCGTGTCGCGCCTGTTTGAAGGAGCCTTAACACAATACTCAAGCTGCGCTGCCTAAACACCGGCTGTCAAAACTTGCCTAAGAATAACACGTGATTGTCAGTTTCTTTTGGCTCATGGCTTAAATGAACCTTACGCATGGGTCGATCGAAGGTTAAGCTATGCTTGCCGCGGTTGGTTAGTGGATGGGTGACCATCCATTAAATATCGAGGTTCCTTCCGTGCGTCGGAAAGCACGTCAAGCCGGACCAACGGCTTGCGGCGGCACCTGACATTCGTAGTACTTTGACCGTCGTTACGTGTAGTCAGAAGGCCAAAGGTCTGACAGCCAGTCTAACCAAGGGGTATTTTGTTTTACCCAGCAACTGGGTTGTGGTTACATCCAGTTAGGCTGGAAGCCGACCCCAACTTAGTTGGGGAAAGACTGAGCAGATTGTTATTTTTTTTGTCAGTTTTCCATGAGTATCTCGGTATATATTTTCTACAGCTTGTAACTTGTCATCAAATTAAATAATTTATTTATCAAAACTTTATGCATAAGTAAAAGAAATACTGTACAAAGCATTTTCTAACAGTCAACCTTAGGGTGATGAAGAGACAAAACATGGCAGGTGTAACATACGGGAAATAGCTAGGAAATGACTATAAAAAACAAAAAAAATACTAATTCATAGATAGATACACACATACATACATTATAAACAAAATGAACTGTGAGGGAAAAAAATTATAATAAAATAATAATTGTTTGACGTAAATTGAAAAAGCCTCTAATATTAGGTAATAAGCCGTTGGGCTTATAATATTAGAGGCTTTAATAAAAAACAAAAAGTAGGTGTTATTTAATAGATAATTATGATGATAATTATTTCAAATATACAACTAATGAAATAGTTTTTATTACGTCTAGACTTTAGTCTATTTAATTAACTAAGGGCCTCGAAATTTAATAAGCGGAATGTAGCGCTTTTAAGTCACACGCCTTTTTATGAAAAACGTAATATTTGTGGTGTTGTTTATTTTTCATAAAGATGAGAACCGTTGCACTGTCTCGACCACAGTCTTAACTGTTTATATTACGTTATTTAGAGAAACGGCAACTGGCAGTGACAAATTAAAATAATAACAGCATATTGTGCACTAAGGTAATGCAATATGACTCCCGGTTATAAAATTACCACCGTGTTTTCTGTCATTGGTTTAAGCTATGGGCTTCCTAGAAAAGTGGTGGGCTTCACAAATCGTCGATAAATTACCAGCGAATGAAGAAAAAATATTTTGGACCAAACAAGTGTACAAATTTCATAAACCGACACGAAACAATACACAATGAAACGTTATTCATGAGTTTCCTAGAGAACGTTTCTTGACACCATGAAGTCAAAAGTTCAAAACCCACGGCCATCATTTCATGACAGCCATCAGTGCTGCCCTTATGTGGCGGGCGTGGCTCTTCCAGGGACTTTAGTAAAATCAGGATTCATTTAATTCTATTCTTATCCACAAGTAGCTGATGGCAATGGAAAACACCTGCAGCTTATTTGGAAAAGTCCTGAACTTTTATCCTAACAGCGACGGTAGTCACTAAGGTGAAATCAACGAGGGGCATCATTTAGAGGACACACACACTCATATTTAAGACGATCTGCGCGTACAATACAATAACGCATTCAGGGTGCTTTTCGGGTTGCCGTGGCGATGTAGCGCGTCAGGGATGTTCGCAGAAGCGTGCGTCGACGTGTTCGTCGCGATCATGCGGAAGCGATGCGCTTCCATGATGGCGCGCTTGCGCTCCTCCTCCAATGGCATCCTGAATGTGTTTACAGACCGGTGGGACTCTCCCCTCTTACGAAGGTCGGTAAGTGTTGAGACACACTTATCCAAATAAGCGGTGTACCATTGAACAAACAGTTCAATGGTACACTACTTGTTTATTATTGTTTTAATTTAATACTAACATTAGGCTAAGTTATACTACTACTAACAATACATGGATGTAAATCCGAAATGAAATATTTGAATTTGAATATTTACCCCGTTCTAGATTTTGAATTCTACACTTCCATCCGGGCAGTATGTTGGGAATCGAACACAACACAACAGCTTGCGCGCGGCCTGCACGCGCAGGCAGCGTGATCAGCGCGTCATCGGCAAGCTGAGACAACACGGCTCGGCCAGACGACCACTCACTTCTACGGACTCCACCGCGACAGACGATACTCTTTACTTAAATTATTAACTGTCCGGGAAAGTTTATATTTGCAGATCAGACGGCATTAAACCATTTCCTATTTATACAGTGCACTTTTCTATTGCTCCCCGCGCTAATATTAGTGATTGTGGATGACAAGATGGCCTAAACAGACATTGACAGAGTGGCAATTATAGCTTTCAAAGTGATTTTGTATTTCTATAACGACTTCAAATAGGATTGACAAGCTTTTCGGTAGGTTATGCCAACCCAATACATTTATGACTCTTCTAACATCATTATCGCTGATAGAATGTCAGTTTGTCTAGGCCTTATAGATGCAGTAGCATTCTCTTGTGTGGTAGCAAAGCTATTTCCATCTCTCATAGTTTCACGATGGTGCTGTTTTGTTTGACCCTCATCAGACCCTGGTGTCCAGGGTCATGGGCTAAAGTTCTTGCCAAGATAAAACCAACGAGTTAAAACAACGACGCTGTTTTATTTAGTTAAGGAATTCCTATGGCCACCTTCAGGCTCCATCATCGGACCATGATACCACCGAAGTTATATAAATATGACGGAGAAGGTACGTGTCCCCCGTCATCATCAGTCATATTTTAACTACTGTGGACGTCACAAATTGTCGAACGATAGACTAACGTATTTCCGACATCTAATATGCTAAGTTTCAACTCAATCGGATGCCAGGACGTGCTTGAAAAAAGGCTAACAAAGACACTAGCCAGAAACACATACGAACGAAGCAAGTTAATAAAAGTCTGTTAAAAGAAAACGAAGAAAAGAAGAGGAGAGAAGATCGAACTATAAGTTTACCACTTAAGAATACCTACATGTGGAATGCAATAAAAGTATTGAGTATTAAGTACCTTTTTCAGAGGAAACAGGAGCTCCTTCAAACAGGCGCCAGACGCGATAAAATCGCACGCGACACAAAGGCACCGCAAGTCGCGCAACGAGCGGTGCCTTTGTGTTGCGCGCGATTCGCGTCGCGCGTCGCGCCTGTTTGCAGGAGCCTTTATGTAAAGGCTCCTGCAAACAGGCGCGCGAGCGGTGCCTTTGTGTCGCGTGTCGCATCGCGCCTATGTGTACGAGCCTTAACTCAACAGAAATATTTGAAATGTGGATATTTTGTAGGTACTAGAGTATTTTTTAAATAAGACTACATAATCCATACTAATATTATAACTTCGAAAGTAACTCTGTCTGTCTATCTGCCTGTCTGTATGTTACCTTTTCACACCTAAACCACTGAATGGATTTCGATAAATATTGTAGAGAGATAGATTGTACCCCGGGGAAAGACATAGGATAGTTTTTATCGACATACCTTGCGGGCAAAGCCGTGGGCGGAAGCTACCTAATATATATAAAATATATTTATAGTTTTGAAAATAGCGTTACTTGCATTTGTGTAACTTGTTTTTCTTAATGTATTAAAACACGTAAACTGGTACAAGCGACAAAACTTTGTCTAAGATGTCATTTTCCGTACATTAATACATTTTCAATTTGGTTAATGTCCGCCACTCTTCGCAAAGCGGGTCAGACCTTTATTATGTGATAGATACATCGTGTACGTTACCCCAGCAAGAAAGTGTCTCCTAGAGTTATAGGAGTAGAACGTATAATATGTGCCCTATCTGCTGTAAATGTGCCCCCAAATAAAAAATGTGTGCCCCCTGTCGTTTTGCAAAAAAACGGAAAAAACGATTCCTGCTGGGGTAACGTTTTTCTAGCAGGAAAATTCTAAACGAATGATCGGAGCGAGAAAAATTGTGCATGGCCAGAGAGCTTATATGTGTGCCAAAATGTGCCCCCAAAAAAAAAATCTGTGCCCCTTCAGATTTTCGAGATATTGCATTTCCTGCTGGAGTAACGTTTTGATGAATCGTATATCTCTACAACCATTGCATGTGCCCCTGTAGAGTAAACATACACGAGTAGCTCTTAATGTGTGCCCCTTAGTGCCCTAATTAGTTTTAAGAAAATATTTATAGTTTTCAAGTTATAGCGGTTTTATGAAAACCCGAAAAAACATCGCAGCGCCTAAGTTAGACAAGAAACAAGTTCGCTGAAAACTGTATTCGGTCCTTCTTGACGCTAATAATAACCTTACAAAGTTTCAAAACTATTCATGCATGCGTTTTTGCTAAAAGTCAAAACGATGGTGTCCTAACTTTGACGGCAAAATACAAGGAACCGGCTCAATCCGAGATGTGTAGGTGTAAACCAAAATCATGTGCCTTTAGTCAAAAATATATGGTGAAAATATTCAGCTTGGAATGTTTCGCATTAAGTAAATATTAACAAAAAACCAAAATACGATATGTATGAATCCGTCGCTTTTTAGTAGTCATTCAAATTTGGTCGGATAACCAGCCGTTGCTTACATATTTTGGTTTTTTGTTAATATTTACTTAATGCGAAACATTCCAAGCTGAATATTTTCACCATATATTTTTGACTAAAGGCACATGATTTTGGTTTACACCTACACATCTCGGATTGAGCCGGTTCCTTGTATTTTGCTGTCAAAGTTAGGACACCATCGTTTTGACTTTTAGCAAAAACGCATGCATGAATAGTTTTGAAACGTTGTATGGTTATTATTAGCGTCAAGAAGGACCGAATACAGTTTTCAGCGAACTTGTTTCTTGTCTAATTTAGGCGCTGCGATGTTTTTTCGGGTTTTCATAAAACCGCTATAACTTGAAAACTATAAATATTTTCTTAAAACTAATTGGGGCACTAAGGGGCACACATTAAGAGCTACTCGTGCATGTTTACTCTACAGGGGCACATGCAATGGTTGTAGAGATATACGATTCATCAAAACGTTACTCCAGCAGGAAATGCAATATCTCGAAAACCTGAAGGGGCACAGATTTTTTTTTGGGGGCACATTTTGGCACACATATAAGCTCTCTGGCCATGCACAATTTTTCTCTCTCCGATGATTCGTTTAGAATTTTCCTACTAGAAAAACGTTACCCCAGCAGGAATCGTTTTTTCCGTTTTTTTCCAAAACGACAGGGGGCACACATTTTTTATTTGGGGGCACATTTACAGCAGATAGGGCACATATTATACGTCCTACTCCTATAACTCTAGGAGACACTTTCTTGCTGGGGTAACGTACACAGATACATCGCTCATTTGGAGTAACATCGACGTAAATGTATTTTTTCCCAAAAAAAAGTTAAATATGAAAATTCACTAAGAAACGTATTTACGTTAAGAAAAACAAATACGTAAAAAAGTAAAATAGCAGTTACATCGATGTTTCTCCAAATGAGCGACATGGTACTCACATGTTTTAAATTTTTTTTGTGCATTATATCTAACAAACTGAAATTCATTTTATTTTTATGGCATCTACTTTCTTCAGTCACTCGACGTCTATAGATGCTGACTCATGACAAACTCTCTTATAGGCACGTCAGGATACGTCACTGAGAAAAGAAAGTGGTTTCACAGAGATCACCATGACTTGCTCTAATGAGTCCGTTCATCTTTCCGAGACAATAGACAGGGGCTGACAACCTTTATGTTTGTTTTTCGATCAGGGATGAACGTTATAAATAGATAAATAAAAGTCTACCAGACCGAATTTCGGCCATGGCGAGAAATCTCATCGGAGACTAGCCTTCGACGCAGGAGATATTATAGTGCATAGGTTTGTGCGTAGACACAGGTGCACACTTTCTTTCCTCACTCTCATGGTCCGATGGGACGGCACGCAATCCAACACGATCGGAGAGTAGGCTCGCCCCATTTTACATGGGGCTTAAACATAACTGGCATACATGTCAATAGATAGTTACACCTCTATCTAATCTGTCGGGGAATTTAAGCGTGATATTACTTTTGTGTTTATGTATGTTATAATAAAGGAATACCAATACTATAATAAAAATACAAGAATAACAAGACACTAATTAATTACTATCTGAAACAGCTAGAAATATCAATTATATCCTGAAGTAATATTTCAGAGCATGGACGTTCGCTGGCCTCCCGTCAAATAATATCAGTGTTTAGTTAGATAACAGAAAGATCGGCTAATTGTTTCTGTTGCTGTGTTATTCGAGATGTTAAGGGATATCCGGATTATTATACTTACTTATTGTTTGATTATATTTATTTATATATATTTTTCGCACAAAAACGTAAGTACAAAGGTGGACTTAATGCCTTAGGCGTTCTCTACCAGTCAACCAAGGGTGTTGAAGAGATTGGATGGCAGGTGCTTTGTTTGAGAGGAACAAATGATAAAAAAAAAATTAAAACTAGTTTTAATTTTTTTTACCTAGGTATACAAATACATACATTAATAGCTTATATACACATACATTCTATTTACTGTAATATATACTTATAATAGATTGTAACTGGTCTGTTACTCCTATTTAATAACAAAATATCTTATTCTAAATTCTTATTTTAAAATTGTCACACGATATCAGCCCTCTTAGAAACACATTCAATCTCAATTTTATGATCTGACAGCATGACACGTTACTCTAATCAATAACAAAATATCCTATTTCTTTAAAATTGTAAAACAATATTGAACCTTTATAGAAACCCATTCCATTTATATTTTATGGGCAACAGACTGGCACTTATGCCAGCCATCATTCGAAAGCAATATTTTGTACAAATTCTAAGAACGCCCAAACCCTAATCGCAACTCACAATATTGCAGCCACATCTGGCTATCGTAAATATGGCCCCTGAACCGATTCTTATATTCAATTGAGAAAGAATTAAAAAATAAACAAAAAGCGTTATGTGCCTATGTTACAAAAAAGACAGACTTTGGAAAGGAGCTGTGCGTGATGATTTTAGGATGTGAGGAATTATAACAAAGACGTAGGGGAAGTTGGTTTTGGACTTTGATAGGGAGCAGTCGACATATTCTAGGCTAGGAGAAGTGGAACTTAGAAGAAAGCAATGAGACTATGTCTCTATGGGGAGACCGTATGCAAGAGTGTTATTTAATACGTTAAATATTTAATAGTGTAGTTTAAGGTTAGGTTACATATATTAGTCTAATATTAATGTAAGTAGCGTGTAAGGCGCGTGGATCTCGCAGCGAGTGTGTTTATGAACGATTGGGTGAGTGTTGACTATTTAATCCCTTCTTATTCCTTTCTACAACGTGTTCGGTATCCGGTACCAGTCTCTGGATCTAGGGACTCGGGGAAAGTCTTCTATGGGGTGTGACATTTACCAACAGACTATAGACAACCACAACCAAGACTTGACACTGACATTAGTCACACCGCTTATGGTAGGCCGAACCGAACTAACAACCTTTTGACCGCCACAGTCATGTATAGATGACAAGCCAAAATGTGCCCAGCACTCCACGGTTTGACTACATGACAGACTTTGACGCCGAGGGCACGTTTTTGATTTTTTGACATGTGCAACACGTTAGGGCCAATTTGTGCTATAAACCTTGTAATATTGTTTACGAACACAAATCAACCAAACGTTAGTGGAGGTTACCTATTCCCTATGCACTAACTGACTGCAGGTTGCTTTGGATTGCACTATTTGTAGGTACACTTCCCGGTAGGCTTCACAAAGCACCCTAAACTGGATTGATAGCTGTTCTAAGGAACGTTAAGGACTGTGTCTCGTTAAATCACACCCGACCCTCGTAGGCCTCTTACTAATACAAAAAAATTATATTTAGCGAGACACATAATTTGGATGCCCAGATAGAAAGGTCCCTTTGCAAGATAGGTAGACAAGAATGGTTGCAGAACTGCCGAATGCACTGCAAGCATCTTCTAAATTGGGTATATTAAGTAAGTGTGAAGTGCCGAGTTAAAATAACCACTTCGGCATATAGCAATTCAATCTTAAGGAATTCTGCAACCGACTGACGATGAAGTACGCTTGCGCTAGTTTTGTATTGTCTAATAAAGGATGAGTAGGCCGTTATAAGGGGTTATTACTACGGTACGCGTCCAGCTCTTTTGGAAACATGTCTCACTCAATGGTAGAGGCACTTCGCAGTCCTCTACTTTAGGATTAAGTAAGATATGCTTGAGTGTAGGGAACGTTTGGAACCGCAGCAGGTCCTCTATAGGCAGTCGCTCCATGTAAAATACTGGTATTCAGCTGCATCCGGTTAGTCTGGAAGCCGACCCCAACATAGTTGGGAAAAGGCTAGGCAGATGATGTTGACGACGGCACTTAGCTTACATTATGGCATAGAAAGACTAACTACCGTAGCACAATTGACATTGTTAGAATTATCATGCTTGCCTGATAATTATAACTGCTGATTGTTCCTACCGCCATAATTCCTTCAATGAAGGACTGATGGCTGGTGGAGCAGACGAGACCTGGAGTGGAAACCGGGTATCGGCAAGCGTAGTGCTATGCTCCCCAGCTAGATGTACAGATGACCTCAAAAAGTTGGCTAGAATAGACTGGATGTAAAAGGCGGAGGACAGGGTTTTGTGGTACAGCGTGGGAGAGGACTATGTCCAGCAGTGGAGTGGAATAGATTGAGTAGAATTCCCTACCGCGAAATATATTTGCGAAAAAAAAAAACACTTTTTCCTTAGTGACTCGCCAATCTCGGTCACAACACGACTCTCTTCGCTTGTAACCTTTGAATAAAGAGAGTAAATGTATTGCAACTTATCTTACGAAATGTGTACGAGACAACGGGAAGAAAATATATTACAAGGCTGTCCGTAACCAAGGGTTACATCGCACCAATTTTCTCATCCGACATTTACAACTTTTGAGACAAAACATATTGCCCACACAGTTTTTCAGAAGAACATTATTCAGAGAGTAAAGATTTTTGGATTTTTGTGGTAGAAATAAAGAAAATACATTTATTTAGCACAGACCAAAAGACAGTAGGTACACCAGATGTAATATGTACATACAGAATAGGCAAGTTGTTTTAGTTATTTGTACGATGAACGTCATAGTAATTTCTTTAACGAGACGACATTTTTGAAGCGTAAAATTAAAATATTGGTAAGATATTATTCTTAAATCGCTCATTTTAATTATTTTGTTGATGTGTCGATTTAAAAATCAGCCCTAAGGCGCAGGCTACACCGCCAGTTAGCGAGCGAGTGATCAGGGCGAGCATCGTTTCACCTCTTTTCAAACTTCGGTTCATACCTCGAATTACAGAGATAAGCTGTGACAGCGATACAAACGATGCGAATTTAATATCCGACGATGCCAGCGATGCTATTCGTTCACCTCTTTAGTGAAGTTTAGCTCTGTAGTTTGCGGTGTGAACCGAAGAATGAAAAGAGGTGAAATCATGCTCGCTCGGCTCGAAGCCCGCCCGCCTCGCTCGGTGGGCAACCGCCTCGCCCGCTCCCGCTTTGAGGATCTTCTTCGGACTAGTCGACGCTCGAGTGACATGAGACGGAACGCTCCCCTCGCTCTCCCGCCCGCTCGCTCGCCCATCCGTCCGTAGTTTTCGATGTGAACCAAAAAGCTTCGCTTAGTTTATATAGTTTTCAGAGCTGGCGGTGTTATTGTGGTGGTGGTGTTATTGTGGTGGTGGTGTTATTGTGGTGGTGGTGTTATTTTTGTCTGATGTCTTATATGGTTATTGGTTATTTATGTCATTTGCTATGTGATTGTATGATTTTCGTGTTAAGTTTTTTATTTTATTTATTTATCTTGTCAAGCTAAAAAAAATACGACATTCTACACAAACCTATGGGTTCGAAAATACTTTGTTTGTAATAACATAAAATTTAATTCACCACTAATGCAGAAAATCGTCTTTGAATAAAGCCAAGTGTATACTTATGCTCGTGACTGTACCTATGTAGATTATAAGTAAATGATGTCTACCGTGAGGAAACCGGCAAGTCCTCGAACCAAAAATTCGAAGACATGTGACATCCACCAACCCGCACTGGGCCCGCGTGTTGTATTACAGCCCACACCCTCTCACAGAGAGGAGGCCTGTGTCCCAGCAGTGGGAATATTATAGGCTAATAGTGATGTCTGTCGATGTCTTCTATAATTGTAAGTGCACACTTGTATTTGTCCCTGTACTATGTGTACCTACTTGCATGTAATTTAGTAGCCTTTTTTTTTCAGAATGTGAAATCATCAAATGACCCCTCCCGCTCTGGGTGGAGCGGAAGGGAGTGTCAGACTCTTACTGACTAAAACCCACCCGTGTTCCTTCCTTAGCCTTTTATGTTCCGGGCCAGCGGTAACCCTTTCGGACAATCCCGCTGACCCGGCAGGCTTTGAGGCGCGCGTGAAACACGTACGCGCCGTCCGGCACAGACCTGGTCCTGATCGGACGGTGAGCTACCCATTACTCTCCGCCCGCAGGCCCGCGCCTACGGTAGTCGGGAGTCGTCGCGCGACTCCCGACGCCCGGAGCGTCTCCCGCGGCGGCTGGGACGGGAGGCTCTCTCCCTCAGCCGTCCCGCCGCCTCCTTCGCTAGCATGACTGCTTCGCAAAAGGAGGCGACTGCCCCCCACTCCCTCTCGCCCCGGACCATGGCTTGAACCAGGCCCGGACCAATGAATAAATAAAGTGGTTACCATCACAGATACTATCAACTCCAAGGAGTTTGCCGATGGGTTGCTAACTTTAGAAGCAAAGTTTCAAAGTCTCAATGTGTAATTAGTAAAGTATTCGGTGAGCAAAGACAGTATGTCGTCCATTTTAGGTAACGTATCTGACAAAAAAAAAACAAAGTAAAAGGTATCAACTTCGAATCCGAGGTGGGTAATGTTGCCAGCAGTAACTCGGAAAAGTTTCGTGAAAGCGGAAACGAGTCAACTTGCTACGTTATTGTTGAACCTAAAGCAGCTATGTTTACTGGCTTCACCGCAACCACATGACAGCCGTAAGACAGAAGTTTTAAGTCATTTATTAATAAATGACTTTTGATTTTGATTCTCAAGTAAAAAGTGCTGATTCTCGGCCTACTTTTAAAATTGGGCTAAGACTCAGCACAATTTGAAAAAAATTACATAAGACAGTAACCCAGTTGGCCCACCCTTCACTACTGTGTAGTGCTTTAGCTAGTAAATAGAAGTGGCGCAACAAACTTCCTAGCAGCACAGTTGTCTGTTATGGTAGAATATACTGATGATAGGTATGCCTAAAAGTAGACTTTGCGAGAAAAAAATAAACATGGCTTCGACATTTTGAGTTCGCCTATTTAAAAAAAAACCGGTCAAGTGCAAGTTGAACTCGCGTTGAGAGGGTTCCGTACGATGAATATTTTATCTACCATGTTTTTTTTAAATCTGACCCAAATTTGTTTCTGGTAAAAAAACTTATCATTGTAATTGAAAAACATGTTCTCCCATACATTACAACTGAAAATGTAAGTTTGTACGCACAATATTGAGAGATTTACCATGTTGTTTTAAGACCACAAACTTCTTATAGATTTTCGTGTTATCTATAGGTATTGGACTATAGTCTGTATTATTTTCAAAATTTTAGGCTCAATAGTTTCGGAGATAAGGGGGAATGGTGAATTATTAAGAAGAATTATTAAATTAAATGAGGATTTTAAGAAGAATATTAAAGGGTTTTTCAATAAGGCTGGGTAGATTTTGGCGGCCCGTGGCGGCCATTTTGTTTTAGTGACATCTATCAAGCACGTTCAAATGATAAAACTCTATTATCAAAATGAATGTTCTTTAGTGCAAACGTTGCGCGCATTGCGCCCATTTTACGGTAGACGTGGTGGCCCTTCACAGCCTACTCTTCAACGTTTGGTGGTCAAATTTGAGACGACCAGAATTTGTACAAAAAACTTAAAATTTACAGTTTTCCTTTACTTGTGATACATGAATTGATTCTTGCCAAATTTCATGATTCTAGGTCAACTGGAAGTACCCTATAGGTTTTGATTCCCTTGCGAGTGTTAAAATATTCGGCATAAATGGAATATAAACGCCTGTATCTTTTAATTGCGTTGACTTGGAAGTTTGATATTTTCATTGCTTCAAGTGATTGCAGCTCTGAGTATTTGATATAAATTTCAACTAGATAACTCCACGCGTTCTTGAGAAAAATGGTCTTGAAAGACGGACAGAAAGACGGACCACGAAGTGATCTTATAAGGGTTCCGTTTTTCCTTTTGAGGTAAGGAACCCTAAAAATAACTGCAAACAGCATAATGAAGCCTGATCCGTTAGTTTCAGAAAAAATAAAATTATTGACAGTATTTCCATATTTATACGAGGACTGCTCATAATTAGACTACTTCTTTCCATCGGTATTGTGGTTCAAAGTCGGCACGCGAGTACATTGACCTACTAAAGAACTTATCTGGTTAGATGTATCACCTTTTTGCGGGTTCTTGTCCTTACCTAAAATATTTTGCTGAAAGGAAAAAAATCGTGATGAAATCAAATGATTGTTTACCATTTTTTTTTTTTTTTTTTTGTTTGCTTTTGGGGGAGAAATGCATTTAATGGACAATAGGAGTTCCAGACAAAGTTTGTTCGGCGAAATTTTACGCGCAATGTTCGACGTTTCCTATGGAAAAAGTATGGTTCGCTGCCGTATCTAGTTACAATGGAAGCATAGTTCATGTTAGAGTAAGGACTAAAATAATGTTTTGGGTATTTGAAAACGTGTCAGGCACGAATTTTTAAACTGTTCGTGTAAAATAAATAATTTAATTTTTTTAAACTTCGGCAGGGTTTTTTTTTAATATGTGGATTTTACAATACACATAGTAAATAATATATTAGTATCCTTTTTTGCGTTTCTAACTAAGCTTATACCTGTGCTAAGCGTGTGTTCAGGTCAATAGTGTAAAGGGCGAGAAATGAACTAATGAACCATCATCTTCTTTCTGCGCATGTAACGTTTGGTCTGCTGCCGCTTTTAATTGATGAAATTAAAAGCAGAACCACGCTGTCTTTTACATACATACATAAACTCACGCCTTCTTCTCATAGGGGTAGGTAGAACTACAGATTGTCACCTATTACGATCCTTACATACTCCTTTTTCTTCATTTACTTTCATACATCAGAAGGGCAATTCTCGTAATCGAAGAACGTTCAGTCTGATCTCAGTCTCAATCTGTCAAAAATATCTCTAATTTACCTACATTTTTGACAAGTTTTTGACATTGATTGTCGCTGAGATGACACTGCGACTAGATTTTGATCGTTTTACATTACGAGAATTCTCCTACCGATCTCATCACAATCTGTCAAAAATACATCTAATTTAGGGAAACTTGTCCAAAATTTAGGGAAATTTTGGACAAGTTTTGACATTGATTGTCGCTGAGATGTGATTGCAAATAGATTTTGAACGTTTTTATTACGGGAATTGGCCTTCTGTACCCCTACAATGAGTTGTTATCGAAAACTTACTCGCTAGCGTTACACTCGCTATAATGCTTGCATCATGAGTTTTACAGAGTCTTACGCAGGCGCTAAGGTAAACTCAATAGTTCGTGTCGTATGTAACGTCACTTCCTTACGTTCTGTTTCTTTCTTTCTCAGTAATAAGGAGAGGGAACGGCATATATGCTCAAAATGTAGTGCTATCTCCTATGCTTAAAATGTTATGATAGGCAATAATCCGATTAAAGAGAATGCTTGGCGGTTAGTGAAATTCCCTAGGTATCAAATCAAATCAAATCAAATCAAATTATTTATATGCTAGAATGCAGGTAAGTATACAAAGGTCGTGAATAATTAAAGTTGAGCCATACATTCTAGCTCACCGTCCGATTAGGACCAGGCCCGTGCCGGACGGCGCGTACGTGTTCCACGCGCGCCTCAAAGAGATGTCAGCATTAAAAGAAGGGGCCCGTAAGGGCCGAAGCCTGCCGGGTCAGCGGGATTGTCCGAAAGGGTTACCGCTGGCCCGGAACATAAAGGGCGAAGGAAGGAACACGGGTGGGTTTTAGTCAGTAAGAGTCTGACACTCCCTTCCGCTCCACCCAGAGCGAAAGGAGTCATTTGATGATTTCCCATCCTGAAAAAAAAAAAAAAAGCCATACATTCTGCCCAAGATTCGACATGCAAAATTTAAATAAATGAAAACGATGCTTTAATAAAAATAAATTAGAAATTAACAGTTCAATACAATTAATAAATACTTAATAGTCAAAATAAGATCAAAATGTCAAAATACGTTTAAAATGTCAAAATACAATTCAAATATCAAAATACAATTCCATTGTCAAAATACAATTAAAATGTCAAACAAAATACCTACAATAAAAAAGTAGTAATTTTTTTTATAATGTCATTTTAGTCGAAATTTTTTTAAATATTTTAATTCAATTTATTTAATTAACAGAATTTAAGGTCTATAATAATCGGTCATTTAGAAAATCATTAATAGAGTAATAACATTTTTCCACTAGAAAAGCTTTAAGTTTGTGTTTGAAATGTCGAAATGTGTCATTTTTTAAATACTCCGGTAATTTATTAAATATAATTGGTCCCATACAAATAACACTTTTCCTTAATAGTGCAGTTTTATAGCCGCCGACATTTAAAAGGTTTTTATATTGGCTTCTCACGGGGCCTTTTCTGGTTTCCGAGACCTTAGTGAATAAGTTCGCACTTGCTTTAACAAATATTGCCATTTCCATAATAAATAATGACGGAAATGGAAGAATTTTAAGAGACAAACAAAGGTTTGCAACTATCTGTGGGTTTAAGACCGCACATCGCTCTTATACAGCGTTTCTGAGCTTTAAACACCTTATCTATATAGCGGTTGTAGAATTTTTATTCCTTATAGGTCACTATTGTGTCATCTAGTGTCGTTTTCAATTTGTAATTTTGTTGACGCTGTGTGGTTCACGGCGTTTTTTTAATTATATTCAGTGAAATAAGTTTACAAAAAGACAATAATACAATGAGGACCAGTGTGGCACAATTTTTAGAAACTGCACCAATCCTGTCGCTTCTGCGCTAAGAATCATCATTTGTCACATGGAGCAAAAAGTTATGTGATCCAGTCTTCCAAAGGAAAATACCAAATTGTCCCGGGTCTGGGTGTTTGTGCATGTGAGATTTGTGTTTGTCACTACACCCACGATACAGGGGAAATCCTAGTGTCCAATGTTTATAGAAAACATTGTGTAGTTAGTAAGTATGTGTTTTTATGTAAATTTTTGTGTTCCTTATTTTGTTAAATATGCTGTATGTTTCCTGTATGTTTATATTATTATAAAATAAATGAAAAGTTTGTTTAAGTAAAATGTCTTTTATTTAAATTTAAGTTAATATTCATTACAGAAAGCCTCCTAGGTAGCTGCGTAATGCCCCGCTCACTGGTAAGCTAGAATTTATTTTCCTGTAATTTTGGCTAGAAATTCACGTTATTTACGTCGTTGGTCTTCAAATTCAGCGGCCGCTATCATATTCCATGCTAAATAAGCTCTTCCAGACATTATTATGACTCAAAATACTCAAAAACGTATATAATTTCAATGGTCAACATAGGTGTCACACGTCAAAATGCTAGTGAGTTACGTAAATACTAGGTATCGTAAGCATATTTTTCGATAGCGTTTGTCAAATTAGTGACTCATGGTGCCGTTTTGTATGGCGACAGCGGAAAAATGTTAGTGACTATCGAATAGATTACGTTAGGTTTCATACCTATCGAAATCTATAGTGCTCATGGTACGAATTTTAATTCTTTCTGCGAGCGCTAGGGGTGCTGTACAATATTTCATACATATTATTTACGGAGACGCTAGCGAGTTTTGGCTGTGCAAACCCATGGTAAAGGTACTGTTCAAACACACGTCGGTTGCGAGTACTACGTACCTGACCTTCTCTCGTTCGTTCGGCTATTGTTTTAGTAAATTTTGTACTTATTGTCAAATTCGAGTTTAAATGTGTAATTGTAGGTTGTTTGAAACTTCTCACGCACGTGTTTCGCATAGGTAGGCAAGTAGCCAATTTTTATACAGAAGGAATGTTTGGCTGGGATTCAGGTTGTTATTTAACTAAAAAGGTTTCACGTATTTTAAACGTAACACTTGTACCAATGCCTCTTCTACTTGTGTTTGTAGGACAACGCTAGAAAATAGTATGAATTCACGAATAAGTACTATGTATTTTGTTGAATCCAATGTATTTAATGACCTTCCTAAAAAAATATTATACTGCACAAACAATGAAAAAGTGAGACGATGAGGTAGGTAACTAATATAGCAAACCCGAAAGTTAATTTGACTGTCCGTCAGTCAGCTCGAAAGAGTTTCAAGGTCAAATTACCAACCAGGTGCAAAACACGTAGCTTAGAACTTAGAAAATGACAGGATACGTAAAAAGCTAGTTTCATCACGTACAATGCACTACTTGAATACTACACCTAGTTCAAGAGTATTCTATTCTCTTCAATTTTCAAGAAAAATCCACTACAGTAACCCATACATCTACTTGTAGTAACACATGTGCGACACAGTGCTAAGTACATATATTGGCAACACGGAACAAAATCCGGGTAATATGGACTAATAAGGTTGGCTGTATTTCATGGGGACGTGTGAACCACAGCTGGCTGCCAGTCGTAACCTTTCAGTCTTAACTACTGAATGTAGCAGTTCCAATTCCATATTATAATTGTTATGAAGACAACAGAGAATTGTGAAGTCTAGACTGCGAGAAAGTTAGGCGAATTGCTTTTTTCTTTAAGTTAAGATGTTAAGTGTTTGGCCTTAATGTTTATTTTTATTTTGCATAATTTTCATTTCAGTGACAGCGCAAACTGTGCGTTTTGTCGCTGCGTCTAGTCGCTGCAACAAGACGTAGAGCTGACAGCTATGCGTCTAGTGGTAGTCCACTAGACGCATAGCTGTCATTTGTTCCGTCTGCGTAAGTCAATAAATGTCGGGCTGGAAGCGATCATTTTCTTTAAGTATTGGGCACTACGAAGTCCGAATTGAAAATATTGGCATCTAACGTATCCATGTTTAGATTAGCAATACTAGCACGTGCACATTCTTCAACTTTCACAGCAAGACTGTGGCTGACCTGTCGCATGCGACTAGCCGCTGGGAGCAGTAAGAGCGTGTAACTCTCTTAGACTCTGCAACTCGACGCCGAATGTGCAAAGGTTTGAACAAAATATATGAAACTTGTCGGCCGAAGCCTGTCGTTACGTCTAGTCCTCGAGCTGTCGTAATCGCATATCGCATATTGTGCGCCATGTCTTAAAAGGTTTTGGTGAATTAGTAGTTACGGAATGCTATAGACACCGATCAATTATCTTCTTATAAATGGACCACTTATAAAGGGGCTCGACCCTTTGTGGCATACCCGACCAGCCGCTATTTTGTTTTTTTTTAAGTTTCCGCACACTTCGGAAGTATTGGGTAATATGGTAACCTAAAGTAACACGCTTCCGATATATTCGGACGTAAAGATCGCCTTATAGAACTACGGGACACAAATTCGAACGTAATTAATACACGTGCTCTTCGACAATAGTAGGTAGTATGGCATCTGCCGTAGCTGTAATGACAGATGCATGACGGTGCGTCTTTAATTCATGTCCTACGGGATAGACCGTGGTTCGTGCTCTTCTCTTTGTGTTTGCAGTACAATGATCGTACATACTTCTAGGTATGTAGATACCGTGACGTAAAACCTACTATAATATTCTAAACGCGAAAGTTTGTGAGGATGGCTGGATGAATGGATGTTTGTTACTCTTTCACGCAATATTATTGAACGGATTTCGATAAAATTTGGCACACAGATAGTTTACAGCCAGAATTAACACATAGAATTTTTATCCCGATATTCCCACGACGTCGACACTTATGCGGGCGAAACCGCGGGGCGCAGCTAGTAGGTATAGAATAAATCTAAACTAAGGGAGTTACCTAAAGATAATGGTTTATTATAGCGCAGTTCAATATTATCTAAGATATCTGACTGACTATTATGAATCTGGGTACAATTTTCAGTTTAATGAGGGTTTTCTGAAATGACGTTCGCCAGGTGGCAGCACTGACATGTCAGGTCCAGACATCTGTCAAAGAGCCTATATTTTCTTTAGTCATGACTGAATGATGAACGAATGAATGAATCGAATGATGAACGTCAACATATATTTTATATTGGAAGACCTCTTGTCACAGTGGTGCCAACTGGTGTCGTAAATTTTCACGAAAACCCTCATTAAGCCAAAAAAAAGAACAATCTATGAATGATGTCAACGATGTATGCGTTTTTTATACCTTGCAATCAGTAAATTATAACTAAATAATTTGTATATTGTCATCATGTACCCATGGTTATTGTGTTCCAAGTGTATGTTATAAGCAGTTAAAACTACATATCTGTCATAAGCTTTAAAAGGTGAATCTACGCAAAATACGCGCATTGACGTGGAGTTGCGGACACCAGCCCGTATTACCTACCTAAAAGGTGAATCGCTAGCCTCATAAAGTGCCTAATTTTAATGAGTTAATGTAACTTAGGATAAGTGCATTTTGTTTATTGTTCCATTGGTAAATAAAGATATTTGAAATGAACGATGTATGCGTGTGATGAATGATGTCTCCTATAATTGGAAGTGCACTTCTATTTGTTCCTGTTTATGTTAACGTGCATGTAATTGTGTAGCCTCTGTTGGAGATTCAAGTAATAAATAAATCCTACTTAATATTATAAGCGCGAAAGTTTGTGAGGATGGGTGGATGGATGGATGGATGTTTGTTAGATACTCTTTCACGCAAAAACTACTGAACAGATATGTATAAAATTTGGCACACAGAAGAAACTAATAACTATACTGGTTATAATAATAATTATAACCAGAATTAACACATAATATGATACCTTTTATCCTAATATTCCCACGGGATCGAAAATTATGTGGATGAAATCGCGTAGCGCAGCTAGTAAATAATAAATCAAAAGTAAAGTTAAAGTCTGTAATTTCTGAACCCTTTTACCTATCGTCGTAGTTACAGGTATAAGTTTGAAAACCTGCGAATTTTGGTCATTGAAGAACCTCTAGTTTTGGAGATCGATCCATCCATCTGACCCTTTGAATTAAAATAAAACTTAAAACTACAATTAAAATGGATTTGTTATCATAAAATATGTGGGATTGAAAACTTTACAAAATGATAAAATGATTCAAAGTCTAGATTTTGACGGCGAGATTCATTATCAATTGATTGGGGATTTAAAGAAATTTATCATTTACCAATGTTATAAAGTAGAATGACGGTAGAGATCACTTTAATTGGAACACTAGTGGCTGGCAAAGATGAATAACTTTAGAATACCTCGTTGAAAACCTTCAGAAGTTAGGCGATAGCGAGTATTGTGCAGTTGCGAGTGTTGTTGTTGTTGATAGATAAAGTTAGAATAGTCAGATTTTTTTTTTTTCAAGTTTTGGTAATAGCTTTCTTTTATATGATGTTGTAAAATTGGAATAAGTACAAAGTGTCGATTAGGCTACCGACGTACGCACTGACAGGTGGTTTGCTTAGCGGCTAGAGCCTAGCGAGTTACCTTGCGAGTAGCGAAATGAATGGAACACTCTAGAATTTTAGCAACCGGCCGTGCTGCGTGCTTGGCGTCTAGCGTCATCGTCGTTAGAGTCTAGGCGCTAAGCAATCCACCTGTCAGTGCGTATGTAGCTTTTGACAAAAAAAGTTTATGCTTTTTCAGGAACCACACTGACACGATACACATGCAAATGCGTCTGCTACACGATTTTTTTAAAAACTACAATTTTCTTTATATATAATCATATTTATTAATGACCTACACGATTTCATAGACCACACATGCACCACAAAAGATCCACGCACGACATATAAACATTCGCATTCGAACTTCAAACCGCATAACAACTAGTAACAGTGCGGTTCCAACAAAGTAACAGTTCATAACAAAACGGTTCGTGGTTGGCACTGTTACAAGGAACGGCGAATAACGTAATGTTTTTTGTACGTCAATTGCAAAACCCAGGTCGACGGCTTCGTCGTAAAGCGACGGTGAACTGTTACTAAGTTTATTAGTGTTAATAAATGCACTAGTTATTTACTTAGAAATTTATTACTGTACCACACCTGCGGCGTCCGTATACTTTGTTATTTCAAGGGTTGTGTGAGCTTATTAGAGTTGTGATTTAGGAGCTGTGATTGATTAGGTGCTTAGCGAAATTGTGATAAATATTGGAAGTGGATTTTTTAGATATGTGGACGTGATTTGTTACTGAATTTGATGCTCTCATTGATTACTCCAACAATGCATGGTTAAGAAGAAGATAGAGGATAAGGTAACCACCGACGCAATTGGCGAATAGATTATCGATCGCAATAAATGTTGTGTGTAACAGAGCGGGAGGACACTGCTGTCAAAATAGCAAAATAATTCGTTTGTTCTTGTTTTGAAATAACAAAATACCTACCTACACATCTTGAAAGATTTTTTAAATTCAGGCCTATATTTAGAGGAACATTCGTTACGGATAGTGAGAAGCCCGAAAATCTGACAGCCAGTCTTATTGTTGTGGGTTGTGGAGGTCAGATAGGCAGTCACTCCATGTAAAATACTGGTATTCAACTGCATCCAGTTAGACTGGAAGCCGACCCCAACATAGTTGGGAAAAGGCTAGACAGATGATGATGATGATTTAGAGGAACATTGTTACAATTCCAATCCGAAAAAAAGATCCAAATGGAATCGTGCCTTTTATCTGCCAAGTTCCGACAGTCACAAGTTACATCAGCCCAACATTTTAGGCAAATGGAATCGAGCTAGGTTCTTCTAGAGAACTTGTCCAATCCGGCCAGACCACGGTTACGTGTGGACTTATTCCGAAGCAATTAAAACTTCCACTGGGGCTTAGGTTGTTAGCGAATTTCGGACCTTTTTGTATTGTTCCACTCACAATCGTAAAGTAAACAAAGAGTGCCAAGACAAAGGAACTTTACTTGAAAACAGTATTTAGTGCAGATTTTCAGTGGACTCCGTTTCTTCGGAGAGCTGCAAAATACATCCCTTGCGCTAAATAAAAACTAACTTTAGTCGAAATAGTTTTATTTTCGTTCGTTCGTTTAGTTCGGTTCATAGCTCTGTTTGAATTGTTTGACTCTGCTATCTTTGTTCGCTAACATTGTAAACAAATTCATTAATACATTTTGGGTTCGTTCTTATTAAGAGTTGCGCCCGTACTTCGTGGAAACAGACGCTGACATTTAAATAAATTCCAAGCGAAACTTAGTTGCAGAGCTGTACGTTATTTTTATAATGTATGAAAATAATATCTGCGCCAAAAAGCTGTTTACTTTTGTTATAAACGTTGAAATCGAATCGTTCTGAGATTAAAGTTATTGATTAGTGAATAAATTAGTTATCGTTTCGTGAAACAGCTTTAAATAGCCATCTAAAATGTCAACGATCATTGGTGCCGTGATCCGTCCAATTAGCCGCGCGGCTGGCGCGTCCACACATTGGTAATTAGCACAATTATTGTATGTATGGCCGGCGCATTACATTAGGCTTGTGTTTGTTCAATATTCAGTAACCGACGTGAGATGAACTCTCGCTCGGGAGTTTATCATCGCCCTGTCACTCCACAGTTATTTATGGACCAGTAAACTTGGAAATATATTTTCCTCGGCGGCGGCCGCGCGTCCATTTCAGGTTAAGCCCCTTGGGCCAGGGCTCTAGACAAGTCGAGTGTCATAAATTTGAAAACTGTTTCGTGAAAACGAAAAAATGAAACAAATATTTGACGTTCACTCTGGACCGATCTTTGATATGGCGCGCGTACAGCCGCCATGAATTTACGACTATTTACAAGAGCATCGAGTTAAACGCGAACATAAACCCAACGAAATTGCCTATGAATATGAACATCGCACTGTATAGTAAGAATGTATATGTTTGGGAATGGGCTATGAATAAATACAGACACAATTGAATTTATGAAATTAAATTCCTACTTAAAGGATACATATGTATATTTTTTAATAAGATCGACGGCAGCATTATAGTAAAGTTACCATTTGAAAAATCCAACGTGACTAATAAAACGGTTGTGACTCCACTCAGCCAAGTGATTGGTACATAAAATATGGTAAGAAGCGGAGCCATTCTTAGGCCTATTTCTAGGCATTCGGAGCCTACCTATTATCAGGTAGCTTGTGGCTATTTTAAGCAACAAACCTGATGTTCAAAGTTTACTCGACTGAACAGCAACAAACTCTTTGGCTGAAAGTTCAAGTCTAGTTACCAAAATTTACCAAATCAAATTATA
The DNA here is from genome assembly GCA_963855955.1 of Luperina nickerlii. Classification (NCBI taxonomy): domain Eukaryota; kingdom Metazoa; phylum Arthropoda; class Insecta; order Lepidoptera; family Noctuidae; genus Luperina; species Luperina nickerlii. The sequence goes on from OY979680.1 coordinate 10,076,501, forward strand.
CTAAATTGTTCCCTGATGAATATTTGTTTCGAAGTAAAATTACAGTTACGTCGAGTTCAAAAGAGTCTAGTCGAGTTATTTATTTAATCTTTTTGCACACAAAAAGGTACAAAGGCGGACTTAATGCCTTAGGCATTCTCTACCAGTCAGTCAAGTGTGGTGAAGAGATTAGATGGCAGGTGCAATTACAATTACGGTCAGTGTTAGTTCAGCGGCGCGAGTCAAAAGGTTTGAGTTACACTTACATCGAGTGTTAGTTCAGCGGCGCGAGTCAAAAGAGTCTAGTCGAGTTACACTTACGTCGAGTGTTAGTTCAGCGGCGCGAGTCAAAAGAAACTAGTCGAGTTACACTTAGGTACGTCGAGTGTTAGTTCAGCGGCGAGAGTCAATAGAGTTTCGTTGAGTTACTCAATGACACTCGTGGACCATGAACTTTTAAATTATTTTGAGCTCTATTTTAAAGCTAAGCAAGCAATTGATTGCCTCGTTCGTCTAGTGGTCGCAAGTGCTGCTGAGCATGAGGTGCTGGGTTCAATTCCCGAATCAGGCAAAGTGTTATTGGGTTTTTCCGTAACAACCTGGAATCTGGATTTGTACCGGGTTGATGGCAATAGGCTCGCCCCATATTACATGGGACTTAAAAATAATTGGTAAAATGTGGGTGTATTATAATCAGAGATCGGAATTGGGTGTGTGAAAATACCTAAAGTTTGCAGCGGGACATAACATGGAGCTGTTGCAACCACTTAAGTTAAACCGGTTTTGGATTTTACTGGTTTAGTTTCGCTTTTTTTGTTGTACATATTCCTTACCTTTGAAATACCGAACTATAAACATTTACAAGCTGCTAATACAGTTCTAAATTAATTTTTGTTTTGTACTTCTCCGGTTAAAATTCGGTTTTTTAGTCCTAATTATTGTTCTTTATCGGACAAACACAGAATTTTACATAATTTAACTTAAACATGTTCACATGTAACACGGATGTTAATTCATGTTAACCGAATTTGAATGAAGTTATGATCACTCAAATATCATTTATACCAATATTCGAGTTAATCAAGTCACGCAGTAAACGAATTCGTCGAATTTTTTCATGTACGATGTAGGTTATCAAAATCAAAATATTTTTATTAACATTTAAAACCTACATGGGTACTTATGAAACTTTGGAAGCTAGGTGCACGGTTCCAATTGGTCGTTCCCTATCGAGAAAACCCGCAAGAAATTCCACGGTTACTCTTTTAAAATTAATGTATAACGGAAGTCTTGAAGAACAGGATTTAAATTTTATTGACAACGAAACGCAAGTGTGAAGTTGACGCGCTTAGACAGAGTCTAGCCTTTTGTTCGTGCAAGTGGTACAGCGCAGCTCTCTTGACCATCTGACATCGTACAGACAACAATTAGTGCCTAGAAACTGTCCAACGTTTCGTTTATATTTATAAATTTTGTCAAGTTAAAATATAATTTAAAATTCAATAATCATCGTCAGAGTTTTTCTCTTCCGCCCAACACACGTCTATGCCCAGTAAAATATTCAACGGAGAAGAATCCAGCTCCAATCGGTCTCCTGCATATAAAATAAGTGATAATAGGTAGACCTATCTATTTTATTTTTTGAATAATTTGAGGGTGGTAATAAAAGTTACGAGCCACATAACCTATTGAACGGAGCCCAGTAAATATAGTTTATCTTGGCTGATCAGCCGAATGAGTATAGGGATTATTCCCAAATGATGGCGTACTAAAATAATTTTAACGACACTTTGATTACTTTTATCGCAAGTTCTCGCTTGAGTTGTCACGTTTTCAAACCATTAGTTTTATGCGAATTATTGTAAAGGAATTGCTTATTTATATCAGCGGTAGGAAGGGTACGAGGTTATTTATCGTGACCTACTTTGGGTAACGGAGGAGAAAATTTGTCTCTTATCAGCTTCTGGACATCTTCGGTCAACGTTATTTGTATTGTGAGACTGTCAAATTCATCATTTTGCATGGAAGGATTGTTGGGTGATGGTAATACAGTTGTTATAGTCTTTTACGTATATTTTGTCGTGTAGTGATGTGCGGGCTTTACATAGGTGACTATAGCCGCACTCGACTGTCTAAATGGCAATTCAGCTAGGCTGCAGGTGACTCGCAAGATGCAAAGTAGACTTGGAGCTAGACCGCAGGTGACTAAAATCGTAAGTTACAAAGTATAGTAGATTTCGACTTTTGTCATGTGACGACAGGTTGCTTGCGAGGCGGGTGGCTAAAATCGACCGTGAAAATGCTCAGTAGCAGGCGATCGCCCGCCGCATGGAGGTCGACATTTTGATACAAAATAAACTAGTCACCTGCGATTTTTATCGACCTGTGTGAATAGGGTGGCGATTCGGCTTGTGAGGCGATTTTGTAAGCCACCAGCCGCACGTAAAAATCTACCCAGTGTAAATCCCCCACTAGGCATACTTAGGTAATAGACAAGCTATTTCATGTTTTTTTGTAGTTCTAATTTTTATTTCACTTACCTACCTAGTTGCTACTATATCAAAAGCCATCAAATGATATCAAATAATGTAAGAATGTAACAAGCAAACAAATTTACGTATATTCCGACGAATTTTCAGATTATATTTACAAGTTATTCAAAGATAGGTACCTACACAGTTCCTATACAGTCTCCGAAAAAAAAAACGACCCGAATCAACAAAAAGGAAACGCGAATAGAAACCACATTCAGAAATGGAAGTGACAAGACGATACCTCTATAGTATGGGTCACACACAAACATTCCCTCAAAAACTGCCTTTAGCCGTAAAGCTAAGAAATAACCTTTCAAGAAGACTAACTAGGTATGATGTCCTACAGAAAGTACAAAATAAGAACGTGATCGGCCTTCCTACGGTCCCGTGGACACGGAATAGATTAGTACAGAAGGCTAGCTCCTTACAACCAACGAAAGCGCACATATAGACACGCTTCACGTACAATGGACTGTGCAATCGCCTAGTTCAGGGGTCGAGTCCTCATTGATGTAACGTGTACTGAAGTTTGGAAATAAAATTATTATTACTACTCTAAGCTATGTTTTGCCCGCGACTACTTCAGATGTCGGAAAATATCATATAATTAAAAGTACCCTATGTGTTAATACAGGTTGTAAACTTTGTACCAAATTTATCTGTTTATTTGTGTTTTTTCCGAATAAGTTTAGCCGTTTTTGCGCCCATCCGTAACATACATGCATACAAATTCTTAAAACAATGTTTTCAGTATCAGACTTGTTCCCAGACCTCGTAGCAATAACTTTTTTTCACAAGTTTACCGTGTACGGTTTTGACTTCGTTACTATTTTATGATATTATGTATATGCTGTGTCTACTGTTTTCGATTACCGTTTACCCCTAAAGCAAGTTGTAAAGACTAGTTGTATTTACAAAACTTGTTGAAAACTTAAAATCGTGAACATAATAGGTAACAGAACATGTCCGAAACAACGTCAATACATAAATGAGTGAAATGATACACGTTTTATAGATGAAAAATATTTTACAAGATTTGTAGAAATCATGTATCCCAACTTGTATTATGGGTACGAACGCGAGATTAAAGGCAGCTTGAGCTCCCTGTACGCATGCGTCAGGGACCGAGCATTAAAAAAAGAAAGAAAATACGTTTAAATGCGATAAACATGACGCAGAAATGAACACAAACAATATTGACATAATAATAAATAATATATGCATTGAGTTATGGTGAATTAGTCACTTACAGGCGTACATAAATACATCACTTACATAAAAAATAGATTCTTAAATATATATTTTTAACAAGACTTTTTACTCGTAGTGTAAAAAGTAGAATAGAAAAATTAATTAGAAACAAAGAACAGAACATTAAGTAAAAACAAAATCATAATCGATATTAGAATAATAATAGAATAAAAATTAGCATTAGAATCAAAATTAAAACATTAAGATTAAAATAAAAAAAATAAACAGTAAAATTGATATTCAAAACAGTAGAACGCGATAACGAGTGCAACAAGAGAACAATCCAAAATTGGCAGACAAAAAAAAAATTGAATAGTAAACAAGTAAACAATAATAATAGTTCCTTCTGATTGTTTTTGCCATATTTCCTGTTTTTTTTTGCCCATAAGCTGTGCTTTACAATTATATACTTTAACTGATACATGCGTTCCAATAATTTAAACAGACCCTTTCCTACATATATAATTATTATTTTTTAATTTTTTGAAAAGAGCAGACCTTCTGGACCTATCTATTTTGTCCCATAGTTACCAACTCGGAACATGTACGAAAGGAAATGTCCTCTTTCTTACCGTTTATTAGTTTTTGTTGGGAAATAAACTCATTGTCATTGGGCGGACGGTAAATGAGGTTTTTCCTTTTAATCTAGTTTTTGGGATGCTTTTAGGAAATGATTAGTTTGAAGATCCGGGAAGTATGAGATCGGCTTGTTAGATTTGGTTTGCGTATTTCCTTTTTGGATTGACGTAGAAGCAAAGCATTATTAATGTAATAAACTACCTTTCTTTGTGAGTTCTCTTTCGCGTGTTCTTTTGTAGGGTCGTGTACCTAACCTAGAGGGTTCTCGTCGCCAAATGCTTGAAATTGAAATGATATCTGCAACTTGGCTTTAGCTTGGGTGCCAGTGGAGTAATCAGTAATTTATGCAATTTTAAAAGAATATTGTCATAGAATTAACTTATTGCCATAGGCAAATTGTAAAATTGGAAATAAAGTTATTATTATTACTAACTTCATAGCAACTCATAGGATTATTTTAAACGACCTCTAAACGTCCTGAACAATGTTTTAGAATACTTACTATGCAAAGTTCCACACTAACTTTATTAGATTAATTATTCCCCAGAAACTATGCCTAGTATTCAACTAAGGGAGTCGAATCACCATCACTTTATACACTTAATTGGTTCAAGCCATGCGAAAGCCGATAAGACCTAGCACCCTAAATGTACACTTCCTATCACAATCCATAGAAATTTTAAGGAAATTCATAATCTATCGCTTCATATGTTTGAAGGTCTGCTCGACACCATAAATAACGCAATGAATATGAAACAACAACAAACAACATGAATGGCATTAGGATAGTGAATGTTAGTGTTATACGCATCATCCCGCCAGTTTACAGCCACAATAGCTTCAATTTTCTTCACAATTTCCTCGAAATGAACGTAGGTTGTGTCACTAACACGTGTAGGTACATACATTGGATTCAGGTGTCTGTTACGTCATTAGCCACGCATCCATGTGGTATCATCCATTTCAGTGGTAGTAAAAATGTCCTTTAAGCATATTTTAATAATAAATAAATAATAATAATAATTTTAACTGATACTGTTTATTATAATGAGTTGTGAGTAGTGTGTTTGTTACCTCTGTAACGGTATCTACAACGCCACATGCGTACAATGTGTCATACTGACGTCACACAAAATCCTGCATCTCGCAAGCAGAGTTTACCGCGCACCTAGCATAGATACAACGGCCCGACTTGAATCATTGGGCAGTGGCCCGCCAGATACAACACCCGTCTGGTCGGAGGATCCTCCTTTTTCTATCGAGTATGAGTGAATTTTACACCATGTTCCTCATACCTCTATTAATGAAGTCATTTTTTGCTCCGTTGGTGTAATTGCTGTATGGCGTACCAGTAGGAGGATAAATAAATAAATAAATAAATAAATAAGTTCTATGTTTTGTTTACTTATTATTATACTGCTACTGCTGTTTGTAGTCCCTAAATAAATGAATAAATAAATAAAATATTGGTTCACGTTGGCTGCTACGATCATAAATGTCACTTTATTACACAGTCATGAAAATCTAAAATGAACTTTAAATTCAATGTCATTGAGCACAAAATAACAAAAAAAAGTTATTGAACTGTTTCATATTTATAATTTACACGTGACAAGAGGGCTAGCCTATTTTTGGGCCAAAGAATCAGCATTGCCATTCAACGTAGCAAAGATTCTTGTGTTAGTTTGTAAGTACTTATAGCCAAATCATTTTTATTTCAAGAACACCCCCCATGAAGAATTTACACTGGATTACAAATAATTAATAAATTATAAAATTATTAAAAAACAATCAATAATGTACATACGAGTAGGTAATTATATTTCACTGTAAATAAAAATGCCACATACGTATTATGTTTCAAATAACTTATAACATTAAAAAGTTTTGCGTTATTAACATTGTTAGCTAGCCGGTTTTAGCCTTAACGCAAACTACATATATCGTATACCACAAAAAGTTTTTAACCTCGAATTCTATCTGAGGTTCAATGCAACCCGCAGACAATGCGGGTGGTTGAGTGAGATAACTATGATAAATTACTGTTTTGACGCACCCAGCCCGTCTATACCGATCGATTGTTTCGATAAAAATGCTCACTTCATAAATCAAATCCTAGTTGAACCTTCTAGATTATGTAGCTTAAATAATATTCAACCGACGGAGCAAGAGTTTGCACTATAACACTTTGAGGGATACTAAACGCTCATAGGCGTATCATCATCCACCGAGCTTTTTTCCAACTATGTTGGGATCGGCTTCCAGTCTCGCGAATGCTTATCTAACCTCCACAACCTAGTTACTGGGCAACGCGGTGCCCCTTGGTAAGACTGGTTGTCTTCCGGGCTTCTGACTCCCCGTAACAACGGTCGACTCCCCGTAACAACGGTCAAAGATCTACAAATGACAGCCGGGACCAACTGCTTTACGTGCTTTCCAAGACACGGAGGGGTCTCGATATGGATTGCCACCCATCCACGGATCGACCTCGGTAAGCAAAGCTTAACGTTCGATCGACCCGAGCGGCTATTATTACTTAGCCTAATAATATAGTAATATTTAACTCTAATGGGCGTCATAACAATAAAACTTCTATTCTGTCTCGTTTAGTGTCCTTCAACAGATTAATTTCTATTTAGCCAGTAGAAACTTTGACTGATAGCCGGCGCCATGTTTTTATCCGTCGTCAAAGTTCAACTCGACTTTTACAGTTTTGTGCCAAAATTGGAGAAACGACTCCGTATTTCCACTTGGTGTACATACAAAAGTAATAACCTTGCACCCCACTCGCTGCGGTTCTTTTTTACGATTTGACGTTAACGTCAATTTTAGAAAATGTATTACAAGATATAGATGTAAAAAGAAACGAAATACCTAGGATAGAAATGCGAGTTAAAATTTTTATGGACAGTTCTTCAAAATTAGTTTTTGACAAAAAAATATATTTAAAACAACTGCAGAGTGCCTCCATCATAAATGCAAACCAAAACTCACAAATTATCAACATTTCACAAGAAAATATTTCTTACAGAATATAATGTTTAATTCAATTCAAGTTCAAATATTTTATTTCAGAATTACATCCATATATTGTTAGTGAAACATAATAAGGTAATCGAGTACTCCCAAATCAACCGAAGCAGTTAGACGCTCCAGGTCGGCTATAAACGTCGAATCAGGGTGATATAAGGCCGACAAACGACTCCAGTACTCGATTTACTAAGAACAAAGAAACGATTTTCGCCTACTTTTCTTTTGTGGGGGAGTCGACGACAGGCTCAGTCTATTACCGAGCCATTCATTCGCTCAAATGAGCCGCTTAATTTATCGCTTCTTTATTACAAATAATCTGTTTTAAAGTTACAAAGGCTTTTGGAATGCGGCGGAGATTTGTGGAAGGCTTTTAGATGAAAAGGTGTTTTTATTTTGTGATGAGTCTATCTATACTGATGTTTTAAAGAGGTAAAATTTGTAAATTTGTATGTAGGGGTGATCTTCGGAACTTCGGATCCGATTCCGAAAATTCTTTGTGACTGTGTGAGTGACTGCCTATCTGACCTCCACAACCCAGTTACTGAGTATTACGATACCCCTTAGTATGACTGGTTGTCAGAGTTTCGGGCTTCTGACAGCCGGGACCAACGGCTTAATGTGCTTCCCGAGGCATGGAGGGGTCTTGGTATATAAAGATGGTCACCCATCCATGGAACAACCGCGGCTGTTATTACTTAGCCACAAGCCCCCTTTTTTTTTCAGGATGGGAAATCATCAAGTGTACCTACCCTCCCACCCTGGGTGGAGCGAAAGGGAGTGTCAGACTCTTACTGACTAAAACCCACCCGTGTTCCTTCCTTAGCCCTTTATATTCCGGGCCAGCGGTAACCCTTTCAGACAATCCCGCTGACCCGGCAAACCGCTGACCCGGCAACCCGCTGACCCGGCAAGCCACAAGCCCCTATCCCTGACCTTCTGTGTTTACATCAAGGTATAAAAACATTTATTCTACTTGTTGTATATACTATTTTTATTTAGCCGTGACACCTACAAGTTCTAAAGATTTGTTAAATGCCTTTTGTAATGCGCACAGCAAAAGAGTGGAACTCTCTACCTGCGTCTGTTTCCGAGCGTATACAACCCGAATCTCTTCAAAGTAAGAGTGAGCAGGCTTCTTCTGGGTAAGCTCACTCTATCGTCGACTTTGTCTCTGTCACCTCTGACCTAGACTAGAGTCAAGAAAAAAACCATTTCAAATAAAATAAAACTTGTAATACTCAAAACTTAAAAATAACTTGTTAAAAATGTCAAAAAGGTGATTTGTTCACCTTGTATATTGGCCTTTTGTAAACGGCACGGTTTCATTACGGCACGGTGTATAAGCTCCGCCGTAGAAAAAACGTGTCCGTGTGCAAGCTTCCATAGTGATTCATACAAACTGCCAAACCATGACTACACACGGCGTATAAACCGTAGTTTTATATACGGCAAGAAAAACGTGTGTGTACAAAGGACTTTAGTCTTTGAGACGTTGCAGAGTAACAACACTAAAGAAAATTTTCATAGAATTTACAGGTTATAAATAAGATTTGCATAGAATTTTTTAGGTACTCTAGCTACATTTACTTTAAGCCCAAAACGTTCAGATTAAAATGATTCTCCGAAACGCAACTCCTAAGGAGATAATTACGTATTTATTTAAAGTATTTCTACGAAGACGTATGCGGAGTCTTTAACACGGTTCGCGTCTCGCCTGTAATCAGATTTTCAGTATTTAATGTTCGTAACGACTATGTATTAAAACATCGCTTGAACAAAATTAACTTAATTTGGAAGTCTTGATTCCTTTGTCTGGGAGTTTATTCATCGGTATGTCTGTTTAAATTGAAGAATGTAAGGTAGAAATGTCGAAGTGATTTATTTTTACAGAGCTTTTTTTAATTGAATGTAAGAAAAATAAATAGTAACTTACTTTTTATTAACTTTAATTAAAGATAGAGAATTCAACTTTTTACTTTAATTAATGTTATTTTCGTCTCTTTGTTAATGTTTTGATGCCCTATATTACTCTTTCCCCTTCTTATTATAATAATTATATACTTATACATATTATTATGATTATGTAATAAATTTGTGAAAAATAAACACTCATATTTGAAATAAAAATAATATCGGAGGGGCCCGTGGCTAAATAATAACAGCCGCATAGGTCGATCGATCAGGTAAAGCTACGCTTGCTGGGGTTGGTCTGTGGATGGGAGACCATCTTTACATACCGAGACCCCTCCGTACCTCGGAAAGCACGTTACGGCGAGATTGCAGTACTTTTTAACTTTTTTAAACCTCTGTAAATCTAGCAAAATATGAATTTTGCGCAAAAAGAAAATATTTTAGGAAAATCGAACATATTCTCAAGCGCTGTGTGAAGATAGAAACGTGAATTAAAATAATTCGCTCCATAAAAAAAAATCATAAAGATGCCACTAAATCGCTATTTAAAACATACCTTGAAGAGATTACCTCGTTAAACCATGTAAAAGTTATACCAAAAGATAAGCTTTATTGTTTTTTAGGGCTTGGTGAGAACACATTTTATAATTTCCTTATTATTTTTTTCTATGAAACAAATATACACAAAGTCTAGCAGTTCAAGAGCTCGCAACGACCGGCCAGTGTCTGCGAGAGAGAGATTTCCCGATAAGTATTACACGGGGAGTGAGGAAATGTTATCATACCTACACACCGCACTACAAGAGCGCCATAGGCCGTTGGTCCCGGCTGTCATTCGGGGATCTTTGACAGTCGTTACGGGTAGTCAGAAGCCCGAAAGTCTGACAACCAGTCTTAATAAGGATATCGTATTCCCCAGTGATTGAGTTGTGGAGGTCAGGTAGGCAGTCGCTCCATGTAAAATACTGGTATTCAGCTGCATCCGGTTAGACTGGAAGCCGACCCCAACATAGTTGGGAAAAGGCTAGGTAGATGATGATTTGAAATAAAAATAATATATCAATAAAAAGTTACATATTTCCTTTTAAGAAATAAATAATTAATCGTTAGCTTAAGGGCGAAGTCAGAGATTATTTCTAGTTTAGCATAATAACCTTACCTATTGGGTCATCACCCGTGTTTGTTGACTACGGTTCTACGGAGTACCTATCCTATTTCCGGAAAAAAACATATTTTTCACAAGCAACGATGTGCCAGTTATAACATTGATGACCTGAATATGCGGATTAGTAAAGTAGGTCTAACCTAGTCCTATTTTTAGATGGCTATGTTAAGGTTGTATTTAAAAACAGGCTTCATGTATTTGAATCCCGACTTTTTAAAAATGTGAGTAATTTTTAACATTGTATTCGTGAGAACTGTGACCTTCAAAAGTTTTTTTTATTTTTGTATCGCTGTCAACACTGAAAATACTTTTTAAAAATATAGAAACCAGTTACAGTAGTAGCCCAGTGGTAGCGGCCGCGACTTACGACTTGTAGGTCGTAAGTTCGAACCTAGACTTTACTGTGTGTAAATTATGTATTCAAAACGGAAAACATCTTGAGGAAACTGGCATGTTCTAGAACCTATAATTCGAAGACATGTGACATCTAGCAACCCGCACTAGGCCCGCGTGGTGGATTACGGCCCAGTCCCTTTCACCGAGAGTAGGCCTGTCCCACACGTTGTGAACATTATAGACTGAATAAGTTACTTACTAGAAACATATGAACTGAAAAATAAACTAACTCACACTTAAGAACAAACTCTTAGAAATCGAGACTAATGTTACCTCCGCTAAAGTAAGACAATAACAAACTTTACCATGATTTACCGACCTGCAACTGTATTTCAACAATACTATTGAATTGGACACATTCAACTAATATTATTTATTGCCAGAGTTGCTCAAGTGGCAACAAACTACTATAGGGACATACGTATGTGGACTGACTATTGCAAAGCATTGTTTGCCGTTGAAGGTATTTTAGATATTTTGGTTGGTATGCATTGATTTGCTTTGCAGTATTAGCTTCTTCAAGAAATTCAGTGTCTAAGTCAGGGATGGGGAAACTACGGCCCGCGAAGCCTTAAAATCCGACCCGCGACCATCAAACAAAAATCAAGTGAAGTTTTCGTATTGATAGAAAGGAGAATTGGTAAGACCGTACCCAGAGACAATAAATGTGTCCATACATGTCTCCACACAGACCAGCGCTCCTCAACCTTCTACTTCGCAGCTAACTTAAAAGTTTAATTTAATTGCAATTTGGTAATTTCTTTCTTAATTCAATAGTTATTTTGTAATATTGCACAATAAATTAGAGTTTCAGAAAATACATATCAATATTTTTATAGCCAAAATGCAACAACTTGGCCCGCCATACATTTCGTTAGTAAATATTGGCACGCGAAGGAAAAAGTTTCCCCATCCCTGGTCTAAGTAGTAACTTTGTAGGGAGCTGGTTCGAAGTGGCGCGGGAAAAGAGAGCCTGAAAGGATTTGAGGGAGACCTTTGCCCAACAGTGGGACAGTAGAGATTAACAAACAAAAATTAGTTAGAGAAGGCTAAAATTTTTTTTCTAGTTGTGCGGGTAGGCAAAAAAAATGTGGTATGACCGGGTGGGTCGTAAATACTAGCTTTAATATTCTTTTGTTTTAATTGATTTTTTTTAATCTTATTTATTTACCGGGTTTTTTCTATAAAGAATATGCCATCCCGATTATTGGATAATTGAAATTATTGTCGAGCATTTTAGCTTTGTAGTGGGACCAAATTCAGCTGGACTTTATAGATATTGTTAAATCACTTGGATTACGCCGGGGTCACCACTTTTCCATTAAGGCGGTTGATGTGTGTGTTAGGTATTAAATAATACGGGCTGGTGTCCGCAACTCCACGTCAGTGGGCGTATTTTGCGTACGGATATGTGTGTTATCAGAAGGTTTGGCTATAATAAGAGCGCGTTGTCAGTTGAAGGTATATTGAACGACTGGTGTTGAGTACACAGGTTGCGAGGACTTAGAATTGACTTAAGAGGTACAGACGCCACCACATCAACCTACCCGAAACTGTCAAATTTTCCCAATCAACTTTGAACTTTATGCTTTAGCGATAAAGTTGAAAATCTATTAAAGAAATTTGACAGATTGTAGTAGCTTGATGTGCTGGCGTCTGTACGTCTTTTTTTCAGGATGGGAAATCGTTAAATGATCCCTCCCGCTCTGGGTGGAGCGAAAGGGAGTGTCAGACTCTTACTGACTAAAACCCACCCGTGTTCCTTCCTTAACCCTTTATGTTCCGGGCCAGCGGTAACCCTTTCGGACAATCGCGCTGATCACGAGGTACGTCTTAAATTGCCTTTGATTAAATTTGTTAAATATACTTACGCGCTACATTAGTAAGATCATGCACATTACTTATTCATGGGAACAAGTTCAAAAATTCAATAATAAATTGCAAAATCATGTTCAAAAAGAATTTGTGCGAGTACCTATGACAAGTCTTACACGCATTTATCATTTAAATGGAAAAAAGAGCTGCAATCGGCCATGTCATGCGTTTATAACACCGACGTTGTGTAAATATTGAAATACGCCATTCGATTCGTAAGCAGCTTTACAATACTTTTATTAATTTTACAGAAACATGACAAGTTTGCGACTTATTTTACCAGCTCCGGACAAGTTTCAGTTATCATGCAGATTATTTTGATGCATCAATTTCTGTTTGATGTTCTAAAAACTAATTAGGTAGTTGACAATCAATACAATTATTACCAATGTGTTATTGGATTTTTTATATGGAATTCCTCAGTAGCAGATCGGAGACTGAATTTATGCCTGGTTGATGGCAATAGGCGCTTGCCCCCTACTGCCTGTCCACCGGAGCAGAGAAACGGAGAAATATTAACCAATAGGATTATACAAAATCTCCGCTCCTCTTGTGTCCAATTTTCCTATTGATTAATATTCCTCCGTTTCTCCGCTCTGCAGCCTCATTCCGTTCTTGTGGACAGGCAGCCTTCATGAGACTCGCAGACTTGCGAACGGCGAGCAATGGGCAGCTCGCCGTCTGGTAAGGTTCAGGCCCGGGTCGACGGCGCGTTGTGTTCCACGCGCGCCTCAAAGAGATGTCAGCACTAACTGACGGGGTCCGCTAGAGCCGATGCCTGCCAGGGTCGCGGGTTGTTCGAAAGAGATACCGTGGCCCCTGGCACAGGCAACTGAAGGAACACGGGTAGGTTTTAGTCAATAAAAGTCTGATACGCCCTCCCGTTAACTGGAAAAATGGGGGTGTACTAAAGATACACCACTACCCAACCCTTCGGTCCCAAGGCGTGGTTTTATATTAATTAGAATGTACATAAGTGAATTGAATAAGAAATAACTTTTAATAACTTTGTCGTCAAGTTATGAATTATGTGATAAAACGTCAACCATCAACAAATTAACCTCGTGAAATGTAGCCTTAACCTTGCAGTTCAATTACGACTTTAGCTTTCATAATTTAACCTCTCGTTAAACACTTTGATGACTTAACGCAAGATTAGGTAGCATCGATAAATATTTTCTTTTACGAACTGCGAAAAAAATCATAAATAAGCTGAAACAGGAGATCAAAGTTTTTCTTTGGAAAAGATAAAACGATCAAAATAATTTAGATACGGCTTTGATGTCTCACGGCTTACTCAATATTTTTTTTTGTAAAATGATGAACGGCGTGTCTTGTAAGGGTTGACGTCTAATAAAGTAACTGGAAGTTAATAAATTATAGATCATCTTTACCTTATCATCTTCTATATCTTAATTAATTAGCTTCTGTCCGCGACTTCGTCCGCGTGAAATTTCACCCTCCCCCCATTCTTGGGGGTGGTATTACCTAACCGTCTCCTAGTGGATACCTACTCTTACTTACATACACCCTCCAAATTCCATGTCTCTAGGTCCAGCGGTTTAGTCTGTGCGTTGATATATCAGTCAGTCCAGACTTTGAATTTTATATACATATATAGATAGATAATAGAATTGAATGAAATGAATGAATAAATTGATTGATTGATTGAATTGATTGGATTGAATTTGGGTATATTGCTGTTTTTTTTCATATTTTGTGATCTGAAAAGCCCTTTGTACACGTACGTTTTTTTTTTTGCCGTGATAAACTACAGTTTCTTCACCGTGTGTAGGCACGGTCGTCAGTGTTGTATGGATTACTATTGAAACTTGCAGTTCACAGACAATTTTTTTCTACGGTGCTGTTTTTTTTACGAAGGGTCTTACAGACACGTCTTCTATTAAGTAGGACTGGCAAAACGTGTAGACTTCTATCTAGCTCTACAGATATCAACATCTACCTAGCCTTTTACCAACTATGTTGGGGTAGGCTTCCAGTCTAACCGGATGCAGCTGAAGACCAGGTATTTTATATGAAGTGACTGCCTATCACCTCCACAACCCAGTTACTGGGTAATACGATACCATTTGGCAAGACTGGTTGCCAGATTTTCGGACTTCTGACTACCCGTAACGACTATCAAAGATCCACGAATGACAGCCGGAACCAACGGCTTAACGTGCTTTCCGAGGCACGGAGGAGTCTCGGTATGTAAAGATCACCCATCCACAGACCAAACGCTGCAAGTGTAGCTTAACCTGATCAATCGACCTGTGCAGCTATTAATATTTAGCCACGGGACCCTCCCTATAGATAATACTAGCATAATGATTGGGTGCACACAATTTACAAAATCATCATCATGACCATCATTCACGAACGACCTTTCTTCAATACGTAGGTACCCGTAATGTCTTCCTCCTAAAGAAATCCCCTAAAAAAAATTGTCTCTGCATCACACTAAAGTTGACTGGGTGAAAATGCTTCAGGCTTTTATGTCCTTTGTACAGACGCCAGCACATGAACTTACTACAATCTGTCAAATTTATTTAATAGAATTCCAGCTTTATCGCTACAGCATAAGGTACAAAGTTGATTGGGAAAATTTTACAGTTTCGGGTAGCTTGATGTGCTGGCGTCTGTACAATGTTTTTTACTTGTGCATAAAGTTGTTTTTTTTTTAAGTGAAAACTTCTTCAGGCGCGTTGGGCATTTTTTGATATGGGAAAAACCATTGAACTCGCGCCACTGTTACCGTAAGCGACACCGCGTGTGTTTTGTTTATAAGACGATTAAAAAAATACCCGCTTCCGATGTGTTCGGCTGTTCTCGGGATGTACTCAGTTTTAATGTATATCCGATATGTCAGTGAGTGATGGCAAAGCATTCTGTTTGTGTTTTGTTTTCACTTCTGTCGGCACTCCCGGAGTGCCACTGTTTTTTTTATTTATTTATTTGTTTAGTAAAAAAATTAACTCAGTCGCTAAGCATACCTCTAATAGATGAACAAGGAATGGACAGCCTGTTTAGTTTGGAAAACATACGTTTATGTTATGTTTAAAAGTCATTTGCAATAGTGAATTTGAACAGGTTATAACAGTTTTCTCTAAAATGTTGGCCAACAGCATAGTTATTATTGGCATAGTTCTGAGTATTAATAATCTACATTCTGTTATTGGGTTATGAACAGGTGGTTGGCTTAGCGCGACAGTTGTAATAATCAAATATGTCCCAGTAATACATGAATTATTTCAGTAATTAAACCGTCACTGGAAAATGGATTACCTTTTGAAATACATATATTTTGGAATAGTATTTTATGTTTTACGAACTTAGAAAAGTCCTTACCGAAAAAGCTTAAACAAATATAGACATGTCAAGTAAATTATAAAACCAAATTCCATTTTAACTTATGTGTCGTAATTAGCTGCTACGACAGCGTAGCACTTATCGACTAGCTCCGCGTAGCAGCGTAGCGACAACGTGTGCTACGCCGAAGCAATTCGGTGTCATTGGCTCTAGTATACATTAAAAAGTTGCATGTTTTTATTAAATAGCTACTTGTTTATTTAGGCTAAAGCAACATTATTAAACTTGTATCAATATACTCAATATTGATACAGTCCTGTTGCAGAACTTAGTCTTGGATCACCACTACGTACTGAGCGATTGTGCGAGATCAATTATTATTTACGGTTCTTCGCCATAATGTAAACAGTCCTTGTAGATTCTACAAAACATATTATATGACATACATACATAAACTCACGCCTTTTCCCATGGGGTAGCCAGAAACTACAGAGCGCCACCTGCTACGAGCTTTACACAATACTTTTGCTTCATTTGCGTTATACGTAGGTACATATACAAAACTGACTGATAAAAACCATAAGGAGGTTTTAATACCCTCATTAGGGAACTCACTCTATCTCAATTTGACTTGTTTACGTACAAGTTAACATCGGCGAACGATAATTATGTTTTTAAAAGTTCAATTCGCGAGCCGCTGCAACTGCGAACTCCGCACTGAATTATAAAACGAAAAAGTTTTAAAACTACCAACTTTGACCATCAGGAATTCTGTTAATTACTTCATAGCAAATAAAATTGTGAAGGGAATCCTCAAAAATTATAATTTTAAATAAAAACTATCATATTTTAATTATTATAAGATTTCGTTCTAAAATAAATATTAAACAGTGTCGTATAAAATGTAAGGTTCCTAAATATGTAACACATTTTTCTTGCATAAGTACGGAAGCCATGACAAAGCAATCTCGTTGTAAATAAAATAGCAAATGTTTTATTGATAAATATCAGGGACAGGTTTTAGACTCTGATACAGGCAATGATATCACACATCCTGTATCATAGAAAAACAGGAAACTTGGCGATTGGTACCTTTTTAAAATATTCCCGTCGCGGTTACTGATTATGGGCACCAATACTCCAATGGGCGTTACACACTTTCTTACATAACTCGAAGGATTTTGAAGAAAAATCCTAATCCATTGCTTCTTGTATTAAAAAATCGTCTACTCGACAACATAAGTAACGCAATGAATTTTGTTGAATTGTCACAATGAAAGATATTGCAATTGTTAGTGCGTTACGGAATTACCCGCGGGTCTAGACAAATGGCAATCATTTTCAAACCGTTTCGTATTCCTAAAACGACTTTCAACAGGATTGAGATAAGCTTTTAGATAGCTTGTGTCAATCCAATTCATTTTTCACTTTCCCATTAAAGTTATCGCTGATATCACTTTTTCTAGGCCATCTGGATTCGAAGGCGATGTCTAAAAGTATTACGGAGATCTTTTGTTATAAATTTCTCAGAAGTAGTGAATTGTGAGTGGCTACAAAAGACTCAAATCGTTGCATGAGATTTAGTACAGTTTTCTTAAAATAAGCACCTTTAAAACTTACGCGTCGACATACAAGTGTTAATCAATAAATGAAAAAGTTTTTATTCACAGACATGCCCAATAATTTTACAATATAACGTACGTCTGCTAAAAAACTGCAAAGCAGTTCGTTGGCAGACGTAGCTTTTTTAGTACATAAACATAATTTATTCTAACACCTTTTCACCTATACGCTAAAGCATTCATGCATTCTTTAAATGTTATATTGAAAGTTTTATTATTAACATTAAAATGGTATACGATACTAGCTTCTTCCCGCGTTCCGCCGCGCTAAATTTCTTGCTACCCCGACCCACCCCATCGCATCACCTGCCCGCACTATTACTTTGTTTTTGCTCATCGTTCTTTCCGACTTTTTTTTGTTTCTGCTCGGCTCCTAAGAGATAAGATTCTTATGAGCCGTACAAAAACAACTTAGCCTTCCTAAAGAATTAGCTATTAAATGCAAAAAGATTTTTCTAATCCGACTAGTAGTTCCAGAGATTAACGCGTTCAAACAAACAAACAAACTCTTCAGCTTTATTATTAGTTTTATAGAGGTGTGAGGAACAAACTCTTCAGCATTTTTATTCGTTTTATAGAGGTGTGATGAACAGGGTGTAAAGTTCACTAAACCTCCATAGAAAAGGGAGGATCCTCCTAACAGACGGGTGGTGATGTGTCTGTCGGGCAACTGCCCGATGATTCATGTCGGGCCGTTGTAGCTATGCTAGTTGCGCGGTAAACTCTGCTTGCGAGATGCAGGATTTTGCGTGACATCAGTATGGCGCGTTGATCGCATGTGGTGTTGTAGATACCGCTACAGTTTAAAGATATAGATAGGTACGTGCTGTAACTTTTTGCTCAGAGTTCTCAACGGGAAATAGTCGATTGATGCTACATATTTTACAGTTAGTAAGTTGCAAGTTACATCACTAGAATCATGGCACAACACTAATTTTCTAAGAAACTCGGTCATTTTAACCAGTCCTGTGAACCTCCGAACAAATTATTTTTATATGGAATTTGTAACCTTCTTTAGGCAACATTAAAAAACAAACGCAGAATCTAAGGATGGAAATTACACGAAGTGACCACCACGTGACAACACAAACAAAAATGTCTGCCTTCGCGTCGCTTTGCTTCGTGTTATGATTTTTTTGTTTGTTTTTTCCTTTTTCTGAAACATTTGGGAATACAACTCATCAGAATAATTTCTGTGATTGTGTTAACGTTGAGTAGAGAATGTCAGTGGGTCGTCTTAGGAGCGATCTGTTTCTCCGTTTAATGCTCACAGTTTTATTAAGATATTGACTATTAGAGTAAGTGATTCTTGCGAGATAATTGACTCTTTTATAGTTATTATTACTATATAATAACGAGACAGTGACTCTAGTTTGTGAACCATCATGGGTAAAGGTCACAGATGTGAAGTTGCGGTATCAAGGAGGCCTGGCATACTGGAAATAAGTTGCTTTTTTCCATGTTTCCACTGGATCCAAACCGGTGAGTTTTACCTACCTATTGTTAATGGGATCTTGTGCTCACATAGCACTACCTCATTGTAAATTAATAGTATCATTCAAATTCTGTAATACGACCCTTCTTAAGCCATCAATCAAGATTAGCTGAAACTCGAATGAAGAAATGTTTTAAAACATTTGTGCCTACAGTAATACCTACCTATTTGTCTAATCTAAATTGTAATCTAATTTAGTCTAAGTAGGTTGACTGCTAAAGAAATGGGTCGAAAAGTCTAAGATATTATCTACCTGTAACACCAATATGTACCTAAATATGAAATAAATCCAGAATTTCATATTCCAAGTATAAATTATTCCATTTAGTTGCGCTGACAGTGTAAATTCGATGTTTTCTTAACTTTAAACAGTCAAACATAGCCAGTTAGAAGTCACTTTATATTTTGTATCTTCCAGATGTCGAGAGTGGCTAAAACAGTTGGTAATGAAGAACTGGTGCATCAACCAATAGAAAAACTGCAGGAGCAGCAACGGCTGGAGCGATTTTGATAAAATTTTCAAGCAATCATCAGACTATCCCAGCGGGTGATCCTGTGAAGTTTGGTAGCGATCAGCTTACCCGTGCGAATTCGGGGTGCGACCCACCCCGAATTCGCACGGGTAAGCTGATCGTAATTTATATAAATCAATAAATGCAGAAATCATATAAATCAGTGTTTTGTTTTACCAATTTTTATAATAAAATAAGTTAATTGTGGAGCCTCACTATTATCTGAGTAGTACCTATGCATTTCATCGATATCGATGAACTCTAAATATCGATATGTTTATTGATTTCTTTACGATGCGTTGCGCATCCCTATCTTTCAGTTCTTCCCGTCATCGTCATGATAGTCATTGTCAGTGCTACTTAGAATTTTCATGTTGGTAGCTATGTTTTTTTTTATGTGGTTGGCTAGGTTGGCTAAAGAAAGATAACAATTTCTCACAAACCGAATGTTCTAAGTTCCGTCTCTTTTAGTGTTACATGCTCCGTGATTTTAACATCGGCTTGCTTAGCTAGCAGGAGTGATTCACTGACTCTCAAGATACTGTGTATTCCAAATCTAGGGTTATATAGAAATATTATATAGTTAGTGGTATAAAAAACAGTTTACTTTTATTCATATGAAACCTAATAAAAACTATTTACAAATAAAAAACTACCTAATTAAAAAAAAAAACCATCGTTAAGTGAAAAATAACTTTAAATTCGGCAGTTGGTATCGTTGATTCCGCGTTTTCATTTTTTGACACCGGTTTCCGAAATTAAAGTTATTTTTCACGCAGTATAATTTATATGGGACCACCCACTGAGGCATACCTTATCCATTAAAAAAGAATTATGCAAATCCGTTTATATATGACGGAGTTATGCCCGAATATATAATTATAAAAAAATATATAAACATCCAAATTGAGAACCTCCTCCTTTTTTTGAAGTCGGTTAAAAAATTACCACTGACCTGCGGTCTACTGTTCAACCAAAACAACTGGTGCCAGGAGCTTATCGTTTCGAAATTCAGTATGCCATAAGCAGATCTAAATTCAAAGGCATAATCTAGACTGTAGCGTCGATTTACACGGATGAGGTATGCCATGCTTTCCATCCCCCTTTGTGACACTGGCTTAAATTACTGGGACTAATATTGGCAATGCAATATACCAAGGCCAATTCTCGTAATTTAAAACGTTTCAAATCTAGTCGCAGTCTCATCTCGGCGACAAACAAATGTCAAAAACTTAGTAAATGTATTGAAATTAGAGGTATTTTTGACAGATTGAGACTGAGATCAGACAATGTACAATGTTCTTAAAAATACGAGAATTGCCCCTCTGATATACGCTTACCAATAAAATTGTGCTAAAGCCGATTTTATACTTTGCCGAATTCACGGGGAGGTGGAGACAAGTTTGGGTGCACTTTCAGTTTAAATTAGGCCCAATAAGGCATTCCTTTAAAAATGTTTATGTAGCTTGCTTGGCTAATAATAATAATTCGTAAAACTTTGACAGTCGCTACGGGTAGTCAGAAGCCCTGTTTGACTACCAGTCTTACCAAGGGGAATCCAGTGCCCAGTAACTGGGTTATGGAAGTCAGAAAGACAGTCGCTCCATGTAAAATGCTAGCATTCATCTGCATCCGGTTAGACTGGAAGCCGACCCCAAAATAGTTGGAAACGGCCATTGATTTTTTTGCTAATAATGAAGTGTAAAAATCATTGGATGGGAGACCAAGCAGAAGAATTTTATTTCGTTTGGCAATAATAGGTACATAGGTAGGTATGGTGTGGCATTTGTTACCAAACTTGTTTACTTTAAGGTTATGTAAATCCATTCAATATGAATATCACCTTTTTTTTAATTATGTCTCAGTACCCGATACTAAACTTACTATTCAATCTTTACACGACAACATCTAAGAAGATAACGCTTTATATATTACCGTCCAAATGCTACGTGACGTATGTCAACCCCTATTTAATAATAGCAAACGCAAAAATCATGGTGGATTCGACGCCTCACTCGGATTTATTACTAGCTTTACAAGATTACCCAATACGACAGTGACGGATTGACTCTTCGATGCTCCTCATCCTTTTCTAACACTCTAAAGTCTATCTCACCGTCTCCTTCCCCCACACTAGTAATTAGGCGTCACCTGCATTTGTTCAGGTCACCAGGGATAGTGCTGGCGAGACTATCCAGACACCATGTTAATGCTTCAAGATTGATGAAAATCACGGTTAAAAGATCACCTTTATTAATCGGTGGATTGTTGATGAATTCCACGTTAAGTCGGGTGTCTGCGCCATACATTAGCTGTCACATATTCTCTCGGTTTTAAGGGATTTGGTTTCAATCAGCTTTTATTCTGTGGGGTGAGCTGTGTTGTGAGCAACAGATTATGAAAGTTTAGTCGCTGGTTTGTGGTTTTGCTTAGTTTCAGGCTCGTTTAGTTTATGCTTGCGTCGTATAACTATGTGATTTGTTGGAACTGTCAGATGTAGAAGTTAATTGAAATGAAAACTTCTTTAGGCGCGTTCGGCATTTTTTGAGATGGGAAAAAAGCATTGAACTCGCGTCACTGTTACCGTAAGCGACACCGCGCGTGGTTTGTTTATAAGATGATTAAAAAAATACCCGCTACGGATGTGTTCGGCTGTCCTCGGGATGTACTCGGTTTTAATGTATATCCGATATGTCGATGAGTGATGGCAAAGTATTCTGTTTGTGTTTTGTTTTCACTTCTGTCGGCACTCCCGGAGTGCCACTGTTTTTTTTTAATAAACAATAGTATATTATGATGCATGTGACTTATGTAGTTCACTATTGCACGGCGGGAAATTAGCGCCCAAGCGTAGCGAGAATGCTAAACGCCGTGCATTAATATTTCTTGAGTCACACTATCGTATACTATTTTATAGCATGTGTGACCTAAACGCACACTTAAGTCACACTTTTCTGTGTAAAAATGGACTACCTACTTAAGTCACAAATAAGCGTGATTTAGTGCGCGTTTAGGTCACAAAATGCTATAAACGGTATTTTCCGAGTAACATCACATGAAAAGTGACTAATAAGTATCAATAATTCGTACCGAATTCGTGTTGCATAATTCATATTATCATCAGTGGGAAACGTTTTTTTTTTTGTAAATATGATCATGATTTTTCGGGTTATTTGTGCCGACCATTTGTAGCTCCTCAATTATTTCATTAACGCGATTCAACTCCGAAAACTATTCCGAAAATCTTGACATTAACATTTCAAAGAATTTAACAACAGATATTTTAGTAACTACCCAATTTGATTTCGTCATTGGCCTTTAACTTCTACGAATTGCTATACAAACTGGGCTAAAAGGAATGTTCTTAGTACTTGCCTATATTTGTAGAGGGTCGACAGGCGTTTAACATTCGAGGCAGGGTTGTCACAGAGGGTCTGTGATCGGTTAGGGCTGGCACATTGTTTGCTGTGTCTCGAGCAATTGACCGGTTCTCAATAATTTGATTACATCCGCAGCTAATAGACAAGCTTTGTTTGTTTTGCTGTTACTTGAATTTAATTTGACTATTGTTTTGAGAGGCGCTTTGCCCAGTGGTTTCAAGGACACCGTCATATCATATTCTATGACTTGTATAGAGGTAGATAAAGGTACTGTGGATTGATTTCCTGTGATGACGTTGATCCAAGCTATTATGAGACAACATACGCACTGACAGGTGGCTTGTTTAGCGCCTAGAGCCTAGTGACTTAACATCTTTCGATACACGCTAGGCGACTAGCAAAAGACGCCAAGCGCGCAGTGCGGCCAGTTGCGGAACTTTTAGAGCGTTCGTTTCACTTCGCTACTCACAAGGTAACTTGTTAGGCTCTAGGCGCTAAGCAAGCCACCTAGCATTGCATACGTAGCCTTAGAATATTTGAGCAGAAATTTGAGTAATTTTCAATGGCTCTCACATAAATCATTTACGTCAGTCATTAAAAGAACAATAGCTTACTAATTTAGGCACCTGTCCCTCCGCCGACAAGCTAGCTATCTAGCTAGCTATCAACGAGTTTCTCGCTAAAGAAACGTACAAAAGATTGTGGGTCCAGTGTAAGTAAAAGAGATACTGACTGAGAGATGCTGACTGTTTACACAACAGGTAAGTTCTCATTTGTCGCAGCGACAAGAGGCATCAAAGAATATACTGGCTCAACGACACTCGCTTGAACAAGTAGAACACTTGCACGCTTTGGCCATACCAGCGATTAATCGCTTGTCACACTTGCTGCTCGTTGCTCGCCAAGTCGTTTTACAGTATCCGGCGATAAATATTGCACATCGACCTTTGGAAATTGGTGTATTTTATACAAAGAATTAAAATAATTATCAAAAGAAGCAAATCATAATTGTTTTAACAGCTCCTAATAGATAGCGGACTGTTTGTATTTCGTGCGATAGAGATAACGCTCTACGAAGCCGAAATTAGCTGATTGTCTCTTTCCAAAGGTCGATGTGCAATATTTATCGCCGGGTACTGTAAGTCGCTAGCTCTACTCATAATCAGCCTATAATGTTCCTACTGCTGGGACACAGGCCTCTTCTCAGCGAAAAGCCCGATTGCGGCCCAGGCCCCCTGACCTCCACCCCGTCCGCCGCGCCCCACGCGTTGTTTGCGGCCCGATTACTACCGTGCCCGATTACCCGCGTGGTGGATTACCACCACGCGGACCCAGTGTGGGTTGGTACGAGAGATGAGACAAGTCTTAGATGTTTTTGTTGTAGAACAAACCGGTTTCCTCACGATGTTTTCCTTTGCTATTTTTAAAGCAGTAGTGATGAAATAATTTACACAAAGTAAAGCGTCTGACTGGGTTCAAACCTACGACCTACATACGTAAATCGCGGCCGTTACCATTGTGCCCCCACTTCCCTAGCTATACTTGATTCTTGTTAGTCGCTGCCAGTGGGACAGATGCCTTAAGTGTCCCACACGATATCAATAAGTCGAACTGAGTTTGAATCCCAACAGCTGCATTATAAAGGTAAAAAAAACTTTCAAAACGACAACTATACAAAATATAAAAAGTAAGTTTGTTTTATTTGGTAGATAAGGTCAAATAAAACAAACTATTCTGATAACACACTATTTCGCGAAACGGTTCGGTAACATTAAGTGTGGTCGGACACGGGGAGGTTGGTATCCGTAATACTATTTTATCGAACGTTGCAAGAATCCCCAATGAGCTAGTATTGACTTTTGAACGCAGGATTATGAAGTGCTCCCGGCCTCTCGTTAATCTTATTTAAGATCATTTTTACGAGATGTAGGGTGACTTTTCAGACACTAATATGATAATAGCGTTAAAATTTCTAAGAACAGATCGGTGTAGTTAGGATAAGAAAAATATATCAGTAGAATTCTAATTATGTTTATTTGGAGAAAATTTAACTAACTATTTACACTAGATACTAAATATAAAAATGACATTAAATTACATTCAACGTGGCAATGCTGCCAGTCTTCTGGGCACGTATCCAGTTGACAGCAATGCGGACGATTACTTCGACGTCTAAGTGTCCTTTGTTTTGTATTTATTTGTATAGTAACCTATTTAGTCATTTAGAATTCTATATAAAAATGAGAAAAGAAGGAAAGAAATATTCTGTATTCTTGCGCCTATTTACGAATCTTTTTCTATATTTTCACATCATTTTTTCAACAACAAGTATTGCCCTCAATTTTATGGAAGGAACACTGAAAACGTTATCGCAAATGGCCGAACACTTTCCGAAAAAAATATTGGATGACACAATCGTTTAGGTGCGCGGACAATGCCGATAATTGTCCGCATTATAACAGTCGTACCCGGCTCACTTTACCGACAAATTATTTTCAATACCGCCGTACATCAAGGGACAACTCCCAGAAAAAAGAGAAGGGAGGAAAATCTAAAAAAGGCAATCAATGGAAAAAGTATGTGTTTGAGATAACAGCCGTTGAGAATTGAAGTCACGTCCCCGTTGCGTCCCCGCTGCGTCCGCTTCACGGCATACACATAAATAACCCTAATGATATCCGATTGTGTTCAGTTTGCGATACGACAAAAAAAATCGCACGAAACACTCATACGGGACGTTATTGCTAAATATAACGTTCTTGTTAATAAAATATTATTGTGGTGTACACGCATTTGCGCTCCCCCCGGATTTGTAAGCGTCGATGGTTACTCGTTAATATTTATAGGTTGCTGGATACGTTTGCGGATTGAATAAAAAGTGTATGATTTTTCTGATAAATTTTGAATCATAACTGGAAAGTAGTGATGTCGTGCTATACCATTTTTAGGTTGGGTTTTTTTTTTCTGGATGGGAAATCATCAAATGACCCCTCTCGCTCTGGGAGGAGCGGAAGGGAGTGTCAGACTCTTACTTACTAAAACCCACCCGTGTTCCTTCCTTAGCCCGTTATGTTCCGGGCCAGCGGAAACCCTTTCGGACAATCCCGCTGACCCGGCAGGATGGTTGGGTTTACTTAGAATTGATCTACACTGGTATGGAATTTATTAGAAATCATATTCTGACACTGCAGTATCTTAATAATTATTAATGTATTATTCTCCACTTCCCACAACGAACAATATTTCAAATTAAAATATAACAGCAAACTAAATCCAATGTAACTTACTGTTTTCCACAATTTTAAATTTAAGCATTATTCAAAATATTTTGCATAACGTAATATAAAAAAAAAACGTTTAACTCCTTTAAAAAAGTTATTTTTCTTTGAAATCATCGGTGCGAACATCAAGAAACGCGACTGCATCAACTATCTGGCAGCCGTTAAATAACGGCACGGCTGCATAATATTGTTGTGATACCAATATTCCGTCCACGTAGCAACAAGCCCGAGTGATCGGCATAAATACTCTAATACCTGCCGTCTCTCAGTTTTAGCGGTAATTCGTTTTAATACCTACCCTTCAGTGGGATGACAGTATGAGTTTGGTGGCTTAATTGAATTTTGTGCGCAATTGCAATGTTCCTAAAGGCATTTTTACATTGACAGAGATTATCGCTCGTTGCGGTGAGAATGTGCGAAATACAAAGCGATGCTATTCAGATAATTATCGCACTCAAAGTCAAGTGTACTGTCAATTTATAAGCGACTGTCGCGCAAATACACGAACGTCGCGTTCGTCGCCGAACAAGTCAACAAAAACAAAAATATTTTATTTCACATACATCTTATGAAACGTCAGAAGCTAGGTGCACGGTTCCAATTTGTTGTTACCTATGGAGAAGAGCGGGCAAGAAACTCCACCACTACTTTTTTTAAATAAATGGCTTTTACAATGTTTTCAAATAACAATGTTAACAGGTAGATAAATGATCATGACAACAGCGAATTCGCGCGACAATCACTTATATTAGGACGGAGCACGGACGGGGCCTAAAAGATATCATCGTTAGTGAGGCGAAAAACTCTCTCATTGCAAATGAGCCTTTAAGGCTTACAATTTAATCTAACGAGACGTTTATGAAAATTGTTGTATTGTGTGTGTTTTTTGTGCAATTTTCGGGATAGCAGAAAACCGTACACTCTCATATGAATGTAAAAGTCATTCATAATACATAGTTACGTTATGAAAAATAGTTTCACTGCAGCCGCATCGTCACGAAACATTGTTTCCGTTTTATTTCAACGTAATTTACAAGCCCAAAGGAGACTTTATATTTCTCAAAACAACAATAAAAAATAAAAATAGCTTACTATCCACGGAACACAAAAACTCACCTGGTGCTGACATTTTATTATTTTCAGTTTATATTTCTTTTTGTGGACTAAGAATCCAAGGCACGGTTCCTTCCTGA
This sequence comes from Luperina nickerlii, assembly GCA_963855955.1. Lineage (NCBI taxonomy): Eukaryota > Metazoa > Arthropoda > Insecta > Lepidoptera > Noctuidae > Luperina > Luperina nickerlii. Next base: position 10,104,019 of record OY979680.1, read on the forward strand.
AGTTTCTTGTGGCAGTATAAATTCATGGAGATTCCTACGATTCAGTAGTCGGAAGTCGGTGGAAATTCTGCTAAAGGCTCTGTTCACAGCCTTGAGCGATGCGACTTGCGACGCGACCTGCGTCAAGCGAAACGCGCGCACGTATCTGTTTCTGTCACTCCCCAAGTCGCGTCGCGGTGACTCGTGGCATGCTCTAGACAACTTCTTTCATTTGTTTTCTCTGCAGTGGCTGTCGAAAGACGCGTATCGCTTGAGCGTGTACCTTGTGGCCACTTCGCTAGCTAAGACGAGATTCGTAATAAAGTTTTTCTTCACTTAATTTTATTGCTTGGCCCGGTTACTTCTTTGTAAATTTCAGTTCTGAAATGAAAGCCCTGGAAGTAGGCACTGGTTAGCGAAAAGTGGCCAATTATATTATACAAAGAAATTATTCGTTTTGTACGTGTCCGCTACCAGATTTTAGGAGAATTTAAATATTTAATTCAGCAGTAGTGATTTAAGCCATGTTTATTTTAGTAGGATTTAAATATTTGTTTAATTTTCTTTCAAATTTTAATGGATTTTCATTGGTTTCTTTGAATATTTACCACTTATACTCCTACAAGCAAAATTTTCGCCTATAGTCGCAGTATAGTACACCTAAATTTCGCCTATAGTCGCAGTATAGTACACCTACATTTCGCCAGTTGTGTCTTAAGTCCCATGTAATAGGGTTAGGGGGCAAGCCTACTGCCATTAGCCGAACACACAACCAGACTTATCTCTCTCTCGGGTATCTACATCCCGATAGGATATGAATTAAAAAAGGCTAATCCTATGGCTTTAGGATTTTCGCTCAGCTTAGCTACTGTAATAGGATTATGCTAATGACTTTAGTAAAATGACGCTTATGAATATAACTAAAACCATTTAGCTAAAAGTGATTAAAATTGGATGCTGAAAATACAGGCAGTCTAATATGACACTAATTATGTGTCTATTATTATTTGATATACTTAATCGAATAACTAAACATTGATATAGATAATGAAAACGAAATTTTGATATTTTGTAAAAAAGGCCATTAATTATTGTTTTGAGTTTATTAACATTGTTCACCTAGTAATTTATATTTTGTTATAAAATAGTCATCATCTGCCTAGCCTTTTCCCAACTATGTTGGGGTTGGCTTTCAATCTAAACAGATGCAGCTGAATACCAGTATTTCACATGGATCGACTGCCTATTTACTCCACAATCCTAGGTAAGACTGGTTGTCAGACTTTCGGGCTTCTGACTGCCCGTAACGACTTTCACAGATCCACGAATGCCAGCCGGGACCAAGGGCTAAACTTGCTTTCCGAGCCACGGAGGGGTCTCGGTATGTAAAGAAAGTCACCCATCCACAGACCAACCGCAGCAAGCGTAGCTTAACCTGATCGATCGACCTGTGCGGCTGTTATTAGTTAGCCACGGCCTCTATTACAAAATAGTTATAGAATTGCTGCCTGACCAAATAATAACAAAGTCAAAGTCAAAGTCAAAGCATTTATTTCAAATAGGCACATTAAAGGCACTTTTGAACGTCAAAAATTACAACAAATAGAATTGATTCTAGTCGCCCATTCCAAAGGGTAGTTTTCGTATGGAGAAGAATGGGCAAGAAACTCCACCGTTACTCTTTTAAAATGTTTTACAATATTTTGTATACATTAATTATATCATAATAATATGTGAAGACGATGCACCTAAAATAAAATTACTATACCACAATAGGTAAAAGAATTAAAAATGAAACCATGACATATAAATTAATTATCTGATAGATGCATGGTGCTCACATATTTACAAACATGGTAAAAGTAAACGATTTTCATTTAAATAAAATAAAAATTACAAGTAATAAGTCAGGGTGTAAGTTAAAGTTATTACAGAATGTAAATCAATATCAAAAAAAGAATATATTTTACAATTAAATTAGCAACCAGTTTGATTTTGTCTAGACTCTAGATTGTCCTATGGAGCAGGACCAGCATGTTTCCAAGCGTTCTTATCTTGGATATAATCTTCTAATTTATAGTATGCTTGTTTACAAAGTGTACGTTTAATGTGAGTTTTAAATTTTCTTTCATTTAATTGCAATATATCACAAGGTATTTTATTGTAACATTTAACACAGTACCCCATAAAAGATGTGTGTACCTTGGCTAATCTGAAAAATGGTTGATGTATTTTATCTTTATTTCTAGTATTAAAATTATGTCTATCGCTTATTTTATTAAAAAGATGTAGATTTTTTCTTACATACATAATATTTTCATAAATAAATTGGCAAGGTACCGTCATAATATTAATCCTTTTAAAAAGTTCCCTGATAGATTCGCGGCGAAGTAGATTATAAATGGCTCTGACAGCTCTTTTTTGCAAAATAAAGATGGATTCAATGTCAGCAGCTCGACCCCATAGTAAAATGCCGTACGACATAATGCTGTGAAAGTAGCTGAAATAGACTAAACGTGCGGTTTCTACATCAGTTAACTGTCTTATCTTTCTAACAGCATAAGCGGCCGAGCTAAGCCGCCCCACAAGAGATGTTATGTGAGGTCCCCATTGCAATTTGTCGTCTACCGTGATTCCCAGAAAAACAGTTTGATCAACAAATTCCAGTTTTTCTCCATTCAATATGATGTCACATTCACTACTTCTAACATTAGGTAATTTAAATCTAATGCATTTGGTTTTCTTTTCATTTAGTACCAAATTATTTACCGTAAACCAATCTTGGACCTGAAGAATAGAGTTATTCACGTCGTCAAGATTTTGTGCCCGTCTGTCTATCTTAAAGATCAATGAGGTGTCATCTGCAAATAACACCATCTTCGGTTGATTTTGAAGTAATTGGGGTAAATCATTAATGTAAACTAAAAAGAGGAATGGACCCAATATCGAACCTTGAGGAACGCCCATTGCTATTTCAGACCCTAATGAGTTTACGCCGTTTACTTGAACTTTAAGCTTTCTATCTTTTAGGTATGACTTCAGTAAATCAAGAGCTAAATTCCTAATCCCATAATGCTCAAGTTTCAGCAGAAGTGTCTCATGGTTTACGCAATCGAACGCCTTAGAGAGGTCGCAAAAGATTCCAATGGCATCTTGTGCCTCTTCCCAGGCGTTAAAAATGTTCTTTATTAGGTTGACACCGGCGTCAGTGGTACAACGCCCTTTGGTGAAACCGTACTGGTGTTCATGAAAGATGGAATTTTTATTAAAATGGCGTAACATTTGATTGAGCATCAACTTTTCAAACACCTTACTGAGAACCGGCAGAATCGAGACAGGCCTAAAATTGTTGGGGTCTTTACTATCACCGGATTTGAACAAAGGAACTACTTTACTGTGTTTCATGAGATCTGGAAAGACTCCTTGGTCTACACTGATGTTAAATATGAAAGCTAAATAGGGCGCAATCGTTTCGATGATAGATCTACAAACTTTTACAGACATTCCCCAGAGATCTTCTGTTGATTTAATTTTAAGATCTTTAAAAGCTTTTATAACAGCCTGGGGGTTTGTATGTTGAAACCCAAATTCCGAAGGGCATGCCTCAACATTCTTTCTAAGTAAGTCAGCAGAAAGCGTGGGTGAGGAATTTAAAGCTTCAGTAGTTTTAATGGGAATATTAGCAAAAAAATTTTCAAATTCCTGAGCAATTTCTATATTTGAATTGATGGGGCCACGAGCAGTCTCTAAATTAAATTCAGTATTACGCTGTTTTTTCCTACCTGTTTCATTGTTTATTATTTGCCAGGTAGTTTTTATTTTATCATCGGCTGATTTTATTTTATTGCTAATATAAAGAGCTTTAGCTGTTTTGCATACTCTTTTGAAAGTCTTAGAATATGTTGCAACATACTGATGAAAGCTTGTGTTATTCATATATTGCTTCAGGCCATAAAGTTCAAAAAGGTTTTCCCTGCTTTTACGAATACCTGGAGTCGCCCAATCACTAAATAAAAACTTTGCGTAAATACTTTTAGTCTTTAGTGGGAAAGCGTCATTAAATTGCGTGTTTAATAGTGAAAAGAAGTCGGCGTAGAACTCATTTGGGTCACATAAATTATTAAAACTCTGAACACATAATTTACTGGCCAAAGAATTATTAAATTTTTCTAAATTTTTACATGTAATTGGCCTAAACCTTATTAAGAATTTTTGTAAAGGCATGTGGGAGCAAAATGTTATTGTTTGTCCACTGTGATCAGATGGCAACTTATTTACAATTTGTTTGTGTAAATAATCACAGTTACAGAAAATATTATCTATACAAGTGGCAGTGGAAGCTGTTACTCGAGTGGGTTCAATAAAAACATTTGACAAATCAAATGACCCAAAAAGACTTAGTAATCTGATAGTATTCGTGCTATTTTCTAATAAATTAATATTAAAATCGCCACATATTATTATTGACTTACTACTAGCAGAAAGTTTCTTTAGCACATCTTCCATTACAGAATCAAACAAAGCTAGATTCTGGTAACTTGGAGGTCTGTATACGCATACTACTACATGCTTATCGAGCTCAACACAGGATAATTCAATAGTGTGTTCAACAGACAGCCCGGTGATGTCTTTTCGTTCCTTTGCTTTAATGTAATTTTTTTACTAATATTAATGATCCGCCATGTATCATACATTTTCGGCTGAAATGGCTAACTACACAATAATTTTCATAATTAATTGACATTACTTGATGGGCTTTTAACCAATGTTCTGTTAAACAAATGACATCAAACTTGGTATTTTCTAAAAACAATTCTATTTCCAGTAATTTAGAAGAGCAACCTTGGATATTTTGGTTAAATAATTTTAAAATATGTTGCCCTCCCTTTAGTTTCTTATTATTCTGAGTAATATTGCCAGAAGATACCTTTTTATTATTCTCTAATAGTAATTGGTTATTTGAAGGGGTAACTTCTGTTGTCTTACTAACTAGTTTAAAGAGTTATCCGGAGTGACCTCCACAACTACGACTGAAGTGTCTAGTGAGCTCGTATGAGTTCTAGCAGGAAGAGAATACCCTATCTGACTGGTAGTGGCCTCCAATGATGATGGTATTATAGGTGGACCCTCCTTCGTACAACATGATGATTCATAATTATTTATCACTATGTTGTTAGTATAACTAGACAACACAGACTCGTCCCTAATACTACAATTTGTTATATTAGCTATAACCCCATTAATATTATATGCTATCAACATAGCAATCATATGTCTACATTTCCAAGACAGAGATAAAGTTCTCTGAGTTAATTTAAAACCACTAACAAACTTATTAGTGTCAAAAAACAATAATTTGTCACTATGATAACTTGTCAGCATGTGAATAGTTTTATTCAATTTATATATATATTTATTTTCATCTTCTGATAGAGTATCAGAGTAAGGTAAAGCACACAACATTAGCTTACCTATGTTTAACTTTAATAAGGTGTTCACACCATCCACTATGTCCTTTTTGGTAATACCAGTACTTTTACCTAGTAGCAAAACCATTGTAGAATAATTGTCTAGGTTTGTGTTTGCAATTCTTTTAATCATTTGTTTAAAACTTATATTATGATAGCTATGATTGGTAAAACCATGGCTAAGGTAATTGAGTAATATATTTCCAAAGCCTGAACCTAATTCGTCACTAAAAAAAATTGATTTATTATTCTGTGTACTAAAACAGGACTCTGCTGGAAGAGACAACACCGGTGGAGACAAGTCACTCTGAGTCTGAGGAGGTGGTGGTTGGCTGGCACAGCTGCATAAGAGATTATTAGTCAGAGACTCATAACTCTCAGCATTGCACTTCACCAATTCCAGTAGTTCCCCAGCCTCAAACAATCGCTCACTTAGTTGTTGTTGTGAAGTCTCATATTTCTTAAAAATATCCTTCAGCAATTGCTCCTTGTGTAGTATATCATTATATAGGAGCTTTGTATCAATGTCATACTTTTCCCTACATTCATCTAACTCAACAGTACAACTATTTAAACTTTTAGAAAGGATAACACGTTCCTTTCTAAGGGAAATATTTAATTTTAAAAGTTTTTGTTTTTTAATTGCTCTCTGTGACCGTTTAATTAGTTTCTTAATTTTAATATATTTTTTTAATTTATTGTGACTCATTACAATTGGACACAATGGTATGGTATCATCACCAGTCAAATCTATTGTTACAGCTGGCTGACCCATTGATTTTGTCTTACTACCTACCAGTTGATAAAATAGGTTATCGGTGTTAGCAACCTGTTCACTGACCTTGACAGACTCTGAGAGAGATAGCGCCTTATGGGCATCACATAATTGCTGTTTAAGTTCTGAAATATGGTTCAAAGCCAGTTCGTGGGTGTCACTACACTAACAACGGTATGTAACACTAGGTATGTAAATACCTTGTATCGATAATATAATTATTATTGAAATATAAGCTTCAATTAATTTGTGAATCAAATGAAAACATTACTAACCTTACTTTAAATAATACTAATTTGCATCCTTCATTCAGTATAGGACAGATTTCGGATTGGACTGAACTTTAGAGCACTGCATAATACAGACATTCCACTCTAATTTGAGCGAATTATTAGATATCCACACTACTCTATACTCATACTTACATACTTTAAGGCTCCCACATACTGGCACGACACGACGACGGCGTGAAGCGGCTCTAATGGAACAATTTCTATGAAAACTTAATGGAAATTGTTCTACCGGATTCGCGTCGCACCTGCCTTTTTTTTTCAGGATGGGAAATCATCAAATGACTCCTCTCGCTCTAGGTGGAGCGGAAGGGAGTGTCAGACTCTTACTGACTAAAACCCACCCGTGTTCCTTCCTTCGCCTTTTATGTTCCGGGCCAGCGGTAACCCTTTCGGACAATCCCGCTGACCCAGCAGGCTTCGGCCTTAACGGGCCCCTTCGGTTGATGCATCTCTTTGAGGCGCGCGTGGAACACGTACGCGCCGTCCGGCACGGGCCTGGTCCTGATTGGACGGTGAGCTACCCATTACTCTCCGCCCGCAGGCCCGCGCCTACGGTGGCCGGGAGTCGTCGCGCGGCTCCCGACGCCCTGAGCATCTCCCGCGGCGGCTGGGACGGGAGGCTCTCTCCCTCAGCCGTCCCGCCGCCTCCTTCGCTGGCATGACTGCTTCGCAGAAGGAGGTGACTGCCCCCCTCTCGCCCCGGACCATGGCTCGAACCAGGCCCTGACGCGAGAGGTCGCCGCCGCTGCCGATCGCCTCAACGAGGACACGGCAGTGCTCCGTCCAAGCGGGGCAGACCTCCACCGTATGCTCCACCGTGTCCTCTGGGCGATCCTGGCAATGGTGACACCCGGGCGTTTCCTCCCGCCTGATTATGTGCAGGAACCTCCCGAAACTTCCGTGTCCCGTGAGGACCTGCGTCAGGCGGTAGGTGAGGGCGCCGTGACGCCTCTCTAGCCACTCCTCAAAGAGGGGTCTTACCGCCGCTATCGTGGCGTGCCCTGTCGCACCTGCCTTGAGGCTGAATTTAGTGCTTGATCGACGGTCAGCACTGACATCGGTTGCGGTACCGATTCTTATGGACTCGCTCTTGCAAACCGTTAGCGTCTGGGTACGCGTGACCGACGGTACGCGACTGACAGCGACGTCAGCGTAACATTGAATCCTGCCTTTAAAAGTAACTCTGTCGCATGTCTGTTACCTTTCCAAACGCTAGCCGCTAAACGGATTTGGATTAAATTTGGCACACGGATAGACCATGCAGATCATGGGCAGAATACCTTTGTCCCAGTAGCAACTTCCCGTATGATAATTAATTTCTGACCTTCACGTGGTTTAAGCCGCGAGCAAAAGCCTAGTATTAAATAACAGAAAGGCTCTGCACAAACCTGAGTAAGACAAGACAAGACAGATAAGACAAGACAAAGACAGTAGACAAGACAAGTAAGACAGACAGACAAGATAAAAAGACAGTAAGACAGTTTTGTGTATATTCATACACATATGTACAATTGTACATACACGCACGCCGCGCCACCGGTTGCGAGTACTACGCACTTGAGCTTTGGCACTAAGGCGGTCAAACTGGCAGTAATAATGGCGTGACTTTTTGTTAATTAAAAAAAAACGACGACCGCAGTCGCGGCTCGCATCTCGCGCGGGACCCACCTCAGTGTGGCCAGAGCTTCATTCCGATAGTAGTCTTTAAGGGAGAACCGCCAGGGTAGCCCGCGAAATCCCATTTTTTTTTACTTTTATTGCAATTTGCAGGTCAGTGTCATGTTTAATGTTGAATTAAAATATGATAAGTGAGCTTAAAAAATATGACTTCATGAAATTATAATCATTAAAATCATCAATTCTCTCTATGTTCATATAATCATATTGAATGACTATTTCTTCAAATATCTATCAGCAATCTAGTCAATAGGATTTTAAGAATAATTTCGCGAGCTACGTATCAAGTTGAACCTTGTATTGTCGGGTCAGCGGGATTGTCCGAAAGGGTTACCGCTGGCTCGGAACATAAAGGGCTAAGGGAGGAATACGGGTGGGTTTTAGTCAGTAAGAGTCTGATACTCCCTTGCGCTCCACCCAGAGCGTGAGAGGACACTTGATGATTTCGCATCCTGAAAAAAAAAGTTGAAACTTGCCTGTACTGACATTGTAAGATTTGCCTCTAGCTTCCTTATACTTTCAATCTACCCCTTCGCGAGATCCCCCTCGAAGATTGTGGCATGATGGTCATGTTTATTATTTATTTCACTGCCTTCATAATATAATAGAAAAAAAAAAAATTATTTGGTTTTGATTTTTTGTGTTACAATAGCTACGTAATGTATTATTCATTTTGCCATTGACTGTTTGTAGTATAATTAAAACAGTTCTATTTCTAATACAGAACTTAATTATGTTTTTGATTAATTATAACTAATACTACTATTACTAAACTAACCTAACCTAACATAACGAGAAACTATGAATAAAATTATTCATACTTTCTCGTTAGGAAACAATCAGGCACGATTTTTGAGTTTTATTCATTTACAATAATCATAAAGTAATCATTGTTTTGTATTGTATTGTACTAATCATTATATTTAATTGGCATTTGGGATTCATTAATGAAAATTCGCTTATTCTATTCTCTTCTTCGTCTTTTTTTTTTCTTTCTCACAAGTCATATAGCGGAACAAAAACATAATATACCTACTCATGTTAAAAATAAATGTATTTATTTTTGATTTAATTGAATTGGTTGGTGAAACGCGGGTGTACTAAAGGTACAGAGATTACAGGCGTGAGTTTATCTTATGTAAAAAAAATACCCAGGCTGTAACATTAGTCTGACTAATTGCCCTACTAAAGATTCATCATCTGCCTAGCCTTTTCCCAAATATGTTAGGGTCGGCTTCCAGTCTAACCGAATGCAGCTGAATACCAATATTTTACATGGAGCGACTGCCTATCTGACCTGCACAACCCAGTTACTGGGTAATACGATACCCCTCGTTAAAACTGGTTGTCAGAATTTTGGGCTTCTGACGACTCGTAACGACTGTCAAAGATCCACGAATGACAGCCGGGGCTTAACGGCTTCCAAGGCACGGAGAGGTCTCACGGAGGTCTTGGTATGTGAAGATACCACCACAGCCCACAGCCACCACAGACCTATACAGCTGTTATTACTTAGCCAGAAGCGGGGGGCTTCCCTACTAAAGATTATCGTCTGTAATAAAAATATTGCCGGAGTCTTATCGCCTATTATAGCAGTGCTTGACGGGTTAAGGGGCTTACAGGACCTAAACGCAAATAACGCAAGTTTTAGAAACAATAAAAGTATATGATCGACTACAGTAAACAAAATCAGAAAAATATGTGGTATTATTCAAGATATATGCTAGGTTGATAGTGTGTTGAAAACATAATACAACTAATTTAATACGATAGCAAAAAAAAGATACCTGTAAAAATTTTCTTTTTGCAATAAAATCCATACTAATATACATACAATCAGAATGATTTTTGTCAGATTATTCTACAAGCAATATACTAAAGCACTAGTGTTTTAATTGTTTAGTCCAAACAATAGATTTTTTGTAAATAGATAATTGCTTCATATTTTGTAATAAATTACCAGCGTTATGTCATCGCGCTTCTCTTTCTTTTCTATGCAGTCCGACAAAGACCGCGTTTTAAGTCATGTAGCTGCCTCAACAGCAACACCTTTCTATCCTGTTAACCGTGTGTCACCGTGGAAGTGAGCTGTCAATCCCTAGCATCAGTCAGTATATCCTGTATAAATCTCAATGTAAAAACTTAGGTGATGTGACCTTTGAGTGAGCTGTCATTTAATGACACTATTGACAGCTCACTTCAAACTCACTTCATCTAAGTTTTCAAGGTGAGATTTTTATAGAATCATCATCATCATTTCAGCCGAAAGACGTCCACTGCTGGACATAGGCCTCCCCCAAGCACCTCCACTTCGACCGGTTCTGTGCTTCTCGCATCCAACAGGTTTCTGCGGCCTTTCACAAGATCGTCGGTCCACGTCGTATGAGGCCTTACAACGCTACGTCTTCCGGTAAGTGGTCGCCACTCCAGAACCTAACAACCCCATCGACCATCTATTCTGCGAGCAATGTGCCCTGCCCACTGCCAAGCAACAATTCTTCGGGATATGTCGGTTGCCTTGGATTTCCTGCGGATATCTTCTTTCCTGATTCGATCACGCAGGGAAACTCCAAGCATAGCCCTCTCCATTGCCCTTTGGGTGAATTTTAGCCTTCTAATAAGGCCCATTGTGAGCGACTACATTTCAGTGCCATAGGTCATCACTGGCAACATGCACTGGTTTGACTTTCGTCTTGAGACACTGCGGTGTATGGCACGAGAAGATATTGCTTCCCGAACGCTGACCAGCTGAGTCGGATTCGACGATTAACCTCTTTCTCGAAGTTGGACCTAACTAACTGATAATTCCTAATTTTACAGAATAAACCGGCAGTATTATGAATCTTTACAAAATATCCATCAGTGAAGGCACAATATCATGGGCCATCGATTGAGGACAGCCGGCACGTCTGCCCTATAATTACCTCCGGGACATATATCATTTGTATTCGGAACCTGTTGTCACGGCTATCATTACTGAGCTATATTGAACCGTTTCATGAAATACTATTAAATAAAATTTCATATTACACTGATTATGTCATTTGTGAGTGCGGCTACCAGACCACTAGGAATAAGTAAAAGTTAAATTTTTCAAGTTTATTGCTAAAATTGCGCCGATATTGACAACGAGAGATAGCGGCAGCCTGCTACGTGTCTACGACAGCGTAGCAAGAAAAAATAGAGTGCTACGGCGTAGCACCTCTACAACAAAATGTTTCTTTACGATTTTATCCAGAAAGTATTTGTCCTCTATGACAAATTTTAATGTATTCCTAAAAAATTCTATATGTGCTTTTTATAGATTTTCCTGTGTCACTTGACGCACGTTCTGGGGGCTAAAAAGGCCACTTTGGCAGAATCATAAAAGGATAATATTATGAATCATAATATGGCGAAGACAGTCCGTGTTTTCCTTTTTTTCACTGTACTACGTATGTATAATCAAAGAGATTGGGATTGGATTTGGATTGGATTTTACCAAAGACAAAAAAAAGTTACTGAAATATCCTTCACCAATGGGATTTGATATGATTAACTTAACAGTTAACTCTCCGTTATGATTCATAATGTTATGTTTTTATGATTCTGCCAAAGTGACCTTTTAGGCGCCCAGTTTTTATTCAATTTCAAGAATATGACGAAATATATTGTAGCTTGAGATTGGCAAACCTGTCTGTTTTAGACGCTAAATTACGTCGTTGGCGTTTACTTTTTGTAAATTTAAATTATGCTTAGTATTGTTCTCAAGTATGTGACATGATATGTTACCAGTTTTATTTTTTTCGATGTTTTTCTTAATCGTTCCAAAACACAAAATTCTAAAAAAATATATTACCAAACAGCTCAAAGCTAACGATTCTGCTTCAACCCAAAACAACAAACCACAGCAACCATCGATCAACCCTCACCCCGCTGCAGGTACATCGCATAATTCAAAAGAAAATTCGGATTAAAAATCGCCAAGGGAGAGTGCTTGAATTTATTTTTCACACGGCGAAATTGCCGCCGGTCGCTCTTCCTTCCTCGTGGAGATATAAATAGCATGAAAGTCCGCAAGCCACCTCGATTTCATGAATTTTTGTGGCTTCATATTTTGTGACAAATAGTTAGCGGGATGCGGCGCGCGGAGGGTTGAAATTGCCTCCGCATAACGCACGCACGTAGCGACACTGCATCGAATTCGTCCGTATATGCATTTTTAAATGAAATATTGACGCAAGGTTTGAAGAAATAAATTAAAATGATGCGTTGTTCGTGTTAGGCGCAATTTTGACGTGAATTATTTATGGTTTTGGCTTTTTTTGTCAGAATTGGGTTACGGAGGTTGTGAAATAGCAGTTCAGTTGAGTTGGATTACGTAAAATTCGAACAACAAGAATTGGAAAATAAAAGTTTTAGGTAGTTAGGATAGCGTTCCGTTTCTCAATATTTTTCTCATCAAAGTCTACACTACACAACTACAGTATATTTTGGACACCATTAATGAAGAAATGAAAACATAAGTTCGTACAGTCACGAGCATAAGTATGTATACACTTGGCTTTATTCAGAGACGATTTTCTCCTTTAGTTTAGAATGAAATTTTATGTTATTACGAACAACGTGTTTTCGAACCCATAGATTTGTGTAAAGTGTCGTATTTCAACGTTGCATTCGTTATTTCACGAAAAAATCGCACCAGCGCATCAAGCTACCCGAAACTGTAAAATTTTACCAGTCAACTTTGAACCTTATGCTTTAGCGATAAAGTTGAAAATCTATTAAAGAAATTTGACAGATTGTAGTAGCTTGATCTGTACATATAAATATTCAAAGCCGTTTGGAAAAGTGTTATTGCTATCAGGAATTTCTCAGTACCAGCCCGCGTCTCTGGGTTTGTGCCCGAGTGTTGGCAAAAGGCTCACCCCCTATTTCATGATAACTGATTTTATTCCTGTAAGTAGGTTTGTACAAACGCTTTTACTCGTCATCATATTTTTTAAATCTAGATGAGGTTGTCTAACTACTCTGAGAAGACAGGCCGAAACAAACTGGGAGGTCACAGTCTCTTTTAAAATCAAGACATAATCTTAGTCAGATTATGGGAATTAAACATAAATTGGTAAAATATGGTGTAGGTACCCTAGGTACACCTGTGTATAACCTTCCGATTAAAATAGGCGTGATGTTACGATAAGTGCTAACACAAAACAGTTACCGTAAAAAAAAAATACTATAACACACAACATTACCGTCAACACTCAAAACCGATTAAAAGAAAGTCTCACATTCATTCCGCAGCACATACAAAAGAAACGTCACAAACTACACTCACTCACCGTGTGAACTATAAACAAAGCTTCGTTCCTTGCAAAATACTTCATTCACTCACTCGTTCGCTCGCTCATTACCGTTCTGTGACGTCACATGACATTTTTTTCGACACTCATAAGCATTTATCATGCTTTATCTTCGGGGTGTGTTCACAAACATCCGGTTGCAGATTATGGAGACGGATAAGAATGATTACGGATGTGTAATGAGTTGTGACGATAGAATTACTTGGCTGTCAGCGAGTACTTTGTGTCGTATGTCTTTTTTGTTAATTAGCAGTTTTGTTTATGTCAAGAAAAAAAAAAAATACGAGACACTTAATGAACATCCATAAAGGACAGGCCTATGACTGCGTCAGTGAGCAGAGTTCGTGTAGCTGAATTTTGGCCCAAACATGTTTGAACTTTTTGCCACCGATACTCTAAGAATAAGAAGGACTGGCTCAATACTCCGTAAACTATAGTAATTTATCATTTACCTAATAAATTAAACAGTTCGTGTTGATAAAAGAGAAGAGAATAGAAATGGAATTTTCGGCATCTTCAGAAGGGGTTGGTTACAAGTATTTTTTGTTGTATGTGCTGCATAATTCTTGTACCATAAACACAAAAATTAAGTTAAATGTTATGTTTTTACTGCTTCGTTTGTCTAGCGGCCGCAAGTACTACTGCTGTACTCATGTACAGCAACCGACCCGAGAATCCCACCCCACGTCATGACCTCATGGTCCTGGGTGCGATTCTCGGGTCGGGGTCATATATTAGGGCTCCTACAAACAGGCGCGACTCGCGATAGTATCGCGCGTGACACAAAGGCACCGCAAGTCGCGCAACGAGCAGTGCCTTTGTGTCGCGCGCGATAATATCGCGTGTCGCGCTTGTTTGTAGGAGCCTTTATTGGGTTCTTCCATCTGGAAATTCTCAACAGTAGCAGTCCGGGCTATGGATTCGTGCCCGATTGATGACAATAGGCTCGCTCTCTATTAGGTGGGACAACATAACTGGGCAAATGTGGGTGTAATATAGGTACGGACAGCATCAAAAGTCGATTAACACTTCAGTTTTTTTAATCTCAGTTATTGAGCAAAATATTTGTTCGAAATTGCAGCAGAAGTATAATGCGATTTTGAACAAATATTTTGCTCAATAACTGAGATTTAGAAAACAGAAGGGTAAATATTTTGCTCAATAACCGAGATTAAAAAAACTTAAGTGTTAATCGACTTTTGATGCTGACTGTACATACTACTACTAGCGTACGGCATAGCGGGCGTACTATAGGTACGTACATTTTGCACTAAGATAAGCACGGCAAGGACGCTCTTAGCCAAATCATTTTTTTGTGAATGATGCGCCGGCTAGTGGTTCTTAAACTCATGTACTTAGTATATACTTAATTTTAAAAAAAATTAACCTAACACAATGTACTTTAATTGTTCGGCTTGTAATCGATATGCTATATAACTGTGGAGGCTTGTTATAGAAACTTGACAATGTGTTGTTGTAACCTATTATTAGTAATTAGTCTGTAAGCCTTCTTAAAAGTAATAAATAAATAATAAATAAATAAATACAGCTCTGCCCAACCCTTCGGGGATTTTTTTTTTATGTTTTTTTTTTTTTTTGTAATCCGCGATCGGTTTTATTTTTAGCAGATGAGTTGGGGGTAAACATTGACGGGAAGAGCGTGACTCCAGCGAGTTATCTACTCGTACGTAGAATTTAAGCGTGATATTATCTTTTAGTTGTGTCGAAATAAAATATTGCCTTTCCTTCTTTTACTAGCGCCATTTTTGGCCATTCATGTAATGTATACATACATCTACTAGCTGACCCGGCGAACTACGTACCGCCACAGAATCAATAAATACAAAATGTATGAGAAAACGAATTATTTTCATAATTTTTCCCATGTTTTATTAGTTATTTTGCTATTTGGGGCGGAGACAAATCCAACAAATCAAAGAGCATAAAAATCGATCGAGCCGTTTTTGAGTTAAAAATGGTGTAATTAACCGGGCTTTGTTTTATATATAGATTTTTTTCCCATCTTTAAATTATTATTCTGCTATTCGGGGCGAAGACAAATGCAATAAATAAAAGATCATTAAAATCGGTCCAACCGTTCCTAAGTTATAAATGGTGTAACTAACCCAATTTTGTTTTATATATAGATAGATATTATCTACATCATAAAATGTTGAACACGTCACAACTTTACGTCACCCACGAGATGTTTTGTCAGAATGATGATGCCACATAATGCCCATTACAATAACATATTATTTCTAATGTAATTCACACTAAAGTGGTCGTAATATATGTCAGAGTTAAGAGCGTTTACGCCGTACAGCATTTCATACAAACTTTCAAGCCCTTGTTTTTCGAAATGAATGAACCGATTTTAATGAAACTTCATACGCATAAGCAGGATACAAAGGTCTAAAAGTTACTTAACAACATTACTCCTTATAACATCAACTATCTGCCAGTGAAAACCCCGTAAACTTCAGTACAGCCGTTTCGGAGATTAGCTTGAATAAACAGACCGACAAAAAATAAAAAAAATGTTTTTTTTATTAGTACCGTATATACTTGCATAGGGGTGGTTTAGAGGGGCTTGTGGCTAAGTCATAACTGCCGCATGGCTCGATCGATCAGGTTAAGCTACGCTAGCCGCGGTTGGTCTGTAGATGGGTGACCATCTTCACATACCAAGACCCTTCCGTGCCTCGGAAAGCACGTTAAGCAGTTGGTGGACCTTTGGCAGTCGTTACGGGTCGTCAAAAGACCGAAAGTCTGACAATCTGTCTTAGCAAGGGGTATTGTATTGCCCAGTAACTGGGCTGTGGAGGTGAGATAAGCAGTCGCTCCTGGAAGTTGACCCTAACATAGTTGGGAAAACGCTAAGTAAATGATACCGTATATACTTCCATATGTATTTAGTAAAAAGCTGTTACATTAACATTACTTCATTTATTTGTAGAGATGAGATAATGGGGCATTATGTATGAAAAAACTGATTTTTAAACTGATATTTCATTAACTGTGATCGATGAACCCACAAAAAATCATCAAATATTGTTTTTGTTTTAGTGTGTTTAGGTATTTAATTTATTATTTTATTTTTTATTTACCCTATAAATGTTTAAAGAAAGATAGAAAAATAATATTATCAGTTTCAGAAAAACACTTCTGTTTCCTACAAAATCTTTAACCTGTATTAAATATAAAACACAGCAAACAGCAATACATCTATCCACCGTACTAAATCATTGAAAACGAGACATTTACATAACATACTAGCGTCATCCTTTATAAGGTACAGTCGGCCCCGTATCCAGAGACTAGGGGAGGTAATAAGGCAACAGGTGTCAAAAAGTACCCCTGCTTGTCTATGGGCATACCGTTTTTTGCAGGTGTACCTACCGGCTAAGATATTTTGAGTGGGTATATAAACGTGGCTTCTATATTCGAATATGATTTCTTTGAGATAAAAATGATGAGGATTTTGTCTAGACAGATGCATCTGGTTTGTTTATTAAAATAAACCAGATGTACCTATATTATTTTATTTTGTAGATTTGTGAATACATAGTTAGCCCATTTAATGTTCCCACTGCTGGGACATAGGCCTCAGGAGTGGGCTGTGATCTACCATGTGGGCCCAGTGTGGGTTGGTACATGACACAGATCTTCGAATTGTTGGTTCTAAGACATACCGGTTTCCTCACGATGTTTTCTTTCAGCGTTTTGAGAGCAGTGGTGATGCAATTATTTGCACAAAATAAAGCTCCTGCCTGGGTTTTAACCCATAACCTACATGTCGTAAGTTGGGGCCATTACCACAGCGCTTCCACTGATCTTGTGACTTGTGAATATAAAGAGTATTCTCATTTATCTTGATATAGATATAAATAAAATTCAGAGTCATGACTGACTAATATATCAACGCACAGCGAAACCGCTGGTCCTAGAGACATGAAATTTAGAGAAAACCCTTTCTTAGTGGATACCTTGAAGGGTCTTCAAGGGTTTTCAAAATTCCACCACTAAGACGGTGAATGGGGGGAGGGTGAAATTTCACGCGGATGAAGTTGTGTGTGTGCTGTGTGTGTGTGTGTAGTCTTGATATAAATTATGAATACTGTAAATTGAGTATTGCTTCCACGCACAACGGACCGAATGGGAGTCTAAGTGCGGAAAAGGGAGTCCCATCATCAAATTGAGTATTGCTTGTTTATATAAATTAGGTACCCATAATAAATGTGCAAATCGTTTACTCTTAATATTATTATGTAAGTATTATGACTAAACTATTTGTACAGAAATAAACACAGAAATGATTATTTAATGTATAGAGTCAACAAACGTTAATTGGTGATTACAGTTCAATAAAATACAAAATGATATTGGGATGGTCCATAAACACCACATCTGACGTACTATTACAACGATAACATGTTTTTAGTGTTTCAACCACCTCTCCTCTACCTAACGTACTGTTTTTAGGGTTCCGTACCCAAAGGATAAAAACGGGACCCTATTACTAAGACTCTACTGTCCGTCTGTCTATCTGTCTGTCACCAGGCTGCATCTCGTGCACCATGATAGCTAGACAGTTGAAATTTTCACAGATCATGTATTTCTGTTGCCGCTATAACAACAAATAATAAAGTAAAAATTTAAAGGGGTATAAAAGAAACGTTTTTTTCGGCGTTTTATGCCTTGTGGTACGGAACCCTTCGTGTGCGAGTCCGACTCGCACTTGGCTGGTTTTTCTATCTCACTTAGTTTTAATCGAGGCCTGGCCGTTTGAGTAATTTATGCGGCTTACCCAAATGTCCTTCATTTTGGTATTGTTTCGTTGAGCTCCTTAATTTCTGAGTTGAGCTCCATGATAACTGACAAATGCGTACACTGACTGGACAGGTCTACTCAATCCGTGTGATTCTTTCCTCAAAAGACCATTTCAGACACCAATCTATATGGTCTTCTCATGGTCTCACCAAGATTATGTCATTACCTGCCTAACCTTTTTCCAACTATGTTAGGGTCGGCTTTCAGTCTAACCGGATGCAGATGAATACCAATATTTTACATGAAGCGACAGCCTATCTAACCTCCACTACCCAGTTACTGTGTAATACGTTACCCCTTGGCCAGACTGGTGGTCAGACTTTCGGGCTACTGACGACCCGTAAAGACTATCAAAGATCCACGAATGACAGCTGGGACCAACGGGTTAACGTGCTTTCCGAGGCACGAAGGGGTCTTGATATGTGAAGATGGTCACCCATCCACGGACCAACCGCGGCAAGCGTAGCTTAACCTGATCGATCGACCCGTGCGACTGTTATCACTTAGCCGCAAACCCCTTCAAGACCAAGATTATGTCTGAACTTTAAAAGAGATTGTGATATCTGAGTTTATTTCGGCCTTTCTTCTCAAAGAAGTCAAATAGGAAACGAAGACCTTATCTAGTTTGAAAAATATGATTGACATGTAAAAGTGTTTGTACGAGCCTTCTTACAGAACCTTCTTCTTGAATCATGTAATGAATCATCTTGAATCATGTATGTATGTGTTGTATAAATATATATTATTATTATCATTTTTCATTCACAAATCGTTTCCATGAAGCAACCGCGCATACTTGCTCACTTTTCCAATAAAATAAATTAATGGTAGCGGTAGGTATATACAGTTATACACAATGGTTGCTATACTTTCTCTGAATAACACTCAAGACTAGAAATAGTAAGGTATTGAGAAACTGCGAACACGTGCCGATAATTGCCGGAGTGAACTACCTACACGGAGAAACAACTTTTATATCGTTTCAGTGCACGTGCCACAAAATTTCAAACTTTCTCTCAACGAATTAGAGTTGGAAATTGCATGTGGTTATCGTCAAATAGTTATAAGCTGAGTATAATGCTACTATTGCCGTGTGTACTGAAATATGGGTCGGGTCTCACTGATGGCGATAGCAATTATGGTAAACTTGCTTTTAAATTTAGCTTTGTGTTGTAGACGATTTTGTGAATTTTCTTACAGCAAAACTGATTGTATGGTTTTTGCTTGCGGTAATACTCATGCGCATATTCCGGGTTCTTTCTACTAACGTTGAAGTTGTACAAAACTCGCTGTCCTTCCCAATTCGGTTGATAATATCGCCAGATGAAAAAAAACCGTAAAGAAATCATTCAATCAATGTGAGTTTATTTAGGTATTTTTTTTTCATTTTGTGCATAAAAACCATTTGATTCCTCTCTAGACTTAGCTAGTGTATTAAGCTATCCTTTTTCCTAACTGCGTGACACGCTTACAATCACAATTCAAGGGTTTTGAAGGTTTTCTTATCGTACAACAACGTAAATGACACAATGTACGTGGCTGAACTGTCAAAATTAAAGGCATTGCGATCAATTGTTATTTTATTTGTGTTACGTAATTACCCCGTAACTCTTTCAATCATTCAAATCAATTTGGTTTTATATAAAATTTTTGGGTTGGTTTTGGTTTATTTTTGGGATTTTATATTAGATACGGTTGATTTTTCAATCGTCAGATAAGCTTTATCCGAGGAATAAATATTATAGTGTGACAGTTTTTGTATATAAAATATGTCAAAACGCCATTAGATATAAGTTGTCCGGTGATTGAAAAATCAGCCCTAAATTATCAACAATGCTGTTTTTTTAATTTTTATGACCTATTTATTAGAAATCTGGCTGCATAGAAACGTTTTTTTTTTTCATAAAAGTATATTTAACATAATTATTGCCGAAAAAAAACTAGGTTTGGGTGTTTTAATATCATGAAGGAGCAGATAGACTAGAATGGAATATAATAATGTGAGACTTTCCTGTTGACCTGCACCCTAATTGCGTACCACACTATCAATCTCAATCTGAATCATTTTGAAGGATATTGCTAATCCATTGCTTCATATGTTCGAAAAATTAGTCTGCTCAACAACGCTTATAACGCAATGAATGTTTTTGAACTGTCAAAATTAAGGCCATTCCTACTATTAGTGTGTTACGCAACCCTGCTGCATTGCGACTGTTACTGTACGATATTGTTTGTCGTCATACTTATATCATCATCTACTTAGCCTTTTCCCAACCATGTTGGGGTCGGCTCCCAGTCAAACCAGTCAGCTGATTGTTTTTGATAAAACCGTCGTCATACTTATATCATCATCTGCCTAACCTTTTCCCAACTATGTTGGGGTCAGCTCCCAGTCAAACCACTCAGCTGAATACTAGTGTTTTACATAACTACTTGTCTAAAGAAAGAAAGAAAAAGTACTTATTGCGACTTGTACAGGAAGATCACAAGCTAAACTAAATACAGTCAAAAATAAAAAAAACAATAATTATATAAAAAATGGCCACGTGCGAGTCGGCTCGCACACGGAGGGTTCCGTACCACAAGGCAAAAACGCCGAAAAAATACAATTGGTGGATGGGAGCCCCCATTAAATTTTTTTTTTCTGTTTTTTTGTATTTTTTGTTATAGCGGCAACAGAAATACATCATCTTTGTAAATTTCAACTGTCTAGCTATCACGGTTCATGAGATTCAGCCTGATGATAGACGGACAGACGGACAGCGGAGTCTTAGTAATAGGATCCCGTTTTACCCTTTGGGTAGGTACCTATCGAACCCTAAAAACAAAAAGTAACAAAATAAAAATGAAAGATGCTGCGACTGCTGACGACTGATGCTGTAGTCTGCCCTCCACAACCCAGTTACCAGGTTATAATCGATACCCTTGGTCAGACATTCGGGCTTCTGACGACCCTTAACGACTGCCAAAGATCTACGAGTGATAGCCGAGACCAACTGCTTAACGTGCTTTCAGAGGCGGGGAGGGGTTTTCATAGTTATGTAAATATCACCCATCCACGGACCAACCGCGGGAAACGTAGCTTGACCTGATAGCTCGACCCGTTCGGTTGTTAGTACTTAGCCACAAGCCAAAGTATCTATGTAGGAACTAAATCCACAAGTCAATTTCATTTGTTTTCGTGACGAGTGGGACCACACCCTAAAGCAAGCGCTTAAATAGTGTTTCTTAGAATTAGCTTTTGTTAAGTTGTATACGAAAAAGTTGTTTCAAAAGTTTTTCATAATATTTTCTGCTTTTACATTTTTATGATTTTAGTTCCAAAGAAATCTGTTTAAAGAAAGCACGTCCTACAACTTGATACAAAACGTTTAATCTTTGAAATCGATTTCATGGATAGTCAGAAGGACTAAGATAAAATTGGTAAAATTATACTTTATCAATGTTGAAATTAGACTCATAATGTCATATTTCACTTACACAAGTGTAGGGGAAAAATAGTGTCAGTGGAAAAGTGAAAGGTAGGTACAATTTGTTCAACGCATTAGAAGGGCGCGCCGGCCTCACAAAGCCATTTCCTTCAAAGAATATTGTAACCAAAAGAAAAAAATTATACATTTCGCTGTGACTGAGAAAAACCTTTTTAACAAAAACCCTATAGTCCGTTCCACTATGAAGCCGATAGATAAGAACCGTAGAGATTCGGGATTAACACCCTTAAGATAAAGTAGTGGCGATCCCAACCAGCCATCACTTAGACTGAAATCTGTTTAGGATTGAATAAAGCTTTCGCCTTTGAAAAAAATACCTACTGAAGTAACGATCCGTTATTTGAATAGCGATGGACTCTTGTAAATCCAAAAAATATGCTCATATTTATTCGGGCATACTGCTTACAAAATCTTACGCAATAAGCTTTGGGTACAAAGGTAACCCGAGAGGTTATTTAGAATATACGTTTCCTAAAGAAGTCCAATTTCAATGTGCTTAATTGTGTGCTTAAAGTTTGCTGCTACGTGGACTCGGGGCGGGTGTAAATATACATGAGACATTTTCATTACAGCTGTAAGTCTCCGGCTTAATTTACCGGTTGGACGCTTCGATCGTCCGTTTTCGCTTTTGAGAGGCTTGTGGCAAAGTAATAACTGCCGCACGGGTCGATCGATCAGGTTAAGCTACGCTTGCCGCGGTTGGTCCGTGGATGGGTGACCATCTTTACAATCAAGACCTCTCCGTGTCTTGGAAAGCATGTTAAGCCGTTGGTCCCAGCTGTCATTCGTGGATCTTTGACAGTCGTTACGAGTCGTCAAAAACCCGAAAATGTGATAACCAGTCTTACCAAGGGGTACCGTATTACTCAGTGACTGGGTTGTGGAGGTCAGATAGGCAGTTGCTCTATATAAAAAACTGATATTCAGCTGCATCCAGTGAGACTGGAAGCCAACCCCAACGTAATTAGAAAAAGGCAGAAGATGTCTTTCATTAGAACTGTAAGTCTCCAGTTTAATTTACCAGTTGTACGCTTGTATCGACCGTTTTCGCCTTCAAAAGTAAAAGCGGACATATTTCTTGACTGCGTTTATAATCGCGCTGGCAACACTAGTCCGCTAACGAAGTTAGTTCTAAGGTAAAGTTTTAATTGCTCTCTGGCAAATCTCAGTTTATCTTTTCGCGGTCTCTGAGAAACAGCTTTGTTGACTATAAATTCAATTTGAGCGAGGCAGAAAAGATTACCGCTTTATTTATGGGAGAGGGACAGGATTGCAGAAACAATTCTTGGAATAGTTGAGAGTGGAGGTTACTGTCGTGTGGCACGCCACGACTTATGTAAAGTACTTAACACTTTAACTGACGTCACGACCACAGCCGTATTGTTTTTTGTGTTTGATATGACTCTACGCCCACGGGCGGTTAATTTTACCATGTCAAAACATACCTAGCATAATATATTAATCAGCATATCTTGTTCCCACAGTTTGATACAGGCCTCCTCTCTGTGAGAGGGAGTCAAAACATATATACACACCGCCTATAGCCGGTACATTAATAATAATAAAGTGTTTTTTCACAAAAACATAGCACTTTGCACTGTATACATTGTTTGAAAATTATACTAAGAAGCCATGTGAGCCAATGTCGTATTGCACTGACTTAAATGTTTTTAGAGTCAAGACAAAAAAAAAGTGTTTTTCGAGATTCGCCTCTGGACGTTAGTTCTCTATACCGCCAGTCATGTAGTTTCATATTACAGGTAACTTGATTTGTTTTTTACGGCAGTCTGGCTACAGGTGTGGTATAAGTACGATGTCAAATACATCTGAATATCCGAGAATGTGTTAAATTGTGTGTAAGCGGGAGAGGCAGTAGGCACCTAACTTGTCAAGTGGAAACTGTCACAAGTGCCTTACTTTCAATTTCATGAAACGCAGGCTGGAAAATTTCATTTAATAATTTAAGGCCACGCCAGGCCCTCAATCGTCGTCTGCCGGTTTTATCACCTGAGAGTCACGTAGGCGACCCGCGCCGTTACTTCAGCGCGGCTAATGAATTCTTACCTTGTTTACAATAAACCAAAAAGCTTTTATGAAGCTCATTCATTAAAGGAATCTGTGGATTATGCGTGAAGCCGCGCTAAGAACGTGACTTTTGAGATTCTCAACAAATTGATTCTGGTGTGCTTCGATAAAACCTTTCAAGCTAAGGGTTATAGCACTTCTACGCGTGCTGTAAAATTATAGAGCGCTGTTTACACGCTTTCTTAAGGCGCCGATAAATGGCTCGTAGTAAACGTATGCAAATTGATATTTAATGCCTTCACAGTTTTTCTTTTTTAAGCAACCTTTCATATTCACGCTTTCATGCTTACATGTACATTTATGGAAAACTTTTCAATTTACTAATTCAACCCGTATATCATACTAAATTGCTAAACAGAGTTTACCTGAGTTACGTTTAAGAAGACAACGCCTACGGGCAAGCGAAGCGGAGGTCACTCTTTAGTAGTGACTTCCACTGCGCTTACCCATACTAACTATTTTTTGGGTCTTTGGCCCTTCCAAAGACCTAACAATGAGTCAATATTAGACTAGATGCATTATCAGCCTATAATATTCCCACTGCTGGAACATAGGCCTCCTCTCGGTAAGAGGGAGTGGGCCGTAATCCACCACGCGGGCCCTTAGCGGGTTGGTAGATATCACATGTCTTCGAATTGTGGGTTCTAGAATTTTTATAATTTTTTATAGTTTCCTCACGATGTTTTCCTTCACCGTTTTCAGATCAGTGGTGATGAGATAATTTACGCAAAGTAAAGCGTCTGTCTGGGCTCGAACCTACGACCTACAATCTCATAAGTCACGGCCTTTGCCAAGTGGCCACAACTGCTCTTCAGGCTGCCTTTCCACCAGAGATGACCAACAACAACCAATAACATCGCTTAATTTTTATAGCTTGAACTAAGTTAGCGTTGGTAGGCATTAGTTAGTTTTACACACATCCCTCGCTACGCATCCTCGCTCATCTCTGGTGCGGCTTTAGACTGGATGTGTAAGGCGAAATGAGCACTTTGTGGCGCAGCATCTCATGTTGCGCCACAAAGTGCTCATTACGAAGTTCAACTCACCAATTAGTTGCAAACATCAAAACAATAACAAGAAACAAAATACACATAATGAGCATCTCAAAACATGACAAAACAAACATGGAAATGATGCAGAACTAACGTAGTCCGCAAAAAATGATCAATTGTTTTATTGTAACATATTTCATAATAAAATAAGATAAATTCATCCGGCGGAGGTACGGGCCGGGTGGTCGCCGGGCGGACGCTGGGTGGCTGCCGGGCGGTTGCCGCGGGGCTACCGTCGGCCACTGTCAAAAGAGACCTTATCTAAACTCCCGTCGAGTAACAATGAGCTATGTAAAAGTAGAGTGGGCATGTTGACGTTACTTAAAGAAGAAGCAAGATAAATACAGGTTCCTTTTTTAAAGTTACCCTTAATAAGCGTGGGCGGGAAGATGTGAAATTGCTTTAACAAAAAATTATGATATGATAAATGATAATTAAAAACACGTTGAAACCCTTTACCAATTCATTAAAAACGAAAGTACGTAAGGACCTATGTGCCTACAATTTTAACGTCTAAATAACACTGATTGTTACAAGATTTTTCGTATTTACGGTTTCGTACCTCAAAAGAAAAAAACGGAACCCTTATAGAATCACTTCGCTGTCCCTTTGGCTGTCAAGACACTTTTTCTTAAGAACACGCAGTGGTCAAGAGGATCAAGTAGGTCTACGGTCACTTGGAGCTCAATAAAAAAAGCTTAACGCAATAAAAAAGTACGGCCATCGATGCCACATAATTTGACACTCGCAAATAAATCATAACCTACAGGGAAGTTCTCATCAATCTAGAATCATATTTTCATCCCAATTACGTAACCGTGCGTGTTCCGACACCCACTTGGCCGGTATTTTAAATACTGGTGTGTGTGACTTATTCTGTGCCCTGCAGAGTCCTAATTTGTATTTCAGCTTTAAGCCATTTTAACATCGGCAAATATTACATTATGGAATGCAAATAAAAATTAATATGAGAGTAAATAAAATAGGCTAGTCCACTATCATTCTCAGTGGTTATTTTAACACAGATACTAGGAAAGTAAAAGCCATATAAGTCAAATTAAGATCTATACAAATCTTTCTGTAGAAGACCCTCCCACACTACTTTAACATGGTAACCTTATACTAAGGCGGATCTCACACTAGCACGCGACACGCTCCGGTGCGCGGGAAACGCGCCCCCGCGCGGGATTTTCTACATACAATTTCAATAAAAACGCGCTACGGGGGCATTTGGCTCCGTTTCCCGTGCCTCGTTGCGTGGCGCGCTGTAGTGTGAGATCCGCCTAAGACAGGTTCTCAATATTAATTAATTATACATGATGGTGTATACAAAACATTTCTTATTCAGAATAACTAAATTGCTAGTCAAGTTTTAGACAGCAGAATTCCCAAAGTTTAAGGCGGCGTAAAGTCTAATGTTGTCTCTGTCACTTTAAGGAGAACTGTGGTGATAGAACATCAATTTTTTTTAAGTTTTGTGTTACTGAGATTCCGGGGAAGAAAGTATGTTAGCGTAAGTTCGGCGCTGCGATAAGATCGTACGTATCAAATTGTGTAGGTACGTATAAAAATGTTGCCAGCATTTGAAACATTGCCAAATTAGTTGGGAATTTATTTCGTACGGTCTTATCCCAGGTCCGAACTTACCCCAACATACTTAAGTATGTTAGTTTTAGTTAGGAGAGGCTTGTGACTAAGTAATAAGAGCCGCACGGTTCGATTGATCAGGTTAAGCTACGCTTGCCGCGGTTACCATGGATGGGTGACCATCTATACATATCAAGACCTCTCCGTGCTTCGGAAAGCATATTAAGCCGTTGGTCCCGGCTGTCATTCGTGGATCTTTAACAGTCGTTACGGGTCGTCGGAAGTCCGAAAATGTGATAACCAGTCTTACCAAGGGGTATCGTATTACTCAGTGATTGGGTTGTGGAGATCAGATAGGCAGTCGCTCTATGTAAAATACTAGTATTCAGCTGCATCCAGAAAGACTGGAAGCCGACCCTAACGTAGTTGGAAAAAGGCAGATGATGACTTTCAATAGAGCTGTAAGTCTCCAGTTTAATTTACCGGTTGGAGGCTTGTATCGACCGTTTTCGCTTCGGTTAGACTGGAAGCCGACCCCAAAATAGTTGCGAAAAGGAGACGATGACTTAACTATGTTAGTGTTTCTACAAAATGAATGTTATAAACCAGGTTCAAAATGTAAAAAATACAGATATGAAATCGTCCCGTAACACCCAAAAGCGCTTTGTTTTACACGAATAAATAAATCCGGAATACATTAAAATTGTGCCGTACGCTCTACATTATTCATAGCTCCGAGATATTCTGCTGATTCGAAACGGCTAAGTAAGAGCTTGCTGTATAAAATGTTAAGTACAATTAACTGGTCAAGTATCCATACTAGTTTATACTGAGTGACTACTCGGTAGACCGAATGATTTCATTCATTCATTTAGTACAAATTGAGTGAAACAGTAAAATTCTGTAGGTACCTATTTATGCGTATATTTGCTTTCGGTTCGTAGGTATGGTTTTATTTTAACCTATACTAGCTTCTGCCTGCGGCGCCGCCCGCATGGATGTCGGGAATTATACCATGGTAACGTGCTACACTGATACAAAAAGTAGCAGCTCTTCCCCAGGATGCCACCTATGTCCTTGCCAAATTTTATCGAAAGCCATTCAGTGTTTTAGGCGTGAAAAGGTATATCGGATTTCACGGATGTTTTTTTTTGCGCGGGAACCTAATTCTTTTACTAAAATAAAAGTAAAATACCTTAGTTACTTGTTATAACATTACAAAAAGTAGCAGCTCTTCCCCAGGATGCCACCTATGTCCTTGCCAAATTTTATCGAAAGCCATTCAGTGTTTTAGGCGTGAAAAGGTATATCGGATTTCACGGATGTTTTTTTTTTTGCGCGGGAACCTAATTCTTTTACTAAAATAAAAGTAAAATACCTTAGTTACTTGTTATAACATTAGCCATCTCCCAGTGAAAGTTCGTCAAATTCGGTTCAGCTGTTTCGGAGATTACCCGGGACAAACAGACACATAAAAAATATCAAATTGTTTTTTTTGTCATAAGTACCATAGTATATTATACTTTCATTATAAATGCATTTAGTGAAAAGCTGTTATTTTGACATTAAAAACAGACACTTCAATTTTATTTATTTATTATAGATTGTGTTTTGACATTTTAAGCTCAATATTATTAGAGTGAATTCCGTCAACTTTAAAACTAATTTTGTCCAATATTTTAAGTCGCTTTTACCTTTTAGTTAGGACTTATAGTAAAACTTTTAAAGTATTAGTCAAAACTTTCACCAAAATAGATTGAGTTAACCAACTGAGCCAAAATCGATGAAAAATAATTAGCAAATTATTTCTACGAAACCCTTTAAGTTATTTTGAACCATAAGCTTTCTTTAATATCTTAATTGCAATCTCGGTTTCCGACTCACTTAAAATCGTCCTGCCGAGGTTTTTACAAAGATCAAATTTAATTACCGTTTCACCTTCAACCAGCTTTTACTTCAATTTATCCACATCGAATGGAAAAGAGGTTTTTTTACTTCGTTTTAAACTTGTTTTAATTTCGCTTTGATTGCTCGATTCTTTTTAAGTGCTTCGTCTAACTGAAGTGCCTGTTTTCATAGGAAACTGTTAACATTGACTGTTAAAGGAACTACGTATAAACATTATATAACAATTTTATTATAATAACAATTAAACATATTCAATTTAAACCATAAACTCAATAAATTACTTTAAGAAATTAATTGCCTTGTTTTCGCAAATAAATCTCATACCCGAAACAGTTAATCTCAAAAAACTCATCGATTGTTCCAATAAAATAGTGATGGGCTACGCGACCGCAACGCGTGACAGAGCCCACTTAATTTAGTGACAGTGCACGCTGTAAACACGGGCATACTATGTAATTTTGTTTTACTCTCGACCGCTGATAAATTGGGTGCGGAGGAAGCGCGGCCGCGGCGTACAGGCGACCAATATTTTTCATTACTATGCTAATTTCATTGTCCCAATAAACGGGACGCCCCCACTCACCCGCAAAGAGGTTAGCTGTTTCACGAGCATTTTTACTGTGTCCACTGAAAAATTTGAATTCGCTTTCCAAAAGGTCGGGTTGGGTTAATTTGAAATGCAACTGGGCATTTTTAGTTTTTCGCCGTGCCGGCGCCGCTTGGTAATAAAACAGTGTATTAGTGCCTTTATTTAAGCTTTTCACGATTCGATAGTTTGAATAATAAAATTTTCAAATTATATTTTTTGTTTGAAAGTTTTACACTCGTCGAGCTCTCGTTAGCATAGTTTTCATGGCTATCATTTATTTTGGTCTCGCTTGTTAAATTTTACGAGGCATCGTGCTATTCAATGATATCAACTGGTAACAAAGCTATTTGCAGTAACTTGAAATGCAAGTTACATCTACAAATTCATGGAGCATGGTCAGACAATCAGTTTAAACGAGGGTCATAATACCAGTAGTGCGGTATTATCGCGCACACAATCGCTTGAAATGATTCAATAGATCAGTGTCGGAGGTGTGGAGTGGCGCATTCCGCAGTGGGGTCACGTAACCCCCGAGGGGTCTGGACCCCGAGGTATGCGCCCTGAAACACGTGTCATATTGCCCTTTCTTGGACGACAATACTTAATTCAATAGCTATTGAAATTTTCCGACATGGACCGTTGTGTGTTTGCTCCGGAATCTTATCAGCTTATTGGGGTATACCGGTCATTTTATTTGTGTAGGAATAAAAATACGCTAACTGTATTACTTACTTACGTTACAAATTACGATACATTTTAGAAAGAAAAATTGTTTATTCGGCACAAACAAAACGCACATTACAAAAAAAATTACATAAAATACACACATACAAAGCAGCCAAAAGTCTCGTATTCAAGCAAAAAAAAAGGTTAAAAATATTTGTACACACTTAAAAATGTTTTTTTTTGGAGCAACTATTCTGTAAAGTTTATAGAGAAAACAATAAAGCATCTTATATTTAGGTATTTCTTCAGGTCTATTATTTATCTGTAAATATTCTGTAGTCATATTTCCTGCTAACAAATCAATCATATATATCATATAAAAACAACTATGGATCTCTAAAACGAGAAGCATAAACCATAATCATCAACACTGCACTAAAATAAAACTAGTTCGGTTCGTTTTTATGGGAAAATATATTTTCAATTCAACAGTACAAATTTTGTTTGGCAAAAAACAGTGGAGTTAACATAGCTGAACGGCCACTGGTGTATTTTTCAAGCGACCATTTTAATTTTTAGTGTTCACTTGAGTGTTTCTAATACTTGGATACAAAAACTGATTCGTTTTTGTTTGGTTTTTATGTAGATACAATTATTTTTCTGGTTAACAACGACTGTCGTTTGTTTTGGTCATCATCTGCCTAGCCTTTTCCCAACTATGTTGGGGTCGGCTTCCAGTCTAACCGGATGCAGCTGAATACCAGTATTTTACATGGAGCGACTGTCTATCTGACCTCCACAACCCAGTTACTAGGTAATACGAAACCCCTTAGTAAGACTGGTTGTTAGACTTTCGGGCTTCTGACTACCCGTAAAGACTGACTTAGCCACGGGCACCTCTCGTCCTCTGTCGTTTGTTTTTGGTATAGAGGTAAATTGGCATCGTGACACTAACAAGCACAAGCACAAGAACAAGCTAGTGAAATGAAGTACTATTTTTAAACGAGAAGGTTCTAAATTCGGATGTTTATATTTCATTGTTTTTTTTTTATAAAAATATGTGTGTTTAGGTTAAGGTATCTATAGGCCTGCGTCGCCTGAAATAAATGAATAAATAATAAAACATCACACCTGTAATAACGAAGGGTTAGGCAGATTCGGCAGTAGTGTTAGGTAATACGGGCTGGTGTCCGCAACTCCACGTCAATGCGCGTATTTTGCGTACCGGCAGTAGTGTTTAAGTCCGATTTAATAAGGGACAAGCTTATCGCCATCTATCGGGCACAAATCCAGACACCGGGACTCCTATCGAGAAATTCCTGATGGAAAAACCTAATAACACTTTGCTCGAACTGGCAATCGAATCCAGTACTTCATTAAACCAGTAAATTATCGTCATGTTTGTAAAACAATAATTATAGTGAGAACAAAGTTTTTATTCCAAAAAGCATTATGTAAGCATTGCCTTGTCATAAAGACTATTGTGAAACTATAATAATATATTATATCACTTGTTACCAAACTAGTAATGTTATGTCACTTTTATATACTTCTTCGTTTTATTGTGCAATACCATCATATAAAGCACGTCATAATGTTACTTACCTACTCAGCACAGTTTTGCACTTAATATTATGAACGTCGATACGACTCGACGGCTGGGACACGAATGCCGAGCAGAACTTCAATCTTTATAATAATCTTAATCTTATGGTCATTAGACCATAGATATACAGTCAGCCGGTCGATTCTGTAAAAATCTCCCCGTGAAAACTTAGGCGAAGTGAGTTTCTTTTTGCTAGGAATTGATACTATTGACAGCTCACTCCACGCTCACTTCACCTAAGTTTTCACGGTGAGATGGTTACAGAATCGCACTGCCGTTCATCACAGTGATTTTACCTCTGACAGCTGCAACCTATTAGCTACCTTATTTATAACGAGAACAAAGATCAAAATGATTTTGACCGATTTGTCAGTGGCAGCAAGCCAACAGCAACCTTATTAGAATGAGAATAATGATCACTGTGATTTGGAAAGTGCTACAAAATCAAAGGTAAAATAACTATGAATGGTCTATGGAGGATGAACTCCGGGTTTAGCTTCACAAAAGTGACCACTCTCTAGAAAGAGAGTACGAGAGATAAAGTGGCTGCGCGACCAATACCTCTAGTACTACTAAAGAAACAACTACTGACCGCACATTCTCTTTGTCTCTCTCATATTTTCGGTCTGTATTCATCATTTGCCTAGCCTTTTCCCAACTACATATGTTGGGGTCGGCTTCCAGTCTAACCGGATGCAGCTGAATACCAGTATTTTACATGGAGCGACTGCCTATCTGACCTCCGCAACCCAGTCACTGGGTAATACGATACCCTATAGTAAGACTGGTTGTAAGATTTCGGGCTTCTGACTACCCGTAAAGACTGTCAAAGATCCACGAATGACAGCTGGGACCAACGGCTTAACGCGCTTCCCGAGGCAAGGAGGGGTCTCGGTATGTAAAGGTGGTCACCCATCCACAGACCAACCGAGGCAAGCGTAGCTAAACCTGATCGATCGACCTGTGCGTCTGTTATTATTCAGCCACCCACTTTTCCGTATGTATTCACTGTACATTAATAATACGGAACGCTCAGTTTCTTCTCTATGTCTATGATTATGACGTCATCCGATTGAGATAGAAGTCTCAGACGCGGCACTACAGGCATGCGACGTAGACATATTTACTTATTTATTAATTTCAACATCATGTGTTAGAGGCACTGGTTAATAAAATGCACAATCTTAAATAGAGAAAGTTGTGTGAGGTAGGAGGGTTATTGAAGGAATGTTGATAACTATATAATAATTAGTTAAATTTATTGCCGCGGAATTTCTTTTGTGAGACGTACTCTACTGACCGCACATTCGCTTTGTCTCCCTCGTACAGACGCCAGCACATCAAGCTACTATAATCTGTCAAATTTCTTTAATAGATTTTCAACTTTATCGCTGAAGCATAAGGTTCAAAGTTGATTGAGAAAATTTTACAGTTTCGGGTAGCTTGATGTGCTGGCGTCTGTACTTTTCGATCTGCAATGTTGTCTATGATCGACGAACGATATGATGTTGTTGGTTTGTTATCTGTAAAATAATGTTACTACTTCCATTTGCCAACTGACGTCACATTCATCATCATCATAAATAGCCTGTAATGTTCCCACTTCTGGAACACAGGTCTCCTCTCTGTGAGATCCCGGGAGCGAGCCGTAATCCACCATGTGGGCCGTAATCCACCATGCGGGCCCCGTGCGGGTTGGTAGATGTAACATGATTGTCTTCGAATTTATGGTTCTAAGACGTGCCGGTTTCCTCACGAGGTTTTCATTCACCGTTTTGAGAGCAGTGGTGATGAAATAATTTACTCAAAGTAAAGCGCCTCTCTCTCGAACTTACGACCGACAACTCGTAAGTCGTGGCCGTTACCACTGAGCCACCACTGCTATCAACGTCATACTAGCTACAATAAATAAGATTGTTTACTCTCAATGTCTAAAACGGTTCCCACCCACGCTCTTACTTAACACCAATTATTTTAGAAGTACGTAGGAAGACAGTATAAGCCCATTCTACTGATGACCTTGTCATCTAAGTAAACGTTTCAATTTATATCAATTTCTGGTTATTGTTCTTATTTTAGAGCATCAGCCATTTACGTTGTCATTACCCTTGTGTTAAGAGCGTTTACGCTCATTTCATACAAACTTTCAAGCCCATGTTTTTCGAAATGAATAAACCGATTTTAATAAAAACTTATACGCATAAGCAGAATACAAAAGCCTAAAAAGTAAAAAAAAAAAAAGAAAAATAGCATTCCAGCCAAATTAGATCCAAATTTTTTCCATAGAAACAGAGATTTCCAGTAATCTTTTATTAAATTCATTCATTCATTCATTCATTTCATTTTTTCATTTCATGTAAGACAAGCTGAATCACCATTCCACACAGGTCGATAAAAATCACAGGTGACTAATTAATTTCGCATCAAAATGTCAACCTTCATGCTGCGGACGATCGCCTGCGACTGAGCGTTTTCACGGTCGATTTTAGTCACCCGCCGCATGCGACCTTTCGCCGCATGACAAAAGTTGAAACCTACTCTACTTTAAAACTTGCGATTTTAGTCACCGGCGGCCTAGTCGCCTAGAAAATTCAGACAGTCTTTTTTCGACGCGCGGCAAAAATCTACTGTCTAATTGGCAATTCGGTAAAAATAGTCGTGTAAACGCTTTAGCTACCTTGCCATATAAATCGTCATCATAACGTCATGACTGGACACTAAATACTAATTCGCTTTATTGAAAGACAGAAAACCAGATAATCTACACATTAAAAAGACTAAAACAATATACAAGTCTTGTATTTTCTTAATATCCTCGACGATATGTGTCCACTTGTCGTATCCATTTAACCTGTAACGTTTAGCTCTGCGAGCCTAATCTAAACTAATTGAATTAACTAGCTTTGACAAATTATAAGGGGCACCTAAATATAGCTGTATAATAAACAGGATTACTCTATTCAAACACTTTCGTTATTGACTGTCGCCGCAGTTACACGGTGTCCGCTAACAATAGATTTTCTATTGTGGCTGTTGTCTGGCAGTGAACGTGTTAAACTCAGTCATTTTCAGATTGATTGGATGGAGGCTAAGTGATAACAACATTTTTGTAAGTGTGTTTCGATGATTGAATAAAAGAGAAGCACTAAAGATTTTGGAACTAAAATAACTTATAACTTTTCGCTACATATACCTACTTAACATTTTATCTCAACCCGATTAGCCGTTTCAGCGCTCTTCAGTTATAAACAAAGCCAAACTTTCAGAGTTTCGCGTGGTAAAGCTACTTCAGAGAGGCAATTCCCGTATTTTTAGGAACGTTCGCATTCTAATGTCAGTCTCAATCTGTCAAAATTACCTCCAATTTCGCTACATTTTTGACAAGTTTTTGACATTGATTAACGTTGAGATGAGATTGTGACTAGATTTTGAACGTTTTTAATTACGAGAATTGTCTTTATCATTTGCTGAACTACTACCACACATAATGTGTAACATCAATATCTGTCTATATCTGGGGGTACGGTAGTGCCCCCGCCAAGACGAGCCAAGCGAAGCGCAAGGGCACTACCTACCCTTTCTCGAAGTGCTTCGTCGTTTTTTTGAACCCTCATAGAGTTGGTTTCCAATGTACCAGATAGGTCATATTCTCAGGATATGATGTCAATAATAGACTACATTTTTATTGATACGTAGAATTTGTGAAGTTAGGGTCGGTAGGGTTAGGCCGTGTAGATTCAGAAGCTTGGCTCTACATGAGATTTGATACCTTTTTCACAGGGCAAACCTTATGTGGTCGTCTTGGCAACATTTTATATGAAATGTTTTTGGTGGGTTTGAATAATCCATATAATATTATTATATATATAAACTTTAATATAAATATTATAGACGCAACAGTAACTCTATCTGTCGGTTATCTTTCCACGCCTAAACTACTGAACCGACCGTTATGAAATTTGACAAATTGGTAGCCTGGGTCTTGGGAAAGGACAAAAACAGGCTACTTTTCATCTTAGATATTGGTATTACAAAATGATGAAACACAAAATATACGCAGCCGAAGTCGCGGGCAACAGCATATTAAACTAAACACTCTAATATTATAAAGGCGAAAGTTTGTGTGTGTGTGTGTGTGTGTTTATATGTTTGTTACTTCTTTACGTTCAAACGGTTTGAACGATTTTGATAAAATTTTGTATGGAGGTAGCTGACACCCTGGATTAACTATAGGCTACTTTTTATCCTCCCGATATTTCCATGACATCGACATTTACGTTGGTGAAACCGCGGGGCGCAGCTAGTTAATCATAAGTGCAAGCACCTATTTAAGTTTATTGAACCAAATACACAAAAAAGTCGAAAGACTTTACTATTTATTACTATCCATTCTCAACCTCGAGAAAATATTTACCAAAGTGCGATCTCTGCGATGTTTCTCAACGTTTTAAACGGGTCATAGATTTAAATTTAAAAGTATAAATTTAAATGTGTGCTAGTTGAAAAACACATCCGTTATACACTAGAGTTGCGAACTAAGAACCGACGTGGTTTGCCCAATACACGGCGATATCGCGAGTTGAAAACTGCATGGTAGTAGGAGTCTTTTGTTTGTAAACGGAAAAATAACTATGGTATAAATAAAAATGTAATGCTGTGCGATGGCAGAGGGCATCGCTTGAGAACAGGTGCGTCTCATAACGTATAAACTCATTTGGTCTAATTTCATTTTATTATCGTTCATAAGATATAATCAACGTGAGATATACCAACTGTTGATATAATTTCTTTACATATAACATTTATTTATTCTAAAACTTAATTAGTATAACGTTGTTTGATATAATTAACGTTTATGTAATCGAAAATCATTTGGTCTAACGTTTAATATGTATATTGTTTATTTAATCGAAAATCATTAGGTCTAACGTTTAATATATGTATATAAAAACGTCAATATGGTTAACACCCCGACTCAGAATACCCCGACTCGGATAGGTTAGGTTAGAAGGCTAAGGCGGGAGCGAAGCGGAGCGGAGCTCCCGCCTTAGCCTTCGTGGTTATTTTTTTTTAAACCACCCAGAAATAGGAGCCCCACGAAGCGGGGCTCCGTCGACCTATCTTAGCGCAGGTGGTAATTAGTTACTAGTTATGTTTAATATCTACTTAAGTGACTATTACCTATAACTACGATAGAACTTACAAAGAATAAAACAAAGAAAAAATACTTTTAAATATTTCTTAAACAAAATACAAAGTTATTGTTTAATTAGACCAAATAAGTTTTATATCTTTTGAGTGGTATGTCAAACGATTTTATATTTAATGTATGTTATGCTTATGAAAATTTGTTATTTTAAAATTATATCAATCGTTCATTATATTAACTAATCGCTATATTAAATAAAATTATAGGTTCCGTTGTTATATATTGTAAATATTAGAGATTTTGTTGTTATATCATCTATTACTTACCCCTTGAGAACGGCTAGACCAATTTGACAAATTTTTGTTTTAAAATGTTCGTATTAGTCCGAATAAGGTTTTATGTAAAGAAAAATTGGAAACTTGTCAAATTGGGGAATACTGAACGTCTCGTTTTGCCTGGGATTTTTTTTAAGAATTGAAATTTGGACAGGATAAGATCTGTCGGGTCAGCTAGTAGTGAATAAAATGTTATGATGAAGGTAATATTTTAGATTGTTCTCCGACAAAGATTCACGAAGAAAATGATATCAAGGCGATGGGTAGCAACATTATTTTTTTCCTAATATATAATAACTTTTATTAACAATGAGAACACTACTAACAAAATGCCGTAATTACAATTTACAAGCTTATTCTAAAATATATATATCATATACAAGTATGTATATACTAAAAAATAAAAGAAAAAGGGAGGAGTTCATTGGGCATCAAAAAATTCATCCGCTTTGCTGTCAATGGGTTAAGTGCCCAAAAGGCTGGTAGCATTGTGACGAAAGGGGTTTGCGTGGCGCAGGTTATAAAAATAAGACCACGCAACCTTGTCAACATAAAAATATATATTTAGAAAAAGGTGTGGGTAGGTCTACAGGTCACAATTTTCCCAGAGTCAACCCTGTGGATAGCGCTGTACTGCCCTGATAGCTGGCGTGGCGATGACCGCAGCGAGGTGCCACGCTGGATGCGCAGGGGTGCCGGTCGACAGGTGTTTGCGCCGACCTTCGTAAGTCAGCTCGGCCCACTTGGCAAGACGGCCAACAAATGGGACGTCCGATGCCTGGACGTTACAGCACGCACGAGTCACGACGGAACCAGCCACGTAGCTCCAGATGTGCGGCCGTGAGCTTGAGGTGTTCCCTAACCGGAACTTTGGACCCCAGTATGGGGGTTTCAAAGACACCGAATTTAAATGCTCGATGGCGGAGAATTATGTAGATTAGGTAGTTGTTTTTTAAGCCCGGATAATGGCGAGTTAAGACACGTGTGAAATCACTGATATCAATTATCTGGTGAGACGTGTGACCGCTTCGGGAAAAACCAAAATTCCTAATGACGAACGAAAGACGCGTTGGATAGAGATGGGACATGCGCGGGCGCATAGATAAATTCTCACTCACGCGCCGATAGCTGAACATTTTGTGTTTTTAGTCATTACTATTCACTACCGCACTACTTGTTATTTTCTATGGTAAGATATTTTGACGTCTGCGGCTCTTTGACAGTTGAATGTATGTAAACATTGGAATGTTGCTGTGATTTTGTTGTTTAATTAGTTATTATGTGTTTAATTATGCAAAATGTAACGTACGACGTTACAGTACCCCGCCGCTTGGTGAGGGTTTTTACCTCAGTAAAAATCCTTTACTCCTATTATACCTCCATCTGAATTACGACCCCTTGTATTCTTCATCGTTCATCCTTCATATCTCATATTCGTAATCTTTGCATACTGGCAGACTACCTTAACAAGAGGTGAGTCCGCGCCCTAGCAGCTATGTGAGAGTTACATGTCCATAGTTGACTTGTTACTCGCGCAAAACAGACGTACATTCGGCTTATAGAAGCAAAGAACTTACTGGGTTTATACTATTGAAAATGGAAATTAAAAACTGGACGAAGGCTTATTTAAGGAGTATCCACCCGCTCCTGCATAGGCTTATTTAATGAGTTGCAACCGCTCAGAAATATTAACTCCCGGTAAGTGAAACGTACCGAGTTTGGCAACAACCAATCCAGAGGTTCCGATAAATGTGGAGAGACCACGGGTAAGGCACATGATAAAATCAAGTGAGCGTGGTTCTCCATCGGGGCTGAATACGGTGGCCGAAAAAATTGACGGATTACGACACGTGTGAAGACACTGATGATGACATCTAGTGAGCGTGTCTCCGTCTGAGGTTGAAGTTATGCACTGTGTTATGCAGTGGCTTAAACATAATAAAGTAAAAAAAAATGAAGTGAAAACAAGAATAATATGTTATTATTTCAAATTGAGTTCAAATGTAAGAATATTAAGTTATCCGTAAGACTGGTAAGTGTTGGGTAGCAATCCGCATGGCATGATAAGCGTCAAATACTCCGACTGTTACAAAACAAACTAAAATTAACGTCTTGGTTGTTGTCCGTGTTAAGTGAAGGAAACTACGTTATGAAATTTAAAAAGTAATAAAAAAGAAATTTTTTTTTTTAAAGTTTGAAGTTTGTAAACAAATTGTAAATATATATAATACATAATCGGTGCAACTAATGTGTACGCTTATGGTATTAAATTCTAAAAATGGTGACAATAATTGTTTTTATAATTAACATATAAGTCACTATTGACATCCAACGACAAATTTTTGCTGTTGACTGTACTTAGTAACAACAATATTGAACAAGGCAAGGGTATCAAGTCAATAGGCAGGTAGACAGTTACTAGGATAATTATTAATTAAAAGGAGGTAGGTGGGAATTGTGGTTGCAATACTTGTTGGAAACTGCTGGTAGATCAATGAAATAGTACTGTACTTTTGAGTTGTCAACAATAAAAACGTTCACTATATGGAACATTAGTGATCTAGGTCAAATGTAAACAAGTACAAGGTGTATTGATAATTAGGCTATAATTCCAATATACAAGTTTGTAGATACAAGTTGTGTGATACTATTTTTAGTTTTAAGTTCTAATGCTTGATTTTAAAAATTGTTAATTTTTGTTCTTACAATGTTTATTAATAAATAAAATAAATGATTCTAAGTTTTATTAAAAAATTGACTCTAAGTTATGATAAAAAAATTGACACATGAGTGTTATTAGATAAAAAACACTGTTTGTGTACCAGTAGACAATGTTGTTAAGTCTAAAGTAGCCAGTAATTGATAACCCGGCAACCCAATCCCTTCATCCGGCACACAGCAGAGCTGCTTACCGGAAGAAATAGGAATGAGCGTGGTACCTCCCCGGGGCGAGCCGTTACTATTGGCCCTACCACTATAAAAGAACGATAAATGCGTTCTTTTATTTTAAATAAAAAAAAAATTAACAATTAAGTTGCAACGGTGCAATCCGTTCCTACCAAACAAGAAAAAAAAACAAGGTAGCGCTGCGTACACCTTAGTTGCTGGCAACCAGAACGTTTTACACAAAACAACCACCAAAATACACCAACATACAAAAAAAAAAAATACCCACAAGGTAACCCTGAGGAAAATGTGACCGTAAAACCACGTTTTAGGGCGCCAATGTGGGGGTTTCAAAGACACCGAATTTAAATGCTCGATGGCGGAGAATTATGTAGATTAGGTAGTTGTTTTTTAAGCCCGGATAATGGCGAGTTAAGACACGTGTGAAATCACTGATATCAATTATCTGGTGAGACGTGTGACCGCTTCGGGAAAAACCAAAATTCCTAATGACGAACGAAAGACGCGTTGGATAGAGATGGGACATGCGCGGGCGCATAGATAAATTCTCACTCACGCGCCGATAGCTGAACATTTTGTGTTTTTAGTCATTACTATTCACTACCGCACTACTTGTTATTTTCTATGGTAAGATATTTTGACGTCTGCGGCTCTTTGACAGTTGAATGTATGTAAACATTGGAATGTTGCTGTGATTTTGTTGTTTAATTAGTTATTATGTGTTTAATTATGCAAAATGTAACGTACGACGTTACAGCATTGCCACGTTGGATGGTAATGCTGATTCGTTGGGTTAAAAATAGGCCAGCCCTCTGGCCACGTGAAGAGTCAACCAACCGCTTGGCGATGTACATAATTAGCTACTAATTTGTGATGATATCTTGTATATCGTCTATTAATTAATTAATTTTGCAAAACCCAAATTCAACAGTGATCTTTTAGGGAGTGGTATGATGACCACCAGTATATTCAGATAGAAAATAAATCTTCAAGTATCTATGAACACTAAAAAGCCCTTTGTACATGGCACGGTTTCTTTACTGTACGTTGTATAAGCCGCGCCGTAGAAAAAACGTGTCCGTCATCAAGCTTCCATAGTCATCTACACAACACTGACGACCGTGAAGAATATAAATGTATTTGACCCATATTAAGCCACACAATACAAAAACAAAAATAGGTTGAATCACCTTAAAATTATAAAACAGTCTTAAAATATCAATTTCATCAAACATATTTTTTACCACCTCAACCAAACACACGCGCTCACACGTTGATCAGTCTTCAAATCCCCCGCAAGTGTTTTCGTCTCAAAGCAGAATATTAGAAAAGTTTTTCGATCCCCTGAATAGTGCCTAGTACGTGAGACACAAATATTGCAGTGGAGCCACGGATTATCTGCTGGAAGCGAGCCAGTTTACAATATGTAAGCGCAGTTTTCAATAGAGCCGTTTAGATATCTGCTGGTAGAGGCACCTAGGTGACAATTAAGTGAGAACCCATGCTATGATTACCAGTATTATCGCGGTATCACTAGTGTAGGAGCTTGGGTGCTAATGAAATTGGTTATCTAATTGGGTGTTTGTTGTTGTTGATACAATTCAAACATAACGTTTTGTGAGGATACGATAACTTGACCACATAGTATTTTAATTAAAACATACTGGATCAGATTTTCTGTGCCATAAAATACTAGGTAAAGAAAGAAAAGAAAAGAAAGGACGACAAATGCTTAAGGCATAAAGCAAAAAAAAATACACCTCAAAACTATGAAAAAAAAAACAGAAAACAATGATTATAATGCAAAAAAAAGGACTCAGCATAATATCAGATGACAACACAATGCGCCACCACCTGACGTTGATTTTCAGCGGTAAATGCCTAGATGCAAAAACTGTATCCTTTCTATTTTCTTTCTTTCTTTCATTCATATTTTCCTTTTGAAATATGAATGAATGTAAGTAGACTTTTACTTTAAAAATAAATATTTTTTTTTTTTTATTAATGATAGAGTCCAGTTTCGCCAATGAATAGTTATGAAAGAATTATACGCAATTTAATTCTTAATACAAACGACAACTATCCGGTTTACCACACCAGCTCCGCGACTACAACGTATAATTCGGTCCCCGTGACCCGTTTGCGCGTTTATTCATACCTCATTCATCCGATTGCCTTTATGACGGGAATTAGTTTCGGAATGTATGGCTTTGCATTATAACCAGAGTAGATTTTGGTTGCAAATCGAATGGTGAAACGGGCCTCCTTTGTGCGAGCCGCTCGGGGCGAATCATCAATGACGTTACAAAGCTTTTATTACATTTTCGCTGAACTCGTGGTATTAATTAGTATCTCGGTATCATTAGGCTATTATTAGCTCTTTTAGTTGGCTGAATTAGCTGGGTGTGGCGGAGCGATTGCACGAAAATATTGATAACTTATACATGACCCGGAATTAACGCTCACCATTATGCATATATTCACTGAATTTTTACTATGGTGTACAAAACATTGTTTATTTATTAAATTAGTTATACTGATTGTGGGAGAAAAAAGTGGTCACATTACAAATCTACGTACGCACTCAGTCGCACTTGTATATTTCGTTCATTTTGGATTATTTTGACTGTACAGCGAAAGTGTTACTGTAATTTACAGGCAGTTTTAGTAAAATTAAACTTTATAATTATAATATATAATAACATTATTAAAAACTAGCAGCGCCCCGCGGTTTCACCCTCATATTTGTCGAAACTGTTCGAAAGACACGTAGTGCCATCAATTATTATAATAACGTTATTGTTGTTTTCCTCGGGAACAGCACTGTTTTTCGGGATGAAAGGTACTCTATGTCCGTTTCTGTACACGTTCAGGATGTTCAGGAGGATGATGAAATTTCAAGATGATCGGTTCAGTGGTTTAGACATGAAAAAGTAACAAACAAACTTACTTTCGCATTTATAATATTATTATAAGTTAGGATGACAGAAATTGATTCTGAACAAACTGCTTTCATAAATTGCATTAATTGAGTTACACATTGTATAACGGGTGTAAAAAGACACTTATCGAAGCCGTGAACTCCCCGTCATTTCAATTAATTTTTTTTGTACATACTAGATCATACCTGGGAACCTTCTGGTTACGGAGATATTGGAGGTCAAAATTCCCAAGTTGTAATAGTTGAAACTTAACTTTAAATACTCCCTCTCACGATCCCTGTACAGCTGCATGCACCCATAAACACAATGTTTTGAGTGCGTTACGTTGCGCACTACCGTAAACAGCGAATTTTCACACCAAAAATAAAAGTCGTTTCCCAGCAATTATTTTTGCACAAAGTTACTAGTTTCATGTACATCACCCTTCAGGAAACTGTCATCTACGCTTTCTGTACAGAATAAGGATCGAATAACATTTTGAGTGACAGACAGATCAAAACGCGTTATGTGTTACACGCTATATAAAAATATATATATTAATCAAATACACCCTGTATTTGATTAATATAACAAATAGCAAGACCCTTCACGAAGTGTCATCTACGGATTCTGTACACCTTGTTACATCCTGTATAAATATTTAATAATATGCTGGTCAAATTAAATTAGCTAGCGAAACTCTGCAGACGTTATAAGTATCGATATCCAAACACAATAAAATAAGAGTAAAAAAGATTTGTTGTTTTTTTTAGGGGTCAGCGACCGTTGGTAGTATAGTTACTTGAAGTATGAGTTGAGAAAATAACTTTATTTTTCTTTTGTAATGTCATTCATCACGTCTATGAAGATTACACAAGAAAAAAACAGTGGCACTCCAGGAGTGCCGACAGAAGTGAAAACTTGAAAAAGCATAGTAGGTAATTAATGTTTGAAGGTCATTCTTCCCTAAGAAAATGTACCGCGCGTTATATCTTTTTAATGGCCAAAACTTAAAACAGAGGTGGCGGTTACGGTAACAGTGTCGCAAGTTCAATGGTTTTTTCCCATCTCAAAAAATGCCCAACGCGCCTAAAGAAGTTTTCACTTCAAAAACTGATGTTTAAACTAATTTTTCAAGTAACTAAAGTACCAGGTGTTGCTGATTCCAAAAAATTAAATTCAATTTCTTTTTTGTTTTTATCAAGGTTAGATATCGATACCCACTACGTCTGCGAAGTTTCGTTAGCTAATTCAATTTCACCCTGTATATAAGTAAGTACTGCTTTGTTCGTTTAGGTACGGTCAGCATCAAAAGTCGATTAACACTTCAGTTTTATTAATCTCAGTTATTGAGCAAAATATTTATTCAAAATTGCAGCAGAAGTACGATGCAATTTTCAACAAATATTTTGCTCAATAACTGAGATTAAGAAAAAACTGAAGTGTTAATATTTTGCTCAATAACTAAGATTAAAA
The DNA here is from genome assembly GCA_963855955.1 of Luperina nickerlii. Classification (NCBI taxonomy): domain Eukaryota; kingdom Metazoa; phylum Arthropoda; class Insecta; order Lepidoptera; family Noctuidae; genus Luperina; species Luperina nickerlii. The sequence continues at coordinate 10,148,158 of OY979680.1, forward strand.
AAAACTGAAGTGTTAATCGACTTTTGATGCTGACCGTACTTTATTAATATTTATTGTGTATTTTCTGATGTTCAAATAAAATAGGGTTCATAATATGATAGGGATCATAATATGATACCTACCCATTTTATTTGAATAAGCAATAATCTTGTTATCTAGAGAGCAGTCTGTGGTGGCCCAGTGGTAAACGGTCGCGACTTTCGAATTGTAGATCATGGGTTCGAATCCAAGCAGGCACTTCACTTTGTGTAAATTATTTCATCACCACAGCTCTTAAAACGGTGAAGGAATTAATCGAGAGGAAACCGGCATGTCTTAGAACCAAAAATTAGTAGACATGACATCCGCCATCCCGCACTGGGACGCGCGGTGGATTATGGCCCTGCACTCCCTCTCAGAGAGAGGCCTGTGTCCCAGCAGTGGGAACAGTTTGGCTGATTATGTTAGTTATCTAGAAAGAAAACATTTCTCTTTAATACCTAATCTACTTTGACACACTATAAAATCACATTTACATAAACACACATCATAACTCTAATTTACCCAACAATGACAACAATAAAGTGTGACCACACAGGCTACTCAAGGAAATCATGTATCATTGACAAACACACAAGTTGCTGGGCAGGAAGCCCGGGCAAAGTGTTCCATCACCCGGGCAGGGCCTTCCGCACCCGGATATGAATCCTGTATCGTCGCGACTGCCCTCGTCACTTTAACGATCTCGAACCGCTTACCAAGGTTTTTACCTTATTGCGATATATATGAAAGGTTGTTAGTGGGAAAATGGTTGTCATTGTTTTCGCTGATGTACCAGTAGGTGGCGTGAGGTTGCGGTATAGCTTTTGAGGTTTTAGTTTTCTTATTTTTTTTCATATATCGAGTGCATATAAAATTCTTAAGACCATTTGAATCTGCGTCTGTAATGTGAAGTTTCTAGATTGCGACTTTTACATTTTAAAATTTAGATTTAAACGTATTTAATTCTAGATAAATGGGAAATTAATAATTAAAAGTAAGGTCCGACAAACTTTTGCTGAACTTAATCCATAGAATTTGACAATAGGTTCAAAACGGTAGGCTTCAATGGTTAATAGCTTCGAGGAATATGGGTAACTAGCGTTTGCCCTCAACGTCACCCGCGTAAAATTTCTTGTTCCCCTGACTCCCGTCGCGTCGCATCGAATCACCTGCTCGCGCTATTTGATCGTTTTCCCGTTCTTTCTTATTTTTTTTTCCTCGGATCCTAATTATATAGAAATTCCTCGAAGCTTAAACATATGTATTAATTAGCACAGCCTTGTGATCCGTTATTAAATAAAATTGTGTTAACCCGCTGATGATTGTTGCATGCAAATTATATAGGACACAATAAAATGGCCGCCATACAACATTGTATATTATAATGTAATTAGTCAAGGGGCCGGAGAAGGTCAGTGTATGAAATATGACCACACTCTAGAGTAGTTAAGTTACTGGGCAAACTGGGTTTTAGGTATTCTTGGGTTTGCCCTAAAGAAAAAGTCCTAGGTATTTTTTGTATGGGAAATGAAGCAAATACTTCAATGGAAATAATCCTATTTTGAAGTAAAGGTCGACTTTGTGGGAGTATGGTTTTGATAGCTACTTACAAGGTACTTATAACTCTATTTTTACAATATTATTTTGGGGTACACTAAAATAACCTGCGCCCTTATTAATAATTGCTATATTTTCGTTTAACTAAGGCTCATAGACAAAATACACAAAATAATAAAGTAATACATAATAAAAACATCACTACAAAACCTATTTACTACGTTGGGTCGGCGACGTACCTATTTCGCTGAGTCGTGGTGTCTATACTTACCAAATATCTTTACAAATACAATTTACAAATTATTGGTAAATTTTACAAGTCCGTGTACCACAAAACTCTAAGTCACAATGGTAAAAGAAAAACCTTATAAAAATAGTAATATGTACATTGTAGTGACCAGTCTACAATTTATACATAGCCCTCACAATTTGCCTTACGTTATTAAAAATAAGAGCGAATTGTAAATTGTAACTCATACACATTTGTAATTTCTGTGTTACGCAATTTTTCTACAATTTTACGATTTTGTAGAATTGTAGACTTGTATAGTTTTCTGGAACCGAACATCCGCATATGTGGCAAACTAAAATGTACATTGTTCCTACATAGGCCCTGTGCACCATGAGCAGTCAACTCAGCTATCACCTTGAAAATTTTCGTCTGTTATTAAAAAATAAATTTGCTGTTCCATACATTTTGACTTTTCTATGAAACATCAGTTTTTTTCTGTAACCGACTAGGTATTTCTACGTTAGGGGGTCTAGAATTATGTGCTGAATTCGTGGTTACAGTTTGCGCGTCGATGTGCCAAGATGTTAATAAGTACGTATCCAATATTGGGGGGTTTTTTGGGGTCTAATATTGTACTTTTGTGTGTTGTGCTGTCTTCTTGTGTGCGCCAAATAAATGGTTTATCTATCTAAGTGAGAATAACCCAAGTTTGTTCATCAGCCTGACTGTCCTGTCTGTATTCATAACTGTCATGCCGTGAAGTCGTAACATGCATGTAAAGAAAAAAACAACTGAAGCAACAGCAGTCTTATATTTATCTATTCATTTTCTGTGCCCGAAGGTAAACCTTGACAAAAAAATTGAACAACATATTTTGGACATAATTTATCAATAAAATTTTCAAGAAACAGAATACAAATTTAAATTTAAATTGAAAAGTAAGGTCATAAAGTACTCGTAAATCAAGTCGGTGAAAACAATAAAAGAATTTAAAACTTTTTGAGTTTTCCAAAAAGTATTAATCACGGATTGTTGAAAATTGAAACTTTCATAATTTTAATATTTATTAAGCAATAAATAATATTAAAGTGGGCACATTCACTTTGCTCTGTAATTTCTTAAACTTTCTGTCCAAGGTGTCAAAAAAGATACCGTTTACGTTTAAAAGAATTTTAAGTAGAATACTATCTTGAATATGAATTATTAGAGGGTGCATTAACTGCGAGTCTTATTATTTATTTATACCTCATACAACTATCTTTACAGATTTTAGACCTAATTCGATAGGTACTGTGGCTATCAACTATTATTACCTAGTATCATTTACATCAGAGATACTTACATTTATAATACAATCCTATATTATAATACGAGTTTATATTCTACTGCAGGTAAGAGGACCCTTCACAAAAAGCAGAAATCTCTTAGATAAGTCTTGCTAGGTTTTGAACCTGTGACTATTTCCTTTAAACCTCCAGCCATCACGAAATGCTTACAAGTTGTTGCTATTAAAAATATACACGTAAAGCAAGACATCCACACGTCTCAAAACCACTTACAAAACCAATCACGTAGTCAGTAGTGCTTACCATCTAAATAATGTTGCCAACTACAATAACGGAGTGGGCCGCGTATTTTTCAACGTCATCGTATTTATATACCTAGCTAAATCGGTCAGGGCATAATATCCGGTCGGATGCTCTGTCTTGAGCGATGAAGATGACCGTCCTCCGTCCCCCTACCGTCCTCCTGCCGTCGCCGTGCCGTCCGCGACCCGTCGCCCCGTCGTCACGTGCTTTTCTCGTATGTCTTGTCTTGTCCCGACCTTATTCTTCACACCTCCTTGCATCGTGATTAATGCTGTGAGCCATTTAACAGCACGCCAAAATGTTAAAATAAATCGTTTGTGAGATTTGAAAAGGATTTTATGATTTATTGAGAATTTCTGATTTAATATAGAAGTAGTAGTAGCTATGGTTACCATTTCAGCCCGCGGGCTCTTGAAACGTTCTGACTGTTGCTAAGACTTGATAGAAATTGAACCAGTAAATGTTTTGTTTCCACCAAATTTTTCTCGTGATATTATATTTCCTTTAATATAATATATTTATAAGAGGTTGTTCTCTATCTACAGGTATTGTAGCTACAGACGCCACATCAAGCTACCCGAAACTGTCAAATTTTCCCAATCAACTTCGAACCATATACTTTAGCCATAAAGTTGAAAATCTACTTAAGAAATTTGACAGATAGTTACTAACTTGATGTGCTGGCGTTCGTACATACATAACTTATGGAAGCAAATTCATCAATCGTTCAGTTTCAAATATAGGACCTATCCTTGGAAATAGTTCTAAAAGCACATATCTTTCAAATTCAAATTTACACAGATATTTTATATGAATATGACGACAGGTATCCGCCACTGTGAAAGGAAAAAAATATTAAAATATTTCATTTTGTTTGTGAAGCGAGAAATTCATCTTAGAAAGTGTTTACTCCGACGTGAAATAAAACTGCGAGCATGTTCAAACGTGTTTACTCGACGTGACTCTGAATATGTCTCGACAAATATGTTTTTTCTGTCGGCAAATTCGAAAATCACCTACAAAAGAGTGTAAGGAAAGGGCGAGGACGTGTTGCCGGCGGCAAAAAAAAATTGCCACTCGTGTATTATTCGCATTCTACACCCATACGTATCTTGCTAAGCCGATTTTTATTACTTTTCAAAGCAGATGCTTAGAAAAGTACAGATTAATGTATACAAAAGGCCAAAGCAATGACTGTCGGTATTCTCCGCATATTCTGTACATTGAGAGCGTCTTATGGGATGTCTAAAAAAACGACTGCCATTCGTTTCTTTTTTCGTAATTCATAAGTCTTATTGATATCTTGAAATGGGAGATATTAGGTATCGAGAAATACTTATGATTGTATGTCTCTCGAAGCCCGGTAACATCAAAAGAATCTTATTCATACACTAGGCTTCTTTTGAATTCCGGTATTTTTAATAAATAACAAAAAATCTCTTTTTGAAGTCAGAAAGGTCATCGTACTCAAACATAGGATGCCGTTAAATTTATATTTTTTTGTTACCAGCATCATCGCTAAATTGATGTGTTATCAAATAAAATTGATTAGGTACACTATTATAATTTCTATAGACTAAGAAAATTAATGAGTATCAAGAAGATAACCAAAAAGGGGCAATTATCGTAATTTTAAGAACGTTCAGTCTGATCTCAGTCTCAATCTGTCAAAAATACCTCTAATTTTCCTACATTTTTGACAAGTTTTTGACATTGACTGTCGCTGAGATGAGATTGCGACTAGATCTTGAACGTCTTTAATTAAAGGAATTGGCCTTTTGCTACAACCAAACACAGATGGTCAAAATTTACATTCTGACTAACAATATTTTATCACGTACAAACATTTTCCTCATCATTCATAAATAGTGGGTGCGGTCCACTAAAGAAAACAATACAGCACTATTAGGGAAAATAAATTCATGAAGGACGTGAACCGGGGTCTAGATCGCCAACACTCATTGGCCAAATTCCATTAGTTTAGAAATGGAAAACATTGCTCATTGGCGATCGTTACCCCTTGGCAGATTACTAACGTGTATGGCTAGAGCAAGTCAATGGGCCTTATAAGAAGGCTAAAAGTCACCCAAAGAGCAATGGAGAGGACTATGCTTGGTGTTTCCCTGCATGATCGAATCAGGAATGAGGAGATCCGCAGGAGAACCAAGGTAACTGACATAGCCCGAAGAATTGCCAAACTTAAGTGGCAGTGGGCAGGGGACATTGCTCGCAGAACAGATGGCCGATGGGGCCGAAAGGTTCTGGAGTGGCGACCGCGTACCGGAAGACGTAGCGTTGGAAGGCTTCCCACAAGATGGTCCGACGACCTTGTGAAGGCCGCAGGAACCCGTTGGATGTAAGAAGCACAAAACCGGTCGAAGTGGAGGTGCTTGAGGGAGACCCATGTCCAGCAGTGGACATATTTCGGCTGAAATGATGATGATGATAGCTAGAGGGTTAAAATCTTTAAATATAATGAAGTCTAGTTAAGACTTAGGCCCTTTGAACAAGGCACGGTTTCTATACAGTACGGCGCTTACATCGCGCCGTAGAAAAAACGTGTCTGTTAACAAGCTTCCATAGTGATCCACACAACACTGACGACCGTGCCTACGGAATCACTATGGAAGTTTGTTGACGACACGGCGGCACTACGGTACGGCGCTGTCACTGTATACCATACCAACCGTATCATATACAAGGTCACACGATTTTTCCACGGCGCGGTTAATACGCCGTACCGTAAAGAAAACGTACCTTGTAGGTACAACGGGCCTTAGGAATACTTACAGAGGTTTTTGAAGTGAAAACTTTTTTTTGTAATGGATAAAAAATGTTAAACTCGTGTCAGGACACGTGACCTGATCGAAAATTCGTAAGACGGATGGCCGTAGCCGATACCGCGCGTGTTTTGTTTATAAGACGATTCACAAAATACACACATCATTGTTCAAGTTTTCACTTCTGTCGGCACTCCCGGAGTGCCACTGTTTTTTTTTCATCAGTTATTTTACGTTTGACAGCAGCAAACTAACCGCAACCCTAAAATAATGAGTATAAAGATCACAATGATTTTGACAGACTTGTCAGTGGCAGCAACTCAACAGCAACCTTACTTGGACTTGAAAGAAGATCATTGTAATTAGCACAGTAATGCAAAATCACAGGTAAAATAATTGTGAAAGACGGACTGTTTTTTGAATGTAGGTAGGAAAATTATACTGTTTCAAAATCTCACTTCATCAAATTAAGAGCAGTTCAATAAGGCTAATAGTGAGTCTTATAGCTCTTTGAAATATCGTTTAAAATTGGTTAAGATATTTCAAGCAGGCTCTAAATAATTAATAAGTATCTAAAGTTGTTAACTAGCTATTTGTACCTACTTAATAAATAAACAAGCATCTTCATCGTTAAAACAGGGGGCCTAAAAAGGCCACTTTGGCAGAATCATAAAAGGATAACATTATGAATCATAATATGGCGACGACAGTCCGTGTTTTTTTTTTTCGCTGCACCACGTACCTATAACCAAAGACATTGGGATTGGATTTGGATTGGATTGATTGGTATTTTAGCACAGATAAAAAAAATATTGAAAAATCCTTCACCAATGGTAATTGATACGATTAACTTAACAGTTAACTGTCTGTTATGATTCATGTTATCCTTTTTTGATTTTACCAAAGTGGCCTTTTTAGGCCGTCTGATATTTTGAAATCCACAATTCAGTTGTTAGTTATTGAGTTAGGCACCTACCACAATATAAAACTTCGAAATTATTTATATTTTCAGGCTTGTGACTAAATAATATCAGCCGCACGGGTCGATCGATCAGGTTAAGCTACGCTTGCCACAGTTAGTCTGTGGATGGGTGACCATCTTTACATACCAAGACCCCTCCGTGCCTCGGAAAGCACGCTAAACCGTTGGTCTCGGCTGTCGTTCGTGGATCTTTGACAGTCGTTACGAGTTGTTAGAACCCCGAAAGTCTGACAACCAGTCTTACCAAGGGGTATCGTATTACCCGGTAACTGGGTTGTGGAAGTCAGATAGGCAGTCACTCCATTTAAAATTATAAGTGGTTGTAATTTTTTTTTTGTAATGGCAATCATATCACTTGGTTTTAGTAGGTTTTTATATTTTATTTTTTATTTATCCTTTTAATTGATTCTTATTTTGTAAACGTGAGGACTTTGCAGGTTTTGTAGACTTTAGATCTGTAGACCATTTTTTATTTTATCAAGTACCTGGTACTTGTTGATAGGCCTACGCTGTCCTCCCTACTGTAATTTGAAAACATTGTAAAAGCCAATTATTTTTAAAAGAGTAACCGTGGAGTTTCCTGCCGGGTCTTCTCCATAGGAAACGACCAATTGGAACCGTGCACTTAGATTCTGACGTTTCATAAGTGCCCATGTAAGTTTCTGTGAAATAAAATATTTAGATTTTGATTTTGAAAATACTGGTATCCAGCTGCATCCGGTTAGACTGGAAGCCGACCCTAACATAGTTAGGAAAAGGCTAGGCAGATAATGAAATTTAGTACCTTATTATACATATAAGTACCACCACTTACACAAACTATACATAGATTATAAAATATACATCTGAAATGATCACAAAATATACATAGATTATTATAGGTAGTAACCAAAATTCTAGAACGTTTATACATTTAATTAACTCGGTCTAGTAATTAGATTATAACTTGAAGCTTTCTACGAATTTGTAAATTTTGTCGAACTAGAAAATTGATTAATAATTCTCTGTGGACGGAAAATAATATCATGGTTAGTTAAACGATTTCATTCTGGATGAAGTAATTAGGAGTAAATAAATAATTATAATATCAAAAGGATAACGGCTGGAAACACGTGAAAGTATGTATTTATTATATTAAAAACATTTTGTATTTGTTTACGTTTCAAAACTAAATTGTGAACGCAGGGTAGGTACCATTTTTGGCTTATTAGTCGATTGGCGCGCATTTACTCACTCGAAACCATGGAATCGTCACTTTTAAACAATATTGTATTTTTAACCGACGAAAAAACGGAGGGAGTTCGCAAGTCGATATTTTTTTTTATGTATGACCACGAAAACTTTTTACAGAATAGTCCAATTTTGATAATTCCTTTTTCGTATGAAAGGGTATACTCTCGAGGTGGTCCCATTGTCGTCAAGTTGGAATCTGATGAGAGGATCCCATGGAAATCGAGAGAAACTCTCAAATTTTATAGGCAAACCTATAGCGATTTGGGTATTTTTTAAAGTAACTTGAGCATTTGCTCTCGAAAATCATCATTTGGTAAAGTGGAGCTGATGATGAAGACCACAGATGGCCATTAGAACTACTCAATGATAAATATTTCACGGGTTGCGATTTGATTAGGTACTTTAATATGGTTGCTAAGCGATTTATGCTCGTCACAATGCGAATGGCGAAATGGAGCTGATTGTGGATTACCAGGAGAACTCCTCAACAATTCGACGCAGCGATTTAGTCGGCGCCAAACAAGCATTAATTAATTAAGTACGTAAAGCGTGATGCGCGGCGACGCCGGTGCGGTGCGACACGCCCATTCGCCGGAAAATGCCGAGCGTTTACGAAGTTAATGTTAGCGAGACAGCGTCGTTGCGAGTGGTCGTGCTTACAGCGCATTGGAATGTTAATGTTTATCGCTTTGGTTATTTCTTTAAATTTCAAGTAATTTAGTGACCATTGATTATTTGGCGCCAACTCAAAATTACTTAGGTATACTTATATTAGTTTAAGAACATAGTTATTAAGGTTAAAATAAAAAAGGTTTATTAGTTTTTGCTTTTCAGTTTTTTCGGCGGTTTAATTTTTTTGTTAAAAAGTTTTTTCTATAAGCGACTCGCATGAAGTATTATTATTATTTATTTATTTTATTATTTATTTTTGTTCGAGTCGACAACTCCAGAAATATGTATTACGCAATTGGCACATTTAAAATGTTATGCAATGAAGTTCAGAAAAAAGTACAAGTTTAATACTCTTTTCACTTCTGTGCGCTAGTGTCCTTTTTTCTATTTTTTTTTCTATACAAATCAATTTTTTAATAACTTATTTTGTATAATATGTGGATTGAAGGAATTGATTTGCCTGTGGGTAACATCTGCAAACCACAAAAGGGATTTTCCGTTGCGTTTCTAACCTTGGAGATCAGAAAAGTTCTGTCATGTACCTACATATAATTTAACAAGCACCAAAACCGAGGTAACCGTATTTCCTAATAAAATTCTGGTTTCCAAATTCAATCAGCAAAATAAACTTAGTATCCACCATATATTTCCACAACGCAAAACTAAAACCATTCCATATTTCCCCACTCAGCACCCTAAATAAAATCACAATCAGCATCCAAACTAATAGATTGTTAATTTCACAAAGATCCCAATCAGTTTCCAAATAATAATTACCACACAACAATATAGAACCTGCTTCTTATTAGGTACCTTGTACATCAGGTACACAACCCATGGTCGAATCGTACCGCGGCAACAGAAAAGGTGACCACATCGGAAATCCGGGCGTGTTACCGTGGGCGAGCTAACTAATTGGGGGAGGCGGGTCGGATGTGAGAACACGGCAAATGAAGATTTATCATCTGACAAGTCCTTCGGCTCTGGACCACGATTATCTGTGAGGGATTTCTGACTCCGTCTCGTGGCTTACATGGTATTTTAAAGGGTGATTTTACACAATGAATAAACTTCTTTTCTTTCTTTTTCTTTGTTTCTCTATGGTGAATAATGTCCATATTAGCGCGTTCATTAATTATTAATTGATTCAATTCTTAAAGGTTTTTGAGATTCTGAGATTTTGTACTTGTACATAACCGGTGAAATTTGGGTGAACTTACACCTGTGCCTAACCCTTTGGGGGATACAAGCTTGAACTCTTGTGTGTCTCTTAGTCTGTGCTAAATAAATGTATTTTCTTTCTTTCTTTCTTTCTTAACTTATGTTTATATTCAGTGAATTCTAATCGCGGTGTGATGGCTATTTTAATCGGAATTAAATACTTACTAAAATCTCAATGCATTTTAACCCAGATTGAAAATAAAACGTTATCAAGTTTGTGGTTCATAGTTATAAGGCCAACGGTTCAGGTGGATTGACGAGTAAGAGGTCGTGAGTTCCATACCCACTTGTTGCACTATTGATGATAAAGTCCTCTTGGGGCTCAACAGCGTGCATACAACCCGAATCTCTTCAAAGTAAGAGTGAACAGGCTTCTTCTTGGTAAGCTCACTCTATCGTAGACTTTGTCTCTGTCACCTCTGACCTAGACTAGAGTCAAGAGCAAAACCACTTCAAGTAAAAAAAAAACAAGCGTCCTGAGGCGTGAACTGGCAAGCCAGGGGTTGTGAGTTAAATTCCCAATCGTCTATAGAACTTGCAAGATACTACCATCATATTTGTAATCCCTGAAGGGTCTGGCAGAGATGATCTAGCACACCCAGTTTCACCAGTTATGTTTAAGTCCCATGGAGCGAGCCATTAACCGGGTGAATGTCATTAACCGGGCATAAATCCAGGCTCCGGGCTGCTACTGAGAAATTCTTGAAGTACAGACGCCAGCACATCAAGCTACTACAATCTGTTAAATTTATTTAATAGATTTTCACCTTTATCGCTAAATCATAAGGTTCATAGTTGATTGAGAAAATTTTACAGTTTCGGGTAGCTTGATGTGCTGGCGTCTGTACAATTCTCGTAATTTAAATAAAACGTTCAAAATCTAGTCGCAGTCTCAGCGACAAACAAATGTTAAAAACTTGTCAAAATGTAGGGAAATTAGAGGTACCTATTTTTGACAGATTGAGTCTGATTGTGATCGTTCTTAAAATTAAGAGAATTGCCCCTCAGAGGCAAAGCTAACACTTAGCCAGACCCAGGAATCGAAACCAGGCTCTCATGCTCACCAGTAGGTACCGCTTGCGACCACTAGCCCAACGAAGCAGTTTAACAGAAGCCTGGACCACAACTGACAGCAAGAGAGCACTTTTAAATGGAGGCGCATATCTTTACACAGTTGTGCCTCATAGTTTGGCCTTAACTTATGTTGGTTGACAGGCAACTAATATCCACTACGTTTGTCTTTTACCTATCAAGATGTAAACATACATGGTACACCAAAACCCTATACGACTCGAGTTCCCGGTTTTTCTTTTACCAACTATAAGTTTATATGTAAGCAAGAATTTTCATACATATCTACAGGATGACAGGGAAACTCGACGTATTCGTTGAAAGGGGTTAGACTAGTGGTCATTAGCAACAAATTTAGTCCAGTAAAAATTAAAAAAATATATATTTATTATTTATTTAATTAATTAATAAAACATTTGCTACTAAATACCTTTTATTTCTGAGATTATGCAAGTTTTTGGCAACACATCAATTTCTAAAACTTAAACAGCTTGGTAACCCTCCAGTTTTGACCCCTGGTTAACTGGACTTGTTCAAGGAATACGTCGAGTTTCCCTGTCACCCTGTGTATAGGTACATACTGATTGTTATTCTTCGGAAAACCTTTTTCCTGTAAAATCATATTATACATATATACTCACTAAGTATTCAGACAACTATTTATACACACTCAACATGAAATAGACGTTTTCAGACCGTCGTCATGTTTTCGTTTTTTGCCCGTCTATCGTAACGTCAAAGGTAATAAATCTTTTTCTTCTGCCTAAATAGAGCTATCCCGAACAAAGACTAAATCTAGCCCTTCACCGAAGTATGTACCAACCTATCAAGATGTCCTTGCACTAAATCTTCAATAGGTTCTCCTTTGTGTTTTGTGTCACTTTAATTTTATGCGAAATTAGAATGAAGGATAAAAGAATATATTTTATGGGGAGGGTTTTATGTTTTATTTTTACATGTCTGTAAACTTACACATTTTCTTTATGGGTGTAAAGGTCATGTTAGGGAAAGGGGCAGTAATGCGCCCGGGGTGATGGGCCTGCTGCTCATTCCTGTCGTGATCCGTCAACCCGACACGATATTGCCCGAGGCAGTACGCGTCCGTACTGTTATATCACATACGAGAAAACAAACACATAAAACAAACTATTATCTCATTATGATCGGGATTTTGTACCGTATTTATATTATGGGCCCATTACATAGCACAATGCAGTTAATTATCGGCCTGAAAAACAGCGGACCGTAAACAGCAGGATGCAGTATAAATAGCAGCTGATTTCATAGCAATTAAAGTGAGGGATTATTAGTCGGCAGCCGATGATCGACGACCGGCGTTGGCCCGTCGGCCGTCGGCCTCGGCGTCGCGTCGGCCTCGCTGTGAATTAACTTAATCATGTTTACGCCGCTCGGGGGTATGTTGCCCACGAACTACAGAGCTTCATGTAAATGTTATGAGAACACCTTGCTTGTTTATATTTTGGATATGACGTGAATTACCTGTGATTCGAATGGTTTGTATGTTACAGTATTTTGTGGGATTGTTATTGACTATTTGATAATAAGTATATACCTCAATCGTTATGTTACAATGTAGGTTGTTAAAAGAGAAAATAGGAGAGTTCTTTTCCCAAAGACCAGCACTGATTTGACAGTAAATAATAATTGTATGTAAAAGCCCTTTATTACTTTACAAAAGAATAAAGAAAATAATATTAATGTTCTCATAGAAGCAAGATAATGTAGATGATAGTACTTGTATAGATGCCAGCACATCAAGCTACCCGAAACTGTCAAATTTTCCCAATCAACCTTGAACCTAATGCCTAAGCGATAAAGTTGAAAATCTAGTAAAGAAATTTGACAGATTGAAGTAGCTCGATGTGCTTGGCGTCTGTACCTTCTCGACGAAAGAATAAAACTATGGCGAGAGGTGATAGAAAAGAAAAAAAACTGCATTATTTGGCTAGTGCCAATTTCATAACTTTCGTGATAACTGACTTCATAATTTGTAATAAGGTCTGATCTACATTAATCTGTAAGCAGTCATAGTATAATATAATTTCCGTGCTCCAATCGATTCTCGAACAAACACAATTTCGGAGCCCCTTGTCACGGTAATGTTATCTAACATTACCTTGCCCGTGTATACTGATTTTAATTACTCTCACATTTACCTAACTAATTTATTCGTGAAGTTGACTCGTTTTGAAGTCTTGTCACTACACCGTTAAGGTAGTTACTTAAAGTTCAATGTCACTTATAATCCGAGTTTCAAGTAGCATGAAGTTTAAACTGAAGTATGTATCATTTGGGATCGAAGAGGGTACAATTACTTTGAGAGAGAATTTTGTTATACGCGTGGGCAACTCCTTTGATACTCTAACATAAAGGTAAGTGAAGGTGTGAACGATTAATGGCATCTAACCAAAGAATGTCAAATGTCTCTTGAGAGAAACGTTCAGTGAGAAAATTACTGCGGAAGAGCATTTCACGGGCCACAAATTTTCCCGTGAAAACAATCGTAAAACGTTTTTATTACTCCAACATTCGCCATTGATTCACGGGCCAAAACAATAAAAATACTGTCTCAATCAACCTACCGAATTTTACGAGCATTGTAGGTGAGTAGATTTATTATCAGAACGCCAATAATCTTTCATTTACACCTACATCTAAGAATGGAATTAGTCGAGCCTAACGTTTTATGAGCCCTTGTGTATATGGGAAGAAAAAAGCGTCCGGGAGGACGAAAGTAATTCATTTAGCTCGGTAATATTTTTTTAATTACTTTCATTTTAATCAACGTAAGTGTTAGTGTTTATTCTGAGCAGGAATACACCGTTGTGGGCTCTCATCTAATTATATTGTAACCCAGCTATTAAACAGACACCTTTCGTCCCTTTCGTCCATAATTACAGCAAAGTTGGAAGAAATAAGAAGAAAAAATATATCTGCATTGCAAACATTTGATTTATGGCAAAAAGTAAGAAGAAACATTGCTAGCGCAAACGGAAAAAGTCGTCGCAATGAAAAATAATGTCTTTATGACGGCGCTATTTGAATGTAAACTACGATATCAAGCTACTTAAAAAGCTGCAATTCAAGAAATATAATATAGTAAAACAAAAACGCGCTCGTGCGGCCGGAAAAGGTCATTTGCCATCATAGGGCGCCGGCGGCGTACGGCGGCGGGCCGGCGACTGTCCCTTGCCTCTGTTGTTCATTTTTCTTCCCCTTTTTCCGGGGCCAAACGGTAAAGAGAAACTTAATTGGAGGCTTTCCCGCCGACTCTCAGGCTCAATGAAAAATTACGAGCTAAACGAGCACACGCTTGGGAATTTTTCGCTCATTCTCGACGCACACCAACGGAAAGAAACGCGTCTTTACGCAAGCCCCTTAAACTTAGATAAATGTAAGCTGACGAACGTAATTTCAATGAAATATACTGCTCATTACAAGAATTAATTTAATTTCGCTCTTTTAGCGAATTGTCTGCCGGCGCGGCGGCGTCGCGGCTCGTATAGGTGTCTTTATGAGCCCCTTTACGTGTCTTTAGGCGTTTTGCTTTGCTTCTTTTTGCGTTATTGTCTTTGTTTATGTAAATTATCACTGGAGTTAAAATAAATCACTATAAATAATTACAGTAACTTACAATAGCATTCTTATTGTAGGTAAGTTGGTAGTCGTTTTTTGGTAGCAAAAATATGCATATCAAGTCCGGCACGGTTAACGAGACATAATAGATGTTTTATTGTTATGATGGCTATAGCTGTATAATGCCCTTGAAAGTGTTAAGAATTTCTACATTCCGACATACGGGTATACATACATATCCTAACTAATATTATAAATGCGAAAGTAAATTTGTTTGTTACCTTTTCACGCCTAAACCAATGAACCGATCATCCTGAAATTTTGCATATACGTTCTCAGGTATACAGAAACGGACATAGGGTACCTTTCATCCCGGAAAAAAGTGCTGTTCCCGAGGAAAACAACCATAACGGTATTATGATAATAGATGGCGCCACGTGTCTTTCGAATCATGATTGAATTATATTATCGAGATTTAAGGCTCCTGCAAACAGGAGCGACGCGCGACGCGAATCGCGCGCGACACAAAGGCACCGCTCGTTGCGCGACTTGCGGTACCTTGGTGTCGCGTGTCGCGTCGCGCCTGTGTGTACGAGCCTTTATGCGGGTGAAACCGTGGGGCGAAGCTAGTAATGAAATAAATACTATATATACTTATTCGTAAATGTTGATTCAGCATTAATTTCATCTACCGCTGCAGTTACAGCAGGCAGATTAACAATCGGCGAACAGAGCCACAGACATAAGCACACATGTAATTTACAAAACACTCCTAATTGGTTTACCAGCCCGATGGTGGATTACGTTGGATGTTCATTATTGCGCTTTCGGGATTTCCCTTGGAGGCAGCTGCATAATTCACATTGCCACAGTTAAGCTAAATGCATTAAATGCATATGCTAGAGCAGGTTTTATGTCTTGTATTTGGTATAAACGTGTGATTTCATAGATTTAGTGTTGCCGTAAGTAGTTCTATTTATTCTGTAAGTTGCAAAGGTAAGCTGTAAGGTGCTTGCAACATTTAAGTAATTTTAGTTATTTTCAAAGAATGTGAATATAGTTGGAGTGAGGTCGAATTAAAAAAGATTCCAACCTCGTGGTGGACTTTGACAATGCTAGCACTGTTTTATTTAGTTAACTAGCCTGTCGATCCTTTATAGTACGGTCGCCTGCAGAGAAAACGGACCCCCCCCTCCCCCCCCGCCTTTAAGCAGTGAGCGTTGAGGGGTCCGTTTTATCTGCAGGCGACTGTACCTACCCAAGCGTAAGTACCGTATTCGTAATAGCTACGGGAAAGCAGTCATAGGAAACCGTCCATAACTTTTCGATCTGCACTCACACATTTGGAATGAAGAAGTACAAACCGCAAGAAAATTTGCAATTTTCGCAAAAAAAAAAATTTGATGCCAATCGTTCGTTTATTTTTTTCGTTACATAATATAAGGATTAAAAAACTTTATTAATCAAACTGAGGTTTGAGAACTAGAAACGTCCGAAATCACAAAAAACTTATAGCTTATTTATATACATATATTAAATGATTCAGATTGAGATTGGTAGTGTGTTAATTCAAATGTTATAATTCAAATGAGTAGGTCATTTGAATTACAACATTTGAATTAACGCACTACCAATCTCAATCTGAATCATTTTGAAGGATATTGCTAATCCATTGCTTCATATGTTCGAAAAATGTGTCTGCTCAACAACGTAAATAACGCAATGAATGTTGTTGAACTGTCAAAATGAAACCCATTGCTACTTGATAGTGTGTTACGCAATTACCCCGCTGGTTATTCGAATGAGTGTCAGCTAAATATTTATGAAACATTGGACGAACATTACAATCTCCTGCAAAAATCCACGACATCGAATCACAGTCAGTGCACAAAAAATGGGTCACCACCAAAATATAAACTTCCTTTCCGAATTCAGCTGCGCTCCAACCACTATCCTAGACAAGAGAATCCATTTTACTAAATTTGGACACGTAGATAGGAAAACTGTGCGGGTTTTATATCTGCGGTCAAGTTCCGGATGAGGCACGGATGACAAGCCGCAGACATTTTAATTAAAGGCACCGGCAGCTGGAATCTCGGTGAAAGAGAGCGACTTGATTAAAGTAACGCTCGGTTCGATACCGGACGACATTAATAAAAATGATGTAGAATATGACATGCGTGTGGCAGTATATACCTACGATTAATGTTTTTGTCGTAAGTATCTACTCGTATATATATCATGTCTGGCTTTGGTGAAGCTTTTATGGTTTATACAGGGTGGCTGGGATATCGACGCGCAAAAATGGACTCGGAACATGAATCTGTACCACAAAAAAATCTGTTCCATACATTTCGATCGCGTAGGTACTTATTGCATTTTTCTGTCTGACAGCTTTTTTTTTTTAATAACCTGCGAACGGTTCTACGCTAGGGGGTCTAGAATCATGTGTTGACTTCATGGTTACACTTTGCGCATCGATGTCCCTGCCACCCTGTATAGAGATGCGGAGAGGAATTTATTTGACTGTATTCCTTAGCACAGCGTTCTTCTATTTTGAAAAGCAGCAGCGCATATGAGATACCCATGCGCTCCAATCGCGCGCACCCACATACTGCATAGCGATACTACATATGCGCACCGTCCATTTTAGATATGATTCATTGAACTAACTTAAACTAGTTGCGCAGTGTACCCACAGATTGGTGCTTATTGGGTGAACATCGACTAAAACAAACTGCTTCAAGGCTCCTACAAACAGGCGCGACACGCGATATAATCGCGCGCGACACAAAGGCACCGCTCGTTGCGCGACTTGCGGTGCCTTTGTGTCGCGTGTCGTGTCGCGCCTGTTTGAAGGAGCCTTCATATTAGGACAGCTACAACTAAGATATTTTTTAAATTTGGAATAAAAACTTTTTTTTTATTGGTTCAGAAATCGGGCAATACAATATAACTTAAATACTAGGCAAACTTTAACAAGAAAAAAAAACACCGCATGCCCTAAACTAGTATGCTAGCAGCGCCCCGTATCGTATGTGTTAATCTTGGATAAACTATCCGTATACCAAATTTAATTAAAATCCGTTCAGTAGTTTTTGCGTGAAAGAATCACAAACATCCATCCATCCTCACAAACTTTCGCGTTTATAATATTATTTTAGTAGGATAGTAGGAATATTACAGAAAAAAAAACAGAAACTCAAAATAATGGGAGTAAGTTTGTTAACCTCCGGCATTACCTCAAAACAGTCTAACGTATGATTTCCTGGAGCAAAAGATACCATAATATGCTGTCCTTTTTTCAACTTGTAGAACTGAGTAGATATTATGTCGTGTTTTATCGACTCTTCAGATTATTTAAATTTAAGTTTAGGTACAGTTGTATTGTTAAAACTGTAAGGGCAGTTAAGCAGGAAGTAACACCAGGCTAAAATAAAATCACACTAATATTATAAAGGCGAAAGTTTGTGAGTGTGTGTGTTTATATGTTTGTTACTTCTTCACGCTCAAACGGCTGGACTAATTTTGATAAAATTGTCTATGGAGATAGCTGACACCCTGGATTAACATATAGGTTACTTTTTATCCCGGTATTCCCACGGGATCAACATTTACGTAGGTGAAACCACGCGGCGCAGCTAGTCACAAATAAATCTGCTGCAGTGGTTAAAACCTGATACAAAACTGTGCGAGCAGTCTGCTCACACAGATTATACGACCAGTCACATGCGGTTGGGAAGCCCGTCCGCCACTAAAGCCAGGCTTTGAGGATACACGGAACAAAAATATGTGTTTTATGAACCTTTTCTTATAAGTACCTGGTTGGCAATGGGAATATAGCTGGCCAGTCTAATAAAAGGAAAATATTATGAAAATGGAACTCACTACACTCGTTTACTTAAATGGCGTTTAATTAACATAACATTTGGTTATTCATTTTGTTGCCAAAAGCTTGTTACCCACGCAAGTAAAAGATACAATTTTAATAAAAATTTATTTTTCCTTAAACAGCACATTTTTTCCAAATGACTGTTTGCACTCATTTGCTCACCTTTGTATAAAGTGAACATTTTACCATCGTTTGAACTCTCCTGCGTGGGATTATAACAATATTCTAAAACAAAGTAAATCGCAAAATCAAACAACTACACACTTAACAGAGTTTATTTCCTTACATTTTAACTGTTTCAATTTATATTATTTACAAATTATTTATCACAATTTCACAGTCAATACATACAAAGTTATTTACAACATTTTATTTTACAAACATTTACAACTAGATGTACACTGCGGGATAAATTCACGGTAACGATTTTAACAAGACAAAAATCTATTAAAATTAATCATGCCTTCCACCGCATTTTAATATAGCTTTAAAAACAGGTTGACAAAGTTAATTTAAAAGTAAATTAATACCTACCGACACAGTCTTAGGTTTATTTCTTCCTAATAGCAGCGTTTACAAGATCAACCGTTCCGACAAGCGATTAGTATTCTACAGGTCACACAGTCATCTTAGGCCAAGTCTTATCCAAGTCTGGTGTTAATGTCTGCGGGATTAAGCCGTCGAGGATAATGTTCTTTAGCAAAGTAATTCTAAAGTCTTGAAAATTATTTGCTGAGTTTTTGTTTTGGTACTAATTCTATGAAAGTATTTTTGGCATGTAGTTGGGGTTAATGCAGAACAACGAAATGTTTTTCGGTTTTCCACTAAATGTATCCGGCAGTGTAAAGATAAAAAAATGGCAACGGTTTGTAGAAACTCTATTCGCTGTTAAACTACTCGCCAAAAACATTTTTGCCAAAAAAGATTTTAACTATACGCTGAATGTTAAAACCGTAAGCCGTAGTTAAATAAAACATTTATACAATAATGCTTATGTGTGTTAAAAAAAGTAATTTTACTATAAATGAAAACGAAAAACCCACGAATATGTCGAATAGAATAAAAAACTTTAAGTTTTTAATAAAAAATTGCAGAATAACGGTTTCCTTGGTTTTAACAATGAACAGAATTTCAACAAACCGTTAGCTAAGACGAGACTCCACCACAAGCTAAGACATTTCTCATTTAGCTGTGTTCTGCTTAAGTTGCAAGCGCAATTTGTAAGCTGCAGGCAGACGCAACAAACGAGCTAAAGACTCAGTAGTCTCTTAGAATACTGATCAATAAATGCTGGAGCTTTAAACCTGACGACAGAATGGTTGCATATTTTTTAGGTTTTTTTTTATAGAAAACATGCAATTTGATAGGATAATACACGTTCTCACAAGGTTCTCTACAGTTTTATGACAGCTTTTTTGAGATTGTCTGGTTATTTTTACTTTTGAAGAATCTCGTCTAAAAAGATTGTTCTATTTACACAAAAAAAAATCTATACACATTTATACACAACTCTCTGGTCCTGGTATTTCTTCAGCTATAAGATGTTCTCGCCTACTTAACGTCATATTGCCTAATGCAATTGGTGGCTTACTTAACACTGCCTTCGGTGGTGACAGTACCTGTGAAATGAAACAAAAGTTATATTAAAATATTTAAATAACAATCACCTCAATGCGCCATATTTACGGCCAGGTGTGTAAGCGTGTAAGCGTGAAACGTGTTCGCTCACAATGGGCCTTATTAGAAAGCTAAAAGTAACCGAAAGGGCAATGGATAGGGCTATGCTTGGAGTTTCCCAACGTGATTGAATCAGAAATGAAGAGATCCCCAGGAGAACCAAGGTAACCGACAACCAAGGTAGCCAAAAGACGTCCACTGCTGGACATAGGCACCGAACCGGTCGAAGTGGAGGTGCTTGGGGGAGCCCAAGCACTTTCACTTCGATCGGTTCTGCGCTTCTCGCATCCAGCGGGTTCCTGCGGCCTTCACAAGGTCGCCTGGTGGGAGGCTTTCCAACACTACGTCTGTATGCGGTCACCATTGTGGGCAATGTGCCCTGCCCACTGCCACTTATGTTTGGTAATTCTTCGGGCTATATCGGTTATCTTGGTTCTCCTTCGGATCTCTTCATTTTTGATTCGATCACGTACGGAGTCCGTTTGCGGGGAATCTTATTAAATAAACTTGTTTGTTACAGGCATACCCCTTTATTAATAAACTTTACTTAAAGTTAAGTAGTGATTCGTGACTTTTAACTATATATTTTTGACGTTTAAAACTCACATAACTTTAATCAACGTTTGTAAATAAACCTCCTAATCTACTACCTCAGCTCTTGCATGAACGAACTAAAATGCTGTGAAGACGAAAAATTATCATCAAATTTTTAATGGACGATCTTATGAAATTGCATTATTAATTTAAACCTAATGCTTCAACACTGCTTCAGTTTTCCACAGTTCATAAGTAGACTATCCAAAGTACCTTATATAATTATGTGCCGAGTGTCTAGTCTATGACATAATTAAACCTACGTTTTAATGAGTTGGATTTTTCACATCGGGTTAGCGCGCGCTTTTAAATTAATAACATGTCTATGTACACAAATACGTTATGTGGGTCATGCTCTCACTGAAAAGCTTAGTGTTTTGTTATAAAGCTTTTGTATTTTTAGCAGGATAATACCATAGGATTTTGAATTGGCAATACGATATTTTTTTAAACTTTCTTTCTTTTTTCGACAGAGAAAGAATTCATTTTTTGTTTTAAATAATATAATTTTTCAAAGGGTGTTTATCAACCTTAATATAGTGTGTCTTGGATATTGAATTGTTTGCTCGTCAAAATATTGGGTACTGTTTGATCATACGAGTCAGTGTTCTATGAAAAAAAAAGGAAAACCACACTACTTGATACTCACAGGTCGGTGATCGTCGAGCGCTGCGCTGGCGCGCTCGCTCCCCCACTCCTCGGTGGGGTGGAGTGCGCCGTTTTTCGCGGCCGCCTCTGTAACGCACTTTGTGCTCGGCGGGACCCCGTCTGTGAGCAAACCGTTTGATACTGGTTGATAATTGACTTAGAATCAGCTTATGGTGGGAAAGAAAGGGGATCTGGTTTGTGGTTACGGAGGAACATTTTTTCAGTGCAGTATTAACTATTGGCAAATTGCACCACTGTAACCTATTGCCTAAGATATGAAAGTTTAAACAATTGCATTGGCAGGTTAACGATAACCCTACGTGTGCAATTTTATGGGCGAAAATAACTTTGAAAGTCACTTCACGACTTTTAAAATTAGGATTACAAAAACAAACAAAAAGATTATCTACTTCGAAAACTTCAGGTGTAAAACCAGTTTTAATCTTCATAAAAATGTGTTTAAAACCATATTATAGCTTTAAAACGCGATATTAATTCCGAACTTTGCTCATAAATCTTCACTGTTCTATCAAAAAATTGATATAATTTTTACGACGACGCGACGTGAAAAGTGTCTCGTTCAATGACATTTTTAACGCGATTTTTAGACTTCCATGAAAAGATTAACCTGAAAAATTGCATACATTCGTACCTACTGCCATGAACCAAAGCATACAAAGGTATTGTGCTAGTGGTGCCGTAAGTTATAAAATTATTTATTTATAGTCAGAGATAATGAATACATTCATTTTCGTTTTAAATGCTCAATGCTTGTAAAGAAACCACAATTGTTGAGAGAATATTACATTCAAGGCAAGACGTTCCTTTTACACCGTTATTTTTATTCCTTTGCGAATTTAACAACATACCTATTAATTATCTAGGTGAGTGAGCGAGTTCCTTTTGAAGTTACATTAGTATTAAATAAAAACTTGAATGAAGAAAGCGTGTAACTAAGTGAGATGTCACAGTTGCAGTGCGTGTCTGGTGGTGGAAAAGGATGTTATGTTAATTTTTTTAATTAAAACCTTTACACAAGTAAAAAAAACCGATCGAGTGCGAGCCGGATTTTGCGGGATTGTCCAAAAGGGTTACCACTGGCCCGGAACATAAAGGGCTAAGGAAGGAACACGGGTGGGTTTTAGTCAGTAAGAGTCTAACACTTCCTTTCGCTCCACTCAGAGCGGGAGGGGTCATTTGATGATTTCCCACCCTGACAAAAAAGGCCATAATTTTGTCAAATGACCCCTTCATTGATATATCCAACACACAAAAAAAAAGTGCCAGTCGGACTCGCACACCGAGGGTTCCGTACAAATTTGTAAGTATGCAAGTACAAATATACGATTTTCGAATTTTTTTCCTTTACTTATGCTACATGACACTGCTTCTTGCCTAATTTCATGATTCTAGGTCAATGGAAAGTACCCTATAGGTTTTGATTCCCTTGCGAGTGTCAAAATATGCGGCATAAACGGAACATAAACGCCCGTAGCTTTTGATTGCGTTGATTTAGAAGTTTGATTTTTTCACTGCTTCAAGGGATTGCAGCCTTGAGGATTTTTTTAAATATTAATATCAACTTCATAAAGGCTCGTACACACAGGCGCGACGCGACACGCGACACAAAGGCACCGCAAGTCGCGCAACGAGCGGTGTCTTTGTGTCGCGCGCGATTCGCGTCTGTTTGCAGGAGCCTTAACTCCACGCGTTCCTGAGAAAAAGGGTCTTGACAGACGGACAGACAGACGGATAACTAAGTGATCTTATGAGGGTTCCGTTTTTCCTTTTCAGGTACGGAACTCTAAAAATACTGTACAAGGGCAGATCTAAGGCATTTATCACATTATACACTTCTTATTAAAAAACAAGGATTTTAACGTGGTTTAGGCCATTGAGTCAGTTTTATTGGAATAAGAACGTAGCGCTGATTGAAATACAGTTGTTTATTCAATTTACAACTTATCCCGGAACTATGTACTAGTAGCACTATTATTTTACCCGAATACAGTACTGCCGTGGCATAACTAAAATGCCGTTATCCGATATCTGGTCGATTTTTAACTTTTAATGCTATTATAAAGAGAAAAAAAATTCTATGGATCTGTTTCCGAATTTTAAATACCTTGCTATTCAAGCTATTGAAAATTCGGAAACAGATCCATAGATTTTTTTTTCTCTTTATAATATCATTAAAAGTTAAAAATCGACCAGATGTCGGATAACGGCATTTTAGTTATGCCACGGCAGAGTATCAGTCAGTACAGTATCAGTATAGTAAAGAAGTGCTTGCGTATTAGGAATAAAGACCGAAATTCAAAAATTGTTCCACGCCAGCTTACATTCTGAATCAATTTCATATTCGGACTATATTAAAACGTTTTAATGTGAACTAGATGACTAGAAAATCTTAAGTAAATTATTTACAAAGACAGAATTGCTCAAAACCGCACAACAAAAGATCTATTGAGCTATAGTTCACTTAAGATTTTCAGACATTGTAAGTCTACCAATAAAATTAGCCAGCTACCAAGCAACGCTTAGCATCGGAATAGTCGGACCACAACCGCAAATGACGATCGACCGGTCGCTCAGTACTCTGGCTATCTTCACTGAAACCGTTTTATACTCCACTTATGACCGGAATCTCACTCAATAAAATCGCTTTGACGTATGTCGGTTGCGGATAAGTACCGATTGTACTTATTCCGTGAGACGAGGACGTCGTAAACGCATAGGGAATTGTGGAGATAGAGGATTTTTAGGTCTCGTATAAAATTGCAAAGATTATGGAATTTTTGGTGCTTGATATATTCCGGATTAATGTTGTATATGCCTTCGTATTAAGTAAGCTCACATGAATAATTGTGAGACAAAATCCAAACAAAAAAAAAACAAAAGACTGTGAAGCGCCGCGGTTAGCTACTCGTATATTTTGCAGGAACCATAAATATAGGTATCATGCGAACCCCCTACCGATTTTTTTTACTCAATAAAGCTAGACGTTATGAAATTAACGGCTTTTAAGTACTACTTTCTACATCTGATCTATTGACAAACGAAATCAGACAATTATTATTAGGTCTTTACCTATGAAATTGTTGTTTTACATAGAAAAAATCAAATATTTTTTTTTAAGAAAATTGTATATTATTTCATTACCTATTCGAAGTATTGACCATTAGCGAAGATGCACTTTTGCCATTTTAGTGGAAGTCCGTTGATGGGTCTACTATAAAAATCCTGGAGACAGGAATCGATGAACCCTTTACAGGGGTTTTTCACCGCCTCGTTAGATTTAAAAAATTAGCCCTTTAAAAAAGTTATCCAATTCCGAATAAAAATAGAAATCAGTATTACAAGAAAAAATTAAGAAGTAAATAAATTAGCAAAAAAACGAAAAAATAAAACAAAACGGAAACCAAACCCCATAACATAGAACATAGTTGGAGCAAGATCTGGTGAGTATGGTGGGTAGCTCCTATAGTTTTGAGACGGTCCGTTGTGCGGTGTTTCAACGCGATTTTGATGTTATTGTTCAGTGAGTTCGTACGATTCCCACTTTCCGAGCTTTTTGTCTTTCCAATTTTGAAGTAAATGAATCAGTATCGATTTATCACTTACGTTAAAAGCTGTTGCAAGTTGCAACGTCGTTTGAGATAAATCTGCTTCCACTATGGCTTTCAATTCATCGTTATCGACTTTCGTCTCCGGTCGACCACGGTGCTCATTGCTGAGATCAAAATTTCCAGATCAAACCAAAAACGGACCATGCGTTCACATGTGCTACCATGTCCATACACGCGTCGTTAATATTGCGTGCTGTCTGCGCTGCGTTGGTGCCACGACGGAACTCGTGTTAATCGAAAATAGCGCACAATTTCGATTTTTAAATGGTTACAGAAAAAACGATATTAAAAAAAATCTAACGGCGGGAAAACAAATAAACAACTGATTTTGAAAAACAAAATGTCATGCTATATTATAAAATTTATTTGAATATGAATTTTTAAATAGAATGAAAGATATCGATCTACACAATAGCCAGTCAAAAATCTTCAAATAATTAAACTATAATTACCTAATGTATTATATACTAAAACCTTCTTGAAAGTATGTGGATCACGTTATTGAAAGAAATATCAAAATTGCTTCATTCGTTTTTGAGAAAATCGCGGACATACAAACATACATACATACATGCATAGATATATTATAGGTACATACGGGTCGAATACAGAACCTCCGTTTTTGAAGTCTGTTTAAAATGACGAATATTATAGATAGGAAAATCTGAAAAAAGCCAGCTTATTCTGAAATCATATTACAGCCGCAACATTTTTCATTTTTAACAACCATTTCACGACCTTACTTTATTCCACAAAGGTAGATGCTTACATGATTGATGGTGATTTCAAGACAATCTTTCATAAAGGAATCAATCTAGACTGGAATCTGAAGGGCTTACCTGGCGGTGGATTCAATATGTCCGGCTGCGCTTGCTTGGGCGGCTTTAACGTGTATGCCACGACGTACTGGCCGTCGCCCGCGTTGAGCTGGAGTTCCGACGACTGCTGCTTTGTCGGCGGATTACTCCTGGTACAAAATATTTATAGTTTAGTTAGTTAGCTAGGAGATTGCGAGAGTCCTAAGGAAAATGTGGCTTAAAGTTTTGCCTTGAATTTGATGGTTTGAAGAGCTAAGAGAGGGAGAGGTAATACCAAAATGTCAGATTTATGGATTTATTATGAAGTGTAGGAGACACGTAAGTTTGCCCATCTAAAATAATAGTGTTTGGTTTTTTAAATTTTATGATCATACCAATTAAATAATAATAATACATTACGGGGTTTATTTATAAACGCTGATTAAAGTATAAAAATACCAAAAATAAAAGTAAGTCAAAAATACATGGTTAAAAAGTCGCTAATCACTGTTTAAGTACTTTTATCAACGTTTATAATTAAAGCGGTATAATGAATGTATAAAAAAGTATCACATTCCTTGGCGGTATCCGTACTTTATAAGCTCCTACAAACAGGCGCGACACGCGATATAATCGCGCGCGACACAAAGGCACCGCTCGTTCCGCGACTTGCGGTGCCTTTGTGTCGCGGGCGATTCTATCGCGTGTCGCGCCTGTTTGAAGGAGCCTTATCTCAGTATATTATCGTCATACGTATTATAACAATATGGTAATTTAGCTACTTAAAATTAGCTCACATTGCACAAGCAAGCAATGAACAACATTGTCAAAGTTTGAACTTTTATGTATTGAATAAGAGGATTTTGACTACTTTGTATTAGTGTGTATATTGTGTTTTTTATAATGTGCTTCTTGTTTGTGCGAAATCAGCAATTTTTCTTTTTTTTCCAATCGAGTTTCAAAAATACGTATCTACACTTTTGTTCCTAAAGAATAACACACGAAAATTCTTTATATGTATATTTCCATATACGCTCAAAAATTCCATTCCAAATGTTACAAAAGGATCCTTCATAACAGCGACATACCACGTATAACTTTGACGTAAGCACAGTAGACTACATTTGTACAATTTTAATGGTAATCGAAATCAATTCCCTTTGATTTAATCATGCCTCAAATGTTAAATTGAGCTACTGGTGATTCAGTTTATGTCAGTTAAGTGAAATACGTTCTTACAGCGCACGATTTTGATTAAGTTACATTGATTTGGAAGGTAGGTACTTAGCTCTATATTGGAAGTGAATGAATGTTCATTACATGGGATGCTTGTTTTATCATGTAGGCAGAAATATGTTTCGAAGTTGTTTAGTTCGAAGCAAGGAAGCAAAATATTCGTCAATTTTGGTGACTTTCCGTTGTATCTTCGTCTTTGACTTTCAAAAACCACAAATTTTTAACCCATTTAGAATAAATTATATTTGAATCTTTGTGCTATGATACTTTTTCATAAGAAATTAAATACATAATCCTACCATACATACTGAGGTACAGGCGATATAGCGATCGTGGTCTGATGCTGGCAGTTTCAATTGGTTATTACTACCAGTGTACAATATAAACACACACACATGATAAACCGCCCTAGAAATTTTTCGAAGCGTTACCAAAAAAAAAATCTGCAGTTTCATAGAAAAGTGTAATTATACCTACGCGGTCAAAATGTATGGCACAGCTTTTTTTTAATATCCGACGAAAAATTTCAACCCGGTTGTTTTAGAAACACGTACTGAATTCGTGCTTTCAGTTTGCACGTCGATGTCCGTGTCACCTTGTATACATGCACAAAATATTTTGATACCCATTCCTAGCCTGCATATTTCACAACTTGACTGTAGCGAATACCCAGAAACTGACGGATATAAATAGGTCAAACATAAAAAAGCGTGAAACGAGAACCTACGAGTAAGTACCTACAATAGTTAGAGAGTTAGACTTTTGTCAAGTTGCAGCGACTACAGTGCTGCAGCTATGTGCGCGACTCGAAACGTGAGCAAACATGTATGTTGACGTTATTCAGATTGCCAGGACATGTGGAACTTGCGACACAAGTCGGAAAGTTTAATGACGTGCCAAAACTAGGGAAATGTAGGTAGGTGTGTGTGATGAAAGGAACAAAAGATTTTGTTCAATTGAGTATTTTACTGGTTTAATAATAATCTTGATTTTCAGTTTTTATTTTTATTACTGAATGGGCCGCTCTTGACGTCGATCACGCTTGATGGAAAGCGATGGATGAGGTGGATGAAACGAGCGTGCCCAGAAGATGCCTAAAGCACTGAAACTCCCACGCATCGACGAAACACAACAGGTTGCTTGACGCCGGACTCCGGTGGTAGCGAACCAGGCGGACGTTAGCCCTACCACCGCAAGGAAAGATTTGGCCAGTCAAATAAGGGGTTGGGTGTGACTGTCCAGGATGCGCCGAGCGCTGGGTTGAGTAACTGGCGGGTTGAGTAACTGGCGGCTTCTTCACGCATCCCAAAGACAGTTCAGACATAACTTAAACATAAGATCACGCCTGTAATCCCCAAGTGTTTATGTCTAAGTAATAGGGACCCCCTAGAATATTGCCATCAATCCGGGCACAAATCCAAGCCGCTTTGCCCTACCTGGGAATTGAACCTAGGGCCTCAAGCTCAGCAGTAGCGCTTGCGACCACTAGACCAACGAGGCCGTTCATCGATTTTCAGAATATGTTTTAATTGACTTTGGAGTACCTACCTATAATGTTTTTATGTTTAGCTTAGTAGACATGGAAATGGTGGTAATAATTAATTTACATAACATCACGCCTGTAATCCCCAAAGGGTAAGACAGAGGTGTACCTACAGTACACCCACATTTCACCAGTTGTGTTTAAGTCCCATGTAATTTCACCAATTGTGTTTAAGTCCCATGTAATTTCATCAATTGTGTTTAAGTCCCATGTAATTTCACCAGTTGTGTTTAAGTCCCATGTAAATGGGGGCGAGCCTAATGCCACCCGCATAGTTATTGATGTTATTTATTAAAATATTTCTATCAACTTATATCATATGTAATGGTGAATTGACATTTCATTTAACATCGAATCTGGCAATCACACTAACATTATAAAGGCGAAAGTTTGTGAGTGCGTGTGTGTTTATATCTTTGTTATTTCTTCACGCTCAAACGGCTGGACCAATTTTGATAAAATTTTGTATGGAGGTAGCTGACACCCTGGATTAACATATAAGCTACTATTTATACTAATATTCCCACGAGATCGAAACTTATGCGGATGAAACCGCGTGGCGCAGCTAGTATCATATAAATGTAAAACCCGTTCTACATAAAATAAGTAGCTAACTTGTTCAGTTTCACCTCCCGTAGGTGAGTGAACATTACAAATTAAAATTGTGGTGTAGGCTTTATGAACCAAGCCGGTAAACGTAAACGTAACATTACACGTTAAACATTAACGTTATCATTAAAATAAGAAGAGGAGTTACAGTGAAGTTAATGGAATTGTGACATAGAAGGAATACTTTACTTTATTGCGAATGATCTTACCTCTTTCTGCGAAGGAAAAAGCCGGTGAAAATGGCCGCGCAACCGCAGATTATTACAGTAAAAATGATGGACCAGAAGGCAGCTTTCGAGACTCCGGCCATCAGACTGCTGCCACCATCTAGGACATGACAAAATAATAGGTTAACTATCGACTTTTTTCTATGAAAAACACCTACCTGAAGGCTAATTCGTCTAATTCAAAACGTTCAAAATCTATTATAGTCGCAATCTCATCTTAGCGACAATTAATGTTAAAAACATGTCAAAAATGTATGGAAATTATAAGTGTTTTTGACAGATTAAGGCTGCGAACAGATTGTGAACGTTCTTAAATTACGGCAATTGCCCTTCTGGTCAGCTTCTGTTCCGATTTTTTTTTAATACTCATAATACCACCAGTATATTAAAATGTACACACATTATGTAAAGTGCATAGAAGATCGTCATTTCTTAATTTTCAAAACAAGAACCCCGCAAGGGACATCATGAACCCATAATAGCTGAATGATTAGTTCTCAATTACATTTTATAGTTAATTTATGAAGGCATAAGAATTGCTATGCATTTTGGTGAAATATTGCAATTTAGTAGGTTTTTTTTCACTTTAAATGTTGTTAAGGACCTAACTAAAGGTTCGTAAATGAAAGTAAAGTGGACTATAAACACTTATAATATGATTCTAAAAGACAATACAATGTTGGGATTAAACTTTGGACTACAAGTATGCGCGCGCGTCTTCGACCGTGTTCGGTAATGGAGTGAGGTGCGGGCGGCGGGCGGAGGCCAGCCTGCTGTCGCGGAGTAGTCCCCCTCCGCGGGTCCCCTGGCGTGGAACATTCACACCTTGTGTGCGTGAACAATAATTTGACCTCTGAGTTTGTTTCGGCCTTTCTTCTCAGAGTATTCAGATAGGAAACGCCGATCTCATTTAGTTTAAAAAATATATAATTGACGTGTAAAAGTGTTTGTGCAAACCTACTTACAAAAATAAAATCGTTTATCATAGTATTTTTATTTGTTTTTGTAAGCACAAATACTGTTCCCACATAAGTGAAACACTCAATTTCGAAATTCATTATCTAAAATTATGCATTTAAATTCACCCCTTTGTGCTCCAAAGGATTTTTAAAAGCGTGTTCTAAGCGACTGCATCATTAAGCTCATGTTACGTAATAATACATCCGCAGTGTTTTTAGCAGAGACTTATAATAATGAACCGCATTTAAAAAGCACGTCAGTGGTAAACGTACAGCTTTATGTGTCTTTTCTGTCTCGAACTGGTACGAAATAATAAAATAGAAGTAACAAATATGTAATATGTATAGTCCACCTCGTAATTGGTTTACCACTTTTGATAACAATTTCCAGTGCATTGAAAGAAAACAAAGTTAGAAAAAATGTTTTATTTGCTATCTATCTAGCTTCTTAATCTATCTAAGGGCTGATTTTTCCATCGTCAGATAACTTTGATTCGAGAAATAGAATTGACGTTTGACAGTTTTTGTATGAAATAACCGTCAAAATTTCAAAATTATTCTTCGAATAAAGTTATCAGATGATGGAAAAGTCAGCCCTAAGATCAACAATTGGTTAAATAGGAAAAAAAAATTCGATCCCTAGATTAAGGCCAGATTTTCCGGGGCTGTAGGGATTTGAAACGCTCCTCCGCCTCCCCCAAATGCAGCGCGACGTATTTATTTACGACGCGCCACCGACCATTTCGTGGAAAATCCATGCCACAGTATAACACATTTGCAGTTGATTAACTGAATTAGTTTTTCTGAGTGTTTGGCCAGACAAGGGCGCGGGCGCGGGGCGGCCGTGGGTGGACTTATTTTTAATAGAACAAAGCTCGAACTAGTTTAAGAATCTAGTCCCCGCGCGGGCCGCCCGCTCCCATGCCGTGCACCCACTGCGGTCACTTGCATGAACGAGCTATGGCGTGAGTTGCCCGTGCGCTCCTCGGTCCGCGAAGCCCGCGCCGCTCACCGCGCCCGCGTGTCTACTATGGACACTCAAAGGAGGTTCATAATATGTTTTAGTTCGTCGCGATTCGCCCGCCCCGCGCCCGCGCTACTAGTCTGGCCAAACACTGATTCGAATTTTCTCATTAGATTTAAATTTTATGGTACGTACCTACGGTGTAGTGAACTAAAACGATTACTTAAAATGTCCTGTGTACCTTATGGGTGTTTTTACCGATACTGATATGTCGGCAGCTATACCTACACCGATTCGATACGATAACATTATGAATTATAATATGGCGACGACAGTCCGTGTTTTTCTTTTTTTCACTGCACCACGTATGTATAATCAAAGAGATTGGGATTGGATTTGGATTGGATTGATTGGTATTTTAGCACAGATAAAAAAAATAACAGAAAAATTCTTCACCAATGGGATTTGATACGATTAACTTAACAGTTAACTGTCCATTATGATTCATAATGTTATCCTTTTATGATTCTGCCAAAGTAGCTTTTAAGGCCCCAAGATGTTCATCATTTCTTTTAAGTAAACACAATCTTGAATTCCTAGTATTAAATTCACATATGAAAAGTAATGATAATTACGCAGTTTGTTCCAAATATACTACTTGATATAACTAGCTGCACGCAAAGAATACTAAGTTAACAGCCCTCTGATTCTTCTTATTTTTGCCTTTTTATTGTTTCTTTTCTTTCCTTCTTTCTTTCTTTCTTTGATTAGCTTTTAGTAATAGTCTTTGGAGGCAATATTGTAAGAAGCATTATTATTCTTATTTCATAGCCTTTATTATTCTCACCGCTGCTGGGACACATGCATCCTCTATGTGAGAGGGACAGCAGTGCGATTCTGTAACCATCTCACCGTGAAAACTTAGGTGAAGTGAGCTTGGAGTGAGCTGTCAATAGTGACAATTCCTAGCAAAAACAAACTCACATCACCTAAGTTTTCACGGTGAGATTTTTACAGAATCGACCGGCTGAACTGTGATCTACCACGCGGGCCCGGTACGGGTTGGTAGAGGCTTTATGCTGTTAGTCCCCGCTGTCATTCGTGGATGTTTGACAGCCTTACAAAAAAAGCCCAAAAATCTGACAACGAGACTTACCAAACTATACGTATTACCCAGTAGATGAGTTTTGGAGGTCAGATAGGCAGTCGCACCATGGAAAATACATTCAGCTGCATCCGGTTAGACTGGAAGCAGACCCATGATAATATACATACATACATAATCAGCCTATAATGTTCCCACTGGTGGGATACAGGCCTCCTCTCGGTGAGAGGGAGTGGGCCGTACTCCACCACGCAGGCCCATTGCGGGTTGGCAGATGTCACATGTCTTCTAATTTTTGGTTCTAGGACATGACGGTTTCCTCACGATGTTTTCCTTCACCGTTTTGAGAGCAGTGGTGATGAAATAATTTACACAGAGTAAAGCGCCTGTCTGGGTTCGACCGTACGGCGTACAACGCGTAAGTCGCGGCCGTACCACTGGGCCACCACTGCTCTACCTACAGCTCTATGCCCCCAGTGATTAGCTTTTAATCTATATTTATACTAATATTATAAAGCTGAAGAGTTTGTTTGTTTGGTTGAACGCGCTAATCTCTGGAACTACCAGTCGGATTTAAAAAAATCATTTTTTGCATTTGATAGCCCAATTCTTGAGGAAGGCTATAGGCTATTTAACATCACGCTATGACCTTTAGGAGCGGAGAAAAAAGTCAGAAAGAACGCTAAGCAAAAACGAAGTAATAGCGCGGGCAGGCGATGCGATGCGACGGGGTGGGTCGGAGTAACAAGAAATTTCACGCGGACGAAGTCGCGGGCAGAAGCTAGTGATAGTATAATGGGGCAATACTATAATAAAGAAATCATAAATTTTCAAAATTGTCTACACTGAAAGACATAAGCAGTAAATAAAAATGAAAAAACTTTAATCTGAACTAACATAAAACAAACAAATATGGAATATGCCTGAAAGTATTAAGTGTGCTGTGTGAGCGTATGTACAAGTGTGTGTGTGTGTATGTGTGA
Source organism: Luperina nickerlii (assembly GCA_963855955.1). Classification (NCBI taxonomy): domain Eukaryota; kingdom Metazoa; phylum Arthropoda; class Insecta; order Lepidoptera; family Noctuidae; genus Luperina; species Luperina nickerlii. Next base: position 10,181,976 of record OY979680.1, read on the forward strand.
GTGGGTGTGGTGGTATGGGTATATGTGTGTGTGAGTTTGTGTTTTGAGAGTAAGAGTGAAGCGTGTATAATTAAGATAGCGTAAAAGAAAAAAAAAGATTCAGTGTGGAAGAAAAGATTCAGTTTCGTCATACGTTTTGTCTAGTAGGAAGGAGCGGACTGCTGATTTAAATTTCTGAACGGATAAACAGTATACTGAAATATTTGCATTAATTTTGTTGTACAGTGCCAGCACAAGCTCAAGGCTCAAAGTTGATTGGGAAAATTTGACAGTTTCGGGTAGCTTGATGTGCTGGTGTCTGTACAAGAAACGGCCAAGATAATAGAAATATTTTTCGTAAAGGAGTAGCAGGGCTGTGGAAGTAAATAATTTAAATCTTTACGTCGTTTTTTAAGTTTAACATCTCTTGCAGGACGGCTAAGTTCAGCAGCTTATGCTGTCAGAAAAATCCGTCAATTTACTGATGTAGATACCGCGAGACTAGTCTACTTTAGTTACTTTCATAGTATCATGTCTTACGGTATTTTACTTTGGGGACGGGCTGCAGACATCGATTCTATTTTTATTCTGCAGAAAAGAGCTATCAGAGCCATTTATATTCTCCGCAGGCGCGATTCTCTAAGGGAACTGTTTAAGGAAATTAACATCATGACGGTGCCTTGTCAATATATCTACGAAAATATCATGTATGTAAGAAAAAACTTACATCTTTTTAGTAAAAGAGGTGAAAGACATAATTATAGTACTAGAAATAGGGACCTAATAGTTCAACCAGGTTTCAGACTGGCTAAAGTAGACTCATCTTTTATGGGGTACTGTTTAAAATGTTATAATAAAATACCTCCCCACATTCTTGAAATGAATGAGACAAAATTCAAGTCTTGTATAAAACGCACACTATGCAGTCAGGCATATTATAAGTTAGGGGATTACATCGCTGATAAAAATGCCTGGCTCAAGGCTGGTCCTGCTCCACAACCACAACTAATTGATTAACACTTGAAGATTCTGTTGGAGCTGCTGAAGATTGTAAGACTATCTTTGCATTGTATAAACTCAATTTCCTTGTATTGTATAATTGCATAGCACAGATGTGAGTTCTATGTATATACTATACACTATGTACCATTTATCGGGTAATGTGTCTTTCATTGACTTGAATGTGCCCTGGCGGCTGATAGTATGTCATGCTCACACAAATGTCTCGCTGACGGTGGCGTGTGTGTTGGATCATTTAGCTCCCTTCAAAATGGTTGAGCTGAATGGTGCCGATCTATGCGTCATGTTCGTGAACGGGCGCCGTCAGTTGGGGCTGGTCATCACTTAGCTGCCTCGGCTTATTTTTAATTATTTTAATATTGAATTGTTGTTTTCTTACCATTAGCTGTACTCTGGACACTTTTAACGCGTACGTCTTTTTTACATCGTTCTCACATATAATTATAAATTCACATTATTGATGTAACTAATATTTTTGTAAAACTATAATTTAAAAGAGTGTCCATGGAGTTTCTTGCCCGTTCTTCTCCATAGGTACCTACGCTTTGGAATGGGCAACTAGCTTCATATTTTCTGACTGACCGACTTTTTGACAATTCAAAAGTGCCTGTAAATGGTTTAATTGAAATAAATGTTTTGAGTTTGAGTTTGAGTTTGAGTTTAACAAAGGGGGTAAGTTGATGTTGAAATAAGACTGCATGAAAAATAAACAACTGTCGTACATTAAAAACATTGCATTCTTTATATAACAGAGTGGTGGAAAATAAAATAGGAGGAAAGGTTCCAATTTTTAATATCGCTTGATGCGCAATTTCCAATGGAAGTAATGTGGTTTTAGAAGCACCACCCCAGCAAGAAATGCAGTAAGATAGTATTGACTGACAGAGCGCATAGTAGACATTGCGGATAATAAATTGGTTAGCTACAATTCTAAGTGTTTTGAAAATAAACATCAACTTACGCACTCTGCCTGCCAATACATCCACGTTGGCCTTGGTATGTAAATGTAAATGGTATGTTTAATCATTAAACGTGACTGTTTTTTTTTATATTGTTATACAAACATTTCGTCTCTTACTGCATAAAGTCAGTAAATCTAAATGAAACCACGTTAACTTTAAAATTTAAAAAAAAATAAGTTCTGACTACGCTAGTAGTAATAAATTATTTTCTCAGTGACACATCACATGTTTCAAGTAAGGCTATAGACAATACATTAATTGAAAATATCCTTGAAAATCAGAAGGTGATCGTTCTATCAAATTTGACACATTTGGTAAATATGCACAAAGGAAAACAGAAAGTTACTGAGTCACAATCGGCTTTAGGATTTTCCTCACGCTTCTCGTTTAAAGTAACATCATTATTGTTAAACCATTTCCGATAGTTCGATTACAAAATAATTGAGCTTACGTTATAATATACCTATTTGAAAATTAACCACAACAGATGCCCGATACCTTATTATCAGTACAGAATATTACGATATTGGATGTCACACGGTGAATTAGCGTAATTACACTCTTCTCTCTCACTTTAGCAGATATGAACATTGTGGGTGAGAGCGAGATGGAATGTTTGTGTACCGCTATTAAGTAGGTTCAAATTTACGCCTAGCTATCTAGCAGATTGCTTGCTTATATTGTCTTCCTATCAATGGCAAATTGCGCTGGCCGTAATACGCCATGAAATTAGTTTGTTGGACATCAAAAAGTGTTTGAGATATTTCCAAATTAATTATCGTTTAATACAGTGTCAAGCGTCCTTGCTTTACATGCTTACATTTTGTGACTTGCCCCCAGGGGTCACTATCAGAATATTTACGTTGCAAAATGACAATATCGCCTTAACGTCTTAATATTAAATCGCCATGGTTACTAAATAGACATTAACGCTAAACGCCTTAATAGCAAAACGTCTGGATCTTAAAATGTCGTAATTCAAAATACTCCAGTAGCAATTCGTCTTGATATTAAAACGCCATACTTACTAAATAGACATGAACGCTAAACGCCTTAGTAGGAAAACGTCTGGATTTTAAAATGCCATAGTAAAACGTTAGTTAAACGTGCTAGGGAAAATAAACAGAGGCATTTTTACCAGACAACAATTACAATTTGAAACCACTTTATAAAATAACGTGGTTACAAATTGTAATTATTGTTTAAAAACGTGATGTTCGCTTGACTAAATCAAAAAGCCTGTTTCTCAAAACCGGCGAACGCGGAAATGTCAAAAACAGTCAGGCCTGAGGCCTATGTAATTTATCTGAAAATGCGATATATTTGTCAACTTTTTACGACAGGTTGTTTAATAAAGCCGTTTTTTATTTGAATAAACTTGTTTTGATCGATGTCAATTTTCTGCGCCATCTTTCGCCTGTCGGTTTTATAAACTACACCCCTAATTAATAATCCAGTCATTACATTTTTAGGCTGAATCAGCAGTGCCATTCTGTAACCATCTCACCGTGAAAACTTAGGTGAAGTGAGCGTGGAGTGAACTGTCAGTGTCATCTTACCAGATACTAGGGATTGACCAAGCATACATTTACAATCATAATCGAGATTTTAATACTATTTTTTTAGCCTAATCCTATTGATATTTTTATATAATTCAAAGCTAGTATTTTAGTGGTCAAAACATTAATATTTTGTGGGGTTTTACTTACAATAAAATAGCAAAACAGAAGCGCAGTCAGAATCTCAATCCTGTTTTTTTTTATTTTTTCCCTAGTCTAGCTTACTAGACTAGGGAAAAAATAAAAAAAAGGACTTATCCTTATATAGACTGAGGCGCGAGCGCGTCACGCACGAACAGTAAATAAAATTAAAACATTCACGTTTATGACAGCTAGACTGATGAAAATACGCATCGACATTGTTTGGTTATTATGAGCAATTGTAGATCGAGTCTAGTAAAGACTGCGACGATGTTCAGCGTTGTTATTAACCCAAATCTATTGAATTAGAAGAGATAACCGAGTGTGTCAAGTCATCGAGTGCTAACGGATGCCTAGCTGACGGACCATAGAATGTAATCCCACGTAGTTTGTGTGGCGTGATCACTTCACCCGATTCACGACACTAAATGTCGTAAATCGGGTGAAGTGAAGGTGAAGTGATAAGATCACGCCGCGCTTGCGCGTTAATCACTGTCATTATCACATTGCAGATTGCGTGATCACTTCACCTTCACTTCACCCGATTCACGACATTTAATGTCGTGAATCGGGTGGAGTGAAGGTGAAGTGATAAGATAACGCCGCGCTTGCGCGTTAGTCACTCATTATCACATTAGAGATTTGTTTTTACATATTTAACTTGTAAGGCGTCATGTATAAGAACATTAGGAAAATGCAATACCAACGTCAAATAAGTGCAAATATTTTATCGCTCATCGCGCGCCCGTGTTTGCACTGCACCTCTAGTAACCCTTAAATGAAGAAGTGGTTGGTGTCAACCCTGAAGTGTATGTATGGTCCCTAATAGTGCATAACGTAGTAAGTACACTCCTTTAGAATATAAGTAAGCAGTTTACATCAATGCGCATTGAACATAAATTCACTAGATATTCATTAAAGTACATTCTATCAAGCTGGTTGTCTAATTCTAACGACCCTTGAACCCCCAACATTTCATGGCGACCCTGCCTTAGAGTCTGCCAAGGGGCAGATTAAGCAAAGTTTTCGTTGAGCGATTTTCAAAATGTGTAACTCTAAAGTAGAAAAAGACGAGGTATTCGCCAATCAAAACGCGGCTGGTGGAGGTGTTGACGCCTAGGTGGTGTTGCCATGGTTACGAGATTCGAGTGGAGTGATATATGGTACATTCCGAATTGCACTGTAATCGACTACAGCGTGCTTACACCTTGACCCCAATTCTGCTGTATGGTATTTATCTATTATTCCCCGCATAATCTTACCACGCCGTACGGTTGTCAAGCGTGGTATTTTGACAGTTCAAACCGGTTTCGGTCATTGTGTCATAGAGAATACGTTAATAGCAGATGTAGTGATTAGGTTATTAAGGAATTGACGTGGTTTCGAAGTAATGAATCATTAAGTGGTCATAGTGAATTAGGGCCCTTTTCTGAATTAACGTGAACGCGATAACGATGTCCCGTGAATCGACATATATGAAGTCATGGCATGTGCCATCTTGCGATAACGCCGACTACCGACCATGCCCTAAATTAATAATTATCACCGATCTTTAAACTAACGTGGCATTTTCGAAATTGTGCTTCTGGCTACAGTCGCCACCTTACCAAAGAAGAGGAAATTCGTGGTGTATACACAAATAAATACTATAATCCAACCATGAGTAACTATTCAAGTGAATAGGTATATTACTGACTCTCAGCTGCCTGGTGGTCATTTATCTAAATCGGAAAGCAAATTATTCATGTGAGCGATGATGACTTAATTCGGAATGAGCCATATTTCACGCCGCGCAAGCGCGTTAGGCGCTGGCGAATGTTTTGACCACTAAAATACTAGCTTTGAATTATATAAAAATATCAATAGGATTAGTATTAAAAAATATTATTAAAATCTCTTTTATGATTGTAAATGTTTGCATGGTCAATCCCTAGCATCAGTGGGATGACACTGACAGCTCACTCCACGCAAGTATTCACGGTGAGATTTTTACAGAATCGACATGCTGATCACTTAGTTATCGTCATCATTCTAGCTAAATAATAAAAACAAAAAAGCATCAGACATAAATTACCCACATACCTGTTCTCCTTTCGGGATCCTGATAAGCGAGAGCATGCAGCATGATACGATCTGAAGCTCCCTTATCATTGCGCGAATGCACCGTCAATCTGAGCGCACTGCCGCTCGACCACAGCACGCCGGCCGGCACGAGAAATATGGCGACACCGTCTAGGATTGCAATATAATTTGAGAGGTTAATTGTCTGGATGATTGCAACTACTGGAGTTCTGTAGTTAAGCTGGGTAATTGTTTGTCAGTTGTGTTTAATGGGATCGTGTTTAGTGGTTTTTGTTGTGATGGTATTGAAGATTTGCAGTTAGCGAAAAGCTGTAGTTAGTTACATGGTTTGAAAGCCTTTTAAAATCAAAGAGATTTTGAAAGGTGGTGAGACTTCATAAAGTTCAAGGCCGCTTGCATAAATTTAAAAAGTGTAATCTTCCATTTCTTATTTATTCGACTACAGAAGGATTATTTACATCCACCTGAATGGCTATAATACTAGAAGAAGACTGAGGAAATATTAAATGAATTGTATAAAAGATGAACAACATAAATATTCTGGCATTTCATAAGTTCCTATGTGAAATAAAATATTTTGATTTTGCACAGGACTGATAACTTAGATGATGGCTGATAAAGATGTAAGTCATCATCATCTGCCTAGCCTTTTCCCAACTATGTTGGGGTCAGCTTCCAGTTTAACCAGATGCAGCTGAATACCAGTATTTATATGGAGCGACTGCCTATCTGACCTCCACAACCCAGTTACTGGGTAATACGATACCCCTTGGTAAGACCGGTTGTCATACTTTCGGGCTTCTGACTACCCGTAACGACTGTCAAAGATCCATGAATGACAGCCGGGACCAACAACTTAATGTGTTTTCCGAGACACGGAGGGGTCACGGTCACCCATCCAAAGACCAACCATGGCAAGCGTAGCTTAACCTGATCGATCGACCTGTGCGGCTGTTATTATTTAGCCACGGGCCCACGAGACAAAGACCTAAGTATTGAAGAAAAAGTCATGATAGGCCCACCACAAATAAATATGCATCTGGATTTATTTATTTATTTAAACTTTACGTACAAAAAGGTACAAAGGCGGACTTAATGCCTTAGGCCTCCCATGTCCTGTCCTGTCTTGCCTGGATTATGATAGCACAGCACCTAATAAAAACACTAACAAGAGTTTTCCTTACCAGTCTCATTAGCAGTAACATTGAACCTTATCTTCCCACTAACAGAGTCCAGGGCTTCCAACACCACCAACTGAGGCAGTCCTCCATCGTAGCCGGTGACACAGCGCACCACCAGAGGCTCACCAAAGTCCTCCCGGCTTGAGTCTTCGATCCAGTTGGAACCGTTGCCTGAAGATACCGTGCAGTTACGTGGGGGTGACGGACGAGCTATAAAAAGAACAAGTATGTGACGTCTGCATTTTGTGAACTAAGATGACCGGTACAGGCATTAAAGGACTGAACTACAAACCTCCATATTACCCTGCCATCTTGGTCAACCTGTAGGAAGGTGGACATAACACATAATCTTTTATTATTTTTGGACTGACCAATAAAAGTCCCCTTTTTTACCGTAAGAAACGGTTCAATACAATGGGCATTGTTCATATTTTTTTAAATGTTGTAATTGAAAAACCATTTCGAGGAATAGCGTTACTGATCATTACGGACTAATTAATTTTGAAAAATATTCATATGTTATTGATATTTTTGATCAAATACGATTGACCTTCTTTGCCCTTCAAATTACGTACGACTTTGGCCGTACAGTTTTGTATCGTTGCCTCAGAAAATAAAAAGTAAGAGGCAAGTATTGTCTACAATCTGTCAAATGTCAAATTATTGTAAATATGTCAAAAATATAAACATTCTTGTTTATATCTCATTATTACATTACATATATTATTTCAACACTCGACAATATTTAATATACTGGAAGAGTTATGGAATACAGGAAGTGCTTTGTTCCAACTTGCAGCAATAATAGTAATAATGTCGCCGCGTGCGTTATTATTCTATTTCTAAGTCGCCGCGTCGATTGTTCTAGTGACGATAGAGAGTAGTATATTACTTGGAGGACACTTACACATAAAAAAACCATTTGTAAATAAATACGCTAAGCTAGGATTCGATTATTTAAGACGTCTATTCGGCCTATTGACACTTTGACAGATGTGACATTGTTGACGTTGTGTTGACAGATTAAAATTTTTAATTATGTACTAGTAAGGCAACGGCACTTAATCTTTATGCCACTGGATGACGTCACCTACCTTAAAAACTTAAAATAATTAAATAATTTTTATTAAAATAACTATTGAGCCAATCATCAAAATATTCAAATTAGTTTCTCAAAATGCTCTAAATTTACAAAAAATAAAATAAAATATGGTTACAAATTTTGGACGATCCCCATTGTAGTCTAAATCGAATGAAATTAAAAGCATCCAGTTATGAGTACTGCACTACTCCCACGCGCATTAAACTGCTTGCATACCAAATCTCTTTACCATCATTCAAGCAGTAATAACTCAACACCAACTCAAAGTCAACAATGAAATGTTCGTAATTGCCAAATATTAGCCATTCCGATTCCATCTACAAATTTATCAAAATGTTTTAAATATCATTCGTCCAACTTCTTCAATAGGGAACGGGACCCAACTTAAAAACTCAAAACTAGTTGGAGATTTAGGCTACAGATAATTTTGTCTCTGAACAAAAATAGTTCGGAAACTGCCCCACGTTACTCGTCTCATTGACTATGTTTGACTTTCTTCTTTGGGAGCAAATTGGAATATTTGCTTGGAATTGTTCTTTATTAGTTCAGATCTAGAGCCTCGCATAATTTAGACATTAAAATGTTGAAGACATTAGAGGTATTCAAGGCATTGTTGACAGGAATTAATGAGGTCTTTTTAACTCAAATATGCGATGCAATTTCGAAGCTCATAGTCGTGACTCTACATACCTACACTCTTTAAAGGGATTTATGGAAGTAAAAAAAACTGTGTAAATAAAACGAAACGATTAATGTACGATAATTGGTTCTGTTCACCTAAATTCAGCTTTTTATAAGTAACTTTGCATGGTCAGTGTGAGAAATAAATACTATGAAACTTTGAAAAGGTGCTTCTTATAGCGTCTGACTTAGCGTAGTCGCCCGGCCACGACTTTTGGCTTAGCGGCAAGTGGCGCGATGTCGTAACTGCTAGCATTGACGCTGCGAGCGGTGCGTCGTGGCAGGGTTCATACATTTTTGTATATTTGTTTATACTGCTCACCGCTCCGCGCTAAGCCGCCGCTGATAGCGGCAAGGTCGTAGCTAGGCCGTAATTGTCAAGGTTTGCTTTATCAATGGATAACACACGCGAAATATTTCTACGTTTGAAGGTCGTCGCCAAATCTTCTAAGCTAGTACTTACCAGCAGGAACGATTTGGAAGACACAGGGCTGCGCCTGTCTGCCTACGGTGTTTGTGCCACGACAGGTCAACGCTCCGTAGTCGCGCTCACTCGCAGGAGTGTAACGAAGCTCGCTTATGCTGCTGTTTACTGTGCCTGGGTAACAAAATATAAAAATTGTCAGTGATATTTATTTCAAAAAGTTCCTAATAAGTATGATACCTAAGACTTAGAAATTGAAAGGAGATGTGAACCTTTTCAGAGCAGCAAAATATTGAACGCCCACTTTTCAATTCCTTTGTAAGGAGGTGTCAGTTACAAGAAACAATAAGAATAATAAAATTGTAACCGGAAAGTTATCAACCTGTCTTATGACTGAAGTCAAATAGCTTTCATAAATTATTGATGTGAAAATGATAGGAAGTGGTAAGTTAGAAAATCAAAAATCTAATCTAACCAAAGCACACGTCCCGTCGCGCTACCGTCACGTTCATTTTGTGCTACGAACCCAAACGTGTCGTCGGGCCTTCAAAGGGCGCCTTCCAGTTTTCCGAACATTATCGACGATCGTGTATTCGTGCGACCGATCACTTTGGTAAGGACGTCAATTTTTATTAATTTTTGGGAAATTCAGTCAACAGTTTCTCCAAATAGAGCATACGAGTATCCTGCCGGGTCAGCGGGGCCTGCCGGGTCAGCGTCAGCGGGATTGTCCGAAAGGGTTACCGCTGGCCCGGAACATAAAGGGCTAAGGAAGGAACACGGGTGGGTTTTAGTCAGTAAGAGTCTGACACTCCCATCCGCTCCACCAGGAGCGGGAGGGGGGGTCATGTGATGATTTCCAATCCTGAAAAAAAAAAGCATACGAGTACCCCACCCTATCTTTCTACTTACTTATAGTTGCGTATGTATTTATTATTTTAATTACATTATAATTATTAACATTCTAGTGATATTTATTTTAGAAGAATGTATGTACCCGTATATAGTATATGTACGTAAGTATATTGTCATATTATTTGTTTTATATTATTAAGTGAATTGTTTTATGTATTTTAATTTCTATTAAGAGATTCTTTAGAACTAAGCACCACCTTTGTACCTATTTTTCTATTCTTTTCTTCTTGTCTGTTTATATTAGGTGTGTACTTGAATGGCTAAATTAATTAATTAAAAAAAATCTATTCTAGCTAATATAACCTCAAACTAATCACACCCCGTCAATAAGAAAGAGACAACATCAGGAAGAACATCGACAAGTTAGCAATCATAAGTAATTAGGTTCATTTACACACAGTCGAGTGGTCCAACTGTCCCGAGCTAGTCGAGTGTTTGCAGCAAGTACTCGAAACAGTTCAATCAGCACCTCATGTTCGTACCACCGCCCTGAATATGTAACGAACCGCGCTACGTAAATGGAATTTCTTTTAAAGACTATACGAGTAATCTAAGTTCTGCTTTCTTGACTTGTTTTTATGTAAGATTTGATAAAAAAGATAATTGAAATAAGGTCTTTCTGGTTTTTGTGATTTTGTCTTTATACTTTGAGTAAGATTATTTTCTTCACTATTACTTTTTGGATTCCGTACCTCAAAAGGGGAAAGAAACACTTATAGGATCACTTCGTTGTCCATCTGTCCGTCTGTCCGCCTGTCAGTATGTTAATAACCTTTTTCTCAGGAACGAGTGGAGGTATCAAGTTGAAATTAATATTAAATATTACTAGTCTCTTCGCACTGAAAGATATAAGAAGTAAATAAAATTAAAAAAAATGACCTGAACTGCTTTAAACAGCTCCTTATGAGCCTAAGTTCAAAACAGTATTTTTCATCCCACCATCTCGGAAAGAGTATTTTTGCTCTTCGATATCTGAGTGCAAAAGCTGTTTTTATCCGCTAGAGGATAAAGTAAATTGAATTTAGAACATCGTGTGCACTAAGTTTGTGAATTCAAAACATCATTAAACCTATTTACTTCTACCTCCATGGTGCCGAATTTAACATACAACTTTTTTTTAATTTTTTTAAAGGAACCTTCTTGGTGTACTTTTTTTTAATTTGCTTTGCGCGCGCAATTTTCTTTTCACGTCATATTGTTAAAACCTTAGGTTAAAAATAAAAACAAGAAACTTGTAAACAAGTGAAAAATTAAAATGAGTGAATCTAGCGACGACGAAGTTTATTTGACGCCAACAGAATTGACTGAAACTGTAAAAAATGCGCAAATGAGCTTTCTCCCTCAACAATCACGCGAGAAGTATTTGAAACAGTACGATATGTTTAACACGTGGCGACTAGCTAAAGGAGCCAAAACTTTATCAGAAAACGTTTTGCTGGCATATTTTATTGAAATATCCGAGACCAAGAAATCAAGCACCCTATGGAGTACGTATTCAATGCTAAAAGCAACAATAAAGATGAAAAAAACATACATATAGACACCTATCCTAAATTAGTGGCATTTTTAAAAAGAGCCTCATCTGGTCATCAACCAAAAAAATCGAAGGTTTTCACAGCATCTGAAATTGAAAAGTTTCTTAACGAAGCACCTGATTCCGTATATTTGGCGGCAAATATTACCGTGGCAAAAGTAAGCCAGTTGCACATTCAGTATCTACTATTAATTAACTAGGTACTTAACATAATCCAATACGTACTTAGATAATGTTGATAGGCATAATTATGCATGCATATCAATTTTATTAATTTATCTACTACAATACTCTTTACGTTACAGGTTGTTCTTATTATTGGTATAAACGGAGCTTGTCGAACTAATGAACTAACACAACTTAATGTCAAAAACATTCAGAAACATTCAGATGACTTACTATTAATTAATTTACCCAATACAAAGACAAAAAGAGACCGCAACTTCGTCATTCGCAAGGAATACAACTAAACAATTGTTGAGAAATACGAAGCCTTACGCCCGCCTAACACTCCAATCAATCGATTTTTTCTACAATATCGCAACGGAAAGTGTGTTAGACAGCCTATGGGTGCTAATAAAATTGGCAGTATCCCACGAGAAATAGCAACATTTCTTGAACTTCCAGAACCCCTGTTGTACACGGGTCATTGTTTCCGACGAACTTCAGCCACACTTTTGGCCGATTCAGGAGCTGATCTCCTGTCCCTTACGCCATGGAGGCTGGAAGTCCAATGCGGTCGTAGAGGGATACATAGAGGATTCCATCCAAAATAAGTCTAAAATATGTAAAGGCATCGTAGGAGCCATTACAATGAAAGAGCCTCAGTCAGATCCTTGGACTGGCCCTTCTACATCAAAAATGAGCCGTTACGAAACACCTATCAATCGCCCTCTCTCGCCAACATTTACGCCAAGGGAATCCGAAGAATCGGTACAACTATTAAGTATGACAGTTTACCGAAAAACAGTACACAAGGCACTAACACCAACATTATAGTACCTAACAAAAATATTACACTCAACATAAGTAACTGTAGCAACGTTACTTTCAATTTTTCTTAATTATACTTAGGTATTATTTGTTGTAATTTAAAGATTATTCTGTAATACTTACCTATCATAATGTAGTAGTTAATACCTAATCTGAAATAAAAGTATCTTGTGATTGTACATGTTTTTTGCATTTACTTATTTCCTCGCTGAGGTGGGATGAAAAGTTACGTGTTGCACTCGAGTGCAAAGATTTTTCACCTCGTGCTCTTTTGATTCCCTCGCTAACGCTCAGGATTCTAATTTTTGAATCACTCGCTGCGCTCGTGATTCAATTTTAGAATCCTTCGCTTGCTCGGTCATCAAAATTGAGCACGCGGTTAAAAAGCAACTTTGCACTCTTGTATAACAAATAACTATTTTACTGATCCGAAAACACTTATAACTTGAGGCAAAATGTTACCGTCATGACAGTAAACTTTAACGTTTTAATTAGCTAAAAGGTCAAAAAATTAACTGTTTTATTCATTTGGTGATATCGTTCAAACCATTGGAATTCACTTACATTACAGTAATGGAGGTTTTCCTTTTTTTTGTTGTTTTTTTGAGTAAATAGTATGTTCAATCATTAAAAGTTACTGTTTTACTAACTTTTCTTCTTACTGTGTATAGTCAGTAACTCTTAATGAAATCGCTCTAATGTGGTGTAGTAAGAAATTATTTTTTCAGTGCGAGTTTAAAAAAATCAAGCTTCTAAATAAACGCAAAAAAATGCGGCCATGTATGTGACATATTTTGGGGTGTATACCGTTTGATTTATTAATAACAGTTCTTATGATCATATGACCTAATTTCATTTAATATACTTTTCGTTAATATAACGATGAAATTATATAATGAATTATTGATATAATTTAATTTTACCTAATTTTATATGGTATAATGGACATTTTCTGTAATGCACATTTGAATTAATATTCAATTAGTATAATATTCAAAATCTATATATAACGTCTAATATAATTTGGAAATGTCTACTTTGTTTTGTATATTTTTGCAAAAAGTGATTATCTATTTTAAACGCCTGCCATTTTCGTTAGTTAGGTTAGACAGTGGACAGGACTACGACAGATGACCACTAACGCGTGAAGGCGAGCGAGCGAAGCAAGCGTGCCGCAGCAGCGGCCGCCGAGCGTTAGATCTTGTTGATGAATCATTTGGGTTAGATGAGTTTATAACAGTATAATGTTTCCTGATATTTACTTACTATTCATTACAGAATTTTGACTGAAACTTAGTAAATATGAAAATTATGTCAACTAAACGTTAATAAAAAGAGCATTATACGAATTGTAAATTATATGTAATGAACGTTCTACTTAATGTTACTAGAGCAAAAGAAGGTTGTATGAAATATAACATTCGATCACATGAAATAAGGTTATACGTTTCTATAGCTTATGAAAATTATATCATATGAACGTTATTTCAAGTGATATTAACGGTTAATATGTTTTTTTTTTAATTCATCCCAACTATGGAACCCTTCATTGTACGTGATCCGACACGCATTTAGGCGTTTTTTGATTTCCAATAGTTTTAGTGTTTCTGAATATTTTATAATGATAATATTATGATAAAATACTGATATTTTCTTAAACTTTCAATCCATACTAATATTATAACTTCGAAAGTAACTCTGTCTGTCTGTCTGTATGTTACCTTTTCACGCCTAAACCACTGAACAGATTTCGATAAAATTTGGCAGAGAGATAGATTGTATCCCGGGGAAGGACATAAGTTAGTTTTTATCGACATACCTTGCGGGCGAAGCCGCGGGTGGAAGCTAGTATGTTATAACTCTGATTTCTTGAATAATAGCCGCCAAGAAAGTTAAACAAGCAGTTCAGCAATTTATTTTTGTTGTGCTCACACCAATATTCTAAAGTCACTAACATCCTTATTTATTTAGTCACTAACATCCTTACTTTTTTTTATTTTTTTATTTGAAATGGGTTTGCTCTTGACTCTAGTCTAGGTCAGAGATGACAGAGACAAAGTCTACGATGGAGTGAGCTCACCCAGAAGAAGCCTGTTCACTCTTACTTTGAAGAGATTCGGGTTGTATGCACTCGGAAACACAAACGCAGGTAGAGAGTTCCACTCTTTTGCTGTGCGCATTATAAAGGACATTTGAAAACGCTTAGTGCGAATTGGTGGAATAGCAACTAGCAATTATTTATTTATTTATATATACTTTATTTTACACCAAAAAATAAATGTTATGTTATGTTTGAATATACTTTGATTTGGCTGATTAATTGTAATTTCTCGTAAAACTACCTTAATGATTCTTTGCCTTATTTTCTCAAACAGTACCCTATCTAATTCCAGAAACCAAAATTGAACGGGTTTAGACAGAAGTGCAGCGTAAATGTCGCTTTTAAAAAGTGTATATCGATGCTTGCTTCCATTTACTAGAAGAAGCATGCTCTATACTCTACAATAGCAAAGTGAAAATAATTAATAATGTTGTTTCTATATTTATTTGTACAGTTAGTTTGTCATTTAATTTAGTACCTAGTGTAAATAGTTACTTAGTTGTGTTAAATATTGTAAAAGGGTTTAAAACATAATCATTATAATACCATTATTAATATTATGTCGTTTATAAATGTACTAACCGTATCTAGCAGGTGACACATTGAAGCTCTCGCCACTGTTGTTGAACTGCCACAGGAAGGTGACGTCAGCAGGGTCCGCGTGCACTGAGCAGCGCACGCGCAACGCCTCGTCAAGCGCCGCGCCGACCACTTGAGGAGACGTCTCGCCACATACTGGGGCATCTGTATGAAGAATAGTGTTATATAAACCGTTGATGTTTAGGCAAAAGGTTTGTTTGAAAGTTCATTGCGGCAAGAAAATCATTCAATCCAAAAAAAATTGGATTGTCGGCTACGTCGTAGCTGACGTAGGGACTGTTAGCTACGGCGTAGCAACCACCCACTATAATGTAACTCTAAGCAAAAGAAAACCACGGAATATGATTAAATAGATATCAAAGGTTCCATTCAGACATATACTAATAATATATTTATAATAACTGTCGTCGTTTTGATTTCTTTCAGATATTAAAAGGTCATGACAAATCTGTACAGTTGCTTTTCTTGCCTTTGTAACATAAATAATATTTCTGGCAATTCACATAATGTTATGTAGACAAAAGCAGACTTATATCAGGGTCGTAATGACTCACTCCTCCTCCATTATGTGCTAAGTGTGTCATCCTCACCCCGATCACCGATATAATAACGGGGTCTTTGACATCCACATACCAGGGCAGTGATCCGGCAAAAAGGCACAAAAGGTCTCATAACGAGAACCTACAATATCTCCGACGGAATGTTGCCATACATACTCTCAATGATAAAATTAGGTATCACATTGTTAGTCTAGTCTGCATCTTTTGTAATAGTACTCGTATCTGTGTGATGTTAACAAAATGAAACAAACATTCATGTGTTTCTCTCCTTATTTCGTTTTACATATATTTAAAGATCGGAATAACGATAAGCAGAACATCGGCCAAATATTCACCAACAAAATATCGTCGACTGGAAAAGGCCCCGGCCTAACGTGATGGGTATACTACAATTTAGAAACATTTGCATACTAGGCAAATACCCGGTACATCGTTAACTTCGCTACCCCACAACGGCCTCCTAAATAACAAGCATAAAATATCCATAAATTTAAAAACTCCAACGACCAGTTTTCCTGTCATAAAGCGATAAATATAAATCAAGTGAACAATTATTTCGGCAGTTACGAATTATTTTGTCTTCCTTCTCACGTTGGCAATTAAGTGTCGGCCAGTGGGGCTCGGAAGGAAGCTCCTCGATGCGCCAATATAGAATTGTGTCATAAATCACACTGCGGACGTTGTTGTTGATTTACGTACGACCATGTATATTGTATAATCAACATATAGCCACTAATTATAATGGAATCGTGTTTTCCCAGTACGATGGATCCGTTAGCAAAGTTTTGAATTAATTACATTACCCAAACCGCTTCTAAATCCATACGCTGCTCCTCTTTACAAAATTTAATCCCAAAATGTAAAAATGATTTCACCTTCCGTTGTTGAATACGAATACTGCGAACCCCTAAAATTCGAAACAACGTTTTGTCATTTAAAATTTATTTAACTTTGGTAATTAGTAAAATTGATTTGAATCCCTCCACAAAACTAAATTTAATTAATCATCCGCGCTGATTCGTGAAACAAGTCAAAATATCCATTCATATTTCGGATTTGAAAGTAAATCAAATAATTAGGTACTTAACCCTTAACAGTAATGAACAAAATTGTCCGTTTACTCTCCTAACTTGAATACACCTTTTTCATGGTAAAACGTAGACGTACTAACGAGATTTCATTATTCAATAAATCGTTACTGGGAAATGGAAATAGGTTCTCGATTTGTTTCAAGAAAATAATTTCTACACAACTGAACAGCCACATATTACGGACTGTTGAAATAAATGTATGTTCAGGATTTGAATAAAATTTATTCAAACGAAACAAAGCTCCGAATTATAGTGAAGTCACAGCAGATTGAGGAGGCACGGTGAGAATCGTAGTAATATTAGACAATAATTTTGATGATTTACCGCCGGTGCCGCCTTCCCTCGTGCCAATTACTATGCGGACGGTCGACCACGGAAGGAAGTTGGTACGTCGATCCCGACCGCAATCATTTGAATACTATTTGCAGACACGTCAGTATTTATAGGCCTGTAATTCATACTGTGCTCGGTGACATTTTATGGGATGCCTGTGTGTCCGATGTATATTACCGGGGATTAGGGATATGCAAATGAATTGTCTAATGTGTAACCGTTATAATTTGATGTCGCCTTCCCTCGCGGTGGTGACTGTTTATCGGGGGAGGGGGGGGGGAGGGTGAAATTAAAACGTAAATAGCATTTAAGCGTCTGACGGGAAAGAATGTTGCTTAGTAAAAGTAAAGCTCTAATAGCTAATTAAAAGTTAATGTTATTTGCAAACAAACGGGAAGAATATAAACAGTAATTTAATTTTAACATCACGTTAAAGCCTTTGCTTCCGATTTCTTGTTAAAATGAATTAAAACCCAGAAAAGTGCTCCAAAAGTTTGACATAAAATGAAATTAAGGGACGTTTCCTTATACCCTACTAGCATAAAGGGGCGCATGCCTTCAGGCTTAACAAAAAGTACAAAGAGTGCCTGGGAGCGTAAATTCTTATTTGTCGACCAAAGTCAAGGCTCAAACGCAACAAAAAGAATATAATGTTGAAGATTCTCGCTTGGTGAACTTCGCAATATTAACTGCAATGTCTCTCGTTCCTAAATAAATGATTTTAGAGAATAATAGCACTGAATGTAATGAATAATAAGTTAAATCGTAAATGCTTTCATGCCTCCGACGACCTTATGAAGGTTGTGACAATCTGCTGGACAAAAACGACAAAAGCTTTTTGTTATGGAAGTTTAAGGGAGACATTATACTTATTGTATTAGCCGTTTTACAGCTGAGAATATGAGATAACAAGCAAGACATCATTAATTCAGCACAGTATTCACCTTGTGTTGACGATTAACAATGACAATATTTCAAAAGATTAAAACATTGTCTTGACTTGAATTCTGGGCTAAAAGATACAAAAAAAAATATTAAAAAGAAAGTTCTTTATGTACTCACATTGGACTCTCAAAGTGACGACTTTACTCGAGGTCTCGCCCCTCGCATTAGCCGCCTTGCAAGAGTAGCTACCAGCTTCTCTTCTCGTCACCTTCTGTAGCACGAGTGACCGAGTGCTCACGATGATGCCTGAAGTCATGTTCTGACTCACTGGCCTGTCCTGCAGGGTAACCCACTTGTGTTATAAACAGTTCACTAATCAATCGTGTACTTACGCAATTTGGCAAATATTGATGTGCTGCAGTATATGAGGCAGGTTACATCCTATAATACCCTCTCGATTATTAATTTAGCCGAGTTTGGAAACTCTGCGTGTGGAATTAAAGATATTATAAACTAGTTTCTCCCGGGACTTCGTCTGCGTTAAATTTCTTGTTTCCCCGCACTATTACTTCGTTTTCACTTAGCGTTCTTTCTGACTTTTTTCCTGTGGCTCCTAAGGATTTTAGCGTGATGTTAAATAGCCTATAGCCTTCCTCAGGAATTGGGCTAACAAACGCAAAAAATATTTTTCAATTAGCGCGTTCAAACAAACGAACTCTTCAAACTTATTGTTAGTTTAAAGATAGTATTCCATTGAAAATATCTTCAATACACGCAGAGTTTTATTATTCTGCTTTTAGAATTACCTGTACCATGTAGGTACCTATAAATTTACAAGAACCTCAAAAAAGTAACATAGGTACATCTTTTAGGTTCAGAGAATAAAAGTCACGACTCTGTGGTTGGAAGATGTTCCGCATTGCACCATTTAGATCTCCTTAATTTGAGGTCTTGCTTTCAACATTCAACAACAATTTACTTTTTATTTTAGTAAAATAATTATGTAAATTCAAGTGTGAATATTGTGTTAATAGAAAATGCCATAAAAAATGTTGTGGATTCAGTTTACGAGCTTCGAATTTAAGTACCACCAAAGATGGTCATAAACTGAGTAAGCAAACGACATGTTATAGTAAATCCTAACAGCTTAGCAATACTCCCTATCCTCAATGGTACGGTCAGCATCAAAAGTCGATTAACACTTCAGTTTTTTTAATCTTAGTTATTGAGCAAAATATTAACACTTCAGTTTTTTTTTAATCTCAGTTATTGAGCAAAATCTTTGTTGAAAATTGCATCGTACTTCTGCTGCAATTTTGAATAAATATTTTGCTCAATAACTGAGATTAAAAAAACTGAAGTGTTAATCGACTTTTGATGCTGACCGTACAACACAATAGTCTTTTCTACGTTAAACTTTCATAATTTTAATAATTATTATTTTCCTCAAATTTATTCAATGTTATTTCTCAATTTTTATTTTTATCCTGCCTACACCGTTTGTAATATAAATGCTCCATCTTGATATGTTAATTTCTTATTTTTTTCCTTCTAATTTTATAATTTGTATTCAACATTCATAATTTATTTTCTCTATTTTCATCGTGTTTACACCTAGTTAGCATGCTGTGGTCTCCTGTAATTGAGGGAGTACACATAAAAGAACCTTTTTTATTATTGTAAATTTCTATTGTTTAAGTGTATCCTTTGTTGGAGATCCTCAATAAATAAATAAATTGTGATGAATCAACTGAAACTTAATAAAATTGAAAACGAGTTCTAACTTTGAACCTGGCCTAAACCTTCGAGCCAGTTACTGTATTTTGAACATTATAAACCTTGTTTTGTAATAAGGCCGCTATGTATGTATATATATGTTTAGTGGTCGAAATTATGCTTCCACTATAGCTACCGGACATACCATAAGTCTACAAATGAAATTCGGGGGCATTCGTTCAACAGTGGAAACTACCTTTTTTAAAGAAATTATTACTGGTATTCATTAATGGATATTTTTTTAATTTTTTGTAATATACATGGCATGCAGGCAAGATATATGCAAAGTCCTTACAATTAAAATCTCTCATCATTATTTTCCCATTACCCGCTACGACTCACTCCAATGCGCAGTACTATTTAACGTTACATCAACAATTAATAACTTACATTATGGAACCAGGAGATGCGATGTTCCCTGGGGTTTGCCTTCACGTTGCACTCGAAGTACACGTCGTCCCCTTCCTTGATGTCATGTGGGTTGAGCGTGCTGCCGAGCGTCAGCGACACAAGGGGACTGTCTGGATTCAACATTTATAATATTAGCCGACATTATTGTAAACATTACGTGCGGAACGACAGGTTCGGAGATTTATGACGCGGGGTTTCCTGGTAAGTCTATAGTTTGGTGGTATACTGGTGACTGAGTTTGGACTACAATGACGTGTGCTGGATTGATAACATGAGGCTTATTCTTTGTTACTAATGTTGTCAAAATAAAATACATTCGAATCTTCGAGAAAAAGTTGTATTTTTATTGCTGTGGTAATGGGTTTGCTCTTGACCTCGAGCACGCCAGTTGGGAAGCAATGGTCTATGATGGAACAAGCGTGCCCAGAAGATGCCAGTTCTATGTGATGCGGTTAAATGTGGAAGGGAACAAACACGCTGGCAGAAAGTTCCGTACTTTGGCTGTATGCATAATAAATGTTGAGCCACAGGTAAGGTTTCACCTTGCTACGCAGTGGTCTAGTTTTGCTACGCAGGGCTACGGTGTTACTACGCAGAGCTACACAGTCTTACGGATTAGCTGCGCTAGAATTAGGTACGGTTCTTGAGTATTGAACACAACATTCTTTCTTATTACAATTAGAAGTAGCGATGGCTTAAACATTACGTAGTTGTAAAGTATATATGTATGTAAGTACCTGCATAGTAAACTGACATCCTACATGAGCGTAAAATATAATATAAGAATTAAATATGCGACGTTTTTCTGCAATGACATTAATCAAAGCTATTTTTGCATAAAACACAGTCAATACGGATTGGAAATACTATCACAAATTTTATGCCTCGATATCCAATAAGCGCAGATATTCCTAATTACCTAACATACCAGACTATCCTATGGGATATTTATCACAATTTTATTAAAGAGAAGTTCCTAGAACTGTATTATTAAATTATTTTGAGACCGGGCCAAAGGATTATGAGAAATTGAATCAATTATGTGCTTCTTTATTATTAGGTACACGCTAAATACCTAAAGTTTGCTTTCAAACCTTGTTATAGTTGATTAAATTAAATTGTTCGTTGCGATACAATTTAATAAAGCGTCCGCTGTAATGGTTCACGACATATTTTAGTAGTTAAGCAAATAGCGTGTTTAAAAGCATTATATAAATACCTACTGTAAATAGTTACCACGATGATATTATGACCTCACTTTTGAAGACGGATTGGTTGCTATAGTGACAATCAGTCTAATCTTCTCTCATTACATTTTGGGGTCCGTCTTCAGCCTAATCAGTTGCGGTTAAACATAGGTAGGTAAAGTCAGGGAAATTATCCCTCTTACTTATATAATTTGCTTAAAGTTAAGAGATGTCTATAAGCAGGTGATAATAGTTACTTTTAAGCATCGTTTTTAAATAAGGGGGTTATTGTCTAGCAACCTAAATTGTTTGTATATTCAAATCACAACTGCCATTCTTTGACCGTTGTGACATGGCAAATTATACATCAATTTGCTGTGTTACAACGGTGAAAGGGTGTTTTGCTTAACAATAAATTTCCCTGACTGTAATTAATTACACGCTTAGTGACCTTCACAACCCATCCTTTTGTCAAACTTTTCACAGCTAGTTCACCATAGTCACAGTTAAACATATCGTTCGAAATATAACGCTATTCTCTGAAACACAAGAAAAAAGCTTTGGAAAACACCAGTTAGGTCCTA
The DNA here is from genome assembly GCA_963855955.1 of Luperina nickerlii. NCBI lineage: Eukaryota > Metazoa > Arthropoda > Insecta > Lepidoptera > Noctuidae > Luperina > Luperina nickerlii. The sequence continues at coordinate 10,204,077 of OY979680.1, forward strand.
CTTGAAATGCAATACTTACATACAACATTGAGCTGCAGTTGATCGTCAATCGACTTGGTGGGTAGACTGGGGTTAGCAGCGACACACTTGATCATAGCGCCATTGTCCACCGGGCTCGGGCTGAACACCAGCGTACTGATCGACCACGTCTCGTTAGAGTGGTCTGTTATCTATGGAAAGAAATGCATTAAAACTAAACTACTGTATTTTTGAAACGGGCAAATATATATTTTTTGTTACTAAAAATTATGCAACATATAACAGGTAAAAATGTGGACTTAACGCCTTAGTGTGCATACACACTGTCGCCGACACCGTACTCAAGTACACGAGCGGAATATTGTCCGCCAGCAGCAGTCACCGAGAACATGCCACCGACACGCGTCGACGGTTGCAGTTGCCCCTGTCGTCGACGCATATCGCTCGTGTGTATGCAGACTTAGGCATACTCTACCAAGCAACCCAGGGTGTTTTTTTTTAAAGATATCGTTTATAAAAGAGAATAAATACTAAACTATCTATCGTCTTTTCAAGCACATTTTTAATCGATATGTCGCAGCCATCTAACTTAATTATCTTTTTAATTAACAGCATAGCCTTTTTACTAAACAGTGCCCTTCAACTAGCAGCCTCAATGATATTCATAATAGGTTAGATTGGAACTGTGACCAAACACGCGCAAGCCGAATTGGTCGCAGTAACTAAGCCGGGGCACCCCGAGCAAATGGGTTAGGTTAGGTTAGAACCGTGACCAAACGCGCGCGAGCCGAGCGAGCAAAGCGAGCCGACGAGCGCTACTTCCAAAGGCCAGGATTTTAACTGAAAGGCTAATTAAGTTAGTTGGCGGCAACAGATAGATGTTCGCCAAAATAGCTTAATTATACCAGCGATAATAGTAAAATGGGGCCTTCATATCCTAAAAGTAACTCACATCATCAATAAAAAAGACCCTATTATATTTTTAAATCAATTACCTTTTTTATCTACTGTTAATTAATAGAGACGCCGTGTACATAATAGTAGGTAGTGGTCACATTAAATCTGTGAATACATCATCATCATCATCATTTCAGCCGAAAGACGTCCACTGCTGGACATAGGCCTCCCCCAAGCACCTCCACTTCGACCGGTTCTGGTTTCGGTTCCGGATGTGAACACATGATACAACTTAATTTGCAATATTGTACACACGAAATTATACACGTAACTGGATCCCGCCGACCACACTCTCGGATTAATCAAAAATATTCGAAACCATAATTTTGTTTGAATGAATAAATCGATGCGAATGTTATTAAACCCGAACATACCGATACGAGACACGAATTAAGCTGTAACTTACCCAAATATTGCACTTTAATGAAACTTTATTGGATTCTCAACGACGAACGAAAACTCATTCGTCGTCGAGACTTTCTAAATAACATTCCTGTAAATCAGACGCTTGCATACAACGTGCACGATATTTTAGCTGAACTCAATAAAAAAGTCACAAACGGACTATTCGAAACATTGGCATTTCTGTAAGCTATTGTATAAGCTGGAACGGTCGCTGCGCAATTAGTCGGGCGCTAAATCAAAGTCCATCAATGACCGAATCCGACTATAAAACGCGACAATCGATTTAAAAGCCACAGTGCGTGCTTAGCTTTAGAATGGAAGTTAATTGAGGGATTACCTGTCGCGCTCCGCTCAAATAAGACCACTGGACGTTGAACAAATTACAAGTAACTGTACATTTTGTGGAAAGCGAATTTTTGCCACATTCACTGCTAAAAGATTAACGTTTTTAAACTTTATGGAATAAAGAATACTGCGAATAAATGGCGCAGATTATTGTTAGTTTCGTTTAACCTTTATTTAAACTGTTAAGCTGAACTTATGTTTGAAATATTTATGAATTTCTTCTTTACTATGTACAAAATAGCTTAGAGCCTCTATTTCTCATTCATAATAGGAGAATGTTCCTTGGATCCAGTCAGTGTGACCACGACGGGTCTTAGAAAAGGGGATCACGTACAGTCAGCCCGAGGACGGCGCCTTCCGGACAAACGGATTAACCAACTCAACTAGATACAAAGCCAATGTGAATAGAACCAAATTAATACAAAGTGACCTTTGTATAATCTACTTGTATTGAAATGTTTGTGGAGGTACATTTCTAACGTTTTTAAAATGAATATCTTTTATTGTTAAATCCTGCTACAAATACAGTCTGTTCAACAAAAAAAATACGCAATTTTATTTTTTTTATTTTTATATATTTATCCAATTTTAATTTTACAAGAAAGTAAGCTCTTAACTCTACGGCACAATTAATTAGTAAGGCGTCCAATCCCCGTTATTATCAAGAATAGCTTGACATCTCCTCGGCATACTCTCGACCAGTGCTTCAGCGTAATGAACCGGCAAAGAACGCCAAATCTTCTTGATGCGACGCGACAGCTGGGCAACAGTGGAAACGCGTGTTCTAGCAAGCCTCCTCTTCATATAACTCCAAACGTTTTCTATTGGATTAGCATCTGGAGAATGTGACGGCCACTCCATTGTCTCTATGCCATTTTTGGCTTTCCACTCTCTACACAAGCGACTGCGATGTTTTGGGTCGTTGTCTTCTTGCAAGATCCACTTCTCTTTTTTGGCACTGAACCACTTTTTTACAGATCTTAGGAGACCACGCTGGTAAATTTTTATCATTTTTTCCGCATTAAGATTCTCGGTAAAGAGTTCTAAAAATCCAAATCCACGCTGATTAAAGCATCCCCACACATTAATTTTTACAGGGTATTTAACAGTACGCTGAAGCAAACGACCACTAGCAGCAGACCAAGCTCGTTTCACAGGAGACCATACCCAAAATGCCGTTTCATCAGAAAAGACAACGTTGGAGAAATCACGATGGATATTTTTGACGGCCCATGCTCTGCGTTTTTCCATATGAGATTCCGAGAGCAGAGGTTTCAGCGTCGTACTGCGATACTTGATATCAACCTCATCCAAACGTTGTCTTATAGTATTTATGCTGACATGTATACCCTTTTCCATCAGTTTAATCCTCGCCGCACGTAGCGGTAAAGTGGGAGTACTCTTGAAAAGTTTGATGATCGCCTGGTCTTGTTTTGTTGTGGTGGATCGCGTTTTCCCGCGTCCTGGCAGATCATCTACGGTCTTCGTCTTTTTGAAACGTTCCACCCATTTTTGCACGAAGGACTTAGATTTCTTAATTACTTTAGCAGCCGCTGCGTAGGATAATTTCGGTCCCCGCGAGTGTGTGCAGAGAAAAACCGCTTCGTAACGTTTGGCGTATATCGCGCTCATCGCGAACGACGTGCCCTCGACGTAACAACTGACGTCAAACGAAGATAAAATAATTATTGCGTAATAGCTTACAACATGTACTATCATGTCAAAATTTGTTCAATTTGATTAAGCCAAAACTTGGATATAATAACGCGTATTTTTTTTTGTTGAACAGATTGTAAGTGTGAAAAACTTGTTGGTCAATAGCATGAAAGCATGAAAGAATGATATTTAGCCAGTCTTACCAATAGTATCGTGCTAGCCAGTTATGGAGGTCAGATAGGCAATGAAAAATACTGGTATTCGGCTCCGTAAGCCGGCCCTAACATATATAATTGAGAAATAGGCTAGGTGGATAAATGTAATAAAAATATTTATGTCTTCTATTCCAGTTGTCTTGCGGAGGCTTCCTAAATAACTGTCTAGGGAAAACTGAAGCTGCCCTGAAATTCCGCTAGATCTCAATGCTATTTTAAGCGGAGCATTGATGCTGCACAAGTGCGCATAGTATAGTCGATTAGAACAACTCGCAAACTGTTTACGTAACAGGACCAAGCTGTTATTCAATGTAATGGGCTCTTCGTTTGAAATGGCCATATTTTGGCAATAGTTTAACCATAATCATTTGAATTCCAGCAATTCAAATTATAAAGCTTCCCAGTTTAGCATGAGTTCAGTGTTTAGCATATCATTAACTCAACATTTTAAGTGCAATGCCTACCTATTTAATATTTTAATATTATGGATATCCGCATTGTAAAGCCCGAACCATTGCATTATCTTTATGCACAATATTATTCTTCTGTACTTCTGTAACGGACTGTATATCACTAAACTCCTCTTAAACGGCTGGTCCTATGTTAATGAAATTGTTTTGTGTGCTTGAATTGGTCCCTGGATAGTTTAGATTTAAAATTGGACCCGGTAGTTGGCACTCCGATCGAGTTCTAGGAAACAGGCCAACTTCTGTACCGTCAGCAAGTTTATAAATATATAAATTACACAAAAAGTACTCACAAACTTTTCATTTCCAAATATCGCTAAACTATTGTCAATAGCTTACCATATTTCTATCGAAGCCTCTGTTGTCCTTGTACCAGGCTATGTGTGCAGGTGGTCGGCTACCCTCAGACACACATCGTAGGGTCGCTGCAGCGGCTGACAGCAGCTGCTGTGGTCGGTTCAGCAGCGACACCGATAGTGGAACCACTGGTGAGACAAAACACGGCTAATAAAATAAGTGGCATCATTCTCCAAGTAAGTAAGTCATTTAGCTTATTTACTTGGAGAATGAGTCCCAAACGTCGAGATCCGTAGACGTACGGAGATTTTCGATATCGGAACACGAGTTACGGAACTCAAATGGAGTTGGGCAGGGGTACACTACGGATATAAATACGAAAAACTTTGTTCCGACAGTCACAAATACAAATTTCAAAATACCTATTTTCATAATTCCGAATGTTTCAAAATTCCTAATATAACAACTCCGATTTATCATTCACCCTATTTTTATAATTCCGTAATTTCAATATTCCTAACGTTTAACGTACGTACGTTTACGGTACGTTTTAACTATTCTCAAAATACCGAGTTTCAATAGATCAAATAAGTCCGAATTAATAATAATTCGAAACATCAAAACACGAATTCCGATTAATTAGAATTCCGAAATAAAAACACCTTGTAAAACTGAATAGCAAGACAAATATACGAGTAGAATACGGAATTTTGACGCTCAAAATATCGATAAATGCTAAAACGATGCTACAAACTTGCGATACACGTTACTGCGAAAGACCGTTTCTGCGACGGCACTACACTTCGATGCACGTTACCGCGAATGATTTTCACTGCGATACTACTTGACTTCGATGCACGGTAAAGGTATTTGTATTGTCATTCGCTCGCTCTTGTAACGTAACGTAAGTATATAGCGTAAGAAGAAAAGATAATTCGGAAATAATTCGGAGTATGGAAAATCGGAATGTCGTTTTTCGGACCGAGAACCCATCGAGCATTTGATTCTTCGAACATATGAAAATCGGAAAACAAACAAATCGCATTTAAAATCAATTTCGTGATTTTTAATAATAGACAGTATAATTCTTAGGTATTATGAAATTCGGACTTTTGAAAATCGGAACATCGAAATTCGGAATAAAATATTTCAGAATATTTGAATGTTCCCGGACACTGTAGTTGACACATTAGTAACTGTAGTAGTCAAAACAGGAGGAGCTTGTGGCAAAGTAATAACAGCCGCACGGGTCGATCGATCAGGTTAAGCTACGCTTGCCGCGGTTGGTCCGTCGATAGGTGACCATCTTCACATACCAAGATCCCTCCGTGCCTCGGAAAGCACGTTAAGCCGTTGTTGGTCCCGGCTGTCAATCGTGGATCTTTGACATCGTTACGGGTCGTCAGTAGCCCGAAAGTCTGACAACCAGTCTTACCTAGTAACTGCGTTGTGGAGGTCAGATAGGCAGTCGCTCCATGTAAAATACTGGTATTCAGCTGCATTCGGTTAGACTGGAAGCCGACCCCAACATAGTTGGGAAAAGGCTAAGCAGATGATGATAGTAGTAGGTAAAACATTGTAGAAGTATATACTCGTACACGTGTAGCAAAAGGATGATACATATTTTCAATGGGGATAAAAGATTTATTAGGTTTCGTAAATATCAGTTTCAGAGAAATAAAAAAAATATTTTAACGCTGTATAAAACTGAACACCAAAACTACAATTCAAAGAACTCGGTCTCAAAAAACCTACTGAATTGCATTTGACTTAAGATTTATAGCTGTTTACAAAATGTTCTAAAGAAAGAGAACGATTGTATACAAAAGTAACGTCGTATCTTATATTTTAATCTCAATTCGTTTCCTAGTTCGGCTTGAGCGGGAATTCAGGAAACTACAAGTCACTGTGGATTTATTAGTTACCTACATTGGTTTCTTAGAACAAAACAATAAAAGAGGTACCCTAAATACTTTTATTTTGGGCAAGAATCTGTACCTACATACAAATAATTAAAATTGAAGTGTCTGTTTTTAAAGTCATAATAACAGCTTTTTCTAAATACATATATGCAAGTAGGTATTATATACGGTTCTTAAAACAATTTTTTTTATTAAATTTTTGTCTGTCTATTTGTTCCAACTAATCTCCGAAACGGCTGTACCGATTTTGACAGGACTTTCACTGACACTAGCTACTTTTATTTTAGGAATAGAATTAGGGTTCCGCGCAATTAAATAAAACCCTTCCGACATGTACGCGAACGAAGATGCGATCATGCGGGCACTGTAAGTTTTTAAATAAAATTGTTCTTAATTTAACTAAAAATTGACATTTTTAGCTTCAATTAAAAACAGTGTTATTCAATAGTCTCTAAATCAACAAAACTGACTCTCATCTCAAAGCTAGACATGAAGAGATGTGTTAGACTCAAAGGTATAACAATCTAATAATTACACAAAGGGAAAGATGACTGACACACTAAAACCCACACGAAGTTACTATTCTCAGAAATATGTCATATGCATTTTGTAGCTTTTGTACTAAGAAGACCTGTCTTCTTAGTATAGTAGTTTTTGTACTAAGAAAACAGGTCTTCTTAGCACAAAATCTACATACATCATATGCCATATAATTATGTACTTCATAATATGCCCTTAGGGATATGAATAAATGCCAAATCTTAAATGCTAGTTATGTTCATTTAGTCTAAGCATGATGTATGGTAGAATGGTGAACTAAAGAAAGAAATAAAGAAAATACATTAATTTAGTACAGACTAAAAGACACAATACACTTGATAGTCGTACATCAGATAAAAACAAAAATAAAGATGAAAATTAAAAGTTCAAAGTCCGATGTAAGAAATTAGGAATTAAGAATAATTAAAAAATTCGCAATTCAGCAAAAATGCCAGACAACTTGTGCCTGGGCTGACGCTGGTTTTCAACTGGACCTGATGTGTAAGGTGACGGATGCAAATCAGTTTTATACTGCAACGTGACGTCTGTAAAGATGGTTACGACGATTTGATCATTTGTAAGGAGATGGTAGGAATATTAGTGCCAGTAATATCCGAGTAATTAAAATAAAGGAGCCTAAAGCTAAACCTAACCAAACAAGTGAGGTCTCACATAAGATAAATTTAGGAGTAAAAAGCTGGTCGCGGGACGCGACTTAGCATGTCGATTTTTTTGGAAGTCATGCGACTTTTCACACCAGTTTGAACACACATTAACCTTTGACTTCCACAGTCGTATATACGAGTAGATGACAAACCAAAATGTGCCTAGCACGCCACGGTTCGACTACATAACAGACTGACGCCGAGGGCACGTTTTTGATTTTTTGACGTGTGGCGGTCAAAAAGTTAAAGTCATTTGGCACAATCAGGGCGGTTGAATTTCGTCCCGCATCCCATACAGGTTTCGGCCGAGTTTGACCAGAGCTTAACCAATGGTGTTTAAAAGTGTATATATAGACGTAGAGGATAAAAAATATTGGTATCGAAATCTTACAGTTCAGCTCAAGTCTGACGACTTTCTCTTGCGGTGGTACCAGGTTCGTATTGGATGCTCTGCACTTGAAGGTGGTGTTTAGGTCTTCTCTCTTCAAATGCTGCAACTCCAAGCGGTTGACGATCACGTGGGTGTCCGTCTTGACGCCGATGTACTGAGAGGCTGGTGTCCCATCTATCCACCAGGATACTGTCGGCTCGGGACGACCTGGTAAATGAAACCAGAGCTAAATACATTTATCGAGAAAGTTAGAAAAAGAAGGAGTTTGATGACCCACATAACAAATCTTTATAACTATTCTGATCACGTATAAAAAGGCATTTTTACCGGAAAAAACCAATTGTGTAACAAATTATTTTGGCGAGTCAACACGTGTTTTAACGTTATTTTGTTATTTCAATGACACGTTACATAGAAATCATAGTGAATATTGTGCTCGTGATTTTCAAATAGGTGAACAAATAATGTCATGTTCTGTAAAACACGATTTCTTTCTTTTGTAATGTAGTACAAAAGGTAAAAGTACATTTATAGAGTTTAAAATAAAAAGTAAATTTAAACCGGCTGACTTTTTTACCGTCTGGAAAAAACAGGGCAAGTATAAAAGGAACTAAGTAGAAGAAAATTAAATAAAAAATCTGTTATTTTTTTCCATGCAATCCTTTGATTGAAGCCGGCCGATGGATAGGAATCAAAGGATAGAATATCGCTATGAATTCATTGATAATTTCCACCTTTAAGTTGATTTTTTTAATACATTTTGTTGATATATTTAGATTTAAATTTCTGTGCCTCAGGCTTCTACTCCGTTCCTTTTATGCCCTGTTTTTTTCCAGACGGTAAAAAATCCGATGATCATGCAATGTTGGATTCAATTAAATAAATCCGTACAAAATTGTCAGTACGTTTTACCTATCACAAAGGTAAGGCAGTTTATATAACTGTTACAAAGATAATAACGTGCTTTATTGTTTATATCACAAAACAAAATCGATTTAGAATAGAAACATGCCGGATATTACGAAAGTTTCAAGTAACAAAGTATTGCTGGCTTATCTTTCATAGGAAATCCGCCTCGTTGTTAGATTAGAAAAAAAAACACAAAACAAACATTATTGTAGGTTGAAAAAAAAAACAAAGTTAAAAGTAAATACTCCATTCTATGATATGCTACTACTTTTTTTTTCGGTAAGTACAGTCGCATTTACAAATTACGAATATTAAATTTTAAGTATTACGTAGATGGTAATACACTTGATGGCGGGAGTTGTTTGATCTTCAAAAACCAGGCATGTTTATAGAACACGCATCATAGAGACACTTGATAACCAGTTGACATAAAAGACCTTCATTCGTTTGAAATAATTTAAAAGCATTAAGCAACAGGTTACAAAATTGCTCATTTTTCCGTCACATAATTAAGTATGAGCGTGATAACAGGGTCAAAGCCTAAACTCCCCCTGTCCGGCCCGCTGCATCATCACAATTGGTGGGCGCACGGTTGAAGATAATCCGCTGCGAGCACTGGCTCGAAGCCAGGCGGCCATACTGCGGACTTTTCAATGAACCCATTCGAATGGAATATCTCTTCCAATGTTTCCATAAAAGAAATCAAGCAATAGAAAAAAATTGAGCTCCCCCACTGTTCAATATTTTTGCGACGCTTTCAAGTTAAGCGGCGAAGTGAATTAACTTGCTTTTTTAATCCGCGATTCGAAATTCTAGAGTTGATTCCTTTAAATTATTTTTGCGTAGGTGATTGCTTTCAGATACAAGTACATTGGTAACTGTTAAGTTAATAGTAACATATATAAAAAAAAAAACTTTAGCAAAACTCCTAGGCGTCTAATTGTAACCGGAAAACCACTAAGGTCGTATGTTAAGGCAGAAGTACCTCGAATCATGCAGGTAGAGCACTTATCCATGTATTTTTTTCCGTAAGGTGACATTTGAAAGAGCATTCAAGATGTTAACAAATATATTTCTATGTACGCGTATATGTTGCGATATTAAACTTTTGTGCGGTGAACCGAGGTTTGTAGAATGTCAATACGTGGTTTATAACACTGTTCATTTTAGCGTGTAGCGTAGGTTCTGTATAAAAATGAGCAGTTAGGACACATTCTATGGCTGAATATGGAAGGTTTTCTAGAATCAACTTCCAGCCTTGTATGCAAAGCATAACCCCGTGAAAATTGGTCACGAAAACTGAATTATACTTCAAGGCTTTTGATAAAAATTAGATACGTATTCAGCCAGATTGTGGTTAAACTAAAAGCTCGCGTCATCTTCAGCTTACGTAATAAAGGTATATACATGTAGTGAGAAATCCAAAGTCTACTTACCACCCCGAACTTCGCACACCAGCACCAAAGCTGCACCTTCCTCCAAAGGCCCCACCACGCCTGACACATCCGCGCCAGACTTGTCATACATCAACATCTGATGAGGAGGTACTACGACAAAAACCCACACAAATATAATATGATTCTACACTAATACCGTATCTCACAATCTTCATCATTATATCAATATGGGAATGAAAACTGAGGGCGTGATCGTTCACGATATTACGCGAGCGCTAGATTTGATTATTATTTGACGCCATTAATGAACACCCTCCGTCCTCAATGGTAATTGGATATTTTATGATGTTATGAATATGCCTGATTATGTAAGAGAGTTCTTTGTGTGAACAGTCCCTTTGCTAACAAAAGGCGCCTTGCAAATTACCTCTCGGCGCGAGCAGACTAATGGATTTCAATGGAGTTGCATATATGCGATGTAGGCTTACTTTTAAATGCTTTGATCTGCGCAAAAGAAATTTACTTCTCTCATCTCCTTTGCCTACGTCTTTCGTCGCCTTGAATAGGGTAATTTCTTTGAAAAGTTCAACGGTAGTTTGCTCGGCATTTTATAGGCCATGTTTATGTTTATATTTTTATGCTATTCGCCCGGTAATATTTCTTAAGAATACGGTTACGCTGCCATCGAATAAGCCTATTAGAGTAATTATAGAGGAAAAGCCGCGATACTCGGCAAGGTTATTATATTAATACAATCCATAGTGAATTGATGTGGGAGCCATATGAAATGCCAATAATTCACATCGATACGGATTGTGGAAGTGGTAAATAACGTTGTGAAAACACGGCACTGCGCAATATTAATTATAACAGCATTCACCAAAGAATGAATACAAAGTGCTCGTAACTCATTTTATAATTTAGTGAACCATTTTCCGTCTAAAATTTTAATAAGCAAATAAAGGGGATCAGTACGGCAGGCTGATAACGTTCAGACAATTTGGTCTATTCAAATCTAATTTCCTTTTAAATTTAACCTGTCTCTTGCAGATTTTATCTGTGTCATCGTCGGAGGGCATCATTTTTATCAGCAAGGCAGCTGAGCAACCTCGCCGATCCCGAGTCGACAGTTGATAATTAAAATGTCTACGCGATGTCATCACTGGGCGACCGCGCGGCTCCCACGATTCATCGTAATGACTAAATTGATTCCCAGTCGCCTCATAAAATTTTCATTTTAAACTTAGTTGATTTTTATTTCAACGAGATTGTCTGCGTCACTTAATTGCTCAAATCATAATAGCCTTTTGTAAATTTACTGTTCTATGAACAAATTCATGTTTAATGCTTGAAATAATACCAAAAGCAACTAAAGGTTTACCCAGAATTAATAGACGAAGGGAGAGATGTTTTTGTGTGTACGATAAAAAAAACACAAGTCTGGTCTAGACTGTTTAATGTGGCTTTTTAAAACTTGTACCTGAAATTAGACAGTTACTTTGATCTAGTATTTTTCTTTGGCGGTAATTCTATTTGCTCGGTTTCATTAAGCGTTGTTTACTTAACTTGGTTCTTTTTATCTGCACGTGTCTCAGATGTTATCAACTAACTTACCTATTACTGTGAGTCTGATTTGGAAGTTTCTTGTTGGTGAGTTTTTGAAGTCGACCCTACATCTGTAGACGCCTTCGTCATCTAGTTGTACTGAGCTAAGTGTTAGAGCTGCCGGTCGGGCAACTGTTGCAAAGTATGCTCGGGGTCCGAACGCGCCCGGATCCGACCATTGAAGAGCCTTGTTGAACGACCGGCCACGGACGTCAAAACTGAAACAAAAAACATTTAGGGTGAATTACAGATTTCGTGTTTGCACTTGTCCTCCCGTGTTAACTTCGTATATAAATTAACTATTGCGGTCAAGTATTTTTTTGGTTAAAGTTCATTCTAAAAAACAGTATTGCCTTTAATAAAAATGACAGTTTTTCGAATAGAAGATATTTATAAAAAATATCAAAGGTCAAAAATCTAAGCTCTTTGGCGCGTCCTGCACTGTGTTCTGGTTTTGAACGCCTATTTTTTTTTTCTAAAATTCTCCTATTGAACAGGTTTTCCTATATTTAGAAATATTGAACTATAATTATGTAGCTTCAACAACATTTTTTGTTGATCATCTAATCAAAAGTTATTGTTAATTAAATTTTGTCCACCCCAAAAACCAAATTTCTTTAGCGTATTTGTGCAGTCTCGCACAATGCCATCATGTTACGTGGACAATCCCTACCTCCCGCCTCCGCTCCGTTTAGTTGAGAACTAATGCTCGATCGAGACCTGTGCAAAGTTCAACGTATTTCGGAAGAATATTTTTTTATCGATGTGCGCGGGTATTTTTCCGATAGTACCTACCTAATTTCTTCGGTAATCGATTTTATACTCAACGACGAGTTGTAATTTTTTACTTTTTTAGTGTATGCACGCTGTGATTGCTCGCTTCCGTAATTCTAAGATAAAACAAATTCGTTAAATACTCACAGATAAAAAAAATAATTTAGGTGCTATTCTAATTTCTTTGGTGCTAATTTCTTCGGATTTCTTTGGCACTGAGTTCCAAAGAAATTAGGATATGGTTGAAATTTCTTGCTTTATATCTTTGTTTCATCATAGAATGTAAAAGAAGACTGGCACTTAGTACGTACTAGAGATTAAAACAGAGAAATTGTTTAATAATTTAATACAAGTCAAAATTCAGATCTTAGATCTAAAATATGTCGTACCTCATTTTTAATAAACACTTTGATCGAAATACATGTCGTTTTATTTAATCATAATTGATTTATATTAAATAAATAAACAAAATCGAATTAAACTTATACATACATAATTTGTATGGCGCATTATATATATCAGTATCATATATATAATATTATCTAATTTCTCTGGAAATGTACTAATTTCTTTGGCAATGTAATTTTCAAAATGCTAAAACTTAAAAACTTCTAATGTTATTTAAGGCAGAATAACATACTTATACATGGAATTAAGTCGTTTACAAGGTATGTTACTTATCTCATTTAAAGAAAATATTTAAAAAAAATGTGCCATATAAATTAGAAAATTTCAGACGAAATCTGATATTCACCTTTATTTTTTCGGAAGATACACCTTGAAATTTTAAGTTAACATTTTACTTTGGCTTCAAGTTAGTTTTCTAATCAAAATAGATTTCCATTTCAAGAGAGCTAGTTCTGATAAATCAATGATAAGTATACCTTATTAAACCCAATCAGACGTAAAAATTGTCGTACAAAAACCTGCTAAAATCAATTCTAATACAATCACGTCCCCCGCCGAATCTAATGAAAAAGCTTAAATTGCCACATGGTCCGCGCTGAATTTATTTTCCTTAAAAAAAAAACTGTCAAATTCTCTAAAAGAACGTCCCAACACGGTGAAGTTTTTCAATTTCCGGACAGGCTACATTTTCTCAATCTACCGACCCCCATCCTAATTTATAAAGCAAAAAGCTTTGAGAGAGATGATTTGATCGCACACCCTGGTGTTCTCAGGTAAATTTAACAATTTGAGCACGCACTTTATGACGCTGTCTCTGCCAAGTATTCTTTTCGCCCGGTTGCTGATATAAAATAGCAATTATAAACAATTTGTGAGGATATAATGGGAATTTTATATACACAACTGTTTTAGTAGCATAAACAGTAGTCTGTTACTGTTGAGAACTCTCAACTTACTCTTACTCTTACGCAAAATTGGAATAACGTGCGTAATAAACTTATTACGCACGTTATTCCTGTTTTGCGTAAGGATAAGCAAAATGAATCCTTACATAGTAGTAGGTTTAAAACAAAGTCGCCGAAATGTCTGTACGCGCATAACTTCCAAGTGACTGGACTGCACCAAATTGGATAATTCTTTTTTTGTTGTATTCGGTATTGCCAGGACAAGATTTGTGTGAAAGAAAACTCAGTAAATTTAAAAAAAAAATTGCACCCGTGTGAAGCTGGGGCGGGGCGCTAGTTTATAATAAAATTGATGTTTACTTTACAGGGCTATGCCCACCGCGTTTTTTAAACGCGCCCTTGACGCGCATTTGTATCGTTGCAAACGCGCATTTGTATCGCTAAAAGCGCAAATAAACTGCTGTGAGGAATGAAAAACGCGCTGTGCATAGGCTTAAATAGTTCTTTGAGTTCTTGTTTCTGAAACAGGATATCGATAAACTCAATAATAATATCCTTACTAATATTATACATTCAAAAGTAACTCTGTCTGTCTGTCTGTATGTTACCTTTTCACGCCTTAACCACTGAACGGATTTCAATAAAATTAGGAAAGGGTATAGATGACATCCTGGGGACGGATATAGGCTACTTTTTGTCCTGGTAACACGTTCCCATATGATAATTTTCGAAATCTACGCGGGCCAAGCCGCGGGCAGAAGAAAGTCTATAATAACTCATTCAGATTTTTCCCTACAAAATACAATAAAAAAAACCTTGCATAAAAAAAACATAACCCAAAGCCAAGTCCGAGTAAAGTCACATGTATCCAAATCAGGTTACGTATGAGTGACAAGAGCTAGCTCACAGCATAAGGACGTTGATGGAAAGTCCTCGGACCTCCATCGTCAAGTGCGATTTCCTTAACGAGCGCCATGACATCTTAAGTGTGTTTCGTTGTACGTTGTAGGACTTGTAGGTGAGTTCCTAACGTTAATTGGATTGGTCGTGCTCGGCTTCCGCTCATCCGTTTAAGGTAGCGAACGGTTCATTAGGCCCGACTTTATGCTAATAATTAAATACGTATTCACAAAGTTTTCATAAGGCCCAGCCCAAAGACTATAATATTCTCTATGGCCCGGCCCAACTGGAATGAAGGTTTTCTGAAATGACGTTCGCTAGGTGGCAGCACTGACACGCCAGGTCCAGGCATCTGTCAAAGAGCCTATATTTTCTTTAGTCATGACGGAATGATGAACGAATGAATGAATCGAATGACTAACGTCATCATACATTTTATATTTATTGTCGAAATGGAAGACCTCTTGTCAAAGTGGTGCCAACTGGTGTCGTAAATTTTCACGAAAATCCCCTCTGTCTGTTTCTCAAGTTGGGTTGGCTTTTATTAGCTTGGTTGTTAATATCAAGTTTAGAGGAGTGATATGTTGAACTTTTGACGTTTTGTATTGCGATAAGTGTTAGATTGTGCGATGTCAGTGGTGTTATTTTTGAATCGTTAAAATTTAGAAATAATACTTCAAAAATAGGATAAAGGTTCGTAAATGGTTAGATATAAAACACCTATCAAACTGCGATTATGAATTTTCTTGGAGCTTAACTCCTATAGGGAGTCAAATCTGGGAAATTAATTGCTAACCAAACTTTGGCTTCCAACTTAATCTGTCCGTATATTTAAAATGCAACTGTAATTTTTTGACAGTTGTATGACATGGCTATAACATGACAAATTAAAGTAAGGTGTCAATTTGCGTACCAATTAATTGCCCTGTCTGTACCTACTACTAACATTTCTGCCAATCCCTACATTTCAGTTTAAATTGAACTAAAGCTTGTTCTAAGAAGTCAAAATTTGGAAGTAATTATTAGTTTAACCTCAATAAGCAATCGCTTGTTCAATACCGATAGTGTGAGCGAGTGAGGTTAGTCGAAAATCGAGCTTAGAGCCGTGCAATTAGGACAACCTTTGTCCAGAGCCCTTTGAATTGAACCGCTGTAGACTGATGATGGTGATTAATACATCCATGTCATCGGTGTGATGTAGACATGTATTGTATGATCAAATGTTTTTTATTAACTGTTGTGTTCGAGCTGTTTTGCACGAATACATGCATCAGCTATGTTAAAATAACTGGTACATTGTGTGTGGAATAAAATTCTGGAAGCATTATTTACACGCAATATGTACACAAAAGAACTATTTGTGAGTAGGTACGCAAATATCTCTTTTTTCTATTCAATACAATGTTTATTTGATGACATGTCGTGTCATGAGCCCTAATCGTACTAATGGGTCAAAACCAATCTGCCTAGCCCTTTCCCAACTACGTTGGGGTCGGCTTCCAGTCTAACCGGATCCAGCTGAATACCAGTATTTTACTTGGGATGACGGCCTATCTGACCTCCACATCCCAGTTACTGGTTGTCAGACTTTCGGGCTTCTGCCGTCCCGTCACGACTATCAAAGATCTACGAATGACAGCCGGGACCAACGACTTAACGTGCTTTCCGAGGCCCTGAGGGGTCTTGGTATGTTAAAATGGTCACCCATCGACGGACCAAACGTGGCAAGCGTAGCTTAACCTGATTGACTGACCTATGCGGGTTTTATTAATAACACCCACATGGGTCGGTCGATCAGGAACATATATGAATGGGAATAATATGAATGAGTAAAAGTGTTATTTTTTTATCTAGGCCCAGCATGAAGAGATATAAATATAAATGTATCAAGCAGTAGTCTCAAAAGATGACGACACAGCAGTGCTATTCTGTAAAAATCTCACCGTGAAAACTTAGGTGAAGTCGAGCGTGGAGTGAGCTGTCAATAGTGTCAATTCCTAGCAAAAACAAACTCACTTCACCTAAGTTTTCACGGTGAGATTTTTACAGAATCGACCGGCAGTACCTCTTTATATTTTACTAGCAGTGCCCCGCGGTTTCACCCGCATTAGTTTCGATCCCGTGGGAATAACGGGATAGGGTACTTTTTGTATCCTATGTGTTAATCTAGAAAATGGTCTATCTATGTGCCAATTTTCATCCAAATCTGTTCAACGGTTTACGCGTTATTGAGTAACAAACATCCAAACATCTTCACAAACTTTCACATTATTAGTAGGATTTTTCCTTATCTCACCGAGTTTATTAATTATCAGAAAACCTGTGAAACTAATAGAGCATGCGGCCGCCCATTGTATATTTTTTAGTGTTAAATGTATTTTTTGTTATGTATTTTCTGGTGTACAATAAAATTATCTATATATAAGTAATTATCTATATATAAAGTAATATTTTCTCTAGCTGTTCAGTTTAATAGTGTCAATTGAAATGAAAAAGTTCATTTAATGAAATAAAACAACATATCGTTCAATTTGCGGAAAAGTAAAGCATCATTCATTTACATAAAAGCATTCATTATTATTGTTTTAAGAACATTGCACATAATGTTCAATTTTTCAGCGATTCATTAATTAAGTACCTGTAGTAATAATTTATACCGATTGCATTATTTGCACTGTATATTGTAATAGGTAATTATATTTGTTTATCAATATTAAAATGGTTTGGATTATATATCTATAAATCAGGTTTATTGGCGACAATAGTCCAGACAGGATTATTGTCAATGATAGACCGATGGCAGTCATGTCATGGCATGGTCATTTTCGAGAACTGTGTCTTGCACATATTTGTAATACGGTACCTCAGAATCCACAGATTTATATTTCAAAGCGAATGATAACAAAAACTGGGGGCCTAAAAAGGCCACTTTGGCGGAATCATAAAAGGATAACATTATGAGTCATAATATGACGAAGACAGTCCGTGTTGTTCTTTTTTTCGCTGCTCTACGTAGGTATAATAAAAAGTTTGGGATTGCATTTGGATTGGATTGATTGGTTGGTACAAAAAAAAAATACCTGAAAAATCCTTCACCAATGGGATTTGATGCGATTAACTTAACAGTTAACTGCCCATTATGATTCATAATGTTATCCTTTTATGATTCTGCTAAAATGGCCTTTTTAGGCCCCCAGTTTGTGCGTCGATGTCCCTGCCACCCTGTAAATCTTTATAATAACTTTATAGTAACTTTTAAATACCTTAGACTCCCCAATTTATAATTTAAATTACAGAATATATTTTCAACTGAAGCTGACGTTTCATTTTAATAAGCTAAAAGTTAAAATTTCGATTCCTTACAGAATGTTTCCGGGATAATAAGTTATGCATAGGCTTTTATGTTAATTTGCTACTCTATCAACCACTACGAAGCTGTCCTTTGCGTCCTTGACGTTATTCTCGTACTTACGTTTACTTCATATCTTCTCATTATTTAGCTGGAAGATTTATGTATTACTATCTACTGTTACGTAAAGAGTTAAGCACGCTTATTTTCAGCTTTCAGCTGTTATTATTGTCTCTTTTTATACCTAAGTATCATTCATTGTGCTTTTAGGGATTAGTCATAAATTATGGAGAAGGTTTTCAACAAAATGTATTTTTTTGTCAATAATTGATTTATGTTTTACGTCTGTAATTGCCACTTACTTTTTACAACTGGTCCAATATTGGAATCCTTACCCTAATTAGGGCGCATTCCACCAACCTATTATACCTAGAATAAGTCTTATTCTGAACATAAATTTTGAATTTTTGACAGTTTTTCCATACTAGAACTGTCAGAAATCAAATTTTATTCCACGTATAAAAGATATCTGACTTTGGTAAAATCAGCCCTTAGATACTTTTAAGTCTAAGTAATGTAACTTTACTGGACTTAAATGTACAATATTTCAATTTGTCTGGGAATAAAATCTGAAGGGAATTCCCGTATTTTTAAGAACATTCGCATGCTAATTTCAGTCTCAATCTGTCAAAAATATCTCTTAAATTTCCTACATTTGTGACAAGGTTTTGACTTTGATCGTCGCTGAGATGAGATTACAACCAGATTTTGAACGTTTTTAATTAGAGTAATTAACCTTCAGCGGGGTACAATGCGTGCCACGAAAGATGAGACTTGACCCCGCCTGCCCCGCTCTTTCCGCTGCCCCTATGACGTCCGGTCCCGTCCCGCACTCAGACCTCATACCGCTAAAGATACCTAAAATCGTGTTCTGCGCATGTCAAACCACGTGGTGTGTCAAGTCTCATCTTTCGTGGCACGCATTGTAATTGCGTAACACACTACCAGTAGCAATAATGGCTTTCATTTTGACAGTTCAACAACATTAATTGCGTTATTTACGTTGTTGAGCAGACACATTTTTCGAACATACAATGGATTACTTAGCAATATCCTTCACTATGATTCAGATTGTGTTACGCTACTATGGTACTTGTTTAGAATTGACTCGCATTTTCACACACACACATAAAAACATCAACGTGAGCTAAAACTTCAAACTATCGTTAAAACCGCACTTACCTATAAATAGGTTTCCCCCCGCTCTTCCTGAACCACAGCACCATATAGACCCTGTCTTCATTAGTGTCGGGAGTGACGTCACACGGCAGTGATGCCGTACGGCCCAGCACCGCGTCCACGTCCACCGTCGACACTGCAACAATGGACACGTGCCGTTAGTGCAACAATAACAGTATCTAGTTGCAAGGATCGGCTTATCAAGATGGCGTGTACGTATCTGTATTTGATGGTGATATTCTGCTGTATCAAATAATATAGGAGTACTTAGATAGTACAGAGTTTGAAGATGTTTGTTATGAAGTAGACTGCTTTATACCTAAAGGATAGAAAGGATAAGATTCTATCGGTTATTATCGCTATAAAGTTTTTATTGTTTTGGGAATAAATGCTTTATAATCATGATAATAATTAATTTCTATGGAGAAACACTTTGCGTTCCCATTCTGTACCTTCGAAAAGTATCTGATGAAAATAAAAACAAAACCTGTTCATGTTAAATTCTTATGCAATCACTCACTAAAAGGAATTATTAACACATTCGACTGTATTTAGAAGGTTTCAACATTATATTTCACCACTTTTTATAACAATTATTGTTTGAATAAGAAAAATTATTAAAAAAATTTAAAAAAGAAACATATTTACCTAAGATGATTTAAAATAAAAAAAAATTGTGTTTAAATATTCAATTTATCAAATCGAAAGCCAGTGCCTTTGATTTGATAAATTGAATATTTAATGAAAACCAGTGATTCGTAAGTAGCACTACAAATTGGCATCTAAAGGTAGGTACGTTTTCTAACCCATTTGTTTATATATTCGTCAAATACTTTTTGACCGTAATTATGTGTAAGTCGTGATACCGTCCATGTGATCATGCGATGCAAATATTATAAATCGATATAATTTCACAATAAGAAAGGGTAATTCATGATGTTTAATTCAGAAAATCCTAATATTTATTCACCGGCGTCTTTTATATGAGGAGTGATTGGTGTCAGCCCCTGCGGCCCTTAGGGATTTCTTTGCAGTTAAATTCGCACCCTTAATCTTTAGTCACCTTTACGTCAACAGAGGGAGTAACAGTACCTCCAATTTTATTAACTTCGTTAATTTTAAGATATTTTGCTTTCATTTAATTATCTTGGTGGTAACAGTAACTCTATTGTTATTAAATTCATTAGTTATGGTTATAATAAGGGGCCCGTGGTTAAGTAATAACAGCCGCACAGGTCGATCGATCAGGTTAAGCTACCCTTGCCGCGGTTGGTCTGTGGATGGGCGACCATCTTTACATACCGTGACCCCTCCGTGCCTCGGATAGCACGTTAAGCCGTTGGTCTCGGCTGTCATTCGTGGATCTTTGACAGTCATTACGGGTCGTCAGTAGCCTGAAAGTCTGACAACCAGTCTTACCAAAGGGGTATGATATCGTATTACCCAATAACTGGGTTGTGGAGTTCAGATAGGCAGTAGCTCCATGTAAAATACTGGTATTCAGCTGCATCCGGTTAAACTGGTAGCCGACCCCAACATAGTTGGGAAAAGGCTGGGCAGATGATGGTGATGATTATAATATTACTAGCTGTTGCTCGCGACCTAGCTGTTGTCTGCGATCTAAGATGAAAAGTAGCCTATGTCCTTTTCCAGTTTATGGTGTTCCACGTGCCAAATTTCATCCTAATCCGTTCAGCCGTCTTAGCGTGAAAGTGTAACAAACAAACAAACTTACTTTCGCATTTATAATATTAAATATTTAATTATGCTGCTCTGGAATTACTGTGCAATAAAGTTAAAATAAAGGAAAATCATATTGAGAAAATAATAACGTCGTTTTTTTTAATCTTTAAAAGCAACTTTCATTTGAACAGAAATACGAAAAAGTAAGTAATACATAAGTGTAATTTTGGGAATGCTAAGCAATTAGAATGAAGCCCTATGGAAGAGAAACATTAAAGGGCAGTGTAGTATTTTTATTTAAGTACCAACAGCTTAAATATTCCTTCATTGTGATTTCATCCAGTTCATTTTACGAATTACAAAGGGATGACAGCGGCTAGGACAGCCCATTTGCATTTAGAAATAATCCAAAAAGGGCGTTGGAATACAATTTATTACATCCTTGATAAAAAAAAAGCTCGGAGCATAAGACACTCAACGGTTTATAATAAAATAAAATAGGGAAGCCAAAACTGAAAAAAGGAATCCCGGGTGTAATACATTTATTCATTACGAAAGTAATTGAATGAATAGTCAGTTTGAGTGTGGATTCTGGACTGTCATATTTTTGTCGTGTTCCGTACAATTAGAGATTTAGAAGAGAGTGTGATACAAACTTTTTCTATTTTCGGAAAACAAAATGCCTATTCAGTTGAGTGAAACTTTAGGGCTAACTTAGACAAGCGCCAGAGTGACACGTATTTTTGCTAGACAGTTACGCAAACTTTATAACTACCTGGAAATGTTCGTAAAATGTTTGTGAAGCGTATTTAAGCTAAAAATAATTGCGTGTCGAAATACAGTAGAAAGAGATGGCGAGATCATCTGGACGCGTCCCGTGAGGGCTGGTTCGAGGTGACGCGGGAAAAGAATTCCTGGAAGGATTTGAAGGACGATTTGGGGGAGGCGTTTGCCCAGCAGTAAGACAGAATAAACTAACAATAAAAGTAGTTATTATGCTTAACTGTACCGAACAGATATCGTTTTCCCATTGCATTAGTAAGACCACGTAACTACAAAGAATAACTGTTTCATGAAATCGTCATTCTTCGGAGTTACGTGGTCTTAGAGAGTTGTGTTGATGACTTTAATGATTATAATTCTGTAAATACATATTTGTTACGGCCGCGAATCATATTTTGATCGACGTACAACTTAATACTGACCAGAAAATTGCAAAAAACGTAAGAAAATTTGAATTTCGCGGGCTACCTTAGCGCTTCCCCCTTAATACAGAGGTAGTAGGTTGGTTGAGAGTAGCTCAAACAACATAAAAACGGAATCATGTATTGCTTACTACATAAGCAAAAATATGCATTAATTTCCATACTTTATTTTAAAAAATATCTACTGAATGTACAGTCAACAAAAGAGATAAGTATACAGGATCGTCGGATATAGTTGAAGTTTAGTAAGAAACCGATGGATTTTCTCGAATAAAATTTTATTTTATTAATAGAAAACAAACAGTTCATTTATCAAATGAAATTTCAGTCGGCAACATCCACCGGTTTGTCCTGCATACTTATCTTGTTTGTTGACTGTACCTACGTTATAGTTCTTGTTAGCATCTGCTATGATATTTTGTGTGATTCTATTTAATAACGCTACCATTACGAACCGTTACCAATTTGGCGGTTATTATGGATTTCATAATAGACATATCGAGGACCAAACATTCGCCCGACTGACTTACAATTAATCAAATATGTTTACTGAACTGGAAAAGAGACACATTTTCAGGTTTACAATCAAAATCTAATAAGTAGGTACATCGAAAAGGCAGGTGTTGGTGGTAGGTGGCAGGTAGGTGGTGGTGGGTGGGTGGTGGTGGTGGTACGTGGGTGGTGGTAAATAAAGGGGTTTAAGTGTTGATTGGGCGACTAGACCAGTGGTTGATTTTAAGGATGATGTACGTGAGGACCTCGCTGGTTATAATTAGTGATCGTAACTGCGACAGCTGAACGTTGGGTTCTGGGTTCAAACCACAATTTCCCGGGTAAAGTGTGATCGTGTTTTTATAATGAGATTTTTTCATCGGTAGAACGGATTCCGGATTTGTTCCTATTTAACGCCATAAGGCTTGTACTCTAAGTTGAGACGAACACAACTGACAAAATATTGTACCTATCTCTCACCTCTGCTTATCATTTCGGGGTACACAATCATGACGTATCATGCAAGTACAGTGGCAAGGCAACTCGAAAATTAACAAAAAACAAAAGACGCACCGCAATTTATGACAAAGTAAGCCATATGTATTTCGTTTTCTCATTGTAGCACGGGTCACTAAAAACATTACCATGAGGTCGGAAGGACCGAGTGTTTTGGCCTTAACTGCCTTCTGCCACAAAATAAATAGGTTCAGAAGGTTGGCTTCATACAACAAGTAAACACAGGCGCTCGCACACATAGACGCGTGTATTCGAAGATCTCAAAGAAATGCCAATCGCGAGTGCATTTCATACAAACGCGCTATGATGCATATGTGCACTATTTATTTATATTAAGCCACAAAAATATATAACAGAATATAAATGAAACACTACAAAATATACAGGCCTTATCGATTTCTGCGATCTCATCTAGGCATCCTTGAATTGGACAGTGCAGGCAACTAACTGGACATAAAATGAGGCAGTGTTTTGGTGCAAATAATAAGTAGCACTACCACAAGACGGGGCAGCACAAAGAAGCTTTGCCTCTGTGGGGGGGTTGACTATGTGGAGCTACGTTCGTGCTACTCGTAATTCGGAAACACAAAAACAACTAAAGCGCATATATACCTTTTCTGGGTTACCTGTACGTGAAGCGTGTCTATGTGTGCGTGCGTTTTCGCTTGTTGTATGGAGTCGACCTTCTGTACCTGCCTACTTTGTGCTACTGTTTAGGGCCAACATTTATCTCGACAAACTTAATTGGGGCTCCGTGTTTTTCCTTTTGTACATTTATACATGTCTACAAACTGTTAGGTGTACGAAATTTCTTTTGGCAATTTAGTTACGCGTAAAC
Source organism: Luperina nickerlii (assembly GCA_963855955.1). Classification (NCBI taxonomy): domain Eukaryota; kingdom Metazoa; phylum Arthropoda; class Insecta; order Lepidoptera; family Noctuidae; genus Luperina; species Luperina nickerlii. The sequence continues at coordinate 10,228,136 of OY979680.1, forward strand.
ATACGTGTTGGGTTCAGTGAATCAATCTAATAAGGGAAGACAAAACTCGATTGTTGGTTACAAAGGGCTTCTCTATCACATCACCGCTTGCGGAAATAGTATTGGGTAAGGAATTTCTTAGGAATGAACCTGTCAATTTGTGCATACGTGAATTCACATTATGGTATGTACTTACCTAACTTCGTGAGTTGCTATTTGAGTGGGTATCGTAAACGAATGATAATGTTGACAACGGTTTTTAATAATTCAATAAAACTTGAACCAATCATGGATCACATTAGTCGCATGCAGGATGACCCCTGGGCAAAAGATTTCAATCAATGGGTGCCTGAAGATGGATGGCGCCGTCGAGGTCAGCCCAGGAAACGGTGGCGAGATGACCTAGACGCGTACCGCAAGTGCTGTTCAGAGATCCTGGAAGGACTTGGGAAAGCCTTTGCCCAGAAGTGGGATAGTAAAGGCGAAAGATAAGACACTCCGGGAGTGCCGACAGAAGTGAAAACAAAACACAAATATAACACTTTGGCATCACTCACTGACATATCGGACATACATTAAAAACCGAGCAGGTACATCCCGAGGACAGCCGAACACATCAGAAGCGGGTAATTTTTAAATCATCTTATAAACAAAACACGCGCGGTGTCGCTTACGATAACAGTGGCGCGTGTTCAATGGTTTTTTCCCATCTCAAGAAATGCCCAACGCGCCTATAGAAGTATTCACTTCAAAAAATTTGAACTTATAAAAAAGCAGAACAGATTGCCTGAATAACCTAAGGTTAATAATAGAGATACATTTTTTTTATACCTTTTTTTGCTAACCACACAACAACAAAAAACTATTCTATACTAAAGCCGTAGTAAATGAGACATGATACATGTGTGAGACTACATTACCATGGACAGACGAAGTTGAAAGAAGTCACTACTTTTGCTAGTCATAATAATTTGTTTATTTAGTTTCGTACTTATTAAATACGCTTTTAAATATTATTATTATTATTTTAAGCCTATATTATCCCACTGCAAAGGCCAAAGGCCTTCCTTTCTTCCGTCCAGTCCTCTCTTTCTTGAGCTAGTGTGGACCAATCCTGTCTGTAGGCGTTCAGCTTCGCCATCTTCCCCTAGGTCTGCCTCCATAGTAGACATTATATCTATTAGGGCTGATTTTTCAATAGCCAGACAACTTTTACCTTAGGAATAAATATTACCGTTTGACAGCTTTTTAATAGAAAACATGTCAACCTTTCCGATTTATTCTTCAGATATAAGTTATCTGACTATTAAAAAGTCAGCCCTTAGATGTGTTACAATTACAAACTGGACAAATTACGAGTATTTACAATAGCAGTCTTAACATCCCGCATCACACTTCTATGTTAAACACAGTAAAATAATATTCGTAACTTTAAACAATAAAAACTTCCGCATAACTAGGAGTTTAGTTTATAATATTAACGTAACAATTTATGTTATTGTTAACTCCTTGAACTAAGCCTAACGTACTTGGCTAGGATAGAACAAGCATAATAACTTACGTAGTTAAAGTTGGAGCTCACGACCCGAGTTGTAAACAGCCTATACGTACATAGTGATAACTTCACTTTTAATTGTTATGTAGAACACTGGTATTATTTAGAGCAAAACTTCCTTGTTTGTCTTGTTGAGGTATTCAAATAAAGGTCACTTTATTTCCCGTTACAGTTAAATTAAATTACCGTTGTTATTATCGATGTAAACGAATCACAAGGTTTTATAAAAATAATTATCCGAAAATAACTTTTTACTGTAGTACTCTCTGTTACAGGATGAGTACTTCCACTTATAAGGCTTTATTTAGATTGGACTGTTTATAATAATTAATTAGGTTATATTTTTATTTTGCACAATAAAGGTCTACGTATATTAGTGTAGCATATCTGCTACAGCGTAAACCATCGGCAAAGCTTGTAATCAGCTACATCACAGCAATCAAAATAGCAAAAGATCTATGAAGATGAATAATCGAGAAAGATAAAGGGGGTATAAGCACGCTTCACGTATTAAATTTTAAAAACATTTCACGCTTATCGCTAAAACAGGGTACAAAGAAATGCTCTCAAATTATAACAAAGAGTCACGTCATTCCGTCAATATGTCTTACTCACAAATCGCGTTTTTCAGGTATCCGTTACGGCGTGAAGCTCAAATCGTCGAGACGAGGCATGCATTATGATAATTCGAGCCGTTTCCGTCGGAAGAGGCGGCGCGGCGCCACGAAGAGCTTGGAGGCACGTGATGAAACGCACACAAATAATTTTATAATACACTTGTGTTTTTTATTTCTTTGTTCTCGTGAGTATAATAGAGAACGTATAGGATATAGCTCTTGTTGTTCGTAAACGTGCTACACAGGGTTTATAAATGAAACACCCCCAAACAGTATCACAGGATTGTTTTATGTAAAATTAAAGCACTTTGTGAAACCAATAACAAAAAGTTAAGGAATTCATGTATATGGATTTTAATTAAATTATATAATCAACCAATCCAACCAAAAAAAAATCACAACCTGTTATCGACTATAATAATTATACATACATACATAAACTCACGCCTTGTTACCGTGAGGGTATATAGGCCGGCCAGCGGGATTGTCCGAAAGGGTTACCGCTGGCCCGGAACATAAAGGGCTAAGTAAGGAACACGGGTGGGTTTTAGTCAGTAAGAGTCTGACACTCCCTTCCGCTCCACCCAGAGCGGGAGGAGTCATTTGATGATTTCCCATCCTGAAAAAAAAAAAAAAAAAAAAAAAAAGGTATATAGGCAGAAACTACAGAACGCCACCTACTACGATCCTTCCATACTCATTGTGCCGTTCTGTTACGATCACTATAATTATGCTTATGGAAAATCATTTTTTCCGTCTAGACAGTGCTGAGACTATCAAATTAATAATGAGTAATTTAGTTTAGAAAATATATTAGAACATGTTACCGAGGTGGTATTTACCTGCTTTTAGTGGAGCGGTTAAGCAACTATTATTAACGTCGGCCCTAATTATAAAATCCCACGTCACGGACGACGTAATTTAAGGAATTCCTTCATGGATCACATCAAGCCTATAATTTTCTTGAACGTCAACATTTCTACAATTATTTTTAAATGCCGTGTAATAGGGGCGAGGCTATTTTCCATCGATCGGGCACAATCCTTAATTCCGGAATGCTAATAAAAAATCCTCATAGAAAAACCAAAAAACACTTCACACAGCCCGGCTTGGATATCTAAACTAAGACTCCATAGTTTTTCTTGCGACCATTGGTCTAAAAAGGCAGTGTTGTAGGTACATTCATACAAGTTTTTTTAACAATATACTCACTTTGTCTTGTACATTTACTTCATATGTGTACTAACTCTCGTTTAATACCGACGTTTACTGCTATCCGAGGGTAAAACACCAACAAAATCTTTATATTATACCTCTTACATGTTTTATGTCCACGGAATTAATTTGCTAAATTTCTATTAAGACGCTCTTTGTGTTGCACGTTAAATTGTGCAACAGAATAACATTACTTTTTAAAACGCTTCTAGTGACAAATGGAAAGAATAACTAATCAATCAGTTAGTTTGAGGAACAAGGAAGTTCTGGTAAGTTTCTAGTAGGTATATGGGATGAATTTATTGTACATAAAAAATAAATAAAATTGAAGTGTCAATTTGTAATGTCAAATTAACAATTTAGGCCATTTGCATTATGAAAGTATGTACATATATACGGTACTTATGACAAAATAACAATTTAAATTTTTTTGCGTCTTTCAGTTGGTTTGTGCCGGGTAATTTATACATATAATTATTACAGATATTTCCATTTCATTTGATATAAATTGCATTATAAGGACCACAGCTCACCATTGAATATTTGAAAAGATTTAACAAAAATAAATAAAATGCAAAACACTATTACAAAGCTATAAATTGACTATTGCCAATATTCTAAAAAAATAAAAGAACCTTGAAACTGTAGCTGGCACGAACAAGTCTCAATAAGAAACCTTCCTCATGCAACCCCTAGTCAACCGACAGATATTCAAAACATCTTGCATTTCAGGGCGCCGAACTATTAACCTAAGCGAAGGAAAACAAAGGTGCTTATTACATAGTGCCTATATTAGGCGGGTCGGCCCATGTATCGGGGTGGCGAATGAAACGGCTTCGATCACGCGATCCACTGAAAACCTCAAAGAATAACCCAATACGTGTCAAACTGCAGATATTTTATTCACGAAAATAAAATATCCGATTTCATCTCACAGTTTATTATTCTTTAACGACATCACATAAAATAATATTATTTAAAATCCAGTGCGATGTGAAATTAAAGCCATATTTAAAACGTTGAATACTTACTGTCCATAAACATTCGTTTTAAACTAAAAGTTTACGGTTTAAAACAATAAAGTGTATATTCTCTTTGTATAAAACGCGCATTTTATCTATGCGAAATGAGCATCGTTACTTTAGATTTTAGATGGCAGTAAAATATATGCGAAGATGTTCGACTCTCAAACAGCTTTGCTTTTACGCTAAATCTTGATAAGTGTCCTTAAAATGAATAGAAACGTCTCTCTATTGCTCACCTAATTACAGACTAAATTGTTACACACTCAATGTTTGAAGATGGAAAATAATAAAGAGACTACTCCCACAAGTATAAATAAAGAACCTGTTTAAAAATTATTCAGAGTTTTGCTCTAAAACAACGTTGAAAATACAATGTTTGCGCAAATCGAGATCGATTTGAAACCGATTCCAAATATCACGTTTGGTCCGGTGTCTTGAATCGATTATTCAATTCGAGTGAGTCTCGCGTGAGTAGTGGAAATCGGTCAGAGACGCCTCAAGGGACCGCCGCCGCACTCCCTGAGGTGAGGGTCCACGTGACTGGACTTTATTCAGCCTGCCACCTTTGTTCTGCGTCGCGTTACAGCCGACAATCTGGATAGATGATGTGATTTAGCGGCTACGTCTGTTTTGGGTAGATAGGATTTATTGCAGTGTAGGTCTTGTTGTTATTTAGATTTGTAGATTTAACAATTTTTACTGTGGTTTCATTGAAGACTGACGAAGCACTTAAAGAGCTGGTTATTTACAACAGATAACAATCGTACAGACGCCAGCACATCAACATACCCGAAACTGTCAAATTTTCCCAATCAACTTTGAGCCTTACGCTTTAGCGATAAAATTGAAAATCTATTAAAGAAATTTGACTGATTGTAGTAGCTTGATGTGCTGACGTCGCGACTGTACTTTGCTATATTTATTATCCCAACAGCTTACTCGTGTAGGTACATCGTTCTATAACAATATTATTTTTGATTTTGTTACAAAAAAAAACAGTTACTCGAGCTAAAAATAAATTACAATCCACAACAAACACAATAAAATTAGTCAATTTGGTTCGACACAGAAAGTAAATCAGTTCATCGGCTCGAAACGAAATAACACATTTAGTTCCCTGACCACCAAAACTCATTTAATAATTATTATATTCGTTGCAGAATAAATAATTACGAATAGTTCCCTATTTTCAGTGCAAATTTATATGCGGAACAGGTGAAACAATATAAAAGCCAATCCCAGTTGGGGAAGTTTTCGCGTGACTCCATTTTATGTTGTAAGCGTAACATTATAGCTTTCATCCTAATTGCACTAATGATTCAAATTAATAACGTGGAAAGATAATGAGATGTGTTACACGCGCAGTGTAATTAATTATGCTCACTTTTTTATCATGGAATCCGTTTAAAATGTACATTTATTAAAAATACGCCATCTTTTTTATTTTATATTTTCGGAACTCTATCGCTGTGTTTTGTTAAAGATCTTTTATGTTCCTAAACGTAACAAAAAACCTTCATGTAATCAACTTACTGTCTGCTCCGGGGCCACGGCCCTTTTTTGGCAAGCGTTCAACTTTAACTGATGAGTTTTAATGTTAAACATTAATTTTGTTTGAACTGAATAGAATATGATATATTTTATCATCAAGTTAAGGAAGGCCCGTGGGACAGTCAGCAGAGCGAGAGCAATGAAATAATGTGATCTAACTACATACCTACCTCAAATTCTGAGTTGAACTATCGATTATTGTCTTGACAAATGCTTGCACTGACTGGACTAGTCAGCCGAAAGACGTCCACTGCTGGACATAGGCCTCCCCCAAGCACCTCCACTTTGACTGGTTCTGTGCTTCTCTGGGTTCCTGCGGCCTTCATAAGATCGTCGGTCAACCTTGTGGGAGGCCTCTAGAACCTTTCGGCCTATCGGCCATCTGTTCTGCGAGCAATGTGCCCTGCCCACTGCCATTTAAGTGTAGCAATTCTTCGGGTGTATACCGGCTACCTTGGTTCTCCTGCAGATCTCCTCATTCACGTCCTCATTTCTGATTTGATCACGCAGGGAAACTCCAAGCATAGCATATATTTCGGCTAAAATGATGACTGGACTGGTCCACTCAAATCTGTGTGGTACTTTCCTCAAAAGACCATTTCAGACCTAGGTACATGGTCGTATATAATCTGACCAAGACTACGTCTGGACTTTGGGGGACTGCGATCTCTGAATTTGTTTCGGCCTTTCTGCTCAGAGTAGTCAAATAGGAAACGCCGACCTCAACCAGCTTATTTTTTTTTAATAATTTGACGAGTAGGTACATATTATTCCGATATCTTTTAAACAGAATAAAGGATTTTATTTCATTTCTTTTCATAGGCATCATTTTTTGAGATTCGGTTGAATAGTAATCTCCGTGTTTAGGTGTAACTATACTTTGACATATATATTCTGAAAACGAAAGACTAGAAATGGGAAAAATGTTGCCAAACATTCTTCATATTTCTCATCTATCCAAGAATACCGATTTCTTTGAAGTGATTTGAAATTCATTGTAAAGCACCTTTAGTGTAAGTAAAAGAAAGGTGAAAAAAATAAGGTTAAATGTTTCATAACGAATACAGTTTCAAATACAAGGACATTATTTGTTTACAAACTTCATTAATAGTTGGTAAACAATTTTTAAATTTCTGTATTAAAACTATGGTGCTTTAACGAACGAGAATTAATCACGCAAGCTGAGTTCGCACTTGACCGGGTTTTTTAGTTTGGCATAGATTCTAATGGCTGAAGTGTACGTATTTTAATAAAGCTCAAAATATTTATAACTATCTGAATTCCAATTAACTGAGTAGGTAAAATCAGGAAAATTATATTTTTAGCAAATTTACACCTACGTCAACTCGACATGTAAAAGTCATTTCATACAACTGTCCAAGAACGACAGCTGTGATTTGAGTTCACGGACAATTTAACTTGGTAGTGAATTTACTTACAAAAATATTTAAGAGTACCTACCAATGTTCATAAAATATGTGCAGATATGGTTTTACTTAGCAAAGGGATGCCGAAGAATACTTTTATATAACTCCAATACCATGCAAACAAAACTTCAAAAACAAATTTTTATCAAGTCTACGCGACAGTCCTGGCTTGATAGCTTACAAAACGACTTCGCAAAACCCTCATTTAACTTGAGACAATACGGAACGATATTATGACCAATGTTTGTCACATTCAAACTTGGCAGCTTCACTAAGTATTTTAATAAAAACTCTCTTCTCAAAAGGAACTCGCAAGGAGTTTCTAGTAAAGGTGTATATTTGCATGATTTTAATTAAATTCTACTTCGGTATAGCAGTAAACGTTAACAGAAAAAAAGCAATTTTACAATGGACTAGGTTGAGAGGAAATAATAAAGTCTCTCAAGATAGTTTATAAAAACTGATAAGCAATTTATCCAGCTTTTCTTTGTATACTTTTGAAAGAAAACAATTTTGAAAGAAAAAAGCTTTTAATATTGTATTTACTGTTTCCGGTTGCAAAGAAATTTGGTTGAAAGAAATATGTAAATGTATGGCTAGAACAAGTAAACTGAGAGGGGTGACGACCGCGCAGTCATTAACTCAATGGGCATTTCATATAGTCGAAGAAGGAAAAGGGGATTAGCGGAGGTTAGAAAAAAGTGGCATGTTTGAGGGGCCAACACTTTATTGATACGAAAAACTAGTTGCTGTCCATAAAGGAATACTTTTACTTGTGCACGGATATAGGATCGTTTGTCAGGTTTTTCTAGAAGTTCGTTAACATTTGACAGTGAGGTATAGGAGGCAGGGAGGCACACAGTATTTGGTGGCTCGTTAAGAGCTGACAAGCGTAGGTAAGTCCACGGTTCGTTAGTGATGTGACTCGAGTCTTCGTCTCGCTGGCACATCGATCCTATTGATGTAGTGAATGACAATAATGTTGAGCGTTAAAACAGCGACCGAGTATCTAGCAGGTATGATGTATCTACGTTGTTAATCAATTTACCAACGTTTCGATAAGAACAAGCTGTAATGTCACTATAGGTATGTATTTACCTACATTGTATCAAAGGGTAAGGTTCTATGTAGTAAACCACGCGCAAAATACGTGTTTTGACGTTGAGTTGCGGATATCAGCCCGTCTTACCAATACTAATACCAATGTAGTAAATTACTATTTACTGTGACTTTCTTTATGATACTATTTACTTCTTTGTCTTTAAACTTATCATAACATAAACCAACCAAAACACAACCCTAATTATAAATAAGATCCCAATTTAACATTAACAAAGCTACATTTCATTTAGTTGGCTGAAAGGAGCCTGTCAAGTTACGCAACGTGGCGCACGCCTTGTCATCTGTCCTTAAACAAATTGTACCGTAGTGCCCCAACCCATTGTGGACTGCTTACATCCGCCCAATGCGATCAAACATCCGGCAGCGGTACCGTCAGCGAAGAAAGTAAGTGACCATTATACTTTTAAAAAGGGGAAACATAACTGGTTACTTTTGGAAATAAAATATTACAGTAGAATACTTACATCAAAAGTGTTCAGATAAATTCTCTGCTCTACCAAAATAATCTCAATACGTCAAAATGTAGACGAATTTGCTGACCGTACACCTGAAATAGTACAAAACATTACCGAAACAAGTCAACGACGACCACTCGCCGGTACATAATAGGCTTTAATCCCCTCATGCGTGTTTAACAGTTGGATTACTCGATTAACCACCCTCAAAATTTCTAACGACGGAATTCAAAATTCAGCGCTCTTTTAATTGACCGAAAAGGCCTGTGACAGAGCGTACCCGAAAGTTTTCAGCGATTATTTTTATTCATATTCGTTTTTGTTCCCGACCGGGAATTATAATGCTAAGCAGCTGTACAGATTTATTTTATGGACGCATTTAAAATACATTGATTTATTCCATTTACATCCGTTTTATATGAATAATGAATGGTGATGTGATAAATACAAAGTTGGTTCAAATAAATGATGAGTAAATATTCTATACGAATGTCTTACCGTTACTCTATGGGAATTATATTTCAATGTATAATTTATTAATGTCAGGAACAGACTGGAAGATATTTCAAGAAAATAGTAGGAAAAACCGGAAAAGATAGCAGCTGTGATGTTCTAGCAAAGGTTAAATATAAATATTATGTCAAATTGTAGTTTGCCTTCTGACCCAATAGAACTCTCCCGCTCCACATACAAAAATGTTGTCAAACAATGGCTATTATTTCTTTCATACGATAAATCGGAAAACATTCTCCCATCACTCAACTTACACTCGGAATCTTACTTCCACCACAGACACTGACACCTACACACCACATGCGCTCACACTAATACACCTACATACATAACACACGCGCATACACTAACACTGGGTGTGTTAGTGTGTGCGCGCCCTATTTTTGATTATCTAACATTTTATTTTTAATTGTTTAGCATTTTATTTTTCATTGTTTATCATTCCATTTTTAATTGTTTAATATTTTTATTTTAGGCTTTATTCAGTGTAATTTAAGCTTTAATAGGTAATAGGTAATACGGGCTGGTGTCCGCATTCTATTTTGAATAATTTACGATTTAAGTTTTACTTTCAGTTTGATCTCAATATGTAATTTAGTTTTATATAATCGTTTGCAATTACTTACCTATTCCTACATAAACTCCAGTAGTAAATAGGATTGTGTACTCTGGTCCCCAAGATACAGGCGCCGCCTAGTTTGGGGACCGCTGTAAAGACCCAAATGATGATCACTAACAGTTACAGACCGACGACGTTAAGTTAATTATAAGGCAATAATTCTAACATTGGTTCAATAAATAATTGACTTGCTCAGTGAACCCTAAAGAGAGAATAGCCATGGATCGTACTGTCCAAATATCAAAGGTGAGGTACCTACTCAAGACGATTAGCGGAATGGTTCAGCATAGATATCTACACATATATCTATAACAAGATAGAGTACAATTTTAATTTTTTTTAGACCCAAAGCGTGCCACCGGGACCCTATTACTAAGGCTCTGCTGTTCGTCCGTCCGTCCGTCATCTGTCTGCCAGCGGGCTGTATATTATGAACTGTTATAGGTAGACAGTTGAACTTTTCAGACTGTATATTTCTATTGCCGCTATAACAAGAAAGAATAACAATAAAAAATAGTGGTCTTCAAGAAACGTATTATTTTTTCGACGTTTTTACCTTGTGGTACGGAACCCTTCGTGTACAAGTCCGACTCGCACTCGGCTGGTTTTTTAAAATACTACATACAGCTATATAAACCAGAGATAAGTTTACCCATCAATAAAAACAGAGCCACCTAACGCAAGAGAGCATCAATAAAATTGAGCGATAAATTCATAACGAAATCGTATTCGAGGAAAGGGAGTCACAAAGTTCCGTACCAAAAAAGCACAAATGCCGTAGTCTGTATTCAAAACCTTTGTGAAACTTGACGCCGAGTCCACGACGCAAAGTGGGGTGGCCCCCACTGTGAGTGTGAAAATGAAAAGCGTTCTTGTTTAGTCCTAAATGCAGACTTGAGACGAAAAAAATAACTTTGTGAAACTGACAAACAACAATTTATGTCTTGTATATTCTAATTTCAACTTGTTTTCCGTTTTTGTACAAAGACATCAAATGAATTGATCGTAATTATGTATTTTAAGCATGAAGTTCTAACATTTGAATTTATGTGAGTTTTAGCTTTCTAATAAGATAGAATACCTATTTAAAACTTATCATAACAGCCTAAAAGCACAAAGAGAAGCAAAGCCATGGATTTGAAAATGGTTATCCGATAAGTATTGATGGCTTCTTCAATTGAGTAATTTTGAGAAGACAGCAGGCTATCGTCAAAGCAATATATCTTCGAATACACCTGAAAATCGGCTTACTGAAATTCTACAATCCGTAGAGGATTTTTTCGAAAATAAAACGATGTATCATTTATACGCGGGATAAAAAAAAAACATTTTATCATTCTAAGTAGTATAAAGTAAATAAATTGGCTCTCTGTGGCTAAAGTTGACTTGTTAATTCTTGTTAAGTTACACCTGATTAAAGTCTTTTTAGAGGAGCGACCGCATGCGGCTTCAAAGTTCGACTACGTGGAGCAATTAAGTTGCGCTCAGAGGACGAGCTACACTTTAATTGTAATCAAAACATCACAGAATAGTTACAACAACCCTACCAACTCGTTGCGTAACTCTAAATTAAATTACGACTTCGCTTAGACCCAGAATTTGCAAACACTTATAAAGGTTATAATAAAATAACAGTGTTGAGCAACTATGAAATGAAATGTTCTTCATTTCCTCCTGACTTTTTATAGGTATGTACCTATATCCAGAAGTATTAGTGTTAGATTCACAGGTTAAATTAGGTACTAAGTTGCCTAAACTCGTAAAGGCTTTTAGATACCTAAGATCAAATTATATCTACACATAAGCTAATTACAATTAATAAGTGTTTAGAGGGATTTATTTATTTGGAACACTCGATTATTGTCGCCTCAGAAATCTTACCAACTGATACTATGTATGAGCCTACCTACTATATATCTATCTAATAATCTTATAAGACGAATTAGACTAGTCTCCACGACACAGGGAATCCTAGTGTATACACTAGATATCTGTACATCTCTCAGATATATGACATAATTAGATCAGCTTCACTGGTTACGTATGATTGCCTTAAATCCAAATATCTGTAGATATCCTTAGACTGAAACTGTACCTACCTAATTTGGCTTAATTTAGCTAACTAAGTATGTAACTTAACCTGGAATCAATTCTAGTTAATGTTACATAATATCATATTGCAGTATAAAGGTACAGAAATTGGGCCAACAGCGGCGGCCGACCCACCTGCTTACTAAATTCGTTCGGGTAGGCAAATCCAGAAAACCGCATATGGCTTGTGAAGTTTCCCGGCGTGAACCAATTAACCTCGAGAGAGAAACCCCCTCAGGTATTAAACAAAATTGACTCCAATATAATTTTACATTCGCTAGGTAGCCGAAAATGAGATTTAACCTAGGATAGGGGGAGCCATAAACGTAAAGCCCACGACCGGGCCGTTTGTGATACACGAATGAAAAATTAAATTAGCAACGAAGTAGAAACTTGCTATAAAGTTGGTGTTTGTAAAACTTAAATTCAAATTAAATCCTAGGTAAAGTGCCGAAATATATTTTGGTGCATGTCCCTGCTAATTTGATAGGCGCGAATAGAATGTTAATTTGCTCACCTATAAAGTGATGGGCCTTGGTCAATTCAAAGCAAAACTTATAGTTCGCTTCGGTAAGTTCTAATATTACTACCACTACCAAGATAGTGCGGTAAACCTCAAAGTGTGCCTCCGCTCCGAAGACAATAGAGGTTATCGCCCTTGCACCATAAGATCTAACCAGAAAGTCTATACCTACTTATGAAGAGTAAGTTGGAAAATGTTTCATTTAGGTATGTATATTTCTTCTGCGTCATTATTAAACCTCGGGCACAAATAATATGTACCTAACTGAATTAATGCACAGTATGAAAGTAGTTTTTCAGAATCGTTTACTGAATCGATTTTGGTCATTTTTAATATCTATTTTTTCCCCCAAAAATATCATTAAAACTGCCTACGTAAATTATAGTCACACTTTCAACACATACTAAAAATGAACGAAGTTGACCCTTACCACCACAACTTTTGACCACAATTTTCTCCCACAATCAGTATAACTTTGTATTATATAATAGCAAAAATTCAGTGTATGTATTACGATTATAACAAAATTTTGTAATTGGGGTGTTTGTTTGGTGGTGGTGGTTTCCGGGACATGTTGATATATTTTTTTTACGTAATCCAAGATAATGATTAGGTTCTCATTTAAAAAACGTCATATTTTCAAATATTTTTGTTCCAAATAAAGTTTTCTATTGCAGTAGAGCGAAAGAATGTAGGAAATTAAAGTTAACAAACACTTCATTCCTAAATCCGGGATTAGTTCTGTCAGGAGTCAGAGCGCTCGCTGACGATCCGAACTGTTTGGGGAACTATATTTTGTTCACGAAACGACAGTTTAATTGAGCCTTACGTGTGCAGCACTATTGAAGCTTGGACATTTTAAACTGTCAACCAAACTATTGTTCGACTAACAATCGATTCTGGTCTTTTCAGCTTGACAACTGCATCTGTGAAACAGCTTTTATTGCGACTTCGCTTAAAATAAAAGCAAGTCTTTAAGACTGAAATTGAGGACAGTCCAATCTTTTTTACAAGGTGGCAGGGACAAACAAAGGGCAAACTGTCACCATACATTCAGCGTAGATATATTTTGTCGGTTATCGAAAAATAAATCGTAGAGCAGGCCCAGTTGTAACGGACGCGACTCACGAGTTGTAGGTCGTAGGTTCAAACCCATACACGCGCCTTATTTTGTGTAAATTATTCCATCACTACTGCTCCCAAAATGAACGAAAACATCGGGGGAAACCGACATGTCCTTGAACCAATAAAATCGAATACATGTGACATCTACCAACCCGTACCGGGCCCGCGTGTTTCATTACGGCCCAATCCCTCTCACCGAGAGGAGGCCTGTGTCCCAGCAATGGGAAAATTTAAAACTTTTACTATCAATCTATAACGTCATTACACAATGTATATGATATAAAAGCTTGTCGTGAGATTTAAGTAGGTACTCATATTCACTTAGTTTGAAAATTTTAAAAATTTAATCAATCAGATCATGTTATTTAATTTACTTGTTTATCTACACAGGTAAATCTCACGACAAGCTTTTATATCATATAAATTATGTAATGACGTTATAGATTGATAGTAAAAGTTTTAAAGAAAAAGTTTATTTTATTCTTATTAGCGCATTTAAATAAAAACTTGTTTTTAAAAAAGTTTTTTTACTTTTAATTTATTTTTTACTTTTAGTCATCGCTAGACAGGTTTCTCAGTCTGTTCATCTCGTTCACGACATTATGTTACACCCTGATGCCACTCAGTCCTCGGCGCGGCCTCGCCTTGACTTGGGTGTTTGGAGGAATGCGCCACTTATTTCAACTTGAAGCTTTCTAGTGCCTTACGAAACACAGTTCCGAGTTTGATTTTGGAGTTATCCTTCTCCTAGACGGGTTGCAAACCAATGCTGTTGAGGCCTATCTCACCAAATTACACAAGTCAAAGTTAACCAACCGATGCTACAGACTCGAACAATTCGACCTCAATCGAGGACTCCAAAAACCCCAGTACACCAAAATTTCAGACGGATTGGAGCAACGGAATTTAAATCGCATTTGTATTCTCAGCAAGTCCTTTCATTTGATACCCATTTTGTGCGAAAGCAAAAAAAACTTAGTCCGCCATCTTTAGAAGTCCGCCATATTGGAATTAGAGTAACGTCACTTTATTTTTCGAGTTATTCTCAGCAAGCCCTTTTATTTGATACCCATATTGTAGGAGTGCATTAAAAATAAGTAGTCCGCCATCTTGGGTGTGCCGCCATATTGGATTTAAAGTGACATGGCTTTATTTTTCGAGTTATTCGCAGCAAGCCCTTTTATTTGATACCCATAGTGTAGGAGTGCATTAAAAAATAACTAGTCCGCCATGTTGGGTGTTCCGCCATGTTGAATTTACAATATTGCTACCTATGACTTCAATACTTATTCAAACATAAGTATATAATAGGCACGCTCTTAACTCTAGCAGCAAGTCACTGAATCTCCTTCACTAACAATAGAGTTATTGGAATTGAAATAGTTATCGAAACTATTGCCAAGAAGATAAATAATGTGCTTAGTTGGAGTAAGACAAATGCTATCAATTACACTCGCTGAAACTGGAGCTACAATGCTTGCTAAATACAAGTTAAAGATAACGTCTCGTAAGTAATATTGATCAATATACTTTAAATTATATCAGAAACTTTATTCCACGAACGTTGTTTGACGACTGATGTGGCGCATTGGCGAGCTTTCGCCTTTTGCGTAAAGGATTCGGTGTCAGGAACAGGTCAAATATATTTGTATGGCTTACTGATATTTGTTTTGAGAGCGTTTAAGCCGAACGGCATCTCATACAAACTTTCAGGCTCTTGTTTTTCGAAATAAATGCACCTACCTTACCTACGCATAAGCAGAATACAAAGGTCTAAAAAGTTAATTAAGAACATTTTCGAAAAATAGTGTTACAGCCAAATTAGACCGATTTTAAAGTTTCCATAGAAACAGATTGCCAGTTATCTCTTTTCAAATAAGACAATCGAAAATGTTCTTAAGTAACTTTTTAGAACGTTATACCTATTCTGCTTATGCGTCTGAAGTTTCATTAAAATCGGTTCCTTCATTTCAAAAAACAAGGGCCTGAAAGTTAGTATGAAATGCCGTACAGCGTAAACGCTCTTAAGTCTGGATATTATTTGAAGTTCTAGCATCTATAGAATAATTGAACGCTGAATTGAAAACATTTAGTGTAGTACCATACAGTGCCCTCCAAAATTTAGCTGACATTGTTCCACTTCATTCATTCACTCCAGATTTAAAATTCTACTTTCAAACACAATAAATACATAAGTATATTTGAACTGTAGGTATACTATAACGTTTTTATTGACTAATTCAACTACTATAGGTAGTTGAATAATAAAATACCTATCATAAAAATAATCAGGTAATCCCTCAGGATTATCTAATTTTTATTTTAAATTATAATGTGGCATCATAGCGAGGGCCTTGTGGCTAACTAAAAACAGCCGCACGGGTCGATCGATTGCCGCGGTTGGTCTGTGGATGGGTGACCATTTTCATATAAGAAGACCCCTCCGTGCCTCGGAAAGCACGTTAAGCCGTTGGTCCCGGCTGTCATTCGTGGATCTTTGACAGTCGTTACGGGTCGTCATAAGCCCGAAAGTCTGACAACCATGTCTTACCAAGGGGTATCGAATTACCCAGTAGTTAACTGGGTTGTGGAGGTCAGATATACAATCGCTCCATGTAAAACACTGGTACAGTACCCCGTGATAAATATTGCACATCGACCTTTGGAAATCGGTGTATTTTATACAAAGAATAAAAATAATTATCAAAAGAAGGAAATCATAATTGTTTTAACAGCTCCTAATAGAGATACCGGACTGTTTGTATTTCGTGCGACAGAGATAACGCTCTACGAAGCCGAAATTAGCCGATTGTCTCTTTCCAAAGGCCGATGTGCAATATTTATTGCCGGTTACTGTATATTCTGCTGCATCCTGTTAGACTGGAAGCCGACTCCAACATAGTTGGAAAAAAGGCTAGGCAGATAATTATATTGCTGATAGGCACTGGCACTGTATAGTTTTACTCATAAAGATACTACCTTCTATCAGACATATTAATAACTAGATTCTGCCCGCGACCGTCGCATCGCATTGCTTTCTATAGGCTCCTACAAACAGGCGCGACACGCGATATAATCGCGCGTGACACAAAGGCACCGCTCGTTGCGCGACTTGCGGTGCCTTTGTGTCGCGTGTCGTGTCGCGCCTGTTTGTAGGAGCTTTATTACTTCGTTTTCGTTTCACGTTCTTTCTAACTTTTTTCTTTTTGCTCGACCCTTACGGAGTCCTAGCGTGTTGTTAAATAGCCCTCCCTTAAAAATTGAGCTATCAAATGCAAAAAGATTTTTCCTAATCCGACCTTAATTCGAGAGATTAGCGCGTTCAAACGAACAAACTCCTCAGCTTTATTATTTGTATAGATTATAATACCATGTTGTTAATGGCAGAAACAAATTATATATGAATCTAGTAGGCGTTATACAGTATCTATTCATTAATTAACTCTAGCTGTTGCCTCACAAGCGTATTTTATAATCATCTTGAAAATCCTTTAAATCATTTCCACGACTCCGCGTTGTTATAGACTGAATACAATATTGAGACGCCTATAGACGACAAAAATATATTCAATACAAGACGTTAGGTAACAAAGATCGCGTTATATAATTTAGTTATATTTGTGGATTGAGTTCAGCCGGTCATTCAGTCACGCACGGTCTGCAATCACCCGGAAATCTATGTATTTTCCCGACTTTGTACGTTTGCAGCGAAATTACGGGCTACAAAACATCCAGATACCATATATTGACAACGTGATAACACGTTTAATACATATACAACAATTAAAAAGGAATTTGTTACTGGCAACTTTTTATTTGGACATTTTTAGTGGCGTCGTAAATAGTCTGTTGCAGTATTCACAAATATGAGAACAATGTGATTCTGTTATTATGAATGTGCAACAATATCGATATACTCGTAGTTATCGAAGTTAAATGTATTTGATCAATGTTAACGCTGTATCTGTGATTAGGGGGTTCTTAATTATGTAGATACCTAATTAAAACTGTTATGGGTGTTGGTATTCAATAATGAGCCCGTTCTAATTATTCTCAAACAGGCTTACCTATAGAAAACCTGTTTATCTGATGTATTTTTATTAATAATTATTTGTTTTGAGACTAGTAGCTAATTAGAATGACTACTATAACTAAAAAAAAACTGTGTAGCACTCCGAGAGTGCAGACAGAAGTGAAAACTTGAACAATTACGTGTGTATTTTGTGAATCGTCGTATAAACAAAACACGCGCGGTACCGGCTACGGCCATCCGCCTTACGAATTTTCGATCAGGTCACGTGTCCTGACGCGAGTTTAAAATTTTTTAACCATTACAAAAAAAGTGTACAACGCCGCTAAAGAAGTTTTCACTTCAAAAAAACAACCGAGATAGCCGATACAGTACCTACTACAATGTAATTTTTCTTTATGCGATTTAGCTACTGGTTATTGTTTATGATGCGCTATCTACCGATTATTTTAATTATAGGTAATTCTATCTACCCTATCCGCACGATCCACCAACCCGCACTGGGCCCGCGTGGTGGATTACGGCCCACTCCCTCTCACCGAGATGAGGCCTATGTCCCAGCAGTCGGAACATTATAGGCTGACTAGCTTCCACCCGCGGCTTCGCCCGCAAGGTATATCGATAAAAACTATTCTATATCCTTCCCCAGGATGCCATCTATCTCTCTGCCAAATTTTATCGAAATCCGTTCAGTGGTTTAGGCGTCAAAAGGTAACATACAGACAGACAGACAGACAGGCAGAGTTACTTTCGAATTTATAATATTAGTATGGATTATGCTATCTACACTAAATTGTGCACACTTATTAAATTCGATTTAGAGACATTTTTGTTTGGTCACAGCCAATCTACATTCCATAATATAAGCCACATTTCCAAGCACATTTATTCGACGTTTCACAAAAAAAATATTTTATTTGACCTTACATAGTATAGTGGAATTCTGCGACTAGTGCTCATTCGCTTATTTTCGCTCTCTTGAACCCTCAAGATCCTTGACCTACAAGAGAAATACATTTTATATTACGACACGCCACACGTTATTGATTTATTTCAGTAGAATATTTTATTATTGGTAACATGGTCGGTATGTCCTACATCAAGTTTTTTTTTCATATAAATACCGTTTGTCTTGTAAAAGGGAAATAATACGTTTGATACTGCGCATTTATTTGCTTCTTAGCTCATTTAGTAAATCGTAATTTCACTTAAGTAATTTTATGTTTTTGTTTGCTTCGAAAAACATTACGGTATTCCCTTAATTAAGTGCCACAGTGTCACAAAAGTGCACTGAAGTTTAAAACTGCGGAAATACACATAAAATACATACATTTATGTACATAAACTCACGCCTTCTTCCTATGAGGGTAGGCAGAAACTACACAACGCCTTCTGCTACGATCGTTACATACTCCTTTTGACTCTTTTACGTTCATACATCTGGTCATATACGCGTAACTGCGTAACTTCAGTAACACTATTATAACACCTAATTTAATGTTGACGATGCTAAGCAGGGCTGCATCGGGTGCGTCTCATAACGTATAAACTCATTTGGTCTAATTTCATTTTATTATCGTTCATAAGATATAATCAACGTGAGATATACCAACTGTTGATATAATTAGCTTAACTTTAGCCAATCTCAACTTTACTATACTTATTTTGTATGAAAAAAAATTATCAAGATGCTGTAACTATGTATTGGTGCCCAAGACACAGGCCGTGCCTAGTTTGGGACCAACAATACCTCCATATTGTAATTTTGAATTAAGAAATAAACGTTTATTATTATTATTATTATTATAATTTCTTTACATATAACATTTATTTATTCTAAAACTTAATTAGTATAACGTTGTTTGATATAACGTTTATGTAATCGAAAATCATTTGGTCTAACGTTTAATATGTATATTGTTTATTTAATCGAAAATCATTAGGTCTAACGTTTAATATATGTATATAAAAACGTCATTATGGTTAACACCCCGACTCAGAGTACCCCGACTCGCATAGGTTAGGTTAGAAGGCTAAGGCGGGAGCGAAGCGGAGCGGAGCTCCCGCCTTAGCCTTCGTGGTTATTTTTTTTTAAACCACCCTGAAATAGGAGCCCCGCGAAGCGGGGCTCCGTCGCCCTATCTTAACGCAGGTGGTAATTAGCTACTAGTTATGTTTAATATCTACTTAGGTGACTATTACCTATAACTACGATAGAACTTACAATGAATAAAACAAAGAAAAAATACTTTTAAACATTTCTTAAACAAAATACAAAGTTATTGTTTTATTAGACCAAATAAGTTTTATATCTTTTGAGTGGTATGTCAAACGATTTTATATTTAATGTATGTTATGCTTATGAAAATTAGTTATTTTAAAATTATATCAATCGTTCATTATATTAACTAATCGCTATATTAAATAAAATTATAGGTTCCGTTGTTATATATTGTAAATATTAGAGATTTTGTTGTTATATCATCTATTACTTACCCGGCTGCATCACACAACATGTTATGCATAAGGAGGTACTTGTACAGATACCAGCACATCAACTTACTACAATCTGTCAAATTTCTTTAATAGATTTTCAATTTTATCGCTAAAGCGTATGGTTCAATAAGGTTCAAAGTTGATTGTCGTCTGTACCATTCGATACTATTATAGACATTTGATCGGCCATCTCCAGTACATCAAAGTCAATATACATAACACTAATACATAGGACCTGCAGTAGGGGGATATACCCCACTGTAATACAGTATCAACTAGTATGGGGGTATTGTGACATTAATGGCGGCCTTACCTATATATTGTAATATCAACAGTAGGTACCTATATTTAATAAATTGTGCTTGTTATCGCCTTTTCCGGCGATATACCAAAAATATATGAAATCGGTCGCGAAAAAAAATCAGCTGTTCCCTACATTTTGACTAGCTATGCGAACATAAAGAACAGCTGATTTTTTTTCGCGACCGATTTCGTTAATTTTTTATAATAACGTCAGATAAGGCAACAACAAGTATGTAGTATAATTTATTGAATACAATTATGTGGTTTTCATACTGTATATGTCGGGCCTCAAGATGTTATAATTTTACACTCAATAAATTATCTTCAGGACTGTTGATAGGGAAACGTTTTTTGTATATCAATGGGAAACTGACATTAAATGTGTTAGTAAAATATTACGAGCGCGGTGTTACTCTTAATCATATCTAATCTTATGTTTATTATTCTATAAAACTTTGATTTACCTACTTAAAAAGCTTCTGTCAACTTTAAATCTACTTTGTTTGTTACCTACCCAGTGTATTAGCCCTCTTTATAGACTTAGGTTGAGGGCTTTAAAAGAAGTTTCTAAACTAAATTTCTCTTGTAATACCCAGCTTAAAGTTAAAAGTAGTAAAACAAAACATTAGATTTCAGACGAAAACTTATTAATGTCTTTGTAAAATTTATTATTAAAGCAAATGCAGTCTAGTAAATATGCGGCGTAAAACCGCTTTTGATGATAAAACTTGAAGGTTGTAAGTAATTTTTTGTTAAGGGGATGCGCTAGGTAGCCCGCTAAATTCAAAAAATCAACATTCAACATGCAGTGTCATGTTGAATGAACTTCAAAATTGCGAAGAAGTAAGAAAATTTGAATTTCGCGGGCTACGTAGGTAGCCCGTGAAATTCAAATTTTCTTACGATTTTTGCAATTTGCTGGTCAGTATTAAGTTGTACGTCGATTAATATATGATTCGCGGCCGTAACAAATATGTATTTACAGAAATATAATCATTAAAACAACTCTCTAAGACCACGTAAGTCCAAAGAATGATGATTTCATGAAACAGTTATTCTTTGGACTTACGTGGCCTTAGAGAGTTGTGTTGATGACTTTAATGATTATAATTTTGTAAATACATATTTGTTACGGCCGCAAATCATATATTAATCAACGTACAACTTAATACTGACCAGCAAATTGCAAAAAACCTAAGAAAAACGGAATTTCGCGGGCTACCCTGGCGCTTTCGCCTTAACGATGAACACAAAACTTTTAGGTATGAACTAGGCTCTAAATCCCACAGTTTACGAGAGAATAGGTCGCTCTCTACGTAAAATACCACACAGTGTTATGCCACCTGAGCCTCTGAAATTATGATTCTAGCACGTTATATTGTATCATATTTTATTGAAACCTCTTTGAATAAGTGCCGTTCTATGTGAATAGTGTTCGACAATAATTAAATATTGTGAGTTGATTTACATAAAGTCTAGGATAGATATCGTTGAAACCATTTAGAAATTTTTGTATCGTCTGTTTGTTATTGTCAGCTGTTTTATTTAAAGAGCTGGATGGCCTCATTCATGAAGTGTTATGAATAAAAACATTTTAAAAGGGCTAAGATTACTAGGTACCTATGGACATACATGATATTTAAAATAGAGCTTAATATAGGAAATACACTGAAAAAAAAGAATTGTTGAATGTACTAAAGTAGCGTAGGTTGAGTAATGAACTGCCATAGTCAACCCTTTTCATAGTTAATTTTACTATAACAAGAGTGGATTTAACAAAATCCACTTTGTTGATTTTCATAATCAACCAGTTCTATTTGGTAAAATCAACAAATTCGTGTGTAGGACCTATATAACCCGCGGATTTGATACAAATTTACGCGGAATTTAGTAAAATCAATGATTCTTTTTTTTTTCAGTGTACCTAAAAAAGATCATCATCATCATCATTTCAGTCGAAAGACTTCTACTGTTGGACATAGGCCTCCCTCAAGCACCTTCACTTCGGCCGGTTCTGTGCTTCTCGCATCCAACGGGTTCCTGCGGTTTTCACAAGGTTGTTGGACCAACTTGTGGGAGGCCTTCCAACGCTACCGGTACGCGGTCGCCACTTCAGAACCTTTTGGCCCCATCGGCCATCTGTTCTGCGTGCAATGTGCCCTACCCACTGCCACTTAAGTTTGGCAATTCTTCAAAAACAGATGTGCAGGTTGAATAATAAATAGAATAGTGCAGTACCCTAATTGCGTAACATACTTCAATAAAATCTGAAACGTTTTGAAGGATATTGCTAATGCATTCCTTCTTATGTTCGAAAAATTTGTCTGCTTAGCAACGTAAATAACGCAATGAATGTTGTTGAACTGTCAAAATGAAAGCCATTGCTATCTGAAGGTCAATTCTCGTAATTTAAAACGTTCAAAATCTAGTCGCAGTCTCATCTCAGCGACAGAGAAATGTCAAAAACTTGTCAAAATGTAGGGAAATTTGAAGTATTTTTTGACATATTGAGACTGAGATCAGACTGTGAACGTTGTTAAAATTAGTAGATTTGTCCCTCAGATAGCGTGTTACGCAATTGCCCGCTGAACAGAGGATACTTAAAGTTGTGCGTCAGATTATCAAAATGTAAGTGCCGTAAATGCTCGTTTACGTCATGATTGATAAAGTTAACGCTATATAAACAAACAAGTACAATGATTTATGTTGTGCTCAGTCCAAAACGCTCGTTGTGAAATTACAAAGTTTTCCGTGCGAAATTTCTAAAATTCTAAAGTGTCCCGTTTTCCGTCGCCCGTTTTCCCTACCGTTGTCTCTAAAACTGAGGAGTTTGCGAGCCGGGTTTAACTTAGTAGCGCCTTAAATATAAATTTCACAAGTTCGCTTCACGAATGAAGTTACGGTGTTACGTCGTAGCTCAACAAGTTAGCACGGAAATTTTAACTTTCGTATACTCATAATAATGGCTCCTGAAAGTGTATATGAGGGAAGCATCGTCTAATACCTAATTAAACATGTATACCTTCTGAGTAAGTATGTCACTGGAAATTTCGTTATATTACGTCAAAACTATAAAAAGCATATTTTTATATTTCAGATAACCAATAATTTTACCAAAAAAAGACACGAAGACCTACCAAAATAAAATGCATGTCATTGGATATTTATCGGAGTGAAATAAACAATCGGGCATTCAAAGCAAGGCCCGCTTCGAGGTTGTAGCTTCCCACAAACAATTAGTTGTGTGGCTGTGTGTGTGTCTAGCGGTACTAGCGGTGACGGCTTGAACCGGCTGCCGACGCACTAACCCATGTTCGGCATTAGACGGTACAAGGGATGCTTTGTTCCTAAGTTCGGCATTACACCCGGGAAATATAGCAGGAATGTTCGACGGATCGCTACGAGTTCGCCGAGACGACGGGGAGACCTCTGCAAACATCATGATAATACATTTATGTCGTACCTAATGAAACTATTTCGCTACATAACCGTGTTTGCTCTAACTGCATGCAACGGGTTATAGATAAAAATATGTTTGTGCTTGTCAATCGCCGATGTGGTAAATGTGAAAATATTTTAGAACTTTCGAATAGTATTTTGAACAGAATACAAGTTGTTATTCTATCTGGATTTATTTCAGACATAACCAAGACTTATATACAAAGTACTAATGTTAGACAACTATTTATGAATATCTAGCTATTTCTTAACTAGAACTCAATACAATTCCCCCAAATACTATCTACAGATACTGTTACATACCTCCATTGTCACTTACACGAGTTTCTGTAACACTAATCGGTTCCAGTCCATTGTTGCATAGTTTTGCTGTATCTTAAGTTGCTATTGGCAGCGTTGTTACAGACTTCGACAATGTAAAGTCGATACAGCGGGGAAATTTCATAACTGCGTTAAGTGAAACGCTTCCGTACCTGCAATATTAAATGCGGTTGCTGGAATTTGTAGATATTACTGAGCTTTGTTCTTGGTATTGTGTTATCAAATATTCAGTTGGGAGATTTAAAAGTAAACCATATTAATTGCTGTTGTTTTTTGATACACAAAAGGATAAACCAACCACATCATTGTAAGCCACAGTAGAGACAATAAAATTATGGGATGGAGTAAAAAATAAAGCAAAAACTTTTATCAATGATCATCCGTAGTCACTATTGTAGGTATACAAATGAAATTATTATAATCACACTACACAATATGCTATTATTAAACACCATACATTTCTATATCGCAAGTTTTGAAAGAACACAAAACACACCAACTTTCCAAACACACAAATGCTTTGAAAAGGAATCGGGAGCCAAGAAAAGTCCAGTCGATTGGACCATTTCCAAAGGCTTTAGATAGCAATATTCGGAACCACCTGTAATATTAGTAGCGTATTGGACTTGACAAATCTGGGATCAATATGTCTTGCCACCATGACTTATGGTGCCGAAACAGGGGTGCTCACTACGGACACTGCACGGAATGGGATTTGCACAAAGGACAATCGAAAGCTCTGTGTCTTTCTCTTCGGAGGATTTGCTTTATTTTGGTATAAAAACTTGTAGTATTCTGATAGGATTTTCTAGGATTAAATGGAGATAGGGTTCCCGCTAACATAAGATATTATATTGTTATCGAGACACATATGACACCCAACATAACGAGGTTGTAGTAATAAATGAAATGAATTATGTTCCTCATTACCAACCAAACCGCACTGGGCCCGCGTGGTGGATTACGGCCCACCCTCTCTCACAGACAGGAGGCCTGTGTCCCGACAGTGATAACATTATAGGATAATTATGCTGATGATCCTAGCATTAAGGAACACTGCTTACAAAGGAAGGTTTCGAGAAACATTTTCTTTCCTCATCAATATAGTCCCAAAGCTACAACAAACCCATTATTCGATTTTCCTTGACTTGAACTACTCTGTAGAGACCAAGCTTAATAAAATTACCCAAAACACTCGTCATAGTTACAACCAATATCAGTCCGTAACTAGAAACCGGGCATTACTCTCCGCGCAAATTCGATACGTTAAGTTAACGAATCGAAGCCGGACCGAGGCGTCGAGTTAAAGCCAGCTCCCCACACTTGTCCATTAGTGCGTTCCTATACGTCGGAGACAAACCGCATTCCTGTTCATGTCCAAGTTAACACCTAATAGCCAGTGCCGATGCAGCCGCACGGAATGGACTTGCCTGCCGGACGGAACCGGACTTCATTGCATTACGCACCTCTCCCGGCGAGCCTGCCGATGCCGGTGAGATCCGGCCAGATATGTTAGAAATGTAGCCGACATTAGCTAGTCTGGATGCCTTTGTAAAATCGGGAAACGTGATAGAATGTTGGATGCAATATGTTACAAAAAATGTTTTGTTGGACTTAATTTTTTTTTTATAACTGCGGTATTTCAACATTTGCTCAGTAAAATAGTGACTTAGATTTATTTTTTATAGGTCTCATTTATGATATACATCACCAGAAATAGAAACATCACCTCTTCTTTATTTTTTTGTGTTAAGGTAATATAATTTTGTTCAAATGAGTGCCTTACAAGATGCGATACTGTGCCAAATAAACATTTTTCTTTCTTTCTTTGAACTGAAATGAACCAGTTTAAAAAAAAAACTCCATTTTATTTTCCATTCCACGTAAAAAACACAGCAAAAATCCCAATTAAAAAATCTTTTGGCACAACGCACGTAAACGCAATTGTTAAAACAGCGCTGAAAACAGCGAAAAAGCTTATCCTTAACTGATGACGTCGGCTTAAAACGCCCAACACTATTACGGTAGCAGGTAAGTGTTGTTCTAACCTGAAACTAGGCTTTACTGCAATAACACGCCACGCTTTAGGGGAAAGGGAAATCGTTTAAGCCTCTACCTCAGTGTTGTGCCACCTGAGTCTCACGAGTATTAGTTACTCGGGGCGGTAATTTTCGGCGTTGCCAACTATTACCCTGGCCACGACAGCATTGTTCGCTAATTTCGACCTTTTTACTCCGGACGGCATATTGTGATTAGGTATACTTGTGTTTGTAGATATATGTGTTTGTATATACGGTATACGTAAGTGGGAGATCGTTTTCGTTGAGGAAGCTGTTGGGTTATAAATAGGATATCTTAATTGTTATGGATTATGGTTGAGTATGAAAAGAATTTCTTGTTCTCGGAGTATGAAAATCTTTACCTCTGGTGTAGAATTTGATGTCCTAATCATTTAATTGAATTAAGTACCCACCTTTTTTGTTTTTTGTTGTCGGGGGGAAACCTTCAAAAGGCACCCGACCTCCGGAGAGGGAGGTCGGGGAGTGTGGGATTTTTACCTACCTCATTAAAACCGCCCCGGTGATCACCATCAGCACATAGGGGTGGTCCCGGTTCCTCTTATAAGACCAATTCCGGAACACCCCCGTGCAACGCCTGTAAGGCACCCATCATAACTTGTTGTTAATGTTTATTTTATTAATTAAAATATTATAATATCAAAACAAAACACTCGACACACAAAATAATTAAGGTCGGGATATAACTTTCAGCGGAATTCTATGCTGCGGGACATATAGAGGAAGGCGAGCAAAAACGGCCTCGGAAAGAATGAAGGCATTAGGTAAAAACCTCTATTAGACCAAGTGATAAACGACCAGAGGCTCTCCTGTTTCATGGCGATTACTTATGGACCCTACAAATACCCTGGAGGGGCTAACTAAGGTAACAACGTGCTCTGAGCCTCTCAGGTAAAGTGTTGACGCTTTTTATAGCGCCGGCCGACTATTCTCGCCTTCTGACCTAATTACGTTAAACGAAAATAAGGTTTCGAACTCAATATATATTTAAAGCATCTCTTAACATTTTAAAAATATTTTAGGTATAAATTACCGCCGTCGTTATTCTTAGAGAGCAACGGAAATTAACAAAGTGCAAACGGATGTAAAAACCATTAGTTACTTCTAAACAATCCCTAACTATCATTCTTCATTTCTTTGTTGTACTTAAACTTGCTAAAGACGTTGGTAAACGTTTCCCTGTCGGTAAACACGTCTGACATAAGTGAGCAAACTCGAACATGATAGAAACGCGTAATCTTTGCGGTCCCCACTCCGAAACTGTCGTTAATAAAACTCCCCTGCGAACTTATCTACCCTTGGGCGAGATAAAATATTTCTTGCAAAAAAAAACACAAACGCCTTGTGTGAGGGTGGAATTTCTGCACAATCACGCGCAAAGCCTGGCGACGATCCTGTACTGCAGACTCTGATCACGACACAGGCCTGATAAGAAGTTTTTTTACGCGAAAACTCTTTTATAGTCCGGGTAGTTTTGTTCTAGCGGTATTAAGGGAATTTGTAGCCATATCGGGAGGTATTTTGCAGTTGATGAGCTAATAAAATTACTGTAATTATCTTTAAGTGTAGGTATTGTGTTTGTCTTTTGGTGGCGATTATCTCGGCTATTAATTTAACTACCTAGTTTATTCACGTACGATTTCAAAAATAGCACCTACATAAAACTATGATACACATTTGACGTCACACTTTCAAGCAGTGTTTTAATCATTTCCAGGATTTCAGTGGTGGTAGAAAACACACTTATACATCCATTGACACTTACTAACAGTAAAACATGAAACAGAAGCATTCCCAACCCTTCTTTCCGTACCCCTAGTTTAGTTTAACGGTACTTTTAATTGCCGCTGTAAATCAATCTCACAAAGGGTTATACTGCCCTAATGTATGTCGGTATTATACGCTAAAATTATGCAGAACTCATCTAAATGAATGTTATTATCGCGGATCGTAATAAGAATATGTAAGTACCACAGATGTAGAGGAAGGCAGATAACGTAAGCGAGTCTCGTTGCGTGATATAAAGGTATCTCGCTTGATCTGTAAGTCTGGAATAGCTCAAAAATACATTTTAGTGCTAACCCTTACCCCGGCCCGTGAATCACGGATGATTCACGCACGCCGAATTTCTATTGTGTCCGCTTCGTGAATAGTTAACGTGTTAAGGATAAGATATTAAGTATCTACCTACTTCCAAAAGATGTTTTTGAATAACATCACCTGTTACAGTATTTTTATCTCACGAAGCGACGCGCGCTTTTGTTGTGGTTACGAAGTGTTCAGACACGTTATGAATGTGTGTGTAAGCGCAGCAGGAGCTCTCGGTACTGTTCGAGACAATGGCGAATTCGGAAGTGTGTGTGTTACGTGCTGAAAAGTAGGTCTTCACGCTCACATTCACAGTGTTTTTGTAAACTGTGTACCACATGTAAAGCGCGCGTCGCATCATGAGATAAAAATACTATAATCATCACTTACTAAAGTTCTTCTCCATAGGATATTACTATATTTCGGTATGAACAACTAGCTTCATCTTTCTGATTGACCGACTCCTCGTCAATTCAAAAGTGCCTGTTATTGGTTTTATTGAAATAATTACTTTTCTTAGGGACATATATATTTAATTATGAACTTCAATACGTGACAAGCTCGAATTTCATATATAGAGTTTCACGAATTTGCGATTCCTACATTTATCTATATCCGTGGTAGGCCCCAAATTTTATTAGAGTGAACGGCAATTACCATGTAACTTTCCCGTGCCCAGTCTTATCGTAACCCATATTCAAGCTAAAATCGTCACTAATTAAGTGCCGTGTCAGTCGTTATTAAGGTCTTATCTGAGGCTCATATGCCTCATGAATCAATTAGACCATCGGATACTGGGCAGGGCGGCCATTTTAACAAAGACTGACGATATATTGTAGACCCGGACATTGTTCGGGCTGAGACGGGCAAAGGCGGTGAACTGAAAACCTGCTTGAAGGGATGTGGTCGTGTAAAAGTGACAATGGGTACGTACAACTTTATAATTTGTGTTTATTCGTTTAGGCGAAGTAACTGGCTGAATTAGGAACTAAATTGGCAATGTGGCTTAGTCATTCATCTGCCTAGCCTTTTCCCAACTATTCGGGGTCAGCTTCCAGTCTAACCGGATGCAGCTGAATACCCGTGTTTTTTAATGTGGCTTAGTATGAGCAGTTATTTGGTGGTAGGTACCAAATAACAGTAACTATAACACGAGAGTCGGTATATATTTTAGGCGTTATAATGAATATCAAATAATCCATGTGTTAATTTTGGCATCACAAACCTTAAAACATTATAATTTTCTAAATAAATAAAAGAAAAAAGAACACAAAACTTAGGCTACTACGATATTTTTAGAAAACATTATAAAAGCATACGCAGTCAGCTGTGATTAAGTGTTTCAAGCGCTTCTGCCAATGTGAGCCCTAAAGAATTCTGTCTTTTTTTGTTGTTTTTTTACAATGGTACTCACATTGTGTAACTAACCTCAAAAAATACTTTTCTGTATGAATTAGGACCAAGAAAAATATAAATTCTATTACCAACACTCTGACGGTAAGGCCCTTTGTATACGGCACGATTTCTTTTCGGTACGGCGCGGCGTAAAAACCGCGCCGTAGAAAAAATGTGTCCGTCAACAAGCTTCCATGGTAATCCATTCAACACTGACGAACCGTGTCTACACACGGTGTATAAACCGCGCCGTATTAAAAACGTCCGTCAACAAGCTTCCATAGTCATCCACACAACACTGACGACCGTGCCTACACACGGCGAATAAACCGTAGTTTTTCACGGCAAGATAAATGCGTGTGTATGCACAAGTGTGCCTGGCAGTAAGACATACTTGTATAAACACGTGTAAAGAACATTAAGTAAACTGGCAAATTGTTAAATTATGAAACCTTTGTCAACAAATGTAAGGTTTTATTTGGTAACACAGTGGAATTGTGTTTACGCTTACATCGTGAAAATAAACAGGAAAACGTAGTCAGTGGAATTACCGTCGGTTAACTTAATGTCTACGATTGAATTGTTTGTTCGTTCATTGACTAAGGAAATCGAAATTTAACTGATCGTGAATACAATCACGGATGAAATATTGATACGGTTTGCTGCATTTCAGATTATTTCATTGCACTATTTTAAACTGTTTGTTTCCATGATTTGTCGTCCGTTTGGGGTTTTTTGGAACATTATGATCTTTATAATTTGTGTTGTGTAATTTTGAGCTTCAGCTTGTTTCATTGGATTTTTTAAACAGTATCTGTGATTTGTATCCAATGTGAGGCGTTTTAGGGTTCCGTACCCAAAGGGTAAGCACGAGACCCTATTACTAAGACTCCACTGTCCGTCTGTCTGTCTGTCTGTCACCAGACTGTATCTCATGAACCGTGATAACTAGACAGTTGAAATTTTCATAGATGATGTATATCTATTGCCGCTATAACAACAAATAATAAAAAATTAAGTCAACGTTACGGAACCCTTCGTGTGCGAGTCCGACTCGCACTTGTTTGGAACATTACAATTAATTGTCTTTACAATTAATTTGTGTTGTGTCACAATTTGTGTTTGTGAACAATTTGTGTTGTGTAATTTTAAGTTTTGACATTAATTTTTATATCGATAAAATTCTGGGGAAATCATTTTGTAGTGACATTGAAACTTTCATCAAACGAAAGATTAGATTAGATTTTTCAATAAACGTATTTTCCGTCTTTTTTTTTGTCTTTCTTTACACAAATACAAAGATATTATTTCACAGTATCATAATAATCAGCCTATGATGTCGGCTGAGACTCAGGCCACCTCTATTCGAGAAAGCACAGCCCACTTTTAATCATACTACACGGGCCCAATGCGGGTTGGTAGATGTCACATATCTTGGAATCTTTGGTTCTAGGACATGCCGATTTCCTTACGGGTTTTCCTTCACCGTTTTGAGAGCAATGGTGATGATTTTTTTACACCCACAACCGAAAGTAAAATTGAAAGGTCATCACCACATGTAAATCGGGGTCGTCCCCACTAAGCCACTACCTGCTCTCAATTACAGGTTCATAATTTTTTATTGCTCGATCACGCCTGATAGAAAGCGATGGATGAGGTCTATGATGGAACGAGCGTGCCCAGATGATGCCAAGAATCAAGAGTGAACACTCTTGATTTGAAGGCAGACGAGTTAAATATGAGAGTTCCACACTTTGGTTGTGCGCATAATAAACGTTGAGGAGAAGCGCTGAGTACGACTCGTCGGAATATCAACCAAATGTTGATGGTACGCTGCAGTACATCTGGTTGTCCGGTGGTAAATGGACGATGGTGGGATCAGGTCGTTGAGCTCCTGTGCACACTCTCCGAAGTACAGTCTGTAGAAGACCAACAGGCAAGCAACATTACGCCGATGAGCTAAACTGTGAACTCATCTACCAACGTCTCATCGCTCTGCGTTCCACTGAGTCAAGTGCAGCAAGCTGGTATTTTGCTGAGCCATCCCATAAGTAGCTGCAATACTCCATACAGGAACGGAACTGTGCTTTGTATTAAAAGCTGTCCTGATGTGAAGTATCATCTCACTTACTTAGGATGCCCAGCTTCTTGGCTGCGGTCAAAGCTTTTGACTCGATGATTGAGCCGAAGTTGAGATCAGATGTCAACTCCGTGCCCAAAAGCTGTAGGCGGTCGGTAACCGGTACAGATGTACCTCGGAAAGTAAGAGATAGTTGGAACTGACTCCTTTTTGCAGTGAAAAGACACGCCTGTGTTTTCAGAGCATTGAATTTGTCCAGATTGTCGTCACTCCACCGGGAAACGGTTTTTTTGGGAAATTTATAGTCAAATTCACTCGATTCGCTCCACCATGGCCTCTCTAAGAGTAGCTGTTTTCTCTCTGCTGACTCTTGCACTGGATAGGTATCTTTCTGCGACTGTGCTGTTATCTGCGTACCCGATTGCACCAAGCTGTAGCAGGTTGTTGATGTGCAGCAAAAATAAAGTCGCAGAAAGACAACACACCTCTTAGGAACACAATGATCAATGGCCATATCAAGCTGTTCAAGGACACCGACCCGCACGACGTTTGTGGCGAAGGAGCTGCACAAGCTGCCACCCATCACCTTCGACCACGTCGATGTAACAAGCCTTCTGAAGGGCATTGTTTTTCTGCAGGCCCACCTCGCGGGTGTTCTAGCGAAGTTCATATGCACACCAAAACACCGTCAACGATTTGCGCAAAGAATTTAGCGAGTTGCGCAACAAGGTGGCGGTAACTAGGTCATCAGTCGATGCATCTAACGTAAACATGTGTCGCGGAGCCGCCCTCGATGTATCGTCGTCAAATTCCGCGTCAGTATTTTCGTCGCCAGCGCACCCGTCGTTTGCAGAGCTTGCAGAACGGCCGGCTGCGTGCCCCGCAGCCCTGCGCTCGTCATTGCGGCTCCTTTATGCAGCACCGCCCGAGCCCCGAGCCACGGCAAAGCCCTTACAAAAGGAATCCGCTAGCGTCACCACAAGTGCCCCAGGTGCTCCAAGCATGAAGCCTATGCCAGAAAAAGCACCGAATTGGGCTGATGTCATCATCAGCCTGATTCGGTCCCTCATGACCAAAAAACCCTCAAAGTCAGCTTGCGTGCCGCAAAGCCGAACACACCGGTGTACATCTCCCGCCTACACTACACTACTAAGGCAGAGGACATCGTGAAGTACGTGCGCCAGAAGACAAGGTACACGTCGAGGGTGCAGTTACTGAAGTCTAACCGCAATGTCAATTTCAAGGCGTTCATGGTGCGCGTACCGAATTGTTATCTGCCCGTCGTCATAGAAGAAGACTTCTGGCCGCAAGACATTGTGTTCCGTCGCTTCCGCGGACAAGTACCACAAAACAGCACACGAAAAGCTTACTAGCTTGTTCGTGTGCTGTTTTGTGGTGCTTGTCCGTAAAATAGTACTTCATTTCACTAAGTGAAATACTATTTTATAATAAAAATATATATATTTATATTAAGGTATTTATCAATGGGCCTGCGTCGCCTGAAATAAATGAATAAATAAATAAAATATGAACCGATGAGCTAGCCATCTATGACCACTCTGATCGATCGATCACTCAGGAAGTCGGAAATCTTGTTGCAAAAGTCAGCATAGATGCCGAATGCGGGAAGCTTACCCAACAGACTGGCGTGCCAGACCCTGTCAAAGGCCTTCGAGATATCATGTGACACAGCAAGGGCTTCACCGTATCTCTCAATGGCCTCGCCCCATAGCAATGCGTAACATACTCAAGAAGATCCCCGTCGAGCGATCACGATAGAAGCCATACTGGTGGCTCATTGTCTTTGAGGTATGCCAGTAGCTTATTCTTAAGTACCCTTTCCATCACTTTGCACAGAATGGAAGATATGGCGATTGGTCTATGGTTGACAGGATCGGCACGGTTACCCTTTTTGGACTCTGGCTGCATATTAGCAAGCCTCCAGGACTCCGGCACCATTTTGGTTTATAGAGAAAGGCGAAACAAGCCCTTCAAGACAGGAGACAACTCTGGAGCACAGCATTTCAAGACTCATGCGGGTATTCCGTCAGGTCCGCTGACTTTAGTCACGTCTAGACTGCTAAGGGCCTTACGGACCTCTTTGAGATGGATTGAGATCTCCGGCATCGCGGAGCCACAGTAAGGTATGTCAGGTGGTATGTTAGAGGCCGTATCAAGGCGTGAATTATCGGCAAAGACGGAGGCAAATAGATTGCCTTTTCTTGCGCAGTATGAGCCAGCGTTCCATCACACTTCAGCAAAAAGTCATAGTTTAAATATCCCCAATCATCATAAAACCCTCTTGTTCCAAGTGTCTGCATCAAATGTGATGTGTCAGAGTATATTTGTAAGTAGTGTAAGTACCACAATAAAAAGCTGCCCTACAAACAAGTGAAACTTAATATACTGTCAGCCATTGTATGCCGAGCTTTCACAATCGCTTCCGACTCTGAAGCGGGAAAAGGGTACAATAACCGACGCAAGTGTTTAACTTTAAAAAAGGAAATATCAAATTATTTAACTAATCTTTAAGTTGCCATTTTCAATCTGCATATCATTCTGTAATCTAAACACCCATACTAATATTATAAATTCGAAAGTAACTCTGTCTGTCTGTCTGTATGTTACCTTTTCACGCCTAAACCACTGAACAGATTTCGATAAAATTTGCCAGAGAGATAGATTGCATCCCGGGGATGAACATAGAATAGTTTTTATCGATATACCTAACTAGCAGCGTCTATTAGCAACTATTTATTATAGACTAGCAGCGTCCGCTCGAAAGACACGTAGCGCCATCTATTATCATAATAACGATATTGTTGTTTTCCTCGGGAATAGCACTTTTTTTCGGGATGAAAAGTCCTTATCTGTACACCTGACAACGTATATTGCAAAATTTCAGGACGATTGGTTCAGTGGTTTAGGCGTGAAAAGATAACAAACAAACTTACTTTCGCATTTATAATATTAGTATTATAAATATTAAATAATATAGTTAGGAAGTTAGGATTAAAGTCGCATTTCGTGTGGTTTCCTGTCCGTGGGGTCACATAGACAAACACGAAACGTTTTTTTTGAAGTGAAAACTTCTTTAGCGGCGCTGTGTACTTTTTTTGGAATGGGTAAAAACTTCTAAATTCGCGTCAGGTCACGTGACCCTGATCGTAAGATTCGTAAGACGTAAAACGAAAGACGCGCGTTGATGAGGACAGCGCCATCTATGCACATCGGGAAGAACTACGAGGGCCTCGCGTACTAACTACGTAGTTCATCCAACAACGACGAGATGGCGCTGAACCACGGATATATAACTGACGACGAGCTCCATGGGCTTGCTTCTCTTACCACTGCCGCGACCAACACCACGAACTGAAGTCTATCCTGTGTGCTTATTTGTAAATCTGAATAAATTCCTTTCACGAGAAGAATAAACCAGTCACTTTGGTCATCATACCTGTTTGCAAAAAACC
The DNA here is from genome assembly GCA_963855955.1 of Luperina nickerlii. Taxonomy (NCBI): domain Eukaryota; kingdom Metazoa; phylum Arthropoda; class Insecta; order Lepidoptera; family Noctuidae; genus Luperina; species Luperina nickerlii. Next base: position 10,263,676 of record OY979680.1, read on the forward strand.
CTATAAAATAAGGAACACACCTTAACACGCGTGTTTTGTTTATAAGACGATTCACAAAATACTTTTTCGGTTTTTTTTTTAATACGTTTTTGCGTTTTTTTTGGAAGGTTTATGTGTATTATATATATTAATATTAAACATCATCAAGAAATCTCGATGTTTTGTCAAGTCGTAAGAACCGCGCGAAGCAGGGGCGGGTCGTTAGGATAAAACATCCCTGAAAGTGGAAGGAAAGTATTGTTTATTAGTCATTTTAATGAATTGTATTATGCAGAGTTGTTGCTAAACAAAGCATCTAGTTGGTTTTGTAAGGTATCGTCTAGGCTTAAAACAGTACAATTAAAGTTTGTGTAACCAGCAGTACCTACTTCACGTTACAAAAGCTTGGAAAATATATTGCTTAATGCGTTGTTTGAGAGTGCTTATTTATTTAACACACAATGGAAAATACATTTTGACGTAGACTGTACATGCGGGTCTGACGGTTCTAAAATGAAATTAAGAATTTGAAATGGTCATGGACGGTAAGTATGTATGTAGTACCTATGGTGCATTACATAATTAATGTATTCAAATGAACTTGTAAAATATTCATGAATAGAAATAAAACATTATTTGTTCGGGCTAAAACTACTTCTTTTTTCCAGAGCGGCACACTAATTGGGGTAAGTAATAGATGATATAACAACAAAATCTCTAATATTTACAATATATAACAACGGAACCTATAATTTTATTTAATATAGCGATTAGTTAATATAAAGAACGATTGATATAATTTTAAAATAACTAATTTTCATAAGCATAACATACATTAAATATAAAATCGTTTGACATACCACTCAAAAGATATAAAACTTATTTGGTCTAATTAAACAATAACTTTGTATTTTGTTTAAGAAATATTTAAAAGTATTTTTTCTTTGTTTTATTCTTTGTAAGTTATATCAACTTTAAATTATATCAACAGTTGGTATATCTCACGTTGATTATATCTTATGAACGATAATAAAATGAAATTAGACCAAATGAGTTTATACGTTATGAGACGCACCCCACTAATTGCATAACACTTTATCAATCACAATCTGAATAATTTTGAGGAATACTGCTAATTCATTGCTTCATATTATGTTCGAAAAATTTGTCTACTCAACAACGTAAATATTAACGCAATGAATATTGTTCAACTGGCAAAATGAAAGCAATTCCTACTGTTAGTTTACGCAATTACCCCGCTGATCAAATAACCCAAAATTTCCATTTACCTAGTTGGTTTTGTATAATCCAATTCGCAGAATTCACAACTGAATATATTAGAAACACCGATTTTTTTATCTTTAATAGAATTTGTTGTTTTTATTAGATATAACCCGATCCTATGTCGTTTTTTTTTTCCAAATCGAGGTCCGACCCGAAATTAATTGAGGAAAATAGAAGCAAAAATGTTAATGGAATTTTTACATTGCCTACTTACCTGCCTGTCCACATACAATATCAGGAATATTTGAAATTCCATCTGGATACAGAGCCTGATGTTTGAATGAGATGGTGCGAAATGAGCGAAGGTGCAAAAAAACGGTTGTTTTTGTATTTTACTTTAAGATAATTATTATAATTTCAAGGGTTTTCATGTATTTTTGAGTTCATCACATTTTCAGGTATAATATGATCAATAAAGTCGCTATGGTTCCTTATAGGCTGTTATATATTACAATCACCGTTTACATGCTAAGATGTTATACTATGATCAATAGTCCCAAATCGATTGAATCAACAATAAAAACAATAACATAAAGTACAATATATAAGGAGGAGAAAAAAAAAAGAAATACAAAAATATAAAGTCAATAATGTATTTATGTTAAATACTTCAGCTGTAGGCTGTGTTATCAAACTATAACCTTTTTAAAAAGGAAACACCCACTCTTGTTAGGATCAAAACGAGAATAAAATTCCATTACTCGTCCTTCACGTAACTTCCGCGAGTCGACAGCTGACTTGTCAAGTTTTATTCTACTAAGAATAGACGAAAAACTTTCCAAGTGTTATATAAGATTTATACACTGCCGGCTAGATTCTTTCAGTACATTTTGTGAATAATTCCGTCAATGTCAAGTGTGGGTGCTGTATGATGAGGCCCTTATTTAGGGAGTGCAAACACGTGTAAGAATTTCTAAGGATTCTTTCATAAATAATAATTTTAACTACAATAACGACGTGGTTAATATAAGCCTTTCTTGTTTGGGCGAGGTTCGTAACTAGATTTGTTTATCAAAGCTACCTAGTGTTTTATATTTAGAAGATATTTTTATCCATATTGGATTTATGAAGAAATTTACGTCATAAGATTTGATTAAAATAACAGTCTTTTGTGGGTGCACTTTTTAATTCTCGAATGAATGAACTCCAATAATGTTACACTTTTAATAAATATTTAGCAGTAAAATAAAAACCGTAGTGCCTTATGCTCAGATACATTAATTGTTACCTACTTCTTTAGTTAATAAGTTTAGCTAGCTATCAATTGTAACCTTCATTTATATAGTTTCATTTATTAATTTTTTCTTGTTCCTAAAGATTTAAAACGGTACCTAACTTAGTAGTATTTTTATAAGCTACAACTAACTGTACAACTATTACTGTGTATACCGTAATTTGTAAGCCTTGCGAGACAGCACATAGTGAAACTTTTATTTAATTATATCATATAAAATAAATAATTTTGTATTTGAATTAGAACTTATTTATTATTAAAAACCTCTAGGTATTAGGATTCAAAGAATCAGTAAAAGGCGGAAACATCTCCCAGGCGCCTCATTACACAATTCCCAAATGAACGCATCCACATTAACACTATCTAGTCATTACATATGCCATGTATTATGTAATAAAAGTAGAGTCGTTAAGTGGTCGTCACCTGCGTCCACGGCAACTTAAGCGGGTCGTAAGAGCCCTTATAAAGGGCGAAGCGATGACAGCCCGACTCAATATAATGCCTCCACCTGTGCCGATTACATGTCGCGATGGAAATCACGTTTTAGCGATGGGAAGAGTGATAAGGGATAACTTATAACGTGACGGTGTAAGGGTTATTAGTAGTTGAAGATGTGTTATGAAAAAGTTTTTTTTTTGTGCTGACTGAAAAGGTTTATAATATATATGTATTATATTGAAAAAGATCATTTGCAAAGTTAGTGAAAGTGATCATTAAAAGTGGGAATTTAAAAAAAAGAAAGATAAAGTGAAAAGCTCTGATCTCTCTCAAATACTTGCTGAGCATATTGAAAAGGAACCTATTGCCAAGGTCATGCCAAAAAGAATAAACTACGACAACGCCTAGGCTTTTGGTACCATACTAGGTATTATCTAAACTAATATTATAAAGAGAAAAGATTTTATTTTTTGTGTTTGTTTGTTTCGGACCACTCATCGGATTTAGATGAAATTTGGCACATGTGTAGATCATGACCTGAAATAGAACATAAGATACATTTTATCCCGATATTCTCACGGTATCAAGACTTATTTGGGTGAAACCGCTGGGCGCAGATAGTCGTTTATATAAATAATAAAAATGAAATGCTGTTTGTTGGTAAGCGTATCACTTGAGAATAACTGAACTAATTTAGCTTTTTGCTATCTTAAAATGTTCGCATTAGTCTGTATTAGATTAAATTGTAAAAGTTGCCCGGATTTTTTTCAAATGGGGGAAGTCTGAATGTCTTTTAATCAATGAGGTTTTCATATGAATGATTGAAATATAGACAGAACAACGACGTCTGTCGTCTCAGCTAGTACAGAATAAATTCTTTTACACAACGTAATTCTGCTCCAAACAACGTAGATCAAACGATAGTGAAACCATAATCATGTCGCGTTTGATTTTATATCTACCAGAGAATACAAAAATAATAAGTGTTGAGTGTTGTACCTCTTTCCTGGCAACACTTAACAAGCTTACCGTTTTATATTATTATATCTACCGTCAGTCTTGGTTTTAGCCGCGACGAGCGAGCGCGGTTGAGAGGTTTCGCGAAGGAAACAACCTTATTAAGAGGCTACATACGGCGACTACGATCGTAAACATTTAATCAAGAATATGATGTAGTACACAATACGTTCGCAGGATAAGAAAACACATCTAGGGAAGAAAATGTCTTCTAAATGACGTCGTAAAAGTTGGCTTAGGAATTATGATTGTTTCGCAGACTATGATACTTTAAACATATTACGTGTTTATGATGATATAATCTAGAACTCTAGACAGTCATACTGAGTTTTTAACCAGAGCACACGAAAGCAAAGTCTAGAGTGGAGTTTATATAATAAAATAATTTAAAGATGGCGTCTCAATCCATAATCCCTTGAGGAGTCGTGAAGTTTCAAAGTCAGTGTAGACTTTCTTAACACACTTTTCTAAAACAGCATCCCAGAAGATTTCAAATCGACACTTAGATAAGAAATCTCGAACGAAGTTTAATAATATAGACCTAGCATTAAGGACACTAAAGTTGGGACAACGTCGCAAACTCTATACTAAATTCGAGCACTTACCCGTTGTCTATATTTATGTAATCATTACCTAATGTGATACCACATGTCTGATGTCTTGCTGTATAAGTGCTTATAAATACACTGTAGACCTCTGTAAACACAAATAAACAGGATTTACCCCCATGTTACCAAATAAAACCTGAACTCATAATATATGCAAACTATAAAAACCATCCAGGAAAATTATGTAGTGTGTTTGTGTATAAGGAAAAAGTTACCCTCTTCGAAATAATTTTGAATGAGAAGCCATAAAACGTAGGTAAACAAGTAGGTAGGCAATACAATTAAGACAGACTATACAGGCTAACTGACGACAAGTGGTCTAAGATGGTGCTTAATACAGGCAGAACTCTTGAAGACTCGTTTAATTAAAAACACTGCCTCGACTGAAGTTATACATTTGGAAAGCCAAATTAAACACGAAAAGAAGGAATATTGTACTTTTTCGCAGCACTGTAATCCGGTAAAATGTTCACCGTCCGTAAAGAAGTCCAATAAATTGAAGAAATATCGAAAAATACAGCGACATCACCGTCGATCCGCTAGTTAGGCACCCATAAAACCGAGACCGCGCCAGTAGAATAAGTAAATATTTTTCAAAAGTAAAGCCTCTGGGAGTAAAGAGAAATAGTTTTATTGATGTCTTCGTAAAAGGAGACGGGAGGAATTTACTTTTCATTACGATAGAAGTTTGTTCGCAAACAGTTCAACACTCGTGGACGTCGTCGGTGAAGGCAAAAAAATACTGAGCCACTTATGTGAGAACTCATGTAGTGCTTCAGTTGATAAACATAAACTGAATGGAGTAGCTCGCGTGCACTAACATGTTCAACATGAAGGAATATATCGAACGAGTAGCTGTGTGCAAAATAAACTTACAATTTACTGTCTTAATTACCGATAGGAAGGTAAACTTATATGTATAAGTTATAAGTATCGAGATCAGTCATTTACTTCTAATCCCTTTTTTGTGAATCAAGTTACATAAACTACTTATTTTATTATAATATATTTTGGAGATGAAATAATTCTTTTGAAAAGGCTTCTACATTTACATTTACGAAAATATCTCCTCGCAAATTGCCTTATAGCTAATGGTGACGCTTTATCACGAGTCGTGAAGGCAAAATAAAATTATACAGGTTTTTATAGCGTTCAGAGGCACATTGTCCCCGGGGGTGGTGTTAAATAGGCGCTTTACTGCGAACCCCTCACGCCGATGCACGCACTAAGTCTTCACAAAAACTTTGGTTCACTACACATAAAGTAATTTGAGATGCAAACCTGAGATATCTTACGAAGACAATAAACTTTGGATCTTGAGATAAACTACCGTGGGGGCGCTTTGGACCCCTATTAGTTTTGCATTACTGATTGATACCTATGCTGAAATTAACACTGATTGCTATGATTTTGAGAAGGATAAACGTTTCTAAATCAATACATAATGCTATTTGATGAAAAAAATGAATAAAAAAAGCTTTATTATTCAGTAACCAATCATTAGAATCCCACGGGAAATACAAAAACGGGATTGATATTTTATTTTGAACTACAATATTGTTGTTGCAAATAAAAACACAATCCCACGGTGTAAACAAATGAGTAAGCAAAATATTTTTCACACGGACTGAACTCTGAAAGTGTACAAACTTACCGTATAGGTAGGACAAACTTTTGGTACAACTTTTAAAATAAATCATTTTTATTAGACCCTTACGGCAGCTTACGATAAAATGGCCGGGCCTCAAGATGGTAAGTGTTTTGTCCCAATGCGGTGCAGGGGCTTTTCTCATTAAAGTTGCCGGTAACTAAGCTACAAAGGGATAATTACTTTAATTACCATACTCGTAACTGTGCCTGGATAAAGGTTTTTCTACCCATACAAAACGGGACCAGGCTATATAGAAAATTACAAAAAATATTCCAACAAGTAATAAAAGTATAGATCTCGAGGCACTCGAGACGCAGTCACTATTTTTTTAGAATAAAAAAGATCTTCCACAGTAAAGGAAAATGGCAGAAAATCACCACAAATTCTCGTCACAAACTAGAGTGGATACAGTGTGGTTATAATAAAAAAAATCCCTTTAGACAATTTTCCATTATCTGGGCGTCCATTGTTAGGATCCAGTGGTCAGCATTTTATGGGTGGACGCAGTGTCGTCGTAACTTCTTATTAAACCGCCGGGGACGCACCGACTTGCCTCTAATTGATTTAGAGACCAGCACGACCGTGACACTACAGTTTTCTTTGTTTACTTTATACTGCCCAAAGGTTTACTTTAACTTTGAAACTTGACGTAATGTAAATGGACGCCGACTTCGGTTGTTACAGGTTAGACGGTCACACTAGTTATTGAAATGTTTATCCAGCTATTAAATTATTCTTGATATTAGAAGGACTGCTTTGGATTGAATTAATTTTATAAGTTTTATATTAGTTTAGATATATTTTCTTTAAAAGTAAAATATTACTAGTTCGTTAACTTGTTTACTTTGAATCTTACTGATTAATATTACTAGAAGACGCCGAAGTTTTAATTAACATGGCTGGATTAAATACTAGCTAAATACATAAAACAAAAACATAACCCTCCTTCTGGCGCAGTCGGGTAAAAATAAAACAAAACTGTAATTAAAGCTGACAACATTTGAAATAGTATTTTTATAATATTCAACATTCACAAAAATTTCATTCGCCTGTCAAATATAATTCAACTGACAGGTAGCTGTATAATAATTGTACGAAACAATCTACAAATACCTACGCACACACAGAAACAGGCGAACACAATGAAAATGAAGCAATTAAAATTTCGTGGCGACCGACACGCCATAATACTATAAGTTTTAATATTTTGCAATTACAAAAGCGAATTTTATAGCAAAAAAGCTGCTACATTCTCTACGTCAGACCTTAAGCCAACTTTTGTTCAGAAACTAGTTTTATTAAAGCTTTTAAGACGTCCCCAGGCTCGCTAATTGATTTAACAGCCACGACATGAAGAATTTAAGGCCTGCTAAACACGCGACTCTCGTCATTAAGTCACAAAAATTAGTGACGCGTACACCCGCCCTCTGCGTCCATGCATAAAGCATAAAGGTTACAAGTCCAATAAATAAACTTAAGGTGAGCTAATTTGATAAAAAGAGTTTACCGTGCGAGCAACAAAAGGCATTTAAACGCAAAGGAAGCAGAAAACGACGGAAGAAAAATGAATGATTACAGCAAAAAGGGCCATCAAAACGAATGATAAACGAGCTTAATCCGAGCCCCATCCTTGTTTTATTACCACTGGACGATTGTAAAAACGTATTAGTGGGCGGCGCCACAGAACTGTGGGTCCCGACGACGATCTATGACACTTTAGTTGACCTTTTTATATCCAATAGACGACGCTGGCGGTAATTTATTGAACCTCTATTACCCTAAAATACAATCAAATCAATAGTAATAAAATGAAAGTTATTTTCGAATATTAGGTAAGTGGCTATCCACTTACATTTTTTATGAATGATGATGATACCATGAAATTTGGGACAACAGTCACAATTTATTTTGATTGACATGAATGAAATACGTTTTTATATTATTATAAAAACACAAAAGAATTTTATTTATGCCACCATGTTGCATTGCAGAAAAAACGACTTACCTATCGTTAACGCGCTAATTAGAAAAACTGAATGAACATAACAAATCGCTACAGCAACGGAATTATTTGTATAGGTACCCCTACCTATAATTCATAGTGTGCATATACAAGGTCTCATTAAAATATATGGAATAGAATATACATTATAGAAAAAACACTGCTTAAAGTGATTTTATTTTGACCTCAAATAATAAATTGCCTTCACATTAGTGTATTTTCGTTAGCTGATTATTTTTCTTGTGAGTATCTATGTGTTTTTCTTACATATCTTTTTAACATCGTCCTTATTTTGGTGGTCTGAATGATTTCTAAAAGTTTGTCCATCTATTTTAATGGGCCTTATATAATGAGGGGCTTGTGGCTAAGTCGTAACAGTCGATCAGATTAAGCTACGCTTTCCGCGGTTGGTCCGTGGATGGGTGACCATCTTTACATACCAAAGCTCCTCCGTGCCTCGGAAAGCACGTTAAGCCGTTGGTCCCGGCTGACATTCGTCGATCTGACAGTCGACAGTTGACAGTCGTTACGGGTCGTCAGAAGCCCGAAAGTCTGACAACCAGTCTTACCAAGAAGTAATTTCGTATTACCCAGTAACTGGGTTGTGGAGGTCAGATAGGCAGTCGCTCCATGTAAAATACTGATACTCAGCTGCATGAGCTGCATCCGGTTAGACTGGAAGCCGACCCCACATAGTTGGGAAAAGGCTAGGCAGATGATGACTTCTTAGTGTGCATACACACGAGCGACATGCGTCGACGATAGAGTCAACTGCAGCCGACGACCGCGACGAGCAGTCAGTTACCGCCGACACGCGTCGACGCTTGCAGTCAGTTGCAGTTGCCTTTGTATGCACACTTACATTAACTATGTTATTAGGAACACAGTTAATGTAATGTAATAAAATTAATACCTACTAATAATTCGCTCATTTTGTTAATACTCCAGAGTTTTGATCAGAAAAATACTACTTAAGTGCCCGTCGTTACTTGATTCACAGATTATGTATACCACATTGACCCAACCCTCTAGTTAAAACTATGTAGTATTTAGGTAAAAGGAAGAGCTCATTAAGCCTTCTAGTGTTTCTTGTGAACCCATTATTAGAGCAGGGAGGGGCCACTAGTGCCCGGCGATTCTCTCTGTTAAAAACCAAGTAGAGACGAAATAACTACATTTATAATGTTTGTTTCAAATTGGCAAAAGTACGTACCTGGTAGGATAGTAAACCAAGCTTCACGATTCAGAAATGGTAAATTCACTCAATTAGGAACCTCTAAAGACACAATTTTATTAAATTATTATGTTAATACAAACAAAAAACAATCAAATTGGCGCCAAAGACATAAGCTGTCACTTGTTCTTTTATATCGAAATTTAAAGTGGCACTCCCAGTGTCGAGTTTCGTTTTTATGGAACTTTTTCAGCAATAATATTAAGACAACTATTAAAATTTTAATAACTGGATGGCATTTCAACTGTAATATCTATCTACTCCACGCTACTTTATGTTTTTCTTTCTTGTATTTTTCATTGTTCTGCATTTGAACAGCAGTGGGTGTCATAAAAATAAATTATTGCTGCGTGCATTTTGAAAGTCTGAAGCACAAAGAAGAGACACAAATATTGTTTTTCTGAAAGACCAAAGTTTTTAACTGACTGTTTTGTCAAAAATATTCCTCAGTGGCCATTAATTATTTATTTTTGTTTTATTTTTTTTTATCGTATTTTATAGCTTTTATCGTTCTATCTATCGCTCTTTTTATGCCAGCATTTGTTTCTGTTTTTATATAAATAATTTGGTGAAACCTTTTTACTCAATAAGGTAATTTTTAAGTAGTAGTTAGTTCTTATGAAAATATTGGTGGTTTTAATTGTATGTATCATTCATACCAATCTGATAATTTACAATAAATATGAATTTCGTTTCACAGAATAAAGGTACTTAAATAAAATTGTAAAGGCTTATACCAGAGTAAATACAAATTATACCGTAACTGTTGCAATAAAGAATCTTAATGAAATACGCCTAAATGTAGGCGGAACGATAAAATCGTCTGGGTTAAAATATTATTCTCGGAAGCCATAAAGAAAATTGTATTTAATGAAGATAAGATTTCTGGAATGAAGACAAGAGTTTCTTAGTTGTTGAAACAAAGTATAAACCGTAAATACGGTTTTATACTAACTTTGTAAATAAGAATTAGGTAAGTAAAACCTAAGTTCCCAGTTTCTTCAGTTAGCTTAATTAACTTTAAGTACCTATCTATGTAAGCATTATTAATATCGACAGCGATTTCAATACGAAAATCAGATGTCCTCATTTTTTAACCGATTTCTAAAAAGGAGGAGTTTCTCAATTCGGATGTTTGTTTTTTTTTTGTATGTTCGGGCATAACTCCGTCATATATCTTTTCTTTTTTTTTATATAGACGGATTTGTAAAATCCTTTTTTATGTTCGAAAGAAGTTAATTCCGAAATGTTCCCATTTAAATTTAGTAAAGATCTGATGATGAGTTTCGGAGACAGACAACGGAACTCTTCAATAAATGCCAGCAAATCAACCGCGATTGCTGCTATCGCATATGTATGCATTGTTTACACAATCAACATAAGATTACGCCTGTACCCTCTAAAGGGGTACGCAGATGTGTTCAATAGATTCCTGTCACTGATATTCACATAGCATGCAGAGCAAGCAGTGTTATATGAATTTGTGTGGGGTAGATGGGTGGGTACAACTAAAAAGTGAAAAATAAAAAACTTTTTTACTAAAAAAAAACAACCGACTTCCAAAAAAAAACACTACAAAGTGAAAAATAACTTTAATTTCGGAAGTCGGTGTAAAAAAACGAAAATGCAGAACCAACGACACCGGCTTCCGAGATTAAATTTCACTTATTTTTTTTTTTTTTAGAATTCGATTGTTTTTTTTTTCTTTTTCAAAAATTTGTTACTATATCCTTGTTATATTAAATACATAATGAATACCTAGCACCTACCTACATATACTACCATACGTTACCTACGTATCGTACCTATGTTTTTTTAGTTCATTTAATTATTTTTCCCCTGGCTGACTTCAAATTTATTTTTAATATACTTACTGCTTTTTATTTTCCCTTAGCATAATCAGCGTAAAATGTTCGCACTGCTGAGACACTGCTATTTTCTGTGAAAGGGAGTGGACCAGGCTGGTTTTCCAGCAGAGATGAGCGAGGATGCGTAGCGAGGGATGTGTGTAAAACTAACCAATACCAACGCTAACTTAGTTCAAGCCATAAAAATGAAGCGATGTTATTGGTTGGTTAAAACCAGCTTTATCCACCACGCGGGCCAGTGCGGGTCGATAGATGTCAAATGACTTCGAATTTTTGGTTCTAAGACATCCTCACGATGTTTTCCTTCACCGTTTTGAGAGCAGTGGTGATGAAATAACTTACACAAAGTAAAGCGCCTGTCTGGGTTCGAACCCAGGACATTTAACTCGTAAGTCCGCTACCGAAATATAACAAATGCCCCTACAAACAGGCGCGACACGCGATATAATCGCGCGTGACACAAAGGCACCGCTCGTTGCGCGACTTGCGGTGCCTTTGCGTCGCGTGTCGTGTCGCGCCTGTTTGAAGGAGCCTTAAAGTAAAACACGGACAGCTTACAATATCTACATAATTTAATGGGATTTTTTTACTACTAAGCTTCGGTATTTTTAAATCATAACACAACCCTACACTGGACATTTAAAATTCTTCTATCAATATAGTCTTACAAAAGTTTCTATAAAACGTACCTATTACTTACTTGTTTTCCTCTTTATACCCCGATCAATCAATCTTATCAAACCTGTAGGAAAGTAAAATAAACGGAAATAATATATAAGTATAAGAATAAGCGGAAGAAAGCAGCTGTACAGTCCTGTGCAGTTGCTTCGAAGGTGTCATTAGATATTTTCAAGCAAGGAAAATTAGGAGGATGAATAAAAAACAAGATAGGGCAGAAAAGACATTAGAGGAAAAAGTTTGAGGCTTTTAGGGTTCCGTACCATAAAACGAAAAAACTGAACCCTTATACGATCACTTTGTTGTCCGTCTGTCTGTCTGTCAAGACCCTTTATCTCGGGAACGCGTTAAGGTATCGAGTTAAACTTAAAACCATATACTCAAGTCTGTGGTCCGTTATGAAGCTGTGAAAAAATTAAACTTCTAACTTAACGTAAAAAAAGATACAGTCGTTTATGCCGCAAAAAACGTATATTTCGACACTCAAGGGAATCAAAATGTAGTATATAATATAATCATGAAATGGAGCCTTAATTTGTAGTAACATTAAAAAAAATCCTGTGAGCCACAACCATTCTTTCTTCTTTTATACACAATTCCGGTTTAGTGCCTTCAATTCTATGATCAGTATTAATCTTCTACCAGCTGCTGTGATTGGTTCAAGTAAGTAACAACAGCCAATCAAATTACTTGAAGTAGTATCAATAGTCAATAGGCAATCCCTTATTGCATGGGGCTCAAGCATAACTGGCAAAATGTTGGTGTATTGCCGCTTAACCCTTCGGGGAACACAGGCGTTATGCCACGTATGTACAATGCGTGCCACGAAAGAAGAGACTTGACACACCACGTGGTTTGACATGCGCAGAGCACGATTTTAGGTATCTTTAGCGGTATGAGGTCTGAGTGCGGGACGGGACCGGACGTCATAGGGGCAGCGGAAAGAGCGGGGGGGCCGGGTCAAGTCTCTTCTTTCGTGGCACGCATTGTATTAGTCAACTGATTGAGTCGATTGAAACCGCACTCTAATTGCGTCACACGCTATCTATCTCAATCTGAATTATTTTGAGGGATATTGGTAATCCATTGCTTCATATGTTCGGAAAATTTGTCTCCTCGTCAACGTAAATAACGCAATGAATGTTGAAGAACTGTCAAAATTAAAGCCATTGCTACTGATAGTGTTACGAAATTACCCCACAGGCTATAGGTATTGGAGTTTGCCTTAAAATAACAAAATCCAAAAAGACGTACCCATTCATACAATACTTTCATAAAAATATTCACAAACAATGAAATCACAAAGTTAGGGGGCCGATATATTATCCGGACAATATTCCGGCCGGTCCGGTCCGGCCGTCCGATTGGCCCGGAATGTTTTATGATCCGCGCAACACGCAGTAACGCGTCTGGACGCTGTGGCATGTGGACAGAACTGCGACCCATGATTTAGGTGCTTTCATTTCACAACGGTTTATTTTAAAATGTCCTCCAATGTTATGTGTTTTGGGAAAAATTGGAGTTGATAATTTTTGATGTTGTTTGTGGATACCTACATGTTTTTTTAATTAGTTGAGGAAAAATCGGTGTTGTCTTTAAATGACTTCTATTCATAACATAACACCTTAACATAAAAAGAGTTAAAAAAAATATATTAAAAAAGCAACCGACTTAAAGAAAATAACACTACTGTGTAAATTTTTAAGAACTGTTTTAAGAAGTCGGTTGAAAATTAAAAGGCAAAAATCAGTGAATGCTTTAAATTACTTCTATTCATAACATAACACTGTGACATATAAAAAATACAGAGAGCTAGTGAAAATGTAAACTTCATGTTTCTGAAAAAATATAATATAGTTTTTCACAGTGCTCAAATTATTCTGTACTGACTACTCTTAAACGTGATGAAAGATTATCGTAACTCATTTCGAATGTTGGTTTGAGTAAAACCTGTCTATATTGAAAATCGATAGTGCCCCTCAGCTATCCTCGATAGTCAGCATCTATTGCAACACCCTTACTACTAGAGAACCTTTTCTAAGAACCCACCGTAAATCACTGAGCACATACCGTTTTTTCGGTTCAATCCAATTTAATTGAGTCTTTTTCGAGAAAAGTGCTGGGAAACTCTTTCGCTAAAGCTTCCATTTAAATACGCCTTAGAAGATCTTAAGTCTTGAAGAATCTATTTGAAAACCTTATTCTAGCTCTTTCGTCGAGCCGTTTTTTTTTTTGTAAAATTGGACTAAGTAAAGTCAGGAAAAAATTATTGTTTATCAACTTAAGTTGTCCGTTTATGCAAACAACAAATGTCATTATTTAACAGTTGTATGAAATGGCTGTATCACGCCAAATAGACGTAGTGTGTCAATTCTGTAAAGAATTATTTTCTCTGACTGTACAATAAATTATATCGTGAAGGCATTTATACACTTTCATGCAGTAATGTGTGTATTACAAACATTCTTCAACACGAAACGTCGCGAAAATATGCCTTTTTTATGTGCAATGGTAAAAAATATTGTTTTTCACGTTTCATTGCGAATAAATACGCAATAACAATGTTCCTTGCGTTAATGAGGCTCGATTTATGGTAGCCGTTTATAAACTCATAAATATGTTCGCAAAAATAACTGTTCCCCCCTTATTTATGTCACCTTATAAACGAAAAATAATACCTACTTCTTGCAAACAAAATTGTTGGACGTTGATTTCTTAAATGCAGTAGTGCTATTCTGTAAAAAATCTCGTCGTGAAAACTAAGTTGAAGTGAGCTGTCATTCCACCTGATGCTAAGGATTGACACTATTGACAGCTCACTTTAAACTAAGGTGAAGTGAGTTGTCATTCCACCTGATGCTACGGATTAGCACTATTGACAGCGGTGCTATTCTGTAAAAAGATCACCGTGATAACTTAGGTGAAGTGAGCTTAACGCGAGCTGTTAACTTAACTTGAGCTCACTTAACCTTAGTTTTTACGGTAAGATTTTTACAGAATGGCACCGCTGTCAATCGTGCTAATCCCTAGCATCAGGTGGAATGACAGCTGCTCACTTTAAACTCACTTCACCTGTTTTCACGGTGAGATTTTTTTACAGAATAGCACTAATGCATTCAGAAATCTGGAATGAGCCTGGCATACTTCACATTCATTTCAGATATTTAACTATTTGTTTCGTGGGCCGCTACCAGTCCGACATATTCCTCTGTGAGT
Source organism: Luperina nickerlii (assembly GCA_963855955.1). Classification (NCBI taxonomy): domain Eukaryota; kingdom Metazoa; phylum Arthropoda; class Insecta; order Lepidoptera; family Noctuidae; genus Luperina; species Luperina nickerlii. The sequence continues at coordinate 10,278,885 of OY979680.1, forward strand.
GATTCATATAGGTATTCAGACATACATAATACAACATTTTAAAAAGCATAAAGCATTGTTTTTGCTAAAGGGGAAAGCATCAGGATAGCCCGCGACCGTAATAAGTATTTATATTTACAGAATTATAAACATTAAAATTTTATCAATATAACCCTCTAAGTACTCTCTAAGTTTATATAATCTTATTGAATTACTATTTCTGTAATATCAATCAACAGGATTATATGGACTTAGAGGGCTGTATGGTCTATTCATGTATATTATTAAATTAAATTATTAACTAACTTACTATAAAACTAAATACAAAAACAAAAGACACTTATGCGTCGAAGTACTCGTCCGCATCGCTGTCACCCGGAAACGTGCCCAGAAGACTGGCACCATTGCCGCGTTGAATGGCAACGCTAATTCTTTGGCCAAAGAACGACCCAGCCCTCTGGTCACGTGAAGTGTCGACCAGCCGATAATTCTGTAAATACATACTTGTTACGGTCGCGAATCATTTTTCGTTCAACACACAACCTGATACTGACCTGCAAATTGGAAAAAAATATAATTTCGCGGGTTAACATGGCGCTTCCCCATTAATAAATTGTTGTAATGCAAGCTTTTTAAATTTGCAGGTAAGTAAGTAAATAACAGAATTTTTGAAGTGAAAACTTCTTTAGCGGCGTTGTACACTTTTTTTGTAATGGGTAAAAAATGTTAAACTCGTGTCAGGACACGTGACCTGATCGAAAATTCGTAAGACAGATGGCCATAGCCGGTACAGTGCGTGCCACGTAAGAAAATACTTGACACACCACGTGGTTTGACATGCGCAGTACACGATTTTAGGTATCTTTAGCGGTATGAGGTCTGAGTGCGGGACGGCACCGGAAAGAGGCGGGGGAGGCGGGGTCAAGTCTCTTCTTACGTGGCAAGCACTGTACCGCGCGTGTTTTTTTTATAAGACGATTCACAAAATACACACGTAATTGTTCAAGTATTCACTTCTGTCGGTACTCCCGGAGTGCCACTGTTTTTTTTTAATTGTTTGTAAATTCTCCCCATTAATAAATTGTTGTAATGCGAGCTTTTTAAATTTGCAGATAAGTAAGTAAATAACATATATTTTTTTTTTGTAAATTCAATTTAATGAATACAATGATTGATTAATTTTTAACACGCCTTTGAAATACAGACCCACCCACGCCTGTTGATGAGGGGCTTATCATAAAAAAAAAATTGCATGAACATAATAATAATCAACTAGCTTAAGCCCGCGGCTTCGCCGGCGGAGATGTGGGTTTCATGGGTTAAAATAAATGTAGCCTAAGTTACTCCTAACTTAAATAGCTGATGTTATACATCAGCTATTTGCCTGTGAAAGTCCCGTCAAAATCGGTCCAACCGTTTCGGAGATTAGCAAGAACAAACAGACAGACAGACAAAAATGTTAAAACTTGTTTTTTTGTTATAAGTAAGTATGAAAGCATATACGGTAAACACTTTCATATGCATTTAGTAAAAAGCTGTTATTTTGACATTACAAACTGTCAGACAATTTTATTTGTTTGTACCTATTAATGTATATATAGGTACACGGCGACACGTCAAGCTATAAATGACAGCTCACTTCAGCTAACTTCTCACGGTGAGCTTCTAACAGAGTCGACCGACTGGTTATGTAAAACTTGATATGTAAGTATAGATATCAGTAAGGCAGGAGCCCGTGAGCTGTCTACTCGATATTTTCCACAGTGATAATTGCCTGTATTCTGGAAGCCCCTAATTCTCTATTACCAATTGAAAATCCAGGCCTGTGAATCAGTAGCAAAAGGCAAGCCACCCGTATTGGCCACTGACCAATTAATCAATGATATCTCGTTATAGTAATCAATCAATACGGAATCTCATGCATACATGCAGGGGATTTGATTAGCTATAGCACATTAGTAGCGTCGGTTTGGGCTAATCTATCATCTTCATATAATAGCCTAGGTCTTAAAGTTCCATTTTAAGAGTATACAGGCCATATTACCATGTATTCAGTTAGTGGATTCAGAAGGTACATGATTCTTCGTCGGTTATTTAAAATATAAAAACTTTTTTACAAAAAATATAAAACAACCGACTTCCAAAAAATACACTGCAAAGTGAAAAATAACATTAATTTTGGAAGTCGGTGTCGTTGGGTTCGCATTTTCGTTGTTTGCCACCATCTTCCGAAATTAATGTTATTTTACACTTTGCAATGTCTTTTTTGGAAGTCGGTTTTTTTTTGTTTTTTGTAAAATAGTTTTTATTTTTCACTTTTTGGTTGTACCTACCCCACACGAATTCATATAACACTAATTGCTATGTAAATATCAGTGACAGGAAGCTATTAAAACATCATCAATATAAAGTGGAAAAATCGTATTATTGAAGCTAACTCAAAAATTACCCAAAAAAAGTTAATAAAATTTATATTGGACCACCCCTGAGGCATACCATATCCATTAACAAAATAGTTTTTGAAATTGATTTATAATTGCCGGAGATATCGCGTAACATACATGCAAAAACAAATTCGTTTACTTGGATTTTCACCAGTAATTATGGTTTAAAAACTAAACTACTGAACCGATTTTGATGAAATTTCTATGGGACCTATCTAGAAGTATATTCTTGCAAATAAAAAAAAAAGAATTTTGCTAATCGGCTAATAAATAACGGAATTCTGAGGAAACAAACATAAAAAAAAACAACCGAATTGATAACCTCCCCCTTTTTTGAAGTCGGTTAAAAATTTGCTGCTCCACACATTTTAAACGCGTAAGCTGCACTTTTCTATGAAACTGTTTTTTTTTTATAACCGATATAAATTTCTACGCTAGGGTTGGGCAGAGATGTATCTGCCTATAGTAGCCCGTAAACGTCCACGGTTTAAAGCATGGACCTGATTAACAACCAAAATGAAGCAAAAAAGACGAAAATTCAATAATATCCAAGCCTATTATCACATTATTATGCATTTCATAGTATCTACAAATTTTTCGGTATTTTTTACATGAGTATTCGAAGCTCCTTAACCAATCCTTTCATACAAACCTACGTCCAGAGTACCTAGCATTTTCCCAAACCATCATTAGAGAATTTATTCCGGAAGGTTTATGTGTCATCATCTGCCTAGCCTTTTCCCAACTATGTTGCGGTCAGCTTCCAGTCTAACTGGATGCAGCTCAATACCATTATTTTAAATAGAGCGACTGCCTATCCGATCTCTATAACCCAGTTACTGGGTAATACGATACCGCTTGGTAAGACTGGTAGTCAGAATTTTAGGTTTCTGACCACCCGACACGTCAAAGATCTACGAATGACTGCCAGGATCAACGGCTTAACGTGCTTTCTGGGAAAATGGGGATGTTCACCCATCCACGTACCAAGCTAGAGTAGCTTAACCTTCAATCGACCCGTGCTGCTATTATAATTTGGCCACGAGCCCCTCTAGAAGATACGATCACCAATTTCCATCGAAAACCACGCAGCCATACTACATATAATAATAACACTAATCTTCTACCTGACCCCGAACATCAAACAAAACAAAAGAACACTTCATACACAAAAACAAACGCGAACCAACGCTAAAACAACCTCCTTTACAATAAGAAAACGATTGTAACATGTTATTTAACGTTGTAAATCGGGTTCGTTATCTTCCATTCTTGAATCATCGCCACGCTATCACTGTAATAAATAACACAGCTCGTATTATCTGTGAACATAATCGCTGATGTTTCGCCCCCGTTATTTCCTTCTGTGGTTAAATACACTTCCCTAAAAAAATATTTATTCTCCCGCCATGCAAACAATTGTGGAATTCTTTCGGCTTGTTGATTTTTCGGTGTACTTAGTGAATGGGAGTGAATTGTTACTGATACGGTTCGTAGAATTTTGAAATAGATTAGTGGTGTCATTTTTGTTTCTATGACATTCCGGTTTCCTTATGATGTTTTTTCTACACTGTTTTAAGAGCAGGTGATGCAATAAATTACACAAAGTAAAGCCAGTCTGGGTTCAAACCTACAACTCGTAAGTCGCGGCCACCACTGCTCTCATGCTAACTAACAGAAAATCATGCAAGTATTGTATTAATTACCTGTGTTTAATAAACAAGTATCAAAATATAGGTAGGTACATGATATTGCAATTATTAGGTGCGTAATTAAAGTTAACTCAATCTATGTAGTATCAAAAACATCATTCCTAATTTAAACATTTATATCGTGCCAACACTATATTTTTAGACATCCTTACGACGAAAAGCAGAAAATATGTATATACTTACGTACATTTAAGACCGTCGCTCACCGATGCGAGGGGAAGATAAGTTACTTGTATTTTTTCTAGGCTTTCATGTAATTCAAGAGAACGTCAAAGAATAAAAGAATATGCATTCATTGTTCATTTTCTTTCACGTTTTCGCCGTGAAATGTTGAAAAGTTTTATTTACCGCGTCTGACATGTTTGTCGCTTCAAATATTCGGGTGACCTCATTACGACGTGAATATTTCATAGTGAATAAGTTGTAAGTAATAAAAATAATAAGCATTTTGACATTGTGTGACGTGAAGGCCATTACGGCTACAAGTCGGCACATGCTCCTCGTACTCTATTTGACTTTGTCGCCACTGTCAAAACATAATCCAAACAGCTTAACGCTAGTAATAATAACCACTTGTCGTGTTGGATTTTTTTTACTGTTTGTTAAAATGCCTTAATAGTTAACCTTTAGTTAACCTTTTAATAGTTCTCCATTTTGGTGACCAAAAAAATAAATATTATAATTCAAATAAGTGGTTAACTCATAAATAGGTTCCAAAGAAACGCACAGTCATACTCTTGTAATGCGTACGATAATCACCATTTAAAACCTTTCACCGCGGGAAAAGAGTTCGTGGGAAGACTAGGGGAGGCCTTTTCCCAGCAGTGGAACAAAAAAGGATGAAAGCCAAGAAAAAAAAACGTTTTAAACAATTTTGTCCGCACGCAAAATGAGTCTTGCTAAAATAGACATCCACCTATTACAGTGCGCTCGTTCCACTGAAATCCCCTAGACAAGTCCCCCAGGGGACTACACAGCACTCAATCTTCCACTACGATCCCCTATGCTGGGGATTCTCTAAGTAGGTACTAATAAGTGATATTCCTTTCGCCTTTAATTTTATTGAGTTTCGTTAGTATATTACGCGCGCACGGCGCAGCGCTTTATTTTTCTCGCGACTATTCAACAGATTAGAATCGTGTCCGCCCAAGCATTGCCACGTTGGCCCCATTTCAAAGTGCGCTGGTGACAATGTGGTGATATCCTGCCGTCAACTAATTAATACTTTATTCTATTACGGCTTATTTTCCATACTATGCAAAGGCCCGGATGACAGTTTTTTTCAGACACTTGAAATCAGTCTACCTGACATTATTTAAGTACTTCCGTTTTTCATAGAAATATTTATTAACATAACAAATTTTATGACGAATATAAGAAGATAGCTGGGACAGACTAGATGCGGAAAGCGGAGGACAGGGTGTTGTGCTGCAGCCTGGGAGAGGCCTATGTTGACGGCACGGTTGGCGCAGTGGTTAAGCGATTGACTGCTGCGCTGCGTGTCGCGGGTTCGATTCCCGCACGGAACAAATATTTGTATGACCTACAAGTAGTTGTTCTGGGTCTGGCTGTTTGTGTATATGAGTCTAAATATTTGTAAACGTACCCACAATAAAGGAGAAATTCCTAGTGTGGGGCAACGTTTTTTAAAAAAACTAAACTAAACTAACTATATCCAACAGAGGACTGCGATAGGCTGGATTGATTAATTGAATTTTATGTAAATTTAGCTGCAGTACAAATGACGTGGATGCATGCACAACATCTTGTTGTATAACGTCGTGCGTTTGCCTACCTAAATATTTTTTTGTAATTTGTTTCTACCCATAAACAAATTACAAAAAATATTACTAATTTTACAAAAAATAATTACAAAAAATTTTAATATTATTACAAATAATATTAATACAGGTCTTAGTATACATGAGTCTACATGAACAAAGCCGGGGACAGGCATTCTATAATGCTACGCTGACGACACGCTAGTCCTGGCGCAGGGGAGGTCGCATCAGGCGGCGGCCGACGCGATGACACGCGGGGTTGCGATAGTCGTGGAGAGGATCCGGCAGTTGGGTCTCGAGGTGGCATTGCACAAGTCCGAGGCCATGTCGTTTCATGGGCCCCGGAACACGCCACCATCGGGATCCCAACTAACGGTAGGAGGGGTTCACATCGGCGTCGAGACGACGATGAAATACCTGGGTCTCGTCCTCGACAGCCGGTGGAACTTCGTTGAGCATTTCCGACGTTTGGCTCCCAAACTGGAACGGGCCGGGGCCGCCTTCAAGCGGCTCCTGCCCAACCTGAGGGGGCCAAACGCCTCCTGCCGGAGGCTTTACGCAGGGGTCGTGCGGTCCATGGCCCTATACGGGGCCCCGGTGTGGGCGCGTTCACTGCGGCGGCGAGCCACCCATTATTTGAACGCGCCCCAGAAGGTGGTAGCCACAAGGCTGATCCGGGGGTACCGCACGATCTCGGGCGAGGCGGCAAGCCTCCTTGCCGGAGTGCCGCCATGGGATCTGGAGGCGATAGTCCTCGCGCGCCTGTATGAGTGGCGCGCGGAGGCACTACGCCGGGGGGAAACTCCGCTTCCGCAGCAAATTGCGGCGGAGCGGACGGACCTCCGGCGCGATCTCATGGCGGCATGGAAAGAGCGACTGTCGCAACCCAGCGCAGGGCACGCCACGATAGCGACGGTAAGACCCCTCTTTGAGGAGTGGCTAGAGAGGCGTCATGGCGCCCTCACCTACCGCCTGACGCAGGTCCTCACCGGACACGGAAGTTTCGGGAGGTTCCTGCACATAATCAGGTGGGAGGAAACGCCCGGGTGTCACCATTGCCAGGATCGCCCAGAGGACACGGTGGAGCACACGGTGGAGGTCTGCCCCGCTTGGGCGGAGCACCGCCGTGTCCTCGTAGAGGCGATCGGCAGCGGCGGCGACCTCTCGCGTCCGGGCCTGGTTCAAGCCATGGTCCGGGGCGAGAGGGAGTGGGGGGCAGTCGCCTCCTTCTGCGAAGCAGTCATGCTAGCGAAGGAGGCGGCGGGACGGCTGAGGGAGAGAGCCTCCCGTCCCAGCCGCCGCGGGAGACGCTCCGGGCGTCGGGAGCCGCGCGACGACTCCCGGCCACCGTAGGCGCGGGCCTGCGGGCGGAGAGTAATGGGTAGCTCACCGTCCGATCAGGACCAGGCCCGTGCCGGACGGCGCGTACGTGTTCCACGCGCGCCTCAAAGAGATGTCAGCATTAAAAGAAGGGGCCCGTAAGGGCCGAAGCCTGCCGGGTCAGCGGGATTGTCCGAAAGGGTTACCGCTGGCCCGGAACATAAAGGGCGAAGGAAGGAACACGGGTGGGTTTTAGTCAGTAAGAGTCTGACACTCCCTTCCGCTCCACCCAGAGCGGGAGGAGTCATTTGATGATTTCCCATCCTGAAAAAAAAAAAAGGCATTCTATAATTAGCATGTTTTTTATATTTACTTAATAAAAGAACATGCATAGCATATCTTGACCTCTAGCCACAAATTCTAACAGCTACATTCAACCGCAGGTAATGTCATTAACTGTTTCTAATCTCAAACGTGACTTCATAATTTACTTGTATAGCTCGAATTACGGTAGTAAGCGCCCACCCGTTTATTCTTAGGATTTAAGGTGCAGTTCCACTAACAGCGAAACTGCGAAAGGCGACAATCATGACGTTCACCAAGTTGAAATGGAAGGTGCTGCATTTTGTGGGTATAATGTCTTGCAACTTCCGTTTAACGCCACGTATACCTATTACTATCTTCTGCTCGAGATTTCGTACGCGTGAAAGTTTTTGTTCTCCGATTCACCGCAACGCATTGCCCGTGTACTATCAATTCGATTTCACTTAGCGTACTTTCCGCCTTTTTTTTCGCTCGACTTCTAAGTGGCGTAGCGTAATGTTAAATAGCCTTTAATCTTTTTTAAGAATTGTGCTATAAAATACAAAAAGAATTTTCAAAAATCCGACTGCTAGTTTCAGAGATTAGTGCGTTCAAACAAAAATAAACAAACTTATCAGCTTTATTATATTTGTATAGATTAAAGGATTTTGAGCACGTATACAATCTATGAATAAAAATAATTGTGAGTTATTCAAAATTTCATAAAGCCTTTTACTTGCTGAAATCTGTAAAGCACGGAAAAGTATCACGTTGCGTCGCGATAAGCCATGGAGACGTACCGAAACAAGTAAATACAGATTTTATAACTTGAACAGACTTACGCCGTCTGTACGCCCACTAAAACATAATTTAGGACATTATTCGAAATCACAATTCTTATACCTACTTACGCCGTAATCGGTTCTTTTTAGGGTTCCGTACCAAAATGGTAAAACGGAACCCTTATGGTGAGACTAAGTCTGTCTGTCTATCTGTCATAGCTGGATATCTCAAAAACTACTAATACTATCAACTTGAAATTTGAAATTTGGAATAGTTTTAGATGACGTTTGTCCAGCTATTTTGCAAATAAGAAAGAAATAAAAATTATACATAATATATATATATATATATTTGTCGCCCCCCCCCCCCCTTGGGGAACGGTATTTTTTACATTTTGAAGTTTGTAAAGAGAAAAATCTGAAATTTTTCTATGTGATAGAAGTTTACGTAAAAATTACAGGAAAATCATCAACAAAAGTTACATTAGTTCCACTATCGGTCAAGAGATGGCGCTGACATAAAACTGCAATATTCTACACCGCAGTGCACAGTGTTAAAATTTTCTGACGAATATAGGCCTCGTCGATTAAAAATTAAAAACATGGTAAGGAACCCTCGGTGCGCAAGTCTGACTCGCTCTTGACCAGTTTTTTTTATATCGAGTGGGCGCTAGCTCCCACAGTAATTCGACAAACGTTGTAGGTTTAAAGTTAAAGTCGAAGCAAAGTTAAGTTATAAATACCCCAGTTAGCTTCCGCGTAACTTTGCCTTAAGTAACAGTCGTTGAACTTTCAATTCCGAGAAATTTCTAAACAGGTGCGCACAATTCTTTTATTTTTTCAATTGCTTTTTAATGTCCGAGTTAATATAATATAAATAAGGCCTATAATACACTTCTAAAAACTCACTGTGGTAATAATTTATACTTCATTGCTCAAATGGGCTGACTTACTTATAGTTTGTTCCAAAAGTATCTGATGAAAATATAAACAAATAGACCAAAAAACGTTAGGTACGTTTTTTGGCCTATGGAAAAAAGTTGAAACAAACAATTTCTAGACAGTAATTTCTAGGAACAATTTGTTTTGACAGAATACCGCTATATTTCAGGACTGAAATTTATGTTAGGTATAATGTAGAATACATGGTGTAATAAGACCCTTAGCAAAGCCGGTATCTACGCATTATGTACATCAAACTACATAACTTTGTGCAAAAAGTGCTGAGAAACGACTTTTATTTTTGGTGTGAAAATTGGCTGTTTACGGTACGCAACGTAACGCACGTAAAACATGGTGCTTATGGGTGCATGCAAAGGTACAGAAATCGTGGTAGTATTTAAAGTAACAACAATGACATTTAAAACATGTTTTTCGTAAAAAATACATTTAAAAAATGTTTGGAAATTTGACCTTCAATATCTCCGTAACCAGTAATGCTATTCTGTAAAAATCTCAACGTGAAAATTTAGATGAAGTGAGCTTAAAGTGAGCTGTCAATAGTGTCAATCCCTAGCATCAGATGGAATTACAACTCACTTTGAGCTCACTTCACCTAAGTTTTCACGGTGATCTTTGTACAGAATAGTATCGCTGAAGGTGCCCAGGTATAATTCAGTATAAAAAAAGGTTACAATAACGAGAATAACAAGTGACTCTTGGCTCCGTTAAGAGAGTTTTTACACCCGCTAATATGTTCGAGTTGAGTAGAAAAACGAAACCCGGCCTTTGCCCTGCTGTGAGAAAATACAAGACGGTTATAATAATATTAGTAGGTATTTTCGAACATAAACTATTTAAAAATCAACGTTAATAAACAAGTATTTGACACTGTAAACACAAAATAATTGTTTGCTTTAACCGATTTTGTGGCCAATATAAAATTACCGTTTATTCGATTTAAAAAATAGCTTTCCAATAAGCCAAACGGCACTTTAATAGTTCCGTAATTAATCTTAAAAATAAACCTACCAAATAAACTTGGTAAGCATTTTAAAACAAAAATGAACCGTTCTAATTAATTAGACCTGCCGCTTAATGCCCTACTAATAACTCTCCAACTTTTTATTTTTAGACGGGGTGGAAAAGCTACGGAGGTTATTAAAGTTTAATATAAAATCTAACAAAAATATTATGAAATACAAAATAAAGACTACTAGTCTTTATTTTGTATCAACTACTACTTACACATGCTGACTGGCAAATCCGTTTACCATGAGGGTTGTCTCATGGTAAACTGATTTCGAACATAAATGTGTCATATGTTCGGTTCGGCATGATTCGGCACAGCATGTGGTTATATGTTCGGGCAAAGGCCGTTAGGCTTAGCACGAATTTGCCAAGCCGACCCAAACATGAATTAGCGAAGATTGATGCCGAACAAAATTTTCCGATCGGTACAGCCGAATTTTAGTAATTACATCGGGTCGGCTTCATTGTTAAAAAAATACTGCTAAATCGAATATGCTAATCAAACATGCGTGTACATAATGACATAGCTCGAGCTGACAAAACTAGTTGTCTATGGGAGCTAAAACAAGCATCGTGTAAATACCTACCTACGTGATAACGTAAAACAACCATCGTTTAAGTACCTACCTACGTGATAACGTACAGCAACTTGTTTTGTCAGCTCGAGCTATGTCATTATGTATGTAATACCATGAAAACTGTGATTAGTAGGCCCAGCGTAATTATGATATATTATCGCTTAGTTCAGCAGTACCTTTTCAAAACAGAGGCATCCGTCCCTGTTTCGTTTTACAGATGTGACGAAATGTGAAAACGTCGAGTACCGCATCAAAATTAATTGTTTATTGTAGAAGAAGAAATGAAAAGTAACTGTGTTAAATACTATTGATAGATAGATAAATTTTGTTATGTAAGTTACCTTTATTACTGCCAACACACATTCCTTTGTATAGTCCTCTTTTTAAAGCACCCAGATATTCAAAACCTCGCACATAATACAACGTTAATGTACAAGAAATCAATCATACTGACACTAGATGCGGGTGTTCTCATTCCGTGATGATGTACCGACCCGGCTGCGAGTTCCCAGGAAGATAACCGGCGACCGGGTAACATCCCGCCATTCTGTTCTCATTTGTAACACAGCCATAATGGAACTTTTTTCTACGCCCTTCACTTTCTCTGCGTCAGTTTTTCAACGCCTTTATTTTAATTGTCTTCTCTACGCTGTAAGATATAGTAATGGATGTTTAGATGTAAACTAGCTACGTTTATGTTGACAAATAAATTTTAACACTTAAATAAAGTGCCGTGTTGTGTGTGTAATAAAATATGTTATAGATAGATAGACTCATTGTACCTACACCATAAAAATGACAGATATAAATGTAGTAAATTTGCAAGGGGCGTTGACACAATGGACAGTCTTATCGCTGAAAGCGATCTTTTACAGACAACCACTGGATGGATTAAGGGAGAACGGGAGACAATACTAAGGGTAGTCTGTGGTGTACCATTTAAATATATACAATAAATACACACATACCTAAAACTCATTATATTTATCTACAAAAATATACACTAATAATAATGAAACAAAAGCAAAGAACATAAAAATGGTGTATAAGGAGAGTGACAGTGTTTTTTTTTTCTAAATTTGATAAAAATGAACAAATAATTGAGCATGTCTTATAGATACAGCAGTGCGATTCTGTAACCATCTCACCGTGAAAACATAGGTGAAGTGAGCATGGAGTGAGCTGTCAATAGTGTCAATTCCTAGCAAAAACAAACTCACATCACCTAAGTTTTCACGGTGAGATTTTTACAGAATCGACCGACTGGTAAGGCATTCCATAACCGTACTGCTTGTACTGTAAAAGATTTATCATAGAAACTAAAAAATAAAATATTGAATAAGATATTATGTCCTCAACGTTATAGTCAAGAAACATGCATGACTGACTCGTCGTGCAACAGACAGCTTTCCTGGCTTTCGAATATTCTGTTTCTGCAAACAGATTGCTTTTACTGAAACCCAAAATTCGAGTCTCAATACACAGATTCATCAATATGAAATGGATACAATAGACCGTACCTTCAGAACAATAACTATACCTAGATATCTAGGCCAGGATGTCCTTAGATTAAATTTGAAATACCTAGCGATAATTTTTTTTCAGCAAACTTTGTAATTTTAATTAAAAGACTAAAGTTATGTGCTTTCTTACCGCCTTACACAGAGGAGTAAAAACTGGTTAAAAACAATGTTAACGATTCCGTCAAAAGTTTTGCCGTTAGTTTACAATAAGTTTCCATCGTAAACAAGTCCTTAAAATTCCTCATCAAGCGCGTCGAATGCAGAGTTTCACACAAAAACTGAAACATCAACTTTTTTTACTTCTCGTACGCGATATAAAAGGTCGTTTGTATGTTTTTATTGTCACTGAATGATGCACGTTCAGGGGCACGTACAAGGACTATAAAAACGAATGACTGAATTATAAAATGGGTTGAATTTATTGATTCGCATTGACGATGACTATACGGAGTGTTCAAAACAGTGTGATGGAAATAGCGGACGCGGCGCGGCGGCGTCTCGACAATCCTGCGCCACGCCGCCGCAGACGTGCGCCTAAACAATTTACATAATATGATATTATCATCCACTACCATGATATTTGGCTCGACGCTATTTTCAGTCACTACGAATATCTTCTAAGAAATTTATTGCCACCAAGGGAGGAAACGAGCCAATTTCTTGTATCGTATGTATTGAATTATTTTTATTTTTTTCGTACTGTATAAATTTGTCATTTTATCGTTATCGGCGATCTTTGTAAAGCATAACACATATTGAATTTATTACGAGTTTGCCTTGATGTAAATATTTTGCTACGTGTGAGCATAGCGATGACCAAATTATTGTTATAGGTACTATATTGTACGGGAACGTTATATATTACTAAAGTCTGTTTTTTTAATCTCGTAGACTAAATTGACACATGCAAATGTCAAATTTACAAATAATGTTGCCATCTCTTTTGTGCAGTGTTGTACCTACGATACCGGTTTGTTGAATAGTAACTTTTTATCTATAATAGACGAATTTAAATTTCATTCAAAGTTTTATATTTAAAATTCACGTACGTACACACGGCTGCACGACGTGCTACAAACTGCCAGGGAAATCTGACCACGCAACGCCATGCGTAATCCGACCATTTAAAAAAATCCAAGATTGGCTAAAATCAAAAAATATTTCATATGACGAGACAATGTTAAAGCCCGAATTAAATGAAATTGCCCGAAAGCACAAAAACGCCCAGGAAAGGTATGTCGTCGACGAGATGGCTGCTGAACGGGGTGTCACTATTTTGCAACTGCCCCATTACCACTGCGAGCTATACCCGATTGAGTTGGTCTGGGCTCAAGTAAAGGGGCATGTCGCTAAAAATAGTAAAACATTCAAAATGAATGAAGTACGAAGCCTTTTTGAAGAAGGGCTTCGTCAAGTGACCCCGCAGCGGTGGAAAGACTGTGTAGTCCATGTAATTAAAATTGAAGATCAAAATATGTGTCATCTGGGCCATATAACCGACGACATTACTGATAGGTTTATCATAGAAGTAGGTGGCGATTCTGATGATTCAGAATATTCCTCAGACATGGAGTCATAATCTGAATCAGATTAACGCGAATACCTGTAATTAAGTTATGTAATTAAAAATAATATGTTTTACATGATTAATTTTATATTATTACGTTTTAAAAAAGTACCTACACATTATTTCAGGATAACTTATTGTAAAAAACGATACTTGATTTTATTAACGCTAAGTTTCGGTTGTGCCACATCACTATTTAAGAATTGCAATAAACTGACAACACTCGTAATGTCAGTTTAGTCTACGAGATTAAAAAACAGACTTTAGCTTCTGCCTGCGACTTTGTGCGCGTGAAATTTCTTGTTACCCCGACCCACCGCGTCACATCGCATCGCATCACCCACCCGACCTATTAATTTGTTCTTTTATTTGAAATGCTTTCCTTTGAAATGCGCTTCCTCAGAATATCAGGCGGCGTATAAAGGCCACTTTGGCAGAATCATAAAAGGATAACATTATGAATCATAATGGATAGTTAACTGTTAGGTTAATCGAATCAAATCTCATTGATGAAGGATTTTTCAGTTATTTTTTTTTGTCTGTGCTAAAATACTAATAAATCTATTAAACTACGAATCTAAAATATGAGCGCGTCGCTAACAAATTGCTTTTTCATAAGAATGTGCAATACCTATAATTATGGTTTATATGGAACAACAATTTTTTTTTATCTATCTGACGAAAAGTTTTAATAGTTTCCAACATAGAGAGATAGAATACCTACTCTTTATTGTACAACATGGATTCATTTATTAGTTGGATTAAGTAACTTTAAGTATATAAGCTAACACTAAATAATAATATAGAAAAAAGCAAGAGGTCAATGGGCATCAAAACATTCGGCCGCATCGCTGTCAATGGATCTTTTGTACAGTAATTCACACACATCGTTCCGCGTTGTTTATAAATAATTCCGATAGTCATGATTATAAGATTCGCAAAATAATGAAAATTTATATTCATGAATTTCAAAACAACAGAAATACCTATGACCTATACCTACATATTATTTTATAAAAAACTAAAATATTAAACCATTGAAAATAAAATGTTGATGCACAATATCTTAAACAAGTAAATAGTTTATCTACACAAAATCTACGTATCGAAGGTAGGGAAAAAATTTACTTGTAACTTAATGTCATCATTTTAGCCGAAAGACGTCCACTGCTGGACATAGGCCTTCCCCAACATGTAGCTGGTTAGAGGAAATAATATAAGGCATCGAAACGAGGAAAAAAGAAGAAAAACTTATTAAGTTGATCACTACTGATCAGCCTACCAAGAGGTAGGCTGATCAGTAGTGATCAACTAATAAGGAACCCTTATACAAAAACCGGACAAGTGCGAGCCGAACTCGTGCAACAAGGGTTTCGTATCCGTATCTCTAAATAACTACTTAACTAAAGAGTAAGTCGGATAAGTTAAACAAATTAAAATAAATAACTTTGTAATGTATAGAAATGTTCTCCTTATACATCGGTCTACATGACCATCAGTTCCCCAACTGCAGACAAGTCTGTAATTGCGAAAAACAGTATTCTCACCAGTTTCTCTCATCTATTTTTGTTTTACTCGTACTGTAAGACCTTGTTTTTTTGCCAAATTTCATGATGTTCGTTCAACGGGAAGTAGGTACCCTATAGGTTATCTGAGTATCATTATAATGAGGCATAAATTACCAACTTTTTTAATTGTGTTGAGTTAAAAACCTATTTTTTTACTCTTCCAAGGGATCGACGATCTTAATATTTGTATTGTATAACTGAATAGAGTGTCACAACCAACCAACACCATGTCCAAACGCGTATCTTAGTTTCTAGCAATAGTTTCACTACACGACTAAAAAGGGTCTTGCCAGACGCACAAACGGACATCAAAATTATCCTATAAGGGTTTCGTTTTCCCTGTAAAAGTACGGAACTATAAAAAGTGTAAATGAATAGTACGTACAGGGTCGATGGCGGGTATTCTGTATAGTCGTCGGAACTGACGGGTTACACGACGCCGGCCATTAAAAGCGGAATAATGAAACACCTGCGGTTTGACGTCTCTCGATACATGTTACTGACGCTGGATGTGACGGGAAACACGGTCTTTAAATCGGTAGAAAAGTATCATGAATGTTTTTGATAGATTTTTCCATAGAATTCTTTCCGCTAAAGCTCGAATTTAATACCTAACGTTAATTGTTATTAATTTGTCTATAGCTGTACTTTACTATTTAACGAACCAAAATGTCTATCTCCTCTATCTACTAAATATTTGCATGTCATCACTTAATGGCGGAATATGTCTTTGCGCTGAATTTTATATGTAATACTTGTACCTACAATATTTTACCCAAATAAAGCGGATTTGATTGAGTAAGGCAAAATATGTAACTGTAAAGAAAGGAACAATACTCAATTTGGTCAAAGCCATTGTAAAATTACGGCTTTTTTCGAGTTGTAAGATCATTAGAATAATTGCAAGGTTTTAATTAATTTTCATCTAACCTAAAAAGGAGAAACAGTATACAAAAAAATTAAAAAAAACATAAAAAACAATATTTTCGCCATATTTTTTCAAGGCAGTGGCGAGTGGGCAGGTAATAAATGAATATTCCGAGAATTAAACGTAACGTACCTTTATAACGGAATGCCTTCAATCATTCCACTTACCTGACTATTATACAAATAAGACTTAAGTTTGTTACTTCCAAGAAAACGCCTTTACCTTTATTTACTTTAGTGAATTTTCTTGGAACTTATTTAATAACAAAAACTTCTGTCTTTTCTAGATGCTCGACATCTGAGCATCAAGTGAGGTTTCCTCGCGTCTCGCCTCCGCTTTGTTCTCGGGTGTCCGCACAAAGCAGGCTCTGCACAAATAATTATGTGCATACAATTATTTCCTAAACGTTCGTTCATAGCTTCTCTCCTTTCAACTTCGTAGCGTGTGCTACACCGGAGACCATACTACGACCTAGTGATATATGCTAATTTTATTGATTTAACCAACATTTAGTCGACTTAATTCATATTCAGAACAATAATAGGCCTCGCGGGACTTATTATTGCGTCACTGTGTTATGACATAACCAATCTGATGGATTAGGAACACTGATAAGGCGAATGTTAAAACGAATTGTATAAAACTCGAAATATATTAACCGCACTTGCAATAGTAACATTAACTTTATGACCAGTAAAGCTATAATTAAGGCCACTACAGCACTAATACGTGGGAATGACTGTGGGTTTACAACTATTAACCACTCTCTGAAATAGTTATATATTTTATATATATATTATATAACAAACAATAAAATAGTACGTGTTCTCTATGTACTCTTATTTTACTGTGGGGTATGAACTTTTTAATAAAACCCCTTTTGAACGAACGCGGTCAGGGAGCGAGATCACACCTCAAACCGGAAGATCTTTCCTGTTCGCTGAAAGAGCACATAATTTGCTTTGTGCTAAGAAATCTACCAGAATTTTCGAATTTAAAATATGCCAAAGTAATTACAGAAAAAAGATTATGCATTTAAGGCTCCTACAAACAGGCGCGACACAAAGGCACCGCACGTTGCGCGACATGCGGTGCCTTGTGTCGCGCGCAATTTAATCGTGTGTCGCGCCTGTTTGAAGGAGCCTTTAAGGTGTCATTCTCGTAACTTCAGCTGATCTCAGTCTGTCTTCTGTCAAAAATACCTCTAATTTCCCCACATTTTTGACAAATGTTTGACATTTGTTTGTCGCCAAGATGAGGTTGCGACTAGATTTTTAACATTTTAAATTACGAGAATTGGCCTTCTGATGTAACGCCTACGTGGTCTAAGAAGTGCCTTAAATATTTTTAAATGAGGAAGTCTTTGTTTTTGAAACAATGAATCGACATAAATGAAGCATTGACCAAATCTAAGCAAATTGAAAATATTTTTTTAAAGCAATTTTCGGTTTATAAATTTGATACAACTTTTAAGTTATCTGAACAAGAATTCTGACTTATTTTTCCTTATTCTTACAACGTCTGTGAGAAATCCTTTGACCAGCAGTGGGTCTATCACCAACATAATTAGTACAAAGGGGGTCCGGTGTGAGTATGATTTGTTCGCCGGTTGTACCCGCAACGGTAGTGACATTGACATAGACCACAATTAACTACACCCCTCACACTTCTCCTCTTTGGATTGTAAGTGCTGCGGCCGCTGTCACACCGTACTGAATACTTTGCAGGAAAAAATGCAATGTCAAAACCGGTTTGAGTTTCACAAAAAAATATTGGCGGTTAAAATTGTTGTTACAAACAAAACCAATAATTAAGGATGTAATTGAGAGCAAATTAATATTTAAATGACAAATTTAAAATTACATGTTTTATAAAATAACTAGCTGCGCCTCGCGGTTTTACCCGCGTAAATGTCGATTCCGTGAGAATATCGGGATAAGAAGTAGCTTATATTTTAATCCAGCGTGTCAGCTACCTTCATACAATTTTATCAAAATTAGTCCAGCCATTTGAGCGTGAAGAAGTAACAAACATATAAACACACACACACTCACAAACTTTCGCCTTTATAATATTAGTGTGATTACTATAATATTAGTATAACATCCAGCGGATTCACGCGGCTTTCACCGAGTCATCAGTCCACCTTGTGGGAGGCCTTCCAACGCTACGTCTTCCGATACGCGGTCGCCACTCCAGAAGCACAGAACCGGTTGAAGTGGCGGTGATTGGGAGAGGCCTATATCCAGCAGTGCACGCCTTTCGATTGAAATGATGATGATGAAAGTGTAACAACTACGTAGACAAATTAAACCCAGAGGGTTTTAAAATAGAAGAGAGGAACAGTCCTCTGGCCTATTTTGTTATGCCCGAAAGGATTCACAACGATCACGTCTTTGTAAAACCCTTCCACCTATGTAAAATCCTTACAGCAATAAATATACTCCTATTGAGTACCTATTGAAAAAAAACTTAACAAAAGTCTGGTAGTAAAAAATGAATAAGTTTTTTACAAGAAGTACGTTATAGATTGATTTACATAATTTAAGCTCAGACTCAAATTAATGTTAATAAAAGAAGGAATGAATGATAAAATTCATAATATAAATTTGTGTATGCATAAATTTGGCCACATCGCTGTCAACAGGAAAAGTGCCCAAAAGGCTGGTAGCATTGACACGTTGAATGACGATGCTGATTCTTTGGCCAAAAAATAGCCCATCCTGGTCTGGTCACGATGTATCTATACTAATATTATAAAGCTGAAGAGTTTGTTTGTTTGTTTGTTTGTTTGTTTGGTTGAACGCGCTAATCTCTGGAACTACCAGTCGGATTTGAAAAATTCTTTTTGCATTTGATAGCCCAATTCTTGAGGAAGGCTATAGGCTATATAACATCACGCTATGACCTTTAGGAGCCGAGCAAAACGAAAAAAAGTCAGAAAGAACGCTAAGCAAAAACGAAGTAATAGCGCGGGCAGGCGATGCGATGCGACGGGGTGGATCGGGGAACAAGAAATTTCACGCGGACGAAGTCGCGGGCAGAAGCTAGTATTAAATATACTGTTGACACTACATACATAAGCAAAGTTTATTACTTAACGAGTGAGTAAACTCGCGTTTATTTGTACACTTAAAGTTTATCTTCATATAATTACCAGTTTTATTGCTATTTAGAAAGTTAGTCCATAAAATATAACAATGCTCAAATATCAAAGGCCACTAATCTTTTATAATCACCAGACTAAAGCTGTGCAAATAAGATTTTCATAAGACACGCTTTATGAATATCGTCCAAATTCTACAAACTTGTGAAATTTATTAAATACCCGTACATAAGTCAATAAATGTTCAATTTTGAAGGCAAAAGACATTAATAACTATTTATTTTGAGTTTGTAGACATCGGTAAAAGGAATGAATAGTAAAATTGTTTATCCTAGAAACAAGCTGAATAAATAATATGACTTGGCAACAATGCACGTCACGGCTTTCACCGCAATCCAGTATTTAAGTCTTCATTTCAATCTGTGGTTTTACGTAGTAAGAAAAAACGACGTTATTTATAACACCCTAAACTACGCATATTTGTTTATAAGTATTAGAAAAATTACTAGAGTTATGTCTTCCATATACTGCTGAAACAAGACTTCGTCGTATATATTTCTTGAGCGAGGTTTTTCATCTCATCTTTGTGCTTCCCCTAATTTTTATTTATTAATTACCACTAACATTTTTACGTGGTGAGTATAAACTCACCACGTAAAAATGTTAGTGGTAATTAATAAACAATAATGTTTTGATAACCTGTAGGCTTTCGGCGTCGGTGTGACAGGCGGATTTCTTAAGTCGGGCGTAACTCCAGAGAGCTGTCGGGGGCGCATTGTGCTCGCGTATTAACGACGAACGCACAAAAGACCACGCTCGTATATCAAACTAACGTCACTCCAATGTCTTCCTTCCTCACTGTTACAGTTCCCGAGCCGCAAGAAATGGCCCTCCTTTTTTTATTGAGCATTTAGTAGACTGAAATTATGGCACGTAAAATTCATGCCGTGCGGGAATCTACTCCACCGAACGTAGGCCCAATTTTGTCTGCTGCCTATATAAAAGCTTTCGGTTACATGTGATATATTTCTTATGCGATTGTTCTGGATAACTATTATTCGACAATCCAGCCAAATGCTCAAATTTTTTGCTCCCATATTTCATGAAGCCGCTTATTGATGTTGTTGACTTTTGTATAATCAGTTTTGATCGGCGTTCGACTAGACAGCTAAAAGGATTTTGATGAACGATCAGTAAGATGAGCGCGACAATAAATCACATTAGCGTCACCGTAGATGCCTATAAGTTAAATAATTTTGTCAAAAAGACAACAATAGCGCAATTGTTATCCGTCGAGTCTGGAAATATTTATTTTTCCCCGGGCAAGAAAGTTCGCTCTAACTTCGCTAATGACTTCTTTCTGAAGTTCCAACTTTCCTGGTAGCTGGTTGAAAGGTTTTGCTATCTATTTAAACAATAGTCGAGGTCCTTTATTATCGCTAAATTTTCCGGTGGGCTTTTAATTGTTGTAATCAGTATTTTAGTTCAAACAATTTAGGGTTTCTAATTCAAACATTATCGTAGCAATATCTTTACTTTATCAAACGAGTTAGATGTAATCTTTACTGAAGTTGAATCAGTTGGATTAAGCCAGTTTGTGAGACACTAAACACTTCTGTGTAAATATATAATATAAACTGGTAGAGTTAATGTTTAATTTAATCAAAGTAACAATTTGTGAAGATTTTCTTGTATCAGTAGTATGTAAGGTGTATTGTTTGATGTTAAGGTGTAAAGATGGCTCACTGACCTTGTGCATGTGGGCGGAGCTAAGCGTCCTACTCCCGATGCTTGCGGTGGCGAGCTACACTAAAACGATGATCAAAGAATATGCAGAGGCGCAGACATGCCGCACGTAGGTCGCCATTTTTGCCTACGATTCCAGAAGGGAATGGCGAATGCAAGACTGATATATTTTGTACTAGCTGTTACCCGCGACTTCGTCCGCGTGGAATTTAAGAAAAAAGTTATTGTTGAGTTCGCAGAGTTTACGATAACTTATTAATTCTGTATTCCGCGTAAAGAAATACCTATGCTAATTTTAATGAAATTCTTCTAATATTTCTCCATTTAGTTCTTTTTGATCGTTTTTGCATTTTTAGTTTAATTATTATTTATTTTTAGTTTTTCGTATTAGCCTTTTTATATACAATATTTGGTGTACGATTTTCTTAAACAAAAACACTAAGTATATTATTATATTATTTATTCAATCAATTTCTATGGAGATTAAGGAATCTTCACGTATAGGATCCACTTATAAACATAACTATACTCCGTTTCTTTATTATGATTTGATTACATTTGGAAGTACTTAATTAAACGGAGTATAATACAACCTCCCTATTTGAATCGGATATTATTCAATATTTCATTTCATTGATTTTATTTTTTTTTTCGTAGGAACCTATTTTGTTTTTTTTTCTAAAATAAATGTACCTAGTCTAAGTAACTCCTTATTCACCTATCTGCTAGTGAAAGTCCCGTCTTAATCGGTCTAATCGTTTCAGAGATTAGCGGGAACAAACAGACGATAGACGGACAGACAGACAAAAATTGTAAAAAAAAAATATTTTGGTATATGTGCAATTTAACAGTCAGAAGTCGACTAGCAATCTCACAAAACTATGGCATAGCAATATTAGTACTTATGACCTTCTATAAGAACGTTTGACAACACTACAAATTGGCAACATGATTGTTATTACAAATTTCAAAAAGTTTGGTAAGCGTTACGGTGGCCAAAGTGGCTAGCACTGTGCCTCGCATGGCGAACGTTCGGGTTCGAGTCTCACATCGAACATGAAAAATATTTTTTAAGTATTACATGTGAAATTAGAATGCCGAGTTGCTAACCAATAATTATGTTAAATATTCCACAACTAAACGAAGATTCTTTTGTTTTACAATTATTTTCAATCTTAGCGTCGTTTTTAAAACATGAGGGTAGATTTCAAACAAAGTGTTAAGTTCACTCTGTTTCAAATCTATCCTAATTTTTTAACTACTTTACTAGTTCACATAAATTATTCCACTATTCGCGGCAAAAATATCTGTGCAAATATTGTAGCGTCTATGTGTCGACGTCTCATTAGCTGTATCGAGGCTAACGGAGGTCACACGAAATATTAAAAATCCTAAACAGGTAGGGTAATTTTGTGTCAGGGGACATAGTGGTCGTAACTTACCAAATTAGTATTTATATTATTGTAATATTGAGGTTAAGTTTCAATCCTCTTTTCATTGAGAAAATGAATAATTAAGCTGTAACCTCTTAAATGATATCAGAATTTTCATAATATCCATAATATACATATAACCTAAAACCTTATAGTTCAGGCATAAATAAGTATTCCGGCCTCAATTGATAAAGCTGCCTTATTTCGATTCGTCGTGAAATAGTGATCAACATATTCGCCACGAGATACAAGTAACCAGTTGGTCTCGGGGCATAGTGCCTGGTTAAGATTTCTCGCCGTGGGTTCGATCCCAGTCGGAGGATCTTCTTTGCGTCAATCAAGACATTTTGTTTTATTTTTATTTCGTTTTTTTGGTATACCTACTTTGTTCTATTTTTAATTGTTTTTTTTATATACTTTGCTTTATGTTTATGTTGTTTACTTTTATTTGTTTCCGTTATTTAGTAATTAAGGTGTGTTTTTTAACATTCAATACTATAATAATAACATAAGTAAGTGTAAAGGATTTCTTATGTATAAAAAATATTACAATGTTACCACATCAAAATTTATTTCATTTGTTATCATATTATAATAATAAATTACCTTTATTGTAATATCTATTTGTTCAAAGTAATTTACAAAAATAAATTAAGTACTAACACATAATAATAATTATATAAAACATCAAAAAAAACTGGCCCAACTCGGATTTGAACTCACATCTATCCCGATCACATTAGCGAGTGCAGCCTCGTTACCGATCTAGCTAATGTTTACTTATGTTATGTTATCGAAATTTTGCATTACTATGAAAAAAATAATCAGATGGCGATAAAAAAAACAAGTTACTGATATTGTCATCCTTGTCTAGCATTGACCACATCTTTAACTACTCGTAGCGATGCTACACGGCATGTTAATTTGTTAGCGTTGGAGCATCACTCACACGGATAAATATGCGCATTGTGTATAGACGCCGCAGCCCGTATAGCGCAGGCGATAATGGTCATTGCGGTGTAAGTGGACGTCTAGAGGTTGACTGTACCGTGTATACATTCATATGCATTTAGTAAGAAGCGGTTGTTTTAATATTACAAACAGACACTCCAATTTTATTTATTCGTATAGATAGATAGATACTTATTAGTCCACTCAACGAATAACTATTAAGAGATAGAGATAAGAGGTGTAGAGTGCGTGAGCTGGGCCCTGAGCGATTTCTTCACAAAGTTGTTCAGAGTGCTTAGGGAGTGAACATAGGTACTAAAAGTCCCCGCGTCTAGGAGGTGAGCCGGAGTGGGGGGTATAAAAATTCCCACATTTGAGTTTTTCGCTAATATCTATAAAACGGTGCGTCGTCGTAGAGAAAAAGTATTTTTCTTGAC
This sequence comes from Luperina nickerlii, assembly GCA_963855955.1. Lineage (NCBI taxonomy): Eukaryota > Metazoa > Arthropoda > Insecta > Lepidoptera > Noctuidae > Luperina > Luperina nickerlii. Next base: position 10,303,014 of record OY979680.1, read on the forward strand.
TTGCTTTGCTTTGGCATTTTTATTTATTTACAAATTATCTTATATTTACAAAATAAACAAAAACAGTATTTAGAAATGGCACCACTAATAAAGCGTCCACGCGGACAATAGAAATGGGCCCTCTGCAGCGAGCTAGTCTATAAACGCATACTGATACAATTCGTTCATAAATATTTGCACTAACACAGCCAAACGCGCGTAGTCGATCGATAGCCGGGCGGAGCAGCGAGCGACACAGCCACCCCGTCTCAGTGCTAACGCACGACTGCCGCCCGCGCCCGCGCAGAGCACCTCTGAAGCTCTATCTCAAAATGGGGCATTGTCTTTGCAACTGTTGATTGATTTAAAAACGCTATTTCAAATATGTAGTACTTCTAACCATCAATTTTTCAGTGTAAAAATATTTCCAAACATCAAAGCCGTTTAGAAGTTATAAGGAAATATTAGCCAAAATAGCGTTTTGGTAAATATTTTTTTAAGGCAAAAGTATTAGCTTTATGAAAAAACCCTGTTTCAAAAATGCTGTACATGAATCTATAGCAAACATATATTTTTTACAGACCTTCTAACCAAACCGTTAATAAGTTATAAGCTTCATAAAGTGACCGTGTTACGGTACTAAACGAGAGTAAGGCCCTTAACTGTAGAATACAAAAAGGCGGGTGGTATACGGGGCCCGCGTCGGGCGCCATTGTGCGCAGGATTATCGGCATAACTCACAAAGGGGCACAAAAGGCGGTTTATCAAACCACGTCTCACTAGATATCTCAGAATACACTTGGCGAACTGCGAACTGCAATCTTGGCCTACTGGCCCCGCCCGTATAACAGTAGTTAGGATACCACCTGTATTTTGTATGAATAGAATTAACTTAGTGTACCTACCTATAAGTTTTACTTAAGTTACAGAGAGATAATAAGTCGTTCTAACTCAAACATTATTATAATAATTATTATTATGATAACTAAATAGATTGACGCCCGTTTACACTAACGTCAAGTAAAGCAACGTCTTTACTGCTAGTTAATAAAGATCTTTTGACGCTCGAGTGACGTTGACAGAAGGGCGCGCTGTTGGTAAGAAATTGTGCATATATGGCGGCGTTAGTTCCGATTTTGGCCACGCGCCAAAAGAACCTTGTAGCTACCGTACGAGTACTTTCACAGTAAGTTTCCTAAGCAACCTTTAGCAACTCCTGTTTAGCTTCTACTTCACTCATTACCACTTATCTAATAAACTTATACCTACAGTACAGTTTCATAAAGTCTTCGTCGGCAACATAGTTCTCTAGTATTCTTCGAATTGTTTAATAACTTTCATTTATTCATCGGTTCAACTAGATAAAACGCTTGATTGGTTTCGTTGGTAACGATTTGTAGAACATAAGGAGATGCGTTTCGACTTCATTGTGTACAAAATAATGTTAAAAATGAATCCGAATCAATATCGTTTTATAATGATATAATTTCTATTATTAGTAGGTATCAACGTGCAAACGAACGTTGAAACAGATTCCCACTTTGATTACTGGCATCACATCGATACCAGTGGCTCTTTGAAACTCGAACCTTCAGAGATTTCCATTAAAATTCATCCCAATAACCTTCTGATAATGACAGCGTCTGTAATATCAGTATTTCATAAAATTCCCTTATTAGTATTAATTACACTCTATCGGACTTTTTAATTGGTTTGCAACTTTGATGCCGAAGTCTAATTGTATTGCATAATTAAGATGCAGAACTGACTTGCGAAGGCGACGAAATCGCTCTGTGAATACTTCAAACGGAACTTAATTAGGGTTTCAAGAAGAAGTTAATGAGCTGAATCGACGAGTCACACCGCGAGCGTCCCAATTCCAAATATCAACTGCTATACTTTTAAAAATAAACCAAATACTTTCGGGGCGTTAGGGAAACTTGTTTTTTATTGGAATAGATTACAACACAACTGTCATTTGCTTAGCGAACGTATTTCATTTGACATTCCTTTTTCAAATATTTCTGTGTTGGTTTTGGAGTTTTATCTGTATGCATTCTTTCCTAGTTTTGTTTAGTTGTGCATAGCTGTATATTTTTATATTATTACTAGCGCCCTGCTTCGCACAGTTTTAACGACTAGAAAAAACATCGATATTTCATTATTAGGTAGGTATATGTTAATGTAATATTAATGTGTTACACATGTTTATTTATAAAACGTTTTCAAACGTCAAAAATGTATGGTTATACAGTCGCTAGTCACTACTTAATTTTAATCAACGTTTATGAATATATGAGTTAACCTTCCGAAATAAATTCTCTAATTAATTTCGATAGTGAAACCCACATCAAGATCCGCTGCGTGGTTTAAAACAACGTGGTCACACAGACACGAAAAGCGGCTTTAATTTATAATACCTATGTGTAGAAGATATTATAGATTATCATCTGCCTAGTTTTTTCCTTACTATGTTGGGGTCGGCTACCAGTCAAACCGGATGCAGCTGAATACCAGTATTTTAAATGGAGCGAACCAACAAACAACCCTGGGTAATACGATGCCCTTATAAGACTGGTTGTCAGACTTTCGGGCTTCTGACAACCCGTAACGACTGTCAAAGATCCACGAATGACACGAATGTCATGCATAACTAAATAATATAAAGTCAATGATGGGAACAAAAATATCTTACACTATTCTCTACACAATACGAGGTTTAACTATGAATTCAGCACATTGTATTTTAGTAATTTATCAAGAAAAAAATCTGCTTTTTCATAAAAAGTACCTACGCAGTCAAAATGTATGGCACGGCAAATTTGGGGAAGTTCACTGAACGCTCTTCTTCCTTATTCTGAGCATATCCCACGCACGCTCTATGGCTTTGAGTTCAGCGGACTGAGCAGGCCACTCTAATAGAATGATATTGTTCTCATAGAGCACATTCATCACTAGCCTGGCTGTGTGTACACGCGCATTATCTTGCATTAGGGCTGCCATTACCTAATTTGCAGACCCCGGATAAAAACTTCAAAAATCCCGGATGATTTGGGTGGAATAAAGATATTTCCCCGAAATACCTCGAAATAAAATTAACATAAAATAAAAACCGTTAAGTATCATAATTATTATTATTTAACTAGGTATATTCTTATTTTTATAAAATCAGCGCTTAATTTGCGCATAATTATAGGTACCTACACTCTTCTCTACATGAGAGGTATTCTGGTAAAAAAAAATAATTAGGAACGCTCTTCATTTTGGCATCAATGAAAATCGAAAAAAAAAAATATTCAAAAGCAAATTATGAATTGTCATGAGCATATTATATTTTAAGTATATTATGGGCGAAATTTTAACTATAATTTATGCTTTAATTTATAGCCTATCATTCAAAGTCGGATTTCCTCCAACACAGAAAGTGTTCGGGTTTCACCCGGACACTATTTAAATACCCCACCCGGACGCTCCCCGGACGCCCTCCAAACTAGGACAAATCCGGGGAAACCCGGACGGATGGCAGCCCTATCTTACATGAAAATGATATTTTGGCCATACCGCTATCGGTAAGGGATGACCATAGGTTCCACAACCTCGAAACTGTATTGTTCCGCATTTAAATCACCTCGTATCAAATCGAGGTTCATTCTTCTACCCAGGCGAATTCCAGCCCACACCATAATCGTTTCTCTCTGGTACGGATGAATTTTTTCTCGGTGACGTGCAGCATCATCTCCTGTAGCCCTGTAACGCGTCCATAATCGGCAATTACGCTTGGCTGCATATGGATAGTGTCCGCAGTTTCACGTTAACTGCGCCCTGCTTATACCATACTTCCCGCTTATACTATACCAGCCTTCACCAACTATTCCCGCATTAAATTTCGACGTGACGGAACGCTCCAGCGTCACAAAAATTACAAGAAACCAGTGAAAATTATTTTCACAAGAAAATAAAACGATTATGGAATCTCTAAAGTTATTACGTTTCAAAACGTCGTACGCTGCGATCAAGTGAGGTTTATCGTTATTCCAAAATGTATTTGTTTTCAGTGAACAATTATTTAATGCAGGTTGAAACAACACAACATTCACAATTTTTGCGGCCAGTACTACTTTTATAGAATTTTCTTAAATAAGTTGATACAGTCAGTTTGTTTGCAGACTTTTTGAGTGGTGTAGTTACCAATAATTTCGTTAAATTAGCTCTAACTACCAAGATCATTAGTCTCGTGATTTTACGACTACCCATAAATCACGATAAACGTTAATATGAGTTAATTCCTCCAATACCGAGACTCGATCCATCATCTACCTGCCGATACTGATTTAAATGTCGATCTAGCTCCAATTTGATTTAGCCGAACTGTTAATTACGTGCGAATCTACTGTTTGCGCAGTCAGACTTCATTTGATGGCTTTGAATATTATTTTGAGACGCAATTTCAACACAAACACAGGTATTGCTCATTTATAGACATTTATGGACTAATTACCATTCGGTTTTCATCAGCATAGAGCATGGGTTCCCCAGTGGAAACTGCCGCGACTTACGTATCTAGGTCGTGGGTTCGAACCTAAACAGGCACTTTATATAAATAGTTATCACCACTGCTCTTAAAACGGTGAAGGAACACATTATGAGGAAACCGGCATGTCTTAGAACTAAAAATTCGAATACATGTGTCATCTATCAACCCACACTGAGCCCCAGTGTTGGATTATGGCCCACTGGGATCTCACAGAGAGGAACTGTCCCAGCAGTGGTAACATTACAGTCTGATTATGCTTTCATCAGCTAAATAGTTTACAAACTATTGACGACACGGTTGGCGCAGTGGCTGAGAGATCGACTGCTGCGTTGCGAGTCGCGGGTTCGATTCCCGCACGGAACAAATATTTGTATTGCCTACAGGTAGTTGTTCCGGGTCTGGCTGTTTGTGTATGTGATTTTTAAATGTTTGTAAACGCACCCACGATACAAGAGTAGTTCCTAGAGTGGGGCAATGTTTAAAAATCAAATATATGGCATAAAACGTTTATTACTTTTGTTAGCTAATTGCTAATCCTCATTATCAAACTCTAAACTCTGATGTTTAATTTGCTAATTAAAATGACAACTCCGATCGAACTTTTTTTGTCAACATGACATTATTAAGCTGTCATTTTGGTCTAGCAAATTAAAAATCAGTGTATAGCTGAATTAGAAATACCTATAATAAGGATAAAGGAAAAGATTTGTATGTCGGTATGTACAGTTTTTGAATCGTTCAAAAAGTCAAACAAAATACATAGCCACTAGCCAGCTAAGCACTACTGCAGGCTATACACCCGTAATTCACACACAATACCGTCAACGCTTCCCGTACATTCAAACAAAGCAAAGCATAGGTACGCAAAGCTGAGCTCAATAGGACACACACAGAATTCACAAAACCCTGTCAAAAAGCACAGTTCGTACCGACAAACAAAGAGATAAGTAGACAGACAGCTAATTAGCAACCACATGTAGCCTTCATAAAATATATCTTCGGGTTAATTTTAATCCATTTGGAGATACGTAAAAATATTTTCTTATCTTAGAAAACAAAAGTATTTATAGGGACTCGTACAGGAAGATAGTTACACCAACTTAATTAAGCTCATTCCCAAAAAGACGTCACGTCCTTCTCCATTTAATTAAACCTATACATTATACGAGTCAATAAAATAGAAAAAATTATCTTAGGTTCTAATCTATGGTCATGTTTACCCATGTCCATGTGTAAAATTTCATCAAAATCCGTTCAGCCGTTTTAGCGTGAAAGAGTAACAAACAAACATACAAAAAAAATTAAATATTTTCTCTTTATTGTTTTATTAGTTTATATTACGCATGAGAATATAAGGTAGCAGAATGATGAAAATGATTATATATCTAACTCTTTCGCTGACTGTACTGCAGGCAGCCATAAACGAGTGCTGAATAAAAATTAATTCCCCAAGGGCGGACATACAAATAGCCCTGATAAAATTTATAACTGTGGACGTGACGGCTCTCGACTCCGTGCACAGTATAATTTTGTACACAGCCCGGAATGTGCTCGCCAATGGATAATTATAGTAAATAGTCCATTAACTCTTGGGCAGTGTGGGTAAACAGCTAAGTTTATGGACGGCATCAGTAGGTATCTAGCAACTGAGATTTATTTATTTACTAGCTTTTGCCCGCGACTTCGTCTGCGTGAAATTTCGGCCCCCGAGTGACCGCATCGCATCCCATCGCCCGCCCGCGGTGTTACTTCGTTTTTGCGTAACATTATTTTTGCTTTTTTTCTTTTTGCTCGACTGCTAAAGGTTGTAGCGTGCTGAGATGTTAAATAACCTATAGACCTTCCTCAAAAATTGGGCTATCAAATGCAAAAATATTTTTTCAAATCTATCTTGTAGTCAGTTTCATGAAACTGATACTGTAACAATCACACATTTAATTAAACTTTGTTAATTTAGTTGTTTTGTTTGTTGTAATTTAGTTGTTGTTTAGTTTGTTGTAGTTGTTGTTTAGTTTGTTGTTGTTTAGTTATTGTTGTTGTAATTAGTTATTGAGTTGTTCCGCTGCCATGATAATTACAGTAGTTTCTTCTAAAAACGACGTGAAACAAATATTTAATCAGCCTATTATGTTCCCACGGCTGGGACACAGGCCTTCTTTCTGTGAGAGGAAACGGTCTAGTAATCCACCACGTGGGCCCAGAGGGGGTTGGTGGATATCACATGTCTTCTTTATTTATGTAGGGCACGCCAGTTTCTACAAGATGGTGTCCATTACCGTTTTGAGAGCAGTACCTAGTGATGAAATAAATCATACAATGTAATGCGCATAAGGGTGAATTCCACCAAACTTTTATACCTAGAACTAGCTTATGCCCGCGACTTCGTCCGCGTGAAATTTCCCCCCATTCACCCTCTTAGGGGTGGAATTTCGAAAACCCTTTCTTAGTGGATACCTACTCTTCACAAAGAACACTCCCTCCAAATGTCATGTCTCTAGGACCAGCGGTTTAGGCTGTGCGTTGATATACCAGTCAGACAGGACTAAATTTTATATAATACCTAGTGTTATCCTGAGAATAAATGTTGAATTTTTGTAATTTTTTCCATACTAGAAATGTCAGACGTCAATTTTATTCCACGGATAAAAGATATCTGACCTTTTATCAGCCCTAAGCAGGTAACTCGGAGCTGTTACCACTGGGTCACCATAACTTAAAACAAATGGCTTAATTTATTTAAAAACTGGCGAAAGCGCCAGGTTAGTCCGCGAAATCAATTTTTTTTTTTACGTTTTTTGCAATTTGCTGGTCAGTATTAAGTTGTATGTTGGTTAATATATGATTCGCGGCCGTAACAAATATGTATTTACAGAATTATAATCATTAAAGTCGTCAACACAACTCTCTAAGACCAAGTAGGTAATCCCACAGAATGACTATTTCATGAAATCTTGACATTTTGGGATTATACTAACTAACAAGTTGTATTACTGATTCTAATGGTTATGATTCTGTAAATACATATTTATTACGGCCGCGAATCATATTTTGATCGACGTACAACTTAATACTGACCAGCAAATTGCAAAAAACGTAAGAAAATTGGAATTTCGCGGGCTACCTTAGCGCTTCCCTCTAAATGGTTTTAAATATAATACACTAATGGTGATAGCATTAGGGTGGATTAAAATAGAAATGTCGTTTATTCAAAATAGACAAAAAAGAACGCCACAAATATTCGTGATTCGGAGATCGTTTGAATCGTCGTGGGCGCTGGAAAATTCGCCATAATTCTCCATGACATACTTAACAAGTAGTAATCATTAGAAATACCAAGTATTTCTTTAGACGTGGTTTTAAACTTTGAATCATAAAGCCAGTTTTTGTAATAATAACCTAACTGTGATCGAAGTACAGATACTGACAACTATGCCCGGTACTAAGTCGAACTTTACACTAGTCGGAATAAAGTACGAAATACAAAAATTGGCTCAGGCTAAAGTTAGATCTCGTTTTGTAATAACTAAAAAGACGTTCCGTCTTTTTTAATATTTACAAATTATTCTCATCTTTTTTATTTTCTTAAATGCGTAATGTTTGCTCATCAACTCCTACGCAATGTATTATTTTTGCACTAGCTGTGCCTCGCGGTTTTACCTGCATAAGTTTCGATCCCGTGAGAATATCGGGATAAAAAGTAGCCTATATTTTAATCCAGGGTGTGGGTTACCTCTACACCAAATTTTATCAAAATGGATTCAGCCGTTTGAGCGTGAAGAAGTAACAAACATATAAACACGTACACACACACACACTCACAAACTTTCGCCTTTATAATATTAGTGTGATATCTAACACAAATACGCAAAAATAATAAAACTCTTCAATTTCTTGGTCAATTGGCATTGCCATACAACGTGGCAATGCTGCCAGCCTTTTGGGCACCGTTCCTGTTGACAGCGATGCGGACGAATTTTTGATGCCCTATGGTTCTTTTACTTATTTTTTCATATACATGTACTTAATATTATTTTAAATGTTAGCTTATATTACTTATGTAAATATTATCTTGATTAAGTAAATACATTTTCCTAACAATACGCAATATTCCTACTGAGTACACAGTAACGTCGATAACAAAAGGCTTCACCCTACTTTACTTAAGGTTACCCCGACCGCCTAGTGGCGCCCTCATCGTTTGTTTGGTTATTTCTTTTATTTTAGAATGAAAATGCAGAAAATAAGCACGTTAAGTTGTGCTCCACAAAATTATACGTTAATATCATTATAAACGGTAGTTTTACATTGTTTAGTTTTATTATAATCAGTTTTATTATAATCACTAAAACGTATAGATAATAGTGGCCACTATTTTCCGTTTTAGTGATTATAATATACTATTATATTACAAAAAAATAAAATAAATAACCAAACAAACGATGAGGGCGCCACTGCGCGGTCGTCGTTTGGTCGGCGCCCTCTTAAATATATTTCATTATTGCTGAAATATGTTCAAAGACGGAAAAACAGGAGGCTAAGGGGTTAGAGGGCTAGAGGGGGTTGGCTTGTGACTATAGTAATAACAGTCGCACGGGTCGATGGATCAGGTTAAGCTACGCTTGCTGCGGTTAGTAAGTGGATGGTTGACCACCTTCACATACCAAGAGCCCTCCGTGCCTCGGAAAGCACGTTAAGCTGTTGGCCCGGGCTGTCATTCTTCGGCTTCATTCAAATGGGTCTTTGACAGTCTTTACGGGTCGTCAGGAGCCCGAAAGTCTGACAACCAGTCTTACCAAGGTGTATCGTATTACCCAGTAACTGGTTTGTAGAGGTTAGATAGGCAGGCGCTCAATGTAAAATACTGGTATTCAGCTGCATCCGGTTAGACTGGAAGCCGACCCCAAGGAAAAAGGCTACGCAGATATTGCTGAAATATGTTCAAATGAATGCTACTTCAACCTTCTGTATGATACTTCATTAAAATGTGCTTATCAATTAAGAGATTAAAGTTCAACTTAATATACCTTTGAACATGAAAACACCTTTTTGAAGTCGATCAAGTACAGTCACACACACAATTCATTTCGACGTACACATTTAATTAAGTCGTCACTGAATCGCTTGTTTATGGTGCTTTAATTACTTGCCATGGAAATAAATACTCGGGAAACATAGTTAATTAGATACAGGCACCTGCTTACTGATCAGATTTTGAGTAAATAACCCTTATACCTAATTGTGGAACCGTGAATTACTCCATTATATTGCCAAAATAAAGAAAGAAGAAAGAAAAATTGTTTATTCTGCACAAAAAAAACGCACATTGCTAATAAAAATAAAAAAAAAGATATAAAATATACACACACACAACGTACTCAAAAGCCTAGTACTCAAATAAAAAAAAACACTTTTGTTCTGCCTGAATTTGTCCATGAAAGATTTCGGGAAACGAGTCAGCTCATTGCACCTACATTCTCATGTTAAAACTGATCTTGTGCGCATGCACTAATTTGTTTATTCTGTGTTTACCTATACAGATTTTCAACGTATAAGATCGCAACTTCGGGGCAGGTGCGTAGTACTCGCAACCGGCGTGCGTGTATGTATTGGTATGTTAATCTATGCGTGTATGACCAGATGTATGAACGTACACGAGGCAAAAGGAGTATGCAAGGATTGTAGCAGATGGCGTTCTGTAGTTTTTGCCTACCCCCATGGGAACAAGTTTATGTATGTGTATGTTATGTTAGGAACATACGGCAGAAATCTCGAACGAAATTCAATGTAAAACGAAAAAAAAAAGATGTAGACAAAGTAATTTCCTTATACAGTCGAGTGTCATTCCAGAATTCGAAGGTCAGCCCTTGAAAATACAAATTCCATGAAAGCACATAGTTTGTAGTACCTACGTGAATGAAGTACCTAGTAACAGATTATTAGAAAATCTCTTGACCCAGACGTCCTCACGTAACCCGCCTGTTCCAAAGGTTGATATGAAATCCAATAAATTGTCTATAGACTTTTTGGACCAACTGACGCGAGATAAAGGTTATAGGTAAGCTTTGGAATAGACGCTGATAGTGCATGTTTCAGAAAAGTGTAAGTAGGTAAGTTACGATACTATTGACATGTTTTAAAATCAAAATTATGACCGTAAAAAAATACCCTGCAAATCGTATAATCAGGAATATGAAAATATTTTTGTTGTTTTAAATTAAGCATCTACAACATGTCCCGGAATTAACGCACACCACCAAACACCCCAATTAGAATATTATGTTATAATCTTAATACATACACTGTTTAGTTATACTGATTGTGGGATTATGGGAAATTTGGAAAAACGTTATAAATCCACGCACGCACAAACTCGCACCGGTACAATGGTCTAGCGTAGTACTTCGTCCATTTTAGTTTGTTTTGACTGTACAGCGGAAGTTTGACTGTAGTTTATGTAGTTTCCATTATTTTTGGGGAAAGAAATACCTATTAAGAATGACAAAAATCGATTCAGTAAACGATTCAAAACCAAGTACAGACGCCAGCACATCAAGTTACTACAATCTGTCAAATTTCTGTAATAGATTTTCAACTTTATCACTAAAGCATAAGGTTCAAAGTGCATTGGGAAAATGTGACAGTTTCAGGTAGCTTGATGTGCTGGCGTCTGTACTTTCTTTTTTTTTTGCTAGCCTGTGCTGTCCCATTGCTGGGCAAAGGCCTCCCCCAAGTCCTTCCAGGAACTCTTTTCCCGCGCCACCTCGAACCAGACCTCGCGGTACGCGTCCAGGTCATCTCGCCATCTCTTTCTGGGCCGGCCTCAGCGGCGCCATCCATCTTCAGGCACTGCTTTCTTAATGTGCATTAATTCAGTTACAGTATATTTTTTTCTTGTCCAATCTAACCTGCTGCAGCGGCTTAACATCAAGGGGACTTGATGTTAAGCCGTTCAGCTGTTTAGTCGTTCATTGTTATTTTACAAGGAGTGAATGATCACTCCTTGTAAAATAACCGTTAAAATTCCAGTTGTACCGCAAACTGAACTTTATTGTGTAGGATTTAAAGTTATTTTTCCATAAACTCATATTTGTTTACATTTTTGCTTAATAAATCGCGAATGAAGGCTAGACAGATATTAATACATTACTTGTTGTTGTGATTTTGTTTTCGTAGCTGCAATAATCTATACGAGTAGTCATCATTTTACAAGGAGTGAATGATCACTCCTTGTAAAATAACAACCACCACACAACCGTCGATCCATTTGACAGGCAGAAGTGAGAATACCTTCTAACTACCCATAACTAACAGTCATAAAAAAAACTCTAAAACGTTGAACCCGTATGTCTATGAAATAAAATCACTAATTTGTTATTGGGTTGGGCGGCAGGCGACGGGTGACAAAGCGCTGGTACCTGTAAACATTGCCGCAACGTTTTTCAGATGTCAAACCCCCGCCTCGCACCCTTCGAGTATACAGTATGTATTTTTTTAATTAAAGGCACTTATTTGTTTTAACAAATACGTATCTAGTATGGGGTTGGCACAGGAGCGTGGAGATTGGCACTTGAAAAAAAAGGCCGATGTTCAGCAGAAGTGAAAAAGGCAGGCAGTGGTGAAGTCGGGATGTTGATGATGCTGAATTGTATTGCTGCAAGTGGATAATCAGCAACTAATCCAAAGGCTATTCAAACTTATGGTTCAAATTAATATTATTTCAAATTAAACAAATATCAACTTTATTGTAATGGTAATTAAGTTGATATCAGAGTGACTTACTATGGAAAAAGTTATGAAAATGTTTGAAGTTGTAGCGTAAATTGAACTTTATTGTGTAGGATTTAAATTTATTTTTCCATTAACTCATATTTGTTTACATTTTTGGCAAATAAATCGTGAATGAAGGCTAGACAGATAATAATAATGATTGATTTGACTGAAACAAAAATTGATTGACATAACGCTTATTTTATTTTTTTACACTCTGTAGAGATTTTATTTACCACAGATAACTATCGGTTATGTTAACTGTTTAATAATCGCCATGAAGAAATGCTATTAACTTATGATAAAGTTATTAAAAACCTTATTTACAAAACCTTTGCAAAGTAAAAATAATCAATCAAAAAGCAACACGTCAATAATAGTAATTATTCAGTACTTAATTCTCGATTGTAGGCTCACCGCTCACAGCGCAAAAATTAGGTCATATTGAGTTGCATTGGTACGCGCACTACATAATTACGAGCGGGGCAAATATTTAATTAATTCACGCCGGTTAAACTGCTGCGAAAACGATAAACAATTATGTGGTACCGGCCACACCAACAACAATCCAACACCAGCACTATAATTTCCAACTTTACTTCACTCATACAAATCACAATGCAACCAAAATAATTATTTCTGGCAGTGCTACAAAAAGTTATGAAGGATTAATTAGGGTCCACGTTAATAAATGTCTGTTGATTTAGTTAAATGAACCCCAGTTTCGGGGTGAATAGGTTCCATACCTTTTAAGCACTCGTAGAGGTATTCGGTCGTGTCATACACGATTAGTTTGGTCAGCTAAAATTTCCTGACCGTAAAAACATATGCACACCCTCTTGTACTCATTTGTATTCTGTCTCTTTCACACTTTATCATTCGTGGTGTATTTTTCCTGCTGCTTTCGAATCTATCGTAGGTAAGTTTTTTGAAAATTTTGCACTTAATGTTGATCGACGAACTCAACCGAGAGTTGGTGTTTTGTTTGAGTTAAAAACAGTTTTGATAAAAAAAAATTATTTGTAGCCATATAGTAGACAAAAAAACCAATTTCCAAGTGAACTGTCAAAGTTTCCCCGCATACTTTTTGATAACTCGTCCTGCCCCTGCGGCACAGTCAAACTACGAACTATTTTACGTCGCGTAGGTATGGATAATATGCACTGTCTCCAGTCTGTTTTTTATCTCCCCACTAAAATGGCTACCGGCGCTTACTGCCCTCAGCCGCCAGCTTAAATCTCCACTATTTCTCGAAGTGAGCCCACAGAAAAGAGTTCCAAAGTGTCACTTTCAGATTTCCATAAGCGGTGTTCCGCCACAGTACGTTAGTCGGGACGCTGGCTTCCCGCCAAACAATTACTTTGTCTCGTCAGAAGCATTTCTTCTGCTGATGGCTCTAAAGTGTCTACTGCTTTATACATAAGTTTAACGTTTAACGTGAAAAAAGTGTGTCAGTGGTGAACACTTTAAGAATTATTGTACCTAATCGTCGACAAAAGACGTACCTGCATGGTACGTCCAACTCTAAAACTCAGACGCCTACTATGATAAACTATTTCAATTACGAAAATTCCTGATCACTTGTAGCGACATCTGTGTCAACACAAACGCGGTACTACCACGAACACCGCATTTCGTTTTTCAGCATATTATTAGGTCGGATTTCCTCGTCAGACGATACAGAGATTCCTGTCCGTCTTCTAAAGCCTCAGTGGATTAGCTCCATAAATACAAAATAAACTTCAGTAACTTTTAAATCCCATCAGAGGTGCACGTCTTTCCTGACTCCTCTAATACAAAGTTTTGGCACCCTCTGTATGTAGGTATATTTTTTTAGTAACTTAATACGGAGTGGCAGCGACATCGACTGAAGAAAGAAAGAAAGAAAATACGTTTATTTGCGGTAAACATGACGCGTAAAAATAATACTAACACGAAAAAAAAAAAACAAGTTGAGGGAAAACATGCGTCACATCTACGCAAAACGGCCATCGCTGAGCATAATCCAAGACCCTATGCGAGACAGAGACCCAACGCTGGTTTTCAGCGACAACTGTAGATCTTTTACAAAGAGAAGACGCTCCTTTTTAACCGACTTCAGAAAGGAGGAGGTTCTCAATTCGGATGTTTATATTTTATTTTATGTATATTCGAGCATAATTAATGGATAAAGTATGCTTCAGGGGTGGCCCCATATAAATTTTATGAACTTTGCTTGGGTAGTTATTGAATTAGCTTCAATAATACCAATTTTTTCCACTTAGTTTATATTATTGATGATGTTTTAATAGCTTCCTGTCACTGATATTCGCATAGCAAGTAGTGTTATATGAATTTGTGTGGGGAAGGTACTGTAGAGGCTATCTGTATAGCTCTACCTTTAGCAGTACAGGCTGGTTATAATGGGCATTGTTCATATTTTTTTAAATGTTGTAATTGAAAAACCATTTCGAGGAATAGCGTTACTGATCATTACGGACTAATTAATTTTGAAAAATATTCATATGTTATTGATATTTTTGATAAAATACGATTGACCTTCTTTGCCCTTCAAATTACGTACGACTGGCTGTACAGTTTTGTATCGTTGCCTCAGAAAATAAAAAGTAAGAGGCAAGTATTGTCTACAATCTGTCAAATGTCAAATTATTGTAAATATGTCAAAAATATAAACATTCTTGTTTATAAATCTCATTATTACATTACATACATTATTTCAACACTCGACAATATTTAATATACTGGAAGAGTTATGGAATACAGGAAGTGCTTTGTTCCAACTTGCAGCAATAATAGTAATAATGTCGCCGCGTGCGTTATTATTCTATTTCTAAGTCGTCGCGTCGATTGTTCTAGTGACGATAGAGAGTAGTATATTCCTTGGAGGACACTTACACATAAAAAAACCATTTGTAAATAAATACGCTAAGCTAGGATTCGATTATTTAAGACGTCTATTCGGCCTATTGACACTTTGACAGATGTGACATTGTTGACGTTGTGTTGACAGATTAAATTTTTTAATAATGTACTAGTAAGGCAACGGCACTTAATCTTTATGCTACTGGATGACGTCACCTACCTTAAAAACTTAAAATAATTAAATAATTTTTATTAAAATAACTATTGAGCCAATCATCAAAATATTTAAATTAGTTTCTCAAAATGCTCTAAATTTACAAAAAATAAAATAAAATATAATGGTTAGAAATTTTGAACAATCCCCATTGCCGGTGTGTTCCATTCGAACGTTCAAGCAAGTATCAAATACTTTAATAAGGTAGTTTTAGAAACAACATGATAATAAAGTCATAAATATATTTTATTCAAGTCGAAGCTTTTCTTCAATTATATTGTGAAGCTCTCATCTGCACCCCCCACAGTCCAACTAAAAAGTGAAAAATAAACACTTTCTTACAAAAAAATAAAACCAACTTCCAAAAACAAACACTACAAAGTGAAAAATAACTTTAATTTCGGAAGTCGGTATCATAAAACGAAAATATGGAACCAACGACACCGACTTCCGAAATTAAAGTTATTTTACATTTTGTAGTGTTTGTTTTTGGAAGTCGGTTGTTTTTTTTTATTTTAAAGTTTTTTCTAATTTATTAATCAATAATTAGTAACAGGGTCAGCAGAGGCAGACCCTGTTGCTGCAGTATTGTGACAATTTTAATACTCTCTTTTTTAATCCTCGACAAAAACAGAGGGGTGTTATAAGTGTGTATCTGTGTGTCTGTCTGTGCCATCGTAGGTCCCAAACGGCTGAACCGATTTTGATTTTTTTTTGTTTGAAAGTTGTCTTTATCGAGTGTTGTTAGTTATGATTCAAAAAATCGATTCAGCCGTTTGAAGATTATCAGCTCTTTTCTAGTTGATGAATTGACGTGAGTATCTTTCACAGGTCTGATTGAGTTGAAATTTGACATTTCGTTACTTCAATGATAGTAGAAGAACATAGTAACCTTGAACTGCTGCTGCATTAGACTATTTAAATAAAAATGTGATATAAAGCAATAAAACAAACAGTGTTGTATTATTACTAGACAATGTATCAGCACTACAAAAGTTCTATTGCGGCTCGGAGTACTAAATTTCAAGAGAACTTTTTTTCCAAAATTTTTTAAGCCTTTATAAAAATTATTTCACACTTTAAAAGCGTTTGAAATAACCTCATTTATCTCCCTATTTCGTTTGATCCACGACTTTTTGACCATCCTGTATATAGTAGGATAAACTGGCTGAAAGATAATCAATTGAAAAAAAAACAAATGACTGAACTGAAGGGAAAAATATCAAACTCTATACCCAGATAAGTAATTTGATCAACCGAGTACAGCTCCTCGTAATGGCAAAGTGAATTAAAAAGAAAAGAGCATCTGCAACGGGGCACACGAGTGGTGACATTAATTAATGTCACCACTCATACCTACCCGTTATGCTGGCTTGAAATAAAACGTGCTTTCGATCTAACAAATCCATCTACATTCTAAGGGAGAACATATTGGATGTGGGTATTTATATTATTTAAGTACTTTTTTTTTTCTTCAGGATGGGAAATCATCAAAAGACTCCTCCCGCTCTGGGTGGAGCGGAAGGGAGTGTCAGACTCTTACTGACTAAAACCCACCCGTGTTCCTTCCTTTGCCCTTTATGTTCCGGGCCAGCGGTAACCCTTTCGGACAATCCCGCTGACCCGGCAGGCTTCGGCCCTAACGGGCCCCTTCGGTTGATGCTGACATCTCTTTGAGGCGCGCGTGGAACACGTACGCGCCGTCCGGCACGGGCCTGGTCCTGATCGGACGGTGAGCTACCCATTACTCTCCGCCCGCAGGCCCGCGCCTACGGTGGCCGGGAGTCGTCGCGCGGCTCCCGACGCCCGGAGCGTCTCCCGCGGATTATTTTGGTACTTATCTATCAATTAAAGCCGACTTTGAGAAAAATATTTTATTTCCATAGATTCTATTCTTCGAATTTTACTTATATGGCCAGTGCTAAGCATTATAGTCCTCCTTTAAACTGGTTCCTATGTTTCTTATGTATTTACCAGCCTGTTACATCATAATACTTGTAACTATTATGTTCTACATTTGTATCTATGTTCCATGACACATGAGGCTTCAGGGGCTAGTGCGAAACTTGGGGTTCCTTCGATTAATCAAGTCTGGTCAAACCAAAGGTCAAACCACGCCGGGGTCGGTGCATTCCATTCATTCATTATGTTTTACATTTGAATCTGTAACTTATATTAAAGAGTATTCTATCAATCTATGCGCTATGTACGTTTCAGTTATACAGGGTTATTTTAAATTGGCTAACTCAACTCCGAAGACTCAACGATTATCGATAACTAAACATGATAAAACAAAAAAAAAATTTAATTTTTTTATGGGGTCATCGACCATTGTTGTAGTTGAAATACCAGTTAAACTTTTTTTTTGTCGAAACTTCTCAGACGTCTTAGACTAGTATAGTAGTAGGTAGTAGTATATCTAAACACGACATAACATAATAAAACAGTTTCCTGAACTCATACTTCAAGTAACAACACAAACAGCGGTCGTTAACCTCCCAAAGAAACATAAAATCTTTTTATTTTATCGTGTTTAGATATTAATACGCCTCGCGTCTGCGGAGTTTAGCTAGCCAATTTAAAATGACCCTGTATTTCTTTCTTCTAGGTGAAAGCGTCATCAAATACTCACTAAAGCTAAGGTTTCCTAGAAGAGCAACGTAATTTTGATATCCAAAAAGTGCTGATTCTCCGATTTTGATTAATTATTTTCATGTTCCAATACCTATAAACAATTATTATTATTATACATGGTTAATACATCTCCACTTATATTTTTATTTATAACTTACCTATTTTAGTGACTTTCGGATTGCGCCGTCTTGACAAAGTCAAATTCATTATATTCATTTCAGGCACTTTGAAGCGATAGTCATCTGTCATGGCCTTTATATAGGGTTGTTTTAAATTGACTAGCTAAACTTCGCAGACGCTAGAAGCATCGATATCTAAACATGATAAAATATATTTTTTGTTTTTTTTTTGTTTTGTCACCAACCGCAATTACTGAAGTCAATTGAATATCAGTTAAAAAAAATCTGTATTTTTTTTTAGTGTAAACTTCACGAACGTGATCGGTTTCGATATCTTAACACGACTAAACGTAAGTAAACAGTTTTTCTCAACGCATACTTCTAGTAACAATTCCAACAGCAGTCATTGACCTCCAAAAAACAATTCCAACAGCAGTCATTGACCTCCCAAAAACAATTCCAACAGCAGTCATTGACCTCCCAAAAACAATTCCAACAGCAGTCATTGACCTCCCAAAAACAATTTCAACAGCTTATTGACCTCCCAAAAAAACATCAAAAATTTTTATTTTATCGTGTTTAGATATCAATACCCATCGCCTCTGCGGATTTTAGCTAGTAAATTTAAAAGAACGCTGTATAGACTTTTTACCAGATTATTAATACTAGAAGCCAATGAACACTAATATCTTTTGAACGATTTACGTTCAAAAGTTCAGTGGAAATAGGCAGATTTGAAATTGGAATTGCAAAAATGTGCGTTTTAAAAAAAAGTAAGTACCTAATCTGAAACAGGGTGAATGTATAAGGTCGTTTGTTGGTTTGTGAGTCGTAAAATAAATTTTAGTAAATTAATACGCGCAGGCTTGGTTCGTAATGGAACCTTTAAAAAAATGGAAAGATAACAGCGGAATAATAAACAAAATCTAGACAAAAATCTTCCTAACTTCCAACCGCCCCCAATCCTACAAAACGTTGCGAACGAACTTTGGCTTAGGGACGTTACTCCCCTCGTGCCAACCCCAGCAATTAGCGATATTGTTATAATGAAAACGCCAGCAGCCCACTTGAGGCTGACGTCACCTCGGATACTATCTGCGCCATCTCTTTGATCTCCTGTCTCGTATTCCCTTTTGTCAATCGTTCGGGTATCTCTACTGCAAACAGCACTTGTTGGTAGGAGTAATTTGGGTTCTATTTCAAAGGACGAGGTAACCCGGGTACCAATCAAACGTGGCTGACATCAGTGCCAACAAGGTAACCATTAGCAGATTCCCTCTCTCGCCATGAAGACCGTCAACAATTTAGATTGCATACCTGTTTCATTTGTTACTTGTCCACTATCACCTGAGTAATTATAGAACCAGAGCCTTTTAAAACATTCGTTAGGTTACCTACCTTTTACAAGAAAAGCTTTTATGTTATATTTTCTCTGCAGTTTTATCGACTATTTTAGCGATCCCGCTTCAGATTCTTTCATGTACTACAATTAATGAGATTTCAAACCACTAATGTCTCTTCCTTTATATAAAAGATTCACTAACACTAGCTCCAAAGTCGTTGGGGTTTATTTATAAACGACTAGCAGCGCCCTCGGATTCACCCGCGTAAGTTCGTTCCCGTGGGAATATTGGGATAAAAACTATCCTATCTCCTTTACCGGGACTTAACCTATCTCTATACCAAATTTCATCTAAATCGGATCAGCAGTTTAAGCGTGAAGAGGTAACAGACAGACAGACACACTTTCGAATTTATAATATTAAGTATGGTTGATCAAAGTTAAGTGACGTTTAAGGCTCGTACACGCGCGACGCGACACGCGACACAAAGGTACCGCAAGTCGCGCGACGAGCGGTGCCTTTGTGTCGCGCGCGATTCGCGTCGCGCGTCGCGCCTGTTTGCAGGAGCCGTTAAACGTAAAAAATATATGTCGCTAATCACTACTTAACTTTAGTTAACGTTTATGAATAAAGGGCTACGTGTTTTAATACTGGATTATAACAAAAACAAATAAGTGTTCAGCACAATGAAAGCCTCAGTCTCACAATACAACAGAACTAGTCATTTCATCAAAAAACATAAACAATAAAAAACTGCTAAAAGAAACGGAGAAACTGCATCAGTCCTCCAATAATAGAAATATCTGCATCGATAATACTTGAAGAGGCCTTGACAAAGACAAAGAAATTGTTTGGCGGGGAGCCAGTTCCCCAGAGCCAGTCCCAGGTATGGAGATAGAAGGAAGCGAGCCGATCAAAGATTGCTCTGTTTTAAAACGAGGAAAATGCAAAGTTTTGTTGTTCGAAACGATAGCAGCTTCCGAAATAAAAATGTAAATTTGTTCAGCTTTCCTGCGGTTTTCTGTTCGGTGGAATTTGTGCTTTTCCAATTCCAGACAAGTATTTGAACAATCAGACAATTCCAATAGCGCTCTAGTCTCTGGTTAGCCCCGGTAATTTGTTGCATTGCGTTTTTCGTTTTAGAACTGTTTAACCTTTTTCCACGATCTATATGACGCATTTACATCAGTAATGAAACTATTCCAGTTTGATATCAAAAGATAAGTATAAATTGTGCGGCATTAGGCGTGGTATACACTTCTTCGGGTCGGCACGTTCGATTTGGCAATACCTATTTGTTGAATAACAAAAGCCGATGCGAAGCAATTACTACATACTACATACATACATTCGGTTTTATTTTGGCTAATGTGACCGGCAAACCCCGTTGGGTATCTACCTTCGCGGGATTGGCTTGTTGCAGTTGATTTTTCTACCCCGCTCGGCTTAACCGCACACTGTACAAACAGCCTAAGCCTACAAGCCTTTTCGTCGATTTTATACACAAATAATTTATCAACGGCCAGCTGTGCCGATTAATGCCGACCCGAACAAGTGTGTAGCAAGCCTTATGGTTCTACAGTATATTGATACCTACCGCCTAAACACAGGTCAATTCAATATTCTCGGAAGTAATTACAAAGCAATCACACGCTCATGATGTCAACATGTTTATCCAAGAGAAAAACAATCAATCAGTTGCCGCGTAGTTAGGCAGAGAAGCCGAAAAACAAAAGAATACGTAGTTCACTGTTTATTCTCAGCAATTTACTAAACACGTCAAACAGATTGGCTTTTGAAAAAAGAATGAAAAATGCCTGATCGTATTGACACGAAAAGGTGTAGTCAGCCGTAAGGAAGGAAAACAAAAGAATACGTGATTCACTTCTACATGGCAATTTACATTTGAAAAAGGAATGAAAATTGTTCAAGAACTCACCCAAGTCCTCGGCGTCTTCGCTCCACTCCCCGG
This sequence comes from Luperina nickerlii, assembly GCA_963855955.1. Lineage (NCBI taxonomy): Eukaryota > Metazoa > Arthropoda > Insecta > Lepidoptera > Noctuidae > Luperina > Luperina nickerlii. The sequence goes on from OY979680.1 coordinate 10,324,438, forward strand.
TGCCGCGCACCAGCACCGCCGACATCCCCGCCAGCACCGCACACACCCACACCGACTCCATCGCACACACACCCCGCCCCCACATCGTAACACACCCTACTCTACACCTAACCTTACTTTGGCAACATTTTACACCTACAGTAATGTTTCATTACCCAACAATCAACTATTAGTTAAGCTCCACAACGTTCATTAATTTAATATTACACTATAGATTAGCTACGCCATTCCATTACCTCGCAGGAACCGTCTATTGTCAACTTTACAATTGATCAACCCAATAGAATCACTCGCTAGAGTCGCTCCACGAATACTGCATACATTTTCTTAATTAAAAATTCGGTCTATTTTTGGTTTAGGTCGATCTCGAAATCATAGGTCAATCGGATTGAATCGAGTTCCATTGCTCCCGATTTGTTAGTACATGTTACTTTTGTGTATGAACGATCCGAGTAATCTTTTCGACATTATAAGTGGAGTCGTGTGTAGTGTGCCGTCACGCACGGCCGGCTTTCGGGACGCGGTTAAATATCCCGATGAATAATTCAGGACTCTTTTAGCGGCGGTGCGCGCTCGAGGACAGAGAGACCACCTGCAACAAAGTACATAGTCCCTCATTTATGTCCAAACACAACTATATTTAGACAAGTCGTTTTGCAAAATGGAAGGGAATTTATAATCAGTGATGACAGACTGGCACGCGAAATATTTACAACTAGCTTCTGCTCGCGACTTCGTCCGCGTGAAATTTTGGCCCCGACCCGTCGCGTCGTATCCCATCGCTCACCCGCGTGCTACTATGTACATAAGGCAGCACATCAAGCTACCCGAAACTGTCAAATTTTCCCAATGAACTGTGAACCTTATGCTTTAGCGATAAAGTTGAAATTCTATTAAAGAAATTTGACAGATAGTAGTAGCTTGATGTGCTGGCGTCTGTACTTCGTTTTCGCTTATCGTTGTTTCTGACGTTTTTATCCTTCTCACCTTCCTCAAGAATTGGGCTATTAAATGCAAAAAGAATTTTTAAAATCCAACTGGTAGTTGTAGTTCCAGAAATTACCCCCTACATACAAACTTACGAACTATACCTCTTTATAATATTAGCACCGTATAGATTAAGTTTGTACAATGTACAGACCCGGCTGATTTTTCGAATTTCTAGTGTATTTTGCTGCCCTAGATTATTTTTTTACCTACAATAGAACACAATGAATAATAATAAACCTACCACATGAATGCAAAAATTAATTAACTTCATCACATTTACCTAGACATTGTAAAAAATGTATCAAATATATTCAGCAAGAATTCCCCGCTGCGTTTCGCCGTGCTACAAGAGACATTCCTCTGTTTATTTTAAAAGAGATTTCTCGAGAAAAATTTAACAAAAGCTTTCAAGGAGCAAAATCCGTCATCAAAGGCAGCTAAACGACCCGTAGCGCAGTGCTGAAGCGCTAATATGGTTTAGGGAACACCGTACCCATATTTCCTAGACGTTAGGGTGAACTTGCCGCCTAGAAACTTACTACTCAATATTATAGAGAAACAGCAACTTATGATATATGAGATGCATACATACACATCGTATACTAGTCTAGCCGTAGTAAACGCTAATAAAATGTGTGCTTGCTATCAAATGTTATTTTTATGGTAATGTATCCACAGTAAAATAAAGTTAACGTCTTATTTCTCTGAAACGCGAGTCAAGTTTCGATAGAAGCAACCGCATTTTGTGGGATATGTGGCTGCGTTTTGAGTCTAATTAGCACTTTACTTCAGTCACTAGGTTATAATATAGTGTGGTAAGTACAGACGCCAGCACATCAGGATAGTACGGTCAGCATCAAAAGTCGATTAACACTTCAGTTTTTTTTAAATCTTAGTTATTGAGCAAAATATTAACACTTCAGTTTTTTTTAATCTCAGTTATTGAGCAAAATATTAACACTTCAGTTTTTTTTAATCTCAGTTATTGAGCAAGATATTTGTTGAAATTTGCATCGTACTTCTGCTGCAATTTTGAATAAATATTCTCTACAATCTGTCAGATTTCTTTAATAGATTTTCAACTTTATCGCTAAAGCATAAGGTTTAAAGTTGATTGAGAAATTTTGACAGTTTCGGGTAGCTTGATGTGCTTGGCATCTGTACTTAAAGGGTGGCAGGAACGGATTACTAGTATGTCGTCAGAAACGCAAGTGGTCAAATACGCATTTCGCCAGAAAACGCATGTTGAATGAAACAACAATGCGCAACCTGTTACTATAAATTCAGTACATGGTTGTCGACCCCCCTGCATTGAAAATCGTCGGTTATTACAAAAGAAAATGTTATTCCATACATTTGGACCTCGTAGGTATTGATTTTTTCTATGAAACAGGTATTTTTGGGTTCTACGGAACCCTAAAAACATAAATTTGTAGTTACATTTTTTTTAAACCGGTCAAGTGCGAGTCGGACTCGCTCACCGAGGGTTCTGTTCTATGTAGGTATGTAATAGTTTATCACGGGATTTTTTTTTAATATACCTACAAAACGGTTTTCGGCTTTTGTCCTTTACTTGAGCTACATGATCTAGCTTCTTGCCGAATTTCATGATTCTAGATCAAAGGGAAGTACCCTATAAATTTTGATTCCCTTGAGAGTCTCGAAATATACGTTTTTTGCGGCATAAACGGCCGTATCTTTTTTTCACCTTAACTTAGGTGTTTGATTTTTTCAAGCTTCAAGTGACTGTAGAGCTGAGTATATGTTTTTAATTTCAACTCGATACCTCCACGCGTTTCCGAGATAAAGGGTCTTAACAGACAGACAGACGGACGGACAACAAAGTGATCCTATAAGGGTTCCGTTTTTTCCTTTTGAGCTACGGAGCCCTAGAAAAACCCATGATAAACTATTTAGATACCTACTTTATACGGAACCTTCGGAGAGCGATTCCGAGTCGCTCTTGACCGTTTTTTTTAATAACTAACGAAAAAATTGTACGCTACGATGTTTAGAATCATGCACTGAATTCATGGGTCAGTTAGCGCGACGATGTCCCTGTTACCGTTATGTAAAATAACCTAACTTCAATGCCAACAATAAGCTTCTATGCGATAGGAGCGTAGGCCATACTTTTTATAATAAACTTTATTATGGATCTAGTCCGCGCTTCCCCTTATCGAGGTATCTAAGTTTCAGCTACATAATAGTCTGAAAGTTTCCTGTTAGCGATTCGAGAAAAAACACGCTTAGTTGACCTATATTCTGCTTTTCTGTTTATAAAAAGTAGATGCCCGTACTCATAACCATATTTTATTGGCTTCTCCCAGCAACATTCCTCTTATATTTCTTTGTATTTCCCATTCGTGGAAAGTAGCTTTGATTTCGTGCATGGCTCTTAAAGGAAATTGTTTGATCTTTACGAAAGAAATTGCCTAAAAGCCTTATTTACAACATATTTTCGCCATATGAATGTATACTTAGCAGTCTGAGAAACATCGAAAAGTAAGTAAAGTTTAGGTAAAATTAATAATGTAAGTATGGCCTGTTTCCTTTACTAAATTTTTGTGTAACAAATAGCCTCTGGAGCCGTAGTTAATTTATTCCATGCTTGAGTACCCACTTTACAGGTTATAATAAATTATCTAGTCTTTATGCCAACAGAAAATACGGTGAAGCATTATTAATTTTGATTACTAGGCTAAACTGAGCTAATTTCATGCAAACGCTAATGCCCACAGACGCTAAACATAGACATCACCTAGACTCTAGGTGATGACTATTTATACTCTATATTTTATATATTCAAATGAAAAGTGAACCTAAATAAACTGTTTTAATTATAAAACAAAGTTAGTCGTTATCCAATAAAAACCTTGACTTGATTATCATATTATTATTTATAGCTAGCGACGCGCCCCTGCTTCGCAAGGTTTTCACGACTTGACAAAATATCGAGATTTTCTTTATTACATGTACTAAGTTTAATTTTCATATCATCATCTGCCTAGCCTTTTCCCTCTTGAGGTCGGCTTCCAGTCTAACCGGATGCAGCTGAATACCAGTATTTTACATTGAGCGACTGCTTATCTGACCTCCACAACCCAGTTACTGGGTAATACGATACCCATTGGTAAGACTGTTTGTCAGATTTTCGGGCTTCTGACTACCCGTAACGACTGTCAAAGATCTACAAATGACAGCCGCGACCAACGGCTGAACGTGCTTTCCGAGGCACGGAGGGGTCACGGTATGTAAAGATGGTCACCCATCCACAGAACAACCGCGGCAAGCGTAGCTTAGCCTGATCGATCGACCCGTGCGGCTGATATTACTTAGCCTGACTACTACGTATACTACACAGATTTAAATTATTTTATAGAAATAATTTTATTTTGAAGTTACCAACAGGTGCGTAGGTTCGGACGCAATCAGGCGCTTTACTTGTGTACCTATATTATTTCATCACCACTGCTGTCAAAACGATGAAGGAACACATCGTAAGAAAACCGGGTTGACCTCTAGGACACAAACTGTCACATGTCTTTTGCGGCTGTTACTATTTAGCCAAGGGCCCCCCCTCTTTAATTTTCATATATTCTACTAATATTATAAACTCGAAAGTTTGTGAGGATGGATGGATGGATGTTTGTTCCTCTTTCACGCAAAAACTACTTAACAGATTTGGATGAAATTTGGCACACATATAGTTTATAACCTGGATTAACACATAGGATACTTTTCATTCCGATATTCCTACGGTATGGAGACTTTGCGGGTGAAACCGCTTGGCGCAGGTACCACTTAGTCAGGTGGGGTTAGGTACTCCGATGAGCCACCGTGCGAATGTGGAGCCACATCACAAACGATGCCTCATGTCTTGTCGTGCTCTCTGTGCAAAAACGCCTGTACCTTTGCAAGGCCAACGCTGACGTTGTCGAAGTGGCTGAATTTTGGTTGAAGCTTATTTAAAATTAATAAAATCCAATCATCGATACGACGAAGAAGAATATTATATACACTTAATAATAACCTTCCGGAATAAATTTCAGAAAAACGCGGTCACACAAATACACATATACATGGAAAGGAACCTTAATTGTATAATACGTTTGTATAGATTCAGAAGTACTTTAGCTAGACTGATATTAGAATAACGTTAAATATCTTGAGATTACAGATATTTTAAATAATCTAATACTTGATACATTTTTTTCATGGCATATCTCAGTTCAACCTACGAGGTTGTCATCTGCTTAACCGGTCTTGCCCTTGGATGTCTCAATTAATTAAAGCCAGGGCTTGCAAAATTTAAAAACTAAGCGATTACACGCTTAGGTCACCCCCTGTGGGGTACGGACCTCGGCTTAATGCATCGTTGGAAGAGGGCAGCAAGGGACAGGCTGGATCGGAATTTAAAACTACAGACTCAGCGGCGCGTACTGACTCCAGCAAGTGTCGGGGTGGGCTAATAATACTAACAGTCTTTAAATCTATATATAATATCACGATTATTATATACTAGCTTCTGCCCGCGACTTCGTCCGCGTGAAATTTCTTGTTACTCCGACCCACCCCGTCGCATCGCATCGCCTGCCCGCGCTATTACTTCGTTTTTGCTTAGCGTTCTTTCTGACTTTTTTTCTTTTTGCTCGGCTCCTAAAGGTCATAGCGTGATGTTAAATAGCCTATAGCCTTCCTCAAGAATTGGGCTATCAAATGCAAAAAGAATTTTTCAAATCCGACTGGTAATTCCTAGGTAGAGATTAGGTAGAGATTAGCGCGTTCAACCAAACAAACAAACAAACAATCTCTTCAGCTTTATAATATTAAGTATAGATTAGTATTAGTATAGATTACTTTTTGCCGATGACAGCACTGTCACTATTAATTCTATAAATAAAGATACGTATAAACATGAAATTAATAATACAATCAATTGAATAATTAACTGGTTAGATAACAATAATTTAAAAACCAATCTTGAAAAAACAAAATTTATGTTCTTCAGTCAACGTTTAGAAGCATCAAATATTAATGTTCAACACAAATTAACTGTTATAAAAAATGTAGACAGCAAAAATTTTAGTTGTAACCATTGACAAACGTCTGAACTGGAAAGCACACACAGAGTAATTAAATAAAAAAGTATGTTCTTCTGCCTATGCCCTCAAATTTAAATTCACCCCCTCGTTCATTCCCTCTATAAACTAAAGCCTATTATAAGTACCAACGCGCTTATAACTGCCTACCGTGGTATTGTCGGCTCCATATTGAGGTTTGGAGTTACATTTTGGGGAACTCTACTTAAAGAAATCATTTTTAAGACACAAAAATGGTGTATTAGGGCAATGTTTGGTTTGACAATCACGATTATTATATATAACAAATTTTTATTAGGTATAATGTAATCAATATACCTAATAGCGCTCTAGACACTATAAAGGATTAAACCAAGCTAAAAAAAACCGTCGGTGAAATGTAACCGACCATTGCAGGACAAAGACCTCTTGATCATCACGCTTGCTCAAGATGGGTTGGTGATTTCAGACCTATATTAACTCCGGGTCCCGGATTCATTGCGATGTTTTCTTTCACGGATGTCAGTAATATCCAGGATAAACTCTGAGGCTATTAAATAATGCAGAATTGTCACTTACATATCAACTTACCCCCATACTGGTTTACGCGAACATTAGATATGCACACTCCTTTTATAAAGTAACAGGAAACAACCCACCCCTGATGTGAGAATGAATTTATAGCCTCCATCCTATAATAATGAGCTTTTGAATTTTAAAGATACCGGCGAAATTAGTATTACGGAAGCCTGGCTTCCGGGAAGAGTTTATATTATAAACATAAAACACACAACAGAAGGCCAATTCTCGTACAGTACCCGGCGATAAATATTGCACATCGACCTATTCGATCCTATCGATTTTATACAAAGAATAAAAATAATTATCAAAAGAAGCAAATCATAATTGTTTTAACAGCTCCTAATAGAAACCGGACTGTTTGTATTTCGTGCGACAGAGATAACGCTCTACGAAGCCGAAATTAGCCGATTGTCTCTTTCCAAAGGTCGATGTGCAATATTTATCGCCGAGTACTGTATGTAAAAAAACGTTCAAATTCAAGTCACAGTCTCATCTCAGCGACAATCAATGTCAGAAACTTAACAAAAATGTATGTTATAAATTGACTGTATTTTTGCCAGATTGAGACTGAATTAGAATGCGATCGTAATTGCCCCTCAGATCTATGTAGTGTAGTATACATAGAGGACTACTACGTATATACGAGTATACTAAAAAAAAACCGGCTTAGCCTTCTCTCAACTATGTTGGGGTCGGTTTCCAGTCTAACCAGATGAAGCTGAACCGGGTCGCTCCATGTAAAATACAGGTATGTAAAAATACAGTCATGTATTTTACATGGAGCGACTGCCTATCTGACCTCCACAACCCAGTTACTGGGTAATACGATACCCCTTGGTAAGACTAATTGTCAAACTTTCGGGCTTCTGGCAACCCGTAACGACTGTCAAAGATCAACGAGTTTCAGCCGGGACCAACAGCTTAACGTGCTCTCCGAGACACGGAGGATCTTGGTATGTAAAAATGGTCACCCATCCACGGAACAACCGTGGCAAGCGTAGCTTAGCCTGATCGATCGACCCGTGCGGCTGATATTACTTAGCCTGACTACTACGTATACTACACAGATTTAAATTATTTTATAGAAATAATTTTATTTTGAAGTTACCAACAGGTGCGTAGGTTCGGACGCAATCAGGCGCTTTACTTGTGTATATTATTTCATCACCACTGCTGTCAAAACGACGAAGGAACACATCGTAAGAAAACCGGGATGACCTCTAGGACACAAACTGTCACATGTCTTCGAATTTTTGGTTGTAACCAAAAATTCTAAGACATGTAACATCTACCAACCCGCACTGGGCTCACGTGTTGGATTACGGCCCACTCCGTCTCACAAAGTGGAGGCCTGTGTCCCAGCAGTGGGAACATTAAAGGCAGAATAAGCTAGGGCACAGGTTTTTTAAATTACCCGTCTGTAACAACATTATACTATATTCTATTCTGTGATAAAATGATACTATTTATTGGCGCCAACAAGAAACCGAGTTGGGGCCAAGAGCCGGGAGATAAAGTGTAACAAAACACACTAGCAAGAAAATATTCCTACCTCAATTAATATCGATGCGAATGAACACCAATGTGTAACTTACATCTTTTTAGTGTTCATATTAGCTTATAATGATTCTTTAAAATGCATTGGTTATGGATCTAACAGATGCCCTTATTTTTAATTCGCCTCGGCCTATTTTTAATTATTTTATTTTTGCTTTGTTGTTTTATTACTATTTGTTGTACTCTGGACGCTTTTAACACGTAGGTACGTCTTTTTTTTACATCGTTCTCACATTATACAATTATAAATACAAAATTAATGATGTTAACCAATATTTTTGTAAAACATAATTTAAAAAGAGTGTCCATGGAGTTTCTTGCCCGTTTTTCTCCATATTTACTTACTACGCTTTGGAATGGGCAATAAGCTTCATATTTTCTGACTAACCGACTTGACAATTCAAAAGTGCCTGTTAACGGTTAATTCTACATGGTCTTCACATGATCTGACCAAGATTTTGTATGGACATTATAAGAGACTGTGACCTCTGAGTTTGTTTCAGCCTTTCTTTTTAGAATAGTCAGATAGGAAACGCCGACCTCATCTTGTTTACAAAAATATGATTGACGTGTAAAAGTGTACATACAAACCTACTTACAGATAATAAATCATTTATCATTTAATTGAAATTGCTTTGAGTTTGAGTTTGAGCTATTCCCGTATTTTCAAGAACGTACGCATTCTAATTTCAGTCTCAATCTGTCAAAAATATAATCAATTTCCCTACATTTTTAACGAGGTTTTTACATTGATTGTAGCTGAGATGAGTTTGCGACTGGAATTTGATATTGTGACTTATCTATTGGTGGCTTCTTGGTATCAAGCAAATCCGTAGAATAACAATTTCATAATTGATTCTTTCTGGAGGTATATTCTTTCTCTTCCCGTAATGGTTGGCCTACTGCCAGTCTTTGAAGGCCTCGTTGTGCGCCATTAGCAATTGCACGAACAGTTTCTTTCTGCACGGTATTGCGAAATTCCTTGGATTTACGCGGAGCATCTAGCCGGTTCATCGCCTCTATACAGATTCATAGAGTGAGATTCACTGTATGAATCTGTATAGATGCGATGGATAATTTGCTCCCTAAATTGATGGTTTATGGTATTCATGATCTCAACTTTAAAATAATTCCAAAACCATTCAAAAATTGTCAATTGTCAATAGAAGATCGCTTTTAGCGATAAAACCACCCATTGTGTCACCCCTTGTAAAATGTCTACATTTTTAACTGTAATTTTTATGGTGTACATAATAAAGAGTAATCTATCTATCTATATTTCACTATCTTTTTGCCAACGGCTTCGCCCGCGTGGAGATCGGAAATTATCCCACGGGAACGTGAACTGGGATAAAAAGTATCCTATGTGTGTCAAATTTCACCCAAAGCAGTTTAATAGTTTTTGCGTGAAAGAGTAACAAACATCCATCCTCACAAACTTTCGCCTTTAGAATATTAGTGTGATTAGTAGAATTAGTAGTAAGTAGGATTATAAGCCCCAAGACAGGAATACCCATAATACGTATGATTTATTAATTCCTAGTATCATTTTACATGTAATCTCTAGAGGGTAACGACGCTGATGCCTTAATCCGATCTTTATCACATTGTCACTATTACCAGTACAAGAAAATCGCACACAAATTAATTAGCCTAAAAAAAACCTTATCAATGATAAGTCAACACAGTCAATTAAAGAATGTCTGTTGTTATGGTTTCAGTTAACGGAAACAAATAAGGCAGGTCTAATATATTAAATAAACATTTATTTACTCTAAATCATACATAATTCAAGTAAAGGAACAACATTTCACCAACTAAAGGCCAGGGGTCAGAAATCATGAGATAACCCGAGTTTATTCAAATACATCCGTGATTTCCTCCTGGAGTTTCCGAGATATGCAAATGTTTGTACACACTACATTATTTATTTATCAGCACATCATTCAGTCTGACCCTAAACGGGCCGATAAAACCCTATTTATGAATCATCACGAACAGTGCGATAACGAAATTAGAGGCTCTACACTAGCAGAATGTTAAATCATAATTTTATTACACTAAATTAATTAATTTATCAAGCGCTGTTCAAATGACTGATTCTAGTTCAACACAATTTTGTCACAAACATAAAATAATTAAGATAATGGAATACTCAACAAATTCAGCACAAATATTTCATGAAATTAACAAGATTTATTTCTAGAGGGATAATAGAATATCTAGGTCATAAACTGACATAGATTTCAGTAATTAACATTAGATATGTATATAATAGGAGAGATACCTACCGCCGATCAGCTGATAACTGTCAACAACAGTCATTGTTTACTCGTTCACTCTGTGACGATGCAATCAAAACTACTGACAGTTTCGAATTAGACCCACAAAGTTGCGATAACAGCGACCCTTACTTGTCATGTTCATTATACATCGTGCTAATAGGTTTCGCCCCAAAGTCCTAGTGGTTATAATCTTTGTACCGCAATCCTAGTATTTTTTTTTATTTTCACTAAGTCATTCACATTCACGTTGAAAGTTTATTTGATTTTAATGTTATTATTAATTAAGCACGTTTGTGTTTTCGTCAAAGTTTGGTTATGAAGATTACGTGAGGTATCATGCGTAAGTGTCTCAGGTGTGGACACGTGTATCGGGTCGCGCGTCGCGCGGACGACTGACGCGGCGTGGACCGACGTTGTGTCACGTCGACGCGCGGCGCCCACCTTGCCTTGCTCTACCGAGGGTGCTCGGCTCGCCTCGGCAACCCTCGCCCGCCTCCGCCAGGTAAGCTTTCCCGACATGAAACTCTGATTGAATGGATGAGTTTCCAAATGCTTTTTTGTCGGAGCCGAGCGACAAATCACGATGTCGGACGGAACATTTGTGTTAACTTTCCGTGGTTTATTTGAGGGACATAAATTTAAATTACGGCTTCCTGAATTTTCTTTTGAGTGTTTGAATATATGTTTTTTTATTAGAGTATGGGAAGTGATGATTAGTTTATTGACAGGATAATCAGTGAATTAAGATGGGAATGAAGTAAGATGAGAGCACATGAAAACTTTTTAGACACGGCTTGTACCTACACAAAAAAAAATCGATACTCTCTGTCTCCCTATCCCATTATCCATGGAAAAACCTTCACGCTAAAACGTGGGGGTCATTGATCATTCACAGCTGAAACTTCCATCACTTTCTGATTAATTAGTCTTCCAACGTATCTTTTGCCGCATCGCCATCACCCTTTCACTTCCCAGCTGCATGTAGACCGGATTCAACTGCTCGCTACGTAGGTACATATTAATTACTGGAATCCAAATTAGCGCACTGACCGTACAAAAGTTCTCGTTAAAACCTTGTCAAAACGCTTTGAGGACTCAATCGTAATTTAGCGTAACATTCGTACCTAAATGTTACAAAGTTGTTTCGACAATTATTAATATTACTTAACATTTTTTTTCTGAATATTGTGTTTATTTTTTCCTACTGGTAAAATATTGGTAAGCCTTGGTTTCATACACGAGATTTGGATCTGTAGGAGTGTTCTTTTAACCCATTTTCGGCAATCAAGATCGATATCCAAAAATGTCCACCTTATTTTGAGTACAGATTGCTAAAAGGTAATATAAAATGTAACATACGTTGCAATAAATTCGGCTAGTTGTTGTGTTACATTGCATTAATTTGTATGTCTCATTTGTGTCACATTTCATGTAGGTACAGACGCCAGCACATCAACCTACCACAATCTGTCAAATTTCTTTGATAGATTTTCAACTTTATCGCCAAAGCATAAGGTTCAAAGTTCATTGGGAAAATTTGACTGTTTCGGGTAGCTTGATGTGCTGGCATCTGTACTTAACGATTCACCAATCTGTAACCTAATTGCGTAACACATTATCAATCGCAATTATTTTTAAGGATACTGCTAATAAATTATTATTAGCAGTATCCTTAAAAATAATTTATGTTGTTGAACAGACAACTTTTTCGAGCATATAAAGTATTATATGCTCGAAAAAGTTGTCTGTTCAACAACATAAATAACACAATGAATGTTTTTACTGTGAAAATGAAAGCCATTTCTACAGTTCAACTGTTAGTGTGTTACGGAATCACCCCGATGTACCGGGCATTAAGCCATCCCCATCTTTCAGAATGTCTGCCCTCAAATCCAACATTTTCACCACCAAACCACGAAAGGAAATACGCAAAGAAATCCATACATTAACATCAAAAAATTCTAAAGCGTACGTAACGCCCTGGGGGCAGTGATAGGCAGGGTTGTCACGTTGAGCATGAATTATCGACTCAACGTGGATCGCGCGTTGAGCGTCGAGCATTCGCGACCTGGCGTCGGAATCGGTATCTCAAACAAAAGCGTCCTTTGACAAAAACGATGGCGCCATAGCGGTTATCGGATTACGAGTACGAGATGACTTAATCTGACTTAAGACCTGCTGGCAAGCGATTAAACTGTTTGCGGTAGGTGAGGGTTAAATTAAATGAATAGTTTTGTGTACAAAAGTGAGTAAGATGATGTCCCGGTCCACAGGGCTTTTGGAACCCTTGGTTTCAAATTGGGTAACGGCCACTTGATTTTACAGTACCTTCGGGTACGGTTGGGTGTGAATGCAATGTTAAATCATGTTTGACTTTGCAATATAAAATGACAAGCTATTTTTAGGTATTCTTCTTAAACTCGGGAAATATTAATTAAAATGACTTAGGGAGTCCACAGGAGTGCTCTGTGAAAGATTTTCCTGAAAAGCTAGACTTGACGGGGTCAAATGTTAAAGTACCTACGCTCACGTCATCGCCCTAGCAACAACTTATTGCGAAAACATCTATCATGAAATAGTTAAGTACTTATTTACCTAATTAAGCAACAGAAAAGTAAACACAGCAGCAGAGCAGTGGTGGCCCAGTGGTAATGACCGCGACTTACGAGTTGTAGGCCGTCAGTTCGAACGCCGACAGGCGCTTTACTTTCTGTAAATTATGTCATCACCACTACTCTCAAAAACGGTGAAGGAAAACATCGTGAGGAACCCGGCATGACCTATAGAACTAACAATTCGAAGACATGGGACTTCTACCAACCCGCACTGGGCCCGCGGGGTGGATTACGGCCCACTCCCTCTCACTCAGAGGAGGACTGTGTCCCAGCAGTGGGAACATTATGCTAAAATAAACACATTACAGCTTCCTAAAGAATTTAATATTCATGAAAAAACCAACTCATCTAATACAATTTGTTCCCAGAATTATGATATTTATTTGTTAGGAGTAACAGGAGAATTGGAATGATTACGTAGTATTATGAGATTATGGAGCTCGCCAGCCGTTTTTTGGAGCAGCTAAACTAATTTAAAATGAAAGAACATTTTACGCTTCGGAGGCGACCTTTATAAAATGAGTTGGAAAATTGCGAAATATACAATGACGGACACTTTCCTCACGATGAAGAGAAGATCGTCTATTTTTATGAGCAATTATTCTCTCTGAACTTCATTTTTATTAAGAGCTAGGTACATTACGCTGAATTCAGTGTTTGAGTTGCTTCGTACAGGATAAGTGCTGTTGAAAGGCCTAACTGAACCATTGTAAAAATCTGCGGTGCTATTCTGTAAAAATCTCACCGTGAAAACTTAGGTGAAGTGAGCGTAGATTGAGCTAACAATAGTGTCATTTCCTAGCAAAAACAAAGTTGAGTTTGAGTTGTGAAACTCACTTCACCGGAGTTTTCACGATGAGGAGATTTTTATAGAATCGACCGGCAGTAACGACTTTTCCTGTAAACTCTTCTAATGGGTTACATTTTCTCCTGTACTAAGGTACGAAGCCCAGCTTCAATTATAAATACCAAAAGTATGAGAGTGTAGTAAAATAAAATTCACAAAAAAGTATTGTAATTTGATGCTATCTCACCACAATCAGTGCCCTTAATTTTACAAAAAAACATACACTGGTCTAATGAGCTTATGTCCTAAACTCTGAGTCCTGTATTATTAAGATCTCAATCTAGCCCAGTATCTAGTTTTCTTAAGTTTAATATAAAGTAATGTCCACGTGAACTGAAGTTCATAAATTATAACGAAGTTTATATAATTATAAAATTATTCTATTTACATTGTTTGTTTATATCTAAACAAATAATGTAAATAACTTACCTGAACCGTACTTAGTTTGTATTTTAATCACCCGTTCAGGAATTCTAACTGAGACTAAGATTGAAGTGTTTTGAGCAAGTTCTGACACAACAACAATAATCATTTCTGTAAACTTTCGTCGGGTAGATTGTAGTGTAATAACATTTAAATGTAAACTTTCAACTGTATACTAACCAGGTAATAAATGTGGCTGAAGCTTGCTTTTACACTTTTACAACCAGGATTTTAATTGTGAACTAGCTTCTGCCCGCGCCTTCCTCCGCGTGAAATTTCTTGTTGTATCGCCCGTCCACGATATGACTTTGTATTCGCTTAGCGTTATTCCTGACTTTTTTACTTTTTTTTCGGCTCCTAGGGACCCTAGCGATATAGCCTTCCTCAAGAATTGAGCTGTCAAGGGCAAAAGAAAAATTTTTGAAATCCCACTGGTAGTTCCAGAGATTAGCGCGTTCAAACAAACAAACAAATTCTTAAGCTTTATTATTAGTAATATATACATAGATATTGTAAAAAATAACTTCTATGTGGGTCGGATGGATCGGAGTCAATTTGTGATGAAAATGAAACTTATAACAAACAACCAGTATGAGGACATAGGGTTTTAACTTACCAAATCTTTTTATTTTGGAATTGGGAGGCTCGTGGCTAAATAATAACAACCACACGATGTCGATCGAAGGTTAAGCTACACTTAAAGCGGTTAGATTCGCGGATGGGTGGCCATCCATTACTTGTCGGGGCCGTTTTATGAGGTTGGAAATGACCCTCTAGACTTCTAGAGGTTGACAGCGTTATTAGATGTTTATTTATTTTAGGTTTCATTATGTTATTTTAACCTGATTTTCTTGATACATGTTGTCAGTTGTCATGAGGCTGAGTAATAACAGCCGCACGGGTCGACCGATCAGGTTAAGCTAAGCTTGCTGCGTTTGATCCGTGGATGTGTGGTCATCTTTAAATACCGTGACCCCTCTGTGCTTTGGAAAGCACGTTAAGCCATTGGTCCCGGCTGTCATTCGTAGATCTTTGACAGTCGTTAAGGGTTCGTTGTTTACCATTCTTACCAGCAGGGATATTGTATTACCCAGTAGGTAACTATACTGGTATTCAGCCGCATCCGGTTATATTGGAAAAAGACCCCAACAAAATTGGGAAATGACTGGCAGATTCATTTTTGAGTTGAGTATTATCAGTCCCCCATCTCCTCACCAACCCTGAACGAATACATTTCTTTACACAAACCACGAAAGGCAAACCAACTTCATTAAATTAACAATTCCAAACAAATAACGAGCTAGCAAATAGTTAATTGGGTTTTCACTCAAGCAACAGACTATTTCAATGAGCGATACATTAAACTGTTGATTAATCTTTAGTAAATATTAATCGTCGCGACAGCCCTAGTTCTGCTCAATCACAATCACGTTATTTAGCGAAATCAGAATAATATTCATTAGCGTTGGTATTCCCGGCGGGTAGTAGCCCCGAGCACGTTTCAGTGGCGGCCATGATTAGCCGCTGCCGTTCCAGTAACTAGTGCTAATGACGATCTATGATGATACAATTATCTTTAATAATCCATAGCAGCGTACGTGCAAGCTTGATTACCCTGCCGAATGGCGGAGTTTTGCAGAGCCGTTCAATGAAGCTCAAAAATTCTCGTTAATATTTCATCACTATATATTTTTTCTAGACTAGAAAGTATATTTTTTTGTTTGTCCCAGTACAGCAGTACTCTGCAACGATAACACTCTTCACTGACGCAGACATTAGATCCTCACGTAATCCTCAATATTTAAATAAATAATTTTCAAGATTATAAATAAAGATTTCAGGTTCTGTTTTGTTTCGTCAGAAACAGTTCTTATGAAAATGTAAACTTCTTTAGTTATTTTTAGTATGTTTACACAAAAGTCGATTAATTAGTTTCATTATGTTCGCTTAATAAAAGGTGACTATAAAATGCCTTCGTGCTTCTAATTTTTTTGTAAAACCCCATTTCAGCTTCAACATTTTTAAACATCCTCGTTTTTGGCCTCATTGTCACCGTAGCAATCGTTAATAAAAAAAATTCGTCGACGATGAAAATATAAACCAACAGATGTACTCTTACAGACAATCATATTTTCATCGTTCTGTTAAAATTTTCCCAGTGACAAATGCACCATTTCTTCATCTGTCAAATCGTTGTCACATCCTAAAACAACTTAAGAAAATGAAAAGGGTTTTAAATATTCGTGTTTAATGTTCAAATCATTTCTTGTGCGCTCCCCCGGATACCGGCGCGCGGCGTACCGGGCGTAACCGGCGTAATACGCATTAAACATAATATTCATTCAATTCCATACCTCAACTCGATGAGTGTAATGGCGCGGATACGCTGGGCCTAATGCTATGATTACATTACTGACATTATCAAATGATTTTACGTATCCGTATTTTGACGTTTAACGTTTTATTAAAATAACGGTATTCGTGAGTAATATCGTGTAGGACTTTGGCAATAAAGTATTGAAACAATCGCTATTTACAAACGGATTAATTTAGTTGAACGTATTTTCTTTCTTTTCTTTCAGTTGTACCTATATGTTCTTTTCACTGATGCGGAAAATACTGGGGAATGGTGGATGTAAACACTACATCACTACATAGTATAAAACAAAGTCGCTTTCTCTGTCCCTATGTCCCTATGTCCCTTTGTATGCTTAAATCTTTGAAACTACGCAACGGATTTTGATGCGGTTTTTTTTAATAGATAGAGTGATTCAAGAGGAAGGTTTATATGTATAATAACATCCATTAAATAGTAGAGAAGTACTGTTATTTTTGAGGTTTCTAATGTGATGTCGTAAATAATTACATTTTTTCCGCTTACATTGCAAACGCAGGCTGAACCCTACAAGTTTTATCAAAATAATGTACTAAGTATTGTACACATTGAAAAGGTCTACAGAAAAGTCCGTGATGGTATATGTCTATCTCTTATGGATAACCCACAATAACTTTTTTTTGTCATTTACTTTTTACGACAAATAATGGCTAATTTTCGAAGCGATTTTAACCAATACAGCATTAATCCTTAACCAATTAAATACCTTGAATACATTGTTCATTTAATATAGATCTATATGGCCCTTTACACCGTATGATTTAAATGAATATTTTCGAAGATATTACAGATTTAAAAATTGCGGGACGTAGCGTTTGCGGCGGTGCGAAGCCGGAGCGGGCCGCTATGTTTTTATATACAACGTTCACAGTTTTTCTGTAGTGTATTTAGTATCAGCATTGCAGCCGTGCGAAGCCGGGGCGGGTCGCTAGTTTCCTATAAATGTATCAGCTATTTGAATACTTCGAATACAGGTATTGTTTTATAAATTGAATACCGTGATATTTTTTTGATTACGTATAAAAACGCGTCCATTTTCTCGATAAAAATGATCAATGCCTCTCGAGAGACCAATGAACAGCATCAAACAATCAATTGTTTGGTTTTTCACTGTCTGGGGACGGCAACACGGACAATAAATCCAGGCATATTTTAAGGAACAAAACTTTGTGAGAATCTGTGTAAATTGAATTACATGGGTTTCAATTTCGATTGCGGATAGGTACCTTAAAATATGTACATATTTATGTGGGTTGCAAGAAGTTCTAGGTACTATAAGAAGTTAGGTATGGACAAATACCCATTCATATGATAATGTGGTTTTAGTGGTCATGTAGTCATTTAGGTTGGTAAATGAGTCTGTCATTACTTTTAGAGTAAACCTTAGTTTTTCATTGTAAGTTAGTCTTTTTGTTATTATAAAGTCAAACCCTACACCACGTCAAGAAAAAATAAAGAACATCAGTACATTGAAAAATTATTAGAATTAACAGAGCATGCATGATTTATACGTATTTTATTGAACAACTCTTTACTTTAGTTCCCGTCGACCCTTTTTCTTTGGTTATTTCTAGCCAAAGAAAAAGCCAGTTAACCTCTATTCTACAGTTTTTATCGAAACTCTCGGTTTTTCCTGTTTGCCTGGTAGCACTAATGTATGTATAGAAGCTAACGAATAATTTAAGTTCATTATCCTGCTTTTCTTTTACGCAATATTTTAGTAGCGCTAAAACAACCAACTTCCAAAAAAAATACTACAAGGTGAAAAATAACTTTAATTTCGGAAGTTGGTATCGTTGGTTCTGTATTTTCATTTTATGACACCGACTTTCGAAATTAAAGTTACATTTCACTTTGTAGTGTTTTTTTTGGAAGTCGGTTGTTTTTTTTTTTTGTAAAAAACCCCCAAACAAATTCATATAACACTACTTGCTATGTCAATATCAGTGACACGAAGCTATTGAACACATCTTGCCTATCCCTTTAAAGGGTACAGGCATGATGTTATGTTCTGTGAATGCGTAAATAATGCATACATAATATGCTATAGCAGCAATCGCGGTTGATTTGCTGGCATTTATTGAAGAGTTCCATTGTCTGTCTCCGAAACTCAACATCAAATCTTTATGAAATTTAAATGGGACCATTTCAAAATAAATCTCTTTCGAACAAAAAAACATTTGCGAATCCGTCTATATATGAGGGAGTTATAAATAAAATATATATATATATACATATAAACATTCGAATTGAGAACCTCCTCCTTTTTTGAAGTCGGTTAATAAAACGCCAGCAGAGGGCGGATCGAAACAAAGTGACATTCTATAATATATTCAATCCAATACATTTTTGACATAATAAAAATTCAATACAGCACCCTAATTGCGTACCTAAAACGCTGTCAATCTCAATCTGAATGATTTTGATGGATATTGCTAATCCATTGCTTCATATGTTCGTAAAATTTGTCTCAGCAACGTATTTAACGCAATGAATGTTGATGAACTGTGAAAATGTCATTGCTACTGATAGATAGTGTGTTACGGAACTACCCCGATGTTCAAAGTCGAAAAATACAAAACGATTGAAAGCGATTGCCACCTTGTCCAGACCCTGAGCTATTAATTATGTCATAGTTCAACAACTAAAGTATTTATTAATCATAGTTCAACAACTTATTTTATCATAGTTCAACAACTAAACTATTTATACATTAATTGTTGCAATTATATTGCAACAATTAATGTATAAATAGTTTATAAGAAGAAATAAAATAAAAACTCGCACAGTCAGCACATTGCACTGAAAACGTTGACAAAAAATCTGGCAAGGGATTAAGCAGCTGGAAATGTGACACATGATTTGTTTGGCTCAAATTTGCTCTGCTATTTGTGCAGCAACACCTGGACCGCTGCATTATGGCTGATAACGAAACATAAATGGCAAAATGTATTGTAATGTATTGTGTATTGTATTGTATTGTCTGTATTTGTTTAGCTGTAAGTTTTCCTAAAATAAATAAAATAAATAAAATAAAATAATGAGCGCAAGTACCAATTTTCTGTACAATAGCATTTACACTTTTACACTAATAATAAAACTGAAGAGTTTGTTTGTTTGTTTGAACGCGCTAATCTCTAGAACAACCAGTCGGATTTGAAAAAATATTTTTGCATTTAATAGCCTAATTCTTGTGAAAGGCTACAGGTAATTTCACATCACGCTATGACAATTAGGAGTTGAGCAAAAAAATGAAAAAGTCAGAAAGAACGTAAAGTGAAAACAAAGTGACAGCGCGGGCAGGTGATGCGATGCGACTGGGTGGATCAGGGGAACAAGGAAATTTCACACCAAAGAAGTCGCATGCAGAAGCTGAAGACAAAGAAGAAGACAAAGGCTAGCCGAGATACATATAAGTAACTTTTAATGTGCTTTGGCTTTAGATATGTTAAAGGTACACTTCGTAATAAAGTATATTACAAAAAAATAGGATTATATTCATGTTATAAATGCTTGGCAATATGCTGGTCCTGCTTCATAATAATCAATCTCAAGTTAGTCAAAATCAAACTGGCTGCTAATTTAAATGTAAAAGCTATTATTTATTAAATTACAAAATTTACACTCTGTAATTACTTTAACTCAAACACTGACTTATTACTTGATAATTTGTTTTATGAAAATCGTCTTCTTTTACAATTATTGTAAATATCAGAGGACCGTGTATCACATAATTATTTTTCGGTCATGACTTTTTTAATTCATTTATTTGGCTCTTTAATTCATTTGGCTCTTGTGATACAGGACTTCCTAGTACAAGAGCCAGGGCCACATTGATTTTTGTGTCTTGAAGTGGAAATAAACAAATTATTATTATTGTTTAACTATTGTGGTATAGTAATTTTATACTAGGTGTATCGCCTTCACATATAATTATATAGTTAATGTATACAAAATATTTTATAAGAATATCGGTAGTTTCTTACCCATTCTTCTCCATAAGAACACTACCTTTTGGAATGGATCCCGCCGTTTTGCCAAAATTATTTCGACAAAATTTAATTATCTAAACAAATTTTAACTACCTTTCTTTATACCAATGCAATTTTTGGAATGATTTTAAACATTTCGTCGAATGATTTGTTATGAATAAAAATATAAAGACAAAATTAAGATTTTTAGGGGATTTTTAATTAAAAAATGCTAATTAGTTTCCAGGCAACTTATAACTTAAAGGGCGACTAACTATTTGCTACTAAAAAAATAACTTTGCAGCGATTAAATATTTGAGCAATAATTATATTAGATGAGCTTCAAACTGCAAGGAATTATAAAAATTAAATAATGGCTGCTACTTTAAGGTAGCAAACACATTAAACAGGGCTAATTGAAATCATAGACGAGGTAATATAAATTATGACATGGCGATTAATATTATCAGTGGGATAACAAACGTATAATATTCAACTGTATGCATCTCTGAAGGATCATTCCCAGAAACAAACAAGATTGAACTAGAGAATTTAGGATGCAAGAGCGAGCGAAGCGAGCTCGAGACTTGGGGCACCCCGACTCGGACAGGTTAGGTTCGAAGGGATGACGGGGGCTCAAGTGAGCGAGCAAAGCGAGCGTTCGAGCTCCCTCATCTCCTTCCTTCGTGTTAGGTTCCTTTAAACCCTGTAGACAGAAATACGAGCCCCGCGAAGCGGGGCTCTGACGACTACGTCTTATTATTATTAAAGACAATTAGTAAACTTTATATACCTCATTATATACTTTAAGAGTGCCCATTTTCTACTTTTTATCCGCCGTCAAGTTAACAATAAATTCAGTTTCTCACTCACTTTCACTTCACGAAACAATTCACTAATCAATTGACTGAATAGTAATGGTAAATTGAAAACTGACGATTTGTCTTATTTTATTTTGCGTAAAATATGTTATACGAACTGAAATATTTGACTACATTAAAATTGGTAAAAGTTCTTGGTAAGCAAGTTATTGTTTAAACGTTCACTTGCCAAACACTGGGTTTGCGTTAGAATTATTTAATTTTGTGAAGAGTTTATTTGCTAAGTAATAATTTGGCAAATGAAATTATGCGGAAAATTGTTTGGGAAGTGATAATTTGTCAATTTTTTATTTTGATGAAACAAGGGTAGGTAACCCTTTGGAAGGCCCCACTAGAATCAATTTCATTTTATTGTAAATTATGCATTTTAATTGCCTATTTGAAATAAATGCTTGACTGACTGGAATGCTTTGCTTGCCTTGCTTGCTTGGTTTTACTTTTCTACATTCTGTGAGAACCTTAACTTACACACTGATTTCTTATATTAGGAAAAATCGTCTATGGTTGCAATATTTTAAATATGTGAGCACCATATGTAGTATACCTAGTCTTGCCATAAATGTTGTCACGAAGAAAAAAAAAGTTTTTTTTATTGCAAATAATATTTATTACTTTTACAGTGTGTTAGTTTAATACATAAATATAAAACAATTTAAAATATAAAAGCTTATTCGAAGTGGTCTCCATTGACTGCAATACAGTCCTTTAAACGTTGAGGCCAGTTATCAATAGAAGCACGCACTCTTTCCATGGGAAAATTCTTCACTGCCTGCCAATCGTATGGATTGTTTTAGGGACTCCAAATTACCACGGCGTTTAGAGCAAGCCGTACTCTCTAAAACTGACCATAAATTATAATCCAGCGGATTAAGATCGGGACTAGACGACGGCCAGTCTTCAGCTCTGATGAAGTCCGAAACGTTCACTTCCAACCAAGACTGCGTGGGATCGAGCTTTATGACCCAGCGCCGAGTCTTGTTGGAAGGACCATACTTAGTTATTGAACATGGTGTTGTTAAGGGGCTTAAGTACCTTCTCAAGAATGGTATCTTGATACACTTGTGCCGATGTTTTGATACCTTTTTCACAAAAATATGGCTCAGTCACTCCTTCATAGCTAACACCCCACCAAACCAACACTGAAATCGGATAATGCCCACGTTGCACTCTGTCGACTAATTGGGAAGCTTCCTTAGAGCTTTGAGCATAAATATGGTAATTTTGTTTGTTAAAATGTTGCTCAATTGTACAGATTTTCTCATCCGTAAACAAAAATTTTCTGTGACCTCCCTTTGCGTACCGCTTCAATAGCTGTTTCGATTTTACCACCCTATTCTTTTTTAATTTATCAGTTAAAAAATGACTAGTGCGTCTCTTATAGGCTGCAAGTCCTAAGTCATCTTTTAACATACGCGACATGGTTCTGGGTGCTATCTTCATCTCCCGAGATAAAATCTTTTGCTTTCGGACAGGATTTTTTAATAAATTACCTATTGACTGTAGGTAGTCATTTTATTCTAGGTAAGTACAGACGTCAGCACATCAAGTTACTACAATGTGTCAAATTTCTTTAATAGATTTTCAACTTTATCGCTACAGCATAAGGTTCAAGGTTGATTGGGAAAATTTGACAGTTTTGGGTAGCTTGATGTGCTGGCATCTGTACATCATCTTCACATATAATTATATTAAATGTATACAATTGTACATAATGTATAAAAATTTTTGTGAAACATTTTTTAAAGTAACTGCGTGTTTTTTGTATTAACTGTGTAGTTTCTTTCCCATTCTTCTCCGTACGAAACAAACTTTTGGAAAGGGCGCCTGCACCTGATATCAATTCTATTTTCTTGTGAAGACGTTCAAAAATGTTTTTCAAAAGCCACCGTAAAAACGACGACTTTAACTTGACTTTGACATGTTCCCATTTCTATTTTGCACTCGTGGTTTAATACTTGTGCAACAGTGACAGAAACAATATTTACCCATCCAAAGCACTAAATAACGTTTATGAATCTCAACCAAAGACAAATACTCCAATATTAACGTTAATAAAGGCACTATGTGATAGCTAATACAAAAGCCATTATGACCTCTATTATTCTTCCGTTTAATGTTACTACAATTTGGTTCGACATTCGGGCTAGTTAATGATGATAGGTTTCCCGCCTAAAGCATTCCCCTTTCCCCGAATACTTACCTATTCTATTTTTATCATGCTTCTTAGGATACATACTGACATTTCTAAAGATCAGGACGTTGATGCTTTTTTTTTTTGTAGATGGGAAATCATCAAATGTCCCCTCCCGCTCTGGGTGGAGCGGAAGGGAGTGTCAGACTCTTACTGACTAAAACCCACCCCTGTTCCTTTCTTAGCCCTTTATGTTCCGGGCCAGCGGTAACCCTTTCGGACAATCCCGCTGACCCGGCAAGCTTCGACCCTAACGGGCCCCTTCGATTGCTGCTGACATCTCTTTGAGGCGCGCGTGGAACACGTACGTGCCGTCCGGCACGGGCCTGGTCCTGATTGGACCGTGAGCTACCCATTACTCTCCGCCCGCAGGCCCGCGCCTACGGTGGCCGGGAGTCGTCGCGCGGCTCCCGACGCCCGGAGCGTCTCTCGCGGCGCCTGGGACGGGAAGCTCTATCCCTCAGCCATCCCGCCACCTCCTTCGCTAGCATGACTGCTTTGCAGAAGGAGGCGACTGCCTCCCACTCCCTCTCGCCCCGGACCATGGCTTGAACCAGGGCCGGTCGCGAGAGGTCGCCGCCGCTGCCGATCGCCTCTACGAGGACACGGCGGTGCTCCGCCCAAGCGGGGCTGACCTCCATCGTATGCTCCACCGTGTCCTCTGGGCGATCCTGGCAATGGTGATACCCGGAGGACGTTGATCCTAGCAATTATTTTTAAGGACGTAACGCTTACAAATTATGTGTATTGAAAAGGGGTTTCTTGGAATTCTTTTTAATTTTTATAGTGGTTCTTTTGGAAAAGGTACAAAAGATACTCACTTTGATTTTTGGTACAGTTAGGAAATTAAATAGACACGCCTATGAGGGTCATAAAATGACTATGTCTATCTTAACTCGAATTACCGAATTAGTCCTTCCTTTGCTCGTCAATTTCTTACCGGGTAGATACAACACATAAAATTAAAAAAAAACCCATAAAGTTCCTCGACTATTGCTCTAAAACCCAACACATTTTAACCACCACCTTTCGCTACAATTTCTACTGAACACTTCGCGGCATGAAATTTTAGTTTATCGATAACGGAAGCAGCCAGATTAACTTCGGCACGAATTCCTCATAAACGTTTTAGGGCACCGATAAGAGGGAAAAGTCGGCCCATTACACAGAGAAGTACGCAAATGGAGTGATTACATGCAGGCGAACGGTGTGAAAGGCATCAGAGCAAACATTACATGTATCGCGGTGACAGTCGCTAATCGGAAATGAGGATGTACGTTTGCATGTTTATCCTATTTCCAGTGCATCATATAATTTGAATATCAGTAGGAAAAGAGAGATAATAAAAGTTTTTGTAAATTTACTTAGGTCTGTTAGCTGTGACCTTTGCAATGTTTTCCTATTAGCTATGAGTTCAAAGTTAGTAGATAGGTTACGTAGCAAGCCTTTAGCTAATTTTAGCGCAGTCTATGTTGACACATATGGTTTACCAGTCATCATGTAAGTACTTGCAACTTACAATATGTGAAAAGATTTGAAAAAACTGTTTATTGAATTGAGAACTCCATTTACTAACTACTCCGTGATCATCACTACATTTGCGCCGCTATATGTTTTAATAAACACGTTGAAGCTAGGCCTCTCTTCTAGTGTTAGATATAGATAATCTGTATTATTATCTAGACTTAGCAAGACGAATCTAGTACATAACCTAACACCTGCAATGTACAGACGCCAGCACATCAAGTTACTACAGTCTGTCAAATTTCTTTTATAGATTTCAACTTTATCGCTAAAGCATAAGGCTCAAAGTTGATTGTCAAAATTTGACAGTTCCGGGTAGCTTGATGTGCTTGGCGTCTGTACTTACCGCAGCTTTGTCTAAAAGAAGCTTTTGTTATTTTGTTGATATTTAACAAAAGAAATTTTAGTAATTTCACGTTGTAGCTTCGAGTTAAGTAGGTATTATTTCTTGAAGATTTGATTGGGATGATACTCATAAATAGTTAAAAAAATGGATTACCTTAATTTAGTTAATGGGCTAAATGTTGGTGTGAGTATTTCTTATGTACATAGAGATTGATACGGGCATATAGTAATAGTCCTATTTGATACATACAGGGTTATTTTAAATTGGCTAGCTAAACTCCGCAGGTGCGTTGGGTATATACTGGGTTATTGGTAAAACATTAACAACCTCTTAAGAGGTCATTGTACTCATCATTATGAACAACTGTTACGATTGGACCAAACCAGAAATCGCAAAAAAAAACTGCTGTTCCCTACATTTATGTTCTCGTAACTCGTCAAAATGTAGGATACCTGTTTTTTTTTCGCGATTTCACACCATAAAATATATTTTTATTAATTTTTTTTTATCATGTTTAGATATTTCGTGCCCGCAGAGTTTAGCTAGCCAATTTAAAATAACCCTACATAATAGCAACATAATAATAATATCGTACAAAGCAAGTTTTTGTTAAATCATATCAACTTTATCGTTTGCTTATATACTACTAGCTGCGCCCCGCGGTTTCACCCGCATAAGTTTCCATCCCGTGGGAATATCGGGAATTCGGGATAAAATATATGTTAATCCATGGTGTCAGGTACCTCCATACCAAATTTTATCAAAATTGGTTCAGCCGTTTGAGTGTGAAGAAGTAACAAACATATAAACACACACACATACAGACACTCACAAACTTTCGCCTTTATAATATTAGCGTGACACGGTACGACGTTTGCCATTGGTTGGCTGAGACCCACACCTGACAACAGATTATTAAACATACGACATTTATGTGACAGCGCAGTCTTTACAAGAGTGGTCATCGTATAAGTCAGGATTGTGCCGGAATCTATATTCCTCTCTTACTCTATTTCTTTTCCCTCTATCTTCTTTTTCTCTCTCTCTCTCTCTCTCTCTCTTTGTTCTCTCTCTTTCTCTCTTCTCTTCTCTCTTTTTACTTCCTCTTTTCTTTCTCAGTTTTTCTCTTCTCTTTTTCTCTGTTATACTTCGTCAACGAACAACTGCTATCAGTTGTTCGTTGACGAGATGTACGATAGCGGCTCCCCTGATATCATCTCTGTCACTCCCCTGACAGCCGCCATGCAACCATCGATGCGCCGCGGCCGCTCTGCTAGAGTGACAGTAATCAGCAGTGTCACTTTTAGTCGACCTCCTCGATAGTTCCTACTTACTTCGTAACAGAGTTCTGTTACTGTCGAGTGGCGCTTGCTGCGCCGTCATGTATTTTTATGTTTTTGAAGTGAAAACTTCTTTAGCATCGTTGTGACTTGAAATTTTATGAAACGAAACAGCGACAGTAAAAAGAGACATATTAGATTTAACGTGGGAGAAAATGAGACAGAAAGCATTATACAGTGTTTTTGAGTGTTTTGAGTGTTTTTGAGTGTTTTTGAGTGTTATTGAGTGTTATTGAGTGTTTTTGAGTGTTTTTGTTTTTTTTTAGTGTTATTGAGTGTTTTTGAGTGTTTATGAGTGTTATTGAGTGTTTTTGAGTGTTTATGAGTGTTATTGAGTGTTTTTGAGTGTTATTGAGTGTTTTTGCGTGTTTTGAGTGTTTTTGAGTGTTTTGAGTGTTTGGATGGATGGATGGATGTATGGATGGATGGATGGATGGATGGATGGATGGATGGATGGATGGATGGATGGATGGATGGATGGATGGATGGATGGATGGATGGATGGATTGTATAGTGATTTGAAGGTTTCACTTCTACCACGTGTGAATTGCACACATGCTGTTTTTTTTGTACTAGTAACGGAAAGATCACAGTACAAAGTCAAAGTCAAATCATTTGTTTCAAATAGGCACATTAAAGGCACTTTTAAACGTCAAAACTTACAGTAAAATTGAATTGATTCTAGTCGCCCCTTCCAAAAGGTAATGTTCGTATGGAGAAAAATGGGCAAGGAACTCCACCGTTACGTTACAATAAAACATTGCCAACGGAACTGTGATCGTTGCTTTACTATTTAAAACTCGGCATCAATACGGTGTACACGCGGTCCCGGCGTGGTGCCGGTGCGGCGGCGCGGGCGGTGCGGCGCTTGCGCGGTATTCATTTGTATTCATATAGAGGCCTTACGGAGATGCACAAACTCTAAGAATACTTCTTACTTTCAGAAAATAATATCCACAATGCTAATTGTATTTACTAATCTAACCATACAAAAGCTCGATTCAACAATAAGCACTCAATCTAAAATAATAATAGCTCAATATAAAGCATGACGTCACGAGGTCTTCAGTGCCAGCTGAGCGGAAAAGTGTTCATTTAGCTTACATAAAATACTTGCCGACTTGTTCGGCGGATTATCACTGATACCTTAACGGGGCTCCTACTTATCTATTATTGTTATTGACTGTGTAATAAGAAAGTGAGTCGAAGGAAATAGGTTTTTAGACCGCTTTCACACTTAGGCGACTTTAGCAGCGCGACAGTCTCGCAGCAGACGCGCGACCGCCGCCCAGTCAGAATTTTATATTATAAACAGAAGCGGGGTAGCCGCGCGCAGCCGGCGTGGCCTCCGCGTGCGCCCAGTCAGTGATGATGACGAGTCATAGTTACAAGCGCACGTGATTAAAGACTAAACAATGCGAGTATGACACCGAACGATTAGGTCTAAACTGCGGCGCGGCATCAGCAGCCGCGCTGCTATCGCGCGGCTGTTCTCATAATGTGAAGGCATCTGCTTCTGCCGCGCTACTATCGCGCTGCTACCGTCCTAATGTGAAAGCGGCCTTATTGTCACCCATACAGCTCCGCCTGCTTCGATTGAGCATCGGTGGCCCTGTCGTAGGTATGAACCCAATCAGGTACTTTACTCTGTGTAAATTATTTCATCACGACTGCTCTCGAAACGGCGAAGGAAAACATCGTGAGGAAACCGGCGTGTCCTAGAACCAAAAATTCGAATACATGGGACATCTACCAACCCGCATTGGGCCCGCGAGCAGACCTGTGTCCCGGTAGTGGGAATATTATATAGGTGTGATTATTATGCTAAAACACCGCCTTGCGCTCGAGATAGTTCCATACTAATATTATAAATGCGAAAGTGTGTCTGTCTGTCTGTTACCTCTTCACGCTTAAACCGCTTTTAGATGAAATACTAATATTATAAATGCGAAAGTGTATCTGTCTGTTTGGCTGTATGTTACCTTTTCACGCTTAAACCGCTGAACCGATTTAGATGAAATTTGGTATAGAGATAGTTTGAGTCCTGGAAAAGGACATAGGATAGTTTTTCTCCCGATATTCCCAAAGGATCAAAACTTGCGCAGGTGAAACCGCGGGGCGCAGCTAGTGTAGGTATATAGACAATGTACAAGGTCAGGATAACTAACAAAACTAAGAAGCGGCTCAGATTTTTTCCAACTATTAAACTTATAATGGTTGTAGCAAATCGCTACGACTGTGGCTACGAGGTCTACGGCGTAGCAGCGTAGGTGTAGGTGCTACGAAGTATTTATTTTTAAATGTTGTGTGTGCGGCGGTGTCTTGTTCGTTTATGGAGTTATAATAACTAATAACAATGTTTTGTTAGTAAAAATAAATTGCAACAGTTCCAATTAAGATATTCTTCTTATATAAAAATATAATCATTAAGTCTGCTCGACGAATTGCAGCCGAGCTTATTACTACTTAGTAATCCAATAATGCGATACCCAATATTGAATATGGATGCCTTTTTTTAGGGAGATAACCTATTATTATTGTATAATACTAGCTTCTGCCCGCGACTTCGTCCACGTGAAATTTCACCCTCCCCCCATTCACCCTCTAAGGATTTCGTTTTGAAATTATGAAAAACCCTTTGGATACCTACTCTTCACAAAGAACACATCCTCCAAATTTCATGTATCTAGGACCGGCGGTTTAGGCTGTGCGTTGATATATAAGTCAGTCAGGACTTTTAATTTTATTATATATATATATAGGTAGGGTGATGTGGGTAAGCGAAATACATTAACTTCACTTCATGAAATTTCTTTATTATTTTTTTTAAACTTCTTAATCTGGGAATCGTCTTATTCCTCTCTTAGCTCGCTCGCCATCTCTTTTTTCTTTTTCGCTCTCTTTCCCACACATACTCTTTCATTCACTTTTATTAGAATTATGTTGCGTTCCGAATTAACATCCAACATATATGATTTCAAACCAACCAACCAACCATACCGACCAACCATCATTTCGTTCTATTGCTTGTGCCACTCAAACAAATAGGTACAACTAACATAAATTAAATATTTTAAAAACTTTAACGATTTGTATTTTACTTTTAACCGTTGCCCATTTCGCGAAATTATTCTGGTCATTATTTCGCCATCTTAAGGCTCGATGCACACTAAAGTGCTCTCACTAGACTTTAAATTCAACGAAACGTCGGAAATAAATATGAATTGTATCGGAATGGGAAAGGCATCGGTAGTGCGAGGGCTCTCTTTGTTTCCTTGTTGAATATTTTATAGTAGTGATAGCAAAGAGGCATGGCACACACACACACACACACACTGTACGACTATAATTATCTAACTATCTGGTGTATTGTGTGTCTCTTAGTCTGTGCTAAATAAATGTATTTTCTTTCTTTCTTTCACACGACACTGGCATGACACTGTTAACGTGCTTTCAAACAATGTAGATGAAGAACAAAGCTGTAGAAAAATCGATATAAATGACAGTAAATAAGTAAGGATATTATAAAAGCAAACGCAATAGTTTTCAGATTACACTGGTCGTGGTCATAAGTATAATACATAAATCCGCTTATGATTTTAATTAATAATTTTAATGAGTAAGTTAATTCACAAAAATTAACGTAGGTACTTTCTTCATCCCATGTTTTTAGATATTATATACTCCTGTTCAAATTAAAATTAATTTATGTTTTGCTCCAACTAACATCAATCGTATTCTTATGTCTGTTCTTGCAGTCAATTAACAAAAAATACGCCTTATACCTTTTAAGGTTTAAGGTCAATAAACGCTTCTTTCTTTCTTTCTTTACTTGTTACAAATTACATTGGTGTAAACGCACTTTTACATAATTCTGTCTTATTCCCCTCGTTGGGTCGTCACGAAACAGTTGGTGATTTCCGAATCTCCCATTTCGGAAAATAATGGGCTTATGATATTGAACCTGAGAATATTGTTTTAAACCTTATAATTGAATTATTTGATCCCACCGATGCGATAGTATGACTTTGAAATTGTTTTCTAAAAATCTTATTTGCGTTTTTCTATTAAGTTGTTTTTTTCAATATTTGGAGTGGAATTTGTTTGCATGATTTTTCCTGCTCTTGTGGGTTTTAAACTCCGTAGAAATATGGATTGCATTTTTCGGAGGCACCTATCTAAAATGATTTCATCTGAAATTAAGATGAATAATTTTATATTTCAATGTATCCACGATGTTTATACTCTCTCAGCTTTTCCTTGGCTGAAAAGGTTCTCTATGAAATGTTAATATTCAATTACGCAGCAGGAAATAAGCTGATATGTTCATCTGTTATTTTCCTATTAATAGGTTAAACAAGTTCTTTGAGTGATTGTATTTATATTCCACTAGCTGCGCCCCGCGGTTTTACCCGCGTAAATGTCGATCCCGTGGGAATATCGGGATAAAAAGTAGCCTGTATGTTAATCTAGGGTGTCAGCTACCTCCATAAAAAATTGTATCAAAATTGGTGCAGCCGTTTGAGCGTGAAGAAGTAACAAACATATAAACACACACACCCACAAACTTTCGCATTTATGATTTAATAACACTGCTTGTAAAATTCTGAGGCATAGATCTGTCAAGAACTGACATGACTAAAATAAGAGCTGTTGTAAAATACATATGTATCTCCTACATATACTTACCCATTGTTATATAACTGTAGGTCTGCCTACAGTTATATAACAATGGGTAAGTATACTTTCTATTTTCCTATACTATATTCTTGTTTATCTATTATTAATTGTATATCTAAAGTAAGCAGACGGTCGACATTGTGGCTTATAAGTCAATACCCAGTGCGAGTGCGGTCCGATCAGACCATGCCCCACTTGCTGGAGTGTCCTAAGTGAACGTTCAGCTGCACCTCAGATGACCTAAAGAATGCCACAGATGCCGTAATCAATATGGCCACCTACATAATTAGCCTACAATGTTCCCACTGCTGGGACACAGGCCTCCTCTCTGAGAGAGGGAGTGGGCCATAATCCACTATGCGGGCCCAGTGCGGGTTGGTACGTGGCCTCCTACTGGGCTCAAACTATATAAAAATACAAAGGGTAAGAGTACCATCGACACGAAAAGAATTCAATACTGCTGGTTCTTATAATACAGGAACGTGAGTTGCAGTATTGATTTCTTTCCTGGCTCTTGTACTAGGAAGTACAAGAGCCAGGGCTACACTGATGTTTGTGAAGTGAAAAATAAATAAATTATAAATAGGTACTATGTCCTCTAACACAGGATCCTCCCATGACCCAATGGTGTAGGTTAGCGGGATTATCCGAAAGGGTTACCGCTGCTCCGGAACATAAAGGGCTAAGGAAGGAACACAGATAGGTTTTAGTCAGTAAGAGTCTGACACTCCTTTCCTCTCCAGTCTCCACCCAGAGAGGAAGGGGTCATTTGATGATTTCCCATCCTGAAAAAAAAAACCAATGGTGTAAAATATAAAATCGGTATAGTGGTATAACTTTCCCAGATGAACACCTAGTACCTAATTTATGGACCCAATTCGACCTACTTTAAGATTTTTAACAACATAATGTAAAGAACCTCCTAAACCCTGAATTATTAGATTATATTTCACCACTTGCACCTCCAAACAAGCTGGTGTAATAAGGTTAATCTCCAAAAACTCCGAATTAAACTAAGTAAAAAGATTTTAAGATATTTAATCCAGTTATTAGTCATTCCGATGTTTAGCAAGGTGATTTTGCTGGCGGCTCTGCCCGGGCCTCGCCACATTGTTTTCCAACTAAGGGTTAGCGGGTTTTAATGTCAGGAGACAAATTTAAATATTGGTTACAATTTGAATAAATATTGTAGCCGCAGCAAATTTATTATGAGAAGGACACATTTGTTTGTTGTTTTGTTTCTCATTTTATTTTATAAATAGGTAGGTTTCCTGGGCCCCTTTTGTATAAATTACGGCTTGAAACATGTATCTGGCCATACAACATTTGCATAGTCATAAATACTCCAAAAAAACTTCAGGACTCGAAACACTTCAACACCGCAACTTACACAAAACGCAATCCGATTTCTACTAAAAACCCCGTTTGTTTTAGATAATGCAAACTTCTGAAATACAGAGTACCTACGATTCTCAGTTCCTAGTTTCCGACGGTTTAAACACACAAATACTTTTCGCCGCTGCAATAAAAAGTTATGAGTATTTAAACACGACTTCGTGCAAAAGGTGAGTGTTCACTAGCTAATCGAAGCCATCCGCAGGTCGCGGGCGACTCGGCTGGAAACGAGATAAACTTTCAGCCGCCGTTTGCGGGTTAATTTACGACGGAACATCCAACATGGCCGCAATGCGATTTTAAACACATTGTGCGATTTTTAACTTCTTGAAAGTCGAAGTAAGTTTTATTTTTATCCGACGAAAAAAATGGAGGAGGTTCTCAAGTCGACGCGTATACTCGTATTTTTTTTATTTATGACTACTCATATCTTTTTACGTAGTAGTCCGATTCTTTTTTTCTTTGTTTTTTTTCCCAACTCTCTCTGCTGAAATTAGGAAACAAGTATGTCGTGCATACACCACACACACATTGTAGTACCACACACACCACACCACCACACCACCATACCAACCACCACCACCACAACCACACCACCACCATACCACCACCACCAACCACCCACCACCACCACCACCATCCCCCATTCCCCATTTCCCTTTTTTTTGTTTTCCCATTCCCTCCTACCATTGTAGTACCACATTTTGTACTCATCAGAACTTTTTTTAAATTGTTGTTCGACTTTTGAATGTGGTGCAGTATACGACCCAAGTTGGGTAGCGTAAATTACGCCTATAGTTACGCTAACCACGCCCTTTCTTTAAAAAGTTATTATATCGGTATAATGAGCCGTGAGACTTATATCGATTAGTGAACTGCGTAAATAAGGTCATATTAATAATGTATTAAATATGTTAGAGTAATTTATAACTGCGACTTTATTTTTCTGATCGAAACTTTTATTATTTATCGCCGTATCATTTCATACATATGCTTCGAAAGTCGACTTTAAGTACCTATCTGAATTTTCATTGCTTCTCTTTTAACAGAGCCTTTTTGTTCAAAACTCAGTCGATCTGAGCTTAATAAGTGAAAATGAACCTCCGGGGCCCTTCTACTCAATAACCAGCGTAAAATTACGCCGCCGCCCAAGGATTGTAGTATTTACAATAAAACCAATGTTGGTGAGAACAAAAAAACTCATTGTAACGTTACATTTTCCTGGGTAGAGTCCAAGAAATTGTAAGGTCACATTGAGCACTCACCTACCTAACTTTCAGTTTGGAGGCGAGCACTGTTAAAGAAAATAAAGAGGACTTAAGTTATAAGAATTTATTGTTGAATAACCTAGGCCTACCTACATGGAGCTAGAGGAACGAAATTAAGCTAGGTGAATGAAAATGAGACACTGGAGAAAGGCGAGCGTCTTCTGGTGTGATAGTGGCCGAGGGACATCAGCTTCAGGCTGTAGAGGGCCGAAGGAGGACCTCAGTCTTCAGGTCGTAGAGCAGGGCCGAGGGAACGTCAACCTTCAAGCCGTAGAGGAGGGCCGAGGGAACGTCAACCCTCAAGCCGTAGAGGAGGGCCGAGGGAACGTCAATCCCTCAAGCCGTAAAGGAGGGCCAAGGGACGTCAACCCTCAAGCCGTAGAAGAGGGCCGAGGGACGTCAACCCTCAAGCCGGAGGGCCGAGTGACGTCAACCCTCCAGCCGTAGAAGAGGGCCGAGGGACGTCAACCCTCAAGCCGTAGAGGAGGGCCGAGAGACGGCTGGAGGGTTGACGTCCCTCGGCCCTCTTCTACGGCTTGAGGGTTGACGTTCCCTCGGCTTGCTCTACGGCTTGAGGGTTGACGTTCCCTCGGCCCTGCTCTACGACCTGAAGACTGAGGTCCTCCTTCGGCCCTCTACAGCCTGAAGCTGATGTCCCTCGGCCACTATCACACCAGAAGACGCTCGCCTTTCTCCAGTGTCTCATTTTCATTCACCTAGCTTAATTTCGTTCCTCTAGCTCCATGTAGGTAGGCCTAGGTTATTCAACAATAAACTCTTATAACTTGTCCTCTTTATTTTCTTTAACAGTGCTCCCCTCCAGACTGAAAGTTAGGTAGGTGAGTGCTCACAATGTGACCTTACAATTTCTTGGCAGCTCCCGTAAAACAGACGGTACGTTCCGAGTAAAACGTCAAGGGCAGCAGTAAGCTCCGAGTAAACGTCAGGGCAGCTCCCGCAATACAGTAGTCGGTAAGCTCCGGCCGTAGAAGAGGGAAACTGCCCTCCAAGAACACTCCTAATTTTCCCGAGCTTGTGGCCGGAGCTTACCGACTACTGTATTGCGGGAGCTGCCCTGACGTTTACTCGGAGCTTACTGCTGCCCTTGACGTTTTACTCGGAACGTACCGTCTGTTTTACGGGAGCTGCCCTGGCGTTTTCTGAACAACCCTCAAGCCGTAAAGGAGGGCCGAGGGACGTCAACCTCAGGCCGTGCAGCCCGAAGAGCCCGGTGCGGAGTCGCCTTGCTACGGCGTCTCATTTTCAATCACCTAGCTTAATTTCGTTCCTCTAGCTCCATGTAGGTAGGCCTAGGTTATTTAACAATAAACTCTTATAACTTGTCCTCTTTATTTTCTTTAACAGTGCTCCCCTCCAGACTGAAAGTTAGGTAGGTGAGTGCTCACAATGTGACCTTACAATTTCTTGCTCTACCCAGGAAAATGTAACGTTACAGACTGGCGCCCAACGTGGGGCCAGCCTTAGTGTACTTTTTTTTAACTTAGATATTTTTTATCCTTGACCCTACTTGAACCTTGACTTGAAGCTTGAAGGTTTCTCTTAAGCGCTTTATGCTCTTAAACCTTGGCTGCTTCTTCTAAGCAGAAAAACTTGAAAACTTGTAAATAATTTCTTTTAATTTTAACGGGTTTTAGAACAGGTGCGGATTACGACACCTAAATTAAATAAATAAGCCTTCGTAAACCTTAAAAATAATTCCTTGTGGAGTATGCGTCATTGAATGTGAACCATATCCCCTAAGTATGCGGTGATGTATGATTGAGGAAGGGTGTAGGTTAAGTTGATGAAAGGTGTATGAAAGAGCAAGGTCTTATTTTCAACCTCGAAATTTTTCTAGTTAATAATTTTCTGGGGTTATGGGGAATCTTACGTTTTAATTTTTTATAACTTACTGTATCACTGTAAATACTCATTTAGCTTAATTTTTTGCTGGTTAATACTCTCTTATGCTAAATAAGAAAATTTTTTCATTGTATTCAAAAATTTTCCGGAGGGTTGACGTCCCTCGGCCCTCCTTTACGGCTTGAGGGTTGACGTCCCTCGGCCCTCTTCTACGGCTGGAGGGTTGACGTCACTCGGCCCTCTTCTACGGCTGGAGGGTTGACGTCCCTCGGCCCTCTTCTACGGCTTGAGGGTTGACGTTCCCTCGGCTTGCTCTACGGCTTGAGGGTTGACGTTCCCTCGGCCCTGCTCTACGACCTGAAGACTGAGGTCCTCCTTCGGCCCTCTACAGCCTGAAGCTGATGTCCCTCGGCCACTATCACACCAGAAGACGCTCGCCTTTCTCCAGTGTCTCATTTTCATTCACCTAGCTTAATTTCGTTCCTCTAGCTCCATGTAGGTAGGCCTAGGTTATTCAACAATAAATTCTTATAACTTGTCCTTTTTATTTTCTTTAACAGTGCTCGTCTCCAAACTGAAAGTTAGGTAGGTGAGTGCTCAATGTGACCTTACAATTTCTTGGACTCTACCCAGGAAAATGTAACGTTACAGACTGGCGCCCAACTTTATACTAATCCACCCCTCTTAATTTATTTCTAGGCATTCTGCTGTTCCCAAAATTCAAAATTACACTTCCTCAAGTGAGTATAATTATTTGGTAAGCATTTTATTATTTTCATCTTTCACCCGTCTCATCTCTCACTCAACTCTTCTACAACTAAACATCATCTAGGTATTCTTCACCTCACACACATACCGTTATCGAAAGATAATTGGCACCCTTTCGGCCTCTTGGATGTGTTAACCCACTTGTGGGCACTACCAAGGTTGGAGATTGGTTACTCTACAGCGGCTATTGGACAATATCCCGTAGTCGTTTATCTCATATTATACTTGAACTCTCTACCAAAACATCGCTATACTGCACCCCACAGACTTGCACACCACTACGTTTACCCTCTGGTATTCGTACCCAATGGCCGCTTGATGTGCTAATCCATTCGTGGACACTCCCAAGTTGGTTGTTGGGACACTTCACGACAGAAACAGGACAATATCCTGTGGACGTTTATACAAACCTATACATCTACGTAACTCCTATTACAAATACTTCACTATCCTCCTAAACACTTTACTTCTATCTGGGAATCATACCAAAATTTCTTTAAGACTCTTGTCTTACTTTTAAATTTTTCTGGACCGTGTCCGACACTCTCTCTTGACGTTTTACTCGGAGCTTACCGACTACTGTATTGCGGGAGCTGCCCTGACGTTTACTCGGAGCTTACTTACTGCTGCCCTTGACGTTTTACTCGGAGCTTACTTACTGCTGCCCTTGACGTTTACTCGGAGCTTACTTACTGCTGCCCTTGACGTTTTACTCGGAGCGTACCGTCTACTGTTTTACGGGAGCTGCCCTGGCGTTTTCTGATGCGGTGTTGCGGTTCAGACCTAACCCCTCTTTCCCTCATACCCTCTTCAACTCATCGAGTAATTCAAGTAACTTTAGAATCCTTCTTCAGAACTGAGATCCTGTAGACTCTTATGTTTATACTCTTATACACTCTTTTGCTATTCTTATATTTGTAATTTTGCTATTTTCGTATTATACAATATTATATATTTTTTTTTTATAAGTCTTAGAACTTATTACTTATAATTCACCTTATTCCTTGTAAAAACCATTTAGATTTTAAGTTTTGTGAATACTCCACAAGGTTTACCTTCCCCTAAAACTTTTGGCTTAGTTAAATCCCTTTATTTATTTTGTAGAGCGGTGCACAACTCTTTAAATAAGCCATTGTGTAGAGCGGTGCACAACTCTTTAAATAAGCCGTTGTGTCGAGCGGTCTCACAACTCGTAAAATAAGCCTTAGTGTACTTTTTTTTAATTTAGATATTTTTTATCCTTGACCCTACTTGAACCTTGACTTGAAGCTTGAATGCTTCTCTTAAGCGCTTTATGCTCTTAAACCTTGGCTGCTTCGTGTAAGCAGAAATGACTTGAAAGCTTGAAGGCTTCTCTTAAGCGCTTTACGCTCTTAAACCTTGGCTGCTTCTTCTAAGCAGAAAAACTTGAAAACTTGTAAATAATTTCTTTTAATTTTAACGGGTTTTAGAACAGGTGCGGATTACGACACCTAAATTAAATAAATAAGCCTTCGTAAACCTTAAAAATAATTCCTTGTGGAGTATGCGTCATTGAATGTGAACCATATCCCCTAAGTATGCTGGTGATGTATGATTGAGGAAGTGTGTAGGGTAAGTTGAAAGGTGTGTGAAAGAGCAAGGTTTTATTTCAACCTCGAAATTTTTCTAGTTATAATTTTCTGGGGTTATGGGGAATCTTAGTTTAAATTTTTTATAACATACTGTATCACTGTAAATACTCATTTAGCTTAATTTTTTGCTCGTTAATACTCTCTTATGCTAAATAAGAAAATTTTTTCATTGCATTCAAAAATTTTCCGGGGTTTTTGGGGTAATGTAATGTATGTTTTTACATGTATTTTTTTACTTACACTTTTGGAAATATTAACCTGAAAATTTTAAGCATTCGTCCTCCCTAGGTAGCTTCATGCTCATTTCCTGGAGGCTTATCATATCTTTTACCTGTAATTCATGTTATTTAAGTTTTTCTGTAGATTTTTATTCTCTTGAATCTTTGTTTACCTTTGTAATGTCAGTTAGTGACAAGCCTAGTTTTATTTTTAATTTATTGCTGGAGCTAGTTGTAGGTCGTATAGGTAAATCACATCGACCTCATTATTTTTTACTTTTTATTATGTTCTAGAATTTCTTTTCAAATGTTAAAAAGTCGATGTCAGGAGCCTGGTGGTGAATTTGGGCAGTCTACGTTGGGAGCTCAGCTCGGCCACAAGTTCGGGAAAATTAGGAGTGTTCTTGGAGGGCAGTTTCCCTCCTCTACGGCCGGAGCGACTATGAAGACGCCGTAGCAAGGCGACTCCGCACCGGGCTCTTCGGGCTGCACGGCCTGAGGTTCGACGTCCCTCGGCCCTCCTCTACGGCTTGAGGGTTGACGTCCCTCGGCCCTCCTCTACGGCTTGAGGGTTGGCGTCCCTCGGCCCTCCTCTACGGCTTGAGGGTTGACGTCTCTCGGCCCTCCTCTACGGCTTGAGGGTTGACGTCCCTCGGCCCTCCTTTACGGCTTGAGGGTTGACGTCCCTCGGCCCTCTTCTACGGCTGGA
This sequence comes from Luperina nickerlii, assembly GCA_963855955.1. Taxonomy (NCBI): domain Eukaryota; kingdom Metazoa; phylum Arthropoda; class Insecta; order Lepidoptera; family Noctuidae; genus Luperina; species Luperina nickerlii. The sequence continues at coordinate 10,363,980 of OY979680.1, forward strand.
GGGTTGACGTCACTCGGCCCTCTTCTACGGCTGGAGGGTTGACGTCCCTCGGCCCTCTTCTACGGCTTGAGGGTTGACGTTCCCTCGGCTTGCTCTACGGCTTGAGGGTTGACGTTCCCTCGGCCCTGCTCTACGACCTGAAGACTGAGGTCCTCCTTCGGCCCTCTACAGCCTGAAGCTGATGTCCCTCGGCCACTATCACACCAGAAGACGCTCGCCTTTCTCCAGTGTCTCATTTTCATTCACCTAGCTTAATTTCGTTCCTCTAGCTCCATGTAGGTAGGCCTAGGTTATTCAACAATAAATTCTTATAACTTGTCCTTTTTATTTTCTTTAACAGTGCTCGTCTCCAAACTGAAAGTTAGGTAGGTGAGTGCTCAATGTGACCTTACAATTTCTTGGACTCTACCCAGGAAAATGTAACGTTACATCATTCAAGACTGGAAATGTCGTTATTAAGCCGACTGTGTTCGCTTCGGAGGCGTTTTCCTACAAAAAGATGTTTGCAACTTGGAAAATACTCGCCTCTGTCTTCTCTTGAATTTGTTAGAAATCTTTTTTCTTGCGTGGGCACAAAGTTTCGCCGCACTAAGATAAACAGGTAGGTAAAGATTTCGTGTCGGGTTTCAGTGGTACTTTTTTATTTTTGTTCTGCTGAAAAGAACTGTAAGTACCTACCTTGCAGTTTTCTTCGGAATATTTGAACACAAAGGTACATTTTTTTTAAATAGAAGAAATAACAAAATACCACCTACTTTTTTCAAAACTTTAAAAGAAAACCCTCTCTATTCTCTATTAGACTTGCACTGAGTAAAGGATGTCTGTTTTTTAACATGTGTTCGACCTCTTTAACCATTTCACCAACCCTTGAGCGCATTACTAAGTAAGTGTATACCACACACGTAACTATTCTACATAAATAATTTATCAACAATCCTAAATATTCACTTAGCGGTACCTTATGTGCGCACCTGTTTAATCCAGACATCCCAACATTTATTTCATAAGCTTCGCCCCAAAATAATTACGTTTAATCTTGGTCTTTCATTACTTTAGTTAGTATTTATCCACTTATCTCTATGCTTCATCGGTCGTTAAGAGTCACCTAACAATCACCTCATAATTTACCTAATTTTATAGTTTATATCTACATTATCTATCGCAGCAATCGGTTTTCCAGAAAATGTATCCTCGAAATACTTTTAGTTTGATTAATACCTAAAGTAGTTGTCGGTCGCAATTGAGTACCTTAATCTAAATGAATTGCTATACGTACCAATAAAAATTTATAGAAAATAAGTCTAGAATATCTCGTATATTAGAAAATATACTATCATAGGAGCAGATAATCCGGGCCTTAGTGGTAAAAAATGTCAGTCAGTTGAGCTGCTATTGCGTCTTAGGCCATTCAATTTGTCGCAGCCAAGAGAGACCCTTCTCAATACGTAATTGACACAAGCTTATCCCCAAACTTAGAACCACAATTTGTTCACATTTCTGTAAATAGTGATTCGCTATTTGCACTCGCAATGTCTTCGATATTTACTGAAAATGTATCAGTAAACAAAATTTTGTTCTAGAAACGAGCGATTTTCACTTACCTTCACGAAATGATAAAACCCACGCGCAAGCTGAAAGCTTTGATATCCTCTAAATTTTCGTGAAATTATCTTGCTCGTAATTTAGGTAGATACGTACAAAATTATCGTGTAAAAGGTCTTACTTAGAATTAAATGTAACATTAATAACATCCGCTTAATTTTTAAGTAGAGATAACAAAAATAGGCTTCTAGATAAAACGATTAATAAATGATGATTATGAATTTGTATAAGACTTTCTATAAATAAATCTAAATATCTTTATTCAATAGGATGTACAGAAGGGAACTGAAACAAAATGGTCTAACTCGGCTAATCACAAAAAGAAAATTCTTAGATAATAATTCACACCCTTGAAAGCTTTTAAAGTTTCTCAGCGTTCAGTGTAACTTTGTTTTAAAAAGCCATTACTCATTCTTTTGTTAGCGATTGTGACGGCAAATTTTTCACGATGAGACAAATTTTGAGAATAAATTAACCAATGTTATAATCTTGTGCAATAAAAACCAAAAAGAAGTTTTTGGAGTTTGTTTTCAAGTGTACCTGCGGCAGCCAGTGCGGGCGTTTAATTAATTTTGCTAAGTTTCTGAAAGGATACACTGTTTGGGACAGTAGCCTAACTTCTTCACCCTCTTGTGGGTGAACTTCGATGTGACCTAGGACTCGCACCGGTGAACTTCAACGACCAGTCAGATCATTCATTAGAATAATGTATGGTAGTAAACATTCTTCATGGACCAGTATTTTACATGGAGCGACTGCCTATCCGGTAAGACTGGTTGTCAGACTTTCGGACTTCACCAATTAACGGGTTATCAGGCTGAATACTAATCATTCCAATTGGTCGCGGTCTACTGCAAGACCTTAAATCTTTGAATTTCACTTTTTTAGAATAACCTCAAAAATCTCTAACATGAGAGTCAAAAACTCCTATCCTATATAAAATATTCTCCCTACACAACCACGCATAAGATTTGATAAATTGAGTGTCCACTTAAACTTCCATTGTTTAGAGTCTTCTAAAAGTATAATAAGGCTTTTCGGAGAGTCTCTTCTTGTTAATCTACCTTCATTAGTCAGGGCTTTGTTGCTCAAGGACAACAAACATATCTTTAGGTACCTATATAACTTTAATTGGCCCTTGTTCAGTTAAATCGTGCCTTTAGGAAATATAAGACGATTGAAGGAGGATACATGCATTCTATTCTAATTCTACAGGATCAAATGAATTAGCTAGCTAAACTCTGCAGGCGAAATGGGTATCGACACCTAAACGCGATAAAAATTTTGAGGGTCAACGACCGCTGATAATAATAATAAATAAAAAAAATAATTAAAAAAAGTAAAGTAATTAATATTAATAATCTTTATTTTCCAGTTTAACAATTTACATTACCACTTGATTTATCATACCCTTATAAAGTCTTATAATTTGTAGGTTTATACAGAGTTATAAAACTCTGACACCCAAGCTAAGATTGAACTTGTGTTATGGGTGTCACATAGTTTTGTTACTTGAAGTATGAGTTGAGAAAAATCTGTTTTCTTTTGTTTTATCGTATTTAGATATCGATAGACGACATTACATGACGTCTGTGAAGGTTACACAAAAAGAAAACAGATATTCCAAGTGACTACGCAAACTGCGGTCCATGACCCCTTTTTTGCTAGGACCCATAACAAAAAAAAACTTTTGTTTTATCATTTTTATATATTGATACCCATAACGTCTGCAGAGTTTCACTAGCTAATTTAATTTGACCCCCGACACACTTCTGCTTAGGCATAAGTGTAGGAGACCAAACACCCAGGTAAAGTACACAACTGACATGCAGTTACATGATTTATATAAAACAGTATTTAAAGCGTCACAAGGAAGAATGATTTGCTCATGCTTTATTTCCATATAACATTGACTTACTTAAAACTAAACTTTTTTTTTTTGTTTAGTCTGGACTCTCCCATTGCAAAAGCCTCCCCCAAGTCCTTTCAGGAACACTTTTCCCGCGCCACCTCGCACCTGCGCTCGTATCTAGTACGCGTCCAGGTCATCTCGCCACCGCTTTCTGGGCTGACCACAGCAGCGCCGTCCATCTTCAGGTACCCCTATTCTAGGATTTCCGGAACCAACACATCTCAAATGTATTCTTAAGATCGCTGCCCCTATTCGCAAAAGAAGTGAGTTTGGACAATGCAAACGCTTCACAAAATTTCAACCAATAGAATTAGTGCGCGACTGAGCGTGTTTTCACTAACCCCTTGACGTCACTCACATATGCAAAACCGCGTTGGTATTTGGCAGGATTAAATAATCAGCCTATAATGTTCTCACTGCTAGGACCCAAGCCTCGTCTCGGTGAGATGGCCGCAATCCATAACGTGGGCTCAGTGCGGGTTGGTAGATGACACTTGTCTTCGAATTTTTGGATATGCCAGGTTCCTCACGATGTTTTCCTTCACCGTTTTGAGAGCAGTGGTGACGATATTATTTACACAAGGTAAAGCGCCTGTCTGGGTTCGAACCCCCGACCTGTAACTGGAAAGTCGAGACCGTTACCACTGAGCCACCACTGCTCTAACCTAATAAAATAACACTAATTATCCAGTCCCAAGCAACCAGCAATAAGGGAACGGAAAGCAAAAACACAAATCACAAGATAACAGTGCCGCTTGTAGTGGCACGGAAGTTTCCCGAAAATTTTCAACTTTGTTTCATAAACTCATTATTCATTCTTTTGTTGGTGTCTCGGCTTCACTGCAAAATTTTATGACACGAAAAGAAATTACTTGGACAAATTAAAACGCTTTGTAATCTCGGCTGGCGTTACTGTAAAGATTTTAAATAAATACTGTTTAACCAGGTGCCTGCTTTTACTTGGAAGGCTTAGACGAAGGAAAAGTTTGATATCGACGGAAACTTCTTTATCGGTAAATATTTTTTCTCTTAAGATTCGTTTCTCCGTCGTAAGATTAATTGGAGTATCAATTTTGAATATACGGTGTCTTAACCTCCGTTACTCAAGTAGCGGATGTTGGAGAAAAAACAGCTGGGCTGGATTGGAAGTGCCGGAACGATTGCACCCGGAGAGTTGGGTAAAGATCGTCACTCACTGGACGCCGAGGACATTGCCGTCGAAGTAGACCGGCGAATATGGTGTGACAATTACAGGGCCAACATGGCCAGAGATCGCACAAAAAGTCCAGAGAAGCTTGGAAGAAAAAAGGGACGCGTTTGGCCAGCGGTGGGACACAATATAGGCTAACAAAAAAAATAACCTCTAATTAATAGTAACGAGGCTATAACCCAAACATCTTTTTTAAACATTAGTTGTCATTACAACATAATCGTGTATATGGACATACACAACATACAATATACAATAATTACAATGTTCTAATTAGCTAATTCACAATCTGAACAAACAATAACAAAAAGTAGTTACCTTAATACACATTCGAATCACTATCCTCAAGCCAAACCCAAGAGGAAAGCCACAACATATTTACAAAACACAAGCACCGCTTAGCAACAATCCCATGATGAATCCTAAAACAACATGGCACAGTACCTACAACCAGATCTACAAATTCTACAGACCAGTTCATTATATCAGTACTTTAATTACAAACTTGTCCGAAGTGTTGTCGTGACAATCAGCACTGCATCTCAAATATTTATTCAGAAGTAAAGCAGGAATGAAAACAAACCGTATGACGCCAGAGCATACAGTTGAGCGTAGAGTTGCAAGGTAAATGAGATGCGATGTGCTGAGCGAGGACATTGTTTTAAGTCATACCTCGTATCGTCTCTTGTTCGCGATAAAGTTCACTTTTAATTTCGGTGCGAGGGTGTTAAGGTCTGGTTCATACTAAAGCATGAAGGTGATAATGAAGAGCTTTGGTTTAATATAGGAATGGGATTATTGAACAGCATTTTAGTATATGCTTTTTAGAACTATTATAGTTTAATAATAATCATTAGTATTATTTATAGTTTCTGCCCGCGACTTCGTCCGCGTCAAATTTCTTGTTCCCCCGACCAACCCCGTCGCATCGCATCGTCTGCCCGCGATATTACTTCGTTTTCGCTCGACGTTCTTTCGGACTTTTTTTATCTTTGCTCGGCTCCAAAGGATCCTAGCGTGATGTTAAGCCTATATACTTTCTCCGAAATCGGGCTATCAAATGCAAAAATATTTTTTCATATCCGATTTAATCCCAGAGTGCGTTCAAAAAAACAAATAAACTATTCAGCTTTGTTATTCGTATGCATATAGATGTGACCGTTCATCACAATCCAATGCTAGACACACTCTTTTTCAACAGGCGCTTCGCCTTACTCATAAATCGTAGAGGATCTTCGGGTCTTTTCAAAGAGCATTTACTCTTCGCGATCTCTCCAAATAAATAGAAGGTATCTTCCAAAAGGAGTATTATGCTGAATTTTCAAGCTGGACATCGCATAGCTTGAAAAAGTAGCAAGCTACGTCTTTTAGAGTTTCGTTAGTCTACCGCTGTTTACAGCCCAAACAACTTAACAAATTTACTTTTATTCAAGTTCCTTCCCCTGACCACTTTACAATGAGCTCGCATGGCACTAATTAGACTGGTGGACAAATTAATGACGTGTATTCAGAGCTTTTTGTCGCTATGTTAGCTGGGTGCTAGGTTACACAGTGGGGCGGAAATGGCACGGCATTCGTTACAAACACTGAGTATTTAAAAGATGGAGTGTTTAGTCTTAATGAATTTTGTTCGTAATTTGCCATATTATTTCATCCACTGCTACAAAATATACTGCAAAAAACTTTTACTATTGAGAGATAAATAAATAATTTACGTTGCTGCGTAACGGTTTCTACCAGAATGCATTATCATGAATAAAGGACGAGGCATCTCAATTCTCACTATACATTCTTGGCATATTGCATGTTAGAGTTTAACACCATTTCTTGCCTATCCCATACTTTTTCTGTAACACCTGACCATTTCGTAAAAGTTTATGGGTGAGGCGAAACATGTACCTATCTATCGCCAGACGCAACTGTAGAGCAGCGCTATTCTATTATTAAACTGACAATAAGAAATTAAATATTCTGATCAAGTTTATTTCTATAAGTAGATCTTCTAAGACACTTTTATAAGTCAATTTGGTCAAAATTGCATCACTAGATCGCGCCGGTATTTCCTAGCTGACTGATCCCTGAGACGAGCTGCCTCCATTAGCTGTCTACTCTATGTTCTGGACGTGGATGCATAGTCCATTCGCACCTCTGTGGATAGTTTCGCGCGGATATTTCGCATCTTGCAGAGTGTTTGAATTGTCACAAGCGTCTGTATTATTTGTTTGTCCGTGGTTTGTGCACACCGTTGTCATTTATACGATTTTATGTTTAATTAAAGTTTTTCATTAAAATGTTATAATTTTCAAAAGACACAACATAGTTTTACTGAGGCATGAGGTTGCCTTTCAAGATATTGTACTATATTCAGCGGCAAAAGTCTTTATGAGAGATTTTGAGATAAGATAATTTATTTGTCCCAAACATGAGTACACACACGTGGCATGCACGATGATATATTAAATTAATAACAGTCATGTTTTGCCTCGGCAGCGTTTTGGTTTCTTCTTTTGTTTTATAGGTGCTTAAACCACGCACTATATCTTTACATCTAGGGATAGTAATTTTACAACATCACAATAAAAGCAAACATGACACCTTCACTACACAGGGTGACATTAATGGAAGTGACAGAGATATTACCCTCTGGCCGTCCACTACGTCAAGTGGAAGCTCTCACACAATGGCCACGCATTCGAGTGACTTGGCAACTTGGCAGCCTGGCTTCACTTGGCAGCTCAGAAGCCTGGCTTGACTTGGCACTCTGATTAAGATAACACCTCGCGCTTTGCAAGCAAATGCTCCTTCGTCAAAAGCGCGGCTTCAAAGAGATGTGTTGACTTTTGAAATGTTAGACGCGTAGGTGAGTTCCACGTGAGTGATCTTACAGCCAACTTTCAGTTGGTACAAGTGTGTGTTAAGGAGGGTTTATATTGAGAAGGTAGTGGACTTGTCAAGCCAAATTAATTATTGAAGTTTTAGGCCAACAAAACAGAATACACTATCGTGCCATCGCATCGGCACGAAAAAGATGAATTGTTAAAGCAAAAAATTTAAATTATCCGTATATTGAAATCACAACTGTCACTCTTTGACAAATGGTTTGAAATAGATATTACACCGCAAATTGACATAGGGCGTAAAATTGCTTAACAACTAATTTATACGGCTGTACAAAATTTTCAGTTTGGTGCCAAAGATCTTCTACTACAATGAAGCCAGAGGACGAGAGTTCCTAAATGTGATGCTTTGTAGTTGAGAACCTACTCCTTTGTAGCATGAAGAGCTTTTTTGAAGAGGTTCACAGAAAAGCTAGTCAACGAGACTGTAAAAAATCTAACTATGTTGGTGTATTGAAGACAATCTTCGTAATGTAAACCATGCTTTATGCACAAACGTAAACAAATGCTTATATATTCATCTATCTTCGTCCCTATAAATGTTATACAACATTAATGCCACTTTATTCTCCCTTTAAAAGAGACTTATAAATATTAAAGTGGCCCAAGGTTACCGTTTGCAGAATTATAAACTTTATTTATCTTCCTGACCGCTGTCGGCTTCAAAATATCCCTCAAAAACTCTTCAAGGAAAAAATAACATTGCGTAATCAGCCTATAATATTCCCACATCTGGGACTCTCTGGGCCTCCTCTCGGTCAGAGGGAGCGGGCCGTAATCCACCACGCGGGTCCAGTGCAGGTTAGTCGATGTCACATGTCTTCGAATTTTCGGACATGCCGGTTTCCTCACGATGTTTTCCTTCACCGTTTTGAGAGTCTATAATGTTCCCACTGCTGGAACACAGGCCTTCTCTCTGTGAGAGGGAGTGGGCCGTAATCCACCACGCGGACCCAGAGCGGGTTGGTAGATATCTTCGAATTTTTGGTTCGAGGACATGCCGGTTTCCTCACGATGTTTTCCTTCACGGTTCTGAGAGCAGTGGTGATGATATAATTTACACAAAGTAATGCGCCTATCTGGGTTCGAACCTACTACCGGAAGTCGCAGCCATTACCACTGGGCAACCACTGCTAAAAAGTAACATTAGACAGTCTATATCATACAGTCTCATTACTTTACTGTAATTTGAGCGTTATTACGTTAAAAAACGGTAACGGTTCGGTTTTCCGAACGTTCCGGTTCGAATCAATGACCGACCTTCATTAAAATCGGAGATTTTAATCTAATTTAATTACAACGGCTTTATTCGTGAAAGTGATATTTTTAACACGAAAAGTAAAATAAAATTTTACGACGCTCGGAAAATGCGTATGGTCCTGTAACTTGGTAATAATATTAAACCTGCCGAGAAAATAATATTGAGAAATGTTTTTGTATTACACTCATTGTTAATATTATCTATAGACTAATAAAAAAGCTGAAGGGTTTGTTTGTTTGTTTGAACGCGATAATCTTAGGAACTAGCGTCGGATTTGAAATATTATTTTTCATTAGATAGCCCAATTTTCTGGAAAGGCTATAGGCTATTTAACATCACGCTAGAACCCGTAGGAGCCCAGCAAAAAAAAAAGTCAGAAAGAACGCTAAACGAAAACGAAGTAATAGCGCAGATAGGCGATGCGATACGACGGGATGGGTCGGGGTAACAAGACATTTCACGTGTAAGAAGTCGTGAACAGAAGCTGGTGCTGAATAACTGTACATTTTGTTTAACAGCTGTTGATTTAAAAGGAAAGGTTCCATATACTAAACTCCGATCAGCCTTAATTTGTTTTTTTTTTATATTCAAGTTTGGTTAACAGTTCGGGAGGGATAAGAGAAAATGTTGAAAAGTCCAAAAAAAAGTTTACTATGTTTTTTTGCAACGTAGTGTATTCACCCAAAGAAAACTTCATATCCCTAAAAATACACGATTTCCATATAAAGCACGGACATAAGTGGCCAGCTAATAGGACATAATATAATCTTGTACCGAATACCAGCCAGTATGCTAAGCACCATAACGGGCTTTTGCAAGCTCTTGGTGTAGTCAAAGCCCTAGCTCAAAGCTTTGTGATTCGCTAAGGGGTTCCGTTTGCTTATGATATTTTAGACTTCACGGTCCAACTTTTGTGCACTGTGACTTACGAGGATACAGCGCTGCAGCTCTGTGTTGATCAAATTAATATGTACACTCGACGAACAACGACCCGTTAGCCAATTATAGCCCGCTTTTTCTACCAGACGTAGCTCTGTATTTATTCTCAAATGCAAAGTTATCTCACTTTACGCTGGCATTTCAACTTTTTTTATCTCAACAAGCTAAGTAAATATTTATGAGAAGTAGTGACAGTATCTCGCTAACTTACATAAAAATCGACTTCCGTCGGGACTCCCAAAGTAATTTCTCTTAAAAATTCGGTTCTCCCGTTGAAGCACCGAAACACGTTATAAGGTCACAGGCGAGAAGGACAATTTGTTTAACTTTTCAGCTTACATTAGCCAAGATGAGTTTCCCCGGTTCTCTTATGAAAGTCGGCCGGCCACTTAGCGCTCCCATAAAAGTTAAATGCTTCATAAATCATAGTGGGCGCGGCAGCAGCCAGCAGGACTCAGGAGCCGCTGTAATGAACTGGCGTCTTATTAATAATAACTTGTTGACGGTTAGATCCCTAAAAGCTGGATATTAACTCGACAGGGAACACGGCAACAGCTTGATACAAGGAGCACAGTGACATACTATGATTTTAAAATACGTCGGTATTAAAATACGAAACAAAAGACGTGCGATGCATAGAATGGAGCCATATTACATACTGCACGTGTCCTCCTTATAGCAAGTTATGTTGCGCAAATTGATGTTCAGAAGCGACTTGCATTCTCGTGCAATTTAAAAAAAAAATTGTAACAAAAGACGCGCATTGAATCTACAAATCGAATGATACGAAATGATCACAGTACGAAAGTAGGTTCCCTGCACTTTTATCGATCCCCGTTTAATTGTAAGTGAGCAAAATTTCAATTAATGCCTTTCGACAAGGCAAGTATTCTGCAAACAGAGGATGAAAGCTACCAATCAGTCAGAAACTGTTTGCTCACAAGCTATCGTGGCTCGGCTCGACCAGTAACTAGCCTTGTGCGTAGCTAAGTACCTAACTTACTTAGCGTCACTTATACTTGAACTAACCATTGAATAAGGGCTCAATTAGTCTAGAGAACTACTTGACGGACCTCTGATCTATTTGAGAAGTACACGAAGTCATAAATTCATCAAGGAGAGATTCTTTGAATTGTACAAGTGTTCTAATTGCATGAAGTTTCTGCATTATATTTATTTATAAGGAACCCAGTTTTGTAGGTAGCCTTTGAGCGCGAGCATCGAGGTCTCTAGAACCTAAAGGTTGTATTAATAAATCGCTCTCATTTGGAAGTACCCTTCTTAGTATCAATTTTGAACCTTCTGAGAAACTAGTTCTTTTAAGCCACTCTAGAACCCATTACCTATTTCTCCTTCATCTATTTGCCTTTATTGCTTCCAAAAAAAATATCTTGATAAAAAAAAAGCTGAAATGGTTGATATGGTAATAAATAATAAAATATTTCTCTTCCACAAAAGTGCCTTCAAAATAATATAACATCAACAATGAAGATTATAACATCTGACAAATCCTTTGTGAGAGACTGGTATCTGGCACTAGGAAAGCCTGTCATCTGCACTTGGAAAACTTACCACACAGATTTATATGTATATACATAATATTATTATTATTTAATTATATACACCAGATATACTGTAGGCGACACGTGATTGTATCCTTATTTTATATATTTTTACCTACTTAAATATACACCTACCGTTTTCGGCGTTTGCCTAGCGGCGGGCGCCGCGATTAACAAAACATTTTTTTTAGTATTCGCTACGAAAGATTGCGCACGGACGTACTGCGTACATATCCCCACCCGTCACCCTTTCGCAAATCTGGTGTTTTCCCACATATACCCTGTACCAAAGTCGGATAAACAAGTCTTTAATTCAGCCCACTACAAAGAAAATTAAAATCATTTAAGATAACAAGGTTGGTTATCCACCAGGTTAACCACGAAGTATAAAATTTCCTTACATACCGCGCAAGTAGAAAACGATGAGCGAACTACATGAATTATGAACAGCGGGAACGCGTTGCTGCAACAAGCTACCGCAACAAGTTACTACAACTTGATACACTATTAGCATCTTTAGCTTGTAGTTATATTTTGCTAAACGACTTCATGAAGGATTTAATGTTTTTGGTAAAGGAAAAACATCGTGAGTATACCTAACTGGACTATTACGAAATCTCAAACATAATAGGTATACTGAGAAGGGTGATATTCACTGTTCGATCCTTCTCTGTGCAAAAACAGGCTTCTTGCCCTGCTATAATAGTAAAAGTGCGGGGACTAGCACTTCAAATACCATACAAATTCTCCCCTCACATAACTTTAAATTCGCACCTTCAGGAAATTGAGTTTTTATAATAGGAAAAAAGCAATAGCCCCTTCACATCTAGTGGAGGCGTTCATCGAACGTATATACAGTGTGGCGATTATGATATGGACCCTGGCATACCTGTCCGCCATATTTTTGAACTTGCGTACATCTTGTTTATTTGTAAACATTATCAGGGCGAGCGAAGCGAGCCCTGCTATATCCCACAACCTGAGCATTTTGTGGTACACTTTACGGAAAAACTATTACGCCTATTGATTTGTGCTTTAACATAATAATTTCTATTTATATGTAGATGTGTTATCAGTAAAAAAAATAATAATTTAAATTACGAAAAAAATATTAAAAAAACTGCCTTAAAGATTATTACCACGCAGAAAAACGACGCGAGCCCTCACAAAGCTCTGCTTTTAGCTAGTTTTAAACATTCAGAATGATTATTTCAAACATCTAAGCAACAAGATATATGAACGTTAATATTTTGGAAACGTGACACTGTACAGGGTTTGGTCTTATTATGTTTTCTGTTTGCATGGATTTCAGCTATCGATTTATATAGGTTTCATACGTGACCGCCATTTTGAAAATTAACAAGATGGCGGACAGGTAGGCATTGTACGGACCTTCAACCCCCTTTATTTACGTTACATGAAAGTTAAATCACAAATCTTACACATCTCTTTTAAAAACATAAACCTGTTTTCGCTGTCGCGCAGTCGGGTAATAAACAAACCCCATTTTGTATGCCATTCACCATAATAGTTTCAACCCCTTTATTCAAGTCAACAGATGAATTCATAACTTACAGTTGGCAAGGAGTCGCGTCGCCACCAAGATATCGCGGAATTTAGCTCCGTCGCAGATAAACACAGCATCCAGCCATCCGAGAGACCTGATATATCCTCTATAACTACCAAGTACACTTAACTAAGGGGCAAGGTATACAGGCTGCTCACGAAAACTCCTTAAGGAGCACATATCATTGTTATCACTACTTATTATAAAACTACGTCCGCGTCTGTTTGAATGCGATAAACTCAAAAACTACGGAACGGATTTTCATACAGGTTTCGTCAATAGACGGAGTAATTCATGACAACGGTTAAGGTGTATATTTCATTAAGGTATTGTGATAATTGGTTGAAATATGTCGATGATTGTTGAAGATTGTTGAAGATGTCGGAAAAAATCATGCCGACTGGGAGCTGTACTAGCGTGTGCCGCGTAAACCAATAGAAAAACAATGTATTATGGAATGAATACATTGTTTACCTGGATTAACACATAGGGTACTTTTAATTCCGGTTGTACGTTGTAGGATATTTTCCGACATCGACATGGTCGTAAAGTATAAAATACACTTCATTCTAATTTATACCTTATTAAATTGAGGTAAACGTGAAATTGTAGTGACTAAATAATAGTTTTACGTAAAAAAAAATATCGTGTATGTGCTCCTTTATAAACCCATGTTGTGTGTGTGGTAAGAAGTGAAGACATCAAGACATCGTTCATCTTTTGTTTAATATTACCTTTAATACCTATCGGTTACCGGTTAATATTTTTGTAAATTATTTTTAAGACGTCTATGTGTACCAATTTTAATACGGAATAATATAGTTATTATTATTATTTAATATTAAAACAACATCACGGCGGCATTGTCACTAGGTTTGCCTAGTGCCAACGACCGGGCTGAAATCCATACTCCCGGTTGCTACTTTCTGATTAAGTACCCAATTACACTGCCCAGGAATTAAACCCAGGACGTTTACAGCAGTCACGCTTGCGACCCTTATACCAACAAGGCAGTATAAAGCTATGGGTCTTAATAACAATGGATATTGTCTGCGTACAGCAATGATGTGGTCAGTCGCCTCGAGGGAAGCCAGTATTTGTCAAGCTGGTAGAAATTGGTGATCATTCAGATGTACCTAACCCGTAAGGCTCTTTGTACCCGGCACGGTTTCTTTACGGTACGGAGTATAAACCGCGCCAAAGAAAAATCGGGTCCGTCAACAAACTTCCATAGAGATCCATACAACACTGACGAACCTTGCCTACACACAAAGTATAAACCGCGGCGTAGAAATAATGCGTCCAAAAACAAACTTCCATAGTAATCCATACAACACTTACGACCCTGCCTACATACGGACGGCGAATAAACCATAGTTTGTCAAAGCAAGAAAAACGTGTGTGTACAAAAGGAAGTTATATCAGAGTAAATGGCAACAAGTAATATATCTTGCCTACATACCAATTTCTTTTGTTAACATTACACGTGACTAATACGTAGGTATCAAATATAAACGTCTAGGTGTTAACCAGAAATAGTACTCTAATTTAGTTCGATATATTTCCGAACAAATTCCAGTCGCATTTATTATGACCGAGGGCGAATGTGAATGTCACAATCGATGCTAGCTGACCGATGATTTCATTACGTATTTATTGATAGGTATCACTTTAAAACGATATGTGGTGCGTGATCGAACGGCATTCGATATGTGGTGTATTAAACTCAGCTTTCGATGATAGTAACAAAAGAATGTGAATTAAGGGGCAGAAAGAGTAAAGCTAAGGTTTCCTAAGATAGTAACAAAAGAATGTGAATTAAGGGGCAGAAAGTATAAAGGCTCTTTCAAACAGGCGCGACACGACACGCGACACAAAGGCACCGCAAGACGCGCAACGAGCGGTGCCTTTGTGTCGCGCGCGATTATATCGCGTGTCGCGCCTGTTTGTAGGAGCCTTAAAGCTAAGGTTTCCTAAAAGAGCGGCGGCCGTCATAATACAGGGTAAAAATAAATTAGCTAGCGAAACTAAACAAAAAGATCTTTGATGTTGTTTTTTGTTTGGGATTCAATGACCGCTGGTTGTGTTCTTACTTGAAGTATGCATTGAGAAAATATGTTGTCTTTTATTTTATCGTGTTGAGATTGCGATAGCCATCACGCCTGCCACGTTTACAGAACAAAAAGCTGATTTTAAACTGAAGGCCAATTCTCGTAATTTAAAACGTTCAAAATCTAGTCGCAGTCTCATCTCAGCGACAAAGAAATGTCAAAAACTTGTCAAAATGTAGGGAAATTTGAAGTATTTTTTGACAGATTGAGACTGAGATCAGACTGTGAACGTTGTTAAAATTAGTAGAATTGCCCCTCAGATATTTCAAGTGACTACACTAACTGCGGTCGGTCCGCAAGAAAAATCGTCAATTGTTTTTTGTTTTATCTTGTTTACTCGTAGATGTCAAACTCATCACGCCTGCGGAGTTTCACTAAGTGATTTAATTTGACCCAGTTTAAATGCATTTCCATCAGTATTTGACATTTAAGTGTCTGCCTAGTCTTTTCCCAACTACTTGTGTTAGGGTCAGTTTCCAGTCTAACCGGATGCAGCTGCATACCAGTTCACATAGGTACATGCTCTTAATACTTAATAATAGGTAATACGGGCTGGTGTCCGCAACTCCACGTCAATGCGCGTATTTTGCGTACGGTCTTATAATAATAATTAAACTATAAATACATCAGAAAATCAAAATACATGCTATTTAAGAGATTTACAGGCTATTATTATAAAAGATTAAAATTACAATAAAAACTTTTTTTTAAAGCGACTTCTAAAAAACACTACAGAGTGAAAAATAACTTTAATTTCGGAAGTCGGTGTCTTTGGATCTGTATTTTAGTTTTTTGCCACCGACTTCCGAAATTAAAGTTAATTTTCACTTTGTAGGTAGTGTTTTTTGGAAGTTAGTTGTTTTATTTTTTTAAGTTTTTATTTTTCACTTTTTAGTGGGTCAGTTTGTAATTTATCTAAGTTACAATAGCCTAATGTCAACTGCTCATCACCATTTACAAAATATTGGTTTTTCCGATGCAGGGACGTTAATTGTTGAAGAGTTCTCCTAGTAAGAACCAGGAGAACTTGAGCTGATTGAGAAGTCGCCATCAGCTCCACTTCACCACACGCATTGTAACGCGCATAAATTGTTTAGCAACCACATTAAAGCACCTAATCGAATCGCAACTCGTGAAATACTTATTGAGTAGTTCCGATGGTCATCTGTGGTCTATAAAAAATACCCAAATCGCTATAGGTGTGCCTATAAAATTTGAGTGTTTCTATCGATTTCCATGGGATTCCCTCATCAGATTCCGACTTAGTGACAATGGGACCACTTCGAGACCATACCCTCTCAAACAAAAAAAGAATTTTTAAAATAGGTCCACAATTCACAGAGAAATCGGTGAACATCAATAAAAATAAAAATAAAACATGTATACATGAAGTCGAACATAAATAACCTCCTCCTTTTTGGAAGTCGGTTAAAAACCAAGCCTTAGCTTAGTTTCAATATGATGTCTGAATATTTTTTTTTATGTAAGAATAAATAAAAAAATATACTAGTACTACTAATTGTGTGACCGTTCACGGCTTTCTTAGGAAACCGAAGCCAAAAGCGTTTAGGCTTTAACAACAGTAAGTCAACAAAGTCCATTAACAAAATAAAAAGTAAGACAATCACGTACTACACTCATGCTATACTATATAACATCTTAGGTTTTAAACTTAATAGGGGGGACGGAGAAACGTTAGCTATCAAGCAAAAGCCTCGCTTTCACGTAGGAAGCTCTAAAAACTGCTTAAAACCAAGATAAAGGCTCCTAAAACAAGCTGCGGCAACGGTTGTTACAGCCGTTTACAACCTTGCGAGGGGATAATGGAGCCTCTTTACACCTTTCTCATGGTTTACACGCGGGTAAATGTGTCCCCACTTAGCTTACATGTGTAAAGTATACAAAAAAATGTATTAGGTGTGCCAGTGATGTTTTTCACTGAGATTAAAATAATGGAGATACAAAAATAAGTGAAAAGACATGATTTGTGTCATAGTGGGTCTGTATTTTTCCGTACCTTAAAATGAAAAAACGAAACCCTTTTCTACCCTCACTTCGTTGTCCGTGTCCCTGTGTCTGTCAGTAAGGTATCAAGTTGAAATTAATGCATGGTCCGTTTCGCACTTGACCGGTTTTTATAACCTTACAACCCAACCGCATTTAAATAGGTTCGGCAGAACGCGGAATATGATGCCAAATATCAAAAATAATCCATTTAAATCCGTTGCGAAATAGGAACCCACCTTATTTGAATTAAGAATTTGAGATAGGTAGTTTTCAAGTTATGGAACAACAAACTGAATGTCATACTTAACAAAGTTCAAATTCCATTGCATCCAAAAACTCATTAGGAACTTTTTCTTACAAATGGTCACTCAAAAATCAACATAAAATACATTTCACTAACGTTGATAACTGATTAAGTGGTGATGGAATGTAAATTATCTGAAATTGAACATGACGTAAAGCAGTGGCTTTACGTCATGTTCGATTTTTAAAACCTCAATATTCTGGCCAGCATGTAGTTATTATGTATTTTGATTTATTTTTACCGACTTCATTGTTTTTATTTCTTCTTTTCAACAAATTTTTCATCAAAAAGTAGATCAAGTAAATATTATTACGAGCAATTAAAACGGTTCCCAAACCACAATTTAACTGAAACTGTCTTCAAAGTTTCAGACATATTCTTGAAAATAGTTCTGTTATTAATACTGAGGTTTATCAATATACTGAGCCGAAGTTTACGAGAACAGAAACTAATTACATATTGAACAGTTATTGTTTTAAGATACTTAATTGCCGAGCTCCGGAAATTAAATCACGTACCTATATTAATTTCAAAGAACTCTGTTTTGAAGTCGTCGGAGTTTGTAATATCTTTATGCTTAGTTATCCATACTAATATTATAAATTCGAAAGTAATTCTGTCTGTCTGTATGTTACCTTTTCACGCCTAAGCCACTAAACGGATTTCGATAATATAATAATAATAAAAATGTGGGATAAAAACTATCCTATGTCCTTACATAGGATAGTTTTTATCCTGATATTCCCACGGAATCGACACTCAAGGCTCGTACACACAGGCGCGACGCGACACGCGACACAAAGGCACCGCTCGTTGCGCGACTTGCGGTGCCTTTGTGTCGCGTGTCGCGTCGCGCCTGTGTGCACGAGCCATTATGCGGGTGAAACCGCAGGGCGCAGCTACATACATACAAACATCTATAAAATTTTGTATATTTATTTGGAAGCCCTAATCGCCACGGACAGCCCCCTTTGCAGGGGCTGCCTTGATGCCGAGGAATCAGCCACCCACGTCATCCTGGATTGCGAGGCCGTGACTTCTCAACGTGCAGAAATCCACGGAACAATGAGGTCGCTCCGCGAAGCCTGTGAAGCTCCCAGGAAGCTTCTGTGCTTTTGGGCGGAGCTAGGCTGGCTCTGTTAGCCAGAATCCCCACGCACAACGGACCGAATGGGAGTCTAAGTGCGGAAAAGGGAGTCCCATCATCATCATCATCATCATCATTGGAAGCCCTCATAGATTGTCATATTACATACATGCATGTCGAATTGATAACCTCCTTTTTTTTTGAAGTCGGCAAAAATCATACTTCCTCTTTTTGATTGGGCAAGATAGCTTGTGAATGGGTTTAGAGGTGATTTTTCCAACGCTCGATAATTTTATCCGAGAATAGTTTTGAATTTTTGACATTTCTACCATACAAAAACAGTCAGACGTAAATTTTATTCCACAGTTAAAACTTACCTGTCGATTGAAAAATCAGCCCTCAGTTATAATAATTCCCAAACACTCGCCATACAAACTACTCAACTACGGAACCTAAATAAATTATCATAAATGTTTCAAGTCGAATATTTGAATCTATTTACACGCGACACGATACTAAAAACAAACCATTGGTTTACATCTACTTATTTTAAAACGTCGTATATTTCAGGATCCAGCCAAGAGAAATTCAACTTTATAATATCCAAGTAGGGTTGAAACTGACACGTCAATATTTTTTTAACTAGACAAGATTAAGAATAACGCCAAGGATATTAAAAATTAAATAACCATGTGCCGGAAGTGCTTTCTATTTAAAATTAATGTAATGATATCATTTTTTTAATTCACGAAGGAAAATCAGTTGAAAGAATTTGGTTTTTCTTTGTGCTTTGTAATTTATAAAATGTCAGTTATATTTATTATTATTGCCAGGAAAAAGCTCTCGCCGCTTTTTCTTAGAAAATCATTTAAATAGGTGGTCTGTAAATAGCCCTTAGTAAAGGAAATAGTATAAAAAAAACTTGAAAGTATTTCTTTCCATGCTATTTAAAAAAAAACAGCTAATAAACCGATAATAAATAGATAAAGACCGAATCTTACTAACGCTAGCGACTAAAACCTAAATCCATATCTTGGAAATTGGTTAAAATGCCGTAAATTTTCATGACCACTTGGTTAGCGTTGGTAAAGCGCGCGCACTGCACTCTGCTTCATTTTCATTACTTAGGTACTACTTCGCCTCGTGGCTCTGTTCATGAAGGATTTTAAATGTAGTTAGTTGGTTCTTCAACTTCTACAATGTTGGACAGTTGGACAATTCTAGACCCTAAGGAAATAAGTGACATATTTAATCAATTCTACATACAATCGACTAATAAGTCTAATTTTAAATACAATGTTGACGAGATAAACAAGACTATCGATGGTAATAATGACCACACAATATTTCTTAAACCTACTGATGCTACGGAGGTATTTAGAATAATACAAAATCTCAAAAATACAAGTGCAGTAGGACTGGATGACATAACAACAAAGGCAATTAAATTGTGCGCTTCATGTATTTGTCAACCGTTAAGTTATTTAATAAACTTTTCTTTTGAAGAAGGTGCATTCCCAGAGATTTTAAAAAAATCAGTAGTAAAGCCACTTTTTAAAAAAGGTAATGCATCTGACATGAAGAACTACAGACCAGTGACTTTGATACCAATCATGTCAAAAATCTTGGAGAAAGTCATGCTGAGAAGGCTCCAAGAATTTGCGATTAGTCAGCGTATACTTAAAGACGAGCAATTTGGTTTTAGAAAAAACAGTACCACGTCTTTGGCTTGTTTCAATTTAATGAAGAATGTCACCCAGGCGATAAATGACGGCTTACCAGTAGCGGCAATCCTCTTGGATATGAGCAAGGCGTTCGATTTTGTAGATCACGAATTGCTTTTACACAAGTTAGAGAAATACGGAATAAGAGGAAAAGCGAACAACTGGTTAAGACACTATTTAAAAAACCGACAACAATGTGTGGAAATCTCCAGAATCCATAGTAGCGAAAAAGTGTCTTATAGAAGCGACTATCAGAAAAATAGTTTTGGAGTGCCGCAGGGCAGTGTATTGGGGCCTTTTTTATTCCTTCTATATATTAATGACCTCCCAAATGTCACTCGCCACACATTGATCTTATTTGCTGATGACACGACCCTCGTCGTGAAGTGTGAAAGAGTTGACACCTATGAGTATGAGATTAATGAAGCCATCAAAAATATAATACACTGGTTAAACTCCAATAACTTACAAATTAATATGGAGAAAACGAAAATGATTCAATTTCAAACACACAGGAGAAACCCATTAAAGCTGGCTATTGAATATAATGACACTACTATTGAACAAGTAGTAAGTGCTGCATTCCTGGGCATACAATTGGATCAAAATTGCGATTGGAAAAAGCATGTCGACTATGTTTGTGACAAACTGGACAGATTTATCTATGCACTAAGAAGATTAAGAGCCACGGTCTCAACTGAAGCGGCTCTTTGTGCATATCACGGATACGTTTCCTCCGTACTCTCATACGGTCTCTTGTTGTGGGGTAATTCGGTGGATGTCAATAAAGCGTTCATGATACAAAAAAAATGTGTGCGTGCAATCTGTAGAGCTGGATATATGGATAGTTGTAAACCACTGTTTAAAAAATACAACATTTTACCATTAGCATGCATGTATATTAAAGAATTGTGCTTATTAGTACGACAACATGCTGAAAATTTTACTAAGCATAGGGATGTAACTAAAAGGAATGCTGCCTCTAGAGATAAACATAGGCTCTGCTTGCCACAATGCAAGCTCGATTTACATAAACGAAATTCATTTATAATGGCTATTAAGGTATACAATAAATTACCAAACGCCTTTAAAGAACTACCTTTGCCTATGTTTAAGAAAAAGCTGATTCAGTGGCTTAAAGAAAAATGTTTTTATACTGTTACTGAATTTATGTCACATGTCGAAAAAAAAAAAGTAATGTCAATTTTGGTTTTTAGATATTTTTATTTTTGATATGATTTGATTTATGATTGAGATATTTTTAATTTGACATTTACTTACTATTATTATTTTTATTTTGACATTATAACAATATTCTTGGACATTGACATTTCAATTAATACAAAAAATCTGACATTCATATCTATCATATCAATACTGGTGACTGATGTAATGTTATGATTACTTTTTAAAGTATGTAATGCATTGTTAAATTTGATATTTGCAATTAATTTATTTGATTAGACATTTTGTTACTTATAGAATAATAATGAAGGAATATTATGACATTTTTAATAATTTAATGTATTATGAAATTAAATATTTGCACACCACATGTAATGGTAGAATGTAATTGGGCCACATTTATAATTAACATCATACTATTTTGTACACCTACATTTTGGCAAATAAAGTTATTATTATTATTATTATTATTCATAATTTTACAATACTTAATTAGTTTTGGTAGATTTTATTTTTCACTTTTTCCGATTTTTTGTAGGTAGGTATTTTTTTTACCACAAGGTCGATTCGTAGATAATTTGGTATGGCGCTAAAAGGCATTATATCCGCTTTATTGAAATTCAAGGAAATTAATTGTAAAGCAAATTGAAACACTACGTCATTTCGCCGTGTTACAGCCATTTCATACAACTGTCAATAAATGACTTAAACTTAAAATCAATCGATTAATCACAATTTTTTTTTGGGGTTTTATCCGTTTTGAATTAATATAAAGTAAGTTTGTCAGTCAATAATTTTCAGTCAGTAATTTCCCTAAGTTTATCGACTACCTTATTTATGGAATAAATAATTATATCCAGACTTTTATTTTTGCTGCCCGTCGCCGATGGCAAACTATCCTGGTCTTTTCCAATTAAATTTTCTTTGACTGTATTTGTTCCATATATCTAGTGGATATTGGTCCCGGTCTACGTAGGTTCCCTTGCAGCACAAAGGTGTTTACTGATTCGTCGCCGTGCAGCCTCAAAGAGTAATGTTTTTTCTAGCAGTAAACCCCACCAAAACCGAACTCGTCCTCTTCACAAAGAAAAGAAAGCTGACAACATTACAATTGCCAAGCTTCTTTGGGACAATCCTAAACCTATCGACTGAAACCAAATACCTGGGTATCTTTTTGGACAAACAGCTGAACTGGACAAAACACACTGATTACATTATCACAAAAGCCAGTATGGCTATACTGGCTTTTGTGTTTTGCTCTATGGCAATGTAAAAGACTCCTCGGGAGAAATTGGGGCATAAGCCCCAAAATCACCTACTGGCTATACACCACAGTTATCCGACCAATTATTACATACGGTTCTTTAGTTTGGTGGCCCAGGACCAACCTAAGTACAACCCAAAAAGATCTCGAGAAACTACAAAGATTTGCATGCGTAGCAATCACCGGTAGCATGAGGACTTCCCCCACTGCTGCCTTACAGGTGATACTGGGGCTACCTCCCCTACACCTCGTCGTAAGAGAGGAGGCGGGCATAGCGACTTTCAGACTCGAAGTATCCGGCTCCCTAAGCAATGATTCTAGAATCAAACACACACGCATCAGAGAAGATGCAATCAAAGAACAACCGATGATGACATCACCCATCGACAGAACCCTGAAGACCCACTGCTTCCAAAAACACTACAACATAGAGCTCATAGAGGAGTTGTGTGACTACTCAGGTACAACAGAGCTAAGAATTTACACTGATGGATCAAAGACCGACGAAGGGACGGGCGTCGGGGTGTTCTCCAACGACCTAAACATTAAGATATCCAAACCACTTGGAATGCTCAACTCCGTTTACCAAGCAGAGTGTGTAGGTATTATCCAAGCGGCATACGCTATAGAGGCCAGGGAGGTTACGGATACCAATATCTGAATACTCTCCGACAGTGCCTCAGTTCTTCAATCCCTAAAGGGTAATCAGATCACGTCGAGACTAACACTAGAATGCCACAAGGCCCTAGAACGAATCACGGTACTAAATCGCAACACGGTAACGCTACAATGGATTAGAGGTCACAGTGGATCACTTGGAAACGATGCGGCTGACGAACTTGCCAGAAGAGGATCCAGCACAAGACCCTACGGACCTGAACCCATTGTGCCCATTCCTTTCAAGCAGCTAAGAAGCTGGTTAAAGGATCACACTCGAATACAAGCGGAAAAATGGTGGACCTCGACACCAGGATGTAGGCAATCCAAGGAAGCTATGCCATACCTGGATACAAAGCTGACCAGGCGCCTTCTGCGCCTGGACAGAGACAGCCTGCGCCTGGTGGCGGGGACCATCACTGTTCACTAAATAAACATTTTCATACCCTGGGAATCACTGATAGTCCCCTGTGCAGAGCATGCATGGAGGCGGAGGAAACGGTAGCGCATGTGCTTCTTGAGTGCACAGGCGTTACCAAGATTCGCGAGGAGACCCTGGGAACACCAACATCCCTTGCGGATGCCCTGAGGAGACCGGGAAGTCTTATCTGCTTCTGGAGGAAGGTGGGCTGATTGGAGTAATCGGCCACCATGGCTCACGCACAATGGTCCACTTCAAGGACTAAGTGCGGAAACCTAAACCCCATGATAGATAGAGTAATGTTTTATGTTCATGTTATATCGTCGGCATTGATATCAGGGGAGCAGTTTTGGCAGGATCTCGCCGGACGACATTTTACAAAAATAGCTTCTACTAATGATTCCTTTTCTAAGTTGAGTTTTAAATATCTTCTACTATTCAGATACCTATAATAATCATCATTCGAAACACAAAAACACGCTTTTAATGACACGTATCAACTAAAATCCTCCTAAAAATATTTTTCAAGGCGCCTAAAGAAAACTAAGTCGCTGCACAAAAATCAGCATCTACCCATCCAGCCATCCAGCACTGTACATTGTACATCTTTGTAGCGCAACTATTGCATATTTTGTATTGCAGTCACATGACGCTCACTGTTGTATGGATTCACACGAGCGAGGAATGTAAGTAAGTAGGTTTACAAACAGGATGGAAGCAGATCCGCAAATGGCTGCCGGAGCTAAAGTCAACGCTGCTATTTGTTTTGTGGAACTAACAAATTACATCCTAGGAAACGTGGTTACGTTTGTTATATTAAATCTGGTTGAATTAGAGGGTGTGGTTAAAAATGTTGAGTAGAAATATGAATATGCTTAATAATAGGTGTCGGTGTTACGAAGAATTGTCTTTGACCTGCGAAACTGTGCTGAAAATTTCAAATGTAATCTTGGTTTTCTGTTCAACCTCGTGCGGAAGGTTTTTGATGAATATAAAATCAGACATGAAAGCATTAAGTACTTTTGAGAGTTCAAATCAATCTTGCTTCAGTAAATAAAAAGATGAAGCCTTTATCTTAAACATCACATGCAAAAATGCATAATATTTATGTACGAAAAAATGACATCTTAAAGACGAATTGCAACAAAACATACATTGGAAAACCGGTTCAAGCACAAGACAAAGTAAACGACAAAAATTATCAAAAGGCCACCTTCCATTGTTTCGACAGTCAACATGACAAAGTAAACCTTTTGTCACCCAATAAACTCCATCATAACCAATTCTACAAACATACTCTACAAGTTTACACTCATCTTTATTCCGGCCGGGTGTACAACGTAAAGCACTCACAGCATCACTATAATAGCTGCATCCGTCGTTATGGATTGACGTCTTTATTGCATACTTCTACTATGGGACCAACTACCTTTCAACGACAACCTGGCTCAATGGAATTCCAACCTTAGAAGTAAAAATCTAGGGTTGATTTTTCAGGTGTAAGGTTTGAAAGTTATCGTGGGCGCGCTATCGTTTGCAGTCGCGTAGGATCTCGCCGATACGGGCTGAAATATGAATATCGTTGCGATGTCATTT
Organism: Luperina nickerlii; assembly: GCA_963855955.1. NCBI lineage: Eukaryota > Metazoa > Arthropoda > Insecta > Lepidoptera > Noctuidae > Luperina > Luperina nickerlii. Next base: position 10,389,286 of record OY979680.1, read on the forward strand.
GTGCAGTCCGGTCACGATTACCCTTATGTTCTGCTGAGAACTGAACGACTGTCTACGTTTGATGGCAAGCTAGTGTAATGGCAGCGTTAAGGCGATATGTATGGATCTAATGGCGGTGACCTGGTTAGTTAGTAAGTTGATAGTTGACTTTTCTTCGGAAAGGTTGTGGCGGAATTAAGCACATGATAATCATGGAATGGGATAGAAAGGGGGTGACTAATGAGATGACGACTAATAGAAAAGTATGGAAGAAAAGAAATGTTGCGCCAATCTAAATAAATTGGGATAAGGATAGGAAAATTATGATGATGATGATGATGATCAATGGAACGGTGATCTTGAGAAGTTGGCACAAAACCGAAACTTTAGTAAAAACTAACTAAAGAAACTTTAATATTTTGCTAGCAACACACATTTATCTTGAAGACCTTTTTAGTTTCTGAATCAGGATTTTATTCTACCAACGCCAGTAGACGCAAAAAATTTTTTTTAAATGTAATCTCTAATATACGTTACAACGAAACCCACATAAGTCAACATTAACTAAACTTAGCCGTAACAAGGTGACACTAAAACCAAAACCTGAGTTCACTTAATTGGCTACAATCCTAGAACTAAATTCAAATTCTCAACTTTAAAAATAGCCCTCGTAAATCTGATTACCTCTGCACAGAATTGAAATTTAAAGTTAGGCAGATGGTCAAAGCCAGAGAGAGGTAAGAGTCTTATGTTGGTGGCTAGGTACTTAGCTTCCCGACGAATTTGAAAAGCTTACTGGCTGAGTCCCTGCAATGCTCCTAGGTCTATACAAACTAATGTTACCGTAGAAATTCTGATATTTCTATTTATTCTATGCAGGTGGAAAAAAATTGTGGTGTTCTGTGAAGTGTGCCATAGATAAAATATCTTTCTTTTTGTATATTGACTCTTTGTAATTTATTTTCTTAATATTTATGTACTTTAATTTGTTATCATTAAATTGTGTTTTGTGTGAAGGTAGTGTTTATAGGGTTCCGTGCCTTAAAAGGAAAAACGGACCCCTTATGGGATCACTCGTGTGTCTGTTCGTACGTCTGTCACAGCCAATTTGCTCCGAATCTAATGGACCGATTAAGTTGAAATTTGGTACACATATGGATATCTGTGACCCAAACACAGACGTCTAACGTAATTAAATGAATTTTAAATATCATTTTTGGGGGGCAATATAAAAATTATAAAAAAAGTTTTGCAATTTGTATCGTATGACATATCAAATAAAAGGGCTTACTGTAAGGATCTCAAATATATGTATTTCATAATTTTAAAGTAAATTGCATTAAAGTTATTTAAGAAAATAGACGAAAATTGAGCTTAGTAGACATTGGACTTATTCGCGAAATGACCTGTAGTCGTTTATGGCCTTATTCGCGATATGCCCCATTCTGAAAATTCGTTACCTATATAATTATATAAAAGAAGAAACTGACTGACTCAAAGTCAAAGTCAAAGAAAGCATTTATTTCAACTATACTGACTGACATATCAACGCACAGCCGAAACTACTAGGTCTAGGAATGTGAAATTTTGCACACGTCTTCCTTTTAAAATGTAGGGTAGCACTAAGAAAGGGTTTTTGGAAATTCAACCTTTAAGGGGGTGTAAAGGGAGATTTCGTTTGTATGAAAAATCTTATTCCTTGAGTTAATACACAAAGTTTAAGGGGTGGATTGCTGGGAAATATAGTAGGAAATGCTGTATCCACTAGCAGGAATAGCGCCACCAGTGGTTCGCAGAGCACTGGCAAGCTCCAGCGAAAGAGCCAAAATGGTCTCCGACACACGACACCCTTTGCACGGCAACATCGTTGTGCCACAAATAACGTGATGAAGTTATCAAAATACGCTTTCTAATTAAGCGGATTGCTGAAAGTTGGCAACGTTGCAAATACCTGTCAAATATTTCGCCGTTTTGATTAACATTACTAAGCAAATGAAATAATGAAATATCACTCTCAAGTGCAAGTATGATTATGAATCGTAATAACTTTATGTTATTTTCAATATTTCGTTATAAGTGTAAAAAAGGGTCGATCGATCAGGTTAAGCTACGTTTGCCGCGGCTGGTCCGTGGATGGGTAACCTTCATTATATACCGAAACCCCTCCGAGGCTCGGAAAACACATTAAGCCGTTGATCCCGGCTGTCATTCGTGGATCTTTGACAGTCGTTACTGGTCATCAGAACCCCGATAGTCTGACAATCAGTCTTACCAACGGGTATCGTATTACCCAGTAACTGGGTCGTGGAGGTCAGACAAGCAGTCGCTCCATGTAAAATACTGGTATTCAGCTGTATCGGGTAAAACTGGAGGCCGACCATAAAATAGTTGCGAAAAGGCGAGGCAGATAATGAGATGTAAAAACAGCATTCAGAAAGTTTCGAAAAGCTTTTTTACACCTATTTACATTAAATACTTCATCCAATATAATAAGTCCATCCATCTCTCCCAACTTATCTTTTTCCCAACTATTTTGGATTCGGCTTCAAATCTTGGATAGATTTGAAGCCGAATCCAAAATACGGCTGAATCTGACAGCTGACCTCGGCCACCCAATTACCGGAGATATACTAAAGTTGCTTGTTACTCCTAGGCTTTTGGGGTTTCCACAATTTGTAACAACTGACATAAATAACTAGTTGGTCTAGAATTCGTCAAACAAGGAACTAAATAGGGAATATGCATGATTTTTTTTTTATTTAAAAAATTAATCCTCATTCATGTAACAAACAGTTTAGTAAAACTGTTTTTCGGATAACTATGAAATTAAAAAAGATATGAGCCATCGAAGATTTGTTTCTATCTCTTTCTCGCAAAACGAAATTTAACACGGAGTTTATATGGCCGTAGTGACATGTGACGTCACAGTCTATGTCGGATCTCTCTGTCTAATTGGTGTGTAATCAATAGTTTTAAATGCTCATATCGGCCGTGTTTCTTGGCCGATTTTAATTTCACTTTTTGTCATCTCTACTACGGTATTTTCATATTTTGTTAATAAATGCCATGAAAAAAGTTCATGCATATTCCCTATTCCTGGAATTCCTATTTTTTTTTTAACCTTTTGTACAGCGGCAGCGGTGGCATCAGTAGCAATGGCTTTCATTTTGACAGTTCTACAACATACATTGCGTAATTTACGTTGTTGATACGACAAATTTTTCAAACATGTGAAGCAATGCATTGATAAATATCCTTCAAATTATTCAGAAAATTATATATATTTCTAAATTTAACTGTATCAAGTGCCTTTCAGTTAATAATTCAACAAACATATTTTTTACAACGCAAATCGTTCCCAAAAAACGATTAGGTTTTGAAATTGTAGAAATTTCCTCAAGAATTTTCAAGTCACACACACACACAGTCACATTTTAACTAAATATGAGATTTTTCTTTGACTTAATTTATCAGAAAAGAAAGATCGAGTCAATATAACGATCAAACATGACTGACTTTTAATATTTACAAGTCCCCAAGCCACGTTGTTGCCATCACAAAACTTTTAAAAAATTAAACTCTGTGCGGCTTTTTAAACTCTTTCCCTTGGCTCCACTTGTTTACACGTCGAGTCCGCTCCTACACGCTTTAAGAGTGTTTACGCCGTACGGCATTTCATACAAACTTTCAAGCCCTTGTTTTTCGAAATGAATGAATTTATTTTAATAAAAATTCATACGCAAAAGCAGGATATAAAGGTCTAAAAAGTTACTTAAGAACATTTTCGAAAAATAATGTAACAGCCAAATTAGACCGATTTTAAGTTTTCCATAGAAACAGAGATTTCCAGGTATCTTTTTTTTAAAAATAAGACATTTCGAAAATGTTCTTAATCTACTTTTTAGCCCTTTGTATCCTGCTTATGCGTATGAAATTTCATTAAAATAGGTTCATTCATTTCGAAAAACAAGGGCTTGAAAATTTGTATGAAATGCCGTACGACGTAAAAGCTCTTATACATCTTTATAACTTGTACGGTCAGCATAAAAAGTCGATTTACACTTCAGTTTTTTTATTCTTAGTTATTGAGCAAAATATTAACACTTCAGTTTTTTTTAGTTATTGAGCAAATTATTTGTTGAAAATTGCATCGTACTTCTGCTGTAATTTTGAATAAATATTTTGCTCAATAACTGAGATTAAAAAAACTGAAGTGTTAATCGACTTTTGATGCTGACCGTACGTTTCGGTAAGCCGATTTTCTAGAAAATTCCAGATATTATATTTTTATGACAATACTAGCAACTGCTCGCGACTTCGTTCGCGTCAAATTTCTTTTCCCCCGACCCACCCCGTCGCATCGCATCGCCTGCCTGCTCCATTCTCGCTTAGTGTTCTTTCTGACTTTTTTTGCTCGGTTTCTAAGAGTCCTAGAGTAATGTTAAATAGTCTATATATGCTTCTCCAACGAATGGGCTATCAATTGCAAAAATAATGTTCCAAATCAGACTAGTAGTTCTACAGATTAGTGCGTTCAAACAAACAAACTCTTCGGTTTTTAGTTTAGATTATAAGGAAGGTAACCAATCACCACTGGGCGCGCGTGGTGGATTACGGCCCACTTGCTATAACAGAAAGAAAGCCTGAGTCCCATCCCAGGAGTGGGCAAATTGTAGGCTGATTATGTAGGAAAGATACAATGCGTGAAGTGTAACTACAATTTTACCTTTTATTTGCCCGGAATTGAATCTCATCCAGCCGCGAATGACGTAATAATTAGAACGACTCACATAATAATTATACCTGATTAAGTTGAACTGCTTGGAGGGGCTCGACGTGATAATTAGACGACATAATCCAGATGAAGGAGCGGAGTCTACTGTCGTATGTCTCATAAAAAAGACGGCGAACAGGGGGAAGACGTGTCGATTAAAATTGACTGTACCGAATCTTTTCTACGTTGAATGAAATTGCACATGAAGACATTAATTTCCAAAAGATAATTTTAATATACAAACGAAAATACATACCCAAATCGCTGAGAATTTAATTTCATATCTCAGTCTCCAATTTAAAATCGTCTAAGCCGGGTATCTGAATTATAAAATTTGCTGACCCATTAATATTCATCTCGACTAAAAAGTGCCAGTGAGGGTTGTGCAGAGCTGTGCGGAGTCGCGCTAGAGATGCACCGTTGCAGTTGCTGCAGAATTGCATTAAGCGCGAGTCCCCCAGCCTCGGTTAATTTGTTGGTCACCGCTCGTTACCATTTAATTCGCATCCCTCTAGCCCAGATCGCGGCTCACTTTACCAGATTATCATCCAATTTAGTCCACCCGCTCGGATAAACGAAGTCACTCGATATGAAAAATGTTGGAATAAAAAATCAGGTCACCCTCGCGGCTCTCCTGCTTTCAATTTATAATAGACTTTTGGATTGCGGCTAACGAAATTTGTTATCAATCATTCATTCATTCATTCATTCATTTATTTATTCTTAAACAATTTACATTGTGTCGAACATTACATATTAAATACTAAACAAAATCATCATGTGCAGAAACAAAACCAAATTAAATGTTAAACAAAATTATCACATGCAGAAACAAAACATATAAAACGAAAAATACAATAAAAAAGCCTAATTAACGTTGATTTGAAATGTCCAGTTCCAGATTCAATTCGTATATACCTAAAATATGTCACCCAATATAATAATATCTAATGTCAATGCAGGTATAATGTCAAAATAGTGTCAAAAATTCTAGAAGTACAAAATTTATCAAGGTCCTAGTGATGAGCAACATTTAATTTAAAACTTGTTCACTGCTATTATTATAAGTGACTACCTTTATCATTTGTCATAAAATCTGACACAGAGTATAAACATTTTTCCAACAAGAAGGCTTTCAATTTAGTTTTAAAAGAGTGAGAGCTATAAATTAATAATTTTAAATCAGTCGGTAACCTATTAAATAACTCCACTGCTTGGTATCTAGAACAATGCTTAGCTATGTTAAAATTTGGTGCCATTTTGTGTTTAAATTCCTTCCTTCTTGTGCTTTCCCTTACCTTACGTTCCTCTTGTGATTCATACTCATGAATATACTTAGCAAAGTGATTTAGAATTACTAATATATAAATACTCGGTACTGTTAAAATTTCCAATTCTTTAAAGTGCTCTCTACATGAGTCTCTTTGTGAGATCCTTACTATAGTTCTTATGGCACGTTTCTGTAAAATAAACGCTTTCTGACAGTTATAGCTGTAGCTGTTACCCCAAAGCATTATGCTGTATCTTAGTCTAGACTCTACCAGCGCATAATATATAGTCTTTAGTTGCTTTAGATCCAGCATATCTCTAAGGCTCCTGAGTGCATAGCATGCTGATGAAATTGAAGAGTCAATAGCTGCCAGCTCATTTTTCCAATTCAAATGCACATCTATGTTAATACCTAAAAATTTTACTTTGTCCACTAATTCAATATTGTTTCCTTTTACTTGTATATTCAAATTATCGTTATGTCGAGTTGTAGTCTTAAATAATATTATGTTAGTCTTACTTGTATTTAGCAAAAGATTATTTGCAGTAAACCATTCGCAGAGATATTGTAGGCTTTTATTTACATTTTTGGTCAATTCTTTTAAGTCATTTGCCCCAATTATTATATTTGTATCATCTGCAAAAACAACAAGTTTTACATCAGGCTGAACGTAATGCATAAAGTTAAGCAAGTCGTTTGTAAATATAATAAATAGTATTGGTCCCAAAATGGAGCCTTGGGGCACACCACGTTTTATATCTGTGATTTTAGAATTGGATATGACTTCATGATTACTTTCATCGATGCTTTTTACTTCGACAAACATTCGTCTATTTTGTAAATAGGATCTTAAAAGATTTAAGGACTTGCCCCTGATACCGTAATATTCAAGTTTAGTAAGTAGCAATTCATAATCAATTGTATCAAAAGCGGAACTGAGGTCGATGAATAGCCCTGCCACTTTCATTTTGTCATTCAATTTAATAATTATGTCATTTATAAGAGTGTTTATTGCATCAGAGCAACCGACGCCTTTCTGATACCCAAATTGTCTTAAATTAATGATGTTATTCATTTTTAAATGTACCATCAGCCTCGTTTTAATTATTGTTTCAAATATTTTTGATAATGTTGGCAAAAGGGATATAGGTCGGTAATTTTTAGGGTCAGTCTTAATACCTTTTTTGAATATTGGAATCACTTTTGCCAACTTCAACTGGTCTGGAAAGACTGACTCTTCCAAACATTTATTTAAAAAATCAGAAAGAGGGAGCGCCAGGGAGTTTATATTCTCCTTAAAAATTGAAATTGGCATGTCATCAAAACCACAAGATTTTTTATTGGCCATTTTATTAATAATCTTTGCGATTTCAGATTGTGTGGTTGTATTGAAAGTTAAATCATTTTCGACTCTTTTTGTACCTTCCAATAGAAAAGTCATTGCCCTTTCTTTTTCATTGCTAGCGAGTGAGGATTTGAACACGAAACTGTTAATGAAATGATTTGCAACCTGTTGGGGGTCAGTTATCACTTCACCGTTCACTTTTAGGATTAAATTTCTACATTGCCTATTTGTTGTTTTCTTAGTACATTCATTAACAAGTTTCCAAGTCTGCTTTGTTATATTTGTAGCGGTATTTAAACGATTTATTATGGCCTTTTTTCTGGTTTGCTGAATAACTCTTCTATAAATGCGAACATAGTTGTTTTTATACTTTTTAAGGCTAGCATTACTTACTGTACCTGAGCATAGTACCCTTTTCATCTTACTTGAAACTTTAACCCCTTTAGTAATCCACTGTATCGATGTGTTTTTATATGGCTTTATTCTAATGGACTTCTTTCGGTAACAATCTTGGAATGCCTTACCAAGACAGCTTATAAAATGGTTTATTCCCATATTAGTCCAATTTATATTACTTATGCGGTTCTTGAAAGCAATACCATTTTTGTCATTAAATATCCTTTTTTTTATTGTCACATTTTGATCAGAGTTTTTCGATTTTTTATTGATTTTTTCAAGAACTACATTGCAGAAAAGTCCACCATGACCATCTGCCAAGCCATTGTGATCAACAAAACACTGATCTAGGTCATCATCAGGGAGATTTGTAATTATGTTGTCTAAACACGAATATGCATTGTTCCGTATAAAAGTTGGAGCATTTATAAGGTATCGAAAATTATAACACGTCAATATGCTTAAAAATTCAGCATGTTTCTTACTGTCAACAAGTACGTCAATATTAAAGTCACCACACATAATGCACTTCTTATTAATAAAATGTTCCAACAAGTTTTCTAAACTAGACATAAAACTTTCAAAATTTTTATCATAGGGGCTTCTGTAGCAGCAACAAAGATTTAATCCTGTTTCAAGATCTCTCACCCCACATATTTCAAAACTATCCGATCTATACATATTTTTTACAAAATCAATATTTTCACTTTCTTTATCTATATGTGCCAAAATAAGACTACCTCCCCTTTTTTTGCTCGTCCTTGTGTTGTATGAAACTAAATTATAATTGGAAAAATTAAATACATGAGCAGATTGTAGATTTAAGAAGTGTTCTGTTATGCACAGGTAGTCCAACTGAACACCCGTTGTTGCAACGTATAATTCGAGCTCAGTTTGTTTATTACTTATTCCACATACATTTTGATGAAATAACCTTAAACAGCTGGGTTCCTTCATCAAGGTACTTTTACAGATTGTAGTTGATCCATTATTAGCGAAAAAGATCAGTGTCGTTAATAACTGTGCTATAATTAGATACAACTTCAGATGAAAGTCGATCTTTATTTATTTTGTTCATTTTGTTGAAGTAATAAGGGATAGTACCAGGTTTCAACCGACACTTTTCTTCACTACCCTGACATGCTAGCGTCAGTTCCCGATTGTTACAACTACAGGCATGTTCATGATCAGAAAGTTTAAATAGCTGCAAATAGCTTTTTAAGTTTTCGAAGATTTTTTTAATTGCTGTATTATTAATTTTGCCGGTATACCTGGAAAACATTTCATACGAATACTCAAGTTGTTTATTAGTATCAAAAGTGTACGCGAATTTAAAAGTCTGATTACTTAAGTACAAAAGTTGATTAAAAGCCTCTATTCTGCTATTAAACAAACTAGCATTCCATTTTAGTTTAAAAGAGGGACAACATACAATAATATTCGTATGCAATATCTTTTCGAGTGTACATTTTATATGATCTACCAATTCGGCATAATTTTTGGAGACTAAAAAGTCTATTTCACCTAGGAAGATTATACAATAGTCACTAAACGTGTAATTTATAAGTTTTACGTCTAATGTTGCAAATATTTCCATAATACCAGCCTTCGGCATACAATAGTGGCATATTTTGTCATTTGGAAAAGTATTTTCGGCAATCCCTAATATGGCATTAACATTGTTATCACTTATTATACATAACTTATTTCGGTGAGAGTTTTTTATAGTGGTATTGCGGTGTGTCGTCGAGCTCGTTGCGTCCGAATTAGTGGTACCCTCTAGGGTTTCTCGCTGTGATATATCATCATGAGTCGCATTAGGTCCTAATTTTGTTTCTTCCGAAGGCGTATAACTTATTCCAGTTTGTTGAATAGGACTTTGTTGTATATTTTTAAAGTCAAGCTTAGTTCTAATAAGGCTTTTGCGTTTCAGTTTGGCCTCGGTTTTTTTTGAGGTTGTGGTTGTACATATATGGGTCAATTGGTCAATTCTTAGTTTGTAATCAGTGATTTTTTTAGCATGAGAACTATTTTCTAACAACAAGTTCTCAATTTCAGCTTCTGCACTTTTCAACTTTTCTTCGAGTTGACATACTCTGCTTTTCAATTCTTTAACATCGTCATTTGATTTTAAGTCTAAGTCAGGATAGCTACGGTTCAACTCGTAAGAGGCCGTCGAAGAAAGCGATTTGTAGTCTTCCTCTTTTCCAGATAATTCAAATGAATCGTTAGAAGTTACTGGTTTATATTTGTTTCTAATCGTAACATTGTTAGTATGAACCTCATCATTTGTAGTGATAGGATTATTAAACACTTGCCTTGAGTGTTCAGCCATCCTACTACCGATATTGTAAGTATTATAATATTATAATACGGGTCTCCAACTTGAAGCGATTATTTATTTTGGTACCAGTGGCGCCACCTGTTTTAATAAGTATGTAGTCTGTAGTCTAATGTAATCGGAGTACTTAGGATCGATTGCACAGACTATCCGATCATCGAGTCAAGTTCGATCCTTCAAGGTTCAGCTATTTACCGATAGGTGTCACCTGTCAAACACTTAATAAAATGGCCCATATAAAGTGCTGCTATATATCTGATAACTTTGTTTTATGACTTAGACATTCAGCTATTCACCGGTAGGTGTCCGTTAATGGCGTTTATTCATATATGACAAAGGAAGTGCTGCTATCTACAATCGGTTTCGGGAACAATTCTTCGTAACGGTATGCAGTTCAAATTGTAGATTCCACTATTGTCCACTAGGCTTTTTCCTTTATTTTATTAATGTTTTTCTTTTAATAGCACTAAAATATAGATATAAGTTATTAGTCATGATACACCTTCTTGCTTGTTGATAATGACTATTTAAGAAAGAATAGAACAACAGTTAAATAGTGTTTAAATGTAATTTAAGTCGGTTTAATCACATCACGTATAACTTCTGTCACAGGGCTATTTTGTCTTAGATAACGTTTCTACGCAAACTTTCCATCACCACAATTGTCGTAATTGTACACAAAACACTGTCACTGCACAGCTTTAATTTTTATTAATTTTTGGAAAATCTCTGACAGGAGCTAATGTTTACCTCACAAGCGCCCTCTGGCGAGATTTGGCATTATCCCATTTACATAGACGGAGAGCATATTATTAAGGTAAGTGGTTTAGAGAGAAAGGTTTCTGATTTAAAAAAAATTATGAAATGGTTTTAGCTATCTTCTTTCTTTTGAAAGTCTTATAATGAGATTGTATTGTAGGTATCTTAGATAGTGGTAAACCGAATTCTTCGGAGCACTAGTTACGAGAGCTTTAAATCGCGCTGCATTTTGCAAGTTACCACAAAAGTAACGATTTCCTGCCACCTGCACGGCTACACGCCATCATTCACCACGCGGGCCCATTCACCGCACATCTGCTTACGACTGTCTAGATAATTCAACAAAGCGTGCGCCCCAATTTTCTTGCAGCTCGGAGTCAAAGTTGTGCGGTGTAGCATACAATGGGGCCAACCCGCTCGTAGGTAATGCGACACCGCGCCGTGCGAGGGATTTCCCGACCTTACCGCTCGACGCTCGTGCCCACGCGACAAAGCAGCCACTTACCCCACGTACCGTTTCGCCGTCTCAGAATGCGCCAAGAAATCTTCCCGCTGAAGATCCGCGCTCCGGCATGCATGTTTGTGTATCCATTTGCTTGCACCGAATGCCGCGGTAATGGATTTTTTAAGGGACGATATGTAGATTGAATGGATGTTTACTTGGAAATGAAATCATGCGAGTTCGATTCATTGGTTCGTGTTGGTACCATTTTCATGTTTCTTTGTGAGTTTAGATAGGTTTCAAACTTGTTAAAGCGTTGTAGAAGAGAGTTGACCAGCTTCTCTAAAATTTAATTAGTAACGCCCTCAACCGCAGGCAGAAAGGCCAATAACAGAATATATTACTTAGATAAAATGTCTCAAATCTTCATTGATGCAAGTTTTTAAAGTCAAATTTCCAGTTAAGGCATGAAATATGTGGAATACGGATCCGAAAACAACACATTTTCTAAAACATCACGAGAATTTTGTATATTCTGTTTCAATTTAAAACAATTCACTACAATAAATTATGTAGAAAGCCGTCCCAGTCTATATTCAAAACGTTTCAGGTGTCTGCAATACAAATTGTTCCTGCAAAGACATTAAAATGTAAATCCGTTTATACTTAGCTATGCAATGTGCCCATGTGCACTGTCTATGCAAAATGCAAATAACTGAATTTATTATACAATGTATTTCTTCAGCTACATCGTCTCTTAAAATCTGTTGGTTTAACACCATAGTCAATACAGTACCTGGCGGTAAATATTGCACATCGACCTTTGGAAAGAGACAATCGGCTAATTTCGGCTTCGTAGAGCGTTACCTCTGTCGCACGAAATACAAACAGTCCAGTATCTATTAGGAGCTGTTAAAACAATTATGATTTGCTTCTTTTGATAATTATTTTTATTCTTTGTATAAAATCGATGGGATCGAATAGGTCGATGTGCAATATTTATCGCCGGGTACTGTATATTATTTAGGTTTTGGATTTTAGTTGTTTATGTTTTTTGAGGGGCTTATGGCTAAGTAATAACAGCCGCACGGGTCGATCGATCAGGTTAAGCTACGCTTGCCGCGGATGGTCCATGGATGAGTGACCATCTTCACATACCAAGACCCCTCCGTGCCTCGGAAAGCACGTTAAGCCGTTGGTCCTGGTTGTAATTCGTGGATCTTTGACAGTAATTACGGGTCGTCAGTAGCCCGAAAGTCTGACAACCAGTCTTACCAAGGGGTATCGTATTACCCAGAAACTGGGTTATGGAGGTCAGATAGGCAGTCGTTCCGTGTAATGTATTGGTATTCAGCTGCATCCGGTTAGATTGGAAGCCGACCCCAACATAGTCGAGAAAAGGCCAGGCAGATGGTGATGATGATGTTTTTTGGCCTACATTTTCGTGGACCTGATTTGTATAATTCTTGGCAGTTAAAGGCAGGCCACCTTCGTTTTGCGTGGTAATGATTTAGCAGGTTAGATTATTTCAGTAAGATTAGCTTTTTGCAATTCATCCATCATCCACAGCCTGACCTAACCCACAGCTGGGCATAGGCCTCTCATTCTTTGTGCCAATTCCCACGCTCATGTGCCCTTCTCTTAGTGTTTTCTATATTTACCCATAACTATTTCTTCTTTCTTCAAAATCTTCAAATTGAAATACAGTACCCGGCGATAAATATTACACATCGACCTTTGGTGATTGGTGTATTTTATACAAAGAATAAAAATAATTATCAAAAGAAGCAAATCATAATTGTTTTAACAGCTCCTAATAGATACCGAACTGTTTGTATTTCGTGCGACAGAGATAACGCTCTACGAAGCCGAAATTAGCCGATTGTCTTTTTCCAAAGGTCGATGTGCAATATTTATCGCCGGGTACTGTAAATTAATATTATTCTCTAGGACTACAAAACACAAAACTATGTTTCTATCTTTTGTCACAAGTCTAACTCACTCATCAGTATCACCTACAAAATCTACACGTCTTTTGACACAACCATCTAGTCCGTACCATTTCTGACGTAAAATCAGAATTCAACAGTCAGTTTTACCCTCACCGAATTAGGTAGTCTGCTGTATTTGTCTAATGCAATCCCCACTGAGCGATACACGCTTGGAGTGAAATAAATTGCCGTAAAATAAAATGCAAGTTGCTTCCAGGAGCATATCCGAGGTCTCTCTTGCTCTTATCCATGACGCCGAGACTAACCGCATTTTGTTCAATTTACTTGCATGTTAACGGGCTTGGAAATCATAAATGAGGGATAGTATTGGAGTTGGGTTATTTTAACAGGTATAGCAATCATTGTGGTGTACAATCCGAATACGTCGAAGCGAAAGGTATTGTATAGATTTCGCAGCGTTTTAGTTTAGAGTCAAAATGTCAAGAGATTAAAGGCTCCTTCAAACAGGCGCGACACGCGATATAATCGCGCGCGACATAAAGGCACCGCTGGTTGCGCGACTTGCGTAGCCTTTGTGTCGCGTGTCTTATCGCGCCTGTTTAAAGGAGCCTTAAGCGGCATATCTTAGAACCAAAACTTCGAAGACAGTTAACATCTACCAAACCGCCCATACCTACCGCACTGGTAGCCCGCGTGGTAGATTACAGCCCATTCTCTCTCAAAGAAGGGAGGCCTGTGTCCTAGCAGTGGGAACATTATAGGCTGATTTTGCTGTATACACTTTAAATTTAATTATCATATCTAGGTACTATTAGTAAAAGGTAGGATGAAGATTGGTATAAACCTAATCCAGTTCTTCGAAATAAATGTTTCCTAAATATGCTTACAGTACCCGGCGACAAATATTGCACATCGACCTTTGGAAAGAGACAATCGGCTAATTTCGGCTTCGTAGAGCGTTATCTCTGTCGCACGAAATACAAACAGTCCCGTATCTATTAGGAGCTGTTAAAACAATTATGATTTGCTTCTTTTGATAATTATATTTTATTCTTTGTATAAAATACAAAAAAGGTAAAGGTCGATGTGCAATATTTATCGCCGGGTACTGTACTTACTTTTTTTTGCGTATAAACATATTTCAATACAACTCAAAAGCTGAACCAGCGTAATATGTACTCGCGTTTACAGTAAATTCTTTTGTATCGAATCCAAGATAAGTATTGCTTGAATACAGCTAGATTATAGTGGGTTAGGCCACGCATAAACGGGCGAATTTTCAGCAATTATTGCTGACAACAGAGCTGGAGATAGTGGAGCAATTAGTGGAGTTTATAAAATCGCTATAAATCGTTCAATATGGTGTGGCAACCGGCAGTATCTTCATACATTGCAACAATTAGACACTCTAATCTTGGTATTGCAGTAAATAATATAATTGCTCAGTGTTGCCGTGACGTCATACCTTTTAGTTGCCCTTGAAAGCGCACCTATTGACGTACAAAATTATGTTTTCAACGAGATATACTCGTATCGAGCTATTTTCATCAGCCAAGCAATTCGTGTTCATCGGCAGTTTTATTAGAAAACTTTATAATAAAAGAGTGTATCCTCGCGTGGCGGGGTGCACTTTATTGTTCAACGTGGCTGCAGGCTCAAAGACACTGGCAGGCACAAATACACAGACAGGCACAAATACACAGACAGGCTTGTGCCTGTCTGTGTATTTGTACACAGACAAGCACAAATACACTGGCAAGCACTATGAAAAGCTTCTCATAAAACTGACGGATTCTAATTTTGTAGTTTTTCGTGTTGCTTTTTGTTCGGAGTACTTGAAGATATTGAAACATTTAGGGCCATCCACTACAATTTGCAAATACCTACATCATTTTAATACTGAAGACCAATCTGTTAACTCTCGGATTTTGAAACCCTATTTTTTTTAATCTGCTTTCAAATCTCAACTCAAGAGACGTGAGATTGGCAATTGCATGGAATTAGTATGTACTATACAAACTGAAACCATGAATTTATTCAACATAATTATATGATTCTAGACCCTAGTGTAGAAATTTTTCATCGGTTATCAAAAAAATATCTGCTGATTCATAGGAAAAGTGCCGCGGTCAAAATGTATGGAACAACAATTTTTTTTTAATGACCAGCGGAAAATTTCAACGCAACGGCATTCAGAAAAAAAAGGGCATTCAGAATCATAATTATACTGAATCCAAGGTAACAGGCTGCGCGTCGATGTCCTCAATAACTAATAACTGTTCCCATACCTATACCAGCAAAACCTTGATATTTTCAACCTTCAAAATTAATCTTAAAAACAATTGAAGTAAGATCTATTTCCAAGTACACTCATCAAGATTGCATTCCATTATCTAAAGTGTTAGTAGCAGTGGTCAGGTCGTCTTTATATTCAGTAAAATATTTTATGTCTGAGGGATATCGGGAGCGGAGCGCTTCGCAAACACTTTTTGAACTGAGTTTCAAACGTTGATCGAGAAAGTATTTGAATTTTCAAATAACATAGTACAGGCGGCGCAGTGGTAACGGCCCCGACTTAGGTATGAGTTGTAGGTCGTAGGTTCGAATTAAGGCAGGCGCTTTACTTTGTGTAATTTAATTCATCACCATTGCTCTGAAAAACGGTGAAGGAAAACATCTTGCGGAAACCGGCATGTCTTAGGACCAAAAATTCGCAGACATGTGACATTCACTGCATTGGGCCCGCATAGTGGATTACGGCCCATTCCCAGGCCTGTGTCCTAGTAGTGGAAACGTATAGGCTGATTATGCTATAGTACAGACGCCAGCACATCAAGCTACTACAATCTGTCAAATTTCTTTGATAGATTTTCAACTTTATCGCTAAAGCTTAAGGTTCAAAGTTGATTGGAAAAATTCGACAGTTTCGGTTAGCTTGATGTGCTGGCGTCTGTTTTAATCGACAAACTGCCAAAGTTTGATCAAGTCAAGCTCGAAACAATAATGTCAAGCAATAATACAGTCGAAACTGATGCCTATAGAAATATCCTTTTTACTCGTGGCTGTTAAATTTCCTTTTTCTGGCTTCAAAACAAAGACAAAGTCAATATCAAAAAAATCAATATCATCAAATTGATTCAACATCTGCCTAGCTAGCCTTTTGCTAATTATATTGGGGTCAGCTTTCAGTCTAACCGGATGCAGCTGAATACCAGTAATTTACATTACTGACTAGTACTTTAATTGTCCCTCTACCTATATAGACAGGATATCATCTCCGCTGTGGAGGTCCCTTATTAAATCAGTTATTTAATTATAATTTTAATTTACATTATAATTTTGTTGTTGATTTTAATATTGATTCTTATTTTTCATTTTCATTTTTTCATTGATGATGATTGATTGATTGATCATGATTCTTATTTCTCATTTATGTAATATTGTTATTTATACAATGTGTTTCAGAGGGGTGTGACCAAACTTGGGGGTGTGGTACAGGCCATCAAACTGAACAACTATTTCCCGGGGACAAACACAGTAATCGTGAAAAAAAATCAGTCGTCCCATACATTTGGTCAAGAAGGTATTGAAGTTTTGTATGGGACGACTGTTTTTTTCGCCCTTCGCCCTTCGCCCTTCGCCCTTTATGTTCCGGGCCAGCGGTAACCCTTTCGGACAATCCCGCTGATCATGATGTAGCATCACAACTGAAATGGAAAAATGTCAACTAACTTTTGAAGGATACAATTAATACAATTCAAAAAACAAATGAAAGCAAAAACATTCAAACGAGCTGATCCATTTTTAAAAAGCTACATTCGCAAGTGGACCTTTACATTTGTGTTCAGTGTTCTTTTATAGTAAGCCAGTGTATTGGAAATAGTTGCGGTATCTTCCAAGCATTAACCCTTGTTAAACATGAACCCTTCTCAGTTTCCGAATGGCATGATCTTACAGGCGCCATGCAAATATACCATTGTGAGTTTCTTATACGAAGCTTATGGAGAATTTCTTCCGGATAGCAAGAATTTTCCCCGTTTATTTACAGATATCAATGTGTATATTATTTGAATAGATTTCAAGTACTCTTTTTCCGTATTCAATCTGAGTAGGTATGTTGGTTATTGAAGGTAAGATATATTTTGATATGTTTTCTCTAATACATATTTAAGAAGATCGAATACATTTCCGAAAGGGTAAACATTCTAATTTCAATATAGTTGTAGCAACTTGACATTCAGTTTCTCGAATGAAAAGCCAAGAATATCTTTCTATACACGGCCGTCGTCTTAACTTCGTAGAATCGTAAAATAAATATTATGAATAAAACACGTATGTTGAAGATATTAAAAAATGTGAACAGTTCATGAGTTCGCAAATATTATAAATACTTTTGTGAATTAAAAAGAGAGTAAATTGAGGCAAAGGTCAACAATGTTTAGCTGTGACGAAAATGTACAAATTTCGTTCGTATTCAAAGAATTCTGCCTTTCAAATTGACTGTGAGCAATGATAAAATTTTGCTGTGATTTTTTTATTACTGGAGCATTCTTTTAATTGTTGATGAAGTAAAAAATCATTAACAAGCATAACAAAAATATGTTGTACGTCTCTATAATAAATTCTTTTAATTTTATTTCTGTTCCGATTTAAATTAAATATTTAGTTTAATAATCAAGGTTTAAGAAGCTGAATAAATGCTAATCAATGTTTGTCTCTGACTGTAAGTACCTATCGTACGGATCAAGGCTCCTACAAACAGGCGCGACACGCAATATAATCGCGCGCGACACAAAGGCACCGCTCGTTGCGCGACTTGCGGTGCCTTTGTGTCGCGTGTCGTATTGCGCCTGTTTGAAAGAGCCTTCATGCGACGGAGACATAAATGCTTACCTATGTATTTATTTATCTCAACATCATATCGCACCTCCGATAAAATAGGGTTACAACTCGAAAAACCTTGACTTTTAGAAAAGCGAAAATAAACTCACGGATTTGTTAATCAGTCTTTATTCTTACACTAATCTTAGTGTAAAAATAAAGACTAATCCGTGAGTTTAATTAGTATTAAAAATCCGTGAGTTTAATAATCTTATTATGTGATCAAAATTATACATACTTGAAAAGCTTACAAAAAAAATATGTTTTAATGGCATACGCTGTTTTTCAATTTTCCTGAAAAACAACCTGTAAATGTCTTTTTCGAGTTGTAATCCTATTTTATCGGAGGTCCGATATATCAGACACTGGTTAATAAAATGCACAGTCTTAAATAGACAAAGGTGTGTGAGGGAGGAGGGTGGTTGTAGGAATGTTGCTGACTAAATAATAATAATTAGTTCAGAATAGTTTAATTGTCCCGTTGGTCTCGTAGTTGCGAGCGCAACTGCTGAGCGTGGGGTCCCGGGTTGGATTCCCGGGACGGACAAAGTGTTATTGGGTTTTCCATTAGGAATTTCTTAGTAACAGTCCGCGAGTTTGGAAGTTAGAGGTTTAATGCCCCCGTGCCTCGGAAAGCACGTAAAATAAAGCCGTTGGTCCTGCGCCTGATCTGTCCCCGGTAGTGTCGGATTGCCGTCCCATATTGGACTCGAAGAGTAAAGGAACAGAGAGTGTACCTGTATTTATGCACGTACACTTGTACACTATAATATCTCCTGCGTACCTGACTAATCTCCGTTGAGATTGGCCACCGTGACCGAAATCGGTCGGGAAGCTATTATGATATTTTTTTTTTTTAATAGCCTATGCTGTCCCACTGCTGGGCAAAGGCCTCCCCCAAATCCTTCCAGGAACTCTTTTCGCGCGCCACCTCGAACCAGCCCTCGCGGTACGCGTTATGATAATTATATTAATTATATAAAATAAATATATTAAATTATATTAATTATATCCATTATGATAATTAGTTCAACTTATTGCCGCGAGACTTCTTTCATTAGACGGACTCTATTTAAATTATTCTTGACCAATAAATACATTGGTATATATGTCGCAGGCAATTTGTATGATTCCGCGTTTTACAAACGGCGTCGTCCGTTTACAAACGCTCGCTGTTTTACCTAACCAAACCGAACCTCGGGGTGCCCTTCGCTCGCTCTTGCATCCTATGTCGACGTAGCTCCACTTCGTGGGGCTCCTAATATTCCTGTGTAAAGGGTTTTAGGTAACCTAACCAAACCTACCCTCGGGGTTCGCATATTTTAAAACAGCGAGCGGTTTTTAAATGGACGACGTCGTTTGTAAAACGCGGAATCATACAAATTGCCTGCGACATATAAACTTCTAGTTAACGTTATCGTGTTCCAATCGAAAATGTAGGTATGATAGAAAAGTGAAACAGCTGGAGTGAGAGTTAGTGATGTTTTATGCATACTTATTGGTGAATTATATACTCGGTTATTTTCGTTATATATAAAAAACATTATGAACTCTCACTCCAGCTATTTCACTTTTCTATGATACCTACATTTTCGATAGGAACACGATAACGTTAACTAGAAGTTTGTGCTCATCGCACCGATCAGCATAGTTATTCCCATCCATTCGATACACTCCGTGCCGGATCGCACACCAATCATTGTTATTGAAGGACTCCTCTAAACGCTGTTTACAAATCCGAAACCCGAACATTTTAACAGTTCAAATCAAATAGACGACTGATGAATTGCTGTCGGCGGCATGGCAGCTCAGGTTACCGAAAATGTATTATTTTCGACATGGAAACCAGTCGAATGGTTGTGAATAGCTATGCTGGTTCGGTTAACATTCGTTGATGCTCACTTGTTACGTTCTGTGTTTCCATTTTGCTTGTACCACACTGTCAGTCAATCAAAACGTCCAACGCTGTAATGCCAGTATGCGCGAAAAGAAGCAAGGAAATCGCAAAAACGACGCAACGCACACTATGTAATAATAGTCCTCCAGAGCGTATTTCAGCCACGGCGTGGAAGATATTATAGTGCAGAAGCGTGTGCGCAGACGCCGGTGCACTCTTCTCTTCCCTCATTTTCACAGTCCGATGGGACGGCACACAACACATCGCGTGCCGATCTGATCTGTCGTGCGCCTGATCTGTCTCCGGTCGTGTCAGGCGCACGACCAACGGCTTAACATGCTTTCTGAGACATAGGGATATCACACTGCCAACTTCCAAACTCCTGCCTGTTACTAAGAAATTTCTACACACACACAGATAGACGGACAATACAGACTATATAAGGGAGCTATAAAGCTATCACCTCCTTGCCTTATCAGAAAAATAGCTTTATATAGAATGTATAAACATAAAATCAGTAAAGCATAACTCTAAACCTCCGCGCAAGGTCCGACCGTATTCACGACACAATCGACACGTAAATTCTTAAGAAAATATCAAGTCGAAACTCGGACGAACAGCGATTTAAAGCGGGGCTGGACTTGTGCAGCGTTACACGACTCCTACACACAGGGGGTTGTATATTACAGCGAGGTCGCGACTTTATCTCAGTTTCCGCCCGAGCTGCGTTCACTGGCGATAGAGTGAAAATACTGGCACAATAAAACAGGGCTCGCCAACTATCGGCCGGGACGCCGGAGAGAGCCCACTCCTTATCGGAAAACGGTTACCGTGATTCATTGCGGCTCTATTTACTTACAGATCTCTTAGTTCGCTGCAACCTGCAACTTTTGTGTTACTTTCTAATCAAGTGGGGGGATTAGTGACTTGTTACTGTTGCCTTTTAGAAAAATAAACGTTGTTTGTTTGTTTGTCGTCGTAGGTGGTCGTCAGAGTGTCAGATAAGGTCCATCAATTATTTGCATCATAATCAGCCTATAATGTTCCCACTGCTGGGACACAGGCCTCCTCTCAGTGAGAGTGAGTGGGCCGTAATCCACCACGCGGGCCCAGTGCGGGTTGGTAGATGTCACATGTCTTCGAATTTTTGGTTCTAGGACATGCCGGTTTCCTCACGATGTTTTCCTTCATCGTTTTAAGAGCGTTCGAACCTACGACCTACCTACAACTCGTAAAACGTGTCCGTGACCACTGGGCCAGCACTGCTCCTAAATATTTACATACTATTTGTTTTTGATAACAAGCATCATTGCGATCTTGTTATGTCAACTCCATATTTATTTACTAGCAGACCCAACGTCTATTAATTATTTATTAAATTTTCCAATTCTAGCGTGAATAAACTGCCATCTTTCATACAATTTGCAAACAAAACCGACGAGGCGGTATGGTAATTTCTAAATGTAAAGTGAGTAATCAATACATCAAGAGCGACAGAAGGCAAATGAAAATGGAAATGGATTCAGGCCAGGAAATGAAAATAGATTTTGGATTGAACGTGCCGAAATCAAACAGTGCTCAATTCCAGCCCGCTTGGAATTCCGCATGCGGCCGGAGTAGCTAGAAAATACTTATGAACAAATAAAATGCAACGTAAAACGGTGTAGCCAACTGCGGTTATAAACTCTTTCTTATAAAGTGAAAGTAACTCAATGAGGGTTTTCGTGAAAATTTACGACACCAGTTGGCACCACTGTGACAAGAGGTCTTCCAATATAAAATATATGATGACGTTCATCATTCGATTCATTCAATCGTTCAACATTCAGTCATAACTAAAGAAAATATAGGCCCTTTGACAGATGCCTGGACCTGACGTGTCAGTGCTGCCACCTAGCGAACGTCATTTCAGAAAA
This sequence comes from Luperina nickerlii, assembly GCA_963855955.1. Lineage (NCBI taxonomy): Eukaryota > Metazoa > Arthropoda > Insecta > Lepidoptera > Noctuidae > Luperina > Luperina nickerlii. The sequence continues at coordinate 10,411,238 of OY979680.1, forward strand.
CCCTCATTGGGAGATAAGACTGGAGTTAAACCCCTCCAACAACCCGATACACGAGAGCAGGACGAACGGAATACGTAACAGAGCATTCACTTTGATACAGCGACCGTTGCCCCGAGCACACTACATGCTTTTATAAAGCTAGCAAGACTCGGGTCGTCCTAGTAGGTACAACGATCTGATAGATAAGCACCGTTGACTTGACCGTTTGTCCCAATATCATTACATTTCTTTCGCAAATTCCATTGAACATTGTTCACGAATAACCTGAGTTTTAATAAACACTTTAGCACACAGTGATTGTCAATTCAGGACATCTCTAGAGACTTTGGGTATTAATAAACACCTCATTATGTGGCTAATACTATAGAAAATTTCGTCGAAATTCGGCTTAACAAGAAACAAGTACAGGTCCCGAGTGTCCCCACAATTGTAGCCGATTATTGAGTCCGGACTCAATGAGGCAAGCTCATCTAGTTTGTGAACTGGAGTAAACGAACCCAACGAAGTATTCAATTTCGCGTCCCGAGCGACGATGCTTTTACATTTTATTAAACTACTGTTTAATGCAAAGCACACCCGCCTTCATAACGCGGTGAGGTGATGTCAACTATATGCTTTTGTCTACGAACGTCAAGGGTTCCGGGAGTCGGGGTGTTATTCTTGTCATATTGTGTCGGTTCTAAAGCGTTGCGCTATTTCAATATCTGCTTGCAGTTCGTTATTTGAATAGTAACGGTTATAATAACGTTTCTGCTTATATTATACCCAGTTTGTGCACTCTTATTAAAATGTAACCGAACTATATAACAGAAAAGCGACCCAAATAGTTTGTCAAATGAAATAGGTCCTCACTTTGGTGGTTCAACGGATCAGTACTTTACAATTTGGCTATAATCCGGCCACATAAACGGTTTTTGGTCCGTCAATCATAAACGATGAAACAGCATAAAATAATCAATTCAAATTAGATTATTTCGATTTAGGGAAGCCCGCTGCGTGCGCTAGACCACAAGCCGCAGCCCATTTGCAAATAGCTCTCCGATCCTGCCAAACATTTGAATTAAATCATTGAGTGCTCGTCAATCAACGATTAGGCTATACTATGTGTTCCTGTAACAACGGACAAATTTTTGTAATAAAAAAATCGTTTACATATGTGTTTTGACCTAGTTTTTGTGAACAAACCGATTGTCAAACTAAGAAAGACGAAATGTTAATCCTGGCCAATGTAATGTCGATTTAATTCCGTATCTTTATGAGTAGTTGAGGGTTTTGAACGTAGGTAACGCTGGCACTGTGATTGAAATGTGATCTGTGCATATTTTTACCAGAATTTGTCACTATTTCATCTGAGGATAGCCATTAGCCCATGGCTGACCGTCCGCTGCGCTATCAGGTTCACCCCTTTCTGGTGCATTAGTACAACGTCGCTCAGGTACTGCTTCCAACGCTTTAAATCATTCAAGCCTTTATTTCGGAATGTCTAGTTTGTATCAAAAGAGACCATTTTCGGATGACATTTTGTTGCATGCAAAGTTATCTCCTGTTTCAAATGACACACATACGCGTAGTCACTAAAACAGAAACACATAAAACCCGTTTGCACTTCCGAATTACTAAAAATCTGAGTACATTGTTGTGTAAGGTCTCAGTTGGAATTCTGCGAAGCCTTTGTTACGCCGTGCAATAAAATATTTCATTACTGTGTGAAACATCCCGCCGTGCCGCGTCGCACCGCGTCGTATCACACCGCGCCGCATCCTGCCGCACCGCCTGCCGCCGGCGACTGCGGATTTTCTTTTTTTAGTGACGCGCTTGCATTTCGATGTGAGCGGGATATTAATATAAAAAGTTCACTAGTTTAGCTCGGGAGTGTGGACGGCGCTTTAATGTCGGTTTTCATGGTGTAGACCACTGAAATTTTATTCTGTCCTCAATGTATTATACTCACCATTCAACGTTCATTTTATCTAGTTTGTGAAGATTGCAATAGACTTAGATATTGACCATAATAAGAAGATACGAAACCCGGGTTATTACGACGATGTATAATTCCGAGGAAACCATACAATTTACCCAAATAATATAAATTTATATTACACAATTTATCAAAGTATACAAATTCATTAGATACCTAGGTATAGGAGAAAACAAACTCAACAATTTGCACGTTGACGTTTTCCTGACAATACTACGAGGGTATTCTGAAATGACGTCCGCTAGGTGGCAGTACTGACACGTCGGGTCCAGGCATCTGTCAAAGAGCCTATATTATCTTTAGTCGTGACTGAATGATGAACGAATGAATGAATCGAATGATGAACGTCATCATCGTCGTCATCATATAGGTATTTTATATTCATTGTCGAAATGGAAGACCTCTTGTCAAAGTGGTGCCAACTGTCACGAAAACCCCCATTATTTATAAGTAAATCATTTAAGTCCTTGCTGCAGTTTGAACACAAAATTTAATAGTGAATATTTCCAAATAAAGGCTCCTGCGAAAAGGCGCGACGCGAATCGCGCCTGTTTGAAGGAGCCTTAAAAAAACAGTGTCGCCCGTCACGCGTCAACCCGAAAAATCACGCTCAGCGCCCCATACCCAAGTACTTAGCCGTACGTAATCCGTATCAAATAATTAATTACAAACTCATCAAACTTACTTTTCACTTGCAAAAGCTTCCCAACGCAAAGTTAAACTTAATCTGACCGTCACTAAGGACTTAGAAGCCCTAAACTACAGAAGTGCACACTAAACATCCTGTCAGACCCTATTCATTCATACTTTGCCACTAAAACGCTTACCTACTGAGACACAAAGGGAATTTCTATATGAGTGTACCTTCAGATGTGTGTATAACTGTACATGTCAGACATTCTGACAGCTGTGTGCGATTGTACGATCGCTATACAATGGCGGTTGTCTTAGAAGTGTACTTGCGAACTCACAAGTGCTTAATTGTAAGATCGCGTCTTCCCTCGCGCGTCTCGGATTCACTGCACATTGGAAACTTTTAGTAACGACCCGGCGAACATGTGTTGTTGCACTAAAATAAAATGCTTTTAGTATAGCGCCGAGTTTTCGGGTTATGAGTACTTTACAAGCTCGTGTTAACATGTCAAAATAGTTCTTCTTTGTATTAAGGCTTGTATGCAAGGCTTTGTACTCCGACTTTCTGCTCGAAAGGCAACATGTAAAATATGGTATATAAGTACCTTCCTAGAAATATTATGCTACAGTACCCGGCGATAAATATTGCACATCGACCTTTGGAAAGAGACAATCGGCTAATTTCGGTTTCGTAGAACGTTATCTCTGTCGCACGAAATACAAACAGTCCGGTATCTATTAGGAGCTGTTAAAACAATTATGATTTGCTTCTTTTGATAATTATTTTTATTCTTTGTATAAAATGGTTTTGTGTAAAGTCGATGTGCAATATTTATCGCCGGGTACTGTAAGTTAGTAGACGAAAATCATGGCTGAAAAAAATGCAGGTGATGCAAAAATGTTTTTCTATTGGGCAGCGATACGGAAGTCGCCAATTTTATTAAAAAAAGAAATGACATAATCAATTATTTAAAAACAGATCAGTTCTTTTCAGTGGCACATTAAAATACTGAAACTTTAATTGATTTTCGAGGCAAGTTACATTGCACAAATAACATGAAACAAAATATATTAAGTAAGACATAACATTGACGGGCTTGATAGTACTTGTCTTATTCCCTTTACTTCTACAGCGTCTACTGAATTGCAAATAACTGATTTGTTGCTTATTGTCCATGACAACCTTGCATGTAAAATGAAGGTTTATAAAGACGAAGACTAAGTGCAAGTACGTACGGCCGGGTTTTACCCGCGGCCATTATTTTTTCGCGCACTGGATTTTCAACGAGTGCGTTAGCTTCGAAAGTTGAAAATCCAACAGTGCGTTTTATTGACGTGCTGGGATGCGCTCGGTTGGATTCTCAATGCTCCGATCAACACCGAGAGTTGAAAATCCAACAGTGCGTTTTATTGACGCGCTGGGATGCGCTCGGTTTGATTTTCAATGCTCCGATCAACACCGAGAGTTGAAAATCCAACAGCGCGTTTTTTTGACGCGCTGGGATGCGCTCGGTTGGATTTTCAATGCTCCGATCAACACCGAGAGTTGAAAATCCAACAGTGCGTTTTATTGACGCGCTGGGATGCGCTCTGTTGGATTCTCAATGCTCGGAGCAACACCGAGAGTTGAAAATCCAACAGCGCGTTTTATTGACGCGCTGGGATGCGCTCGGTTGGATTCTCAATGCTTCGATCAACACCGAGAGTTGAAAATCCAACAGTGCGTTTTATTGACGCGCTGGGATGCGCTCGGTTGGATTCTCAATGCTCCGATCAACACCGAGAGTTGAAAATCCAACAGCGCGTTTTTTTGACGCGCTGGGATGCGCTCTGTTGGATTCTCAATGCTCGGAGCAACACCGAGAGTTGAAAATCCAACAGCGCGTTTTATTGACGCGCTGGGATGCGCTCGGTTGGATGCTCAATGCTTCGATCAACACCGAGAGTTGAAAATCCAACAGCGCATTTTTTTGACGCGCTGGGATGCGCTCTGTTGGATTCTCAATGCTCGGAGCAACACCAAGAGTTGAAAATCCAACAGCGCGTTTTATTGACGCGCTGGGATGCGCTCGGTTGGATTCTCAATGCTTCGATCAACACCGAGAGTTGAAAATCCAACAGCGCGTTTTATTGACGCGCTGGGATGCGCTCTGTTGGATTCTCAATGCTCGGAGCAACACCGAGAGTTGAAAATCCAACAGCGCGTTTTATTGACGCGCTGGAATGCGCTCGGTTGGATTCTCAATGCTCGGAGCAACACCGAGAGTTGAAAATCCAACAGAGCGTTTTTTTGACACGCTGAGATGCGCTCTGTTGCATTCTCAACGCTCGGATCAACACCAAAAATTGAAAATGAAGTGCGCGATTAAATCCCGCCGCGATATTTTTACGTCCGTGCGAACGTGGGCTTACGAAGTTTTTTTCTGTTCTAAAGCATACTTGCACTTCTCGCAAGTTGACTTTTTGACTGTACCTAAGTTGGTACAACTCGCAGCATGTAGATGTAGACATTACATAAAAATTTCAGGAGAAGGTACACCCATATTTCGTCAGTTATGACTTATACTTAAGTCCTACGTATTAGGTACAAATACGAGCCTATTGCAATTCCCAGGACACAAATCGTGACCCCGGGCTGCTACTGAAAATCTCATAAAAACCACAACTTTGCCAGACCCGGGTATCGGACCCAACAGACTGAACACAGACAGACAGACAGAAGGCTCAGCAGACCATCGAGGCAGATGAATTTTTCTACGCAGCCAGTATATACATAAGAAAAAAATATCTAAACTTAAAATTATATTAGAATATAGGTATTTTTATGTTCATTCTGTCTATCTTATTAAAATAAGCAGGTACCTATTAGGTATTCATGTCAAATTAATTTGCAGACCCTAATTAAGTAAAATATAGACTGTCATTAAACCACCAAATTTTACAACTTACCAGTTGTAAAATTTGCCTTTTATTTTCTGCAAATAAGTTAATGATTATTGAATACACCTTTATTTTCTGCAAATAAGAAATAATTATTTTTGTTATTCATAATGACAGTTTTCATTAAAAATAGCTACTAAAGGTACTCGTTCGAGCAATTTCAGTCCAAAACTACTGAAAACTGCAACAAAGAAGCAATCTTTTCATCCTTCTTCCTTACCTCCATTTAATAGCAAACCATGTCCCACCTTAATCGAACCACCATTAGCCCAAAAATCCTATTTATAAGCAAATTTGGAGGGTATTCAGTAAATAGAGGAGTAAATTAGTGTCGAATTTCTTATCGACTCATTTCAATAGCGAGTGCGGAGCGGAGCGCATCAATCAATCGAGTATGACGGCCGTATATTGAAACACTGAGCTATTGCGGTTCATTTTAGAGAGTTATAGATACACGCTTTTATGGTGGTACGGTATCTGCTGCTGAAGCATCTTTGAATTAATAACATCATCAACATATATTAAGTGGAAAAAGTACGTATTTATTGAACCTAAGTCAAAAACCACTCATCAGAACTTTCAATCTGGAAGTATGTCCTTTCAAATAAAATAATTTTTCAAATCGGTTTATAAACTAGTTCACGGAGTTCTGACGTAAAAAATTAAGAAAATACCTTTTTATTTCTTGCTGTTTGAATTACAAAAAATAATATAAATACTGCATGCAATCATAATTTAACATTTCAATTCATAATATAACATATTTTTAAAGCAAACCCAATAATAATTATTACTCAGTTAAAAAATGTATGTCATATTATTAGAAGAAGATTATTTATTTACATTGTAACATTTTATTTTTTATAAATATTTAAAAATATCGTTATGTTTTAAGCTGAGGTTTGAGGTAACAAATATAAAAATAAAATACAACCGAATTGAGAACCTCCTACTTTTTTAAGAGTGTTAAAAATACTGTGTATACTGTGTATTGATCTTCAAGTGCAAGCAGGAGCTGCTGGACATAACATAAAATGGGCTATAAAACGGTTGTAACCAAGGTTTTTGAAATGTTTAAGGTAGCGTTCAGAAGGAAATTTATCCAACGGCAGCAAAAGAGAGACACAACAAATATAGGGTAGCAGGGACATCTACGCGCAAACTGCAACAACGCAGCGGGGCTTAGTATCATGTAGGTACTGGATTCATGGTAAAAGGTTGCGCGTCGATATCCGTGCCCCCCTGTATACACAGCGTGTATAAGAATTCACATCATGATGACTATTACGATATCAAAAACATTTAGAATCACTACAAATCAATCAGCACCTGCGGGGTAATTGCGTAACACACTATCGGTAGCAATAGGTTTCATTTTGATAGTTCAACAACATTCATTGCGTTATTTACGTTGTTGAGCAGACACATTTTTCGAACATATAAAGCAATGGATTAGCAATACCCTTCAAAATGATTCAGATTGAGACTTATAATATGTTACGCAGTTATGGTGCCGATTTGTAGAAAATTGTTATGTACAGTTAGAAATTATAAAGAATATGCTGCTAATGTGAGTAACAAATCAATCTTTCAACCCAGCCTGTTCTCAGCTATGTTGGGGTCGGCGTCCAGTCTAACCGGATGCAGCTGAACACCAGTATTTTACATGGAGCGACTGCCTATCCACAACCCAGTTACTGGGTAACGCGATACTCCTTCGTAAGACTTGTTACTACCCGTAGCGACTGTCAAAGATATACGAATGACCACGTGCTTTCCAAAGCTTGGAGGGGTCTCGATATGTAATGGATGATCACATGGATGAGTCACGAACCGACCGCGGCAGGCTTAACCTTCGACCGACCCATGCGGCTGTTATTATTTAGCCACGATACCACTTAAATGTAAAATTTATATTACCTAGACTTAACTCTTCCTAAAGCCCTTTGTACACACGTTTTTCTTGCCATAAAGAACTACGGTTTATTCGCCGTGTGTAAGCACCTCGTAGATCGTCGTATGTACCAGAGTGTTGTATGTACCAGGCCACTCAGAGAGTATTGCGAAAAAGTTTTTATGTATGAGAAAAAATAACACAATAATATACTCGTACATATAATCTATTTTGATTTTTTATCTATTTTTTTTTTTAATTTGTAAGTAAAAATAGGTACGTTCCAATTTCAAAATTTCCCTCCATATTGTTTGCGAGCTAATTTTAAATTATCGTGTCTCATATTATATTTTCGCGCTATGATTTTTTACGATTTAAAGTACCTATCGCCTGAAACCGGACGCATCGTACGACTTCAAATGTCATTCCTGGACGAAGTCCCTTCTAAGGCAACCGTGTATCATTGGTATAACGAATTCAAGCACGGTCGACTAACTTTTGGGGATGAAGAAATAAGTGATCGCACTTTGACGACTGTTACGGAAGTAAACGTGCTAGCAGTGAAAAATTTAATCCAAGACAATAGGCGAGTTACATATCAAGAGATTCAGCACATACTGCAGGTTGGATCGGGAAGCCTTCACGAAATTCTACACGTGCATCTTCGCGTGAGGAGGATAGTTTCACGCTGGGTGCCGCACAACCTCAACGATGGTCAGAAGCACCCGGGCCGGGTGTAATGGTGCCATGATATGATAAACAAATTTGAAGCAGGCACATCTCGACGAGTTTACGAGATCATTACAGGTGATGAGTCTTGGTTTTATCAAAACGATCCAAAAACGAAGCGCCAGTCGACGGTTTGGGTGTTTCAAAACGAATCTACGCCTACCAAAGTGAAGCGATCTAGAAGCGGGGGGAAGAATTTGATCGCGAGCTTGTTCAATTTGACTGGCTACTTGGTGTAAATTCGTTTACGGAACCAAAGAAGCATCAACGCTGAATGGAAATATACTAACAAATGCTTGGCAGAAGTTTACTTTGTTGGGAGCAACAAGCGACCAAACACAGGGCTCCGCGAGCTACTGCTCCACTACGACAACGTGCTTTCGCACACCGCGCTCAAAACGAGGGACTTCCTGGACAGCACGCCGGTCAAACTCCTGGGTCACCCTCCTTACAGCCCTGACCTAGCACCGTGTGACTTCTTTTTATTGCCGAAAATAAAAAATCAGCTCAAAGGGATTCAATTTGTCGCCGCCGGAAGATGCGCTGTCAGCGTTCGAGCTAGCTGTAAATGAGGTGTCTGCGGTGGACTGGAAAAAGTGTTTCGAAAACTGGTTGAGACGCATGAAACTTTGCATAGAGGCTAGTGGAGAGTACTTTGAAAAGATTTAATAAAAAAATATTTACCTATAGAACATTTATTATTTTATTTTCGCAAAACTTTCTGAGTGTCCCACGTATTACTATGGAAGCTTGTTGGCAGCCATGTTTTTCCTACGGCGCGGATTTTACGCCTTGTGTAGGCACGGTTGATCAGTGTTGTATGGATCATTATGGAAGCTTGCTGACGGACATATTTTTTCTACGGTACTGTTTATATACAAATATGAAAAAAAAAAGTTGTTGTAACTTATCATATTATAATAAAACTTTATTATATAATAGCTCGTAAAATGTGCAATATCTACGACGCTCTTGTACAAAACAAATACACTATTCAGTGGTTTAGTTCTGTCCGAAAGCGGCCACGACTAGGTCCAGTAACACGCCGATTTCAATTCCGTTTTCGGCGAGGACCTTAACTTCGGCTTGGAAGACTTCGCTTGCCCAGAGAGCTTTGAAGGTTGCGTCCCACTCTTCGCTTTGCAGGTTCAGGATGGCGCTGCTGAACTCCGCATCTTCTGACATCTTCTGGTCGAAGAGGGCCTTTAACTTGTCCTTGGGGAATACGGCGATGGCGTCCTTAATGTAGGAGGAGAGGTCTTTGCCGCTGACGGTGTGACGTGCGGTTCTCTGCCTGTCGATATCTTCTGTAAATATAATCAGATTTAAGTAAAATATATGTACTTAAAATCAAACAGTTGTTCACCTGTTCATAGTTGTGAATATGTTTTTGCCATAAAATCACTTACCAAGAACGTCGTTGAGGATATCAATGAAGAAGTGGATGTCAATGTTGTCATTTTCTAAGAATTCGACCACCTGTGAACAGAAACAAAATTTTAATTATGTTATAAATGTGGTTTAAATAAAACAAAACACCTGTTAACTAATCTGGAACTTCAAAACATATTAGATGCAATGCAGGCATGCATGTGACGCATGCCATTAATAACCGGGCACATAAAACAGTTCAATTATATAATGCTATGAACGCATCGGTAAACTCGACAAACACAATGATGTCACACTTGTTAATAATCATTGTTAACCTGTTGGCGTGTCTGCCAACATAAACATAATACTCACAGCTACAAATTCAGGCAACGATTCCATTTCGTAAATGAGGTCCTTGTAGTTTTTGGTCTTAACGTACTCCAAATATTGCAAGAACTCGTCGAACTCCATGTAATGTTCCGACAGGTGCAAGATATCTTGGCCAGCTTCCTCTCCGATGATGTCCAGGAAGTCCTCGACATGCTCGTGGAACAACTTCCTGGGCTGAGGAGCCGAGAAGGCAAGCCCCACCAGAGCGAGAACGATTAATGCTTGCTTCATCATTCTGGTATCTTTTCCTGAATTCTGTGGTGCAGATCGATTCGCGGCAACAGTTTTTATATGAAACGATAAGATAAAATATCCCGATATTCTTCAAGTTGTCATGTCAGATAATTATATTTATCTGAAGTACTTGAGATGTAGTTTTTCCTATGTCACTACCAGTTAGCGAGATGCTTAGTTTGGCAAAGATTGTGACTAGAAATTGGTAATCATTTTTTGAAAAGCTTTGACCAACGTCGCCTAAGAATTTGCAGCGTAGAATACGTGGCTATATTTACCTATAATGGTTAATAGTATCTGCTGTCCGTCGCCTTTGTTCAGTCGTCGGTCTAAGTCTATCTAGCTGGAGGGTGTACGTGTACCGTATTACGTTTGCAGATGTGCAGTCTTGAACAACTTAAGGACTGGAGTATTCCAACAGCCATAGGTACTTTTTTACAGACATGGCCACTGGTCAGCCCACTGCCACTTCAGCTCCTCAACTTTTGGTTAAATGTCGGTGACTCCGGTTCTTTTCTGCATATTTCCATTAAAGAAACTCTGAGCATAGGGACCCATAGCTTACAAAGCGACCTTAAATAATTGGTAGAACACGACCGCCAGTGCACATGTGTCACGATTCGTCACAGGGTCGTAGGTACGGGTTGAACACCAATCGCAAAACACTCATATTGGTGACGAGAAGACTTGACATAGTTTATCAAATTCCGTCCAACTTAAGTGTTCAGTTTCTTTCACACTTCTGAGCTGGATTACTAAGCTTATCAAAGATAGGCACACACATTCATAACAACGATTACTATTTATTTTACCTTTATTGGCCTCGGCTAAACACATGCATTGATATTTTCTTTGACAGAAGCGCTGAACAACTCTGTTATTATGAATATGACATCGGTAAATCCAATATGTGACAGACTAAGAATAAACCGACTAAATTATATTTATTTAACAGTAAAAATTTAAATTTTTCTGAAATTTTTCAACCGCATTCAAATTTTTCGTCGGTTATTTAAAAAAAAGCTTTTTCGTAGAAAAGTGCAATACTTACGCGGTAAAAATGTATAGAGTAACCTTTTTTTTTAATACCCGACAAAAATTGAATCGGTTTCGTCGAAAAAATGTAAAATGGTTCAGAATCCACGGTTGCGCATCGATGTCCCTGCCTCCCTGAATGTAACGCTTTTACACTGCAACTGTTTTTAAAAGTTAATTAAAATGATATGTATTCTAACCGAATGCCTTTGAGAAGACTGAAACAAACTCAGAAGTCAAGGTCTCTTTAAAAGGCCAGACACTTTCTGTAATGGTCAGAGGGGCAAGTCTCATAATTTTAAGAATGATCAGTCTGATCTCAGTCGCAATGTGTCAAAAATACTTCCAATTTCCCTATATTTTTGTCAAGTTTTTCAAGCCGCTGAGATGAGATTGCCACTATATTTTGAACGTTTTTAATTACGGGAAATTGGCCTTCTTATTAATATGATCTTTAATGAAGTCTTTTAAAGAAATAACTAACACATGAGTCAATATTCGTGTCGCTCCACTCAAACTTTCATAAGTAGATTAACTGAATGCGGAGGCGGAATACCGGGTATAGTGACACAATTTAGGAAAGTCCATGAGTGATTGGCTCAGTTGGTAGAGAGAAAAGTTCATTGACTGCAACTAATAATGCAACAAAAACCCCTTTACAAAGGTACTGCGTTCCACAACGTAATGATCTGTAAATTGAAAAAACTAAGTTTGGTGACATTTAAATTTTTTTAATCTTGTAGGAATATAAGTTAAGCTCGTAAATAAACAATATTTACGACAAACAAAACAAAACAAAACAAAACAAAATAGAACAAAATGGATTCACTGCACCAGCATAACTTAAAGATATTGTAAAGCAGAGAACATAACATAGAGCCTATAACATTCCGACTGCTGGGGCACAGGCCTCCTCTCTGTGAGGTGGAGTGGGCCGTAATCCACAACGCAAGCCCAGTGTGAGTTGGTAGATGTCACATGTGTTCGAATTTTTGGTTCTAGGACATGCCGGTTTCCTCACGACGTTTTCCTTCACCATTTTGAGACCAGTGTTGATGAATTTATTTACACTAAGTAAAGCGCCTGTCTAGGATCGAACCCACGCCCTATGACTCGCAACTCGGTGCTATTACCAATGGGCCACCTCTGCTCTTTGTCAGACTTAAATCATCCTACTAGGTTGACAACAGTTGCAGTTGAGTAAAATCACATCCACTAGAAAGTACCAGCATAACTTGAAGAAATTGTTGAAGGTTCACAATTTTAAAACTCCATACCTAGCTACATAAGTATAAGACATGATAGCTAATTTAATAATAGCACAGCTACCCCTCGTAAAATGGGGGAGCGAAGTAGATGACAACCGATGTGACGAAGATAGGACACGCCGCTGAATCCCGTCTTAGCTGTGTGTTATATAGCTGTGTTTCTGGCTCAGCTCATTTTCAAATGTACTTAATTTACTGGTGAATAATGCTCTTAATGAATGCAGTCAGGGAAATCAATGCACGGCTCAGTAGCATAATTTTAGGTTAGGTTTGTTCTTTAGTTGATTGAATTCCTTTATTATTACATAAAATATTACGCCCAAAATTTTGAGAACAATGCGCTCTGTTTTACGATGGTTTTTTCGTGATACTATTTTATTTTTATGAAATACTAGCAGCGCCCCGCGGTTTCACTCGCATAAGTGTCGATCCCGTGGGAATATCGGGATAAATACTATTCTATGTCCTTTTCCGGGACCCAAACTATCTCTATTCCAACTTTCATCTAAATCGGTTCAGCGGTTTAAGCGTGAAGAGGTAACAGACAGACAGACAGACACACTTTCGCATTTATAATATTAGTATGGATGGATACGATATATATATATCCTCCTTACCTCCTCTCTCTCCCTATTTCGTTTAATACACTACTTTTTGACCACCTGTATATGGATTTTTCGATTAGTCTTTTTTTAACATGTGATTTTTCTGGCTTTTTATATACCATTACGCTTAACTGTGCGACAAAAAGCTGAGCGTTTTACGGTGTCTTACGTTTGTGCAGCATCTTAAGCAAATGGATTAATACCTACAAACTGAAATTGTCCGTATATTCAAATCACAAGTGTCGATCTATGACAATTGTATGAGATACTATAAGACGGAAAATTGACTTAGGGTATCAATTTGCTTAACAATTAATTTCCCTGACTATATTATCTACTGACAGCAAAAGTTGCTTGACTACAACTAATTTAATAACGCAAAAACCTATTTACAAAGTTACCGCGTTCCGCAGCTTAACGATCAATTAAACAACTTTGTTTGTGACAAATATGAAAAAAAAACTTGTTGAAACTTATCATATTATAATAAAACTTTTTTATAGCTCGTAAAAAAAAAAACCTCAAAGTTTTATATTACTTTATAAAAGCCTAGTGAGAAATGTATTGGAATACTGTTCCATAATCTGGTCACCGTGTTACGCAGTACACTCTGACAGAATTGAGAGTGTGCAAAGAAAGTGTGTTAAGTGGGTCTCGTACCGTCACGGCTTCTCTAGAACACTGCAAAGCTATTCCGAACGCCTTGTGAGATTCAATTTGGAACCTTTGCATGCTCGTCGCAAACAGCAGGACTTGATCACCCTGCATAAGATACTACATTCTACGCTGGACTCTTCGGCTCTGCTGTCCCTCATCAACATCAATATTAGATATAACACCCGAATACCGAATACTTTTGCACTTCTGGTCTTCACAAATAACACTTCATATTATAACCCTATCGTTAGAATGTGTCGACTTTACAATGAAATATCAAAAGACAATAACAGTATTGATATCTTCGATTCTCGTGCTGCTGCTTTTAAAAGACATGTATGTACTCTTTCTTTTTAATTTTATAACGGTTTAATTTTATTTTATTTTTTATATCGCTTTAAATAATGTAACTCTGTGTGAATTATGTACTTAACCTGGCGTGTTTGGTCTCCTACACATTCCCTGCATAAGTAGTAGGTAGTGTGTCGGAGGGCAGAGGCTCATACTTTGTAGCTGGAATTTTGTCAATTTTTATTTTTTACTGTATCATTATTATTGTTGTTGCTGGTCATGTTGTGCGACTACGCTTTGGGTGATAGTCAGGTCGAAACCTATAATTTGAACCTAGTGATATACTTACTGTGATTATTGCCTGTTGTAGTTGCCTTGTCAAACTCAAACTCAAACTCAAAGCATTTATTTCAATTAAACCATTTACAGGCACTTTTGAATTGTCAAGAAGTCGGTCAGTCAGAAAATATGAAGCTAGTTGCCCATTCCAAAGCGTAGGTACCTATGGAGAAGAACGGGCAAGAAACTCCATGGACACTCTTTTTAAATCATATTTTACAAAAATATTAGTTACATCATTACTTTTGATATTAAAATTATATAATGTGAGAACGATGTAAAAAATTAAAAAAGACGTACGCGTTAAAAGCGTCCAGAGTACAAGAAATAGTACTTAACTAACAACAATCCAAAATTAAAATAATTAAAAATAAGCCGAGGCAGCTAAGTGATGACCAGCCCCAACTGACGGCGCCCGTTCACGAACATGACGCATAAATCAGCACCATTCAGCTCAACCATTTTGAAGGGAGCTAAATGATCCAACACACACGCCACCGTCAGCGAGACATTTGAGTGAGCATGACACACCATCAGCTGCCAGGGCACATTCGAGTCAATGAAAGACATATTATTACCCGGTAAATGGTAGCTATAGGGTACATAGAACTCACATCTGTGCTATGCAATTATACAAAACAAAGGAAATTGATTTTATACAATGCAAAGATAGTCTTACAATCTTCAGCAGCTCCAACAGTATTTTCATGTGTTAATCAATTAGTTGTGGTTGTGGAGCAGGACCAGCATTGAACCAGGCATTTTTATCAGCAATGTAATCCCCTAACTTATAATATGCCTGACTGCATAGTGTGCGTTTTATACAAGACTTGAATTTTGTCTCATTCAGTTGAAGAATGTGGGGAGGTATTTTATTATAACATTTTAAACAGTACCCCATAAAAGATGAGTCTACTTTAGCCAGTCTGAAACCTGGTTGAACTAATAGGTCCCTATTTCTAGTACTATAATTATGTCTTTCACCTCTTTTACTAAAAAGATGTAAATTTTTCCTTACATACATGATGTTTTCATAGATGTATTGACAAGGTACCGTCATGATGTTAATTTCCTTAAACCGTTCCCTTAGAGAATCGCGCCTGCGGAGATTATATATGGCTCTGATAGCTCTTTTCTGCAGAATAAAAATAGAATCGATGTCTGCAGCCCGTCCCCAAAGTAAAATACCGTAAGACATGATACTATGAAAATAACTAAAATAGACTAGTCTCGCGGTATCTACATCAGTAAATTGACGGATTTTTCTGACAGCATAAGCTGCTGAACTTAGCCGTCCTGCAAGAGATGTTAAATGAGGACCCCATTGTAGCCTTGAGTCGAGCGTGATCCCTAGGAAAACAGTTTTATCGACGAATTCTAGTTTCTCTTGATTCAATATTATCTCACAATCACTACCCTTGACATTTGGTAAAGAAAATCTTATGCACTTAGTTTTTTTTCCATTTAATACTAAATTATTAGCAGTGAACCAATTTTGGACCTGCAGTAGGGCGTTATTTACGTCGTCAAAATTTGTAGCATGTCTATTTACCTTAAAAATTAAGGAAGTGTCATCAGCAAATAACACCATTTGTGGTTGATTTTTTAATAAATGGAGTAGATCATTTATATACACTAAAAAGAGGAAAGGACCCAATATCGAGCCTTGTGGCACACCAATTTTTACTATTAAACCAAGTGAATTGACACCATTTATTTGAACTTGTTGTTGTCTATCCTTTAAATAAGAACTAACTAAACTGAGCGCAAGTTTTCCAAGTCCGTAATGCTCAAGTTTCAAAACCAAGGTTTCGTGATCGACGCAATCAAATGCCTTGGAGAGGTCACAAAAGATTCCTATGGCGTCTTGGGCCTCTTCCCACGCGTTAAAAATGTGTTTTAATAAAGTTACACCGGCGTCGGTCGTACAACGTCCTTTGGTGAAACCATACTGTTGATCGTGTAGGATCTTATTCATGTTAAAATGATTAAGCATCTGATTAAGCATTATCTTTTCAAACACTTTGCTGAAAACCGGCAAAACGGATACGGGTCTATAATTATTGGTGTCTTTACTGTCCCCGGATTTGTAAAGTGGTATTACCTTACTGTATTTCATTAAGTCGGGGAAGACTCCTTGATCCACGCACGAATTAAATACTAAGGCTAAGTAGGGCGCAATAGTCTCAATTATGGAGGTACAGACCTTAATGGACATTCCCCAAAGATCTTCGGTCAATTTGATCTTAATTTGCTTAAAAGCTTTAATTACTGTTAAGGGGTTAATATGCCTAAAGTTAAATTCAATCGGGCAGGCTGAAACGTTCGCCCTTACTAAATCAAAAGCGAGCGAGGGCGAGGAATTTAAGGTTTCAGTTGTTTTGAGTGGGATACTAGTAAAGAAATTTACAAATTCTTGAGCCACTTCTTTGCTATCGCAAATGAGACCGCTTGACGTCTGCAGTGTGTACTCAGAATTATGCTTCTTATTCCTGTTCGTTTCATTATTTATAATTTTCCAAACCGTCTTTATTTTATTGTCTGCTGATTTTACCTTGTTGCTAATGTATAAGGCTTTAGCTGCCTTACAAGCGTTCTTAAAAGTTCTAGAGTAAGTAGCAACATGCTTATTAAAAGTTTCAGTGTTAATATAAGGCTTAAGGCCATACAGCTCGAAAAGTCTTTCCCTACTTTTTCTGAGTCCTTTAGTTGCCCAGTCACAAAATAAAAACTTAGGGCTGATACTTTTAGTGTTCATCTTAAAAGAATTATTGAACTCGGCTTGGACTAACGAAAAGAATTCATTATACAAAATATTAACATTGTTCACTGTAAGGTTCTGATTACTTAATTTACAAATTAAATTGCTATTAAATTTATTTAAATTACTTGATGTTATTGGTCTGGATTGAATCTGCACTTTTTGTATTGGCATGTTGGACTCAAAAGTTACAGTTTGACCACTGTGATCAGAAGGGAGATAATTAACAACGGCTTTATCTAAATAGTCGCAGCAACAAAAAACATTATCAATACATGTAGCAGTAGTCGTAGTTGTTCGGGTTGGTTCTACAAACACATTTGACAAATTGAACGATTTAAACAAATTTAATAATCTACTGGTATTTAAATTATTTTCTAAAATATTAATATTAAAGTCACCACAGATAATTATTGACCTATTACTAGTTGCAAGTTTTGCCAAAACATCTTCCATTACTGACTCAAATATAGAATAGTTTTGATAATTTGGGGGTCTGTAAACGCACACTATAACATGCTTATCTAGCTCAACACAAGACAGTTCAATGCTATGTTCAACTGATAGTTCAACTATGTCTTTACGAGGTTTGAATTTAATACAACTTTTAATTAGGATTAGTGAACCACCACGCAGCATCGAATATCGATTAAAACAACTGGCCACACTATAATTGTCATAGTTAATTAACATTTCAGAATCTTTTAACCAATGCTCAGTTATACAAATAATGTCAAACATTGTTTTTTCTAAAAACAACTCAATTTCCAATTGTTTGGAAGAAAAACCTTGAATATTTTGATGAAATAATTTCAAGGATTTCCTCTTAGCCCCTATCCTAGAGTTTACTATTTTATTGCTAGAAAATACCTTATTGTTATTAAGTGTAACTATACTGTTAGTGGTACCTTCTGTTGTCTTACAAACTAGTTTAAATTATCTGAGCTAACCACCTTAACATTAGTACTATTACTAAATGTGGTGCTAATTATAGATGACTTCGACATACTAATTATGTCTGGGTTAATATTAAGTGCTAATAGCCTAGCTATTTGACGTCTAAAACTAATGGGCAGATACACAGTATCCCTAGTCGACCTTAACTTATCAACAAAAATGTTGGTATCAAAAAATATAAACTTGTCACTATAGTGACTAACTATGAAATGCATGTAATTATTTAACATGTGAATGTAGTCGTTTTGTCTGTTTGACAAGTTTGTGAATAAATAAATAAATAAAATGTGCAATATCTACGACGCTCTTGTACAAAACAAATACACTATTCAGTGGTTTAGTTCTGTCCGAAAACGGCCTCGATATGGTCCAGTAACACGCCGATTTCAATTCCGTTTTCGGCGAGGACCTTAACTTCGGCTTGGAAGACTTCGCTTGCCCAGAGAGCACTGAAGGTTGCGTCCCACTCTTCGCTTTGCAGGTTCAGGATGGCGCTGCTGAACTCCGCATCTTCTGACATCTTCTGGTCGAAAAGGGCCTTTAGCTTGTCCTTGGGGAATTCGGCGATGGAGTCCTTGATGAAGGAGGAGAGGTCTTTGCCGCTGAGGGTGTGACGTGCGGTTCTCTGCCTGTCGATATTTTCTGTAAACATAATCAGATTTAAGTAAAATATACTTAAAATCAAACAGGTGTTCACCTATTCACAGTTGTGAATATGTTTTTGCCATAAAATCACTTACCAAGAATGTTGTTGAGGATATCAATGAAGTAGTGGATGTCAATGTTGTCATTTTCTAAGAATTCGACCACCTGTGAACAGAAACAAAATTGTAATTATGTTATAAATGTGGTTTAAATAAAATAAAACACTTGTTAACTAATCTGGAACTTCAAAACATATTAGATGCAGGCACGCATGTGACGCATGCCATTAATAACCGGGCACATAAAACAGTTCAATTATATAATGCTATGAACGCATCGGTAAACTCGACAAACACAATGATGTCACACTTGTTAATAATCATTGTTAACCTGTTGGCGTGTCTGCCAACATAAACATAATAATACTCACAGCTACAAATTCAGGCAACGATTCCATTTCGTAAATGAGGTCCTTGAAGTTGTTGGTCTTAACGTACTCCATAGATTGCCAGAACTCGTCGAACTCTATGTAATGTTCCAACAGGTGATCGATATCATGGCCAGCTTCCTCTTCGATAATGTCCATGAAGTCCTCGACATGCTCGTGGAACAACTTCCTGGGCTGAGGAGCCGAGAAGGCAAGCCCCACCAGAGCGAGAACGACTAATGCTTGCTTCATCATTCTGGTATCGTTTCCTGAATTCTGTGGTGCAGATCGATTCGCGGCAAGAGTTTTTATATGAAACGATAAGATAAAATATCCCGATATTCTACAAGTTGTCATGTCAGATAATATATTTATTGGAAGTACTTGAGATGTAGTTTTTCCTATGTTACTACTTACCAGTTAGTGTGATGTTTAGTTTGGCAAAGATTATAACTAGAAATTGGTAATCATTTTTTGAAAAGCTTTGACTAACGTCGCCTAAGAATTTGTAGCGTAGAATACCTGGCTATATTTACCTATAATGGTTCTGTGTATTAATAATAATGTTTTTTTTTTTCAGTACCTAAATAGTATCTGCTGTCCGTCGCCTTTGTTCAGTCTTCGGTCTAAGTCTATCTAGCTAGAGGTTGTACGTGTACCGTGTTACGTTTGCAAATGTGCAGTCTTAACAACTTAAGGACTGGACTATTCTAACAGCCATAGGTACTTTTTTGCAGACATGGTCACTGGTCATGGCGACGAAAATTTCGCCGGTTTCGTCGAAAAAATTTAAAATGGTTCAGAATCCATGGTAACAGGTTGCACATCGATGTTCCTGCCTCCTTGAGTGTAACGCTTTTACACTTCAACTGTTTTTTAAAAGTTAATAAATGTATGTATTCTAACCCCCGGCCGGTTCCTTTGAGAAGACTGAAACAAACTCAGAAGTCAAGGTCTCTTTAAAACCCCAGACACTTTCTGTAATGGTCAGAGAGGCAAGTCTCGTAATTTTAAGAATGATCAGTCTGATCTCAGTCTCTGTCAAAAATACCTCCAATTTCCCTATATTTTTGTGAAGTTTTTCAAGTCGCTGAGATGAGATTGCGACTATAACGTTTTTAATTACGGGAATTGACCTTCTTATTGTATGATCTTTTATGCAAGTATTTTAAAGAAATAACTATACAGATTTGAGTGGCAGGCTGGCAGGTCCACTCAATTCTCAAAACTAACACATGAGTCAATTATCGCTCAACTCAAACTTTCATAAGTAGATTAACTGAATGCGGAGGCGGAATACCGGGCATAGTGACACAATTTAGGAAAGTCCATGAGTGATTGGCTGAGTTGGTAGAGAGAAAAGTTCATTGACTGCAACTAATAATGCAACAAAAACCCCTTTACAAAGGTACTGCGTTCCACAACGTAACGATCTGTAAATTGAAAAAACTAAGTTTGGTGACATTTAATTTTTTTAATCTTGTAGGAATATAAGTTAAGCTCGTAAATAAACAATATTTACGACAAACAAAACAAAACAAAACAAAACAAAATAGAACAAAATGGATTCACTGCACCAGCATAACTTAAAGATATTGTAAAGCAGAGAACATAACATAGAGCCTATAACATTCCGACTGCTGGGGCACAGGCCTCCTCTCTGTGAGGTGGAGTGGGCCGTAATCCACAACGCAAGCCCAGTGTGAGTTGGTAGATGTCACATGTGTTCGAATTTTTGGTTCTAGGACATGCCGGTTTCCTCACGACGTTTTCCTTCACCATTTTGAGACCAGTGTTGATGAATTTATTTACACTAAGTAAAGCGCCTGTCTAGGATCGAACCCACGCCCTATGACTCGCAACTCGGTGCTATTACCAATGGGCCACCTCTGCTCTTTGTCAGACTTAAATCATCCTACTAGGTTGACAACAGTTGCAGTTGAGTAAAATCACATCCACTAGAAAGTACCAGCATAACTTGAAGAAATTGTTGAAGGTTCACAATTTTAAAACTCCATACCTAGCTACATAAGTATAAGACATGATAGCTAATTTAATAATAGCACAGCTACCCCTCGTAAAATGGGGGAGCGAAGTAGATGACAACCGATGTGACGAAGATAGGACACGCCGCTGAATCCCGTCTTAGCTGTGTGTTATATAGCTGTGTTTCTGGCTCAGCTCATTTTCAAATGTACTTAATTTACTGGTGAATAATGCTCTTAATGAATGCAGTCAGGGAAATCAATGCACGGCTCAGTAGCATAATTTTTAGGTTAGGTTTGTTCTTTAGTTGATTGAATTCCTTTATTATTACATAAAATATTACGCCCAAAATTTTGAGAACAATGCGCTCTGTTTTACGATGGTTTTTTCGTGATACTATTTTATTTTTATGAAATACTAGCAGCGCCCCGCGGTTTCACTCGCATAAGTGTCGATCCCGTGGGAATATCGGGATAAATACTATTCTATGTCCTTTCCCGGGACCCAAACTATCTCTATTCCAAATTTCATCTAAATCGGTTCAGCGGTTTAAGCGTGAAGAGGTAACAGACAGACAGACACACTTTCGCATTTATAATATTAGTATGGATGGATACGATATATATATCCTCCTTACCTCCTCTATCTCCCTATTTCGTTTAATACACTACTTTTTGACCACCTGTACATGGATTTTTCGATTAGTCTTTTTTTAACATGTGATTATTCTGGCTTTTTATGTACCAATACGCTTAACTGTGCGACAAAAAGCTGAGCGTTTTACGGTGTCTTACGTTTGTGCAGCATCTTAAGCAAATGGATTAATACCTACAAACTGAAATTGTCCGTATATTCAAACCACAAGTGTCGATCTATGACAGTTGTATGAGATACTATAAGACGGAAAATTGACTTAGGGTATCAATTTGCTTAACAATTAATTTCCCTGACTATACTATCTACTGACAGCAAAAGTTGCTTAACTACAACTAATTTAATAACGCAAAAACCTATTTACAAAGTTACCGCGTTCCGCAGCTTAACGATCAATTAAACAACTTTGTTTGGTGACAAATATGAAAAAAAAAAGTTGTTGTAACTTATCATAATTATAATAAAACTTTATTATAGCTCGTAAAATGTGCAATGTCTACGACGCTCTTGTACAAATCAAATACACTATTCAGTGGTTTGGTTCTGTCCGAAAACGGCCACGAGTAGGTCCAGTAACACGTCGATTTCAATTCCGTTTTCGGCGAGGGCCTTAACTTCGGCTTGGAAGACTTCGCTTGCCCAGAGAGCACTGAAGGTTGCGTCCCACTCTTCGCTTTGTAGGTTCAGGATGGCGCTGCTGAACTCCGCATCTTCTGACATCTTCTGGTCGAAGACGGCCTTTAACTTGTCCTTGGGGAATTCGGCGATGCAGTCCTTGATGTACGAGGAGTAGTCTTTGCCGCTGAGGGTGTGACGTGCGGTTCTCTGCCTGTCGATATCTTCTGTAAATATAATCAGATTTAAGTAAAATATATGTACTTAAAATCAAACAGGTGTTCACCTGTTCACAGTTGTGAATATGTTTTGCCATAAAATCACTTACCAAGAACGTCGTTGAAGATATCAATGAAGAAGTGGATGTCAATGTTGTCATTTTCTAAGAATTCGACCACCTGTGAACAGAAACAAAATTTTAATTATGTTATAAATGTGGTTTAAATGAAATAAAACACCTGTTAACTAATCTGGAACTTCAAAACATATTAGATACAGGCAAGCATGCCAATAATAACCGGGCACATAAAACAGTTCAATTATATAATGCCATGAACGCATCGGTAATCTCGACAAACACAATGATGTCACACTTGTTAATAGTCATTGTTCACCTGTTGGCGTGTCTGCCAACATAAACATAATACTCACAGCTACAAATTCAGGCAACAACTCCATTTCGTAAATGAGGTCCTTGAAGTTTTTGGTCTTAACGTACTCCATAGATTGCCAGAACTCGTCGAACTCCATGTAATGTTCCAACAAGTGAAAGATATCTTGGCCAGCTTCCTCTTCGATGATGTCCACGAAGTCCTCGAGATGCTCGTGGAACAACTTCCTGGGCTGAGGAGCCGAGAAGGCAAGCCCCACCAGAGCGAGAATGACTAATGCTTGCTTCATCATACTGGTATCGTTTCCTGAATTCTGTGATGCAGATCGATTCGCGGCAAGAGCTTTTATATGAAACGATAAGATAAAATATCCCGATATTCTTCAAGTTGTCATGTCAGATAATTATATTTATCTGAAGTACTTGAGATGTAGTTTTTCCTATGTCACTACCAGTTAGCGAGATGCTTAGTTTGGCAAAGATTGTGACTAGAAATTGGTAATCATTTTTTGAAAAGCTTTGACCAACGTCGCCTAAGAATTTGCAGCGTAGAATACGTGGCTATATTTACCTATAATGGTTAATAGTATCTGCTGTCCGTCGCCTTTGTTCAGTCGTCGGTCTAAGTCTATCTAGCTGGAGGGTGTACATGTACCGTGTTACGTTTGCAGATGTGCAGTCTTAACAACTTAAGGACTGGACTATTCTAACAGCCATAGGTACTTTTTTGCAGACATGGCCACTGGTCAGCCCACTGCCACTTCAGCTCCTCAACTTTTGGTTAAATGTCGGTGACTCCGGTTCTTTTCTGCATATTTCCATTAAAGAAACTCTGAGCATAAGGACCCATAGCTCACAAAGCGACCTTAAATTGGTAGAACACGACCGCCAGTGCACATGTGTCACCATTCGTCACAAGGTCATAGGTACGGGTTGAACACCAATCGCAAAACACTCATATTGGTGACGAGAAGACTTGACATAGTTTATCAAATTCCGTCCAACTTAAGTGTTCAGTTTCTTTCACACTTCTGAGCTGGATTACTAAGCTTATCAAAGATAGGCACACACATTCATAACAACAATTACTATTTATTGTACCTTTTTTGGCCTCGGCTAAACACATGCATTGATATTTTCTTTGACAGAAGCGCTGAACAACTCTGTTATTATGAATATGACATCGGTAAATCCAATATGTGACAGACTAAGAATAAACCGACTAAATTATATTTATTTAACAGTAAAAATTTAAATTTTTCTGAAATTTTTCAACCGCATTCAAATTTTTCGTCGGTTATTTTAAAAAAAGCTTTTTCGTAGAAAAGTACAATACTTACGCGGTAAAAATGTATTGAACAACCTTTTTTTTTTAATAACCGACGAAAATTTCATCGGTTTCGTCGAAAAAATGTAAAATGGTTCAGAATCCACGGTTGCGCATCGATGTCCCGGCCTCCCTGAATGTAACGCTTTTACACTTCAACTGTTTTTAAAAGTTAATTAAAATGATATGTATTCTAACCGAATGCCTTTGAGAAGACTGAAACAAACTCAGAAGTCAAGGTCTCTTTAAAAGGCCAGACACTTTCTGTAATGGTCAGAGGGGCAAGTCTCATAATTTTAAGAATGATCAGTCTGATCTCAGTCGCAATGTGTCAAAAATACTTCCAATTTCCCTATATTTTTGTCAAGTTTTTCAAGCCGCTGAGATGAGATTGCCACTATATTTTGAACATTTTTAATTACGGGAAATTGGCCTTCTTATTAATATGATCTTTAATGAAGTCTTTTAAAGAAATAACTATACAGATTTGAGTGGCTGGTCCACTCAAATCTCAAAACTAACACATGAGTCAATTATCGTGTCGCTCAACTCAAACTTTCATAAGTAGATTAACTGAATGCGGAGGTGGAATACCGGGTATAGTGACACAATTTAGGAAAGTCCATGAGTGATTGGCTCAGTTGGTAGAGAGAAAAGTTCATTGACTGCAACTGATTGTGCTCGATCGGGACTTTATAATAAAAGTAGTGGACTGTATTAAAATAGGTGTAATACCATAATATAAAATATAAAACAATGAAATGCCCGTGGTCGGGCGCGTCTGTGAGCTGAGTGGCGTGAAAGGCACGCAGCGGACGTCGAGTACAGGGTTCGGTACCCCGACACCCCGCGCCGTCCCCTCGGTCAATCACGCGCATATGTGATGCGCCGACATATTCCCCGGGTTGAAGGGAAGTCTTCAATTTTCGACTGGAAAAGGGCAGATGCAGTTACCAGGTAATAACGATAAGTACCCTTTGGTAAGACTGACTGTCAGACTTCTAACGACTCTCAAAGATGCACGATTGACAGCCGGGACCAACGGCTTTACGTGCTTTCCGAAGCACAAAGGGGTCTTGGTATTTAAAGATGGCCACACATCCACGGATCAACCGCAGCAAGCTTAGCTTAACCTGATCGGTTGACCCGTGCGGCTGTTATTACTCAGCCTCTTGACAACTGACAACATGTATCAAGAAAATCAGGTTAAAATAACATAATGAAACCTAAAATAAATAAACATCTAATAACGCTGTCAACCTCTAGAGGGTCATTTCCACCCTCATAAAACAAGAAAATAGCAACGATGATCTGCATCTACATAATTAAATAGAACGAGAGGCGCAAGAAAGGAAAGACGCCCCAACAGTTGGAGCGAGGCGAAGCGATGATATAGATTATGCACGTGCAGAAATCGAGGATGACGTTGCCCGATTTAAGAAACTTGAAAACTCAAAACTTATTGAAGACTTGCTAACTACGGATAACAGTTTAAAAATAAATCCATGAAGAGTTTTTGTAAGAAGATTGGGAAAAAAAATATTTTAAGTACTCTGGCTGTTAAAACTGACTGTTCTATCCATGGCTGATCACGTTAATTGTGCTATATTGTAAGGAAATATACCTAATTCAATCAATCAACTCAGTCCACTGCTGGACATAGAGACGGATCCCAAGCTGCGCCACAACACCCTGTCCTCCGCCTTCCGCATCCAGTCTGTCCCAACTACCTTCTTAAGGCCGCCGGTTCATCTAGCTGTGGGTGCCATATTTTATTGAAATTGTATTTTAGTGAATTTAAAGTTGCAAATAAATAATTAGTGTGAAACGCTCTAGATAGATTGAGATTTTGTAGCTAAATTATAAAACACTTTTTTATTTTTTGTGTATCAAAAATAATTTAGACAGTTTGAATCGTTTTATTTTAGTTGAATGTTCAAAGAGCTTTGTACAATACCTAATATTTGATTTATCGAAAACGACATAGGGAGTTTAAAGAATTTAAAAGACTTATTAACTTATTATAATAATAAATACACAAAAGGATATTTAGGCGTCGAAGTACTCGTCCGCATCGCTGTCGTCCGGAAACGTGCCCAGAAGACTGGCAGCATTGCCACGTTGAATGGCAATGCTAATTCTTTGGCCAAATAACGACCCATCCCTTTGGTGACGTGAAGTGTCGATCAACCGGCGAGAAACCTTAAAAAGGAGACGCGAGCGTTTCGACCCCAAACGGCTCAAAGCTGTACGGTTACAGTATTTGCGCTGCTTGAGAATCTCAGAAGCCGCAGTAGCGGTGCCAGCACAGCCCGCCATGCTAGGAGCATGAGATTGAACATGTAATTTTAGATTAAAACATGTAAATTTATGTTTTTTTTTTGTAAAGTGCATTTATCTAACACAACTGAGATGACATGGGACGGGAAATAAGTTAAATTAACTTTAGTGCGTTTCCTTGAAATATAATTTATTAGAAAGGATTCAAAAAGGTTTGTTTTTCTGCTGGGGAGTTTGTTGCGCCACTTCTCCCCAGCAAAAGCACTAGGAAGTGGTGAAGGACGGGTGTCTTGGGGCACTGTCTTTTGTAATTTTGACGTTCGAAAAGTGCTGATTCTCAGCCTAGTTTGATAAATGACTTTTGATTTGCTCTATTAAACTGATCATAAAGAAATGCTCACCCTTTTTTTTCCTCTTTATGTTCCATGCCAGTGGTAACCCTTT
This sequence comes from Luperina nickerlii, assembly GCA_963855955.1. Classification (NCBI taxonomy): domain Eukaryota; kingdom Metazoa; phylum Arthropoda; class Insecta; order Lepidoptera; family Noctuidae; genus Luperina; species Luperina nickerlii. The sequence goes on from OY979680.1 coordinate 10,438,311, forward strand.
CGGACAATCCCGCTGACCCGACAATCTTCGGCCCTAAAGGCCCCTTCAAATGATGCTGACATCTCTTTGAGGCGCGCGTGGAACACGTACGCGCCGTCCGGCACGGGCCTGGTCCTGATCGGACGGTCAGCTACCCATTACTCTCCATCCGCAGGCCCGCGCCTACGGTGGCCGGAAGTCGTAGCGTGGCTCCTGACGCCCGGAGCGTCTCCCGCGGCGACTGGGACGGGAGGCTCTCTCCCTCAGCCATCCCGCCACCTCCTTAAATGCGCACCCTTAGTTGGTCACCAGTATTAAAAAAACATGCTTGCTATCTGTTTCTCTATGGCTAGCTCGTTTTTGCTGAATGACAGACCCTATAATATATAACTCATTTTTGACAATATTTTGGGTTGAGTCCTTTCTGCTAATCTACGCCCATTTAATATTATTATAATAATATATTTATTTTTTAATTTAATTCTAAAGTAACATATTTATTTGACATTTTCAATATTTATCATTATTAATGTGTGTATAATTGTAATAATTTTATTGTGACTGTGACATGTCATTTTACTTTGTAATTTTATTTTTAGATAGCTTTTTAATAATTTTTATAAATTTTTCATGCCTATTTCCAGGCAGAACGTATATGGCTCACTCATATCTACTCCACCTGTATTTTAATGTACCTACATTCGTTGCAAATAAATGATTCGATTGATTGATTGATTGATTTACTCTCACCATAATCAATATGTTGGTAAGTAGTGACAGGGTAAGTAGGTACTTACCCTGTCATGAGGTACTCACCCATACCCGGGAATAGAGTCGGATTGCCGTATTTTTTGTCGATATAAAAGTGCTACACAGTCGTGTGAGGCACTCATATGTTTGTACAAACATAAACATTGGCTATCTCAAGTTTTGCCAAATCGTCCATTCGAAGACTCAAATATTTTCGAACAATGTCCGAGGTCCGAGCAAAGTCATCTCCCTTGACAAATAGTGAAAAGAAACTGACAGAAATAGAAAGACTGGATATAACATTGAATTCGAATTTCATTGTCATTGAATAAATGAATGAACGTTTCAGATTCATTCAAAAAACTATCTTTATTTCAATAATGTATCTAATATTAATATTACAACTTAATTTATTCTTATTCTTATCAATTTACACAGGAATTGACATTTAACTAAATCCAATAGGTACCTATCGTACCGAATGTCAATTTCTTCTAAAAGTCTGTGTTAGTTAAAATCATTATACAAATGAACTTTAAAGACGTGATATTTAAGACGTGATACACACTTGTTCGGATAAGTCGGCACAGCTGGGTGGCAAATCGAAATTAAATGTAGACATTAGTCAGTTGTCTTGTCAAAAAAGAAAAAGCCGGTCGAACATGGGCTGACGGGGTTTGCCGATCGACACGAGCCAAATGAAAACCGAATATTTGTAGTAATTGCTTCCCGTCGACTTTGTTGTTCAACCAATACTGCCGAATCGAACAAGTGCGTAGCACCCCTAAAATATAACACATTTTAAAAACGTAATATTAAAACGTAAGACTGAAAATATTTCAAAAATAGGACGGGCGCCCCTTCTGGCTAGTCTGTATGTCTCTGAAGACTCTATTGGCTATCTGGACATCTGTTGGCGTTCTACAGTGTTTACATTTCATTTCTCGGAGCAACAAACGCCGGTAAGAAGAGGGATGCGCGCGCAGAGATCGCAATCGCGATAGCTTTGAGCAGTCGTTATCATGATCTACACTGCGAGCACTTTCCTGTGAAATAGTTGCTTCAAGACCTGCGTATTCTTCGACTGTACTTTTAGAATTTTATATTATAAACACTGTACGCTGGTCAATGATCCGAATAGCTTCGCTTCATAAAATAAGCTCGCATACTAAATCACGTATTCGCATACTTAATCATATACCTATGTTTAAATCGCACATAAATAAATAAATAATAAAATAGGTCTTCATTTAAAAGCCGAACTAGAGGAATGAAGTTTGGTTGGTTTTATTAGGCGGTCTGATGACATCATCGTCTTGTTTGATCATATTTGATTCGTCAGATAAAACTTGCTCATAGTACATCACTTCAGAGGATTTTGGTTGTATTACATTGCTGTCTGATTCTTCTCGTAATGATCTATCTTTTGAAATAAATGGATCTACTTGTTTCACACTTGGGTTCTTCCCACATTGACAATCAGGTTTAATGAGGAGGCCGTTGTTTTTTGGAAGTTTTTTACGAGGTCTTAAAATGCAGTCATGAATACAATCATTGGCTCGCACTTTATAAGTAACATTTATCAATGGTACATCTTCCAAAGTGTCCTTTAAGTATTTGTCCAATAATTTATCTTCTTCTTGGTTATTTTCAAAATTTCTGCGATAATCATCATCATTTATAAAGTCATCTTCAAAGTTAGCATCATCAACTCTATTAGTTAATTGTTTGGTTTGATAAGCAGGACGTCGGATGAACGCACCGTTGAAACCGTAATTTTTCCGTATTTCATTTTGTCGCGCTACTGCTGCTTCTCTCGCTTGAGGTAAGTATGTATTTTTCAAATTATACTTTTTAATAAAACTTTCACTGTTAGGTATACCAGAAATTGACAGTGAAGGCAAACCTATTTTATGAATCTTGTCATAATTTACTTTATGATTCACAGGTCTTAATATAGGTGTTTTCAAAAGTTCAAAGTAATCCCGGCGCACATCGACTCTTTGGGATATTGGCATCTGCATCGTCTCTTTTAAAACCTCATTTTTTTTAGACTCATCGTTAAATTTACACTTAAACATATTAGGGGCTGAAAAATATGATGAGACATCTTGCCGTTGTCTGCTGTTTGCCAAATTAAATCCTTGAAATTTAGAATTAAAATTAGGTGCAGAATCAAAAGCGCTCGGACAAGGAGTTTGCGCGTCACTCATGACGAGAGCCGTAGGGGCTATGCGGCTCGTGACGTAGGTGTCGGGGAACTCGAGCCTGTCTATCGGTAACATCTTTAAGAATTTGCTCCGAAAATAATTCTTATTATACTTCTGATTGATATAAACAAAAGCTCTTTCACTTTGGTTATTCTTTTTCTCTGTGGCATGCTCGTATAGATCTATTTCGTCGATATTACTTCTACTTTTAGGCAGTTCTGCGTATTTCGCGCTCGTCGTTGATTTTACTTTCACATCCCTACTCGAGTTCGAGTTCTCAGTATGTGAGATATTGTTTTTTACTGTACTGTGCTGTAATAATAGAAAACAATATATGTTTACAAAATAAATTCATAGAAGCTAAAGTTAATTATTGAGATTATTTTTATGTTATTGTGCACAATTCTAAATTATTTATAGCTAGAATGTAGTAGGTAAGAACTTAAATAAAGTAAAAGGCAAATATAGAAAATAAATTCAACGTTTCAGTTAGACACACTTTAACAAAGCTACTTGCACTTTACGTGTTACTACAAATTATTTGCGTTAAATAATATTTTGCAACATAGCTATGTTGCCGTTTTATTACTCACCTCTGGAACACTCGAGGGTACAATAAATCCGGAAACAAGTCCAATACTAAAAACTAAAACAACAAATGCATTTCTCATTTTCCACGCCCGTGATGTAACAAAACAAAATAAAAATAAGATTGTGCGGTACTACCGGACGGGACTCTATGAAATAACATTTATTTTTCACTAATATCAATGCGACCGTCGGCAACAAACGAGAATGCAGGTCTAACAAAATGTTGACAAGTGAAATGTCATCGTTTGTAAACAAAGAAACGGATCAATGGATAATATTGGATCAATGGATGGAGATCTGTAAACAAGTGACTGTCTACAAATTAGTCAAACAGTTGCCATTTCTTATTTTGTTTACCTTGCATGTAGATACTTATTATTTATCAGAATCATTGTTATTATTATTTTATGACATCGATTGCCTCTAAGCATAATCAGCTTATAATTTAGGTACCCACTGCTGGAACTGGAACACAGGCCTCCTCTCAGTATTTGATATTTATTAGTAGGAAGTCAAATGCCAAACTTAAGTGGCAGTGGGCAGGGCACATTGCTCGCAGAACATCCGAAAGATTCTCGAGTGGCGACCGCGTACCTGAAGACGTAGCGTTGGTAGGCCTCCCACAAGGTGGACCGATGACCTTATGACAGCCGCAAGAATCCGCTGGATGCGGTAAGCACAAAAAAGTACGTACTTGGGGAAGGTTCGGCTGAAACAATGAGTAGATAGTAATACAACTCCATGTGAAAGTGCTCATTTGTTGGCAGTAGCATCATACATAAATAACTGCATAAACAATCAAGTAATCAAATACACAATCAATACATCATCGAACAAGAACTGTCGAATACATCATTTAAATTGCAGATATAATACATAATTTCGCTCTACATTTAGATGTACACTTCTTCACAAAACCTTGCACGCGTGTTTAACTCGTCTGCTTTACGGTCCAGCAGAATATCAGCATTAGGTATATTTGCCTGGCACATGCTGAGCTGGACATTTTGTGCAAACTTGAGACAAACATTGACTTTAATATGTTTTATCTGTGTTTTATTTGATTTCAGTGTGTCACAGTCAAAGTACCTACTTTAATTCTTTAAAATATTTTTTTTTTTGTAAAATGACCACGAGTCCCGATAATGAAACCAAATCATTAACCTAATATTTGTACGGTAGCAATACATAGCTAGAAACAAAGTTATGATACCTATTTGAATTTGATATCATACCATATTTTGGTCAGTGGGTCGTCTTATCCTAAGTTGTGACGTTGGTACTTATAACATTCAGTTAAGATCATCATCTGCCTAGCCTTTTCCCAACTATGTTGGGGTCGGCTACCAGTCTAACCGAATGCAGCTGAATACCAGTATTTAAAATTCATTCAAGATAATGGCATGAATTGATTTTAGAGAAAATATTCTAGCATTGCGAAAAAAAAGAAGTGGTACACTAACCAATTCTTTCGAAGAAAAAAACAATCACAATATGATTTTAAAAAAATACTATTTTAACAGACGCTGGTGAAATTGATGACATTATATTCATTACCTATGACGTGAATAGCTACCAAAAAAACAAAAGTTGCTTGACTACAACTAATTTAATAACGCAAAAAACCCATTTACAAAGTTACCGCGTTCCGATCAATTAAACAACTTTGTTTGGTGACAAATATGAAAAAAAAAGTTGTTGAAACTTATCATATTATAATAAAACTTTATTATAGCTCGTAAAATGTGCAATATCTACGACGCTCTTGTACAAAACAAATACACTATTCAGTGGTTTAGTTCTGTCCGAAAACGGCCACGATTAGATCCAGTAACACGCCGATTTCAATTCCGTTTTCGGCGAGGACCTTAACTTCGGCTTGGAAGACTTCGCTTGCCCAGAGAGCATTGAAGGTTGCGTCCCACTCTTCGCTTTGCAGGTTCAGGATGGCGCTGCTGAACTCCGCATCTTCTGACATCTTTTGGTCGAAGACGGCCTTTAACTTGTCCTTGGGGAATTCGGCGATGGCGTCCTTAATGTAGGAGGAGAAGTCTTTGCCGCTGACGGTGTGACGTGCGGTTCTCTGCCTGTCGATATCTTCTGTAAATATAATCAGATTTAAGTAAAATATATGTACTTAAAATCAAACAGGTGTTCACCTATTCACTGTTGTGAATATGTTTTTGCCATAAAATCACTTACCAAGAACGTCGTTGAGGATATCAATGAAGTAGTGGATGTCAATGTTGTCATTTTCTAAGAATTCGACCACCTGTGAACAGAAACAAAATTTTAATCATGTTATAAATGTGGTTTAAATAAAATAAAACACCTGTTAACTAATCTGGAACTTCAAAACATATTAGATACAGGCACGCATGCCATTAATAACCGGGCACATAAAACAGTTCAATTATATAATGCTATGAACGCATCGGTAAACTCGACAAACACAATGATGTCACACTTGTTAATAATCATTGTTAACCTGTTGGCGTGTCTGCCAACATAAACATAATACTCACAGCTACAAATTCAGGCAACGATTCCATTTCGTAAATGAGGTCCTTGTAGTTTTTGGTCTTAACGTACTCCAAATATTGCAAGAACTCGTCGAACTCCATGTAATGTTCCAACAGGTGAAAGATATCTTGGCCAGCTTCCTCTTCGATGATGTCCATGAAGTCCCCGACATGCTCGTGGAACAACTTCCTGGGCTGAGGAGCCGAGAAGGCAAGCCCCACCAGAGCGAGAACGATTAATGCTTGCTTCATCATTCTGGTATCTTTTCCTGAATTCTGTGGTGCAGATCGATTCGCGGCAAGAGTTTTTATATGAAACGATAAGATAAAATATCCCGATATTCTTCAAGTTGTCATGTCAGATAATATATTTATCTGAAGTACTTGAGATGTAGTTTTTCCTATGTCATTACCAGTTAGCGAGATGCTTAGTTTGGCAAAGATTGTGACTAGAAATTGGTAATCATTTTTTGAAAAGCTTCGATCAACGTTATTAAGCCTAAGTTAACGCCTAAGAATTTGCAGCGTAGAATACGTGGCTATATTTACCTATAATGGTTCTATGTATTAATAATAATGTTTTTTTTTCAGTAAATAGTATCTGCTGTCGGTAGCCTTTGTTCAGTCGTCGTTCTAAGTCTATCTAGCTGGAGGGTGTACGTGTACCGTGTTACGTTTGCAGATGTGCAGTCTTAACAACTTAAGGACTGGACTATTCCAACAGCCATAGGTACTTTTTTGCAGACATGGCCACTGGTCAGCCCACTGCCACTTCAGCTCCCCAACTTTTGGTTAAATGTCGATGACTCCGGTTCTTTTCTGCATATTTCCATTAAAGAAACTCTGAGCGTAGGGACCTATAGCTCACAAAGCGACCTTAAATTAGTAGAACACGACCACCAGTGCACATGTGTCACGATTCGTCACAGGGTTGTAGGTTCGGGTTGAACACCAATCGCCAAACACTCATACTGGCGGCGAGAAGACTTGACATAGTTTACCAAATTCCGTCCAACCCAACTGTTCAGTTGTGTTGTTTGTAATAGGCTAAGATCGGTGCTAAGTTTTACCACTTAAAAAATGTATTGAACAAACAGACGTTAAGAATTGTGTATTTTGCACTTGCCGATTCGCTGATAAGCTATGGATTCCTTGTGTATGGGAGAACCTTTATTACATATTTAAGAGATATTAAAGACATACAAGTAAGACTGATAAAATTTCTGGTCAGTAAAAATGTTAAAGATAAGTGCAACAAAGAGTATGATAAGTTATTTCCCATCTGTAAAATTATACCCATTGATAAAAAATTAGATTAGGTATTTGGTAGGTCTGGAATATTATTATAAAGATGAATATAAAGTTAATGTTAAAAATAAATACAATACACGTAGGGTTAGAGAAAACAAACTGGTCCAACCACAGATAAAAAACTATTATGTTAAGAGAACATCTAAGTTAAAGTGTTTAACAAAATAGATTTATTAAGAGAAAAAGTTAAAATTAGCAAAGGTTCACTTAAAACGAAATTGAAAAACATTATACAGGATAGCAAACATAACTAAATAAAGTCAATTCAAACTTATGTTTCAAATTAATATTATTTCAAGTTAAACAAATATCAACTGTATTTAAGTGGTAATTAAGTTAATCTCAGAGTGACTATCACTATTGAAAACGTTGTAAAAATGTTTGAAGTTGTAGTGTAAACTGAACTATACTGTGTAGGGTTTAAAGTTATAAAGACATAAAGACCTTCAGTTAAAGCGTGGACAATGTTGTGGGTTCCATATATGTTTGTTAATCTTATTTTAGTATTTTTCTGTATTTTGTATCATGTAACTGTTTTTTGTCCCTAATAAATAAATAAACGTCCTACAAAGAAAACATGTCCAAAACTCGTCCATAATAACTTATGGACGAGTTTTGGACAGTTAGAACATTGTTTTAATAATAATAACACTTAACGATCAGGTTGTTGATCCAGTTAATGAAGTAGTGGATGCCAATATATGTGGTCATTTTCCAAGAATTCGACTACATATTAACAAAATGATGAAGATGATGATCCAATGCTCACTCACACAAATTGGGCACACCAGAAAGTTCAACTTAAAGCTCTCAAAGTACTGTTACGAGCTTGGGGTTCGTGACAATAAAAACTGCCGATTTATTAACCAAAAAAATGACACTTTACTCACCAACACTAATTACAATTCAAACACACTAATTAAGAACACAATTGCACTTACTGATCACTCTTAAGTCGCGCTCGAATATCGCCTTCGATGTTATCGCTCTTATCGCTTAATCGAAACTATGTGTCTCGCGGCTTGCGCCCGCCTTATATAGTGCCGCAGAGCTAGTACATAAACATCTAGAACGTTCGAGTACATACCGGTCCCGACTGACTCGACGTCGATAGTTCTCGGAATTACTAGTACTTACAAAAAGGTCAAGTAGGGTCAAGGTCCTAGTACCGAGGTACTAGTTCTGCTACCCGATACTAGATGGCGCTAGTGGTAACTAATGTCGCCATGTATCAAACATTATTTGCGGCGCGCAACACTGCCCCCTCCTTAGACATGCTCGTCCCGAGCATTATTGGCCCCATAATAACGCGCCAGTCGATCCACATGGACGATCTTAGGAGTACCTCTTGCACCTTTCTGTATCCGGTAGGTTACATCATTGATCTTTGTCACAATCCGGTACGGTCCGTCCCATTTAGCTTGAAGCTTAGGAGATTTCCCTTTGCTGCGGACTGGATTGTGCAACCACACCAGTGAACCTTCGTCGAACCCTTTATTGTTCATTTTGCGGTCATAACGGGTTTTCATCTTTTCAGACATTTGCTGGCCCGATTGTCTGACGTGCTCATAAATGTCATTCATTTTGTTCCGCAAATCATTCGCATAATCAGTTACACTGCGTGGGGCATCAGGTGGTATTCCGGTGATCAGGTCTGCAGGTAGCCGTAGTTCTCTTCCGAAGTTTGCGAAAGCAGGCGTCACCGATGTACTTTCGTGAACAGCGCTTCGATATGACAGCAAAAACGGTTGTATGTGCTTGTCCCAATCTCGTTGCCGATTTTCCACAACTTTTGCTAGGTACCTCTCCAGTGTCTGGTTAAATCGTTCCACCATTCCATCCGATTGTGGGTGGTAGGAAGTAGTTCTTGTTTTATGAGTACCCATAACTCGACAAGTTTCCTGGAATATTTGGGACTCAAAATTCCTTCCTTGATCACTGTGAATCTCCAAAGGTACTCCAAAACGACAGAAGACTTCATGAACCAATTTATCCGCAACTGTCGAAGCTTCTTGATTTGGAATGGCGAAGACTTCCGGCCACTTCGTGAAGTAATCCATCACAACCATGAAATACTTGTTACCACTTTCACTCTCCGGAAACGGCCCCGCAACGTCAAGGGCTATCCTCTCCCATGGTGCACCAACATTGTACAATTTCAATGCACCCCTACTACGAGTCTGAGGTCCCTTTACAGCTGCACAACTTGTACATTTGCGACACCAATCCTCGACATCGTCCCGACAGTGGACCCAGTAAAACCGTTCTCGTATCTTCAGTAGAGTCCGTTTTACACCCAGGTGACCTCCTGAACAACCATTATGGTACAGCTGTAGAACATCCGGTACTTGAGCTTTAGGGACAACCATTTGCAAATGACAGCTGTCTCCCCGAGCATTTTCCCATTTACGGCACAGGACTCCATCCTGAACCACCAAGCTGTCCCATTGGGCCCAATAGCTTTTTGTGACCGAACTCATCGCTGAGACGTCACTCCACCTGGGCTTAGGAGCTCTGGCCTTCATCCACTCCAGAATTGGCTTGATGTCCGAATCTTCCTGCTGTGCACGTTGTAGGCTTTCCTTCCACTCGTTGTTGAGGTCTGTCTTAAGCATCCTCACAGTTACCACTTCCTTACTCTCCTGCCTAGTACAATGCTTGCAGTCTTCAGGACAAGGTCTTCTTGACAATGCATCTGCGTTGCCATGAGATTTTCCGCTGCGATGTTCGACCACGAAGTCGTATTCCTGCAGTAGTTCAATCCATCTCGCAACTTGTCCTTCTGGGTTTTTGAACTGCAATAGCCATTTCAGTGCAGCATGGTCAGTTCGTAAGTGGAATTTCCGCCCCAGAAGATATTTGCTAAAATACTGCAATGACTTTACCACAGCAAGCAGTTCCCGTCTCGTAACACAATAGTTCCTTTCCGGCTTTGACAACGACTTGCTGAAGTACGCTATCACAACCTCTTGGTCACCATTCCGTTGGGACAACACACCGCCAAGTCCTATGTCACTTGCGTCTGTGTCAACTATAAATTCCTTGCCTGCATCAGGGTACCCCAAAATAGGTGTTTTGCACAGACGGTCCTTTAGCTCCTGGAATGCGATGTCGCAACTATTATCCCAGCAGAAATGTCGCTTCTCCTCGGTTAGCTTATGCAGGGGTTTGGCTATGTCTGCAAAGTTCTTGACAAATCGCCGATAATAGGAGCACAAACCCAGAAACGCTCTGACCTGCGTCTTGTCTTTTGGAACTGGCCAGTCCTTGACAGCAGCAATTTTCTCTGGATCCGTGCGGATACCTTCTTCAGACACTACATATCCCAAAAAACTAACTTGTCGTTTGAATAGCGAACACTTTTTCGGACTTAACTTGAGGTTGGCACTCTGGATCTTCATGAGCACGCGTTCCAGGTTTTGAAGATGTTCTTCAAACGTACGGCCTACGATGATAATGTCATCCAAGTAGACCAGGCAGGCATCGCCAATTAGCCCGGTAAGTACAAGTTCCATCAACCTTTCAAATGTTGCCGGAGCATTGCACAATCCAAACGGCATCACTTTAAATTGCCACAGACCCTTTCCTGTCGAGAATGCAGTCTTCTCCTTGTCCTTGGGATCAATTTCCACTTGCCAGTAGCCACTTTTCAGGTCTAGCGTGCTAAACCACTTTACGCCAGTAAGCATGTCCAGCGTGTCATCAATTCTTGGCAAAGGATAGCTGTCCTTCTTCGTGATGTCGTTCAGACGACGATAGTCAACACAAAACCGCATGCTGCCGTCCTTCTTTCTTACCAGCACTACAGGTGAACACCATGGACTAGATGAAGGTTCAATCACACCATCCTTCACCATTCCCTCAATCATGGTTTCCACTTCCTTTTCACGTGCTACCGGCAATCTCCTTGGCCGCTGACGGATAGGCAATTCTTCTCCTGTGTTGATTTTGTGTTGAACTAAGCCAGTCCTCCCGATATCAGCATCGTTTGACGAGAAAACATCGGCGTACTTGAGTAACATCTTCTTTGCTTTGACCATTTCACTTTGGGACAGAGCGCTGCGGCAGTCTTCTAAAAGGGTGGTCACTCTCGTTGGTGCGTCCTTGCTGAGGGTCCCAGTCGATAGATATTGGCATCGACGCAACCAATCCACTTCCTCGCAAGTACCAAGTAGTGTGCCTTTTTCTATAATGTGTTCCTGATCACAAAGGTTCAGCACACGTACCCCTGAGATGTCGGTGGCTCTGACCAAAGTTCGTGCCACTTTCCATGGAAGGTCATTGTCTACCCTTTCCACGAGTACACAACGATGAGTTTGACCAGGATTCCGAGGAAGACTAACCGGCACAATCGTTTCCGATCTCGGCGGAAGAACAATCTTCTTAAGGCTGTACACATTTCCTGGTAACGCCCCTTCCACGAAAAGTTCCTCTTGTCCACATTTCAAAACACCTTGCTTGACGTCAATCTCACAACAATTCTTCCTCATAAAGTCAAGGCCCAGGATGCAATCGTCCATTATATCGGCCACGATGACATTATGCAGGTAGATTCTGTTGCCTAGCTTCAACTCTATCTTCTTCTCTCCATGGACGGGTATGCGCTGACCGGTGGCTGTAACCAAATTAATGTGTTCTCGGTTGTGTGCGGAGTCCCCAAGGAACCGACTTATAAGTTGGGAACTGACGACCGTACGAGAGGCTCCAGTATCTATGGTCAGCTTACACGGCGTTCCGTTGACCTTGCCCTTGATGATTAGGCTATTCCCATCACGGGTTTGTGTGATCGAAATCCTTGGGGCTCCTTGAACATCAGCCAGCACCCGCCCCGCAGTCCTGGCTATTACTCGTTTCCCTGCTGCTGGTGTTGGGCGGTGCTGTTAACCGCACTGCCCTCCGGAGATCGGCCGTCTTCTCTTTCTGCAGTTCGCTTAGGGCAACTGGATCGAAGGTGGCCCTTTTCCCCACAGCCGTAGCACCTAGGGCTGTATCCTTTATTGCGGTCGCGAACTGTAGCCGCTGCAACCTCCCTGACGCGATGGGAACGATGATCCTGCCGCACCGCTTCCACCTCCAATGCATGGGCCAAGGCGTCCTTCAGCGTCCCGTGGTGACCGAGCCTCACAGCAGCTCTAACTTCAAGGTCGCGGATGCCGTCGATGAATGCCTGCACCAGGTTCCCATCAATAAGCGCAGGTACGGACTGGTAAGCTTTACGAACCAGCTTCTCCACTTCAAGGGCCCACTGCTGCAGGTTTTCGTTACTGCGTTGCACGCGATCCTTGAGCTGCGCCCGAAACACGTGTTCCAGGTGAGCGTCGCCATACCGAGCCTCCAATGCCTCAAGGAGCTGCTCGTAAGTCACTTCCTTACCGAGAGCTTCCAGAACAGTTAAGGCCTGGTCGCGCAAACCCAGGGTGAGGGCAGTCATGGCCTGACTTTTATTCCACCCGTTCGCCTTCATGACAGCCTCAAACTGGATTTTGTAGGCCGACCAGGAAGAAGTTCCGTCGAACGGTGGCACTTTGAATCCACGTAGCGAAGGTGTTGTAGCTACGGGAGCTGCGATTCCATCACCCAGTTTCAGGTAATCCAGCGTTTTCTTCACGTCAGCCATCACGGTTTCCTTCACGTCAGCTATCACGGTTTCCTTCACGTCAGCCATCACGGTTTCCTTCACGTCTGCCATCACGTTGTCAACCCGATTATTCACTTGGTCGATTCGGATTTCAGCTTCCGACAGGCGGTTGTCATGTTGAGCAACCTTATCCTTCACCTCCTTCATGTCTTTCCCGAAGGTAGCGTGAAGGTCCTTTATAAGGAGCATCTGCTCTTCCTGGCGGCGCGCCTGCTCCTCCTGTTGGCGGGCCTGTTCCTTCTTGTCCCGCTGGAGCTGTTCCTCCAACCGACGAGCCTGTTCTTCCTGTCGGCGAGCCTGTTCCTCCTTGTCCCGCTGGAGCTGTTCTTCCAATCGACGAGCCTGTTCCTCCTGTCGACGGGCCTGCTCCTCCTTGTCCCGCTGGAGCTGTTCCTCCAACCGACGAGCCTGTTCCTCCTGTCGACGGGCCTGCTCCTCCTGTCGGCGAGCCTGCTCCTGCAGCATCATCATCAGAGCAGCAAAATCTGGTGCTGGTGATGCTGGAGCAGCTGTGGACGGGCCGGCCTCCGTGGTCGGTAGCTGGCCTTCCGACCCCTGTGGCATTGCTCCACCAAATCGCCTCTGATCCGTCTCTTGCTGGCGTTGACTCCGGGTACGGATACTCTCCATGTCGTCTTTGGGTAAAATCGGCATTTTAAACCTCGCTTCTGACACCAATTGTTACGAGCTTGGGGTTCGTGACAATAAAAACTGCCGATTTATTAACCAAAAAAATGACACTTTACTCACCAACACTAATTACAATTCAAACACACTAATTAAGAACACAATTGCACTTACTGATCACTCTTAAGTCGCGCTCGAATATCGCCTTCGATGTTATCGCTCTTATCGCTTAATCGAAACTATGTGTCTCGCGGCTTGCGCCCGCCTTATATAGTGCCGCAGAGCTAGTACATAAACATCTAGAACGTTCGAGTACATACCGGTCCCGACTGACTCGACGTCGATAGTTCTCGGAATTACTAGTACTTACAAAAAGGTCAAGTAGGGTCAAGGTCCTAGTACCGAGGTACTAGTTCTGCTACCCGATACTAGATGGCGCTAGTGGTAACTAATGTCGCCATGTATCAAACATTATTTGCGGCGCGCAACAGTACTATCAAAGAACAGAAACATAAAAAAAAATTGGTTATGTAACTGCGGCAAAGCAGTGATAACGAGTCCAAGTATCACTGGTCAGTTTCCCGCAGTCAGTTTTACCGATTAGACAGTTGCGTTAACTCGACAGTTTCCAGTGTTTACCAGTTTTCATCAATTCGTCAGTTTTGTACACTGACGAAAAGATAGCCAGGCTTTATATGTGGACTTCCAAGCAAAAAGGGTCCAATAGTGCTGGGTATTGAGTTAAAACTAGACTCGGTATCTAGAATAGTCTATTGAAATAAGGATTAAAAAAATATTAAAAAACTGGCACATTTTTTTATCAGACATTTGAAGTTTCAACTTCAAATACTTAAATCAAAATCAAGCTTTTTCAGAGTTTCAACTCTGAAAACGCTTGATTTTTATTTGAAAAAGCATAATAATAATAAACCACCCATTCGTCCCAACGTTATCACGTTTTTCTGACAAACTGCGCAAAGATCTGTTTTCGGCTTCTGTATGTGTGACATGTGGACAAAAATCTTCCCAGAGATAGTACCAACTACTTCTTCCAATACGAGTTTTATCGAGTGAAGCTACAGTTTCCAAATATTTGTTGTATGTACAACCTACCTATACCTATATTACCTATATTTATAGTAGGTACCTATATTTTAGACATACTACAAGGTAAAATTATTAAATCAGAACTAAATTTGTGGTCAGGTAATCGGCCCGGCAATGCTAGACCGTTTTAATTAGAAATCTGTCGTATAAAAGTAACACCGTCTGATCTAGTTTGTAAATTAACCCTATTCTTGGCAAAAAAAAAAAAACATTATTTTCAATAATTTTTTTAAATATGATGTTAATTATGAACCTTGAATTTAGGAAAAAATATATAAAAAAATCGCATATAACCGGTTAATGAGATCCTATATGTATCTTTGAAGATACATTGCCAGCTTAGCAAAAAACTTTGACCGTACGAGTAAGTGTCTTCCAGGATACGTTGCCAGGTTTGAGGAAATAAAATACACAAATTTTTCTTAATAATATATGTATTAAATTTGCATGTGGTAACAATTATAGTTATGAAACCAAAATCAACTTACAGATTAATTAAAATAAAAAGAAAAAAAAATATTTATCGAAACATTTGAAGCGTACTATTAGCTTAAATAATTACTTATCAGTATGGAATTTTACTTTATGGCATCCCAGCTGATTTTTGTAGCTGGATATCAGACTTCCTTAATGAGCGGTCGATCAGAGTAGTCGTTGACGGCTGCTCCTCTGACCTTATGGCTATTGATGCCGGAGTTCCTCAGGGGTCTGTTCTCTCTGCAACTCTTTTCCTGCTGCACATCAATGACCTACTTCAGCCTGGTATTGTTGGGTACGCAGATGACAGTACTGTTTCAGAGAGATACTTGTCCAGCGCAAGGGCCAGCGGGGCCGAAGTTCGTTTCTTGAGAGAGGCCATGGTGGAGCGGACAGATTTGACCTTAAGCCTTGTCTCCCAGTGGGGTGATGACAATTTGGTTTCTTTTAACGCCACCAAAACACAGGCGTGTGTTTTTACCGCCAAAAGGAGTCATTTCGACCAGACTCCTACTTTTCGGGGAGCATCTGTTCCTGTAACAGATCGGCTCGAGCTCCTGGGCATGGAGTTGACATCTAGTCTCAACTTCGGCGCCACCATTGAGTACAAAGCCCAAACTGCGGCCAAGAAGCTGGGCATCCTAAATAGGGTGAAGCGATACTTTACGCCCGGACAGCTTTTAACCCTTTACAAAGCACAAGTCCGATCCTGCATGGAGTATTGCAGTCACCTTTGGGATGGCTCAGCGAAATACCAACTTGCGGTGCTTGACTCGGTGGAACGCAGAGCTAAGAGGCTCATTGGCGTAAAACTGGTGGATGCCAAGCTTCACAGCTTGGCTCATCGCCGCAAGGTTACCTGCTTGTCGGTCTTCTACAGATTGTACTTCGGTGAGTGTGCCCAAGAACTCCACGACCTCATTCCACCGGCCCCCTTCTACCTTCGGACATCCAGACGCACTGCAAATTACCATCCCTACCTAGTTGCTATTCCACCAATTCGCACTAAGCGTTTTCAAATGTCCTTTATAATGCGTACAGCAAAAGAGTGGAACTCTCTACCTGCGTTTGTGTTTCCGAGTGCATACAACCCGAATCTCGTCAAAGTAAGAGTGAACAGGCTTCTTCTGGGTAAGCTCACTCCATCGTAGACTTTGTCTCTGTCATCTCTGACCTAGACTAGAGTCAGAGCAAACCCATTTCAAATAAAAAAAAAGGAGAGCCATTTTGCGTCAATGAAAATGGTAGTCGAGCTGGAAGCGGCTGAGGTGAAGGCAGCACAGGCGAAGGTAGCACAGGCGAAGGCAGCACAGGCGAAGGCAGCAAAGGAGACTGAGTAATAGCGTCTTGTACGTCTACTATGTCTTCATCAGATAATAAATTCAAGTATTCTATAGAAGAAGGCAAAGATGGCGCAGGTGAAGAATCGGAGTCAGTCACATGGTTACGGACATGACTCAAGCCAATTGAAATCTGCTGAAGTTCATCTTCGGATTCCGATTTATCGTCGTCTGATTTTTTACGTGGTTTTGGTACTAGAGCACAAATTCTTTTTGCTCTGGAAAAAGATGGTTGCGTCCCTCCCTGCAAAAAAAAGCCCTCACTCATACTCATGCCAATCATGCAATGCCCTTTCCCCAAAACACAGTTAAAAAAATAATACTTATAAAATCTTAGTGCACTTGCCAATGTATCCTATAAGATACGCTAACCTTGTGCAAAGAATCTTAGTACACCTAGCAACGTATCTTGTAGGATACATTCACTTTATTTGTTAGTTTGCGAAGCCAAGTGTAATTATTTCTCCTGCTTAATTAGTTTCCAGCATAAGTACAAACACATGAAATTATATAACACCAATTCCTCATGCCATTTTAAAAGAAAAACTATTAAAAATATTAAATTCTTACCTTCTTCCGCGGAATTGCACTCAACAGGTTAGCCATTTTGACAAGTTTTGAAAAAGTAGTCGACGTAAGCTGTCATTGTGTCACTAATGTGCGTTCAGAAACGTATGCTTTAAAGGAAAATAAATTAAAGTTCCGTTTTACATGCATTTTATAAGAGATGTTTTTTTTTTAAAAATGATGTGTCTTACAGGATACATTGTCAAGAAAAGGGTTAACACAATTGTAAGATCGTTTAGGTTCGATACCCGTTGCCATGGCCCTTTGGAGCGACACCGCTGCCCATGTCCATTTTATTCCAAAAAAAATGACATCTTTGGTACCTTCTTAATAAACTTTTCTCTTAAAATTTCTGGTACTTGGAAACACTATATAAAGTCATTTACTTTATGAACTTGTACATAATTGAGCATTAATTAATAATCAGTTAAAATCGCGAAATGCAATATGTTCACCCAACTTTATAAAACTGCGTATATCTCGGAAACTAAATGAAACCTACAAAGAATTAAAAATATACGTATCCTTAACCTTTACCTTAAAATATAAAAAAAGGCTAAGCGATAGCTCAATAGGATTCACTTAGTATGATGTGCAACTCCGCTAGTCGTCTTTTGAAATATATAAAAAAAATATCTATAATGTTTCATGTTTCACGTGTTTATGTGTCTTTATTAATCTGTTTCAATATCTTTGAAAATATTAATACATCCGCCTCCCACGCACGGGTGCAGTGACATGAAAATGCTCCGCTCACCTATTTCGTAATTTCCATCAATATTTCAGAATTTAATTTTAGAGACCCTTTTACTTTCGAAGCTTCGCATTCCTACTCGCGGTAGACTGCGAATTAATGTATTAATGTGGGTCGCTGTCATTTTGTGCACTACTCTTAATTTATTCAGCTACCTTCCAATTTTACTTCTCGATACTTATGTTTTAATAAGAAACGTCAATGCCACTATATTAACAATCGTTCCACGTTTAATAGGATAGCAAGTTCAGTAGATTCTTCTGTATGCAAATCCTTGATCAGCAATAAAATGAGTGCTAAGAAAAATGGAATTTCTCAATCGACTTCGACACCAGAGCAAGGTAACGCGAGCTCGTTTGGCTTCATCGACGATTATTCTCAGCTACGACTATCATATTATCAACACCGAGGTGCAATCTCCGACATGTCCTGCGAAACATCTGGATATACGACGTCCACCGAAGAGACGTTCGACACGGCCGTGACAAACTTGAGTGAGACCTCCACAGTCAACGAGCGACAGAAACTGCGAGATTATTACGTTTCTCAAATCCCGGATCTGCCACATCCGTCATACGTCGCAGCGTCCATAATCTCGTCAGCGTCCCACAAGATGGGGATCATTCGCTTCAGATATAATGATCGAATCGAACAAGGTAGCAAAGTTCCCGATTCAAGGAATGATTTGGAATTTGATCCTCAAAGTAGATCGACGCTGAAACCCGATCAGTTTCCAATAACTAGACGATTTGCGTGATATTTTTTTAAATTATTTTGATGTTGAACGTCGAATGTGATTTTAAATTTAACTTAGTGTGATGCATGTGTAATTTCGGTGATATTATTATGTGAGTGATAAATTTTTAATGTCGATTATAATACAATTTGAAAAAAAAAATACGTAGTCAGTACTTTTTATTTTCCTAACTAAATACACCAATATTGAAGTTCCTATTTAGCCAAAAAATACTAAAAGTGAAATAATAGTGTCGTTAATCGATTCATCACAAGTTTATAGACACTCATGGTGCCCATAAAACCGGGTACCTAAGTACAAGAAGTACTGATGCGCCATCAAATGCTGCAAAAAAAACATAAAACATATAATTACTGTCGCCTCTGATTTCCCTCGGGCTGCCTCGAACCAGGGCTGCCTATAATGACTTCCTGCATAACTATTGTGACTTCGATTTTATACACGTAGGTATTTATTAGAAAGGAACTGTTGTTGTTGAAGAATTTTACTTCTGTCTTAAGTTGTCGTTTTTTCTTTTATTTTTCTTTTTTTTATGATGCGCACTGTTTTTTCCAATTCCCTTTAGACATTGGCAGAATAGTCGACATTGGATAGGCTTGTCAAAAAAAAAAAAATATTTTGTTATGACTGAATGAAAGAAGAACGTAGTCAGTCTCTTTTTCCTATTTGTTTTACATTATTTATGTATAGGTACTATGACCTATATCAAAAAATGGGTCAGTCACTTGTTTTTAAAATTCAAATTCTTAATAAACTGTTTACCTACGTGTGTTCATGAAAAACTTGCTTATAACAGTAACATTAGGAGAAAGATTGATTTCTAGCTCGTCACATGAACATAGATGTTATTGCAACTGATAGTAACATATTCTGTATAGAAAAAACCCTGTAAATAAATAAAGATTTAAAAAAAAACTGATAGTAGCAATGACTTTCATTTTGACAGTTCAACAACATTCATTGCGATAATTACGCTGTTGAGCAGACACATTTTTCGAACATATGAAGCAATAGATTAGCAATATCCTTCAAAATGATTCAGATTGAGATAGATAGTGCGTTACGCAATGAGGGTTTTCGTGATATGATGACGTTCATCATTCGATTCATTCATTCGTTCATCATTCAGTCATGACTAAAGAAAATATAGGCTCTTTGACAGATGTCTGGACCTGACGAGTCAGTGCTGCCACCTGGCGAACGTCATTTCAGAAAACCCTCATTAGGGTGCTGGTCTCTGCCACATACTAAACTGCTTCGGAAGAAAATCTGCACCTACTTTTAAAGTACATTCTTCAGCCACACCCATATAATACCTACTTAAGCAGATCTGAAACAAATCACAGCTCTCTAACCTGTCCAACATTACCCCATGGAGACCGCTTACGATCATGAGAAAGTCTGCAAAAATAATGGAATCCTAAAATTCCCTCCACCGGGGGACACTATTTATAAGGTTTTAAGTTAAAACAAACTGTCAAACAAGTAACCCGGGGGACGCAAAGTTTCGAATGGTGTTAAACTTTGTGAATGTTGTCTTTATTCCTTTTTATCTACTATGGAACGGGATGTGGTGTTTTTAGAGGCTTGTGTAAGATTCTTTTTTGTAAACCCTTAACTTTTGACTTTTAGCTTTTCTCAATGTTGTGAAATCTCGTGTCATGTTCAACTCTTGAATTTGGCTTTTGTGGATATTTCATATCGATATCCGACTGTAAGTATAGAGTATAGATACCTAAGTGGCAAAATAGGCTGTTGTTTATACTGCCTATTACTACTAGACCCCGTTAATAAAACAACTGTCAACCGTGAAAAGCTACGGATTCCTAAAAGAGCGGTGACTGTCCACATAGCGTCCGCAATCTGCCGGTGAATGACGTCACTGAAACGTTATCTATGAAAGTAAGCTGCCGGTCGATTCTGTAAGAATCTCACCGTGAAAATTTAGGTGAAGTGAGTTTGCTTTTGCTAGGAATTGACACTATTGACAGCTCACTTCACCTAAGTTTTCACGGTGAGATTTTTACAGAATAGCACCGCTGCGCTGGTGTGTTTTCCTAGAGAGCGTTTCTAACACCGTAAAGTCAAACGCTGCCCAAAGATTTGCCCCCACCGTACTTAGTCACTCGATAAAGTGTCCGATACTGAGAACAGTGAGCTCACACGTTATTATTAGCGTTTCCATGACAATCAAGTCAAGTCACTGCCTCATTGTGTGTGAAAGGTGTCAAAACGAAACAGAAACGCGACTAACTTTTGACGCGATAATTGGCGGTTTAAATAAATCTTTGCCGCTGTCATCATTTTCATGACACCCGTCCGGCCGTTATGTGCGGTCACCGCTTTTCTACGAAACAGTAGCTTTAAGCTTAAGTTTCCTAAGAAAGCAGTTTTAAGAAAGAAGTTTCCAAAGAAAAAATTACAGATTTTCATGACGGTCGTCATATCATAACGACCGTCATGAAAATCTGTAATTTTTACCAGGGGGCCTAAAATCGCATTCACTTTGGCAGAATCATAAAAGGATAACATAATATGGCGAAGACAGTCTGTGTTTTTTCTTTTTTTCGCTGCACTATGTAGGTATAATCAAAGAGATTGGGATTGAATTTGGATTTGTTTGATTGGTATTTTAGCACAGATAAAAAATATAACTGAAAAATCCTTCACCAATGAGATTTGATACGATTATCTTAACAGTTAACTGTCCATTATGATTCAAAATGTTATCCTTTTATGATTTTGCCAAAAGTGGCCTTTTTAGGCCCCCAGTATTTGACTTTAAGGTGTCAAAAAATCTCTGAATCTGTATCGGCAGACGTTTTTGTGTGACCGTTCAGCAGTTTCTTAGGAAACCAAGGCGACCCCTATCTGCATTCTACTTCTACCACAGCTTCTACCCAATATTGTCATTGTCTTGGCCGGTTAATAAGCTATAGGCATATTGGCCTGTGAGGCACAGACACCAGCACATCAAGCTACCCGAAACTGTCAAATTTTCCCAATCAACTTTGAACCTTATACTTCACCGATAAAGTTAAAAATCTATTAAAGAAATTTAACAGATTGTAGTAGCTTTATGTGCTGGCATCGGTACATCCTTTACCAATCATAACATCAGAAAGATTTCTTTCATGTTTTTTCCCTAAACGATGATGCATCAGATTGAGTCATCATACTTTATAGTCGTGACTGATTATATTGATATGATAACATCCTCTTAATCTTGGGTTTCCGTTGGACCACTGATAACGATATTCTTTTAATCTCATCTCATGTCGTTTGCTCTGGTATGTAACTGCAAGTAAAATCCTAGAACCCAAATATAGGAATGCAAGCTCATGTTCAAAGTATGGTTTTACGTTATTGTCATAAACTTCAAGAAAACAGCCTGCGAATTATAACTTACTAACTGCGCCCCGCGGTTACACCCGCGTAAATGTCGATCCCGGGGGAATATCGGGATAAAAAGTAGCCTATATGTTAATGCAGGGTATCAGCTACTTCCATACAAAATTTTATCAAAATAGGTCCAGCCGTTTGTGCGTGAAGAAGTAACAAACATATAAACACACACAAACTTTCGCTTTTATAATATTAGTGTGATATATTGCTGCATTTTTTTTTTAAACATTTTAAGATTCTTTAAATAAGTAGGTAGGTATATTTATTTGCCTGGAATAAAAAACGTCTACGAAAACGATTTTCTTCGCGTTTAGTTGCGCGTTTTATTTTTACTTTAACGCAATCCACAAATGCTCGATAAATTATCAAGCATTTGTGAGAAACATATTATATTTCTTTAGATAAAAGCATGAAAGATGAATCAGACTTGTTTACTTGCTACTGTAGTAATCATGTCAGACAGATACCAAATAACAAGTTAGGTAAGTTATCATAATCAGCCTACAATCTTTCCACTAGTGGGACACAGGCCTCCTCTCTGTGAGAGCGAGTGGGCCGTAATCCACCATGCGGGCCCAGTGTTTGGTAGATGCCACATGCCTTCGAATTTTTGATTCCAGGACATGCCGGTTTCTTCACGATGTTTTCCTTCACCGTTTTGAGAGCAGTGATGATGAAATCATTAACACAATGTAATGCGCCTGTCTGGGTTCGAACCTACGACCTACAACTCGTAAGTCGCGGCCGTTACCACTGGGCCACCAATGCTCGACTGCTCAAAGATCAGGTAACGAGTATAATTAACTTCACGGCATTTACCAATCGTTCCTCATCCTCACTAATTAACATTAAACGCTTACAAAGCAAACGAGCATAAAGCAATTTAATCTCATTCCCGATTACACCTAATTATTCACAAGAACAGGAATTTAAACACGTATGATGAGATCATGACACTTGATACCTTCTACTTATTATACCGCATAATTGGTAAGTGGTTATTATACGTACCAATTCGTTATGTGTAGGTAATGCGACCTCAAACTGAGAAACAAGAAAGGATTTATAGGAAACATAAGGAATTTTTTTTTAAACTTCCTCATCATATTCTTCTTTCTTAAATAAAAGCTTGCTATGCCGTTGGATTTTCAATTTAACGCTGATCCGAGCGCTAAATCTAACTGCGCGCTTTCATCATCATCCGCAACCCAACTTCACCGACTGCAGAGCATAGGCCTCTCTTTTCATGTGCCAATCCCCACGCTGTGTGTGAAATGTGTGCATCTCCTGTGCCAGCCTCATCCAGGTTCTATCCGCGATGGTAACAATGTCGTCCACCCATCTCGCCACTCGACACTTCGTCTCCCACTCGGTCATGGTCATGGCCTTACTCCATCTGTCATCACTGCGCCTTGCCAGTGGTCCTGCCCAACTCCAACGCATTTTAGACCGTAAATATAATTCTAAAGAATACACCTGAAACCTAGCCTGTTTGCAAAAGCACACACACATTAATAATAGGTATAGATATGATCAAAGCTTTCCTTGCAAAATCTCTCACAGCGAATGTCAAAGGCATTTATTTCAAAATTTTCAAATAGGCACATAAAAGGTACTTTTGAACCTCAACACTTGCTTCCCTTGAGCCTCAAGGCATGTCAAGGACAAAAGTATAATAGACCCACCGAAATCAAAACGGTCTTTATGTTATATGAATCAAAAGATAACGTTTATGTCAGTTAATGACCAGAGACAGTCATGACATCACACTTTTATTCCCCGAGGTGAATGTGTAGGGAGTGAAGTGTGTTGTAGCACCCACATATTGTCTGGCACACAGGTGAGCCTGATGCCATCATAGCATAGAATAATCAGCCCATAATGTTCGCACTGCTGGAACACAGGCCTCCTCAACGAACCTACGACCTACAACTCATAAGTCGCCACCGTTACCACTGGTCACCTCTGCTGATGCCATCAACTGGGCACAAATCCAGATATTCTTTTCGAAAACATAACTAGGGGACTTTCGAGAACCTTCTAAGTTCTGGGAGATGAAAATGATCACGACAGCATCCTAACGTCCGATCACAGATCTAGTAAAGTAACTGTTGCATACGTATAATCACCTAAATACCTATCTACATTATAATGTCCCCACTGCCCGTGCCACTGCTCCGACACAGGCCACCTCTCTTCGAGGGGTCTGTAATGCGGAGGCGGGCCCAGTGCGGATTGGTAGATGTCACGTGTCTTCGAATTTTTGGTTCTAGAACATGTCGGTTTCCTCACGATGTTTTCTTTCACCGTTTGAGAGCAATGGTGATGAAAGTTTTTACACAAAGTAAAGCAAGCACCTGTCTGGGTTCGAACTCACGACCTACTCGTAAGTCAGGGCGGTTACCACTGGGCCACCACTGCTCTCCTCAATTGCAATGCGTCACTCAAATTAACTTTTGATGTTTACATAATGAGAGTGCAACGCTTAGAGGCCGTCTCCACGAGCGCGAGAATCGCGGCAATAGCCTCGCCGTGCCATCAAATTTTCGCCGCGATGATATCGCCGTGCGGAGACACGTTCTAGGAGAGTGTATAGAAATACGTGGCACGTGACGATAATATCGCCGCGATTCTCTCGCTCGTGGAGACGGGCCCTTAGGAGACTGTAAGGTACAGTCAGAAAGAGTCACGTAAACAGGCAAAAAAGATATGGTTCTTTTTTTCAGTCTTTATACCAGGACTTACACCGTTTTTCTGGGTGTCACACAGAATAACAATTTCAAAGACTTGGCTACTCAACACACATACAACGTAGGTAGTTGCAAGATAGCTGCCTATAAAGCTACTTATCTTTGTTGCTGTACCTACTACAACGTCAGGCCCTCGTACACTTTTTCCTTGCTGTGAAAAAGTACGGTTTATTCGCCGTGTCTAGGCACAATCGTCAGTGTTGTATGGATCACTATGGAAGCTTGTTGACTGAAGCGGTTTTTCTACGGCGCGGTTTATACGGCGCGTGTAGGCACGGTCGGCACTGTTGTATAGATCACTATGGAAGCTTGTTGCCTCACACGTTTTTCCTACGGCGTGCCTTATACGCCGCGTGTAGGCACAGTCGTCAATGTTGTATGGATCACTATGGAAGCTTGTTGCCTCACACGTTTTTCCTACGGCGTGCCTTATACGCCGCGTGTAGGCACGGTCGTCAATGTTGTATGGATCACTACGGAAGCTTGTTGCCTCACACGTTTTTCCTACGGCGTGCCTTATACGCCGCGTGTAGGCACGGTCGTCAATGTTGTAAAGAAACCGTGCCGTGTACAAAAGACCTTATTAGCATTTAGACGGTGTGCGTTTAGCAGGACGCAATCAATCAACACCCTCAGATTTAGCAATGCTAATTGAAGGATCGCTTCTTATTTTATGCTGACAGGGGAAGTGAATGTATTGGGGAAGGTACGGACATGGAAATATAGGTCATTGGAGAGATTCAAAGATGTTTGAAGTATAAAGAGACGTTTTAAGAGAAAAACTGACGTGAAGAAAGTAGTAAGGACAAGACTTGACACGAGGTCTAAAGATTCTCAACATAAAAATAAAAGAACCTCGCTTGTTGTGGACAGGATATGTTACAGTTGTAATGGCAATCCTACCATTTGGTTCAAATAGGTTTTTATTTTTATTCTTTTATAGATTATTTTATGTTTTGACTGTAGATTTGCAGACCACTTTCTATTTTGTTAAGTACCTACTTACTAGTACGGTACTTGTTGACAGGCCTATGCTGTCCTCCCACAGCCGCCGCGGCTCTTTTCCATAGGAAAAAAAAACCAAATGGAACCGTGCACCTAGGTACTGACGTTTCATAAGTGCCCATGGAGATTTATGTGAAATAAAATATTTTGATTTAGCTTCTGTGATTATAATTGAACTTTATCCTAATTGTAGACCTAATTATATTATACCTAATCTAACAAATACTTAATCTTCTAGTTATCCTTAATATCCGTAACCATTTCAACTATGCAAATACACCCCCCCCCCTTACTTCTTACCGACCCCGATATAACCCGAGGTAAGTAAATATTTCATATACCACGCGTATATTGAAAACGGCAGACGTGAAAAATGTATAATCGCCGCTATGTCTGGTAAAATTTAATATTCTCTCGTTCTAGACGGATCCCATATGCATCGGGATCCAATATCGCGAGTCGGTAGCTAATGCGGCTCAGCTGTAAACAGATTACAGGGTGGGACTCTAAAATACCTACGCCAAGTATCCGATATCA
This sequence comes from Luperina nickerlii, assembly GCA_963855955.1. Classification (NCBI taxonomy): domain Eukaryota; kingdom Metazoa; phylum Arthropoda; class Insecta; order Lepidoptera; family Noctuidae; genus Luperina; species Luperina nickerlii. Next base: position 10,464,638 of record OY979680.1, read on the forward strand.
AGCACAACTTGAGCCGACAAGTACTCGACACCTCGCTTTTGATCTTTATTTTGTGTTAAAAAGGTGAAGTAGGTAGGTACCGACCGTGAGACTTTATCAAGTTCACGATGGACCTTTGTTGTTGTTTACTGTTGTTTACCTATCATTTTGAGGAAGTTTGTTTAAGGTTTACTGAAATTAAACCCTTTATTTTATCTGTCAAATTTAGTAGAAACGTCAAACTGGTGATAATTTGGAAATCACTAAATCTGTTCTTTATAAAGTCAATATTTTATTGAATAAGATCTCTACAAATAATAAAAACGTAGTGCCTTACCAGAAGTGTTAAATGTCTATTTAAACGCCGCACAAAAACAAAGAGCAAATTAATCTCCACCATTCGGCAGTCATTAGGCGCTCGCCTTTCACTGGAGACAATAGAATTACCATAAGAGCACGAAAATAGCAGCGATTCATCCAATTAGTTCACAGGTAGGACTCAGAGTTGTCGACTCGTCGAAGTACCTCCTAAATCTAATTAGGTAATTGAAATCATTGGGCGATGCGTTGTGAGCGCAGAGCGGCAACAGCGCACGCTGCATCACCAATTAGCTCGCTCAGAGATCGCTCGCTGGATGCGGCGTTTGCAGGTAAGCCCCTATTTCCAAGTGACGAACGCTCAACATGTGAGTTGAGTCGATCGTCTAATTTAGCCAAATGTTACTCTGAGCGTCGTGTTCTGTAACGTCACGGTACCTATGTGGTGTTAGCGAGGTATTCTATGAGCTGTTCATCTTATATCGATAGATAGGTAGGTACACGTGCAGTACCTAATGTTCTGAATAGCGGACGTATTGTAATAAATTCTAAATATTAATTGACATTTCTATCATTTCACTGTTCTCGCTCGGAAGTGGGAACAGTAGGCTTGGTGCCTCAAACTTAGGAAAGTACTCAAGATTCCGTAATTAGGTAATAGGTACTTATTTGAAAACCTTACTGGAAAATTTATACGTCATCGTTGCGACTCCTTAAACATAAAGGGACCCAAATCTTATGCATCATACAAAACAATTTAAATAATATATCGAATGATTGATTGAGAAACATCTGTAGGATTAGGACCTACTATCTACTTCCTAGTGACTCAACGCAATATTTAAATCTGCATATCTTATCCATATGATTCACAGCCGTTGATAGTCCATTATCACATATAACCATGAACCTGCGAATAAACCTACATATACAAGGAAAAACCGGCGAATATTCGTTCGTCTTACGAGATATTGGTTCATATACCTACCTACGGTTATCAATGGTGCCGATTCCCTTGTTCACAAACTGAACTTATAAATTTAAGTTCAGTGCATCTTTTTTTTTCTATTTCATTAAGAAAAGGACAGATGATAAATTTTAGTTTAGTCCTGTCAAATGTATCAGCGCCTAACACTACTTCATACAAGTTTAGCCGTGATTAAAAACTTGTCTACTAACATTAGGTATGTACGTCAATTTACGCCAGGCGCTGATTAATTTGACAGGAATAAACTAAAGTTTATATTCTGTCCTTGTCTTAATGAAATAGACTGAAAAAGACGCACTAAACTTAAATTTAGGTTAGTTTGTGAACATCAGAATCGGCACCATCTACCTGGATCGATCAAACGTTTCGGCAAACTAATTGACAATAGTAAATATTGAGAATACAATGAAATGACGATCATTTCATTCCAGCTAGTTCCCATTTCCCATCACAAATATACGTAGATACAAGCCAAATACAACATTACAAATAATTACTACAATCCAATCCACGTGCATATTTGATTACATAAACTAATTTGTAATACTAATAAACGTTTGATTTGCTCATTTACGTTGAATATATTAGGGACATTATTACCTATATTCAGAATAACTGGTTAAACAAGGGGTTAACATTATAGTGAAGGAACGTATTCTTTCAGTTTTCGATTCTCGTTCCAAACAATATCCAAATCGATGTAAAAAAAACTTTTTATTTGACCAAATAATGAATGTCCCCCGTAAAGTGTAAAAAAAAATATCTGTCCTAAACTTTGGTGCAGTCGCGCTTGCGCAAATCTCTGGTGCATTTCATTACCAGTTTTCTCTTTCCTTTCTTTCTTTATTCCTAGTTTCATCGAGCTTTTCTTTGGAATTAGAACAGGTTATTTTTATTCATCATTTTATACTGGAGGTAAGTACTTCATGTTACTTAGTATGAATATTTATTTTGACCTTGATTATAATCCCTCGTTTATCCAGTCATACTGTACAAATGTAGGTATGTGTTTACCTCAGTTTTGTTCATCCGTCGGCAAGGGAACGTAACTGTTCGTTAGTCGTATCGGCAGTAACGTTACCGTCTCCTTGAAATATAACCGTTCAACGCAAGTCTCAGTATTGTGTTCCTCAATTTACTGGAGCCTGTTGAAATACTCCTGCAATACATTCAGATATTCTAGACCGGTTTGAGTTGCACTGGGAATTGCTGAAATGATTTAGTGCATGGACCTGATCTTCATTACATGTAACTTGGGATTGGGAGTTGCCCTCAAATAGGTACTTTGGTATTAAACAGTCTGTAGACTGGCTTCAATGGGATGAGTTGCAGGATTTTTAATCCAGTAGGTCTACCAAGGTATAATTGGAATAAGTGAAAACCTCTTACCTACGGGGTTATTGTATTCACCATTATGAAGTTTTACTATAAAGGGACTAACACTGAAAACATGAACAAAAAATCAGCTACCTACATTTCAAGTTATGTTACCATATAATATGTATGGTGATTTTATTTTTCGCGATTTCTGGCTTGGTCCAGCTTTAAGTTGTTCATAATAATGAGTACCCTACAGGTTTTCAGTTATTTCAATAACAACACTGTAGATTTTATTGACACATAGGTACGACTGTGTCTAGCTCTTGGCGAAGAACAGGCCAGCTTGAATGCCAAGGAAATTAAAAATAATGGATTTCTTGAAGAGGATGGGTGGCTTCAGCAATGTCTACCTATCAATCTGCTAAGATAGAACACTTAAGACTAATAATTAACCATGGACCATAGCGGTAGCTTTATTCGCTACAGCCTTATTTACCTTGCTATAGGATACCAACCTATGTACCTGGGATTGGTGCTCGACAGCCGGTGGGCTTCCGGCGGCTGGCGCCCAAATTGTTGGGCGCGGCTGGGGCACTGTACACGTTGCTTCCCAATCTGGTGGCCCGACCGCCGCCTGTAAGCAGCTCTACGTGGGGATCGTGCTATCGATGGGCCTGTATGGAGCCGCGATCTGGGCGAATGACCTGACGGCCGGTAGCATCGCAGTTCTGTGAAAGCCGCAGAGAGCGGTGGCCGTCAGAGTCGTCCGAGGGTATCGCACGGTCTCCTACGAGGTGACCTGCGTACTGGCTGGATCCCCGCCCTGGGACCTGGGGGCGAAAGTACTCGCGTCGCTGTACCGGTGGCGCGAGGAAGCACGGGCGCGAGGAGGCCGTCTGATGCAGCGCAATATGAAGCTGCGTCGGTCTCAGCTTCGCGAGGTCCTGGTGGCGAAATGGTGGGACAGGCTTTCACGCCCTGCCACCGGCCTCGTCACCATCGAGGTGGTCCGGCCGGTACTCGAGCACTGGCTCGGGAGGAGGCACGGCTCCCTGTCGTTTCAGGTGACGCAGGTGCTCTGGATGCATGGTTGCTTTGGGAAGTACCCCACACATCAGGATTAATGGTCACAGATATTGTTATTCACTAAGGATGTATGTCGTCTACATTCCAGAAGGTCAGTTGACTGCTGTCCAGAGACGATAAAACTAAGTAAGCTTCTCGGCAGGCCTTTAAAAATGTAGAAGGCAATGTGGATATTATGTTCTAGTAAAAACTATGGGAGAACACGGCAGGTGGTCGAAACAATGGAGGAAATCAGGCCTTATAGATTCCTGGCAATTCGTTTATTGTGAATATTATAAGCATTTAGAATAGTTTATAACTTTCTACACCAAAATATTTGCCGTACGAAACAGGAACTCCGAAAGCCATGGAAAGAATTCCGGCACAGCAGTCGTCCCGTCCAAAGTGTCGCAGAAAGTTCGCAGCGCCCTAAACAATCCCGACGCGAAACTCCGCCAAACCCTTATTTAAGAACCAGAAGCACGGGCAGAAAATAAAATGCACACCACAGAATAAGAACTAAACGAAAACAGTGCTCGTCCAATTCCGTAATGTAACGAACCAAAATAACAAATCACAGTGATCATTCGGTTTCGAAGCTAATTGTTCTGATTCAGGTGAATAATGTTCGGCTTGCTCCGAGCACGTTAATGGTATTAAACTGTGATGGTAGCGTCTACAATTAAACAGGTGATATCTCGCAAGCGTTGCCGATGTACTAGGTGTCACAGAGGTACCGTGACGTAGGTGTTTAGCAACATTGCGAATGAATTAAACGATTAGTGCATGTATGGGTAGGTGTGTAATTACATAGCTGTAAGCCAGTGAGGTGTTAATTTGTGCAGTTGGGATCAGGCGTGGCAGCCAACGGATCGTTACCGGAAAGCAATGGAGCGGTTCTACGTAGGTATTGCTCGTGTTTTTGGCTTGTGTGAGGTGAACTGCAAAACGCAAACAAATTGGGGATTGGAGCAGATGTTTCTCTATGTGTATAAATTGCATAGTTACAGCTAACAACGGGATTTATACTGCGCGCTTCACGCTCGTTGACGTGTTGCACTTTTATAAAAATACATAAAATAAAACGGGCAGCTGACAATACGGTGTTCTGCACATTTTTATCACTCCCAAACTAATTAGGTACTGAGCTCAAGCCTTCCACCTAGGTACTCGGTAGGCAACTAACTGATGATAACTGAATCGCACAATATTTTGTGATATACAAACATAATCCATACTTATATTATAAATTCGAAAGTAACTCTGTCTGTCTGTCTGTCTATTTATTTATTTATAGGCATATACTTTATTGTATACCAGAAACTACATAACAAAAACAAAATACAATTATGAATACAAAACATACAATGGGCGGCCTTATCGCTTTCTGCGATCTGTTCCAGGCAACCTTGCAATGGACAGTGATTGCGTGGATATAAATGTCTGTCTGTCTGTATGTTACCTTTTCACGCCTAAACCACTGAACGGATTTCGATAAAATTGGCAGAGAAATAGATTGCATCCCGAGGAAGGACATAGGATAGATTTTATCCCGATATTCCCACGGGATTGACACTTATGCGGGTGAAACCGCGGGGCGCTGCTAGTAATATTATAAATTCGAAAGTAACTCTGTCTGTCTGTGTGTTACCTTTCTACGCCTAAACCACTTAACGGATTTCGATAAAATTTGGCAGAGAGATAGATTGCATCCCGGGGAAGGACATAGGATAGTTTTTATCGACATATCTCTTGGGCGAAGCCGCAGGCGGAAGCTAGTATTATAAATGCGAAAGTGTGTCTCTCTGTCTGTTATCTCTTTACGCTTAAACCGATGAACCGATTTAGATCAAATTTAGTATAGAGATAGTTTGAGTCGAGGGAAAGTACATAGGATAGTTTTTATCCCGATAGTCCCACGGGATGGACACTTATGCGGGTGAAACCGCGGGGCGCTGCTAGTAATATTATAAATGCGAAAGGAAGTTTGTTCGTTTGTTACGTTTTCACACTAAAATGGCTGAACAGATTTCGATGAAATTTGGCACATGGGTAAACTATGACCTGGATTAGGACATAGGATATTATTTATCCCGGGCAAGTCACGGGCAAAACCTAGTATAATGTATAACTAGCTCTATTTATTGATACCTATTGAGATTATCACTTTCAGATTTTCCACTCCATACCTTCACAGCGTGATTATCTATCACGCTTCAAGGGATAAAAGGCATATTTTTCAGTGTCTTATCATAATATCATGTCAGTAACAAACACCGTTATCAGTATCACGCGCGTTATGCGTTGGTACCTTGTCGTTAATCTAACGTTAACCGTTATAGACTTTATCTTACGCCGACAAGTAACGGATCTGAAGTACCTACCTACCTAGATAGGTATTCGTTACATATGTAGGTATCTAGGTAGTATAGTTCATCAAAATCAGAAGTCATTCATTCAAACTTGGCTGAGAATCAGCACTTTTCGAACGTCAAAATTACAAAAGACAGTGCCACGAAACGCTCGCCCTTCATTCACCACTTCCTAGTGCTTTCGCTGAGGAGAAGCATCAATATTGATGTCGGATGGTTAAACAAACGTATTTTTTTCTAGACTATTCTATCATCTATTCTATCATGGGGTTTAGGTTTCCGCACTTAGTCCTTGAAGTGGACCATTGTGCGTGAGCCATGGTGGCCGATTACTCCAACCAGCCCACCTCCCTCCAGAAGCAGATTAGACTTCCCGGTCTCCTCAGGGCATCCGCAAGGGATGTTGGTGTTCCCAGGGTCTCCTCGCGAATCTTGGTAACGCCTGTGCACTCAAGAAGCACATGCGCCACCGTTTCCTCCGCCTCCATGCATGCTCTGCACAGGGGACTGTCAGTGATTCCCAGGGTATGGAAGTGTTTATTTAGTGAACAGTGTCCAGTGATGGTCCCCGCCACCAGGCGCAGGCTGTCTCTGTCCAGGCGCAGAAGGCGCCTGGTCAGCTTTGTATCCAGGGATGGCATAGCTTCCTTGGATTGCCTACATCCTGGTGTCGAGGTCCACCATTTTTCCGCTTGTATTCGAGTGTGATCCTTTAACCAGCTTCTTAGCTGCTTGAAAGGAATGGGCACAATGGGTTCAGGTCCGTAGGGTCTTGTGCTGGATCCTTTTCTGGCAAGTTCGTCAGCCGCATCGTTTCCAAGTGATCCACTGTGACCTCTAATCCATTGTAGCGTTATCGTGTTGCGATTCAGTACCGTGATTCGTTCTAGGGCCTTGTGGCATTCTAGTGTTAGTCTCGACGTGATCTGATTACTCTTTAGGGATTGAAGAACTGAGGCACTGTCGGAGAGTATTCGGATATTGGTATCCGTAACCCTCCTGGCCTCTATAGCGTGTGCCGCTTGGATAATACCTACACACTCTGCTTGGTAAACGGAGTTGAGCATTCCAAGTGGTTTGGATATCTTAATGTTTAGGTCGTTGGAGAACACCCCGACGCCCGTCCCTTCGTCGTTCTTTGATCCATCAGTGTAAATTCTTAGCTCTGTTGTACCTGAGTAGTCACACAACTCCTCTATGAGCTCTATGTTGTAGTGTTTTTGGAAGCAGTAGGTCTTCAGGGTTCTGTCGATGGGTGATGTCATCATCGGTTGTTCTTTGATTGCATCTTCTCTGATGCGTGTGTGTTTGATCCTAGAATCATTGCTTAGGGAGCCGGATACTTCGAGTCTGAAAGTCGCTATGGCCGCCTCCTCTCTTACGACGAGGTGTAGGGGAGGTAGCCCCAGCATCACCTGTAAGGCAGCAGTGGGGGAAGTCCTCATGCTGCCGGTGATTGCTACGCAGGCAAATCTTTGCAGTTTCTCGAGATCCTTTTGGGTTGTACTTAGGTTGGTCCTGGGCCACCAAACTAAAGAACCGTATGTGATAATTGGTCGGATAACTGTGGTGTATAGCCAGTAGGTGATTTTGGGGCTTATGCCCCAATTTCTCCCGAGGAGTCTCTTACATTGCCATAGGGCTATACTGGCTTTTGTGATAATGTGATCAGTGTGTTTTGCCCAGTTCAGCTGTTTGTCCAAAAAGATACCCAGGTATTTGGTTTCAGTCGATAGGCTTAGGGTTGTCCCAAAGAAGCTTGGCAATTGTAAAGTTGTCAGCTTTCTTTTCTTTGTGAAGAGGACGAGTTCGGTTTTGGTGGGGTTTACTGCTAGTTTGTATTCCTTGCACCAGTCTTCTACTATTCTTAGAGCTTGGCGCATAAGGTTGCATAGTGTGTTTTTGTGTGTGCCGTTTATTATTATGATCAAATCATCAGCATAGCCCACCGTGTAGTAGCCTCTGCTATTTAGACGTTTGATGAGGCTGTCTACTACAAGGTTCCATAGTAGTGGCGAGAGGACTCCACCTTGGGGGCAGCCCTTCGCCACTATGGCTCTGGTGGTGTCGTTTACCGTAACTTGTACGGCTCTTAATCGGAGCATATTTGTGATCCATCCTCGCAGGGTCGAGTCCACACCGTGTTGCTCGAGGGCTGCGTTGATGCTATGGAAGATAGTTTTGTCAAAAGCGCCTTCTATGTCGATGAAGACAGCTAGTGAGGAGCATTTGTGGTCCACTGCACATTCGATCTTGGAGATCACACTATGCAGCGCAGATTCTGTTGATTTTCCTGTGGAATACGCGTGTTGCTGTTTATGAAGAGGTCGCTCCCGAAGAGGTCCGTCCCGAATATGTCGATCACAGAGTCTCTCGAGGGTTTTCAGCAAGAAAGATGTTAGGCTTATTGGTCTGTACGCCTTGGGTTGTGTGTAATCTGGTTTGCCTGGTTTAGGTATGAAGATGACTTTCACCTCTCGCCATGCAAGTGGTATGTATTTCTGTGCTATGCAGGCTTGGTAGATGACGGTCAGCCACGGCGTTAGGACGTCTACTCGCCATTGTAGCAGGGCGGGGAAAATTTCGTCTAAGCCTGCGGATTTATAAGGTTTAAAAGTCTTTATTGCCCATTTTATTTTCTCTGTGGTTACTATGGTGCGGGCTCTGGCCCAGTCTTGGTCATTTGGTGTGTGTGTTGGCTCACTTGCCCAGGTTCTGTCCTCGGAGAGACTGCAGTCTGGGAAGTGGGTTTCCAAAAGGACTTTACTTGTTTCGTGGTCCGACTTGGTGTATGTGTTGTCTGGGGTTTTTAACGACCCGAGGGTGCGATCTTGATCTGTAGATAGGATCTTTCTCACACGCGCGGCTTCGCTGTTCGATTCAATTTCTTCGCAGAATTTCCGCCAGGCTGCCCTGCTGGCATTCCTGACTTGTTTTTTGAAGGTGTATTGTGTTTTCTTGTATGAGTTCCAGTCTTCTGGTAGTCTGGAGTTTTTGGCTCTGTTGAATTGTTTGCGCATGTTTTGCCTGAGCTTACTAAGTTCCGCATTCCACCAGGAGTTACCCTTGCTCCTGGTGTCTGGGTCTTTTAGTTTGCAGCAGGCATGGTAGGCTTCAATTATAAATTCCGAGAGTTTTGTTACGGTGTCTTCAAGTTGTTTGTGGTCTATTAGAATTTGGGGAGTTTGGTGCTGCATTAGTAGGGAGGCCAACAGCCGTTTATAGCCGGGTACATTGGTACGGCGTGGGTTGCGTCTAGGTTCGGGTTTTTTTATGTTAGCTATTAGTGAGAAGCGAATCCTTCTATGGTCAGAGCAAGAAGGCTCGTTGGATACGTGCCAGTTAGAGATAAGTTTTGCCGCGCTTTCCGAAGCCAGCGTTAGGTCAATAATTGTTTGTCCGCGCGATGTGACCCAAGTGGGTTCCGAGCCGCGGTTTGCGATGTTAAGGTTTGTTGAGAACAAATATGTGCATAGTACCTCACCTCTAGTGTTGGCTTTGTTGCAACCCCAAAGCGGGTGGTGGGCGTTTGAGTCCGTGCAGATGACCAGGTCCAGGTTGGTGTCTTCACAATACCTTACCAGGTCGGCCATCCCTTTTGGTGGGCAGTCTTCATCCTCGCCAGGCATGTATACCGAGGCCAGGACGATATCGGGTGCGTCGCCGTCGGTTTTGAGCCTGACGGCTGTTAGATCTCTGGAACATAATTGCGTGAGTGTGGTGGTGGGTATATCTTTGGGTATGTAGGCACAGGTTCGTGGTTTATCTGTGCCTTGTGTGTCGAGGATCAGCTTACCTCCAATGTTACCAAGGCCGCATATTCTGTTATTACGGATCCACGGCTCTTGGATGAGTGCAATGGTTCGGGGTTCCATCTCCAGTGCCCTGCGCAGGCAGGCGGTAGCCGTCTGGCTATGCTGGAGGTTGGTCTGGATGATGTTTATGGGACGGGATGGGGTCGGTAGTGGGGTGGAATTAGGGGGAGATGGATCTATCGGATGATTCCCCCGCCTCTCCCAGCCCATGCTGGTCTTCGCTCAGTGTCGGTGACGATGATGAGAGCAGCTGCTCCGTCCACCTTGGTGGTGAGGTTGGCATCCTCACAGCGTCGGCATCAGCCATAGCCGTTCTGGCCATCTCCTCCTCCAGTTGCGTCATCGTCACGTCAAGTTCAGTCGGAGCCGGTTTCGTTCGTTCAGTGTCAGTCTTAGTCTCGGAGGGATGGGTGTTGGGGAAGAAACGCACGTATATCGACCCAAGTAGGTACGATATCCGTCGCTCCCTCCCCAAGATCTTTTCGACCTCGTCCGGTGGGATACCCAGGGTTAGATAAGACCCGTAGTTATCCCCACCGACCGATGTCGCCCTGTACAGGGACCATCTGCCGATGTCGTACCAGGGGTTCTGGCAGGTCAGAACCGTCTGGAGCAGCGCTATGTCCCCATTGTACCTGGGTACAAAGAGCGCCGCTCGAACCCGGGTCGGTACGTCGGACTGTTTCATAACTGTCAGTGTCTCGTCAGTGTTTGGCAGTCTTAGTTTAGGTACGTTCTGGGTCAGCCAGGTCAGGGCGTTGTCGTCCTCGCACCATATATGAACCGTGCCATCCGCTACCCTTGGGTAACCACGGAAGGCCGGGACTTTGGAGGGGTCAGTTTTTCTAGACTAGCGACTAGGATGACACCCTAAATAACTATAATTTTGGAAGTTGGTGGCTAAGAATGAAAATACAAAACCAATGAAACCGATTTCCGAAACTAAAAATTTTTTTTCACTTTGATATTTTTTTCCGTGCCTCGGAAACCCGTTAAGCCGTTGGTCCCGGCTGTCATTCGTAGATCTTTGACAGTTGTTACGGGTCGTCAGTAGCCCGAAAATCTCACAACCAGTCTTACCAAGGGGTATCGTATTACCCAGTAACTGGGTTGTTGAAGATAAGTGACAGGCATAATTTTAACACTAGAAATAGGGACAAATTAGATCAACCGCGTTTCAGATTGTCCAAAAAAGTAAAAACTTCTTTTATGGGTTACTGTATAAAATGTTATAATAAAATACCACTCGATATTCTTCAACTAAATGAGAAGAAATTTAAATCATGAAATGCATTAAACGCACACTATGTAGACAAGCATATTATAAGTTGGATGATTATATCGTTGATAAAAATGCTTGGCTTAATGCTGGTCCTGCTCCACAGGCACTTGAGCTCACTAGTTAAAATTTCAATAATTGGAAGAGGTGCTTGCCTTTTTCTTTTTTTTAGTGTTTCTGACATTACGAACATAATTTAGTTTTTGTTGTATTCAATAAGTCTTAATTGTTGAATACTTCGTTATTAAATAATATCTTATCCTATTTGGTAGTAAAATTCAAGTAATCTCGTAAATAAATTACAAACTATAGTGTTGTATAATTTAGAAGCATTTTTAAATTTTGTAAATGTAAGAACCATGTTTCCGTTTATTATGATGTTTTTCATGTTGACTTGAAAGAGCATGGCAGTTGAGAACATGTCATGCTCACTTAAATGTCTCATCGATGGTGGCGCGTGTGTTGGATCATTCGGTTCCCTACAAAATGGTTGAGCTCGGTGCGCCGCTCTTATTACGGTGCGCCGCTCTCCCTACCTTCCGCGGCCTTGACGGGGTCGCCACCGTACGATGGCGGACGCGGTGGGGCTGCAGGGGAAGAGGAGTGTCGGTATTACGTTGGCCGCTCTCCCTATCCTCTGCAGCCGAAAATTGGCAGGCGGCGGGGCCAATGTCCTGACCCGTCGCAGGGGGGACCAAGGGTGCCCAGACACGGGGTCGTCTGGCGCCCATGTGCTGGTTTGGTCCCTGGGGTGGTCACGGCGTGCTATGTGTTCTGGTGCGCCGGTGATGGGGAGTACTCCCCAGAGCAGGGTACGGGTAACGGACGGCCGCGGCGGGTTCACGGATGAGTGCTAACGCGTGCCAGTGTTCCCGCCGTAAGTGGCAGAGGAGCACACCGTGGAGTTTTAGTGGGTTAAAGTCCCACATAACTGCACTATCTCCCCGTGGTAGTGCAGTATGCATGAGCATTTCTCCACGTTAAAAAAAAAAAAAAGATGGTGCTGATTTACGCGTCATGTTCGTGAACGGGCGCCGTCGGTTGAGACTGGTCATCTCTTAACTGCCAAGGCTTATTTTTAATCATTTATATTTTTAAATGTTTCTTCATTTGTGTTTTTTTTTTACATTGTTCTCACATATAGAAGCAACAATAATAATGTACCCACGATTTGTAATATCTTGATTTAAAAGAGTGTCCATGGAGTTTCTTGCCCGTTCTTCTCCATAGAGATCTACGTTTTGGAATGGGCAACTAGCTTCAACTTTCTGACTAACTGACGGACTATTTTAATTTTGACAATTCAAAAGTGCCTGTACAAGGTTTAATTGAAATAAATGCTTTGAGTTTGAAGTCAGATAGGCAGTCTTTCCATGTAAAATACTGGTATTCAGCTGCATCCGGTTAAACTGCAAGTCAACCCCAACGCAGTTGGGAAAAGGCCAGGCAGATGATGTAGTTTATTAGAAGTAATTTTTTTGCAATAGGTAGGTGTAGGTACTTTTAATTATTTTCATAGATTCGATTCAAGGCTTTGGTTAAGTATGTAACTAGTGATCTAGGGTTAAACAGGCGGACTGGCTGAAATCTAAAACTTAGCGGTAGCAGTTAGCGATTCTGTTCTGTAAAATTTCGGTGAATTTAATACTGATTTTCTTCTAACAGAAACGTTAAAAATAGATTATAGCATAGGCACACATTCGGCTCATAATTATTATGAGCCGAATGTGTGCCTATGCAGGGTTATTGGTAAAACATTAACAACCTCTTAAGAGGTCATTGTACTCATCATTATGAACAACTTTTACTATGGGACCAAAGCTGAAATCGTAAAAAAAAATCGGCTGTTCCCTACATTTTGACGAGTTATACGAACATAAATGTAGGGAACAGCTGATTTTTTTTTCGCGTTTTCAGGTTTAGTCACATAGTAAAAGTTGTTCATAATGATGAGTATAATGACCTCTTAAGAAATTGTTAATGTTTTACAAATAACCCTGTATAGTGGTCTAATGTTTGGTTGTTTTGTGTAGTGTAGATACAGATGCCAACACATCAAGCTAGGTACCAGAAACTGTAAAATTTTCCCAATCAACCTTAAACCTTATGCTTTAGCGATAAAGTTGAAAATCTATTTTTAAAAATTGACAGACTGTAGTAGCTTGATGTGCTGGCGTCTGTACTTACTACTAATAGCTTGCTTACTAACTTTTGACCGCGGCCTGAGTGGAGGTCGAAAATTATCCCTCGGGAAAGTAGAGCCGGTCGATTCTGTAAAAATCTCACCGTGAAAACTTAGGTGAAGTGAGTTTGTTTTCGCTAGGAATTGACACTATTGACAGCTCACTCCACGCTCACTTCACCTAAGTTTTCACGGTGAGATTTTTACAGAATAGCACTGCTGTTCGCGTCAAATAACTTTGCCGCTCTGAAGCTTTATAGGCTCTTCGCGAGCTGCGCATGCGCGCTGCTGTTTTATTTATAGGATTATCCACTGCGCAGTGATTTGTTGACTACTTCAGAGCGTCGAGCGGCAAAGTTATTTGACGCGAACTGTACCTACTACCGGGATAAAAAAATATATGTGTCCTAACTTAAATTAGGTTATGGTTTAGATACCTGAATGCCACATATCATCACAATCCGTTTGGCCGTGGCGAGTGAAAAGTTAACAGACAAGCCGAATATAAGTACCTAGGTATGGATATGGACATATGTTTGAGATGATAATAACAAGCGATGAAGAAGTGTTTTCACATAGGCCTTAGGCGTTTCTGATTCTAAGTACGTGCTATCAATCGAGTACAGATGGTTGATAAGGCGTTAACACTTGACTTTTTGTTAGGAAATGAATTTTAAAATTATGTAGGTTTAGTTAAAAAATCGGCCGATAGATTTATTGAATGAAGCGACGACGCGCGACGTCGGCGTACAATAGAAATAATTGTATCGTTTAAGTACCTGAAGTAAGGTAAGTACTGTGTGTTCCCGGGCTTACCTAAATCTTTATTACCCGACTACGGCGAAGCAAAAAGGAGGGTTATGATTTTGACCGGTAGGTATATATGTTCATGTGTTCCCTCATAACTTATAAACTACTTATCATAATTGGACAGATGAGGTATCGTTGGAAGCGTCTTGATCGTCCGTTGGTTACAGGATATCCGTGGTCGTGTGCCGCTTTACCCTAACAAAACAATACATTCTAACAGTAGTTTAGGGCAAAGTGGCAGCATATAACCGCAGGGCTATCCTCTGAACATCATTATGAATAGATATGTACCGTAAAATGCCCTAACTTTGCACGGATTTCGAGGTTTTTTCAAATTATTTCGACATGAGTAGGTAATTCATTTATGACTTGTAAAGCGGAAATGGAAATAAAAAATTTGTGCACCTAGCAAAACAACTCATTATGGCTTACACCCTAATTTTTTCGAGAAATAGGCATTGCAAAAGCCAGGCAATGTTAATGGCATTTCCTCTACTTTGCCTAGGCAAAAATATCGCAGTTAAATTAAATATTTCCGTATAAACAGATTTTGTACCCATTAAGTATTAGATTAGTATTCATACTCGACCATGTCATAAAGTCTAAGACATTTTCCTTTTTTTTTAGAAGGTAGGCAAAGTTAGGCAGACCTTTTGAGCAATAAGGGGAATCCTTCAGGGCTGTCACCAAAGAAAATAAAACAACTTATATTTTAAAAATTCAAAAATCAGCAGTTTTAATTGTTTTTATTACACACCTTGGTAACAATTTGCAGGTTATGCAATACCTAATGAAATTGCGCTTACAAAATAATATTAATTAAGAAAATAAATGTAATCTTCTATTGCAAATGGGTGGGTACCTACCATCGCGGACACTGGAGTTTAACCACTTTTCAACCTTATTACTAATGGGATGGGGTCAAAAAATAGTCCAACGCAAATGTCCGCGATGATACAACTAGATTACAATAATTATGCATCTTTGGAATGATTTTAAACTTTTTATAAATCAACACGATTAGGCGGACAGGCAATCAATATCCAAAATAACAATTTATGCTTAAACGTAATGCCGACGATTATTTTTGTTTTGAGAACTGGTGCTTTTCTTGTTTCGGGGCATCTTCTACCTCTGTAAAAATCAGAGTTATGTTTTAGACTTTTTAGTACTTGAGTTCTAGAATGGTATAACTGGTATTATCTTTATACCTACATTAACCGATAACATAAAACAAAGTTTACGTTCTTCTACGTTCTTACAGTGGACGCGTTTGCTTATACGGAATTTAGATTGAAAATGCGGGATTTCACTATTTTGGTTTCAAACTTAAAACTGACAACCCTACCCCCAGGCAAAGTTTTGTCGATTTTTCGTAAAAAGCGACACACTATTGTTTTTTTTTTATTTTACCCATTAAAACTCGCTTTACAAGTGCAAAACATAGAAAAAAGACAGAGGAATATATTTCCTTTAATTTGGTTCATAAAACCCGTAAAAATAACTTAAAATACTCACACAATTAAATTTTGAAGTGCTGCCAAAAATTCACCGTCCACCATTTGAAAAATTCTGACGTTCACTGACATTTCTCAACTTTCTTGCCATAACTAAAAGTAAGTGTTGGCACGCGTAAATATTCGTACCATTGACGATATCCTCTAGCTAGAATAGTTTACTAAAGAAATTTAAATAAACCGTTTAGGTAAAGTAAGGCTAGGTAGGCCAAATTAGAGCATTTTACGGTATTAAATGCATTAAAATATATTACGTGTAAGTTGTTTATTTAGTAGACGATAAATATTAAATAGCTTGTGAGTACCTACATAAGAATCTCTGATAAAAATATTTTCTTGTTTCGTACTTTTTAGAGTGTGATTTTGCGGAAGTCGGGTTTAATTTAATTTAAAAAAGTCTTTAATATTTTTGACATTAAGTTATCTTCAGTCTTAACTTTTCAGGATCAAGAAAGTCTTCAAATCTCAGGATTCTTGATAATATCCGGCTCAACAAGACCGACAGATGTCGGGACAGCCGTGATCGCTGAACGCGAAGTGTGCAAGGAGGTTGTATGCCTATCCAGGTTTATCCCGGGTAGATCTCTGCCAGTCCAGGCACCGCTGACGTCCTGCACCGATAGGGTCCGCCGGGTATCTTCGTGAATTCAGCTGGCGGCTATGTCCTGAAGTCTTGACGGGGTAGATACAGAAATAATAATCAATTTTTAACAAAATAATACGCAAACGTCATTTTTAAATAGGCACTGAACAAATTAATAAAAGCACAAAAATGTAACTTAGTGTTATTAATTTATTTAAATATTGATTATTCTTAACAACATTGGCCATTTTGGGTCAAAATATTATTAATAAATGCCCATAGATTATATATATAATTATACATATACGCCTGAAAAATGGTATCACTCCACAAAAAAAATCTCAGATAGCATACCTACCTAGTCACACACTTCGAGAGTAGTGGTGACCCAGTGATCGTCATGACCCAGTGGTAACGGCCGCGACTTAAGAGTTGTAGGTCGTAGGTTCGAACCCAGACAGGCGCTTTATGCAAGTAAATTATTTAATCAACACTCCTCTCAAAACAGTGAAGGAAAACATCGTAAGGAAACCAGTATGTCCTAGAACCAAAAAT
Organism: Luperina nickerlii; assembly: GCA_963855955.1. NCBI lineage: Eukaryota > Metazoa > Arthropoda > Insecta > Lepidoptera > Noctuidae > Luperina > Luperina nickerlii. Next base: position 10,481,421 of record OY979680.1, read on the forward strand.
TCGAAGACGTGACATCTACCAACCCGCACTGGGCCCGCGTGGTGGATTACAGCCCACTCCCTCTCACAGAGAAGAGGCCTGTGTCCCAGCAGTGGGAACCTTATGGACTGATAATGCATAAGCATTCAGGATCATAAGATCCACACACAAATCTGAGATATCTATCCAGATCCCAGATTTGTGTGTGTAGCATAAACATTATCTCCATGCTTCAACTAAATTAGTAGGTAGTGCGGTGGTTCTTACTAAATGCACACCATATTTTAATAAAGTCCTCTTGTTACCATTGCTTAAGCATATAATTTTTGAACCCCATGCTTTTTATATTGCCTCTCAGAGCCCTGACGACGATGAACCACCGTAGTAGGTACTAATTATGTCGAAGCATGGAACAAAAAAATCAAACCACGCGTGGCAAAAAAGAACCCCAATATTAAGAAGCTTTTCACTTCGTTGGCTGAAGATGCATCTATACTAATATTATAAAGCTGAAGAGTTTGTTTGGTTGAACGCGCTAATCTCTGGAACTACCAGTAGGATTTGAATTTCTTTTTTGCATTAATTGATAGCCCAATTCTTGAGAAAGGCTATAGGCTATTTAACATCACGCTATGACCTTTAGGAGCCGAGCAAAAAGAAAAAAAGTCAGAAAGACCGCTAAGCAAAAACGAAGTAATAGCGCGGGCAGGCGATGCGATGCGACGGGGTGGGTCAGAGTAACAAGAAATTTCACGCGGACGAAGTCGCGGGCAGAAGCAAGTATTATTATAAAGTTGACGAGTTTGTTTGGTTGAACGCGCTATCTCAGGAACTACTGGTTCGAATTGAAAAATTATTTTTGTGTCGGATGTCCCATTTATCGAGGAAGGCTATAGGCTATATAATATCACGCTACAACCAATGAGAGCGGAGTATCAATGAAAAATGTTGCAAAAACGGGAGAAATATTCCTTTTGAGAGCTTTCGTTGCGTACGCTGCTTAAGCTGCGTAGACGGTTAAAGTTACCCAAATATTGTATGGCGGAATTGTTCCCCTTTAATGATCTAAAAATAAGGTCGAGACAGTATGTCTATCTTTTAAAATTAACTCAGTGTAACCTTTTTAAGGTAATCAAATTTGTTCTAAAATAATGCATTATTTGCGAAGGTGTTTTTATAAACATGGTATTTAATCCGTATCCAAATAAATACGTTATTCATCACAAGTACCTATTTAATTTTGAACAAAATAACTCCGCAAGGCGACCGGTCGAATATATTTTAATAGGTTTTTTCCTCAAGTCCGCGGGTGAAACCGCGGGGCACAGCTATAATATAATATGTTGTCCGTATTTTAATTTTAAACCAATGGGGATTTGTGAACTTTTTGTCCACCTATCCCCATTATGTACTCTATGAGCTTTCAATGGGGATTTGTGGAATAACACATTATTTTCAACAAATTACTTTAAGATGACTAGTGTTTTTGACAATATTTACACAAATGCAATAACAATATTAACAGTTTGATCTTATAAATAAAGAATGTTCAACAATTCTTATTCATATTATTCCTTGTCGCCGGACGCCATTGCTGTATCTTTTTGTGAATCCATCAGGAATGTTTGGATTTCAAAGTAGATCTTCTGAAGCATGAATAGTCTTGGCTTTGTGTACTGAAACAAACAAAAATAACTATTTAAATATTAAGGTTCGAAAGAAGAAACATGGTGTTTGATAGGGTTAAAATAAAAACATTTTTTTCATGTCAATATCCTATTAATTTCTTTTTTCAACAAGATATTCCTATTATCTTTTTTTATCCTATAATTATCTTTTTTCAACAAGATATTAAATTACATTAATTTTTGTGTATAGGAGCTCTCGGTACCGTACGAGAGAATGGCGAAGTTGAAAGTGTGTGTGTATTATGAGCTGACACAGTGACACTACTCGTCTCCATGTACACAGTCACACTTGGTAACCACAAGTAAAGATCGCGTCGCATCGTAAGATAAAAATACTGGAAAACCAACTTTTACTTTATTCCCACTTGCCATCACAGCATAAATATGTGCATAATCAACTGATTAACAACTGCAAATGACATTATAACATGATATACAGTTATTTAGATGTGATATACAGTTGATATAGTCATATCAACTGTATATCACCACATAATGTCATTTGCAGTTGGCCTGGTAGCTGCCTGAACATCTAGAATGCATTTAATTATAGCCCAAAATAGTCAATTTACCTTAAAGAGTGGAACCAGATTAACAGAATCTGGATTATCTTCCTTTTTCAACACCGTGAGATAGTATAAAACACGATTCTGAAAATAAACGTGACTTAACATTGAATATGTATACAATACAAGAAAACACTGAACAGTGGCACAACATATCATAATGTCCGTATTCCCAAAAGGGTTAGGCATAGGTCCACCTGTAAACATTCACATGTTTATGGTTGTACTGTAAAAACATTTGGCAGGGGTGTTTTCGAAAATCTACAGTTGCATGTATAGTTATTTTATCATGTACATCAATCAGGTGGCCCACAAACCTGGAATCTCATGCAGCTCTGTTACAAAAAAAAAATGTTTTAAAAACAATATTTTAATTTTATTTTTTACTTTTTTATCTTAAAGATTTATTATTAACATCTTTTTTTTACCATTTTTTATTAATTTATTTTATTTAAGTACATTATTTTATTGATTTACACCATTGACATTATTTACCCTATTAACATTATATAGGTACATCATTGACATTATTTACACCATTTACTTTATTTATACCACTGATGTTATTTAGTTCCTTTAAATATTACCACCTTTGTTTTATATTTTAATTGAATTAATCATTTTGATTGTACACATATTGTTTTCTACTCTTCAAGTCCTTTCATTTGATACCCATATTAAGGGGGTTGAAAACCTGCCTGGGCAGCGGGATCCTGCGGGACAGGGGGGGATTGTCCGAAAGGGTTACCACTACCCCGGAACATAAAGGGCTAAGGAAGGAACACGGGTGGGTTTTAGTCCGTAAGAGACGGGTCATTTGATGATTTCCAACCCTCAAAATAAGGGGGCTAAAAAAAAATTTAATCCTCCTTCTTGGAGCGGCGGCCATATAGAATTTAGAGTGGTTACTATATTTATCATTTTCTACTCTTCAAGCTTTTCATTTGAATCTGATAACTGTGATGTTATTAACTTTATCGTTTTTTACTCTTCAAACCCTTTCATTTGATACCCATATTAGGGGGGGGTTGAGAAAAATATGTAATCCACCATCTTGAGCGACGGCCATATTGAAATTATTACAATAATGAGTATTGCAAATTATACTGCTACCAGAACTAAAGGTGTATGCAATATTTCAGCTCAATCAGATACCATGAAATGGTCGAAAAATGGTTTGCAAATTTTGAACGGTCAACTTACATACATACATACTTACATATGATCAGTGCAAGTTAAATAAAAGCTTGAAAAAAACCATTTTTCCGTTACTTACCATTTTAATAACTTCATTTATAATAACATCATCAATATTGAACCAGTCCACAAAGATATCTTCTCTGCCCCACACATACTTTATTGTACTTTGAATGCACACTGTTGGAATGATCAGAAGAGTTTCTGGAATTATGAATATTATGAGACATTAAGGTGGGGTCATGGCACGCACGGTCATGCGAAAAGATAAGAGTGAAGTGAGGCCTTTGCTCAGGAGTGGGACAGCATAGGCTAATAAAATAAAAAATATCTAAAATATATTGTGAGCTTTCAGTATATTACGAAGTTGCTAATTTTTAGCTTAAGGATTCAGATTTTTAAGCTATGTGGAAGATATGATAAAATAATGATATACAAACCCGACTGAACACTGTGTGTGAACCAAAAGTACACTAAGAATGATAACGAAATAATTATAACTAATATTGCTGTTAGACTAATACGAACATAGATGAATGCTATCAAATTAAATATGATAGCAAGGAAAAGTGATGCTTTAGCTCCTAATCGTGAACTACCGCTGTTCACATTTTTGAATGTAATTGTAAATTGTCTTGATTTCGGCGAGGTTTGCCTTTTATAAACACTTAGCGTCAATTTTATTCCATTCACATTTTCATATTCTAAAGACGTGTAAGGATTTGGATCAGCCATATTTCAGTTAGTTATTAGTTTAACTGAAGCAGTATTTTTTTCTATGATTTGTAAACAAAAACTCAATCACTGGCTGTGTTTATGTATTTTCCTGAAATAAACCAAACATTCTTTTTTTTATTTCACAAGAATATTGATTGACTGCCTGGTGCCTGTGTTTCTGTCTTTCTTTCTCATATTTGACAATGACAATTCAGCTAGAGACACAACATAATTTAGGCTTAAAACAGTAATATTTCGTCACTACAGGTCTGCAACACACTTTATACCAAAACAAGTGTCAGACGTCAATACCTGACAGATAGTGCCACTGCCAAATTGCCAAGTGCCAAAGTGTAATTTTTTGGCTGCCAGGTTGACAGACGTAGAATTTTCTAATAATAACAGCTGTGGCATTTTTGAACACAGATATATGTCTCAAAAACTACTTTCTAAAATCTATAACGATACTAGGTACCTGACTAAAACTGTATAACACCAAAATTAAAATCAAGTTTTTACTACTGGAATATCACTGTAATTTGAAACGAACAACAATTCGGGAAAACACCATGATTGTTAAATCTGGAGCAGTTTTGAACCTACCCACCCTAAAGTTTAGGAAGTCCTCAACATGGTACCGTGAGTCGTGACCACTGACAGAATCACGTCGTCACGACGGAACTTCCAGGCGAAGATTTGACAGTTATTTAAGTAATAGCTTTTTCCTAGTTCTAGTAGTCTAGTTTATTCTAAGTGTCGATCCTACAGTTCAAAACATTACGTACCGGTCTGTGATATTGTTTTTAGTAATTACTATAGTCGGACTTTTAATTAGCTGCAGCAAAATGACAGCTTATGTATTACATAAGGCGAAAGCGCCAGGGTAGCCCGCGAAATTCAATTTTTTTCAGGTTTTTTGGAATTTGCTGGTCAGTATTAAGTTCTACGTTGAAGAAATATGTGTTTACAGAATTATAATCATTAAAGTCACCAACACAGCTCTCTAAGACCACGTAAGTCCTAAGAATGATGATTTCATGAAACAGTTATTCTTGGGACTTACGTGGTCTCCAGCAAATTCCAAAAAACCCAAGAAAATTTGAATTTCGCGGGCTACCTTAGCGCTTCCCCCATAAATAATTGAAATTGGCGTTTTTGTTTTTTCGCGGCCATCAACCGAATCTTGTTTTTCTAGTAGGTACTTACAGAATAGTGTAACAAACGAAACTTTATTTGACATGCATACCTACTCTAAACTCAGTCCGAAACATTTTACTGAACTATAGATAAATTTTAAAATACAGAATACAGCCGGGTTTGATACCTTTTAGTCGCGGCCTAAACCTAATTTTAGATTCATGGACGTAGTGAGAATTTTGATTGCAACCACATTTTAAACTCGTCACGTAGCCGAACTAATTCTAACTAATATTATTAATGCGAAAGTAAGTTTGTTTGTTTGTTACCTTTTCACGCCTAAACCACTGAACCGAACATCCTGAAATTTTGCATATACATTGTCAGGTCTACAGAAACGGACATAGGGTACCTTTCATCCCGAAAAAAAGTACTGTTCCCGAGGAAAACAACAATAAAGTTATTATCATAATAGATGGCGTCACGTGTCTTTCGAATTAAAAACAGGACAATGTCGACGAAAACCTAAAGTATTTCCTTCTCTTTAATTTTTCTACACCCGTCGGTGTAATGTGACTAGTTTATTTACGAGTTTTTGTATTTTCTACATTTTTTATATTATTTTTATAAGTAAGTAAGTACTTACTTTTTATAGTGTTCAGTGGCGAAGAGAATTTTGTGTTTTCTTGTTTTCGCTGCAATATAAATCTAACAACATGATTTATTCGTAGTTGTACGTACACACGACTACACTTCAAGCTCAAGCTATATATTTCCAGTTTTAGCTGATTTTTCGTACAATCTGAAGTCAGCTTATACTGGTTATGTATAGCTTGATGTGTAACCGTACGCAGGCCCGCCGCTAGCTGTTTAGTAGCCCGCGTGCAATACCGATTATGCCGCCCTACGACTACTTACGCTGAGTTTTGTCAAAAAAAAAACCGGCCAAGAGCGTGTCGGGCCACGCTCAGTGTAGGGTTCCGTAGTTTCCCGTCAGTCACAATAAGTGTTCCCACTTATGAGTTTAAAAGTGGGTACCTATCCATTATGTTCGCGTAATAATCGTAGTCGATCATAGATTTTAAAATATTGGGATTCGATATTAATATTTTTTTTTGTTTTTGTTTGCAAAAAGATACGTTCAGGATAATAAAATATGTAAACGAAGTTAAAAAAATGCTTGCATACAGGGTTATTTTGCAACCACCATCCAAATTTTCAGAAATGATTTAGAATCGATAACCTTATCAATTAATGAAATAAAAAAAAATAAAAAAAATTACATGATTTTCACCATTATCCGCTACTAAAATCACAACGTGTGGAATAAATACAGTTGAACAATAGGTTGTTGAACTGTATGACCGCACACGCGCTTACCTCAAAATTCGGGAAAGAACCATGCACTACGCCCCCCTCCCTCACACGTCGCAACCCGCGCAGCCCCCGATCGGCCCTGCGCCCGCGCCGGCCGTCAGTTGACCGTGACCTAGTTACGTGTGAACGTGTGCCATATTTTTTTGTCACTCTCGCTTCAGAATTCCGTTCGATCATCATCGCACACATGGTGACTTTTTATTCTAATGCAGAGTATTATGAAATGGTCAGGTGTTATCTTTTAAGTGGCGAAAGTTTAAATAGTGCGCAAAGAATGTACCGTACAGAAAGTTTACCGCGTTTACAAAGACGAGGAATTAATTCGCGAGTGCCTAATAGACAAACAATTTTAGCAGCAAATCAAAGGTTGTTAGATTATGGGCAGTTTACCACACCAGCCCATGCAACAAGTCATGGCGGTCATAACGAAATAACACCAGCAGTCGAAAATTCTGTACTCGAGTTTTTCGAACGTGACCCCTGCGCTAGCACTAACGAAGCTGCTCGGCGCTTCGGTGTCAGTCAGTATTACGTGTGGAAGCTGCTGAACTCTTCTGGTTATCACCCATACCATTACCAACCAGTGCAATCTCTTCATAATAACGATGGACCCGCTAGAATGGAGTTTTGTGAATGGCTGTTAAGAAACATTAATTGTAACATTTTGTGGACCGATGAAGCATTATTTACGCGAATCGGAATTTATAACAGCCGAAACGAACATTATTGGGCGTTAAGCAACCCCCACGTTATTAGAAATAACTACCACCAAGTGCGTTTTAGTGTAAATGTTTGGGCGGGTATTATTGGTAATGTTATCGTGGGACCGATTTTTATTGAAGGACGCTTGACGGGTACGAATTATTTAAACATGTTACGTGGTGTTATTGAAGAGTTACTAGACGAGGTGCCACTTTCATACTACAACAATCATTATTATCAGCATGACGGTGCACCACCTCATTACACAAGTGCAGTGCGTGACTTTTTAAATAATAAGTATGGCGATAGATGGATTGGTCGCGGAGGGCCTGTACCATGGCCTCCCAGGTCACCAGACTTGACTCCGCTTGATTTTTTTTTATGGGGTGAAGTAAAAAGACGTGTTTACGTTGAAGAAGCACAAAGTGTTGAGGACCTCCGTAGTAAAATAATAATAGCATTTAATGACATTAAAAATCAAACAGATACTTTAAACTTATTAAAAAATAGTTTAGAAAAACGTGCACGTTTGTGTATTGAGAGAAACGGACTCCATTTTGAACAATTGCTGAAGTACACGTGATTTGTAGGTTAATCGAGTTTATTTGGTAAGTTTAATTATTGTAAATAGCTAGTTGATTCCAATTTTTTAAATACGCCATAATAAAAACTAATAATTTCACATTCCTTATTTTATTATGTCGGTCCTAAGCCCGTAAAGTATGAAGGGAAAATTGGAATCAACCCTTTTAAGAACGCGTAGGTACCTACATCAGTCGCACTCGCAGCGAGCGAGGTCAATAACCTTGCTGTGTCTCTCTACATTCTGTTATTTTTCGGATATTTTCTTTTGAATGTTTTTTTTTTGTTTTTGTTATTATTTGATTATAATGTTTCACATATGAAAATAAGTTAATCAAAAGTCCTCGATTTTAAAATTTGGATGGTGGTTGCAAAATAACCCTGTATACGATTATACTACAAACTTAGTCCAGAAATTATTTTGTACAACTTTTTGTCTTTTTTGTACAAAAACTGTTGTTTCCATCAAGTTCAAAATGATTTTCCTAGAAAGTCCTTATAAAGTTCTACTTTTCAGATTTTTTTCATATTTTCTAAACTTATGGTTCAAAAGTTAGAGGGGGGGGACACATTGTTTTTTTACTTTTGGAGCGATTATTTCCGAAATTATTGACATTATCAAAAAATGATTTTAGTAAACCCCTATTCATTTTTAAATACCTTTCCAACAATATATCACACGTTAGAGATGAAATAAAAAAAAAATCACTTCCCACTTTACATATAGGGGGGCTACCCTAATAAAATATTTTTTTCCAATTTTTATTTTTGCACTTTGTCAGCGTGATTGATATATATATATTGGTACCAAATTTCAGCTTTCTAGTGCTAACGGTCACAGAGATTAAGCGAGGATGGACGGACGGACGAACAGACATGGCGAAACTATAAGGGTTCCTAGTTGACTACGGAACCCTAAAAGGCTATTTAATGTTTCCTTGTTATGGTGGGAAAAAAGAAAAGAATCATAACAAAGATAAAACATTTATTTTGATTTTATTATTAAACGAAATTAATGCTCTGAGCGAAATGATGCAGAGCCCCCACAATGAATAAATCAAATCTGCATAAATTTGTTAAAACACGCGTAGATAAGTACTTGCCATAATTACGATTCCTTTACACGTCTGTTTTGCACTGACAGATGATACATTGAATTATAATTAAACTAAGTTCAAATATCAATTATTCCTAGACCCACCTCTAAAGAGCTATTAACAAAATAATTGTAATTTAATGTGCGATCTTTACTGTTCATCCACCTGTTACACACCATACTGTTCGGATGCGTACAAGTACCTACTAATTACTGAGAAAGAAGCTCAGTAGGAAATCCCCTAACTTCGCCAGTGCTGCCTTTCATAGAGTACGATACTTGTATCGAATTTGGGCCGCCACTAAGCGGGGGCGGGCGGCCAACCTGCCGATAGACGACGTTTGGTATTCATTAGATCTTAGTTTTAACGGATAATAATAGCGCCGCCAGTACTTAGGGTTTTTTTCCATGCGATGACATTTCTTATTCTGTAGGTGGGGGGGGGGGTATTATGACAATGATTTTGGACATTACGTAATGAGTCGCTCGATTTGCCGCTCAACTGGACATGCCGCCCGCGTGCGGTGCACGCCTTGCACGCCCGCTTACGGCGGGCCTGACCGTACGTACAGACGCCAGCACATCAAGCTACTACAAGCTGTCAAATTTCTTTAATAGATTTTCAACTTTAGCGCTAAAGTATAAGGTTCAAAGTTGATTGGGAAAATTTGACAGTTTCGGGTAGCTTGATGTGCTGGCGTCTGTACATAATGCATTGCTTGCACATCGGTTGCAGCCAGACTGTCCATGGTCGACCTCGTATCATCAACATAAATTATGACTCTAGACAGTAGCGACAAATATAATCAGTATTAATATTATTCTATAATAAATACCGATACGATTCCATTAGAAGGCCTTGAGAATACATTAAATAATCATAACTTCGTGTTCCGTCGTCCGCCAGAACTAAAGGAAACAATAAAAAGGACAATGTTCGGTACTTAGGTAACCCTAGCAACAGTAAGTCCAAATAAACGTCATAAACTGTTGGAGCTGTCTTCATTATAAAATAATAATTTCAGCTGAGTAGTTTAATACATATAAAATAGATAAGAGTTATTCGTACCAATGGCACAACTAGACGGTAACGCATGGGTGTTTGACTCCCTTGTAGGATTTCTACACGGTCCTGTGTGGAATGTACCACTGCAGACTTTTATAGAAGAAAAATCTTTGCGTAAGTATGCTGTAGTTTGGGATCATCATTAGCACACTTTTGCAAACCATAATAATTTAAGTACATACATACATACAATCGTATGTTCATTACAGTTAAGAGTTGCAGTGTGCCCAGTATATTCATACAAGTGGCAAAGCCGAGAACTAGCTTTATGTGAAGCGCTGTGTTCATCAAAATGACTAGTCTAATTTGAATATTTCGTTACAGCCTTTGAGCCGACAGATAATGGAGAAGTGCTCGATAGACCTGAGTACAAGCAAATTCATGAGGACTACCGTAACTTAGTAAGTCTTGTATCTTATGAAATTGCAGACTGCCTACTTATTAGAGGAATATAGCATGCAACAGCTTAATAATCCTAAATAAGTACTAACGAACAATTGAAAACTTTTTTCGTATTACATCTCACCTTCATTGCTTGAAGTGCACCATTATCCAGCTTAGGTACTGTTGCAGTTGCCAACAGGGCGATCAGACTAGCCTGGTCTGGGCAGTAATTTCTGCTACAAGATTTTCCTAAAAATCTAACTTGGGTATTTGATCCAGGGGTTTGTAATACCTAAAACTAGCTTCTGCCCGTGACTTCTTCCGTGTAAAATTTCTTGTTCCCCCGACCCACCGACACTGTTTTCACTTGGCGTTTTTCCTATTTTTGCTTGGCTCCTAAGAGTCCCAGCGTGATGTTACATAGCCTTTAAGCTTTCCTCAAGAATTGGGATATCATATGAAAAAATATTTTTTCAAATCTGACTGGTAGTTCCAGAGATTATTAGCGTGTTCAAACATACAAACACACAAAAAAACTCTTCAGCTGTATTATTAAAAATAGATGTGAGTAGGTAAGTATATAATGCATTTTCCATGAATCCAGGTGGACGTGATGTTAGGCTCCTTTATGGACGACATCGGCATCTCGGCCGATCAGTTTGAAGCTGCATGCAAGCTGTCGGCGCGTGATCTAGCCGGATTGCCGGCTCACTTCCATCGGCGCCTCTTCGAACAGATATGGGCCGCCAACGACTATGAAATGTTCGTTAAGATGATGACGCACAAGAATGTAGAGCTGCAATTACAGGTACATTTGTCGCATGGCTTCGTCTTTGAGTCAGTGCAAGGGACAAGAGCTTAGTAGACACAAGAAGATAATCACTTCACTGTTTCATTTTCAGGCTTTAGAATTGATTGAAAGGCGGTATGGAACAATGGCCCACTTATTTTCTGCAGAATCAGAAGATTTGGATACATCACGAAGCGATGAAAGTGAAGACTGGCCCGATAATGACGATGTCATGACTGAAATAAAAAAGTAACTTGACGCTGCTGGTACCAAACCTCGGAGGGCTGTATTGTATTTGTTGCCAACAATCAGACCATGCATGAGTTTAATTTTCGTTATTTCAGATTACAACTAGAAGACTTCGGAGGCAAAGATGAGGCCGTCAACGTTCCACCTGAAGAAGTGGTGGCCGAAAAGCAAACTTTGTTAACAAAACTTCATAGCTTCGAAAAAAAGGAAGAAAATCACATTTTTGAAAAGAAAGAAGAAAATCACATCTTTGAAAAGAAAGAAGATTTTGATAATAAAGATCGTATAGTGACCGAGGCAAAGAAAATTCAAGTTATGGGACCACCAAAACCACCTCCCAAGAAAGTAGAGGTCTGGCCTACCCAAATACTTCATACGTGTTCCGTACCAATTCAATACTTGTATCATACTTAGTACTTATCTTTGTCACAGGTGAGTGAGGAAGAGATGCTTGCCCGTCAGGAGTATTTGAAGCAGCAGCGGGACAAGTTGTTGGCGCTGAAAAAGCAAGTTCGCGAGCGGCGACTCGGTGCGGTAGACGGTGCAGAATCTGGAGGTACTATCGGTTTATATCGATTGTGAAATAGCTCCAACATTGACAGTCATTTTTCAGTTCGTCGTTTTCAAATCAGCAAAGACAATGCTTTTTAGTGGGATGGATGTTGTCATGTTGCCTATGCTCTATCAGTTTATCAACAGAAATTGAATCAATAAGTCGGCTTGCTTGCATATTGTAATTTCTTGTTTGTGCCTCGTGTCTGTAGGAGGGGAAGGATCTCAGAGCAGCGTGGCCAGGCCTCGGTCGGCCAGAGCTGCACAAGCAGCCTTGGCGGGCGTCACTTCAACCCCGCCCCCCGACGCCATGCAGCTGCGCCGCGCGCTCGCCTCCAAGCTTAAGACTGAAGTTGTCGACATAGCTAATTGATACCCCAGGGTCTACCATACTTAATTGATACGTCAAGCAATGGTTTACTAACTCATTAACTTAAATTAAAAAATATTTATTGAATCTATAGCAAGATTTTATTTTTGTCTGTAATTGTGGAATGTATGAAAGAAACAACATGAATTCGTAATTATTACCTTATATTTATATTGCTTACTTAACTAGTGACATCATAATAATAGCATTATCGTAAGCTTATTTATTTTACACAACTTGCCGATAGGTAATTCTATTTTAAATCTGTGTATAAATTAATTTATGATGGTCATCCACCTAGACAGATAAAAAATAGTCATTATTACAGTCTACGTTCACCTAGAACTTCGTATTTTAATTAACGGGGAAGTTATTTCAAGGAATATAAGAATCGTATAAATCTAATTGACAGCTCGATGCTTTTAGCCTATTATACACGTGGATGTTGGCAGATTTGAAAATAAAATTATTACATAAAACGTTATATATTTACAATATATTCTGACAAATTAATTCCACGCATGTAATAATTGAATTCGCCTCGCGTTCACTGTACATGCTGAACAAAAAGCCGGAGTCTTGTTGCACTGATATAGAAGTGTGACCATCATACTTATTAAAGTTACAATAGTGGCGGTAGCGGATTTTGTAAGATGTAAAATCTTATGACAGAGGTCAATAATTTATTTTTCAGATACATATTAAAATTGATATGTATTTGAGAGACGTTACACAAGGTAATTAAAGAGTAAATGTGAACACCTAGGAAACCAGAGCCGAGAAAATAATTTCGAGAATATATTAAGAAAGTATAGAATTATTTGTGCTCAGTTCAATGACTTTTGTTAATGTTCGGCATATCGCAAGCACTGCACGTACTGCAGAGTGCAGACAGCAGTGTCTAAGCTAGTCGCAAACTATTGTGCAGCTAGCGGGGGCGGGTGAAGGCACTCGATGCTCTGAGTACCGCTCCACGGTCTTATCATCACAGTGGCAAGCGCACCTATCTTTGCAACCAAATAATCATGCCGCCAGGAGTTTATAATCGAGAGACAATACAGCTAGATATAAATTATATTATGAACAATGTCTATGACAACTTTTACAGACATTTTATATTTAAAATACACTCCACGAGCATTTAATTTAACTAAAAAAATATTAATGTATTCTAACAAGCTATGCTTTTAAAATAATATTCAATATGTTTTGATAATATGGCTCTATCGCATCTTGTGTCACACTAGTAGATCAGAAATATTTACATCTCTGAAATATATCTTACGTTAAACTCGCTACTACAAAAAACTAGGTCTTACGAAAGTATCTATAAGTTAGAATATTTTAGATACATATGGAAGAGCATTCTTTAAATGCAAAATGATACACTAACGCGTAAGGAAATTAAAAACCATTGACCAGATTACAGAAATTTGAGCACTGCTACATAATGATGAGGTTTGTTACTAACATGTTATTGGAAGCCAGTTATAGACGACAACTGAGATCAGTACTGATTATGGTTTATTGTGTAAAATAATGTTTGGACCACTCCGTCGAACTCGTTTCTGGCGACATGTGATTATGCAAAATATTTACTTTATTATAAATAGATGTTTATAATCACCAGATAAGTGTATTTTATAAAATCTAATATTATTTACAAAATACGAATGATAAAACTAGAGGTTTATAGTAATAAAATAAAATGGATCTTAATCAGATAGTTTTATCACATACACATTACTTCCGCAGTGTAAAAAGCTACAAACGATCGTATATAAGCAAAGATAGGAAACATTTGTTGAAAGTAAAGAAAGTTTTAATACTGATTTTATAATTCATTTTCAACATAAGCAACGTAAAGATAAGGGATAGCGAGTGGGATCCATTTCATGACATCACATCAAATATTAATCTTACTATCTAAAGAGTAGAACGCGTAAGAAAAATAAAACATGTTTTTTGAAAATACAATACAATCATAAATAAATTTAAAAACATTATCTCTCTCGTGCCTTCATTCGCCGTGATGAAATGAATCCGTCACCATCTTCCCAATACAATCAGGGATTTACAGGAAGGAACATAACTACATTACAATAATCTGGGGAATTCGTATAAATCACTGATGGTTCATAATCACGTGTTAACAAGTTGGCGGCGGAAGGTACGACTCATAACCAGTCGACCGAACGTGGCATGATAAACATTGCCCATACCACAAAATATGTTATTAAATGGATATTTAAAACGCCAACAATCCTGCAGCCAACGTGTTATTATAAGATGGTTGCCTTCTAAATCAAAACAACATGATAAATCTGGATCCCAAAAACGTATAGGTACTTACTAAACAAAATCGAAGAGGATGCTGGTAATCATTTACGACTATAATAAATGTATTTTAAAGTTAAGACAAGCTTTAACGTCGAAAAATGTATGGTTACACTCAAAGTTTAATCATTGCTTAGCTTAGTTGAAGTAAATTTTGATTCCTTGCTCTTCCAACCAAAAATTATTTTTAACTTGGGTATATCCAAACATGACCCTGCTGCTAACTTTAAGCTACGATCGGAAATAAGGAGGGCTAAATAATGAATCGGGCAAAATTATCACTATGCAATGAATCAATGATCGTTTATTATTTTTAATCAACTAATAGGAAATCTGAGCTGCCAGGGTACAGTAAAACCATAAATGGTGGAAAAAAAACTAAGGACCTACCTATGTACACTTCAGGAATATACGATAATATACGATTTTAGTACATTTTACACAGACGTTCGTCTGTGTAAAATGCACTAAAATCATATACTTATTGACATACCGTGGATGTCAAAAACCCAGCACGTCTGCATTATGTATACTCGCTAAAGGTAGCTTTAGCGAGTATACATAGTGCCTGAAGACGCAATTACTAACAAAGAAATGTTGAAATATTCAGGATCCAAATAAACATGTATTCATGTTGACTGTCCAATTTTATCTTGGTTTTATGTAAGATGCAGCCTGACTTTTAAATTTCACGACAGTAGAGCCGCTAACTGGTTAAATAAAGTTACTGAATCTGGGAGTGTCTAATTATAGGTACTAAAAATAATAATCATTGACTACCATAGTTGCTGGGAAATAACTGCCAAACCGCTGTAATGTATTCAAGCTTGTTAGTAGAACCGTTAAAGAATTGCTTGTTTAACAGTTCTACTTACCACCTTTATCTCGTTCACCTAGCAAGGTTATTAATCATCGACGTTTAGGAACTAAGCAGCGTGCTACCCCATCTCAATTATTCCTCTGCAGTATCATTCCAACATTGACAACATGCAACTTAGTTTCCAAACGCCACACTAGAGCATCTTAGAACTTGGCTTCTCCGCAAAATAAAGATGATTATAATTTTCATAGATATAATTTATTGTAATCATAATAAATAAATGGGCAGTCAACATGTCGCTACACACCACTCCTTACAATAATAGTTTTAATTTAGTCTAATTTTGGCTAATTTCCATATGCGATTGATAAAAAAAATTGCTAGTCACACTTAAGGAATTCAGTTCAAATAAAATATCTCACCCTTGAAAATTAATAACATTTTAACTACTCACAGTATGCCATAAATGCCCATGCTTTACGCGGCGGTACAGAGAACATTTTATAAATAGGAAGTGCTACTTTATAGTAGTTACAATGTTAATATAATTCACTAATACGGGTCATGCAAATTTAACAAAAAATAATAAGTTATACAAAACCATTCTCTACTCTCAACAAAGTCGGAGCTTTTATGATATTTTGTAACAATAAAAACAAATATGATCACTATCGCAAATATACTACATGCTTAAAACAAGACCTGAGTAATGATTACTGCAAAATAATAATTGGAAAAGTACAAACTGTAATCTCCAAGCTCAACAGAAGGAATGCAAAATATTGAGAATAAATAACTCGTTTATCTGACACCACAAATATTATTCCCACATCTGACTGTCGTTGATGCGCGCAGTAGACAAACATTTTCCTAAGTTCTGGCAACAGATTATTCAATGCCAATCTGTTTGTGATACACATAGCGCACTAGTGAGTAACAATTCCACAGCACAGATATGATTTGAAATATCTCTAAAAAAAGATTGGTCGTGTGATCCTTCATAAACTAAGATTTTTATAAATACGTACATTTTTACATTTTCATATCGTGTTCAGGGTGTTTTGCTTTTTTCTATTATTATTTATTATTAGACGTTTAATTCCCACTCATATTTTCTTTGTACTTTTTGTGATTACAATCCTTGACAAAAGTAACCTAATCGTTAAAATTAGTTCACATTAAATACACCTTGTAACCAATATTTGTTCTACTTTCTGATGCCATCTGAAGTATATTATTACACTACAAAGTATGAAGAACTTCATACACTAACTAACTAAAGTCGAACACTCAAGTGTCAGCACTTCATATTTACAAATAATGGACATAACCCAGCTGCTGGAGGTACTTTACTGTCTAGCGGTTGACTAATGAAAGCAAGTATAAACGACCGATTGTGTCGAATTTAAATGCAATCGACTGGAAGTCGTGACGAGGGCGAGGTATCGGGACGCAAGGGAGATGGAAGAGCTAGGATGGCAGTGATAGTGAGAACTTAGAATCTAGAAATCACAATATCGCACGTCCTGAACACGAGCATCCAGGTGCCGGTCTCACAGGGAGTAGCGCGGTAGCCTCGGGTCCGAGCCCTCGCACCCGACACAGCAACCAACTATCAAATCAAACTAATCTGTTACACTCAAGAGACGCGAGCGCGGTGTCGGCCGCGCGCACGCTTCTATGACGCAACAGGTTCGAACCGCGGACAGATACAAATACCACAGCGTACAGTAAAGTTAATCTTACGACATGTTCCATGGTTCACTGGGACACGTGCACAGCGCAGCGAGGCGGGCGGCTCTCTGGTTATATTCCTTGAAACACGCGGAGTGCGGCGCAGCACACTACGCCAGGCGCGGCCGCTTGGCGTCGCGCTCGTCGCCGCCCCCGCCGGCCCCGCCGCCCTCCTCCTCCTCGTCCGAGTCGCCGTCGTAGTCCACCAGCCCCTGTAACATACACACTCATGTACTACAAGACTCGCACCAACATAACATCAAACAAGCTCGGGATTTGGCAAAGCAAGATCAAAATGGATTCGAAAATTTACAGTTTGGAATTTAGGTATTACCGTATGTTGAGCAATTACACAAAGATAAAGCTAATACAGAAAATACACAAATGACCTACAGTATATTCTGATAAAACACCCACTTAATATTTTTAGAACCAGACCCAGAAATAACAATTAGCCTTTTGTAGCAAATATGCCTTGAATGTAGCTAGACTGGGTTCAGGGAAAATGTTAATCAATACATAATCATCATCTGCCTAGCCTTTTCCCAACTATGTAGGGGTTGGCTTCCAGTCTAACCGGATGCAGTTGAATACCAGTATTTTACATGGAGCGACTGCCTATCTGACTTCCACAACCCAGTTACTGGATAATACGATAACCCTTGGTAAGACTGGTTGTCAATAAATAATAAGACATGAATTAGCTTCTCAAATGGCAGAAACAAAGGAGGGGTGGTTATGTATACATAGTAATATTCAAGGTATTTTGTAAGGAAATACTGCAGATAGACAACTACTAGAACACTGTTGTCATACTAAACCCCTGAGGAAATCGCACACACGGAGTAGTAAACAAATGGAGTGGTAATATGCCAGCGAATCGAGAAATCTCGAAGCCTGAAACGTGGCTGGGAGAAAAGTATTATGAGTCGGATTTTAGGAAGGAGTATACGTATCCGAGCTCTATTGACGTACTACTCAGTGTGCACATATTTTTGTAAGTTAAACAACACACCACACAAGAAATTTTAATTGAACCAACACCATGCAAGTCCTTTGTCTCTGATTTGAGATTACTGACACATCACATGATTCCCAGCGAAGCGAGCAGAGAAGAGGCGTGAGGGAACTAAAAGTTTACCTTATTGAGTAATCTGGGCGAGGATACCTGAACGTCAGTGTGCGTCGGCTTGCTGGGGGATGTGGTGCTTAGGAGAACTCTGCTGGGGCCGTTCGCTGTTTCCGTATTCGAGCACACTTTCTTTTCAACTATTTTTCCTGAAACAAATACTAATTAGCAACAAATACAACTTGGTTTAGATTTCGGGATTTACGAAAATGGCAGCTATTTGACAATATTGCTTGCTAGAAAGTGTTCGCATAATGACGTTAGTCTTGCATTACTAGACATTGAAACACAACACACACATTCATTGAAAGGGTCAAGGTTTACAGATAAGATACAATATAAACACACCGATAGCGTCGAGCGCGTGATGCGCGTGCGGATGCGCATGCGTGGTCTGCGCATCGAGCGGCGCGTCATCCTCTAACTCGTCGTCGTCGTTGAACCACATCTCTTCCTCGTCGTCCGGCGCGCGCGCCTCCCGCCGGTATCTAGTGCGGAGTAGTGATGGTACCACGGCCTCTGCTACGCCCACGCTGCCGCTTACTGTGGGGAGAATGTTAGGATTAGGTAATGGTCACACTCTAGTAGGTATTTCGTAGAACAATTAGATTTTTTTGACCACACCAGTTCGTGCTAAAAACCTAAAAATATCAATAACGTTATAGGTATCAGTAACATTAAGCTTATCCGTTTGTAATAACTTTACAGAAGAAATGTTACAGATACATTTGTAGCATTATTCTTCATACTTTTTCGTTATCTTATAAGTCATTAAGCTGGCAAAGTTGAGTATCGAAATGAATAAAATTATTGTATCGTTATACTAATAAGATATATTGATAATATTGTTAGTGAACAGTTTAAGATTTCGTTCCGTTTGGTCAGTATCGTTATAGCCAAGGAATAAATTTTGTTATGATCCTACATGGAACGTTATTTTGATTAAGGTTTCAAGTCCCTGGCTGCGTGCCCATATATCCTTTAACAATGCGACTTTTTAAGGCGTAATCCTAACACAAATATTCGCAATATCCCAGTCAAGTGTGGCACCAGCATAAAAACCAATTGGCCACAAATATTGACATTCAAGAGTGACAGTATGGAGGCAGCAGTCTACTAAGTTTAACAATCAATAGTCGCTCATGTTCTGTAAACTTTCGATAGACGGCAAGCGTCATAAACCATCGCTTGTGTTCAAATCACCAGTATTGGTGTGACTTCTTCCTTATAATACAATGTTGGTACTGTCTGAGTGCAGGTTCAAGTCTTAAAACTAATAAATATTGAAATGGTGTAATTACTTGTAGTCTCACCTCGATCCCTCTCTTTCAACTTGTCCTGGTGTTGATCATACCGTGTTTTTAAAGCCTTGAATGTCTGTACATATTCGACATCCTCTAAGATCTTTCCATAGTTTTCAACAACATGTGAACAGAGTGACTTGATGTCTTCCAGCTTTATGAACTCAAATAATTCTAGTATTGCTGAGTCTAGTAAGTTGTACCTGGAAATAATTTGAGATGAGCTAATGTAAACTTCAAAATTGTTTTTGATTGTTCTTATTATAAAATAACACACAGGTAACTTTAGAAATGACTGGATAATCTTGAGAGCACCCGAGTGGGTTATCTAAGTTGAAAACACTAATTTATACTTTGTGCAAACATTTTTTACATACCTGCCATTATTTCTAAGGAAAGCATCTATAACTGGTGCAAAGAGGTTCCCCTTTATAATGTATCTGTTATAGTATTCATCCTTGAGTGCAATGATCTTTCTCATGAACCTTAGCGCGCCCAGCACAAGAAACGTGTGTGTCGACCTCATCAGCACCAGTATGCGACGAAGGAGGTCCTGAAAATATACAATCTAAAATTAGTGATGTAATTTTTAAAAGTCTGTAGCATTATTTTCATTTTTGTGAATTTCGCCATCATGCTTATTAATCAGCCGAAAGATGTTTGTTGCTGCACATATTAGGTATTACCACTATGACCCCTCATATGGTGCTTGCATAAAGTTACATACTTTCTGGTCCCGATTTGTCGGTACCGCAACCTTATTGCGTAACACACAATCACAATCTGAATCATTTTGAAGGATATAGCTAATCCATTCCTTCATATGTTTAAAAATGTATCTGCACAAAAAGAAAATAACGCAATGAACGTTGATGAACCTTCAAAATGAAAGCCATTGCTACTGGTCGTGTGTAACGCAATTACCCCGCCGCGCAGGTCGTTACTGATAGGTACAGTCAACCCACGAGTGCCCGGTATGAACAAGTGTGGTCAGAACAAGTTCCAACCAGCCGGTCGATTCTGTAAAAATCTCACCGTGAAAACTTAGGTGATATGAGTTTGTTTTTGCTAAGAATTTACACTATTGAAAGTTCACTCCACGCTCACTTCACCTAAGTTTTCACGGTGAGATGGTTACAGAATCGCACTGCTGTTTCGTATACAGAATGTATGAGACGATTTTACCCAGCATCAATCGGTACCGATCCGTTCCGCCTTGTCTGGGATCCCGCGTCTTTACTTACGCGTTACGCAAGCACCCATACTCATAATTATTTAGTTTGTCTGTTTAGGTTCAATGACATGTAAACTTAAATAATACCTACTCAAACAACAGAGATTTTTAATTTATGATGTTCTCAGATGACTATACTCATTATAACTGTAATTGAGCTGGCAATCGGCCTGAGAACGTCAGCATCAACGAATCTCGTTACATAATTTCGGAAATAATACAACAATGTTTGGAACTACATAGCGCCAAAAAGAAAAGAGTAAACGTAGTGGGAGTAAGTCGGGAAAAATTCAGGAAAATGTCAGACTTAGCGGGTTTCGTATGGA